>OX419686.1:16244341-18644341 GCA_948474745.1 Oligia latruncula
ACGATGTTTGGGAACTACACAAAGGACGCTTGAAGCGCCGTACACTGAAATCTTATTGTGCATTCGCTCAAAGAGGGCGTAGAGCAAGGCAAATACCTATGCACAAACACTTGTTCGGCATGTAAACAGATGGACTTCGCTTGCCATTTCGTTAGGAAAATAGGAACTGGGAATCAGCCAACCTTTCCATGTATGTTTTGAATTACTATTCACTACGGCATAATTCTTTCGTATATCAATATTCATGAGGGAAGTAAATGAACCCGAACTTTATTAGCATGCGTTTTCCTTCGCAACGTAAAGTGAAAATCGTCACATTGTTGTCAACGCATTTTATACTTTTCTATTAGAATCATTCGCACTATTTATCTCGTATTATACCCCTATCACTTTCACTCATTTGTAATGTAATTGCGTATCTAATCGTATAATATAGGAACCGTTGTTAAAAATGTGGTTGTTACAAGTAATTTATTCAGTATTACTGTTGACGTGCGCTATTTTTTTTTTACATTTTATTTGTGCAATGCCGTAAATGGTCGGTTAAATAACGATCATACTAACTTGTCATGCGATGTTATAAAGCCAAAGATTTGTTTGGTGCACAAAAAGTGCTTGATAGATTTTTACGTAATTTTAGCTGTTGGTTTTTAGCACGATAGGTAAGTTAACGGATTGAGAATGGGCCGTAGTGAGCCTTAGAATAGCCAAAAATGAAAAGGTATCGTAGATGCAGGTCGAATCATCTAAACTAATAAACAGAAAAGATTTGATTTTTTGTATGTTTCTTTGATATGCTTTCACATTAAAACGGCTGAACGGATTTGGATGAAATTTGGTACATGGGTAGACCATTAATTCGATTAGAACATAGTATATTTTTTATCCAGATATTCCCACGAGATCGAGACTCATGCGGGTGAAACCGCGGGGCGCAGCTAGTATAAGAAAACGGTGAGGCTAAATCGTGATGAATCCTAAAAATCAGAAATGACCACGTTTCTAGTGCTTTAAAGTTTAGGTTTTTGAGAGAAGAACGTATGTCATCCTCGAATACGGTCGATTTCACAAATTGGACAATTGTTTGCCATCCTGGGAGGAAGTTTTCGACTAACTCCGTGCTGAAATTGATATATTTATCTAAAAATTTGATAAAAACATCTGGATTTTCCTTTCAATGTCAGTTACAAAGGTCGTTACTATATTTAGGTATCGTTTACCTAACAATGTTAATATTGCAGTGCTAATATACATAAATACGGTAAATATCGTATAGGGTTTATGAAGGAGTCACGTTTGCCGATGTCCGGCATTGTCCGGCAATATCTGCCTTATCACGCGCTCACAGACACTGCCCACAGGTAATATTCCATTCATGGACAATCGTTTTACTTTTTTATAGACTGACGTACCTACAATATGACATTATGCACGGAATGGTGTGCGGTCTTCAATGCAATTTGTTACAACTTTGTAATAGGCAATTTTTATGTTAATTTATGGACCAAACTGGCAGTATGCGACGCCTTTGTAATAATATGTAAATTTATACAATATTAGGAAAAGAGTTTTCTACAGCACTAATGAGGGAAATTCTTCAGTTGAATTGCTTGATGGAGTAATTCAGGTAGAATTGATTCCTTTTCGTTGGGAATTCCTTACCTTTATTAACCGACTTTAAAAAAGGAGGAGGTTCTCAATTTTGATGTTTATATATTTTTTAATGTACCTATGTTCGGGGCATTACTCCGCCATATACAGGGTTATTGGTAAAACATTAACAATCTCTTAAGAGGTCTTTGTGCTCATATTATGAACAAGTTTTACTATAGGACCAAACCTGAAATCGCGAAAAAAAAACAGCTGTTCCCTACATTTATGTTCGTATAACTCGACAAAATGTAGGGAACAGATGATTTTTTTTCGCGTCGATCGATCAGGTTAAGCTACGCTTGCCGCGGTTGGTCCGTGGATGGGTGACCATCTTTTCATACCAAGACCCCTCCTTGCCTCAGAAAGCAGGGTAATCCGTTGGTCCCGGCTGTCATTCGTGAATCTTTGAGAGTCGTTACGGGTCGTCAGAAGCCCGAAAGTCTGACAATCAGACTTACTAAGGGGATTCGTATTACCCAGTAACTGGGTAGTGGAGGTCAGATAGGCAGTCGCTCCATGTAAAATACTGGTACTCAGCTGCATCCGTGTAGACTGGAAGTCGACCCCAACATAGTTTGGAAAAGGTTAGGCAGATGATGAATACGATTTTTTCCACTTAGTTTATATTGATGTTGTTTTAATAACTTCCTGTCACTGATATTTACATAGCAAATAGTGTTACAACTAGCTTCAACTTTCTGACTAGCTAACTGACAGACTATTTAATTTTGACAATTCAAAAGTGCCTGTACCAGGTTTAATTGAAATAAAAGCTTTGAGTTTGAGTTATATGAATTTTTGTGAGGTAGGTACAACTAAAAAGTGAAAAATAAAAACTTTTTTCCAAATAAATAAGTTTTTTCTAACAACCGATACAAAAACTATTTTTTGAAAGGAAAAAGTTTTAAAATACGTATTAAGTGGCTGATCAACAACAGTTGTTGCCAATCAGCCACATAATAGGTCTTTATTTTTTTTTTAAACATTAGACAAATAAAATGTTTTCACATTTTCAGCGCGAGACCCTAAAGAAATAGTCGCCTACCGTTTTTTTTTAAACAGAGGCTGGGCTACGTTGTGGTTTTCGCATAAGAACATCCTTAATAAACTTGCATATATTTCTTTGTTCAAGACTGATTTATTTGCAAAAGTAATGGTTGCTTAAAAGCATATTTTCAACTAACATAGCGCAAAAGTTTTTTAGCAAAGAATGTTTATTTTTTGCAATGTTTATTTTCGCACATCGTACCTCGTAAGCATGTACTTGACCCGTCCTTGCTCAATGCTAAGTAACCTCAACTTGAACGACGGCGAAAGTCATGCTGTTAATTTAGATATACACAGTTCAAACACTACCGAAATTAGGTCCTAATGATAATTTAGTACTTTGGCTGGCCTTGGTGTGACGTCACTGTGTATATGTATAGCGTTCTTGAAGGCCTGTTCTAAAGGACAGTCGAGTGTTTTGGGAACTATTGCCACATTTGGCAAAGGTAATGGTGATTGAAAAGTATATTATGGTTATAAGCACAGAATAAATTTGCACGAAATTAACTGCCTCGTTGGTCTAATATGAGTATGAGATTCGATTCCCGGGTCGAGCAGAGTGATATTGAGTTTTTCCACTTGGAATTTCTCAGTAGTAGCCAGGAGTCTGGATTTGTGCGTGGTTGATGGCAAAAGCCTCACTCCATTTTACATAGGACTTAAGGGGTCTACAGGACCTTAAAGCAAAAAACGCAAGTTTTATAATGCCTAAAAGTATATGATCAACTACAATAAACAGAATCAGAAAAATATAAGATATTCTTCAGGATATATGCTAGTTAGATAGTGTGTTGAAAACATAATACAACTAATTTGATACGATAGAAAAAAATCATGAAGATACCTCTAAAAACTTTTTTTACAATAAAAACCATACTAATATACATACAATCATTCTGATTTTATGTCAGATTATTATACAAGCATCATACTAAAGCACTAGTTAATTGTTTAGTCCAAACAATAGATTTTTTGTAAATAGAAAATTGCTTCATATTTTGCAATAAATTTACCAGCGTTGTGTCATCGCGCTTCTCTTTCTTTTCTATGCAGTCTGACGACAGTGACCGTGCTTTGGGTCATGTAGTCCCGTTAACATAAATGCCGAAATGTGAGTGCACTATAGGTACACCCATAGATATCAAGAATTTTACATTTCTATGGGTACCTACACCTCTGCCTAAACCGTCGATCCAGGCGTGATGCTACGTTATGTAACAAATTTAATTTTGCACGACATCTTGATGCAACTCCTTTGTCGTCTTAAGGTTGGTTTAATGTAAGTTTTGGAAGTGGTATTTTTCATGCCAGAAGAGTCGATAGTATAAAGTTACCTTACGATTCTACACGAAGTTCCTTACCATTAGTAAAATACCTTCTATTCCTGAAAGAGTTTCTTATTCATGAGAGTCACATCCCTGCATACTGTTGTTATTTGCTAATCCGAAGTCGACACGTCCCGACTCTATGTGCTCTTCCACTTCACAATCTGTTTCTGCTAACTAGCAAAAAGTTTTGCTCTAATCTGAGGGTACTTAAAGAAAAACATGGAGTATACTTGCTGCTTTCCTTCCTTTAGTATAAGGAAAGTTGAATAGGAAAGTTTATTCTTGGTACTTAATTATTACTTATTGCAAAAGTTCTTGTAAACTTTGGCCTCACATGATTTGGTCTAGTGATATTTGGATTGATGTTGGCTGAAATGCTATCTATATAAATAAAAGATAAAATGCTGTTCGTTTGTAATATTATCACTTGAGAACGGCTGGATTGATTTGGCTATTTTTTATTTTAAAATGTTCGTAATAACTCAGGTTTTTATGGAAAAGAATTTAAAGTTTTCCGAAAATTTTTTGATTCGGGATAAATTGAACATCCTGTTTTCTATGGGATTTGTGTATGAACTATAGAAATATGGACAGGACAACGTCTGTCAGGTCAACTAGTTACTTATAATATAATCAGACTGCCATTTTAAACCTCACTGCCTCTTCAAAGCGTGGTCAAGCTCCGCTTACTTCTAGCGTGTTGACTGAAGATTTAAACCATGAAAACCATATCATGTCTGAATTCTAAAGCTACCAATACTCAATGCTTATTATACGGGTTTGTTTTTTCAACTTTGACAACTTGTCGTTCAGTTGTACCTTCCGAAGTGAATGTCATTATAGGTAATACGGGCTGATGTCCGCAACTCCACGTCAATGCGCGTATTTTACAATGTCATTTTTGTTCAAAAACAAGTTCGCATCAACACTTGTTACGTCATAAACAAAGCCGTGGAGATCACCGAGGGGATCACCGAGCTATTAAAGGCTTATCCTATAGGTCGTGGTACTGCCACCTAATCCCAGCCCACTGTTGAGGTGTCGTCTCCATTGCACGCTTGGGACATTTTATTGAATTAAAATTTTACTACCCGTATAGAGCTCTTAAAATACCCTTTTAGTGTTCCAACGCGATTTATAGTGTGTTCTCTTAGTTTAACGTCGGGATTTTATAGCGGAGTTTTATATTTTTTTTGTACTTTGTGTCGTGCTCTAGACTTTCTATGCGGTGTTTGTTTAAATTAATTGGTCCTTAACCACTGAGAGGAAAATTGTTTTTGAACTTATAATGGCTGTTTTAGGTAGCCTTATATTAAGCCTATATTACTCCAGATTTTCATTTTAAAAATGTACGTCTAAGTCAAAACGTTTATTGCAGATTAAGTGTTCAAATATTTGGTCATTTAGTATAGTTGTTAAACCCGCGACGACATAATTATCAAGTTACACATTTCCAGTTTTAGCAGACCTCGCATTGTATTGGTTTTTCGTACAATGAGAAGTCAGCTTATACTGGAAATGTATAGCTTGATGTGTAGCCGTCCGTACTTACTTGATCGATTATTTTAATACTTATTGCATCACTCGTGAGATAAATACGACGTATGGAGATAAGATTCCACGTAAGATTCAGAAATCATCTGCACTTTATACGAGAACATCGCGTTTTGAATTTATAAAACCTTTATCAGTCAGCTTATAACAAACATAACCTTATCTTTGTATGTTAAATAAACAAGCATGTATGTACAAATATTGCCACATGGAATGTACATAAAAATGCAAACGTATTACTGAATGTATGAGCAAAGTGATTGTCCATTATTTTCGAGTCAAGGCCGCTAATGATGCGGCAAATGAAAACAAAGAAAAAATAATTACTTAATATGGCCAGTTTCAATCACGACGTGGTTGGTGAAGTAATTGGAATAAAAGCCTAGCGTTAATGTTGGTGTTTTTCCGTGAAAAATGTTGTTCCTTGTCCTATTGGCTGACGCAATGTTTTTGAAGTGAAAACTTCTTTAGCGGCGTTGTACACTTTTTTTGTAATGGGTAAAAAATGTTAAACTCGCGTCAGGACACGTGACCTGATCGAAAATTCGTAAGACGGATGGAGAGTGCTACGGCGTAGGTCAAACTGTGCTACGGCGTAGCTCACACTATGCTACGGCGTAGTTCACCATACCAGCATACCAGCGAATATGGCTGTTTTTTGAATAAAATATTTCGTTTGACATTTTGAAGCTTTTTTTAGATTCTATAATTAGACTCAAACTATTTTAAATAGATATTTAGTTAAAAGCGTTTACGCCGTGCGGCATTTTATACAAACTTTCAAGCCCTTATTTTTCGAAATGAATGAACCGATTTTAATGAAACTTCATACGCATGAGCAGGATACAAAGGTCTAAAAATACTAACTTTTTAGACTTTTGTATCCTGCCTAACTCGCGCCACTGTTACCGTAAGCGACACCACGCGTGTTTTGTTTATAAGACGATTAAAAAAAATACCCGCTTCGGATGTGTTCGGCTGTCCTCGGGATGTACTCGGTTTTAATGTATATCCGATATGTCAGTGAGTGATGGCAAAGTATTCTTTTTGTGTTTTGTTTTCACTTCTGTCGGCACTCCCGGAGTGCCACTGTTTTTGTTTTTTTTTTTTAACTTTTCTGGTGATTTTTCTTACTTTTCCTGAATTTTCGTATTGGGTGCTACAATATTATAATGTTTCACACATTTTTATTCAAAATGTTCATTGGAAATTTCATCCAAAGTGAATTACAAAAAATCTTTAGGTGGATTTGTTTTTCTACGTTTCGTATCAAAAGATTTACTTGTTTTTTTAACCAATGGTACCGTAGGTACTTCAATGCGGTTTTTGATACAATAAGTAATCATGATAAATAAACAGTTTCTTGTTTTTCCAACTAGATGTAAACAAATGAAGTCAGTTCTCGTTCCGCACGGTTAGTCCAGCCAACAGGGATGTTCAGTTACTTCGTTATTATGCAGTGCAAACGGCATCGTACGTATCACGAGTATTCACGATGTCTCTCTTTTCTATGAGTTCTTAAATCTACACTCTATATTCGAATGTTTTACATTTTCATGCCAGCTACATTTTAATGCTGGCAGCAACGCAACGCCAGTAAGTTGCCATATTTTAAATATTCGCATTCTCTGTTCGAATTTAGAATAATCTGCATCAATTATTCATTATCCTCATGGAAGTCAAACATGACTGACTATACAGCAAAGTGATTCCTTTATGGTAGAGTAAATGGTAGAAGGATGGACAGCTAATATGCCTTGTGTGTTATGAACAACAAACTACTTGTTGGAATAGAATATGAAGACTTGCTAAAAGAATGACAGCTCAATGAAGATGTTGCTAACTCCGCCAATTATACTAATGACACTGTAACGTATCATAGAATAATTACTTTTTGAAAAGAAACCTTTAATAATAGACCCTGTTTCCTTGTAGAGTCTTCAAATAATGTTCATGCAAAAAATTTGAGAGACGAAACGCACGAGAAAATGTTTTTTTCCAACATTACCGAACAATAACAGATGTACCTATTCAGCAATCAAACGTAAATATAAGAATGTTTTTAAGAAGGAAGATGATATCACTTGATATCAAATTGATCAGCTGAGAGCGTCAGACAGCTGTGAATTGCGAAGGTCGGAGTTAGCGGAATTGCATTGATTTGCTCAATGCTACTCGTTCACTTTTTATGCAGTAGTATCACTTTGTTTTTTTACTTGACGCTTTTATTTCATCTAGAATATTGGTGTTTGTAAAGTCGTATTCTGTAGTATTCTGGTAATTTTGTGTAAATTTAATCCATACTAATATTATAAATGCGAAAGTGTGTCTGTCTGTCTGTATGTTACCTCTTCACGCTTAAACCGCTGAACCGATTTAGATGAAATTATAGCGATAGTTTGAGTCCCGGAAAAGGACATAGGATATATAGATAAGATAGGATTTTTATTCAGATACTCACACGGGATCGAAACTTACGCGGGTGAAACCGCGGTGCGCTGCTAGTTTAAATATAAAAAATATTGATGAACGAACCAAACATTAGTTTGTTTAGAAGTGAAGAAAAGTTCATAATAATATAATTATCGTCTTCATTTAAAGAAAAATATTCAGCAAGATTTTTAACAACATCACGCCTGAATTTCCCGAAGGGTTAGGCACCTATAGCACCTATAGTACGTCCCATGTACCTAATAGGGGCGAGCCTATTGCCATCGACTGGGCACGAATCCTGACTCCGGGCTGGTACTAAAAAAATCCAAATGGAAAAACCCAATGACACTGCCCGACCCGGGAATCGAACCCAGGATCTCATGATCGGAAGTAGCGCTTGCGACCACTAGATGAACGATATAGTCGACGGTTTTATCTAAGTATACACTACTCTAATTTTGTGAGGCTATTGTTTAAAGTCTGAATAATACAGGGTTTAATCTTATAATAGTTATGATTGCTATTAAGATAATTATTAAGAGCTCCATAAAAATATATCCATCAATTAATGAAAGTTTTAATAATAACGTCAAGGTAGATCAACGGTCCAAAGCATTTCAGCGCTGTCACATTTTACCTCTGTAATAATTTCTCTTCCAATATTTAATAAATGAAGCGAAATTAATGTACAAAATTTAATTTTATCGTCGCAGATTTCATATTAATTAAACCGTGAAAATCACGTCAGCCAACCATTGAGTAATTTTACTATTGTTGCAACGTTTTCATAATAAAATGGTTCATACCTACAAGTATTTAATTATCATTTAGATAATGATAATTAAATACTGTAATACTATACAGTAATACTAATGGGCAGCTCGCCGTCCGGTAAGGACCAGGCCCTGGTCGACGGCGCGTTGTGTTCCACGCGCGCCTCAAAGAGATGTCAACACTAACTGACAGGGTCCGCTAGGGCCGACGCCTGCCAGAGTCGCGGGTTGTTCGAAAGAGATACCGTAGCCCCTGGCACAGGCAACTGAAGGAACACGGGTAGGTTTTAGTCAGTAAAAGTCTGACACGCCATCCCGCTCCGCCCAGAGCGGGGGAAATTATTTGATAATTTTCCATAAAAAAAAAAAGGCCTTACAGTCACGGGTGGGCCTTAGCCTGGTCTATTATATTTTTCCAACGTGACCTAGTTCCGACTTTTTGTCTCCAATTTCTCACTCCAACAGCTCTTAAATTTTGGTGTATGCTATCCAACCATCTGAGTTTGGGTCGAACTCGACTTCTCCGACCGTCCGGTTTACTATTCAGTAAACGTTTGGGTGCTTAGGTCCATTCTTGCGACATGTCCTGCCCATCAAAGACGTCCTATTTTGATGGTTTTAATTACATTAGGCTCGAAGTACATCTCGTAGAGATCATTGCTAGATATTACAAGTATTGAATGGTCCTTTAAATTATGACAAGAGTCGAGAAGAAAAATTACAATAGATAATTAAATTGTAGGTTATGAAACTGTGAGCACAGTTGTAGGGTAAAGCTAGTTAATAATAAAAAGGGTCCGACCATGTAATTAAGTACTTTTCATAATAATTTGATTGTTATGCAAAGGATTATAAATTCAGTGTAATTAAACGCGGACATTAGCATTTGAATTGCTCTTGTTACCCCTTTCAGAAGTTATGAATTTTGTAGTATAATTTCGAATTTTCAGGAGATTCTCCATCTTGTAATACGTTAAGGTGTAATTAAATTGATGGGCTTAGATAAGACCGATGGTCTAAGAAACACTGTGTACGCAAAATACGCGCTTTGACGTGGAGTTGCGGAAACCAGCCCGTATTACCTACCATCATCGCGTAATCCCATTCATTTATGTCTACAGCTGAAATCTTTTCACCGGAATTACAAGGTTGAGGTTTCTAAAGGGGAAATTGCCGCAGTCAAGAATTTTGTCGATAGCAAACAGAAGGTCACTGCCAGCTGCAGCTTGATCTTATTATATTGAAGTGTACTTAAATACGTGTAGGTTGCAGTAATAGCCTGCCCTTTTGAAATATCTATTCCATTCATCACTTAAGTGTAAAATATTTTATAGAAATCGAGACAGCTCCGTGGCTTGGGGTTTGAAACATAACCAATATGCAATGCACCATTTATCACTTACAAGATTGAGGAAAACATTCTTAGGAATCTCTGTGGCGTATGTATTGAATAGCTAACAATACCTGACATTTTAATGAACTTCGGAACGAAGTGAGAATAGATACAGTAATATTACCAGATCAATATTTAATGATCTATAGATGCTTTTAAATAAAACAAAAGAAGGTAAAAAATATGCAAAGCTTCTAAAAATCCAGTTGAGGGGGATTACCATCACCTCTTAAAGCAGGGCAGAAGTTGAACTGCACTACTTTTTTGTTAGAACTCCTAAAGGCTTTGGGTCGCTAAATGCTTTTATTTTTCAACAAGCTCATTTGTTTTACAAAACATAGTTATGGTATAAACACGTACGACGTACGATGGCAAGAGCCTATTTTTATGTATCCTACATATCGGTCCCTAGAGCAACATAACGAAAAACACTAGAATAGAAAATATATCTACTAATGAACTACTGGTATCTCTATAATGTTTACTCATAAGTACGTCACGAACAGAGCCATTGGCCCGAGCTCATGTTTGATCGTTCGATCATCATTCTCTTGTCCTTATTCCATTTTCGGTCATATTGTCTTCTTCTTCCATACCTACGTCTATATCATAGGTTCCCAACCTTATTTTGCCCACCCACATTGATTTTTTTGAACTTGCGACACTGTTACCGTAACCGACACCTGTTTTAAGAGTTGGCCATTAAAAAGACATCAACGCGCGGTACATTTTATTTGGAAAAAATGACCTTCAAACATATTTATAAAATTACTATGCTTTTTCATGTTTTCACTTCTATCGGCACTCCTGGAGTGCTACTGTTTTTTTTTCTAGAGTCCTTCATTTTGTTTAATTACCATCTGTCGCGAATCTGAAACAGCTATTGCCAGGATTATATTTAAACGTGTAGGTAATATTATATACTCGTAAGATAGGATAAAGCCACGAAGGCCTTTCAGGGATACGACCTTCAGTAATGAAGTACGCGACCAAGAAGAAGAGAAGATAGGATATATAATTTTCTCTGGGTCTTCTACTGCCCCCCTGAAAGTCTCAAACGCCAACGAGGGGGAATTATGGCCCACGTTGAGAACCTATGGTCTATATCATCCGCCACGCGCCATCTCTGTGTTTACTACCCTTTCTTGCGATGTCATCTTTCGCACAACCGAAGTCCTATTCTACATTTTTCTTTACACCCTTCGCTATTTTCAAAGTTTATTTTTGTAAGTGAATGTCCGAGCATAGAAAAACTTCATTTTAAATTTCGTATGCATGCTAAGCACACGTCAAGATGTCACGTCCCTTGCAGCTTAGAAACGTGAACTAGGTCAGTATAAAATTGTAGTTCCATACGATAGGGAACACCCGGGTTCTTCTAAACGTTAATTTTAATCCTGTCAACTTATGTGAAGTTATGATCTTTTTATTTTGGCTGGTTTGTATTCCATTCGGGGATTCCAACACCAATAAATTTTAAGAGAAACATGTTTTGGTACACTACAGAATAAATAAGGCTTTAGAAGGAAATACCTGAAGATAAACTGAACTACTATCGTAGTTTTTTTTTAATTTATCGTTATACTTTGAGCTTTAGGTCTCATCAACTCCAGAAAAAACCTTACGATGAATAATGTTCATGTTAACATTCTGTTTTGTCATTTTCACTTCACTTATTCGACTTTCAGGGAAACCACTTATGTTTCGCTTTCTTTCATTAAATAGTCATAGATAACATTGAAGTATTTGTTTACATGTGAAGAGGGACCGTCAAGCAGTTATCGTAACTCACGTGCTCATTATGTCCTTGAAGGAAGCCTCCCTCGAACTTGGTAATGTAGAAAGTTCGTTTGTCGTTTGTTTCTTTAGGATGTTCTCATATTCTGGATAATTTATCCGTTTCGATTACTAACATTATTGTTTAGAAAGTTCTTTAAAAGGGTTTAAAGAACCGTTGTTTTTTGTCCATTATCAGATAGACTTTCTAGTTCCTTTCTGATCTATATCTACGAGTATTTAAACTAATAATAAAGCTAAAGAGTTGGTTTGAACGCGCTAATCTCCACTAACTAAAATTACTGATTTAACATCACGCAAAAATAAAAAAAAACTCGGAAAGAATGCTAATCGAAAACGAAGTAAGTAATAGCGCGGGTGGACGAAGTCGCGGGCAGAATCTAGTCAGTGATAAGTAAAGTACTCAAAAGCAAGACTGCTTACTTTATACCTGCGGGGTGATTGCGTTTCATTTTGACAGTTTAACAAAATTCATTGCGTTTTTGAAGTGAAGCAATGGATTGGCAATTTACTTCAAAATCTTTTGGAATATAGGGTGCTGATTTCGTAGTATCTTTGCCTGCTGAATATTTAACCAAAGTATTACTTGCCTAAGTATTACTTCTCAACAGCTGTCACTGTCTGACTGAATGTCTTGTGTTCTTCAAGTACGTCATCTCATTGTTTTTGTCTCTATCTACTGATAGCACGTGCTTTACGAAAAACATGATCAATAATAATGATGAGCAATTATAAGGTTATTTGTGTGTTTGATAGTAGGATATTAGTGGGATGACAGACAGATTTCTTATCGAAACATTTGGTTTTTAGATGAGCGATGGTATTGTCCAACAAAAACTAACTTTTTTATGTACTTTGGAAGAAGTGCTTTATAATGGGTTTCTCTACTGTTTACAAAGTATTGAGCATATAAATGTTAGTATCAACCTCTTCGACACTAAAGGTTATTTAGTAGCTTAAGCATAATCAGCCTATAATGTTCCCACTGCTGGGACACAGGTCTCCTCTCGGTGAGCGGGAGTGGGCTGTACCAAAATCCACCATGCGGGCCCACTGCAGGTTGGTAGATGTCACATGTTTAGAATTTTTGGTTCTGTCACATGCCGGTTTCCTCACAAATTTTTCCTTCACGTTTTTGAGAACAGAATATAAAAAACGAAAATTTCTTGAAATAGTTAGGTACTACCCAAAGAATATCAGATCTGTCTTGGCCAATACCTACCCTACTCACAAAACAGTCATACAATTAGTCAAACGTAGAACCTGACTAGAACCTCATTGCAATTTTCTACTCCCTTCCCTTACTCCACTCCATAGTCAATTAGCTGCATTTCAAATGCTCAAGGGTTAGAGATAAGAGACCGTAGAACCGCATTTCACTTTAATTGGCACGCCCTTTCAGCTGTAATCAAAGGCAGTTCCCTAATTACAGCTGAAAAATCCCTGAATTAAGTTCCCGTTGGTACTTAAAATGTATTCATTGTGAAGTCATTTTTGTCGTTTACGCAATAAAACGTTTATTAAGAGTTTTTTTCTCATTTGTTGGGATTGTCTTTTTATTACCTATGCTTTTCGGGATGATTAATGAGAGTGCTGAATTCATTTTGAATGGAGGTTTTATTGTGGCTGTCACTTAATTAAAAACACTGTTGTGTCAGTTGAGTTTCATTTGTCATTCTGTAAATGATGAGTACCTACTCATGGAGTAGTCTAAAACTTATTTGAAAACTGAAAAACAATTTTCTCGATTAAATTAACTGTGTACAGACGCCAGCACATGCCATCAAGCTACCCGAAACTGTAAAGTTTTCCCAATCAACTTTGAACCTTAGGCTTTAGCGATAAAGTTGAAATCTATGTATTAAAGAAATTTGACAGATTGTAGTAGTTTGATGTGCTGGCGTCTGTACCTAAACACCAAAACCGTCAAATTCAAATTCCGCCTGTCATTCGTAGATCTTTGACAGTCGTGACTGGCAGTCAGGAGCCCAAAATTCTTGAATCTGATGACCATTCGTCACATTGGCTATTTCGTCGCTATCCTTAATAGGTCACATTCAGTAATACGTCACCTTTTACCATGGGGTAACAAATGGTACCATTGTGGAGATAGAAACGAAATATTTTATTTCACATAAACCTACATGGGCACTTATGAAACGTCAGAAGCTAGGTGCACCGCACGGTAGGTGTATGCAGCCGCTTCATGTAAAATGCTGGTATTCAGCTGCTTAAGGTTAGACTGGAAGTCGACCCCAACATACTTAGGAAAAAGCTAGGCAAATTAATTGTACGTAAACTTCAAATAGAAATCTGATCTGTCGTCTCCAAAAACCATTTTCAACCTTACCAACCAACCAACCTTAATCGACCATTATTTCTTATCTATTTTCACCGTTAACTCAAAATGGGGGATTAAAAACATAGCTTCAAATTAAAAGTTACTCTATTCAATAGTATTTATATATACACACATCAAAAGTGTCTAGGGATCAAGCATTTTTATGCGGATTTCTTGAGATTGAGATGTGGCTTTGTAATAAATTTATGATTTTATAAATTTATATGGATCCTTTTTGGTGCATTTCATAATTTGAATCAGGAACTGTGAATCAAATTCGAGTAAAAGATGAAAATCAGCTGTCAATATTTTCCCTATAAAAACATACAACGCATTGAAGACATTATTAGTGCTACTGTTTCCCTACTACTGATTAAAACCAACGTTATTATGGAGCGGCGACGTCATTTAAGCAGGGAAGAAATGCTCAGAGCCGTGGGAATGATAGAAGCTGGTTCCCGGCAACGTACTGTGGCTTTAGCTCTGAATACAAGTCAGAGTGTTATCAGTCGACTTTGGACACGTTACCGAAGCACTGGTACCGTGGCTGAGCGCCATGGAGGACGGTATCGCTGCACCACACGGAGACAAGACCGATACATTCAAATCTTAACTCGAAGAGCTCCAACAATAACCGCCATGATGTTAGCCGTGAGGCTTCATCACTCTTCAGGGAACTTAATTAGCGACCAAACAGTCAGAAACCGCTTGCATGAAGTGAACCTTCATTCCCGAAGACCGCTACGGGTACCACCTATAGCAATGCACAATCGTAGGATTCGATATCAATGGGCTCTTGAACACAGAAATCGGGCAGAAGAACAATGGCGTTTCGTGTGCTTTTCTGATGAGTCTCGTTTTGGTATGAGACCGGATACAAGACGTATACGACACTGGAGAACCCCTGGACGCCAACAGCGATTAAAATCCTGCCAGGAAGTCCATCCTTATAGTGGTGGAACCATCATGGTATGGGCGGGTATTTGGATCGGTGGAAGAACTGAGTTGATTTGGATCAGAGGCAACCTCAACGCTCAAATTTATGCTGAGACGATTGTATCAGACGTCATCGTTCCTCTACAAGTGCAAATCGGTCCCTTATTTCAGTTAATGCATGATAATGCACGACCGCACACCGCAAGAGTTGTAAGACAGACTCTCGCCGCAGCTAACATCAATGTCCTGCCCTGGCCTGCTCAGTCGCCAGACTTGAACCCGATTGAGCATGCATGGGATATGCTACAGAGAAGAGCTCTGCCGAATATGGAGGGTATCCAGTCGCAAGAAGACCTTTTTTTGTTGTTGCAACGAACATGGGCGGCCATTCCACAGCGTGATTTGGATAAACTCATTTTGAGTATGCCAAACCGATGTTCTTGTGTTGTTAGTGTTCGCGGTAGAAACACGGATTATTAATTGTTTAAGTTACCCAATAAAATTTTAAAGAAAACTGTTATTTCAGTCTTTTTTTCGAACTTTTGTGTTAGTGGTTCAAATGTCAAAAATCCCTTTATTAGGAAAATGGCAAATTTCTTTATTAATGCAAAGGTGACTTGGTTTATCGTTACTGTGACAAACGAAAACACTTTATTTGATGAATCCTTAAAGAAAATTTTAATTAATATCAATCAGGAGAAAAGTTATTGCAAAAATATATGTTGATCCCTAGACACTTTTGATGTGTGTATTTATCTACGAAATGGCTCTTTTCTTCTAGCCAATAACTGGTCCTTTAAACTGCATTTCTATGCCTCTGGTAACGACCCTGTTCAGCTTAATTCTAGCCTAGTTTTCAGTGAAACCTTGCCAAGTCAAGTACTTAGGGCTAAATTGCCTCTGTTCTGCCAATTTTTTTCTGTACTTCGTTAAGTACCTAATCGTTACTTGACATTTTACAAGCATTGTTCTTCTTTAACTTTGTCATTCTCAGAATTTCATCTGCGTGAAATTTCTTGTTTTAATAACATATAATATGTCCTATGATACTATACCTTCCCATTAGTAAAATTCGGAATAGGATCAGTAATTTCGAAAATTACTCAACATACTAACTTACAAATGTTACCTCTTTATAATATTACTATAGATTGGTGATAAGCTACCAACCCAATTTCAATTTTTTATTTTCTAGTTTCTGTATAGTTTTAGTTATGTTAGAATTTAATGTTGTTATTTTTACCTGTCTAAGTTTCCCAAAGCGAACTAATAATATTATCAGCTTTAGTAAAAAATATGTTTCCGTTTTGTTCAAATAATATTGTCATAAATAATGACCTCAATACTACTTAATCAAAGTAAGATGTCTTTACAATCCTGTTAGCGAAGTTCACCTAAATTAGATTCTGTCGTAATGAAACATCAACAATGTTGATCTGTCAGGGATTAGGCCGTTTGTCTTTCCAACGCTGTAATTGCTTAATCCAGCGGGTGATTTATCTTAACAAAATCCAAATCTTCCTAGCTTTTTTCTAACCGTGTTGGGCTCGGCATCCAGTCTTAATGAATGTACCAGTATCTTACTTTGTCGAAAAGTTTAATAGAGGTGCATAATATTGTATCGACATCTCACAATAGAGTTGCTAACTTGCGGTCGACCATTTTTTTGTCAACTGAAAAGTATGAAAATACAGGTACGAAAGTTATTGAAAACTGTTCTGTTCTGTGGCGTATTGAAAGCGTGAATAGGCGATTACTGTGAGTTATTGTTATGAAAATATAATTGGCATTGTAGTATACCTAATGTACACGTACAGACGCCAGCACATCAAGCTACCCGAAACTGTCAAATTTTCCCAATCGACATTGAACCTTATGCTTTATCGATAAAGTTGAAAATCTATTAAAGAAATTTGACAGATTGTAGTAGCTTGATGTGCTGGCGTCTGAACCTACGAGTATGTCTTTTTGTTTTGGAACGACGAAAGAGAAAGAGTAAAAAAATATATGTATTAATTTAAGTTACCTTTTTCATTAATATTGCTGCACCGTCAACGGTAAAATATAGTGGAACAATTACATATTTATTAAACATACATTATTTATTTGCAACACCTGTTTCTACTCCCACCTACGTTTTACATACTTATAAACATTTTGATTAAAGTAATTTTTTAAATATATTTTAACAATAATAAAATTGTTGTTGTACCTGCATATGTTCTGAACTTTATCGTTGGTGGTGTAGGTAATTTAAATTATTATTTCTTTTATGGGGAGTTTGAGGCAAGGTTTCATTGCCCAGTTATTAGTTTTGACGCGTACCTCCGCTTCAAAATGCATAACTGGGCAATGAATAATGTGAATTTTATGCGTATTTAATAATGATTTGTTTTTTTATTGTTTCAGGTAAATACACTTTCAATCCTTTTCTTGGAAATGCGGTTAAGTAACGTAAGTTATAATAAAAAATAGTCCGAGCTTGCAGTTGAAATATGTTTTAAATAATAGGTTTTTAAAAGAAGACTAGAAACTATAAAAAGATTTCCAAACGACAGATTTCTCTTTGTAAATCATGTCTTCCGGCTGTCATAATTATGTCATTCGAACGATGGAAAACAGCCCAGTTAAGTATAATAATGTTTGTGAAGTACCATAAGGCAGTGCCAATTCAGTCTAATAATATCCCGCTATCATTGATTTTCCATTCATTTTTAATTTGAAACACGGTCAAAGCTTGGAGAAAATGGATACTCGATGGATTTGCATTTCAACTGCATTTTATTGTATAATCGATACGAATACTTTCTTTGTAAAGAAAAAACCTACAATAGGTAATTCTGCAGTTTTTGTAGCCCTCGGGCAAACTGTGGGGTGCTTGCATAACAAACAGTAGAAATGGCTTTATTTTGACAGTTTAAAATCATGAAATATATGTAAGCGTTTAAATGAACGTTGCTTTAAGTTAAAAGAGACGTTTAAACGACCCGCTTCTGCTTAGCACGGTTGTAACGACTTGACAAAACAAATATCAAGGTCAAGAGCGGACCCATTCAGCAATAAAAAAATATTAATGTGTTATAAGTA
This sequence comes from Oligia latruncula, assembly GCA_948474745.1. Taxonomy (NCBI): domain Eukaryota; kingdom Metazoa; phylum Arthropoda; class Insecta; order Lepidoptera; family Noctuidae; genus Oligia; species Oligia latruncula. The sequence continues at coordinate 16,262,684 of OX419686.1, forward strand.
GCTTAGTGGTACACATGAATCTTCCGAAATAAATTCTTTACATGATGTTGAAGACTGCATCAAAATACGTAAAAGCGTAGTTTGGAAGAACAATGCGGTCATACATGCAAACAGGAAAAGCGAATTTAATTTCCAATAGACTACCTGATCCAAGTTCGTAATTTTTCGAATTTATAAAGCAATGGATTAGCAATATCCTTCAAAATGATTCAGATTGTGATTGATAGTGTGTTGCACAATTAGTGTGCTAATTAATTAACATGGGAATAATTTTACTATACGTCACACCACAAACCAGTCACCGAGACTGGAAAATCGTAGTCATTCGGCTCGAAGGACCAGTTTTATGACGTTGTTTTGGGTTTATGATAATTAGCAATCGACATAATGACAGGAAAAGGTGCCGATTTTTTTTCTGTTAACCTATTTTGTCCCTGCACTGCTGGGCAAAGGTCTCCCTCATATTTTTTCACTTTTATTTGTCCTATGCCTTCTCGGTCCAATCGGTTAGAAACAAGTCCAAATCGTCACGCCAGCGTTTTTTAGGCTTGCCTCGGTGACGACGCCCTTCTTCAGGCCCCTAGTCAGTGACGTGACGACTTTGTCCTGTCTGCATGCCGATTATAATATTTCTTGATTAATTGCTGAAACAGAATCGTTGACAACTTTATTCTCCTCCAAACTAAAGTGTTTCACTAGTATTTGACAAACTGTTCGCAGTTAATTTGCTTTTGATCTCCAGCTCTCTTTGTGAGCTCGCGAACGGCTCGGAATGCCTGCTAATATTAACTTTGTTCTTTTATGGAGCAGTTTTTGCGAATTGAACATTTTTGCTAATTGGAGGATTTCTTTTGAAATTGTTCGGGCATTTGCTCAATTAATTTACTTAGGAACATTAATTGGTAGTTGATGTAAAAAGCCGTTGTTTATTAATAGGAAAACATTTTTCGATCAAAATATGTGTGTTATACGTTTATTAGAATGCTTTAATTAGGGCAGGGCAGGGCTGCGACAGGTTATACAGAAGACCGAAGAATATAACCTGCCTCTCTGCTTAGCGTTCGTGGACTACGAGAAAGCCTTTGATTCGATTGAGACATGGGCTGTGCTGCAGTCTCTTCAACGGTGCCAGATCGACTATCGGTACATCGAGGTGCTGAAGTGTTTGTACGAAAACGCCACTATGTCAGTCCGACTCCAGGATCAGATGCACTGTATGATCACGATATTGTTTGCTGTTGTCTGTACGTAATACAAACTTCTCACATAAACGTTATTCGTTCTCAGAAATGATTAAAATTACACAAAGTAATAAAAGCTTTTGACTTTTCGACCCAAATTATCTATTGTCTCCCCACTAAGTCTCTAAAGAGACTGTAGGCTTTATTACCAAAGTGAGTAAACTGAACTTGGGGATGGAAATAAAGTGACATTCGCTTGTACCTCTTAAATCATTCCCTTATCTACTTCATAATGCTTATGTAGTAATAAGTCCTTGCGAATTTAAACCAGAATTTTATTGGACGTGAATCTAATTCCGTTGCCTTGAAAATGTTGGTGAAGTAGTTTTTGAATTTCGAATTTAACGTTGCATTTTGTATCTAACTAAAATGCGGCTACATTACGCCGTGTTCCAATTTCAAAGTACTGTGAACCATAGACAAAAAAATAGGATTGTCTCCATTTTATATGGAGTCTGTTGCTTCTGCATTATTGCCTATACTAAAATTAACTTTGTTTTGATTTTAGTTTAGAGCGTCAGTTCCACACATTACGACGTGCTTTGCTTTGTTTAAAGTCACGTATTAAAGGCCTTTTCTTAAAAGCAGATTCCGAACACACGCACCGTAAGATATCATATCAAAGAGATATCCTAGTGACGTATGCAATCTACATGATTTCATAGATAAAGGGAAAATGTTGGTGTTCGTCCCTGAAAATAATCCCTTAGTCCCTTTTCCAATGGCACCCATGGGAAGTGACGGGAAGATTTATTTGTAACCGGAACCACATGACGTGGACACGGACACGTCACAGGGACAAAACCATTTTCGTTGACGCTGGAATTTTTTGTTACAACAATTTATTGTTTGTTTTGTTTGTTATTTTGAAATTAGATCGTGGTGTAGTCTAGATTTATATCCCCAAATGGGCTGACCCCCATTACATAATTGGGTCATACGTTTTCTGAGGAAAAAACCCTAAAATCTAATATAGCTAATAAAATCCAACGTCGTCATTCCATCCATGCACTGCCTCGTAGGTCTATTGGTCGCAAGCGGTACTGCTAAACAAGAGGTCCTGGGTTTGATTCCCGGATCGAGCCAAGTGTGTTTTTCCATTTGGAATTTCTCAGTAGCAGCCCGGAGTCTGGATTTGTGCCCGGTTGATGGCTATAGGTTCACCCCCATTGATATACATACACTAGATTAGCAATTACCGCGCCAAGGCGTTGCCACTGGGATCAAGGCCACAGCCTCAATCGTAGCTAATGTCAGTTCAGTGCTCTGTGTGACGCCAACCGAAGTTAGCCGAGTGAAAATTACCGCCAAAATGGGAAAATTCGTAGTGAAAGAGTGCGATTCGAGGTCACAAAAACACAATAAATTAACCGGAATTACTTTCCACACGTAAGTTTATTGTTTCTGTGTTTATATCAACGTAAAAACGCAATAAAAATAAATAAAATGTAGAATTTTGTAAATTAGGTTCAATGTTGCCACTAAAAACTTAGTTTTAGTTTCCCACATTATGTGGGAGTTTTTAATTTATAGAGTATGTGATTTAAAATGTTTTATAAAACTAAATGTGTGACAATGTGTAACAAAAAAATAACATTGTAACATAAAAATAATTGTTTTTAAATATTTAAATACATAATTCAAAAATAACGTTCATAACGTTTAATGTTTTTTTTTGCGTTTTTTATGGCTTAAAAAGTTGGGTAAAATTTCGCATGGCTAGGCAACACCCTGCCGCCATTGCATGTTTATATTGCGGTCTTTGTCTAATCTAAGCGACGGTATTATTCTTGCGACTTGTGTAAGTGAGACAGATATATGTTTACTTTTAAATGTGTAGTGGTTTCAAAGCTACGTCGTCGCGTTTAAATAGTGGTTACATTTTTTTGACACATTTTAATGAGGTTTGCTTCTCTAGTTATTTAGCTCAATGTTCGCCCCCTATTACATGGGACTTAAACATAACTGGCGAAATGTGTAGGTACGCCTCTGCCTAACCCTTGTTGAAATACTGGCGTGATGTTATGTTATGTTAATAACGCGTCTTCATTTGGCAAAGTCGATCAATATATAGGTAATATGATTGGACGTATCTATAAAGTATTGACCTTACATATGAGACGTAATCTCATAAGTCATAGCCTTAATTAGATTGTCCCTCTAATATTTGTATGGCTATTTCTGTTTCAAGACTCAGAAATTGTGAGGGTTGTCTCCTATTGTCTTTATTTGTTTGTTGCATTATTTTGTCTAAAGATGGAGGGAGTGTTTTGACGGATCTGATGACCATTCGTCACATTAGCTATTTCGTCGCTATAATAGGTCATATTCACTAATACGTCACCTTGTGCATCTGGTCAGTTTTCTTAACTAGTTTCATGCTGTATTTCGACTCATTCCCAACTCGTCCGAAAGCACAAAATAAACATTTTCAGTAGAACAAAAAATATTTTATATTAGGTAGTAGGTACTCTTACAATCTAGTTTGAATTTTACAAAATGGTCACTCAAAAATCAACTTAGAATATATTTCACTTTAAGATAGCTGATTAAATGGCTATTGAATGTAAATTATCTAATATTATGAACTGATGCTGTGGCTAAGTACGTATTTTTGCTCAATCTTTTCAAGCAATACAGCACGTTTTAAAGTAGGTAGGTACTGGTACTGTCAACAATAAATTGACTGTCCAAACTTCCAAACCTCCGAACCACAGAACTTCTAAAATAATCCGCGTTCTTAGAACCCATGATTACCACCGCGAAGCTACTCACCCCTGTGCCCGAATCGTTCACAAATAATTCTAAATATTTGCTCAAACTGTTCGCACTTTGAGTAAAACTGTTGAATTTTGTATAAGTTGGGAAGCCCGCAAGCCGCGAGGAAGCCGAGGCTTTGAAACTCCTTCCTTTAACAAGATGTGGTTTTAGAGACACAGCTCACTGGTAAACTAATTATTATTGTTTCGCTGTACTACAGTTACAAATTATGGAATGAATACTGGTTTTAGTTGGTAGTATATTTAGCCGCAGCTTCTGAATGACCATCCCAGTTAATCTACTACACACAACACTACTACTACCTACTACTATAACAGAAACTATAGAACGCCACCTGCTGCGATCCTCATATTTTATACTCCTTTTGCTTCGTTTACATTCCTACATATTATCTGCATAGCTATTCACAATCATCCGACGTGCTATCGTATCAAAAATGACACATTTCGATAACCTGATTTGCCTTGCCCCCGACAACAAACAGCTGTCGGAAGAAAAGCGGTCGTCTATTAGATTTACTCGTAAACTGACAAAAGTTACGGGTTTTGGATTGTGAACAACGCGGCGTTTGGAGGACTCTTACGATAATATTGATTGATGCTCGATACGGTACGGAAGTGTATCGAGTGGCTGTGAATAGCTATACTGGCCCTACTCGCACGCGGGTTGCGAAACTACTCATTGCTGTCAAATCTTATGACAGATACTATGATTGGTTATATTTTGGTCAGCCAATCACGAGAGCTAACTCAAAATTCAAACGCGGAATCACAGACTTTCAGAGATCGGTGACATTTTGACGTTTTCACAAATTCAATTTCAGAGACCAGTAGCATTTTTTTGACTCGAAGCAACGAGACTACTTATTCAAGAGTTCAACATCAGTATTTTACTCAGAGCGTCAGCATTCAACACTTGTAACGCAACTAGTAGGGACCTGTCTTCCTCTATAACGTAGGGTTATGTTCATGACAGTAGGTATTTCCCTGAAGATTGCCTGAGGGTGTTTGGAGCTACTTATAGTATCGTCTCGTCGGTAACCATGGTGATCTTTCCACGTGTATTCTCGTTGGCGCCATCCTTTATAATACCTGACATTGTTATAATGATGTCTCTCATATCTATACGGAGACCATTTATACACGTTGTAAGTATTAGGATGATTGCGACACGGCAAGATTGTTTGTATACGGATTTATGCTCGTTATGAGAGATTTTTGCGTATGGTTCTTTTTAAAAAGTATTTTGTTAATATTTTCCTTCTTTACACCTGTCAGGCAATATTGAGGCTGTCTTCAGTATCAGGTTTAATATTCTGAATATTAAACTTTTTATTGTAAAGATTCTTTATCGAATAAGTACCTATAATATTCTTTATAATCAAAAGAATTACATTATGGTCGCATTTAAGACAAATATATTTACTTGGAATATCAGCCTTACATAGATTCACTATAGAACTAAGCCATAAAATCATTTATAAATAAAAATAAAATATAATTATTTGCAAAAACAAAAGAACGTGAAACCTTTTATTCCACTCTTTCCAGCCAGTGCCACTCTAAACGGTGCACATTTATTATTCAACAACTCCAGGAATAGTCTGTATACAGCCAGGCGCGCTAAACATAATTGAAGTTGGCGTGGATGGGCTAATCTCTGTACACAATGGACCACCTGACTTGGGGGCCTAAAAAGGCCACTTTGGCAGAATCATAAAAGCATAACATTATGAATCATACTATGGCGAAGACAGTCCGTGTTTTTCTTTTTTCGCTGCACTACGTAGGTATAATCAAAGAGGTTGGGATTAGATTTGGATCGGATTGATTGGTATTTTAGCCCAGAAAAAAAAAATAACTGAAAAATCCTTCACCAATGGGATTTGATACGATTAACTTAACAGTTAACTGTCCATTATGATTCATAATGTTATCCTTTTATGATGCTGCCAAAGTGGCCTTTTTAGACCCCCTGGTACGCGCTCACCACTTCAGATACGTCATACTCACGGCACACACTTAACTCTGCGGTGGATGCCATTACATGCACAAACAAAATTGGAACATAGATTAAAAGTTTTTGGGCATTCGATCCATGAGTAGGGTATTGTATGGGTGAATATGGTAATCGAATGCTTTGTCAAAGGGTTGTTTACACGTTAGAGTATATGAATATGGCCGTTGAAGTAAAGGATAGTGTTAACATCATGTTACTTTGGAATGGGCAGCTAGCTTCATATTTTCTGACTGACCGACTCCTTGACAATTCAAAAGTGCCTGTTAATGGTTTAATTGAAATAAATGCTTTGAGTTTGTTGTGTGTTTGTTTGTGTGTGTGGTGTGCCAAGTGGTAACGGCCGCGACTTACGAGTTGTAGGTCGTAGGTTCGAACCCAGACAGGCGCTTTACTTTGTGTAAATTATTTCATCACCACTGCTCTCAAAACGGTGAAGGAAAACATCGTGAGGAAACCGGCATGTCCTAGAACCAAAAATTCGAAGACATGTGACATCTGCCGATTTCTTGGATTGCCGTCCCACCGGACTATGAGAGTGAGGGAAGATGGAATGCACCTGTGTCTGCGCGCCCACACTCTTGTTTACTATAATATCTCCCGCGCCGAAGTCTAGTATCCGTAGAGATTGGCCGAAATACGGTCTGGGGTAATATTATTAATGGAAAGAGACTTTATTTTTTTAAGATTTGTGTGCGCCGTCTGTACGCGGCTTAAAGGTTTTGATAATTTGATTTTGCTCGCTGATTAACAAAATCCCAACTCGACCTCAGAGTCAAATCCATTCTTATTATTTGGGTCCACGAAAAAGGTCGTCGAATTATCTGTGAGATGATTTCGGAGACGTAGATCGATCAGGTCGTGTGGAATTAAAGTCAAACCTATTCGATCAGTCTTACAATCTTGGAGTGGATTTTGCAAACGTTGTGAGTTACAAATTAGACTTTATTAGACAGTCTTTCGACACTCGAACAATAGTTATCTTGGATATCTGATGTTTCATCCTATTGTGTGTCCACAATAGATGTTCCACTGGAAATGATTCTCGTAATTTGTTTTGTGAGCTCGTTAAAACAACGTTGTTTTCTGAAATATGTATTTCATTATTATGATAATTGTTTCTCTCCGTGGGCTTGGTGGCGCATGGTTGTGGGGAAGCTGTACAAAAATACATAATTTAGGATTCTAATTATTTCTCGTGTTTCATGTACTGTTGATATTTGGGTTTGTCTCTTCTTCGCGTCTACAGATACTTTCGGGATGTAGTTGGGGATTATAAATGGTGGTACAGACGCCAGCACATCAAGCTACTACAATCTGTCAAATTTCTATAATAGATTTTCCACTTTTTCGCTAAAGCTTAAGGTTCAAAGTTGATTGGGAAAATTTTACAGTTTCGGGTAGCTTGATGTGTACGATTACTCACAGCAACAGTAGACGCTTTGTATCGAGTCTTTGGGGCATGCTTGAATATCCAGGTTCAAATTAAATTAGCTAGCCAAACTCCGGCAGAGGTGATGGGTATTGATATCTTACTCGATTAAATGAAAATAAAAAAGATTTCTGTGAAGTATATACAAAAAAAAAAAATGATATTTCAGATGGCTTCACAAATCGCGGTCCACGATGCGATTACCTCAGACCAAATAAAAAGTCAAGACATAGCGCTGCGAACAATACAGTGAAGCATGCAAAAACTACAACTCCGCTCTGTGGATACACGACACACGCACACATTTACAACCATTTACAATCAAACTACACCTCACTACGTGCACACATGTCATGTTTACGAAACCGGCTTCACTTTACTTTTGACAGCCCTCTGTCTTGGTTTTTTATTTGGTCTGAGGCCATTACACAAAATCATTAAATTTATTTATTTTTGGTTTGATCATGTTTAGATATCGATACCCATCACGTCTGTGGAGTTTCTCTAGCTAATTTAATTTGACCCAGTATACAGGATTTGCTGTGGATGGTTACTGAAACTCTGTTCTTATACACCTACTTACCTTGTACAGGACCATAAACATATTAGTAGACATTTTGTTTACCTGCAACAAACAAAAGATAATTGTCATTACTTACATAAGTCAGTCACGAAATTCACATGACACGCGAACTATAATATAACCCATACAAAACGTATTTATTCTCGTCATGTAAATAGCACTTGAAGCTTGATCTATGAACATATGAAGGCCGTATAGATAAATCTATACAATAATAGGTACATCTAAACAGGCGGGCTGGTAAAACGCGGGAGATTTTCAAGGAAGAATATTTAACCGTTTACAATGGAGGGGCCCGTGGCTAAATAATAACAACCGCACAGGTCTATCGATCAGGTTAAGCTACGCTTGCCGCGGTTGGTCTGTGGATGGGTGACCATCTTTACATACCGTGACTCCTCCGTCTCTCAGAAAGCATGTTAGCCGTTGATCCCGGCTGTCATTCGTGGATCTTTGACAGTCGTTACGGGTAGTCAGAAGCCCGAAAGTCTGACAACCAGTCTTACCAAGGGGTATCGTATTACCTAGTAACTGGGTTGTGGTCAGATAGGCAGTCGCTTCATGTAAAATACTGGTATTCAGCTGCATCCGGTTAGACTGGAAGCCGACCCCAACATAGTTGGGAAAAGGCTAGGCAGATGATGATTTGGTTTACAATGTAGCAGTGAACATTCGCAATCTTGCAAACTGAGCTTAGAACCAAGCCCTGCAGTAAAAACCGTAAAATTAAAATGAAAAGTCGTTTAATAGGTTGAGGATCAGCAATTTTTGAACGTCAAAATGATATAAAACAACTCCTAAAAAAGCTTGCCCTTCACCCTGCTTTATTACAGGTTAATCATTTATTCTTTCATGCCCAGTATAGACGCCCGAGCAAGTGTTGTGACACATTGCGTGTCAATTTCTTTGAAGTTTTCATAGCTCATCATATGCCTAGCCATTTCCCAACTAAGTTGGGATCGGCTTCCAGTCCAACCGGATGCTGCTGAATACCAGTAGATACTTCATATGGATCGAGTTCACCTGACTTCCACAGCCTAGTTACTGGGTAATACCATACCCGCCGTAGCCGTTGGTCTTGGATTGCCCTCCCATCAGACTATGAGAGTGAGGGAATAGGGAGTGCACCTGTGTCTGCGCGCACACTTGTGCACTATAATATCTCCCGCGCCGAAAGCTAGTCTCCGTTGAGATTGGCCGCCGTGGCCGAAATACAGTCTGGAGGACTTTTTTTTTTAATACGATACCCTTTGGTAGAAACTAACTAGACTTGTCCAGTGGTTTTCTTACCATTTGGATCTAAATTATTTCCTTCACATGTCCCTAGTTTAACAAGTCACACTGCAGTAATACTTGGACATTGTCTTGTGATCCACCATCATATTAATAGCAATTCATGTCGTTGACATGCGTGACCGGATACACTCATTATCTACTTGTCATTGTTGTGTTGAAAGATGTGAACCGTGAAGATGCAATGCGAAGACGTACTTATGTTAATGGTCATGTATTACTGAATTACGTTTTTGGTTTTCATGTAAATATGGGCTTGGAATTAGCGTGAATATTATTTTTATCTTGCTAATTGTTTCCTTTATGTGTTTGTTTTGAGCACTGGTGGCCTAGTGGTACGGCCGCGACTTACGAGTCGACGTAGGTCATTGGTTTGAAGACAAGCAGGCAGTTTACTTTGTGTAAATTATTTCATCACCATTGCTCTCAAACGGTGAAGGAAAACATCGTGAGGAAACCGGCATGTCCTTGAACCAAACATTAAAAGACATGTGACATCCGCCAACCCGTACTGGGCCCGCGTGGTGACCCACTCCCTTTCACAAAAAGGAGGCGTGTGTCCAAGCAGAGGGAACTTCACCTGCATAAGTGTCGATCCCGTGGGAATATCAAGATAAAATCTATCCTATGTCCTTCCCCGGGATGCAATTTATCTCTCTGCCAAATTTTATCGAAATCCGTTCAGTGGTTTAGGCGTGAAAAGGTAACATACAGACAGAGACAGAGTTACTTTCGAATTTATAATATTAGTATGGATTTGTATTATTTTGTTTGTTTTTACTGAAGTATAAGAAAATGGAGTTCTTAGATGAGCCTATTGAGTATGTTGTTGTTTTGAGAGGCAATTCGCGTATTTTCGCATTCTAATCTCAGTGTCAACCATTCAATAAAAACTTTTTTACAAAAAAAACAACCGACTTCCAAAAAACACTATAAAGTGAAAAATAAATTTAATTTCGGAAGTCCGTGGCAAAAAACTAAAATACAAATCCAAAGACACCGACTTCCGAAATTAAATTTATTTTTCACTTTATAGTGTTTTTTGGAAGTCGGTTGTTTTTTTTGTAAAAAAGTTTTTATTTTTCACTTTTTAGTGGGTCAGGTTGTAATTTATCTAAGTTACAATAGCCTAATATCAACTGCTCATCACCTTTTACAAAATATTGCTTTTCCCGATGCAGGGACGTTAATTGTTGAGGAGTTCTCCTGGTAAGAACCAGGCGAACTCTTCAACAACCACTCACCATATGCATTGTGACGAGGATAAATCGTTTAGCAACCATATTAAATTAATCGAATCGCAACCCGTGAAATATTTGTCATTGAGTAGTTCCGATGGCCATCTGTGGTCTTCATCATCAGCTCCACTTTACCAAATGATGATTTCCGAGAGCAAATGCTTAAGTTACTTTAAAAAATACCCAAATCGCTATAGCTTTGCCTATAAAATTTGAGAGTTTCCCTCGATTTCCATGGGATCCTCTCATCAGATTCCAACTTGATGATAATGGAACCACCTCGAGAGTATACCCTTTCGAATAAAAAAAGAATTTTGAAAATCGGTCCTCAATTGGCGGAGTAATCGCGTAACAAACACACAAAAAAAAAAAGAACAAAAAAAAACATACCGTTGAATTGAGAACCTCCTCCTTTTTTGAAGTCGGTTAAAAATACCTTTGCTTTACATACATTTTTGACAAGTGTTTAATTGATTGTAGCTGAGATGAGCTTGCGATTAGATTTTGGAGGGAGTTCCCTTCAGATACACCCACAATACAGGAGAAATTCCTAGTGTGGGGCAACGTTTAAAAAAAAAAAAAAGATATTTCATTCACATCATCATCGGAATCTTTGTTTTATGCTCAGCATAGGTGTTTTCAGCTGTTGGTAAAGACAAAGGTTTATGTGCCTACAAACTATAAAACTGGACAGTTGATGGCCTTTAAACGGGATATGGAGGTGTTAATAGAAAACTTTAGTGCAGGTATATAAAGCGCAAGGTGTTACAATGGTCATCTCGGCTTAATCAGGTTTTATAAAATGAATAGTCTGCATCCTCACTTCAAATTAAAAATGTTTTCCTGATTAGGCACTTCCAGAAGATTTAAATAGTTAGATTCGCCCTACCGCGTCCAATAAAGGTCGCGTTTCTGTTTCGTTTTGATATAATGTCGCAGTAATTTGTCACGCAAATGACATTATCATTGTGTCAGCTCACTTTTCTCAGTGTGGACACTTTTTCGCTTGACTTAGTACGATGAGGGTAAAACTAAGTATTTAAGTTTTGGCTCCAGCACAAAGGAGTAGAGTACATAACTATCTATTCATTATTGAGTGTATTTTTACAAGAAGTATAAAAACATACCTATATATTTACTTAAAAGCACCCACACTATTATATACCATATGCCACAGCTATTATTTGGGCGTGTCAATAGATTTCCTCGGTTTCCTTCACGTATTTTCTTGTTTACAAATTCTCTCCTCTAATAAAACAATAGCACAATATTCTAGACCATTCTCTATAGGTACTAACAAACATGATATATCGACACTTTTGTATACCTTGGAAGAGTTTGACAGACGTGTATTTACACTACACCCGAATGTCGCCAAGCAATAGGCAGTTGGCAGCAGGCGACGCCCGGCAGGCCCAGAAAAAGATGGCGGGATGAGCTAGTGGCCCACAATCGCAGTAGACCGACAAAAGTGGCGAGAGGGAAGAGAGGCCTTTGTCCTGCAGTGGGACAACACAGGCTCATAATAATAGGCAGTGGGCCTGGTGTCTGGACCAGGAACAAATTCATACTATCAGGCAGCTCGCTGTGGTCGCGACCACTAAACTTACGAGGCACTATACTAAGTTCTATCTAAAAGACTGAACGTATAAGGTTGTTTATCCATTCCCATGAAAATAAGAAAGTAGAGAGATAAAGTTTTCAACCTTCTTCAGTAAATCACTGATATATTCTTTCCGCACATTATATTATAAGTTATGTTCCGAACTAGATATTTCTTGAATCTTAACAAGTTTGACATAAATTATGTAGTTTTATAGGCTTAGCGATAATGGTCTTAGTTTATCAAGCCCGTTCGACGTTGTTGCGTGTTCCAAGAGCTCAGAAAAAAAGGGCTTCATTTAGAAACTTTGTACGGAGACTGCGCAGTTTTTGGTATGGTGTAAATATCTGTGTTTGAAAGAATATTTGTAGACTACAATGTCTTTTGTAGATAGCACGTAAGTACGCACATGCCGGGCATCGAGGTAAACACCCAAGCGCAGCACACACACGTAGAACACTTTAGGGTGATAATGCATTTACGGGGTCGAATGTTCAAAGTGTGAGGCAATTCAATAATGTCATAGTTTGTACGTAGTTTGATCACGATTTCGGCTTTCGTGAGCAAAGGAATAGAATCTCTTCGCATGTTAGGGGTAATAACGTTTTTATTACATTTTAAATAGATACATTTTCTCACGACAGGGTTTTTCGTGGCTGTGATAAATGACTGATATTTTTATACCTTAGTCGGATTTAATTTCGTTGCAGAATTACTAATCTGCATTCGCGTTTTATTTGCCAAAAATGTAAACAAATATGAGTTTATGGAAAAATAACTTTAAATCCTACATTATAAAGTTCAGTTTACGCTACAACTTCAAACATTTTTATTACTTTTCAATATTGCTAGTCACTCTGAAATCAACTTAACTCTCATTAAAATAAAGTTGATATTTGTTTAACTTGAAATAATATTAATTTGAAACATAAGTTTGAATAGACTTTAGATAAGTACATACTGAATTACCGATGTAGAAATTCGGTTTATATACAGGGTGGCATGGACATCGACGCGCAATCTGGAACCAAGATGCTGCACTGAATATCTGCTAGACACGACGGGAGGAATATTGATGATTATGCAAGCAGATTCATGTTTTGTAGAATGTACTGTAGGTAAAATAATATAGGATGGCATCTAGGATTTTTATTTTGACCTCACTAGTCACTATTGGCTTCAGCACCCTCGAATACCATGAAAACTAATATAGTTACGTGACAATTTCTACCAGTTTACCGCAGGCCGCGATAAAGAAATTCTTAAAAAAAAAAAATCTTAGCTATGCAAGCCAATACACGATCAAAGTCTTCCGCACGCCCAGCAGGCAAATTTCGCCAATTCATTTGCATATGCAGTACTCATAAAAGGTCCGTTTTCGCCGTCCCGATGGTATTTGCATGGCGAGGGCATTCGACCCCTCGCTTGTTAGGTTAGTAGTACATTTATACTATAACAAATAAACATACACGTGGCCGCCCCATTGTCATATGACGTGCCCGGAAAATGGCTGTACTTGCTTAGGTCAAGGTGTTAGGAAACGCCGAATCATCTTAAACAACATTCTACCTCAATTATTTTCGAATTACAGTAAACGTAATAGGTTTTTTGTTTGTTTACGCAGTAATTGAGAAATCTTGAAGTTGATTATCGAATTGACAAAGTAAATACCTAAGCCATTATGGCTTATTTAATTTTGCCTGACCATCTTACGTCGTTCATAGTAAAGAGCTTTTTACCTAATCTATTATAATCTCCATTCGCGATTTATATTTTTTATTTGCCAAAAACGTAAACAAATATGAGTTTATGGAAAAATAACTTTAAATCATAGAAAATAAAGTTCAGTTTACGCTAAAATTTCAAAGATTTTTATTATAACTGTTTCAATAGTGCTAGTCACTCTGAAATCAACTTAATTGCATTAAAATAAAGTTGATACTTGTTTAATTTTAAATAATATTAATTTGGAAAAAGTTTGAATAGACTTTAAACACTCTATACATACATACACTCACGCCTTCTTCCCATCCGGGTAGGCAGAAACTATAGAACGCCACTAACGGGCCCTAAAAATCCTATGTGTGTCCAATTCAGGAAATGGTCTATCTATGTGCTAATTGTCATCCAAATCTGTTCAACGATTTACGCGTGATTGAGTGACAAACATCCAAACATCTTCACAAACTTTCACATTTATAATATTAGTAAGATGTATGGGCCAATGTCGTCAAAATTTGTATAAATAAATAAGACGAATAGTCCCAAAGGTCAAATAAAATACACGTTCAAGTAAATCAAGCATTGTCAATTTTATTTGACATTCTTGAATCAAAGGTCAAATGGAGACTGACTATTGCAATTATTACCATTATTACAAACCAATCTTTCGTTTACCGTGTATATCCAACGTGATGCTTATAGGGTAGATGGTCTTCTGCCAGGGTCGCGGGTTGTTCGAAAGAGATACCGTGGCCCCTGGTACAGGCAACTGAAGGAACACGGGTGGGTTTTAGTCAGTAAAAGGCTGACACAAAACTGAACTTCTCCCGCTCCGCTCAGAGCGGTAGAAGTTATTTGATTTTAGTTATTTCCCAGCCAAAAAAAAACAGTTGCAATCCGGGAGTGCCGACAGAAGTGAAAACAAAAGGCGAGAGGGATTCAAAGTACGTCACTTGGTTGCTCCCGAGGTGGACACTACTTTTTATCACCCTCTATGAAAAAATAAGTAAGTGTAACTTATAAATAAGAATAGTGCGTTTATTTATTTCCATACAATTACTTGAGGAAGACATACTATTTTTTTATAAAACTACTTCCTAATTTGAGTAAACAATTACAAACGAAGGCAGAATGCTTTTCGCGCGTTTTTTCACAAACTTTTTCTTTTAATTTGGTTTGCGCGTTTATTTTATCATACAGCCTGTTAGTTGTTCATACAATGTTCGTGATTGATCTCTTTGGTCCATATTACAAACTCAAATCACTTTTAGTCCCTAGGGATTAAAGAGCTATTTTAGTCCCTGTTTACGAAGAATACATGCACTTTTTGAATAGATGTGATAAAAAATTCTTATTGCATTTGGTAGCCTATTCTTGAGGAAGGACCTTTTTCCAAAGAGCAAAAAGAAAAAGTCAGAAAACGAAGTAATAGCGCTGGCAAGCGATAGGATGCAACGCGCTCGGTCGGGTGTCGAAATTTCATATGGACGAAGTCGCAAACCAAAATACTTATTTCTTCTGGTTTTGTTCTCCAGAATTTCCATCATGTTTTAGTACGTTTTAAGCTGAACATAAATTTAAATTCCTACTTGAAACTTCCTTCGCGTTACAGCTTCTATTTCGAATTTGGTTGAAGCTCGCGTTCAAACAGTGTGCAGTCAAATATTTCACCTTCATTTAATCTTATATTCATAAAATATGTTCTGACATCACTGTGAGCGAGTGAGCAGTGATTCAATAAGTGATTCATTCCTTTGACGAGCACTGTTTGATCATGAAATGCTTGTTTCGCTTTTCCGTTGGGATTTTTAGACCATTTCCTTGAAATCCTGCATCGTTGGTCTAGTAGTCACAAGTGCTACTTTTGCTTGAGGTCTACTTGTTCATGAGGTCCTGGGTTTCCCTGGTCGGGCAAGGTGTTTTTCTATGAGGAATTTATAAGTGGTAGCCGGAGTCTGGATTTGTGCCCGGTTGATGGCAATAGGCTTGCTCCAATAACATGGAACTTCAGTATAACTGGGGATATGTTGTTGGTACATCTCTGCTCAACCCTTCGGGAATTACAGGCGTGAGGTTATGTCATGTTCTTTGAAATCACAGAGCACTTTACCACAGTAAAGATATGAACAGTACGGAAACTACTTACTAACGTTCGAAACGGCACACACACAGACGCGTGCATCTACACGGTACCCCTAAGCAGCACCCGTGACTGAGAGCACCGCAACTATCGCTAGGGGTACCGTAGATGCGCAGGGTCTGTGTGAGTGTGCCGTTTCGAACGTTAGTAGGTACGTAGTTTCCGTACTGTTCATATCTTTACTGTGACTTTACTTACTTCTGATTGAGTTATAAATTGTTTCACCGAACCACACGTTACAAAATTTTGTTTCAGTGCGGTTAGTGGAAGTGCTCAGGTGCCGTTCGTCCAAGTGCGATTGAAATCAGTGCTGTGAGTGGAATACCTCGATTTTTTGCGTTGAAAGGGAGGTAAATATTGCATATTTTACTGGCGGGAGTATCTCTTAAAAGCTTTTTATTGTTTGATGGTATAAATGTGCTTCTCCAATAGGCATCACTTATTCGTTCAATCGTACTCAGACAGAAAGGTTTTTTTTCAACTTTTAGGGTTCCGTACCCAAAGTTTGCCAACGGGACCCTATTACTAAGCCTCCGCTGGTGTATTTCTATTGCCGCAATAACAAAAAATAATAAAAATAAAATAAAGTAAAAAATTAAAGAGGGTTTCCATACAAGAAGCGTTTTTCGGTGTTCTTTGCCTTGTGATACGGAACCCTTCGTGTCGAATTCGACTCACACTTGGCCGTTTTTTTTTACACATTATTATGAGTAAGCCTGTGTCTTATGTAAGTATTAATATAAATGTTGATTGATGGATAAGTAAGTCGGAGACCCAAGAAACGATGGATGGATTGTGTGAGGAATCATATTATGTATGAGAAAGGAGTGAATGATAGCGTGACGGTTGACAGGGGAGAGTGGAAGTGGAGGATGAAAACGTGTTGCGCCGACCCCAAGCAACAAGGGACGGGCAGGAAGGTAATGATCTTGAGATCAAGTAGGAGTGTGTCTTTGTAACGACTTTTTGTTGGTTTTTCATTTAGGTGAAGGGATTATCATACGTCTTTTCAGTACGAATATTTCTGTATTTTATAATCTCGTACTCATTCAAACTCGGTTTATTAAGGTGAATGGGTAGTTGAGACCGCGAAATTCAAATTTTCTTACGTTTTTTCTACCACCAACCACCAATCTCTTATGGAAAAGTGCTTATGGTAGAAATCTAACTAAGAAAGATGTATTAATGATTCTAATGATTATAATTCTGTAAATATGTACCTGTTATTGTCGCGAATCATATTTTGAACAAGATACAATCTGACACTGACCTGCAAATTGCAAAAAAAACGTAAGAAAATTTGAATTTCGCGGTCTACCACTATCCATTCACCTTAAGGACTTCTTGTAGATAATCTATTGGTTCCGAGGCTCGATGAGAACTGACTTATAATCTAGACGATAAGTAGGTACTCTTAAGCTCTCACAATATAAAAGACTCTCACTGTGACCCACAACAATGGTCTAGACAACTTAACATCTACAAATAGTGGGTAAATATTTTTGTTTTTCTTTCTCTATCAACAACCTGAACCAATTCCCTCTAATGGGCCAAGATCGTCTTTCCCTCTGAAATTGCCAACATAATAATAGTATATATCTATTTGGATCAGCTTACACGGCCGGGTAGTTTTATTTATACAGGGTTATTGGTAAAACATTAAGAACCTCTTAAGAGGTCATTGTACTCATCATTATGAACAACTTTTACTATGGGACCAAACCTGAAATCGCGAAAAAAAATCAGCTGTTCCTTAAATATTTATTTTATTCGTTTTTATTCTGTATTTGTTGTTATAGCGGCAACATAAATAGGTACATCATCTGTGAAAATGTCAACTGTCTAGCTATCACGGTTCATGAGATACAGCCTGGTGACAGACGGTTTGACGGACAGTGGAGTCTTTGTAATAGGGTCCCGTTTTTACCCTTTGGGTACGGAACCCTACAAAGAAAGAAATAGATACGTTTATTTGTAGTAACACATGACACTGAGAAAATAAACACAAAAAAAGAAAAACGGTGAGTGTCAGGTTGTATGTTGAACAAAATATAATTCGCGACCGTAACAGAATAATAAATCATTTAAATAAAATCAATCCAACCCGTTAAGCTCATATAATCCTATTGAATGACTATTTCATGAAGTACCTATTAATCAATAGGATTAATACATACTTGTTACGGTCACGAATTATATTTTGTTCAACGTACAACCTGACACTGACCTGCAAATTGCAAAAAAAAAAAATATATTTCGCGGTCTACCTAGCACAGACCCTTTTTCTTTTTTTTTTCGGATGGGATATCATCAAATGATCCCTGCAGTGGGAACATTATAGGCTGATTATGAATTATTATGATGCATACACACATGCACACACCCCCACATACATACATACATACATTTACATAGCGCATCCCATTAAATAAATAAATTAAACATCGCTTCAACTAGCTTTACATAGCTATACAATAAACATCTTCAACTGTTGCATTATCCAGCAAAATTGTTACTAGATACATACATCAGCCTTTTTACAGCTTCCCAGTAATGCTCTCAAGAGATTTCCTGCCCAGTATACCGTAAACTCGGAACTATTTAACTTTAATCCACTTAGTTAGATGGCAGCACTTTACATTCGTACTTAAAGCCGTAAAAGCATCGGGAAAATCCTTCCGATGGGTTTACGATCTCTGAAGATGTGTAGGTCTATACATCTATATCCATACTAATATTATAAATTCGAAAGTAACTCTGTCTCTGTCTGTATGTTACCTTTTCACGCCTAAATCACTGAACGGATTTCGATAAAATTTGGCAGATAGATAAATTGCATCCTGTGGAAGGACATAGGATAGTTTTTATCCCGATATTCCCACGGGATCGACACTTATGCGGGTGAAACCGCGGGGCTCTGCTAGTCTAATAATAAAGCTGAAGAGTTTGTTTGTTTGAGCGCGCTAATCTCTGGAACTAACAATAGGATTTTAAAAATCTTTTTGCTTTTGATATTCCAACTGTTGAAGAAGGCTAAAGGCTATTTAACATCATGCTAGGACCCTTAGGAGCTGAGCAAAAAGAAAAAAAAAAGTCAGAAAGAACGCTAAGCAAAAACGATTCCCCCGACACACCCCGTCGCATCTCATCGCCTGCCCGCGCTATTACAGCGCGGGTACGATACGATACGATGCGACACGGAACAAGAAATTTCATGCGAACGAAGTAGCGGCCAAAAGCTAGTTATTAATTAAAGTCGCTTTTCGTGTTTGTCTGCTAGACCGCGTTGTTCTTCTGAACTTTGCAACGGATTTTGATGCGGTTCTCACTATCATTTAGGGAATTTATTGCGGAAGGTTTATCCTTCCGGAATAAATTCCCTAAATGACATTGTACAACATGTAGCGGTATCTACAACGCCACATGCGAACAACGCGTCATACTGTCACGGTAATAATATCATAATACTGTCGTCACGCAAAATCCTGTATCTCGCAAGTAAAGTTTACCGCCAACTAGCATAGATACAACGGCCCGACATGAATCATCGGGCAGTTGCTTGCCAGACACAACACCCGTCTGGTCGGAGCATCCCCCCTTTTCTATAGAGGATGAGTGAACTTTACACCCTGTTCCTCATACCTCTATAAACACATTGATGAATCACTTACAAATAATAAAGAACACTCCATGTTTTGTAAAGTCGTAAAAACCGTCCGAAGCAGCGACTGGTCACTAAATAGATAAGTGGAGAAACGACATAAAGGGAGGAAATGCAGGTGGTTTTATTTAGCTATTGAGTTTTGTGGTCCATAGATTTTATGTGAGAATAAATAGAGTACCTACCTAAGATGGGATGAAGAATTCTTCAATAAATTCTTAAAGTTTTATAGAAGTCTACCTTCTGCCCGCGGCACGTCGTAAACTATCCCACGAGAACGTACTCGTACCACCGGGATAAAAAGTATCCTATGTCCTAACTCAGGTCATTTGTGTACCAGATTTAAAATCCGTGCAGTCCGTTAAAGCGTGAAAAGGTAACAGTCACTTTAGCATTTTATATTATTTGTATTTATCGATGTTTTGTTAGTATTTTCCCTCCACCTGGTTGGATTATAAACCCATTTAGCTTTTTCCTCGGCTCTGCATTGAAAGCCGAAAATTTACTACGGGATCAAAAGTAGTTACAGAACTACTTCTAATATCTCTGCTATTATTTTACGAAATTCAGTTCAGTAGTTTAGCCATTAAAATGGCATTAACTTACAGACTAAGCTACTACCATTTATGAGGATAATCTCCTTCATTCGGGATATTAGACCTTTTTGGGGGAATACTATTTCCTAGTAGCGTATAATTTTCTCGTTTCCCTAGTAACTCGGACTAAGGGAAAATTTTACCAATGAAACTGAACGACTGAACGAACTGAGTGGGTTTACTCCCTTAGCATGAAATCCGTAGGAACCCTACTCCGTATTACCTACGGTCATAAGATTTGTTCGGAGCGTGAACTAAAAATGAATGACAACACGATTTGACAGTTGTCTTGTCCCGATGTGTTTTTGCCCGTTCGGAAAATTTACTTTGTCACTTGTTTTGACAGATCTTTCTATTTGATTTTTATTTGTTGCTATCTGACGTATGTATCTGGTGTATTGTGTGTCTTCTGTGCTAAATAAATGTATTTTCTTTCTTTCTTTTTAGATCAACTATTTTCGGACGGGCCCGTATCTTATTTATTAGTTATTTATTAAGATCTCCCTTACAACTATCATTACACTGCACCAACGCACTGTCGCATTGGGTAGGTACATGCGCCATGTACAGACGCCAGCACATCAAGCTACTACAATCTGTCAAATTTCTTTAATAGATTTTCAACTTTATTGCTGAAGCATTAGGTTCAAGGTTGATTGGGAAAATTTGACAGTTTCGGGTAGCTTGATGTGCTGGCGTCTGTACCTACACAATGCGACAGTCCGGTCATTTTACAAATGTATTATTAACAACTAACATTATCATTTACAATTTAAATATAATATAAAGAATTAAAATTAATAATCTAAAAAGTAATAGGAACTCCTCCCCCTCTCGTCCTCTCCCTCGGGGTCCTTCTTCGTACCCCCTTACTAAAAACATTAATACATTTATTAGTAGTTAGACTTACCCAGTCTATATCAGATGAATAGTTACACACCGATTTCCCTCTTTCAGTCGTCAGAAATTTAAAAGCGTTGTATAACTATACAGACGCTATACAACGTTTATTAGTAAGGGGGTTATAGGACTCCCTGCCCTGCACATCTATACCGCGTTGAAGAGCTTTCATTGTCATCATTGTTGTTGAATATTGAGACTGACAACTCTTGTACGAGATTTAAAGATGTGTTGATCCCGTTTAGTTCAATTGGTGAAATGCGCTATTAGTATCTATCTGACCAACTGGAAACCTAAATCCAGTTAGGTCTAACTAACTAGGTAGGTCCAACTCAATAAACTTTATCGAGTAGAACCTTGTCCAAAAGAAAAACGGCCTCGGTTAAAGGCTCTGGACACACTGAGGCGAATCCCGAGCGGGATGCGGAAAGCGACTTCGTGTATCGATTGTTTTAACGATTTAGGGCGAATTTTTATAATGAAACCGCGGGGTGATTGCGTAACACGTTAACAGTAGGAATAGCTGTCATTTTGACAGTGCAACAACATTGATTGCGTTATTTATGTTGTTTAGCAGATTTTTATTTTAACTTTTGAAGCAATGGATTAGCAATATCCGATTGTGATTAATAGTGTGTTACGTTATCAGGGTGCAGAACGCTCCAAACCGCGTTCGAAAGCTGTCAGCGTCAATATTCCAGAGTAATATTGAAACTGACAGCTCTTGAACGTGGTTTAGATGACGTGCTGATCGCGTTTAGCTTCATTGGTGGAATTTTGCCTAAAAAGTCACACGACTTCGCAACAGTTTGAATACTCCCATATACAACGTGTAATAATGAAATAAAACATTTTTGATTTTGATACAAGTTAGTTGACAATCGGCGCGAGCGAATTTCCTCCCGAATCCCGCGTGGGATTAGCCTCAGTTTGACCAGGGCTTGAAATGCTAACTTTAAAATTGCTTTTCTGTTTTTATCTTTGAAAGTTTAAGTTTAAGAACGAATCCTTTATTCCGAACGGAGTGGCAGTTAGATTGAAACTTAGTGAAACGTAAACACAAGTAGAACTAACAAACTTACGAACGAACTTTCGGCTACTTAATTGGAAAAATTAGTTGTGACAAGTTCTTGTTATTCGTTCTTGTTGTTTGTCTTCACGGGGTATTATTTTCACTGAAGGTTGTTATTGAGAACCCAAATGGTGCCCCTAACTTAACACAAATATCAAGTGACAATAGTAAAAAGTTTACGTAAGTAACCACCAGCCGGCACTGGGCCCACGTGGTGGATTACGGCGCACTCCCTCTCACAGAGAGGAGGCCTATGTCCCAGGAGTGGGAGCATTATAGGCTGATTATGCTACATAAGTAACTATTGTGTGGTATACTTTAATGGTTACCTAGAAAATACTGACGCTATTATGAGTGTTTTTGGAAGCAAGTTTCTTAAGAAATGTATGGGAAATCCTACGTTACGTTATGTTGTGAATTCCCTATGTTCGTGCAAGGCGCAGATAACTAAAGAAAGTCGTTTCTTTTTGACACACGACACGATCCTTATCAAAAAAGTTGACTAAACTTCCGTTCGTAAAAGTCGCCAAACGTAACAAAGTTTGTTCCAATTTTGTCGTTTGTCACATTTGCGGGAATTGTGTTCTTATGTAGACAATCATTTCTGTTCTTTGTAAAGAATAAACATGTTGTATAGAACTCGACCTTAAGGCACATCGAGTTTTAGTAAAAGAGCTGATTATGGTCGCATGCCGCTGTGCCAACATACTTATAAGCTATATACTTTATGTCCTCTAGAGGGCGCCACGTTGAATTTAATGTGACGTCACATAGCCTAAAACTAGCGGACGGTCAAGACGCTTCTAACGATACCTCATTTGGCAAATTATTATAAGCACTTTTGAAGTTATGAGGAAACAGATGAACATACATTTATTTGTTAAAATCATAACCCTCGGTAGTCGGGTAAAAAGAGCTGATAATCTTCAAACGTCTGATCAAATTTTCTAACCATAGCTAAAAACACTCTCGATCAAGTCACCTTTCAAACAAAACAAAAAAAAAACAATCAAAATCGGTACAGCCGTTTGGAAGCTACGATGCCACGGACACACGTTGAACTTATAACACCTCTATGTTTATGTCGGGGGTTAAAAAGGTCGACTTGGTGTGAGTCTCTTTCAAAAAATATATATGTTGGTGCTATTCGACCGGGTACTGTAACTAAGCTACCCTGTTTTGTTGTCCAACAATCCCCTATCTAGACACGCGGCAGCGTGTCAAGCCAAGTACAGACGCCAGCACATCAAACTACTGCAATCTGTCAAATTTCTTTAATAGATTTTCAACTTTATCGCTAAAGCATAAGGTTCAGAGTTGATTGGGAATGTTTGATAGTTTCGGGTAGCTTGATGTGCTGGCGTCTGTACATTCTTACTCTGAGCAGGAAATTGGGATATATACCAATTAATTAATGCCAATCAATCATGTGTTCACGAGCAGGTTACAAAGAGGTTTACACTATATATGGGGTTGGGGCATTATGCTGTTATACCAAAGGGAATAGAAGACATGAGATGACACATGTCATGATGTCAGATTGGTTTTGATAGGTTCGTAATCCAATTAAAATGACACCAGAGGGGTAATTTCTGTATTTTTAAGAACGTTCGCATTCTAATGTCAGTCTCAATCTGTAAAAAAAACACAATCAATTTATATATATTTTTGACAAGTTTTTGACATTGATTGTCGATGAGATGAGATTGCGACTTGAATTTGAACGTTTTTTAAGCACGAGAATTGGCCTTCTGTTATAAATTATGTGAATGAGAGTTCATATCCAAAGATAATTTCATGATTTCTGAAGTTACTGCTGATCAAAAGGTTTGCCTAGCGAATGCCTAGAGAATGATCGAGATTTTCAGCTAAAAAGCTCTGCGTACACTGTAACAGGTCGGACTTTCCTGAAAATACCTATATTTGTAACTCCTCGTATTTTACGTGGAGCGACTGCCTATCTGACCTCTTCAACATAGTTACGTGGTAACACGGTACCCCTTGGTAAAACTGGTGGTCAGACTTTTGGGCTTCTGACACCGTAAAGACAGCTTAACGTGCTTTCCGAGGCACAGAAAGGTCTTGGTATGTAAAGATGGTCACCCATCCTCGGACAAACCGCGGCAAACGTAGCTTAACCTGATCGATCAACTCGTGCCGTTATTACTTAGCAACGAGCCACGTAACGAAGCTGCAACCAAATACCCAATTAAAACTAATACTGTGTAATAGTCACTTTCGTCACTAATATATTCATAGTCCAACCTAAATCTGTTACTTACTCACTAACAAATTCTAGGCATAGTTTTATCAACTCCGTAATTAAGTGAGCGGAACCAATTAGTTCCAGAAAGTTCGGTGTTAACGTGTGTGACGAACAGTTCGGGGAACAAGAGATATTAGGGACGTTATAGGGGCGAAATACAGGTGGGAAGGATCTCCTAATGAAATACTTGTTTTTGTGGAAGGTTGTAATTGCTTAGACCTTTTTGTAAGGCTGATGAAGTTTGTAGGTTCCTTTTTATGTAGTTAAGCTTTTAGTTGGGTTTATTATGGCATGTGGAAGCACATGCCTCACCACGAATATGACCGTCCACCTCCACACATTGCGAATCATGCGATGAGCGCCGTGCGCTGCGCATGCCTCGCAATGTCTGTATCCGCCTTTACGTGTTTTTGTTAAAATTGACGTAGTTTTTGTTTTTGTGAAATTGTATATTTATTTACGAAACTCCTCTCCTACCTAAGTCCGGGTCTCCTGTCCATTCCAAGGTTGCCTGGAAGAGATCGCAGAAAGCGATAAGGCTGCCCATTGTAAGTATAGTTTGTAGTGTTTGATATAGGTATTTTTTTTATGTTATGTATTTTTGTGGTGTATAATAAAGTACTTATAAATAAATAATATACAGGGTGTTAATGAATTAACCCAAAACCTCTTAAGAGGTCATTGTACTCATCATTATGAACAACTTTTACTATGGGAACAAACCTGAAATCGCAAAAAAAAAAATCAGCTGTTCCCTACATTTATGTTCGCATAATTCGTCAAAATGTAGGGAACAGCTGATTATTTTTTTGCAATTTCAGGTTTGTTTACATTCATGTATAAAATTAAGCCATTAGGTACAGCTGTAGTAAGTAGGCTTACAAATAAGTCGTAATTTATATTGAGATGGTTGTTCACTTGTCCCTTTTCTAAACTCACACACGTAGACACGTAGATAGCTTCTCTTCAGGAAGATAGAAAGCCGAGTACGACATTGTGGTTTAGAGTTAATTGAATCGACACAACATGAACGCATTGTTAGAGACCGCAGTCGTGCTTAACCGTCAAGTTGCTAAACAACAGGCACTACACTAACTGGAAAGTAGGCAGGTAATGCTTGTTACAAGCGATCATACATCAAGGGAACAAAATCTGGAGATATTTTGGGAGTATGTAATATAATACGTACATAATATACGTTCGTCTCCATAGAGATCTAAGTTTTGGAATGGGCAACTTTTTGACTGACCGACTATTTAATTTTGACAATTCAAAAATAAATGGTTTAATTGAAATAAATGCTTTGAGTTTGAGTTTGAATACCAGTCCTACTGCAGGGCAAAAGCCTCTTCCCATACAGAGAAAATATTGATCACCAAACTTTCTCAAGATGGGTTGGCGATTTCAGACTTATATCCTAACTAATAATAAAAATGTAAAACTAAGTTTGTTTGTTGTCTTTTCACGCCTAAACCACTGAACCGATCATCCTGAAATTTTGCATATACGTTGTTGGGTGAACAGAAACGGACATAGGGTACCTTTCATCCCGAAAAAAAGTGCTGTTCCCGAGGAAAACAACAATAACGTTATTATGATAATAGATGGCGCCACGTGTCTTTCGAATCAAAAACAGGACAACGTCTGTCGGATCAGCTAGTTAACTATAAAGTCCAGGTTTCCTCACGATGTTTTCCTTCACCAATGTTAAGGTAATGATATTTTAGAAGTATTTGTTTGTTATTTACACTAGAAAATGTATTAGACGGCAACTATTTAGCTTCAAACTGAATGCGAACAAACAAACACGTGCCTACATATTTCCACAGAAAGACGCTGCATACATATCTCATTCCATAAGTAAATATTGCTGCCGCTCCCGTATTGATAGAAGATCTCATCGAGTATCGCAATAAAGAATGATTGGATGCTGCTGACAATAGTCACAACGAATACCTATAACATACTGTATTGACCATACTATAGATACATAGGTAGGTACAGTCAACAAAAGAGAAGTATGCAGGATCGTCGGATATAGTTGAGGTTTAGTAAGAAACCGATGGATGTTGTCGACTGAAATTTAATTTGATAAATGAGCTGTTTGTTTTCTATTAATTAAATTACATTTTATTCGAGAACTTCCATCGGTTTCTTACTAAACTTCAATTATAACCGACGTTCCTGCATACTTATCTCTTTTGTTGACTGTACATGTCTGTGGCATATTCCAGTTTGTTTTCAGCGGTTCTATAAGTACAGACACAAGAAAGAAAGACAATAAGTTTATTTGCGGCTGCGTGACGCAGAGAAAAGACAAAAAATAACAAGTTGGGAGAAAATATGCGTCAACACAAGTATAAATACCCTACACTAACGGAAGATTCAAAAAGCGGTTTTCTCCTAAAGTAAGATTATATTTAATCCGGTCTGATCTGGGTTACGAATATAGTATTATCGAAACCATACTATTATGAAATAGTCGTTTCTCAAAGTTACAATATTTATTTCACTAGAAAATTGTTTTTCAGTTTGGGTAGCTGTAAGGTATGTAAGCTCGTGATCCGTGGTACCTTAAACTTAATAATAACCATAAACGCGATCAGTCCAATAATAATAAGTTCCACTGTCCCAGCCGATATGTTGTATCATTTAAGACTCCCGCAAACAGGTAAACTTCATGATAATTGTTCTATCAGAATCGCGTTCTGGTTTTCATAGGAATTGTTCTACTAGAGTCGCGTCGCACATGTCTGGCGGGACCTTAATGGCTCCAGCAAAAACTTTCGCATTCCGCCCATATCCGTATCCAAACAATCCGTTAATATCCAAACTAAATAAATAATACGATATCCTGATACAAAACCGCTGTAACTGAAAGACAAAGTTGACCAAACATTTGATGAAAAAACTTTCGCAGTGTTATGATTGGTGAAAGATAAAGTTCCAACTAGTTACTCGTTTATTAAAACTAAGAGGGTTAGTGAGTCGGAGAGAGTCCTAGAGAACTGTTCTGCTGAAGTACCTACCTACCCTTTGACATCTGCATTACAGATTTTTTAAATCGGTTTTTGTTGTCATTGGTCGGTTTTGAGCGCCCGTGAGTTAGCAGGGCCCTGCTGGAAACTTTGGAGAACTGTCTGGTTCATAATTTGAGAGTTTACTATTTAATTTCAGTGTAAGTGTGTTATTACAGGGTTTGAGGGAATGAGGAATTAGAGGCTTTTCGGGATATAAATGCTTCTAGTGCGTAAGGCAACTATAATAATCAAACAGACACATAGGCTCTATCTTCAATTCGAGCACAACAAGGCAATATGTGGTTTAAATTGTTTTTCACAAATTTTCATGTTATTAAAACCTAAAAATTTGGATTGGGCAACCTATCCCAATTAAATTCACGTCATTCAATCTCAAACTATGCCGATATAGCATTATCTAGCAATGTAGTTGAGTTAAATAAAGCTCTCCTAATAGTTTTTTCACAAATACAAACATTCCGCAGGACTACAGAAGAAAGTTCTTGAGGAAAAGCCAAAGAGTAGATAAGTGCAGACGACCAAACCCCAGTTAAGATAGGATATAAATGTGCATCCAAAGTTAAACATGATATTGTTTTGACTTATTATTAATTTTTCTGTACGGAAACAGAATAGTAAAATAAAAAGTCATTAAAAAGTTATGAGCCAACAAAGAGTCGTTTTTCTTGCTATTTTTAGTGTAACTTTGGGTGTAAATAAGTAATAAAAGAACTGTAAAATCTTTAAAGCCAAGTCCGTACCGACAAAGCTTAGTTATCGAAGAGTTCAATAAGCTTTATTTATAATTGATTTATGCAGTGGTTTTTTCATAAAACTCGATTTTCAAAAGCACTTTTTTACGAGCCTATGTTCGGAACGGTGTTTCTGTGCGTGAGAACTAGACATTGCGTGTAGACTAACGTCATCACTGATACTAGCTCTGTCAGACACGAAGTCAGGTGAGACAGCGTGCTTTTTGGCCATGACCACCAGTGAGTTCGAGCTCGCGACTAGTTTACTCTTAAGAGCGTTTACGCCGAACGTCATTTCATACAAACTTTCAAGCCCTTGTTTTCCGAAATGAACGAACCGATTTTAATGAAACTTCATAAGCATAAGCAGGATACAATTAAAGGTCTAAAATGTTAGCAAAGAACATTTTCGAAAAATAGTGTTACAGCCAAATTAGACCGATTTTAAACTTTTCATAGAAACAGAGATTTCCAGTTATCTTTTTTTAAATAAGACATTTCGAAAATGTTCTCTACTAACTTTTTAGACCTTTGTATCCTGCTTATGCGTATGAAGTTTCATTTAAATCGGTTCATTCATTTCGGAAAACAAGGGCTTGAAAGTTTGTATGAAATGCCGTTCGGCGTAATAAGGACAAACTGTACGGTCACCGAAAACAAAGCTACTTTGTAAGTGTGTATATTTTGTCTTTTTTTTTGTTTGTTCGTTTTGTTTGTTCAGAATAAACTTTTATTTAAAAAAAAATCTCTTTAATAATATTAGCAAATGAATTTCTAGCTCAGGCTGCAATGTTTCGAGCCTATATCTGTTTAAAGCCGTAGTTTTTTATAGATTTGTGTTTTTTTAAATCAAATATGAAAGGAACCTTCTGCCCTATCTTATTGTCTGGTTATATTAAACACGGTTCCCGTAACGACCGTCGGGTCGCGATCCTCTTTTATGGAATACGAATAGGCGCCATTAAAGTGAACAAATGGTACTCTTACCTCTGTTTTGTTACACTATAACAAAACTCCGGGGTTAACCTTTACGAGTCGTTCACGAATATTTTGTGTCGTTTTTATTAATTAGCTTCGGTTATGCACACCTAATTGGGTTATTTGAGATTGTTTTTTGTTTTCGTGGCCCTTATTAGCCTATATGTAAAAGGGTTCTAACCTTTTGGCTTCTAAAGTACTTACCTCTACCTAGTACCCCTATTGTTAGTAGTCGGTTTTGGCTAGAATCTAGATCAATCCGACAATTTATAAGTTAAATATGAAACAGCGGAGTTAACCCATATTTTTATGTGAGTTCATAAACCCCACATTTTAATATGTCGTGAATTGTCGTGTCAAGTAACAATAAAATAACTTGATTACGAGGGAACCCTTTTACATAATATTAGAAGATTTCCTCGTTAACCCGACTCCTGAGTACAGTTCCATGTTATTCGTCATATAAGACCTCATATAAAGTGATATGTACGTGGTAGATATGCGTATGTGCCAGTTTAATACCTCTTTCATATCGGAGAATACTAGTTGCTTTGGTAAACTTGGAATAGTTTCTTTTCTTTTTTAAATTCTTTTAAAGTTGCGCTTTTCTTTTGTTTCGTGTGTTTCAACATGTTCGCATTTAATAAGCTTCAGGTTTTTAACTTAGTCGGTCACCTGCAGTCAAGGGAAGACTTTTCAAGTTAAATAACAAACTGAGAAATCACAAATGATAAGTGGAGATTACTTTATCGTTTAGGAACTGAAAGTCTAAGGAAGGACATTTGGTCATTCTGTAGATATAGTTACTCGCCCAAAGCGGTTTCAAAGCTTCAGAACCTTTATTAAAAACCTTTACCAGTATTTGTCTGTCCTTCCCCTTTTTAATCCACCCAAAGGTTGACTTTAAAAGATCGCTTTTAGCGATAAGACCGCCCATTGTGTCACTCTTTGTACAGTTTCTATATTTAAGTCTGTAATTTATATGGTGTACAGTCACGAGCACCAATATGTCAACACTTGGCAACTTTAAATTGCGATTTTTACACGAAATAACGAATGCAACGATGAAATACGACACTACATATACCTATGGGTTCGAAAATACTATGTTCCTACCAATATCAAATTTCATTAAAAAATAAAGGAGAAAATCGCCTTTGAATAAAGCCAAGTGTATACATACTTTTGCTCGTGACTGTACAGTCAACAGCAAAAGTAGATGATCAAAGTCAGAAATTCAATACTAATTAACGGAGTTCGCGTCAGAACTGTATGGCGTCGAAGTGATTCAAAGTATTCTACGTAGTAAGTATTCTAAGTAGTAGTACTTCGACGCCACACAGTTCTGACGCGAACTCCGTTAATTAGTATTGAATTTCTGATTTTGATCATCTACTTTTGCTGTTGACTGTACATAATAAAGAGTATTCTATTCTATTCTTTATTTTTTAATTAGTGTTTATTAGACGACTCCACTTCCACACAGCATATTTCATCCAGTCATGCAGCAACCCATTTCATCTCAATCAACCTCAAAGTATGTAATTCTTGGCTGCGAGCGACCCGACCCCAGACGCGCCAATACCACGTCGCGACGCCCCATGAATATTTATGCACAACATATTTTAAGGGATAAGCTTTAATTTAAATTTATATTAATTAAATTAATTAAAAATTTTATAATTTAAATTGTTAAAAAATTTTAATTTATTATAAATAATTTTATTTAAAATAAAATTTAATAGTTTTTTATATTATTTATAAAAAAAAAATTTAAATAGGAAAAAATTTGATATAATGATAAAATTAGTATATAAAATAAGGTTTAATATTATTATTTTTAATAAAATTAATTAAAAGGAATTCATGATTTGTGGAAGGAATATTTCAATCAGAGATCATTGGAAAAGGGTATATGGTATAAAACTATCCAATGTCAGCCTCCTCGTATACCTTGGTGTACATATAGTCGGTTAAGTAGGAAACTGATTATTATAGCGCACAGAATCAGAACCGGACATATTCCATCAAACAATTTTGCCTTTTTAATGGGAAAGGTTTCTTCCCCTAAATGTGATGCTTGTGGAATAATAGATGATGTATATCATTTGTTGATGGAATGTGTTCAATTTCATGCAGAGAGAGAGGAATTATTTGAAAAATTGAATCTGGACAAATTGCAGGTTGGAATTATGAATTCTGTACTCTCAAACCCTAACAGTGAAGGAGCTTGTCTTTTGTTTACGCTATTATCATCTTAAGCTAAACTAATGATGTAACTAGCAAATAAGATTAATCGGACTGACATATACATGTAGTATAAAAGTCCAAAAAAAAAAAGAATAAAAAAAAAAAAAAAAACCACCACACTTAACAGCGTTTACATCTTGCGGAAATAATTATTTATTTATTTAATGAGTGACGACAAGTCAACACCCTGAGCATGTCAGCATTGCTACCAATTGTCCATACCTAACTATTTTTTCAATTTATTTCATTGCTACTGTTAGTGTGTTACGCAATTACCCCTCTGATTTACACGGTGATATTTAATTGCTTGTGGTATACAATAAAATGGGCGCAAAAAATGACTTGCACCGTCTGAACCATAGATATATTTCATGCATTTCTATGGTCTGAACACTGTTTTGACGGTGCAACTTTTATTGTTATCGCACAGGTCGATCGATCAGGTTTACCGGGGTTGGTCTGTGGATGGGTGATCATCTTTAAATACCGTGACCCCACCGTGCCTCGGAAAACACGTTAAGCCGTTGGTCCCGGCTGTCATTCGTGGAACTTTGACAGTCGTTACGGGTAGTCAGAAGCCCGAAAGTCTGACAACCAGTCTTACCAAGGGGTATCGTATTACTCAGTAACTGGGTTGTGGAGGTCAGATAGGCAGTCGCTCCATGTAAAATACTGGTATTCAGCTGCATCCGGTTAGACTGGAAGCCGACCTAAAAGCCGACGGAAAAGGCTAGGCAGATGATGATTGAAATTGATATGTGTGTGTCTATCCTTCAGAATGATGGATCTAGAGCTTAAAACCCAACCCATTATTGAAACATTATACCTCAATCCAGTGGGTATAAATAACGATGTAAATATGTATTTCTCTCACGTTACGACACCACGGCGCTAGTAGTTTCATGAATATTTATGTTTTCACCACAACAACACACACTAACAATTCTTTAAATAATTGTTATGACGTTCTAATGAAAATGACGTAAATCTAATCAAGCTGAAAGGTTAGCGTGAAGATTGTGGGCGGCAGCTTTGATTATCCTTTGATTTTAAACTCGGGAGACATGGTTTACTTACAAACTGTTAAGGAGATTCGGAAAGGAAATTGAATTCCTTCGTTTAGAAGAAAATTAACTACTCAGATCGAGTATTTTAGATCAAGACGCATCGTATTCGAACCAAGGATATAATACAGGGTGCAGAGGAATACCTACGAGGTCAAACTGTACTGAACCGCTAATAAAAAAAATAAAAAAAACCGATGAAAAATTTCAGCGCAGCGGGGTTCAGAGGTTAGCGGGATTGTCCGAAAGGGTTACCGCTGGCCCGGAACATAAAGGGCTAAGGAAGGAACAGGGGTGGGTTTTAGCCAGTAAGAGTCTGACAGTCACTTCCGCTCCACCCAGAGCGGGACCCCTTATTTGATGATTTCCCATCGCCAAAAAAAAAAAAGGGGTTCAGAATCAAGCTGAATCCGTGGGAACAGGTTGTGCGTCGATGTCCACCACTCTATAGGTGCAACCAGGGAAATTAATTGTTAATCAAATTGATTAGGTATATTTGTATTCAATTTGATTAACAATTAATTTCCCTGACTTCTCTACGGCCTGACAGTCATCAGTACAGTCCATTCACCAGGATCCACTTAGATAAATGTCACCGTTCCCAAGCTCTATTGCACTTTATCATAAACAAACGCATAGGTACTCCGTTAGATTTCTGAAATACCTTGCTGAATGATAACTGTCCACGTTGGCACTTGGTAGTTTGAAATCTAGTAGTTAATTGAGTGGTTCCCAGTTGACTATAACTTCGTTATTTGGCTTATGCATTCGGCTCGGAAACGACAAATCGATTACACTAATTGTCTGAATCCGCAGTCACGTCAGCCATTTTGTCAGAACTGACAATTGTTTTTGCAAATCAGGAGGAATTTATTATGACTTAAGTTTGTAACTTAAGAAAAAGAAGTGATCATAGCCGAACTTCTTTTGGACCATTTCTTCAACTCTTTAAGCAGAATTTTATCTTGATTGATAGATAATCGATTTATTGTTGAATGGGCCCGCTCTCGACCTCGATCACGCCTGATGGAAAACGACGGATGAGGTCTAAGATGGAACGAACGAGCCCAGAAGATGCCTGTTCACTCTTGCTTTGAAGGCAGACAGGTTAAATGTGGAAGGGAACACAGACTCCGGCAGAGAGTTCCGACTTTTAGCTGTGCGTAAATGTCCTCTACATTTGCGCACAGCGCTGAGTACGACTGGTCAGGATATCAACCAAGTGCAGATGGTACCCTGCAGTACGTCTGGCAGTCCGGTCTAGAGGCGAATACGTTGTTTAGGTATTTTATACATTTCCTTCTTTCAGTCTTATTTTTATAGTGTTATAGTAAATAGAGTATAGATAGGTATATAACTATTTTATTTCTACCACAAACTACTGCAATTGTAAAGCCACTACATTATGACTGGCGCAGCCACCGGTGTTAACCTCCCCGCAAACAATGTGCAGACTGCAGAGAACACAGTTTAATTAAATTAATAAACTAGCACGCGCTCCAATATTCACTAGTATCGGCCATTCGGCCACCAAAGGACATGCAAGCTCGTTAACAAGTGAATCTGGCTGGAGGTGGTTCGTATATGATAATGTAAGGGTGATTTTATATGTATTAACTAGTTGGCCAACCGGCTATGTGCAACAGATTATGATATTACTAGCTTCTGCCCGCGACTTCGTCCGCGTGAAATTTCACCCTCCCCCTTTCATCCTCTTCGGGGTAGAATTTCGAAAAACCCTTTCTTAGTGGATACCTACTCTTCACAAAGAACACACCCTCCAAATTTCATGTCTCTAGGAGCAGCGGTTTAGACTGTGCGTTGATATATCAACAATCAGTCAGTTTACCATTTTA
Source organism: Oligia latruncula (assembly GCA_948474745.1). Taxonomy (NCBI): domain Eukaryota; kingdom Metazoa; phylum Arthropoda; class Insecta; order Lepidoptera; family Noctuidae; genus Oligia; species Oligia latruncula. The sequence continues at coordinate 16,297,148 of OX419686.1, forward strand.
TATATATAGATAGAAGATCATTATATCGACCTGTAGCTACCTATCTATTGCTGAAAATGGGCCTTATCATGAAGAGCCATGTTTCAGCTCAGAAAACATCGTGAGGAAATCGATTGCACTTGGCGTGAGAAAATTACTATCGAAGTGCACGTTTACTTTTAATCCAGTTTTAATACCGCATCAGATGTATCCATAATTGGTAGGTAATCATAGTGTGACTTGTAGGTCGCGGGTTCGAACCCAGGCAGGCGTTTTATTCTGTGTAAATCATTTTATCACCACTGCCACCGTCAAAACGGTGAAGAAAAACATCGTGAGGAAGCCGGCATGTTCCAGAACCAAAAATTCGAAGACATGTGACATCTACTAACCCGCACTGGGCCGGCGTGGTGGATTACGGCGCACTTCCTCTGATTGAGAGGAGGCCTGTGTCCCAGCAGTGGGAACATTATAGGCTGATAGTATGATGTTTCTACTAAAATTTTTGAGAATTATTAGATGTCAGAAATTCCAAATAGGTTTGAGATCTGCCTCCTTTTCAGGGATTTGCCTTGACGTAGTTGACGTTTGGATGAATGTGAGTGGCTGAGACAGGCAATCTTATTGGCTGACGATGAGGGAGATAGTGAATGGTGGTGGCAATTATATCTACTGCGTTCAGCAGCACCTTGCTACAGAGTCATTCCTAAAAGTGGTCTTTAAAGAATTACGGGCTTTGAGGACTTGTTTTAATCGACCATCTATTCCCTATATCAAGCTCATAATTTTGTCTAGAGCGCCGGCTCATATAAAACGTTTAAACGCGTGACATCGCGCACGTGCCTGGGATACTGGGCGTCGATCCATATCGCCAGATGTGTAGATGGCACGTGCCGAGATGCAAGTATAAAGTCGTCTCGTCTGGCTGGTATGCAAGTGATTTATGGCCCTGTAGTCAAAGAGCTCTCGAATATACATAAATATTTGTAGGTCAGTTGGGAATAGATCCTGTTTGTCAGTGACATTATAATTTCGGGATGGCAATATACGAGTATGTACCTAATCTGCGTTCGCAATTTATTTGCCAAAAACGTAAACAAATATGAATTCATGGAAAAATTACTTTAATTCCTACACAATAAAGTACAGTTTATGCTACAACTTCAAAATATTTTTATAACTTTTTCAATAGTGCTGGTCACTCCGAAATCAACTTAATTGTCATTGAAATAAAGTTGATATTTGTTGAACTTGAAATAGGGTGGGTGTGCAGCACTGCGCACTTTTACTATATTTGGACACTTAGGTATATTTTTAACCGACTTCAAAAAGGAGGATGTTCTCAATTCGTCGGAACCTTTTTTTTTTTTTTTTTTATTTTTTTTTTTTAATGTATGTTCCCCGATTACTCGGAGACGGCTTGACCGATTTCAAAAATTATTTTTTTGTTTGAAAGGGTATGCTTTCCAGGTGGTCCCATTGTCATCAGGTCAGGATCTGATGATGGGATCCTGGAGAAATCGAAGGAACTCTTCAAGTATTATAGGCACACCTATAGCGATTTGGGTATTTTTTATAGTAACTCGTGCATTTGCTCTCTGAAAGCATCATTTGGTGAAGTGGAACTGATGATGAAGACCACAAATGGCCACCGGAACTAGGTACTCAATAATAAGTATTTCCCGGTTTGCGATTCGATTACTTACTTTAATATGGTTGCTAAGCAAGTTATGCTCGTCACGAATGCGAATGGTGAAATGGAGCTGATGGTGGAATACCAGGAGAACTCCTCAACAATTAACGTCCCTGCATCGGGAAAAGCAATATTTTGTAAAAGGCGATGAGCAAGTTGGCATTAGGCTATTGTAACTTAGATACATTACAAACAGACACACTAAAAAGCGAGAAATAAAAACTTTAACAAAAAAAAAAACCGACTTCCAAATAACTTTTATTTCGGAAGTCGGTGGCAAAAAACTAAAATACAGATCCAAAGACACCGACTTCCGAAATAAAAGTTATTTTTCACTTTGTAGTGTTTTTTTTGGAAGTCGGTTTTTTTTTTGTTAATTAAGTCCCGATAATCAATGATGTCACCGAAAAAAGAGACGTTACCGTCTAGGAGTGCGTCTGTGTTAAAGACCTACCTACTTCTTGACCTATAACTGTGCCTATAATGTGCTTAGTAACATAACATCACGCCTGCATTCCCAGAAGGGTTAAGCAGAGGTGTTCTTATAGTACACCCACATTTCGCCAGTTATGTTTAAGTCCCATGTTATTGAGATCCTATTGCCATCAACCGGACACAAATCCAGACTTCGGGCTGTTACTAAGAAATTCCTGATGGAAAAATCAAATAACATTTTGCCCGACTCAGGAATCGAACCCAGGACCTCATGTTCAGTAGTAGCGCTTGCAACCACTAGACCAACGAGGGAGTAGTGTGCTTAGTATAAATTGACAAACTTTGAAAAACGAAATTTGCCAAGTTCCAGTTATTAATTTCAATTGATACGCACGGTTTTCGCACAATTTGTGTTTCAATCCGCGCCTAAAATGCTTTCTTAGATACTTTGGCAGTTCAAAGCCAAACAAATATACCCTTAATTATTGAAACAGATGTTCCTTCCAATAAAGTGTGTGTTCTTAGTGAACCATTAAGAATGATTACGGTATAAGAATGATACCAGCACTTAGGACTGTAATAGTTACCTATCAGCAAAATTAATGGTCATTAGAAACAACTGTTTGGAGGGAGTCTCGTTAGTACAAGGCCTTAAAAAAGCGGCCAAATGCGAGTCGGGCTCCCACACAAAGGGTTCCGTAGAACATTTAACAATACATATTATGCTTTAGGTAGTAGTTATACACTCTGTGAAAAAGTGTCTACCTCGTCTGCCTATTACCTTACGGTTCAGGGGGTATCGTTACTCGGTAACTGTGTTGTGGAGATCAGGTAGGCGGTCGCTCTTTGTGAAATACCAGTATTTTACAGCTGCATCCGGTTAGACTGGAAGCCGGCCCCAATACAGTTGGGAAAAGGCTAGACTGAATGTTTGCCCTATTCCGGTTAAAAAAAACACAGTGGCACTCCGGGAGTGCCGACAGAAGTGAAAACTTGAACAATTACGTGTGTATTTTTTTAATCGTCTTATAAACAAAACACGCGTGGTGTCGATTACTGTAACAGTGTCGCGAGTTCAATGATTTTTTCCCATCTCAAAACATGCCCAACGCGCCTAAAGAAGTTTTCACTGCAACAAACCCTGTCACAGACGTACAGACGGACGGGCAGTGCAGCCTTAGTTATAGGGTCCCGTTGGGTACTGAACCCTAAAAACCACTTGAATACCAAAGCCTCTATTTACATAATAGTTGTCTTTGTGTATATTTATATTTTTATAAAGTAGGTTATGAAACTAGGTGGTATGGTAATAACGTCGCGGCTGGACGCAGTTTCGTTTGCCAAAAAATCTCTCGGGAATATGCCATTATGTAGCATGAGATATTGTTACAGGCTTTTTAAAATTCAATGAGAATTTGTTAACTTGTGCTATCTAAAAGTTATCTTGGATTTAATTTAGCCAGCGGTGCTATTGTATTAAAATCTCACCGTGAAAACTTAGGTGAAGTGAGCGTGGAGTGAGCTGTCAATTCCTAGCAAAAACAAACTCACTTCACCTAAGTTTTCACTGTGAGATTTTTACAGAATCGACCGGCAGTTATTCGTATTGAAGAAATCTTTAGTTGAACGCTGGGAGGGGGAAGCTCTAAATAGTGACCCCTTTTTGGTGATGTTCTTTTGCGTAGAGCTCGCAACCGGCATGCGTATATCGTCGCTCGCATGACTAAAAGTCCTATCTCATTTTTTAGCTGATTTGGGTTGGGACGGTTACATTTTTCTATTCGTGATTCTTTATATTTTATTGCCTTTCAATATGGTTATATTTTGAGATCCAAATAACATAGAGGTACGACGGTTAGTGAAAAGTGTAAAGAATCACGAATAGAAGAGCGTAGTTGTCCTGACTCAGATCAGCTCAAAATGAGAAAAATGAGATAGGACTTTTAGTCATGCGAGCGAAGATCATATCTTCGCTTGCATGACTAAAAGTCCTATCTGAGGGGCAATTCTCGTAACTTTAAGAACGTTCTCAGTCTGATCTCAGACCCAATCTGTCAAAAATACTAATGTAATCCATACTAATATTATAAATTCGAAAGTAACTCTGTCTGTCTGTCTGTCTGTATGTTACCTTTTCACGCCTAAACCAATGAACGGATTTCGATAAAATTTGCCTTCCCCGGGATGCAATATATCTCTCTGCCAAATTTTAAGCAGCGCCCCGCAGTTTCACCCGCATAAGTATCGATCCCGTGAGAATATCGGGATAAAAAGTAGCCTATGCGTTAATCCAGGGTGTCACCTATCTCCGTACCAAATTTTATCAAAATTGGTCCAGCTGTTTGTGCGTGAAGCAGTAACAAACATACAAACACACACTCACAAAGTTTCGCCTTTAAAATATTAGTGTGATTATGATTGGTCAACCAGCATCTAAGAACATGTTAACACTTTGCCTTTTATCGTTCATAACGATGTTTATCCTATCCTGTCGAGTAGTATTTCCACAGAATTTAATATACCAAACAACACTGAAAAAGTTGGAACTACATGTCCCATATTGCCCGTAGCAAGCGAATTTAGCTTTTTATTATGCGTCAGATGGCCGAACTGTTTAGGGATACAAAGATTAATAATTAATAATTTGAACTTCGTGCGTATAATTTAATTTCAAACTGAAATATAACTTCGTAAACAATCTCCTTTTCGCTTCGTTATATCTCGCAAACAATATTTTTGTCCATTATAGGTTGGGGATTTGGTTGATCGATTGGTTTCTACACGAAAATGAAAACTTAAGGTTCAGGGTTATTGTCAGAATCCTTTGGGGATTCGGTAAACATTCGTCAACAGCTACCTATTGGCTTTTTGAACGGAATTGATCTACATTTCATCATCTGCCTAGTATAGCCTTTTGCCAACTATGTTGGGGTCGGCTTCCGGTCTTGCCAGATGCAGCTGAATACCAGTATTTTACATGGAGCGACTGCCTATCTGACCTCCACAACCCAGTTACTGGGTAATGCCTACGAGACTCCTTGGTAAGACTGGTTGTCAGACTTTCGGGCTTCTGACTACCCGTAACGACTGTCAAAGATCCACGAATGACAGCCGGGACCAACGGCTTAACGTGCTTTCCGAGGCACGGAGGGGTCACGGTATGTAAAGATGGTCACCCATCCACAGACCAATCGCGGCAAGAGTAGCTTAACCTGATCTGGCTGTTATTATTTAGCTACGGACCCCTCTAAATTATCTTGAATTGATCTACATTTGTATCATAGAAATAGCATTTAAAGTGGCAAAGTAAGCAGTTTTGAAGTGGAAGGTTTTTTAGGCGCGTTGAGCGATTTTTGGTAGGGAAAATATTATCGGTTCGCATTACCGACGTGCTAATGTTAATAGTATATCGGTAGCTGTATGGCAGGCCACTGTTATTTTATAGTTTTCTCTTGTACGCGGCAGATCGCGTGACTACCTATTTTTTTAACAGGCTTCTTATGAGTGTTTGTGAATTATTTAGTACCTACTGAAATACTCAAAGCTACTTAGTAGGTAGTAAACGTCGATAAACTGGAGTTCAGGGACTTTGTATGTAAGACAAACAACGACCGCTCTGTTCTCTCAACCAACTTTACAAACTTGTGGTCTCGAGGTGACTTAACACGGCTTATTTGTTTCATACTTCTGTGTTAGAATATCAAAGACATCTTGTATTTAAAGTCAGTTAAAACCGAAACTTCTCGGCCATTTCTTATGCCAATAATTCAATTTCATTGACATTTTTATAGATCACTACAGTAAATAAACATCTAAAACATCTTGTACAATATGAAGCTACGCGTGAAGCGACATTAGGATGAAGAATTATAGCTCCTCAGACGACGCCTGTTAGTTCTAGCGCGCAATGTTGCGTGATGGCCACCACAAGTCGGATTAAATAGGCAGGAATTAGCAACATTCCGAATAAATGAGATCCGACACGCGATGCAGTGAGAAAGGACGGTTTCTTTGCATATTCTGGCAAATATTTGATGAGTATGCTGTTTAGTTTCTCACAAAGAACAGCTCCTTTTGGTCATAAGTGTCGCTTCAGATGGCTTGGTAGTTAAAGCGTCAGACAGAAAATGTTGACGCTAAAAATAATGACACGTCTCAGTGCTGCAGTGGCTTATAAATTCTGTTGTGCGGAAAAATAAAGAATTTTATTTCGAACAAAGGCAGTCGCAGCATCGTTTCTTGCCGCAGTAAAAAAATAAATTTTATTCTTTTTTTAAATAATTATTTACCTAATGTAAAAACTGAGCCAGAATCCATTTACCAACTGAACTGATTTTGAACATTTTAAATGATTGTAGATTTCTTTGGAGAAACAATTGAAATCAGTTTTGTATTATCCATACGTCGGGGGACAAGAAGTTTTACGCGGACGAAGTCGCGGGCAGAAGCTAGTAATTTCAATAAAATAATACTGGTAGTCCAAACGAAATATAAAGACGTAGACGTCTTTTCATAAAGCAAAACCTTGGAGGACTCATTTATTAAGTTACCTAAATGGGTCAAGGCTAAGAAAATTTTCCAGCTTGCACTGGAGCAGGAGGCGGCGCGGCGTCGATATGTGCCCTGCTGCCACAAGCAGAAACGAGAGCAAGTCTCTTAACTAAATTAGTCGAACAAGTTGATGGAATACACCTATCAATTTGTTACTGATTAACTAAAATTGTTTCTGAATATTGAGCGATATTATGATTTTTAGGGTTCCGTACCCAAAGAGTAAAAACGGGGTTTTCATGGAACAGAAAACTGGTTAAAATATTTATCGCATTATTTAGCTTAGCTTAGATTAGTCTTTATTAATTATTTTATACCAAGCGGAACAAAAATGGTTAATTGTGTGGTGTCGCGCCTGTTTGTAGGAGCCTTTACCAATACATTATTTACGTGTAAAGCAAAACAACCACTGTTTTATCTACGGCAAAAATCAGTGCGTGCACCTTATAAATGTCCAAATCAATGCCTTAAGTAAAAAAAATATCTATTTTGAACGTACATTACTGTATGAAAATGTAAGAAAGTCATAATTAGTTATTTTTGGAACGTAAAGTAACTGTGTCACGCAAGTTGTGTTAAATGGGTCACTAAGCCCGTTTACATTAGGTTAATAACGTGTTATTAATTAAGTGAGAACTGTAATTAGATATTTTAATTTCGTAAGGGCTGACCTGGATGACTGACGTAAATAATAAAAGCCTAACTTTATTTTTATTTTTTCATGACATACATTAATATTGGTATTCAGCTGCATCCGGTTAGACTGGAAGCCGACCCCAACATAGTTGGGAAAAGGCTAGGTGGATGATGATACATTAATACGGTCAAAAATCAATTACAGTTATTAAAGATAAAGACACATAGCTACCTACATATAAAAATCCGACCAAGTGCGAGTTGGACTCGCACACGAAGGGTTCCGTACAACAAGGCAAAAAAACACCGACAATAACACGTTTCTTGTACCCTTTATTTTTTAACTTTTAACTTAAATTTATTATTATTACTTTATTTTATTAATTTTATTTTTATTATTTGTTGTATAGCGGCAATACAAATACACACTCTGTGAAAATTCCAACTGTCCACCTATTACAGTTCATGAGATACAGCCTGCTGACAGTCAGACAGACGGACAGCGGGGGCTTTGTTATAAATATAAAAAAATTATAATAGTTCAAGTAAAAAAATTAACAACGCCTAATGAATCTCTGTCACAGTACTGTTTTTTTTTCTTTCTCTATTTATCTATAGGGGCTTTTACGCATAGCGTATGCCAGTCCCATCGTATCCTAAACAATTGTACTTTCACAGGACGTGTCACAGTACTTCTGACACCAGACTTGATATTTATTCAGTAGAAGTTTTCGTATTGAGGTGTTTGTCAATTTTGGTTCGCACTTCGATCAATAAGTTTTGGACAGCTAACTCGAAATACTAAAGTGTTTTGCAAATGACGTGTTAAACGACTTCCGCTACCGATCGTGCCAAGGCCTTCCTTTGGCCATAAAATCATCCTCGTTAATACCCCAATAATTTGAAACAAAGTGGTTGTGGTGCTGCCCTAAGTTTGAAGGCAGGTCATCGACATAGTAGTGCAGTCATGGTCAGAAGTATTAATACACTTAGGAAAATAAAAGTCTCGTAGAGTACAGAAGGCCACACGTCAGTGGCGCTTGGAATTTGAGCTGGGCTAGCGTAGTAAGGAGTTTTAATAGAATATTAAAAAGAACAGCTTACACTGGTTTTGTTACCACTGAAGGGCCTACAGTATCTAGGTATTGCCTATACCGTATAACCGACTTTAAAAAAAGTAACTGCAACGTGAAAAATAAATTTATTCCTTCCCAATCCTTCCTTCCCCTTCCTAAATTAATTTTTTTTTTGGAAGTCTGTTGGTTTTTTTTTGGAAAAAAGTTTTTATTTTTCAGTTGTAGCTACCCTACACAAATTCATATAACACTATTTTCTATGTAAATATCAGCGACTGGAAGCTATTAAAACATCATCAATATAAACTAAGGGGAAAAATTCGTATTATCGAATTTAAATCGAACACTACCTAACCAAAGTTAATACAATTTATATGGGACCACCCCTGAGGCATACCTTATCCATTATAAATTAATGGACTACTGTGCATGTGCCATGGCGGCTGTCGGTGGTTATTCCAACTAACAAGCTAGGTGTTTCAATATCTTTGTCCTTGACTGTACATGAATGAACTTGAGTGACTTCCAGTCGTTTGGACGTGACGTGTGACTGACTAAGCACGCGATCAAAATTCGTTTGCTTTGGAAGTGTCACTTAGATTAAATAACAGTGGGGGACTGGTTGCGGAAGGAGGAGTTCTGGATTTATGGCGTGTTGTATGTAGACTGTCTCGTTGGTTTAGTCGCAAGTGCTACTGCTGAGCATGAGGGGTTCGATTCCCAGGTCGGGCAAAGTGTTATTGGGTTTTTTCGTCAGAGATTTCTCAGTAGCAGCCCGGATTTGTGTCCGGTTGATGGCAATAGGCTCGCCCCCTATTACATGAGACTTACACATAACTGGCGAAATGTGGGTGTACTATAGGTACACCTCTGGCTGACCCTTAGGAGAATACAGGCGTGATGTTATGCTATGGCGTGTTGTAAGTTAGGACAGGCCTGTTTTCAGCAGCTGTCTGCACTTAGTGCTAGACTCACTTAGTCAAGAGATTACATTGTAGTCTCTGCTGTAGATCAAGTTTCTAACTTAGTGCTTGACCAGACTGGAAGCGCGGGGCGGGGAGTAGCGCGGGGTTGGGAGCGGCGCGGGTGCGGGAATGCGCGCGATCTGCCTGTCCGTGTCCGCAGTCGAGCGCGACTTCGTTCTGAGTGTTGTCGTGTCTAGTGTTATTCAAAATATAATATGGATAAAGAAGACTTATTTTTACTAGAAAAAAGCTCGAACTGGTTTGAGAACCCGGGTCTGCGCGGGCCGGTCGCGCTCTCACTGCGGTCACTTGTATTATTTCCTTTGTAGTACCTACAGTTTTTTTCAGTGCTATCTTAAGGCAACTGTACCACCGCCTACAATTAGCGACAAATGAGTGGAGCTAGCAACTAACCGAATTGGAGAGCAATGAGCAGCGAGCCAAGCGAGCGGCGATGAGCGAGTTTTTTCTTTGACAGCTCTTGTCGCTGAGACAAACTAGTGTAGAGAGTGATCTCGTCAGCAGTGTAAACAGTCAGTAATCGACTATTAATATATGTATCTCTTTTACTGACGTCGATAGTTAGGCGTTTCCTCATCGACGACGGTGAGACAGGTGCCTTACTTAGTCTCTCTTTACTAACTCGTTTCTTCAGAGTAGTTATCTACGTAATTTAAACGAACGTAATCTCTCTTGGTTGGCACTTGGCACGTATTCAAGAAACCAATTAAAGCAACTAAAACTATTCTTAATCCCTCGCTACCATCTTTTATAAACCTGTTTTAAAGTTCTTTGACAAATGCAGGTGCAATCGACCGCACGTAAAAGATAACAATTACTTATTTAACTTTAACAGCGCTTTTATTTCGTAGCAACAAGTATTACTACTGATCTGCAGTTGATCTTACTAAATCCATAATTCACATTTTGACCTCAATACTCAATATCTTTATTGCTTTACCATAATGTGTAGGTACCTCGACTCAGTCGTTGTTGCCTAGTTTTCTAGTCGAGAAGTCCAATAGTGGTATTGTTTATGTTTTCTAATCGCTCACAAAGCGTGTCAATGAGCTCCCCGCCTATCTAGCGTCAAATCGCGTGACATTAGAACCACACATTGCGTGACAACTTACAACAGGTGGGAGAGTGTGTAAAGAGTTCAAAATGTTGTTTTTATTGCGAAGTTTTCCGCTAAGAGCATATTTTGTTATAATCTCATTTGTGCGATATCACGATTAGGTCATTTACCGACTTTAACGACTGGTTCTAAAACTGATGTATGGATGGCTATAAAAAGTGACAGATGTAGGAAGTGTTGAATGGACTGTGTGAAAGATGATTAAATGGAAAAGCAAATAGTAAACACTGAGCTGACGACTGCTATAGATGTATACAGAATGTTAATGAATTAACCCAAAACCTCTTAAGAGGTCATTGTACTCATCATTGTGAACAACTTTTACTATGGGGCCAAACCTGAAATCGCGAAAAAAAAAACAGCTGTTCCCTACATTTTGACGAGTTATGCGAACATAAAAGTAGGGAACAGCTCGATATCCGTGGGAACAGCTGATTTTTTTTTGCGATTTCAGGTTTGTTCCCATCGTAAAAGTTGTTCATAATGATGAGTACAATGACCTCTTAAGGTGTTTTAGGTTAATTCACTAACACCTTGTAGAAGGAAACCAGCTAGTGGCTTTTGCTCTATGATAATATTAAATTATATCTAGCAGATGGCATTGGCATCTATAGGAACTGTAGTTTTTAATGCAATAAAGACAGAACTTTTAAGAGCACTGCTCATCCAAGTCATACATTTCCGACTCGCGTAGTTCTGAAACAAATTAAATTGCTAAAGCGCAATGCTAAAAGTCGCCTCTAGACGTTTCGCAATATTAAAACTCCTTACCCATCCAAGCGCGGTAGAAATCTGCACCGATTTATTCAACTAAACTGCAGGTAGTTTTTCACTACAAGTGATAAAAGAATTGAAATAAACTTCCATTGTTCAGCGGTCTACCTTCCTGAACTAGAGTGCTTGTTCAAGAAGCTATCGCACCAATTTGTTACCGGCTTCGCTGAGAGTAAGGGTGCTTTCTCACGTACCAAAACCACACTACACGACAACCACAACACACATTGGGCGAGCGCAAAGTATGAAAATGTAAAGTTTTATTCACACAGACCACATTTTGCTGTCACATCAACCGTTTGGACGATATCAACCACATTTAAATCAACCGCAGCTACAACGAAACAACCAGCAACCGACACAACACACGAGCGGCCGGCCACTATATCGCCTGCACGGTTTTGTAGTTACTTACCACATACGTAAAGAACTACAAAATGTTGAAGCGAGACTATTCACACGTAATCACTGCTTTCCCAATAATTACCACTGGGATGTCGTGTGGCTATGGTAGGTCAATGTGAATAGGCCCTTGCGCGTTAAGGCACCGAGCTGTGAACTTCTAAAAATATTTATTCTAACCGTGAAATCAGTAGCCATTTTGAATACAAATTCGAAAGGATCGAATTATTTGATTAAAGTGAAGTTACATTTGATGAAGAACTTGATTTGATTGAAAGTGCAAATTAGATTGGAAGGCTTCTTTCTTCTTTTATTTATTTAAACGAACGTATAAAGGGCTTGTGAAATGGAAAAAGGAGTTGAAATCGTTTCATATTGAAATTGCGACGGACAGAAAAATTGAATGAATTTTCTGAATTGGATCAGGAGTTCCGATGATCATATTGTATTCTAAGTAAGTTTGTATGTCGGAGACATAAACACAAACTCACAAACACCTCTTTATAATATTAATATAGATAAACTACGGAAGCAAAAACTCCAGAAAATGTTTTTTCCTGAAAAGCTAAAAATGTTTTTTTGGTGATCCCTAGCGTGAAAAGTGAATACTTTTTCCTGATTAGCTGAAAACGGTTTTTTCCGTGATCCCTAGCGTGAAAAGTGAATAGTAAACAAAAGATCATCGGCTAGGAAATGGCCTTACCCTTAGCTCTACAAAAACTTTACTCTCGGATATTTAGGCATTTTCATTCTTGAAACAATATACAAAGGACTCTTTTTGTTTAGGAACCGTTTTGTTAAAGTTTTTAGTAAGTTTCAGAGATCCTTTATATTTATTGTGTTCTTAGTACAATAAAGAATAAAGGAATTTACAAGTCACTACGCCCGTGCCTATCCACTACAACAAAATGTGTAAAACTTTATGACACTGTCGCTTAGTGGGCACACACGTGATCTAATGGGTGAATGTTGCTGCCCATTCAACTTAGTACCTATTAGTTTTTTCACAAAGCAAGCCCATGTCGTGGGCTAAACTTATTTTGTTATTTCTCGTGTAGAAATTCTCATGGATACCTCTCATACATACCGACTAAAATCCCTTGGTTCTTCTTGTTATTATACTTTATGGGCGTGGTATATACTCGCACATGCACCTCGCTTTCTAAAGATGGAGTGATTACAATCACTCCATCTATCTGCATAAGCATAATCAACCAGCCTATAATATTTCCACTGAAGAGTCAGCCTATCTCTTTGTGAGAGAGAGTGGACCATAATCCCCCACGCGGGCCCAGTGCGGGTTTGCGGATATCTTCCATTTTTTGGTTCTAGGACATAGGTTTCCTCACGACGTTTTCCTTCATAGAGACCAGTGGGATGACATTAAATACACAAAGCAAAGTGCCTGTCTGGGATCAAACTCACGACCACTACTGCTCGCTCGAGAGAATAGAATACTCTCTCTTGTGTCACCCTTTGTAAAATTTCTACATTTACGGATATAAATGTAGATGTAGCAGGTCGTGGCGTCGAACCTCTCAAAACGGCGAAGGAAAACATCGTGTTCGAAGCGTGACACAATGGGCAGATGGAGAGATCGTAGGGTAACTCAAGATTGCTTTTGTGCATACTCGTATTAGGCAAAAATGTCTTCTTAATTTTTAGAACACCGTCAGTCACGGAAGATTGGACAGTTTTCACTGATAAATATTTGGTTCACAGTTACCTATAGTCACGCTATATTATCACACGAGTGAATAATCACAGTTTTTACAAGTTTTTGTGACGATTTACTATGATTTATAGGCACTTTAGATTCTTAGGTTTTTTCGGTAGAGTATTAACGGGCGAAGTTGGTATTTGTTATATTTATTAGTGACAGTGAATGAAAAAGGGTGATTCAATGAGTAAGAAAATGAATGATGTAGTGATTAAAGAAGTAGCGAAGTTTTTTTAAGCGAATTGAGATGAGCATCTTTCAATTTCATCTTGAATCCTACGAGTAAGTAGATAGGTACAGTTAGTGAGCTGGACTCCTTTAATAAAGATTGGTCCTTGGCAGCTCTGGACAGAGAGAGGTGGAAAGAGAGTAGGGAGGCCTTTGTCCAGCAGTGGGACAGTGGGGGATTAATGGCTAATAAACAAAAAATGGTAATAAAACCAGTATAAGCCGGCGTCGCGTTCTATTGAAACTCCGTGCGACGCTAGGCCAGGTCCAGATCCATGTGTTACCATGGACATGCAGTCTACTGTACTTACGTAATTCAATCATATAAAAGTGAGTTTGTGTCAGTCTGTAGGGTACACTACTACTAAAGGAGATCACTCATATTTAAATAATTATTTTTGCATTTGATAGCCCATTGAGGAAGGCTATAGACTATTTATCATCACTGTAGGACCCTTAGAAGCCGAAAAAAAGAAAGAACGCTAAGCGAAAACGAAGTAATACGGGCAATGCGATGCTACGGGGTGGGTCGGGGAGACAAGAAATTTCACACGGACGAAGTCGCGGGCAGAAGATAGTAAACAATAAAAGCTAGTTTGCAAAGTGTATATCAATAAATATAGCAAACAGACGCATTCATAGGTAGCTCTGTTCCAAGTCTGTATGCCGATTCACAAACTCATATGTCTTCCTTGTAGGTACCGTCTCAAATACAGTGTTCAAACAAGTATTAGTACGCCACACCAATATTTGTTGCCATGCGGGAATCTGCGTCAAAGAGCAAAGCGATACGGATATACTTCATGGATATATATATGTATGTTAAGTAGATTATACATTGATATACATATCAAATCATCATATCAAGATTCATATCAGACGTGTGGTGTAACTATGAATGATATTCTGAGGAAATGTGTATAAGGCAACGTTGTGATTTAAAAAAAGATGTAGTGACAACGATTTTAAAGAGTATGCTTGGATCATTTGGTCATGTGGAGAGGATGAATGAAAGGCGACTAACAAAAAGTATTTACAAGGCATATGTGAGAGTCAGCGGGATTGTCCGAAAGGGTTACCGCTGGCCTGGAACATAAAGGGCTAAGGAAGGAACACGGGTGGGTTTTAGTCAGTAGGAGTCTGACACTCCCTTCCGCTTCACCCAGAGCGGGAGGGGTCATTTGATGATTTCCCATCGGCAAAAAAAAAAAAAAGGCATGTGTGAGAGGAAATGCCGGGGACGAGATGCCCTAGAAGGATATATAGTGACCTTATTGGTCTTGAAAAAGGTCAGGTGCTTAGTGCTCGCAATCGGCGCGGGCGTGGGTGTATAACCAGATGTATGAACATAAACGAAGCAGGAGTAGACGTTTAAGGATCGTAGCACATGGTGCTCTGTCGCTTCTGCCTTATCCTATTGGAGACATGAAAGAGAATACAAAAAAGTATGTATAAAGATCATAGACGTATAAAATATGTCTATGATCAAGATTTGTCCACCACTTCTTCTCTCGATTTGGCACGATTTCTTAATAGCTCATGCCCTATTAAAAATGTCAGTTAGTCAGCTAGATTGAATGCATGCAAGGCTATTTATAATAATATATTAAATCTGTCTATTTCAAATATTATTGCTAGTGTGTTATTAGTGTATTATAGTACCTATGTCAAATAAATAAGTTTAATATTTAAAATAAAACATTGTTAGTAGTTGAAAACGTCCATACTGTGCACTCAGAATCAAGTTTTCCTTATGATTGTATCCACTACAAAATTTTACATGAAACTGTGTTATTTGCTCAACTAAGACTTTACTAGGCGAGCAGAATCGTTCAGTTAGTTAAAACTCTAAAACTGGTTGGTTTTATAAGTCTCAATTTAATTAGATGCCGCCTCTTTGGACTCAATTTTTTAACAACGGCAAATATTTATACGCGCAATATGCGCATATTTGTTTTCATTAGCAGCTGAACGAAGGTAGATACAATCTTTTGCCATCTAAAATAAAGAAACATTGTTTCTACCTTCCTATATTGTATAAAATATTTTTGAACAAATGTCGCCTGGTAAAATAGTAAGTTTCTTTGTTAGGTGATAGAATAGAATAGAATAGAATACTCTTTATTATGTACACCATATAAATTACAGACATAATTATAGACCACCACCACCACCACCATTAATTTCAGAAGTCTATTCGAAAGCATAAAGAATAAAAATACATAAATGCCATATGAGCGGAGTAATATTTGGATCTAGCAATATTTATTACTCAACAACAAGAATATTATAAATCATTACAGATTCCCAAAACTTACGGAATCCATCTATTAGATAATTCAGTCAGATTAAACTCAATTCGACCCCTCATAATTTAAGCAACAGGGTCCATATCTGAATGTACATCTGGACTAAGCGTAATGCCTTTAGTACTAAATGGATTAAGGCCTGTTACGACAGTACAGCCGTAAAAAATCCAAATATAAACGAGAATGTTCTGATTTTTTTTTTTGTTATTTCAAACTTTTCGGTATATCCGTATTCTAAGGGCGAAATTTCACAAATGAAACCAAATATAAACCACGTTCAAGAGCTGTCAGTTCAGTCAGCTCTTGAATGCGGTTTAGATGTCCTGATCGTGATCAATTTCATTGGTGAATACTCAAGCATGCCTTTCGACGAGCTCGTTGAACTAGATTTAAGAGGAGTTTAATATGCTCTCTGACAGTTGTGATTCGAGATTCATCCTTGAGCATCGCTCCAGGATACGTATCTGAGTTTGATGGCATTTTTCTTTAGTGAAACGGTTGCAGTGTTTAGAACTCAAATAAAGTGTTAGCTTGTAATCGTAGAGACCGCTCGCAGCCACAATGCAACCTCATCGCAATTATCGGCGACTACACAGTCGGCAAGGCGTCTAATTTGGTTTTGACACATCATAATCACACGTTGTGACCACAACACCAGTATAATGTGACCGTAACCAGCCCCAGTTGCGAGACTAGCGTTTGGTGACACTAAGCGACACACACCTAAATACAAGCGCGCCGTTGGATTTTCAACTTTCATCGCTGTGCCGAGCGTTGAAAATCCAGCAGTACAATACTAATTTGGCGTTTATCTTGATATTTCCTAGTGTTAGTTAAAACGGGGATTACTGTCCAGTGCCTAACCGTTGCTATTCTGTGTGAATAGGCCAGACCTATCTTTATTGAGAAACTGCGTAACCACGCTGTTATTGTAACAACAACGCCATCTACTAATATAATCCAACCGACCACAGCTCCAAGGCTACAAAAATTTTACATAATTATTATATGACAAATATCTGCAAGAAATAGTACAGCTCTTTGTGAAGGAGTTTTTCGTGGGATGTTGGGATATTACAATATGAATATATTTCTGTCGCCTAGCATATAGCGTTGGTATATCGATGCAGTTGTAATTACAGGCACATGAACAATTTCAGATTTTTTCTAGAATGATAATCTAAGGTTTTACACACGACTGTAGATTGCGGTAACGACTAACCTTTAGGAGGGCTGCTTGTTTGCTATTCCATAAAGAATACAAATAATATAACAAAAGAGAGAGAGAGAGAAGGAGAGGTTGTCTCCCTTTCTCTCTTCATCCACCATTCATTGAGCAACTTCAGTATGTTCAGTCTAAACGGGCCCTAAGCTAACCGCAAGTTGTCGTCATCTGAATTCTCTAGTTGAGTGGGAGCCGCCGCCCGTGTATGCACGACATAACGTCCTTCCGAAGATATGGAGTTTACAGAGATAGATGTTCCGCTCGTGTATACTGACCGTATTTGTTGAATTGAAAGTCCAATCTTTGTGCAGTTCCTACATTTTGTTAAGGTCTCAGAAACAGGAAGTGAATATGGCTGAATCATAGGATCACGTTTCAGTTTTCCTAAAACAAAACCTGCTTTTTAACACTCCTAAAAATATAAGTATTTACTGATTATAAAAAAAATATGCAATGATTTGTAATTTTGCATCCCATACCAAATTCTTCCGAAACTAATAGTAATTTCGGAAGTCGGTGGCAAAAAACTAAAATACAAATCCAAAGACACCGACTTCCGAAATTAAAGTTATTTTTTCACTTTATAGTGTTTTTTGGAAGTCGACTGTTTTTTTTTTTGTAAAAAAAAAATTTATTCCAGATAATAACGGACGCTTTACTAAACTACCTTATGAATTCAAAACATCTGCTGTATTGAAAAGTAATAACGTTTCTTATAAACTAATACCTAACTAAACTTAAAAAACTTAGATACACTTTGTCGAGACAAAGTAAAGTTAAGTAAGTGTATAGGTACTAGGGATGTCCTACATAGAAATAGAAACCAGTATTCTCCTTGAAAACTTCCCGTTAATTCCTTTCGGCTATAAGGAATATAATTTGAACCCTGGGGCCTTGGGCTTTGTCTAAAACTTTAATTCACCATTGAAAATGTTTCAGTTTCATTCATTCGCTAATTTGATTAAAAGTTTCTGTTTTCGTATTACTCAGAGCTTTTGATAATAAACAGTTTTTAGTGGTCACGTGTTTCCATTTGCGTAATCGAAATAAATTTAAATGATTTATGACTGTTTTTGTATGTTCGCCGTCGGTTTTTGTGGTAGGTGGTTATATCAGTTGGAAGATAAGGCATTTATACTAGTAAAAATACATACATAATATCATGCTTGTATTCCCAGAGGTGGTAGGCACAGTTGTTAAGGCCGCCCACATTTTACCACGGAGTATGGAACACTGTAAAATCTCAATACAAACAAAGAGTCTTATTTAAAAAGACAACGTATACTATTTATTAAATTACCGACTTAAATTCCACTAAACCGCGAATACGTATAAATGTAAATATCTAGAATATCTGAGGGGAAATTCTCGTAATTTTAAGAACGTTAACATTCTGGATCTGTCTCAATATGTTAAAATACCTTTAAAATCCCTACATTCTTCACAAGTATTTTTTTTTATTGATTGTCGCTGAGAGATTGAGACTAAATTTTTAACGTTTTTAATTATAGGAATTATCCTTCTGTTACTTTAGCTATACAATAAAATATATAATACGAATATGTATTATGTATATTCAAAATATCCACCAACAAACTGTGGGTAGTTTCACATTACAGCCACTTAATGTAAACTAAAGTATTCTTTTGTGATGCAAACAAAATGCCGCCATTGTCGGATGTACAGACCACAGAGCTTTTAAAATAATTAAATTTTGACACAAGTTAATGTTCGGAACGGGAGGTTTTGTTTTGCATAGAGAAGTAATGAATGTAACAGTTTTCGTTTCGAGAATTAAATAAATATGTAAAACTACCGGTTACACCCGCATAAGTGTCGATCCCGTGGAAATATCGGGATGAAAGGTATACCATGTGTTAATCCTATGGTTATAAACTATCTGTGTTCCAAATTTCATCCAAATCCGTTCAATAGTTTTTGCGTGAAGAAGTAACAAACACACTCACAAACTTTCGCCTTTATAATATTAGTGTGTAGGATTGATTAGATCATCGGGGCTAATGTGTCTCACACCACCAAATCGTGTATTTTCTATGCTGTCTGGTGAACATAATACAAGTTGGCAGGGACATCGACTCGCACCCTGTTACCATGAATTCAGTACAAGATTCTGAACGCCCTGCGTCGAAATCTGTCGACGGTTATTTAAAAAAAAAAAAACCGTACAAGTGCGAGTCGGACTCGCGCACCGAGGGTTCCGTACAAATTTGTAGGTATGTAACTACAAATTCAGGGTTTTCGGATTTTCCTTTACTTGTGCTACATGACATTGCTTTTTGCCAAATTTCATGATTCTAGGTCAACGGAAAAAAAATAATTAAAATACCAATATAAATTTTGATTTCCTTGAGAGTGTCGAAATATACCTACGTTTTTTGCGGCATTAACGGCCGTATCTTTTTTAGTCGTTTAGTTAAAAGTTTGATTTTTTCACAGCTTCAAGGGACTTTAGACCTGAGTATATGGTTTTAATTTCAACTCGATACCTCCACGCGTTCCCGAGATAAAGGGTCTTGACAGACAGAGCGACAACAAAGTGATCCTATAAGGGTTCAGTTCTTCTTCTTCTAAAAAAGCGTGAGCTTCTAAGAAAGCGTGTCGATAGCAATCTAAATGTACTCGGCCCAGAATTCGGCTACTTGTTTTGCGCCTTCACCAGCGTCTATCAGTTCCTGTAACGTGCCGCTGACAGGACACGCAGGACACGATATTAAGGGTTCCGTTTTTTCCTTTTGAGGCACGGAACCCTAAAAATTGCTGTTCCATACATGTTGACCGCGTTGGTATAAACCGCGTGTGGCTTTCTATGAAATAGCATATTTTTCTTTTGATAACCGACGAAAGATTCAGAGCAGTGGTGGCCCAGTGGTCACGGACATGACTTGCGAGTTGTAGGTCGTAGGTTCGAACCCAGACAGGAGCTTTACTTTGTGTAAATTATTTCATCACCACTGCTCTCAAAACGGTGAAGGAAAACATCGTGAGGAAACCGGCATGTCCTAGAACCAAAAATTCAAAGACATGTGACATCCACCAACCCGCACTGGGCCCGCGTGGTGGATTATGGCCCACTCCCTCTCATTGAGAGGAGGCCTGTGTCCCAGCAGTGGGAACATTATGGGCTGATTATGGTATGGTTATGGAAAGATTCTACGCTTGGTGGTCTGGAATTATGTGCTGAATTCATGGTTACAGTTTGCGCGTCGATGTCACTGACACCTTGTACCAATATATTTTTTTCATTTACGGTTTTTTTTTTGTAACAAAACAAGAAGTTTTTCTGTTATAGTCGCTAGCATGACTAATACATACATATTTATGCAGCCTATAATGTTCCCACTGCTGGGACACAGGCCTCCTCTCGGTGAGAGGGAGTAGGCCGTAATCCACCACGCGGGCCCAGTGCGGATTGGCAGATGTCACATGTGTTTTTTTTTTTTTAAACGTTGCCCCACGCTAGGAATTTCTCCTGTATTGTGGGTGCGTTTACAAACATTTAAACTCACATACACAAACATCCAGACCCGGAACAACTACTTGTAGGTCATACAAATATTTGTTTTGTGCGGGAATCGAACCCGCGACACGCAGCGCAGCAGTCAATCGCTTAACCACTGCGCCAACCGTGCCGTCAAAGGTTTTGGTTCTAGACATGCCGGTTTCCTCACGATGTTTTCCTTCATCGTTTTGAGAGCATTGGTGATGAAATAATTTACACAAAGTAAAGCGCCTGTCTGGATTCGAACCTACGACCGCGTAAGTCGCGGCCGTTACCACTTGGCCACCACTACTCCCCTAAAGCATGCAAGCATCCTAAAGCATGACTAATAGTCCTATCTCATTTTTTAGCTGATTTGGGTTGGGTCGGCTACATTTTTCTATTCGTGATTCTTTAAATTTTTTGGCCTTTCAAAATGGTTATATTTTGAGATCCAAATAACATAGAGGTACGACGGTTAGTGAAAAGTATAAAGAATCACGAAAATAAGAGTGTATTTGTCCTGACTCAGATCAGCTAAAAAATGTGAAAAATGAGATAGGACTTTTAGTCATGCGAGCGACGTTATGAGCGAAAAGTTCGTATTTAGTCCAGTTAGCCCTCATTAAAACGAATATTCTTATAATCTTTTTCATTGTGTAACAGCGCCAGGGTCTTTAACCTTTTTTTTATTCTTGTTTAGCTGTTAATGAAGATTTTTTATTTTTCCAGGTAATGTATGCTGTTTTACATGGAATTAGCGGTTTATAGACAGAGGTGAACAAAAATACACAACACAATTGATCCCCGGGGTTCGTTTTAATGAGAAAATACTCAAGCGATTTTTAATTAATCTCGAAAAAAAAATAGCATTTTGTCATAAATACAATTTTAATCAAAAAATATTCAGTTACAAACTCAAAAGCATTAATTAAAAGTTTTCCAAAAAAACAAAGTGTTCAGGTACAAATTGGATTCCTTTCAGGCCCTTTGAAAGGGACGCTGAGGTTTTTTACGTGAATTTTGCGGGTTATTCATCTTTTTGCGCGTCCGGAATTACGGCCACCATAAAACAAACTTACGGACCGCTATGTAACCATTGTCCTTCACAAATATGTTGCATGTTTACTATCTTGTCATGTGGTGGCGTTCACCCATATTTTTTCCTTCTTGCTTAATAATTTTCATACAAGTGTGATATAACTTTTTATTGGCGTAATGTGTTTTCGAGTATACACAATAATAAACTGGAACAGTTACATCAAGTTATGGAAGTGAATTTTAAGTGATGTTTTATTTAAATCTATGCGAGTGTAGTCATGTTTTAACTTAATTTAAAGGTTCCTAAAACTTGATAAATGCTAAATAAAAATATGCAATTTATGTCTTTAACCAGACACTTAAAATATATCTTACAATTTGTTCAAAATATTAAATTCACCATTAAACATTTTTGAAGGGTAATATTTTGCGCCAAAGAGAACGAATTGCGCTTAAACTTGATTTACGTAGCTTCTACCTACGCGATGTGCTACGAATTCGTAGCGGTATCTACGAGTACTCGTAGAAGGAGCTACGAGCGTAGCAGATTGTGTATCCTTTTGCGACTTTTCGCACTTTCATGTCAACAGAAGCGGATGTCTGTATGATAGTGTTGCGATAACATTTATTTAGAGAATACTAGCTTTTGCTCGCGGCTTCGCCTGCATGGAGGTCGGAAATTATCCCACGGAAACGTACTAGTACGTTTATTAGATCTTTTTAAGAGGTAATACAATGTTTTCATATTTTCGTGAATCTTTGACAGTCCTTACACTCGTCAGAAGCCCGAAAATCTGAAAACCAGTCTTATCAAGGGGTATTGTATTACCCGGTACCTAACTTTGTGGAGGTCAGATAGGTAGTCGCTCCTTGTAAAATAATGGTATTCAGCTGCATCCGGTTAGACTGGAAGCAGACCCCAACATACTTGGGAAAAGGCTAGGCAAATGAAGAATGTTTTCATAGGTAATACGGGCTGGTGTCCGCAACTCCACGTATTTTGATAACTCAATTGGTTACGCGGCGTACTGTAAAGCTCCCAGTCGGCATGATTTTTTCCGATATTTTCGACAACCATGGTCATATTTCAGCAAATTTACACAAAACCCAAATTATACACCTAAACCTTTCTCATGCATCACTCCGTCGACGGTGAAAACCGTATGAAAATCCGTTCGCCTTTGAGTTTATCGCGTTCATACAGATAGACAGATGCAACGGGGGGACTTTGTTTTATAATAATATGTAGTGATGGAAAATGTACGTACAAATGCATAAGTATAGCTGAAATTGTGATTTTATAGCAGCATCCATTTGTGGTCAACTACATTTAAACGTAGTGGTTTTGCTGAAACTCCAAATATATTCATCATATCATAATATATTCAGTATTGGGTATGAACTGTACAATTTAACGCCAGCCAAGTGAACCGGAACGGATTTATTACCCGAATATACAATACGATGTAAGTGGACACACGATTTGCATTCCAAGCGATATCTAATGCAACTCGCTGCGTCAGATACAGACAACAAGAAAGAAAATACGTTTACATGGCGCAGAGAAACAGCACAAACACGAAAAGGAAACAAGTTGAGGGAAAATATGCGTCACATCCACGCAAAACGGCTATTGCTCAGCATAATGCTGTGGCTCTATGCGAGACAGATCCCCAGAAGCCGGCGTTGACATGATAACGTCAACCGGTGCAGTATAATCATCATCATCATCATCTGCCTAGCCGTTTCCCAACTATGTTGGGGTTGGCTTCCAGTCTAACTGGATGCAGCTGAATACCAGTATTTCACATGGAGCGGTGCAGTATACAATGAGATATAAATAACACATATATAAGAAATATAATGAATACATACCTAGGTAATAGGATAATAGGTAACTAGTTCTGAATGTTTATATGAACAAAATATAAGAATGCAGCTAAGTTTAACAATTGTTAACACTCATAGAGGTCTAGAGGTCTAGAGGTCACTAACGTCATCACTTGTTTTAAATCTACCAGCCAAAAATATGACAGATTCAGATCATTTTAATTTTGTTGTGTTTTGCTAAGATATGTGGATCAATTAATGTTATTTTTCTTTCGTTAGCCTGTATTGTGTCCCACTGCTGGGCAAAGACATCCCCTTTTTCCTTTTAAACCTGGATGTCTTGAGCGATCTCTGGCCATGTTGGCCCTGCAAACCTCGTTAGATCGTCACGTCACCTTCGCCGTGGTCTACCTCGACGGCGATGTCCTCTTTCAGGCGTCCAGTGAGTGACGATCTTTGCCCATCTCTCCGGGTGCATTCGCGCAACCTGTCCGGCCCACTCCCACTTCAGCCTGGCTGTTTTTTCTCCAACATTTTTTCTGCTACTTTGAGTTACGGAGCACAGCGTGGTGTTTCTGACTGAATTTTAAATAATAATAATCAATTAATGTTAATAAAAGTGACGTTTCTGAGTAAGATAGTGGGGTGGTATATAAAACTACTTTGCATATGAACAGCACAGTTTAAAGGTGCATAAGTCGTGCCCGTTTACACTCTGGTTAACTGCACTCACAAGTTTTATTTGCGAAGATACGGAAAACTTCAATATATTTGCAAACGAAGTTTGGTATTGATCTAGAATCCTTAACATCTATCATAGCTAGAAAAGAAATGGAAATGTGGTTTTTGAAAAGTTTAAAGTTCTGGAATATGTTGAATTTTTGTAGTTTCGAACTCAAGCGTGGTGATCAATAGGCCGGTTCTTCTATATAAGAGAAATTATTGTTAATTTTAAAACATTTGGTGACAGAAGAAAGACGTGGTTTTGTCGTATAGCCAGCTGATATTCCTAGATCTTTGACCGTCGTTATGGGTAGACAGAGGCCCGAAATTCTGACCATCAGTCCTACTAATGCGTCTCCTCTTACCCAGTAACCAGTACCTGACCTTAACAACGCAGGTAGTGGAGGTAAGATAGGCAATCGGACCATGTGAAATAATGGTATTCAGTTGCACCCGGTTAGAGTGGAAGCCGACCCGAACATAGTTTGAAAAAGGCTAGGCTGATTGTATTAACGTTTGTATAATAAAGCTTCGACGCTCTAGCAGTTGTATTTTTAAAGGAGGAGCTTTGCAACGCTTTTAAAATTCACCGTAATCGCTTTGCCGACGCGAACAACTCTTTTATTCCGTACATATTTGATTGTTTTGGGCGCCATTATTTACCGCTACCTCTTAAGGTACTAGCTCTGAGTCCACGATTTAAAAGGAACGCAAACTTGCGTTGTAAATGTAATGTGGTAAAACTTGCTAAGAAAGCCTGTACGGATGATATCTACACTGATGTGTTTGTTATGAAATTTAGACTGATGAGCGCTAGGTTAAAACAGCTGGATACCATTTCTCAAAAGATAACTCTGAAAAGGAAGCAATTCTTTTCAGTGTTAGACTAATTCTACTATTATTGCAAAGCAATAGTAGTATTAGTCTAATTTAAGTGCGCAAACTGCACCATGAATTCAGCAATACATAATTATGATGCTCTGACCGATGTTTTCTATGAAACAGCAGATTTTTTTTATAACCGACGTAAAATATTTTCGCTAGGGGTCTAGAATCATACTGAATTCATGGTTACTGTTGCGGAATGGTTAATTTTTTTTCCTGTTTATACATTTGATGTGTATGCAACAAGCAGTGGATAGGGCGTGGTTGGCATTTTAAATTAGACGATTTCTCTTTACACTTCTGCAATCATCTCTTCTGAATATAGAGCAATTTCGTGACTGTTTGATTCGCAGGAGATGAAAGAGTTTCGAAAAAATAAAAAATAAATCTTCTAAAATCAACACTGCACAGGTCAAACAAGGGTGTGAACTATAAAATGTGATTGAATTCGTAAACAGCAGCTACTAAAAATAAAATTAATTAAATTCTCAAGAATATTAATTACACCTTAGCTTATTACAGTATTTAATACCGTTCAATTAAGGAAAGCACGTCACCGCACGGTAACTGTGCCACGGTCAGAGTAAGTAGTCACGCAACACACTCAGCCGCACGTAATCATATGCGTACACGTTTCAAAAGTCCTTAACTTCCCCCTCTACGGCTTCGCTTCCAGTTTATATAAACTTAACACGAGATCCTTCGTCTTAACTAGTGTTGTGACTTTCACAAACTAGTTTAAAAGAGTGCGGAAACTAAGAAATTGCGAAGACTACTTTGAAGCAATCTTGATCTATGTTCTTTGGAGCAAAAATTTAGTTTGGTAGTGCTAATATTGAGGAAGTCTAGATTTGATAATAGGTAGGGAACGGCTGTTTGTAGGATAGGTAAAGAATGAGGGAAAAGCTGTTATGATGATAAAGATTTGACTGAAAATGTATGTGTTGACAACATTTTGTTCTTATAACAAAGAAGAACTGCAATCTAGTTCACTTGGTACCAGTAAACTAATCTATAGCACAATCTGCTTATAACGTTCCCACTGCTGGGACACTTTGTGAGAGGAAATGGTCCGTAATGCACCACGCGGGCCCGGTGCGGGTTGGTAGATGACACATGTCTTTGAATTTTTGGTCCTAGGACATGCTGGTTTCCTCACGATGTTTTCCTTCGCCGTTTTGAGAGCAGTGGTGATGAAATAAATTATACGAAGTAAAGCGCCTCCCTGGGTTCGAATCTACGACCTACAACTCTTAAGTTTGGGCCGATACCATTCCCATTCCCTCTCGAAGAGAGGAGGCTTATTTCCCAGCAGTGGGAACATTAAAGGGCGATTAAACTAAACCGCCTAACACTATTTTCATAAGTGTGGCGTTCTATTTACTATAGACTACACTTGCATTTTCAATGGCTTTTAACTGGAAGCTTATCATGTTCAGGACACGCTTAGCTAATGCGTAAATAAAGGTTAGGTATTTGAGGTTAATTACTTGTGTTTAATAATTTAGTTAGTTGCTATACAACTGAATTTGAGGTTTTAGTGGGAGTTCGGTAATTAACTCTAAACGTTTGTTATTTTGAATACATAATTAATAAATTAACAGTAATTGAAACGTTTTGAGTATTGCACACACTGTTAACAAACAGTTCCGAGTTTATTTTACAATTTTTTAATTGAACATTAAATAACTGTACGTTTTCTTAAAAAGGCTTTAAGCGAAACTACAATTTGGGTGAAGGTACTTGGGATTGTTCGGACAATAATGAAATGTGTGTGTACTATATATATACCTCTGCCCAATCCTTCGGAGAAACGAAGCGTGATGTTATGTTATGTGTAAAAAGAACAAGACAAAGAAATAAAAGGGGCTGTGATGCGAAGGTAAAGACATAATAAATGATCTTTTGTTATGAATTAAGGTCTATCTATAAAAAAAAATATATCTGAAGCGGTCATTGTACTCATCATTACGAACAACTTTTACTATTGGACCAAACATGAAATCGCGAAAAAAAAAATCAGCTGTTCGCCTGTTCCCTACGTTATGTTCGCATGACTCGTCAAAATGTAGGGAACAGCCGATTATTTTCGCAAGTTCAAGTTTGGTCCCATAGTAAGAGTTGTTCGTAATGATGAATACAATGAAGGGGTCATTGTATTTGCATTGCATTGTAAGAGATTTCGTGTATGTATAGATCTGACCATAAATATTATTTCGATAAAAAATATCGATCTTTTAACCAAGATGCCAAGCTATAAACTAACTTAAATATTTAATTAACTTTGGGCTATGCGTAAACATAAGGTTTGTAATATCCTTTTAATAATAGACAAAGGTATTGGAAACAAACAAAGGGATTAACTTCGTCTCATTAATTCTCAAACAAATAATCATTAATACAATCATAATTGTGTTAGGTGGAGCAGCAATAGGCTATTTGACAATGTAAAAAATAAGGTCATAATTATTGACACTCGTATAGATTATCGCTTTTAAAATCGATTTGCATTAATTTTACCACAAAACAATGTATTATTTATAAAAAAAATCCCGAAAAAACTTCATCTTTTTAAATCTGGCGCCACGTAATCGAAAACGGTCTGGATTGGCTGAACTTAAGATGACGTCATGATTTAGTAAATTTCTGTCTATCGTTGACAGAACAGATGACTTTTGTCTAGTACCTATCTCGACCGTTTCAACGTGTGTTTACGTGAATCGTGACGTCACGACGCCATATTGTTAAAGATAGCGTTTTGGCAGCTTATTTAAACAATACATTTTTATTTACTATTTTTTAAAAGAAATACATTATGCAATTTGAAGTAATAGGTTTTTGTGGGCTCGTTAGACACCATTAAATAATCTGAGATGTTTATCAGAAACCAGTCAAATAGCCTATTATAAAAATTCAATGAGCCATAGAATTAACGTTACGCGTAATGGAAATATGACATTTGTAATGAAAATAACGTCGTAAAACAGTCATCGATTGGCGTTTTATCAATAAACTAGATAACACATATATTATTTTATGTTCGCATAAATCGACGAAATGTAGGGAACAGCTGTAACCATATCCATATCAGCTGTTGCCATATGTATGTACTTACATATGGCAATGGATTAGCAATATCTTTCAAAGTGATTCAGATTGAGATTCAGAGTTTGTTACGCAATTAGAGTGCCGATTATTAGTGAAACAATTTTGTTAGACAATACCTCTTACCCAGCAACTTTTCTTTACAATCCTTTCTAAAGAAGACAACTATCACTGCACATACACAAATATGTAGGTATTTGCACAAATTTCAGAACATCACACGTAGTCTTTCAAACAAGAAATCCCGACATACATAGCCCAGATGTCGGTCGCCATCCCATTTAACAACCAGCGTGTTTGTATTCATTCACCGCCAAATTACATTCAATGTCACTCCAGGGATTATGAGCGACTACATTCAACGGTACCTTCGTAGTAATAATGTGACTTTGACAGCTCAGCTCCCTTATCTCGTAGCACTAAGGGTGGTTTTCTAATTTAAGTTCTGCTACTGACGAACGGATGCCTGTACCAAAAAGTTTTGTTGTGTGTACCAAATGTTTTAGTTAGGGCAAGTAAGTATGAGAGAAGCATTGTAATTATGTTAGTTGAAATGCGGGTTGTTTGCTTGGACGAAAAGTGAAATTAACGCCAAAATACACAAGTCTTTGAGTGTAATTGAATTCTTGCTTTAAAGAAATGTGTTATAACATAGTTTATAGAGGTATATTATTATGGACCACGCATTATTTCAATTAGATAATATAGGTACTTGCACACAAATGGTCGAGCGAGCGATTTCAAACTCCGTAGTTAGTCTTTCTTTTAAGAAATAACAATATTGTTAAAAGAATGTAGGTGTTATAGCCAAACCAAGCCAAATACCCAAATATCGACTACCCAAACTGGAGAATAAAATTTAAGGAATGTATAGAGAGTTTAGCGTACCTATTAGGTGAAGAAGTATAGATTATTAATTATGTATAAATGCTTAAAACAAAGGACTTTTTTTTTTTCTTCAATTAAATGAGAAGAAATTTAAAACATGCATTAAACGCACACTATGTAGACAAGCATATTACAAGTTGGATGATTATATCGTAGATAAAAATGCTTGGCTTAATGCTGGGCCTGCTCCACAGACACTTGGACTCACTAGTTAAAATTTCAATATTTGGAAGAGGTGCTTCCCTTTTTCTTTTTTTTGTATTTCTGTCATTACGAACATAACTTTTTAAATTTATTCACTCAAGTTTTAATTGTTGAATACTTCAATATTAAATATCTCTTCCTGTTTGGTAGGTAATAAAATTCTATTTATCTCTTAAATAAATTGCAATTGCAATTGTAGTTTTGTATAATTTAGAAGCATTTTTTTTTTAAACTTTGTAAATGTAAGAACCATGTTTCCTTTTATTATGATTTTTTGATGTTGACTTGAAAGAGCATGGCAGTTGAGAACGTGTCATGCTCACTTAAATGTCTCACCGATGGTGGCGCGTGTGTTGGATCATTCGGTTCCCTACAAAATGGTTGAGCTGGATGGTGCTGATCCACGCGTCATGTTCGTGAACGGGCGCCGTCGGTTGAGACTGGTCATCTCTTAACTGCCAAGGCTTATTTTTAATCTTATGTCTTGAATTCTTTCTTCATTTCTGTCTTTTTTACATTGTTCTCACATAAAGAAGCAACAAGAATAATGTACCCAGGATTTTGTAATATCTTGATTTAAAAGAGTGTCCATGGAGTTTCTTGCCCGTTCTTCTCCATAGAGATCTACGCTTTGGAATGGGCAACTAGCTTCAACTTTCGGACTAACTGACAGACTATTTAATTTTGACAATTCAAAAGTGCCTGTACAAGGTGTAATTGAAATAAATGATTTGAGTTTGAGTTTGAGTTTACTTTCATTCTTTTTTTTTTGCAATATTGGGCAATTTAGAGATGACCTGTCTTAATCAGATCAACCCCATGGGCCGGCGTGGTGGATTACGGCCCACTCCCTCTCACAGAAAGGAGGCCTGTGTGTGAGAACGTTACAGGCTGATTATGTTTAGGTATGCAGTCTAAATTGACGAAGATACATAGTATTCAATATTTCCATTGTACTAGATTGTACCATTGAGTCTTTACTGGCTCTATACCTTGAATGTCCTTTGAATTTTAAATCCAACAATAGTTTACATTTCCCGGTTCCCGCTACACAAAAGTATTCAACGGAATCTGTTTCTCTACTCCGAAATAAAGCAAATAAAACCGCTATGAAGCCACCGAAAGCTATTTGAATTGATTGATTGACTCCGCGAATTTTAACATGACGACAACCCTTCTACCTATAAACACAAATGGTTTGGCCTAAAATCCTTTTCAGTTTAGTGAAGCTTAGGCAAAAACCGCGCGCATCCCAATTGAATCTTATACAGCCATTCGGGTCCTTGCCAGTCTCCCAATCGAGTCAGGAAAAATAGACAATCCCATGCAATAAAAATTGTACCGCACGTGAGAAAAACGATAAATAATTTAAACTCAAACTCAAAGCATTTATTTCAATCAAACCATTTATAGGCACTTTTGAATTGTCAAGGAGTCGGTCAGACAGAAACATGACGCTAGTTGCCCATTCCAAAGCGTAGTAGGTACCCATGGAGAAAAACGAGCAACAAACTAAACTCTTTTAAACTATATTATAAGTAAATATTGTAATGTTGAATTTATAATTAAGTATAAGTGGGAACGATGTAAAAAGGACGTACTTACACGGTAAAAGCTTTCAGACTAGAGCAAATAGAAAAAAACAAAATAATCTTTACGGAATCGCCACTAAATAGTCTGGTTCAAAAAATAAGTTCATTAATGAAATCCATTTAGATAACGAAAATGGTTCATTGTAAGGCTATCCCAAGAGAAAAGCTCACTCAAGATAAAAGGCCTGTCTCTCAAAGGTTTATAGAAAAATGATTGCGTATGAATTATAAATTGAATAGGCTTTTGAATAATACTTCGTCATTTTGAGAGGATATTGTTAAAATTGGTTGGCGTTTTCTTGACCCAATTATTTGGGCGAGCATTGACTAGGGCGAAAGCCGCGTACCCAGTAAAATTAAAATTTTCTTACGTTTTTTACGATTTGCAGGTCAGTGTCAGATAATAAGTTGATCAAAATATGATTCGCGACCGCAACAAATATTTATTTACAGAATTTTAATCATTAAAATCATCAATACAACTCATTAAGTTCAAATTGCCCAGTGATTATTTTATGAAATCACGACATTTGAGGCCAATTCTAAGTAGATTGCAAAAGAGACTGACGCGGGCTACCTTTGCGCATACCCCTCTCTCTCTCTCCTCTCTCTCTTTATTCCAAAATGTTCTATCTATCGCATAGATACTGTTGTGAGTACATTAGCAATGTGTGCTATACAAAAGTAGTTTTAATTCTTTAAGGTTACTTAACTTATACAGGTGAATCGTGATAGGGGTTTATGGTATAACAAATGGGTTTCAAACACATGATCTTTCATTGCCTTTACTCTTGTTACAATCTTCAGCATTGAAGAGAGTAATTTCTGGGTTTCCCGGTACACCGTTGCGGGATAGCATTATGTATGAATGTATACATTTTTGAATTGAATAAGGCACTCCGCAACCCTCATATTTTGTCTGTACACAAGAGAGGAAACATAATTTACCCCACCCCCAGTGATATGATTAAAAACATAAGTGAAGCTTTGTGTGCATATGAGAGTATGCTTCAAGATGATTCAAGCTGTGTGTATAAGCTTAAAGGAATTTTTCTTATAAATATGTACGCTTTCTCGTCTTTGAATTGTGTTTTTTAGGGTTCCGTACCTAAATGAACCCGGAACCCTTATGGTCAGACTTAAGTCTGTCTGTCTGTCACAGCTGGATATCTCAAGAACTACTAATGCTATCAACTTGAAATTTGGAATAGTTTTAGAAGACGTTTGCCCAACTATTTTGCAAATAAGAAAGAAATAATAATATTTTTTTTTTTTGCAACAAGGACTGAAAGAGGATCTGAAAAATTCGAAGTGGGGCTACTTGGGCATGTGGGGTACCTATCATATGAAAGAGCTCAGTTTGCACATTCTCAAACATTTTTTCCTTTTATTTTTAGGCCGTATAGTTTTCGACTTTTGAACAAAAATGTGAAAAAAATACAGTTACCCAGTGAAATTCAAATTTTCTTCCGTTTTTTGCGATTTCCAGGTCAGTGTCAGGTAATAAGTTGATCAAAATAATGATTCGCGATCGTCTGTCTGTATGTTACCTTTTCACGCCTAAACCACTGAACGGATTTGGATAAAATTTGGCAGAGAGATAGATTGCATCCCGGTGAAGGACATAGGATAGTTTTTATCCCGATATTCTCACGGGATCGACACTTATGCGGGTGAAATCGTGGGGCGCTGCTAGTATATTATAAAACGGTGGTGGAAAAAGACTGTGATTCTACCTGTCAGAGATATTATATTAGCACTTATTATAAGAAAATTCTAGAGCGAGCGCTACTGCTGAACTTGAAGTCCTGGGTTCGATTCGCAGGTCAGGCCAACTGTTATTGGTTTTTCCATCTGGATTTTTTTAGTAGCAGTCTGGAGTTTAGACTCGTGCCCGGTTGATGGCAATAGGCTCGCTCCCCATGTTCAAGTCCCATGTAAAACATAAGTACACCTCTCACTTTACCCTTCGAGGAATACAGGCATGATGTTATGTCAAGTTATTAAGAATATGTCACCATTGTTTGTAAATATCAAGAAAATGTTATCTCCAAACAAAGTAGAATTTACGCTTGGTTTCTTGGGATATTCTCCACAGTCAGCATTGAAATCTAGGTCTCCCGTTCGACATAAAAGCCTTTGGGAGTTTGTCATTGTTTTCCTTAAGAAATCTTTCCCGTCGACATTGGTAAAACAATCGTGTGTTTCTCTTAAAAGTGAAATGTCATTTCTGTTCTGGTCGCTAGAGATTTCTTCTAAAGTTTCCTTTTACACCCGTAAAGTATAAAATTGTTTTAAAAATTTAAGTGGCACATGAAAACTTCTGTTAGCGAAATTGTTAAAGCTTGTCTTGGAATATTTTTGATGATTCGGACCGCGTAGCTGCTGTCGCGTAGCCGCTACGCCGTAGCAGTGTTCGTAGCAATGTCCGACTACGCGTTGCGGGTGTTTTCCGCTACGTGACAAATATTTGTATGGGCAACAGATATTCCCTTTGTTTATGAATGTAATAGCGTCCACATATACTGAGATAATCCCTGGGGCCATGAATGTGGTTTACTTATTTCCAACATAAACCTGACAATATTTTCTAAGCAAAAACAAGAAAGAAGATGAAATTATGATAAAAATAATATGACTTATGACGAGTATGTCCACCGTGTTTTGTACAACTGTCCAAAATGTCAAGTGATTCTGTTTCTTTTGTAATGTCAACATTCTATTTATGTTGTGTAAAATGTTTACAATGCTGGATAGGGATAAGTGAAAGGAGGGAAGGGAGGCCTTTGCCCTGCAGTGGGACAGAAATGGCAGATAATAATAATAATAATAAATGTTTATTTTTCATGTTTCCTGTTTCCGTTTCCGGTAATGTTATCATTGTT
This sequence comes from Oligia latruncula, assembly GCA_948474745.1. Classification (NCBI taxonomy): domain Eukaryota; kingdom Metazoa; phylum Arthropoda; class Insecta; order Lepidoptera; family Noctuidae; genus Oligia; species Oligia latruncula. The sequence continues at coordinate 16,330,931 of OX419686.1, forward strand.
CTTAATGGAAGTGGCAACGTCAAGGGAATGCGGGAAAATATACTTTTTTATGTCAATGCTATTATTAATTATTACATAACATCACGTCGGTATTCCCCTAAGGGTTGGGCTGGGGTGTTTAGGGTCTACAACGGCATGCCCTCAGTTATGTTTAAAGCTTTAGCCACATTGAGGAAAAAGTTAACTGTAGCTACATATATAGTTTTATAATTATCCGTTTTCAGAATTGTTCAATAATTATCAATGGATTCTGTAAACAGTTATTTGCATATTAAATTGGTCTGTGAAACAAACATTAAAATTACTCATTGAAATTTTCTTTTTCATAATATTTTACTGTTGTCAAAGGTATCTGAACCGTCGCTCTAAAATAAGGTTGAAAATCCAATGAAAGTTTACAGGATTCAAATTACCATAATCAGCCTATAATGTTCCCACTGCTGGGACACAGGCCTCCTCTCAATGAGAGGGAGTGGGCCGTAATCCACCACGCGGGCCCAGTGCGGGTTGGTGGATGTCACATGTCTTCGAATTTTTGGTTCTAGGACATGCCGGTTTCCTCACGATGTTTTCCTTCACCGTTTTGAGAGCAGTGGTGATGAAATAATTTAAACAAAGTAAAGCGCCTGTCTGGGTTCGAACCTACGACCTACAACTCGTAAGTCGTGTCCGTGACCACTGGGCCACCACTGCTCTATTCTGCGGATTCAAATTGTTCGTCTAAAAATACAAAGTCTGGAATATAGCTTAGCAATGGTAAGTACTTTAAGTTAAATTCAGTTTTACTAATGCTAAACCCTGGTCCGGCGACCAAAGTGAATGAATATTGAATGAAATCCGCTATAAATACAATGGGCAGTATTCTTCGTTCCCCTACTAACAATAAAGGCTTACAGACTGCGGTCTACAATTTACCAATTTCCTTACGATCGCTCATTTTGGTAAGGGTAAGGCTTCTCTAGGCTTCGCACACTTCAGAGGATTTTTTGACGACATTGAATAATACACTTTGTTATTAACGTCATAAAGTGCAAATGATCACGCGCTCGATAGCCCGAGGATGCCCGAGGAGATGCTTGATATCAATGAAAAGGCATTGCAATGCATTAACTAGTTTGTTATAAAAACACAAAATAATGTTGAAAAATTAGATCACAAGATGCGCTCTAATGATAGCTACACCTAATTGCCGTCAAAATGTTGATAAATTCTCCACCTTATGACGCCTATTGTACCTAAATAAAATAGATATTCGTATATTCGTATTGCGAATAGTCGTCGCCAAATCGCGTTTAGTCGGCTCCAGTTGTAAGTTTTCACTTTAATTGTGTGGACATAAGAACAAACCATCTTTTTTTGTTTTCTAATTATTTGGTGAAACGCAAGGGAGGAGGAAGTTTGTAAACACAATACTTAATGCATGCTATCTTACGCATCAACATATTTTATGAACAGCGTTCTTGCACACCGCAGCTTGTAATAATTTAATATTTCAACAGCTAAGTAGAATTAATGGACCATTACCGTTGTATGTGGCAGAATGTTAAAAGTTGGTGTCGCTCAGAAATTAATGAAGGCCACAGGATGTGCATAATGCTAGTTAGTACTTACTTCCCCACAAACGTTACAAAAAAATATCGTTTAATTACAATTACATTCTGTAATTGTAATTAAACGATATTTTGACATAAGAAATACCGAGCCCGGTTGAGGTTACTTATGAGGTTTTATTTCAATGAGTAACTAACCCACTGTTGTTTTACTGTTTCCTGCTAAACGAGAAAGTTAAAACAATATTGGTTTTGGATTGGGTATAAAAAATAGCTGTTCTCTACATTTATATTTGCATAACACGTCAAAATGTAGGAAACAGCTGATTCTGTTTTCGCGATTTCAGGTTCTTGTCCCATAGTAATAGTTGTTCGTAATGTTAAGTACAAGTCCTTATCCATTAATTACCGGATACCCTGTATACAGATTATATAAGAGACCTAAGTAACTTGTAAATCTACCAATATTTTTTTTTTTTATACGATATGTTATTGTTTTTGTAATTGTAAACTTGACGAAAGCTGTGATTTGATTTGTGATAATATAGAACAATTTGAAATAAACATACTTATTAATAATCGCTAAGTACTTTTTCTTGGACTGTACCACTTTGATTTCGTCTGATAAAACGACAGTAAAGTATACCTATTACTTTTCAAGAACTAACCCCATAATGCGGTGGAAGAACCATTTCTTATTGAGAAATATATTTATTTAACTATATTTTTATGGAGAGCAGTGGTGGCCCAGTAGAAACAGCCCCGACTTACGAGTTGTAGGTTGTAGGTTCGAACCTAAGCAGCCGCTTTACTTTGTGTAAATAATTTCATCACCATTGCTCGCATGCTGCGGCATGTTTTAGAACATAAAATAAGTAGACATGTCCCTCTCAAAGAGAGGAGGTCTGAGTCCCAGCAGTGGAAACGTTATAGTATGATTATGATGATGATGATATTTTTATGGGCCATATCTTAAGCATTACTCTCACCTTTGATCTATTATTAATCTAGATGCTACTAAAGCGTCATCATCATTATTCAGCTGAGTTCACTGCTAGACGGAGGCTTGTCCTAAAAACAATAACCTTTGTTGTGATTTTCACTGAAATTACCTACCTAATTCGATGTTGAATTTTAAAAAGACGCCTTTGCGCGTCCTTAACACAATTGGCGACCACAACCTGTCGTGCTAAGCAATACCACAACTTAACCTAACTTTATCACACAGTTGAGACAAAAATGGATAAAGTTTTAGTTCAAATGACTTTTATTCTTGCCAGTACATATTTTGTGCGCGTTGGCACGGCTTACGTGCTGTAAATTTCGGAAAAATGCGAAAAGTAAACGTTAAACTGCTTTTATTTGTGAGAACATAAATAACTCTTTTATGTCCATGATAATGTACAAGGCAGTTATTGTTTTTGACAGTGTCAGACGATCAATGGGCCAAGCACACGACTCAGTGGGTCCCGCTTATTGACAAACGACATCGCGGCAGGCCCAAATGGAGATGGCGGGATGAGGTGGAATCCTTTAATAAAGATTGGTCCTTGGCAGCTCTGCACAGTGAGAGGTGGAAAGAGAGTAGTGAGGCCTTAGTCCAGCAGTGGGACATCAATAGCTAGTAAAGACAAAATTTACGAGGCATTTTGAACTTTTGTCATATTTATGAAAATGTATGAATTGAAATGGCATAGCTAGTTTAAATACGATTACGATGCGATTCAATTGTTTGCTTCTATACAATACCTACTGCTGTAGAACTTTGCAGCAAGACCTCAACTAAGAACTATGCAACCGAAGCCTGCCTTAAATTGCGTAATGGTAAAATCTAAGTTCCAAGCAATTATTTTAATAGCTCATCCGATGCAGCTGTAGTTTATTGAGAAAATTTAACAAACCCACGTTGAACTAATATTATAAATCAGAAAGTTTGGACCTCTTCACGCTTAAACCGCTGACCCGATTTAGATGAAATTTGGTATAGTCATAGTTTGAGTCCCGGGAAAGGACATAGGATAGTTTTTATCCCGATATTCCCACGGGATCGACACTTATGCGGGTGAAACCGCGGAGCACTGCTAGTACCTACTAATAAAATCCATGCGAATGTAGTGTCATTCCAATGCTGCTATCAATCTCAGCATGTTTATTACGTATCTTTTAGCAACCGACTTCTGAAAAACAATAATCTGCACAAAGGATAGTCGTGACACACAATCATTTTTATTTCCCTTCGGAAAAAAAATGGCAAAGCCACGATGAATGGAAATTTAGTTTTTACTCCCGAACGGACCTCTGAGAATTTATGGCGTGGTCAACTAACGAAAAAGATTTATGTATTTGGGAGAAGTACTGTGGCCATGTGTCTCCGTCCTCTTTTAACCCTATGGCATGTGGTGTGACATGGGGATTCAGAGGGTTATTTAAATAAATCTAAAACTGACAGTTGTTTATAAAATGTTGTATACCGGGTGGATTTTTAAACGCAAAACATAAACAGCCCGTAATAAAATTCCCATTTAAACAATGTCTGGATTTAAGAGATAATTTTAAGAAAAGATCTCATCGCGCATAAATAAGTTCTTAAATTAAAAAAATATAAAATCCTGCCTCGTACATATTCCTCGAACATCATATCTTATTCATCCTAAGAACAGTAAACTTCATCGTGTCAGTTAAACGGAATGAGACTCCCGAATAAAAAATGTACAGCGGTTCTAAAAAAATGATACTTTTTTAGATCCGCCGTAATCTAAAAAAGTACGCAGGTCTGAGCGTTCGCCGCTTGGTTGATATTTTATTTATCTCGTTCGAATTCGATTGCTGCCTCTGTGGGCCTTATATATCATACTTGGCAGTTTTGTATTTTTTTTACTTGCTTTGTATTGGTGTCAGGAATTGTTGTATTGCTAGCTAAAAATAAAATAATAATGGTGGTTGGTATAATGTTTTCTTTGTTAAATACATAAAGATTTTCGAGACAGGTCTCGGAAATCTTTATGTATTCAATCAAAACACAATTAGCCATATAGGTACGTAGGTCTACGTATGTCGTTAAGGCTAATTGTATTTTGCAATGAAAGCATGTTATTTGGAATAACATATCATCACGCGTGTCATAACTGAAAGGTTAGGCAGTAGCAGAAATAAAAGTCATGTCAAAAAGAAATCGGGGAGAAGGACCAGCAACCGAACTCCGTATTATTAAAACATTGAGATAGAAGGGATCGAAACCTATTGCTTTCCTGATTAGCATAACATCACGCCTGTATTTCCCGAACAGTTAAGCAGAGGTGTACATACAGTCAATAAAAGAGATAAGTATGCAGGATCGTCGGATTGACTAGCTTCCGCCCGCGACTTCGTCCGCGTGAAATTTCACCCTCCCCCCATTCACCCTCTTAGGAGTGGAATTTCGAAAAACCCTTTCTTAGTGGATACCTACTCTTCACAAAGAACACACCCTTCAAATTTCATGTCTATAGGACCAGGGGTTTAGGCTGTGCGTTGATATATCAGTCAGTCAGTCAGGACTTTGAATTTTATATGTATAGAAGTTTAGTAAGAAACTGATGGATGTTGTTGACTGAAATTTAATTTGATAAATGAGCTGCTTGTTTTCTATTAATAAAATTAAATTTTATTCTTGAACATCCATCGGTTTCTTACTAAACTTAAACTATATTTGACGATCCTGCATACTTATCTCTTTTGTTGACTGTATAGGTAGTATAGCACACTCATATTTCACCAGTGTAATTGCGGGCGACCGAATTGCCATCAACCGAGCACATATACTCCGGGCTGCGACTGAGAAAAATCTAGCATTAATCTTAAGACTACAGTCCGGCCGTCCAGGGAATGCGTACCTGACACCTGTAAGTGCGACAATTCTATCTAATAAAGAGCAAATTCGCAAAACACGTATTCGTTTGTATAAAACAAACAGGTGGTGTCAATAACAAATTCTCTCGTCGGCTGAACTATACACCGTGTTCCGGACGATATACATAAATGGATGGAAATAAGCGTTTATGACACATTAATTAATTCTTATTTTTTGTTAAATTTTTCATACAAATTAAATACCAGCGGCGCTATTCTATAAAAAAATCACCGTGAAAACTTAGGTGAAGTGAACGTCGAGTGAGCTGTCAATAGTGTCAATTCTTAGCAAAAACAAACTCACTTCACCTAAGTATTCACGGTGAGATTTTTACAGAATCGACCGGCTTGACCTAAATCACCCGATATGCATGCCTCTTTATCCGAACTTGCATTGGAATTGGCGTATTTTCATTCCTAAGATTTGGCGGGCTGAAACTTGTCGAAACTAAGTTAAGACCCTTTCTTACTGCATAGCTCAATTAAAATTCATTAAATGAACAAATATCTTTGAAACGAAGACTTTTTAAGTACAACTTCCTTTATTAGATTTAATTTGTAAAAGCTATAGAAGCGTTTGGCAAAGTTTATAGATAACGTGAAGAACACAATGTATATTTATGACCTCCCCCGATATTAACATTGCCATCACTACCACACTTGTCAAATATATTATGATCGTAGTGTGTCGCTATCAGCGAAAACTTGCTGCTGACATAGATAAAAAAAAAACATCAAATGCGATGCAGATAAACGCACTTTGCCAAATCGAAAAGAAAAAAAATGTTCCTTTGCGTGCCACTAACCTACAAAACTTCCTTGATGTTATGCCAAAGGCATTCCTCACAAAAATACGTCCTTTCTTATTTACACATAAGCTGGATGAAGGAAATCAATATTAAAATGGTTAGGTTATGCACGTTAGAGTTACTTTACACTTACAGGACCACGGCAAAAATCAATATTGGTTGAGGGAGCACAACTGTTTAAAGATTTACCGGAGGATAGTATGAACATATTTAAAGCAAAACCTTAGAAACATGTATGCACCCTGTAACGTCGTCAACGCCTCAGAGGCAAATATGATATTATTAATTCGATGTAAGCACTTTGTATCTCATTTTAAGTGAACTGTTATAAAAAACGTCGTAAAAGTCTAAGGAAAAAAAATCGAACTTAAGTAAAACTAATTCAGTTGATCAACTGCAAAATTTTTATACTGTGGCATGAATTTTCCGTAAAATGCTCGGCGGCGCATCGTAAATAAATACGTCGCGCTCCATTTTGGGGAGGCGGAGGTAGCGTTTCGAAGGCCTACAGGCCTGGAAAACCTCGCCTTAAGTTCTTATGAGGAATAAAATCTCTCTAAACCTAACACTTTGAGCAGCAGTACCTACAAAGTGTGAAATTTTTTTGTTGCAAAAATCTAAATAATTACCTCTATTGCATAGTTTCGATGTGCCCTGCAGTGACATATCAATGTCACTCTATACATAAATGTAAACAATACATAATGTTTGAAGTGTATGAGTTGTATGCACTGCCCCGAACGCATCGAGGTCGTGTATCCTGCAATGCGTAAACCATATTCCGTTCGCCAAATATTTGACCGAGAAATAACGTCCTATATTAAGACCTCACTTTGGCAGATTTAAGTTCCGTTTTGGCTAAACTGCTGGAGAACTTTGGATGTGTTAAAGTCGAGTAAATCGGCTAAAGTTTCTGTATAACGTGAAATGAAAATCGTGGAAGAATTGATCTAAAAAGAAAAGAAAAAAGAACGAAAATACTTTTATTTGTGGTAAACATGACGCATAAAAGAACACAAACACAACAAATTGGGGGATAACATGCGTCACATCCACTCAAAACGGCCATCGCTCAGCATAATGCTAAGTATCTATACGGGACAGCGCTAGTTTTCAGCGACAGCCGGCGCGTTGACGTGATGACGTCAACCAGTGCAGCATACGATAAATACGATTAGATAGGTATAAATAAAAAACAACAATCAAAATAATATAATTAATAGCTGTCATTCGTGAATCTTTGACAGTTATTATGGGTCGTCAGATGACAACAGAAGGTCAAAGTAATTAAAAACGTTCAAAATATAGTCGCAATCTCATCTCAACGACAACTTGTCAAAAATGTAGGGATTTTAGGGGTTTTTTTGACAGCTTGAGACCGAGATCAGACCGAGAACGTTCTTAAAATTCCCCTCTGTTCTTACCAAGGGGTAAAGGGTATTACCCAGTAACTGGGTTGTGTAGGTCAGATAGGCAGTCGTTTCATGTAATATGCTGGTACTCAGCTGCATCCGGTTAGAATAGAAGCCGACCCTAACATAGTTGGGAAAAGGCTAGGCAGATGATGCAGATGGTGTTAACACACCTGCTATGAACCTCAATATCAACAAGTTTTCTTTTTCCGAAGCTTTTTCAACTTTTCGGGTAAAAGGCATTTAATTAGGGAAGTCTACTACCTACATGCGCCATTAAAAGTAGGTACTGAAAACATTGCTTCTGCAAAAAGCTAAGTGTATATTTACACGTTTAGAGCCTGTCACTGTTTCTTTGATCGTAGGTATCGATGGCACGTATTTAATTAAAACCGTCCGGTACGTTACTTTGCCGCACGAACACCGCTATCTTCAGCGATCATTGCTTCTAAAAAACGAATTGTACCTTAAAAGTAACTAAAAAAATTTAGGGTTAACAAAACCAAAACATATTTTGGGAATTAAGGTTTAATAATGAACCACAAGTCGTGTACTGTTTGCCTATCGGCAAAAATGGCGAATTTCCTAAACTTTCATCCCCTACGGCATGAATATTAAAAAATCTGCCTTAGTTTCGTTATATATTTGAACGCTGCATGCTTCTAGATTTAGCGGTTTAGGCTGTGCGTTGTTTTTTAGTGAATGAATAAATGAATTTAACTATTTTGTTAAGTAGAATCAGATACATCATTATCATGTGTCCTAGGCGTTAATCTACTTAGATAAATTGGTACGTATAAACTTCATAGAACTATTTGACATTCTACAAACTTCACTGCTATGACTAACTTCACTGCTCCTCATAGCGGCAGATCTTAGTTTGCAGTCACGGATGCGGAATTATGCGGATGAACTCAAGTCTCCTACTGAAATTAGTTTGTCTAAAACCAAATCATGTTATTTAGGCACCAGATGCAGAATAATAAGATGAATTAGATCTTTATATGGAAGTAACGTAAGGCTTGAGTTGCTTTGTATTTAGAGACGCTTATATTTAGGTAAAATAAACCCTCCTATAGGTTTTGTAGGCACTTGTGCTAGAAGTGGGTTCAAGTGACAGGGTAACGGGCGGGATTCTTACTCACGACCTCTCGATTGCCTGTCCGGCTTGCCGTTGGGCTGTTGTTCAGAATAAATTGCTTTATCATCCTTCGTTTTCAGAATGTATATCGATGTTTTTTCAAATGCATTTAGATACAAAACGAATCCCCGTTTTTTAATAACATAGTGTAGTGTGTAGTGTCTAAATCGAAATACACTTTTTTACAGAGTTACATATTTTCAAAGGCAACAGAATTGGTTTCACATTTACCACAAAAGATATTGGAACTGCTGCGAGCATAGAAAGCTTTGGAATATTACTTTGTCAAAATCAGAAAGTTTCGGGTTCGTGAAAAAGGGAACGATTTGTTCGCGTTGTTTATTTTAGAGAAAACTAAATTTAAAATTTACTATGTGTCTGCTTCATGACTTAGTTGCATATAGTTTTAGGGATCTCAACAACTCACACCACACTCTACCTCATCTGACTCGTGATTTGAGTTTGTAACACGTTACTTTTGAATAGCGTCGTAGACGATGGGCCTAACTAAAACCTTCAGAGTTTCAGCGACAACCTTTACAATATTAATACTTGAATGATGCGTACACGATGACTTGATGTCCTTGTCTCTTTGTTGAAACTGTGCTGTGACATTGTTTAATATGATGGATTACGATGGAGTTTGCATAAAGGAGGGTGGTATTAATAGCTTTCCGTGTATATTTACTATTTTAGTTGAATTTTAACATTATTTAGAACAATTTTTTATTTTTTAGGGTTCCGTACCTCAAAAGGAAAAACGAAACCCTTATAAAATGACTTCGTTGTCCGTCTGTCTGTCCGTCAGTCAAGACCCTTTTTCTCAGGAACGCTTTATTAAGTTGAAATTAATATCAAATACTCAGGATTGCAATCCCTTGAAGCAGTGACCTAGAATCATGAAATTTGCTAAGAAGCAATGTCATGTAGCACAAGTACCTAAAGGAAAAAAATGTGAAAACCGTAAATTTGTAGTTACATTGCAAAAAAATAATTTCAAAACTATTTACATAAGTACCTACAAATTTGTACGGAGCCCTCGGTTCGCGAGTCCGACTCGCACTTGACCGGTTTTTTTAAAGATAAACTCAATTGCAAATTGCACGTTTTTTTTAATGGAAGCTTTAGTTTATATTTATATGTTTGTTTGGGTGTTGTTTATGTAGCAATAACGGTTGAACGAATTTGAATGTTTGTGTAAAATGTCCGCGCCGTGGTAAAACTAGTGTCGTATAATACTTTTATAGGAGCAAAAAGGGAATTAAAAAACTGACCAAGTGCGAGTCGGACTCGCACACGAAGGGTTCCGTACCACAAGGCAAAAACGCCAAAAAAAACACGTTTGTTGTATGGGAGCCCCCCTTAAATATTTATTTTATTTTAATTTCATTATTTATTATTTAAGTTAAAATACAACTGAGTATTTTGTGAATATTTCAAGTGCCTACTTGTTGCCATTATTGATATCGAGCAAAAAAGGGCAAAAAAATCGCATTTGTTGTATAGGAGCCCCCCTTAAATATTTATTTTATTTTGTTTTTAGTATTTGTTGTTATAGCGGCAACAGAAATACATAATTTGTGAAAATTTCAACTGTCTAGCTACCGCGGTTCTTGAGATACAGCCTGGTGACAGACAGACGGACGGACGGACAGCGAAGTCTTAGTAATAGGGTTCCGTTTTTACCCTTTGGGTACGGAACCCTAAAAACATACCATAACCATAATCAGCCTATAATGTTCCCACTGATGGGACACAGGCCTCCTCTCGGTGAGAGGGAGTGGGCCGTAATCCACCACGCGGGCCCAGTGCGGATTGGCAGATGTCACATGTCTTCGAATTTTTGGTTCTAGGACATGCCGGTTTCCTCACGATGTTTTCCTTCACCGTTTTGAGAGCAGTGGTGATGAAATAATTTACACAAACTAAAGCGCCTGTCTGGGTTCGAACCTACGACCTACAACTCGTAAGTCGTGGCCGTTACCACTTGGCCACCACTGCTCTCAAAAAACATACAGTAGCCTCCAAAAGTAAGTTGACATTTTTCCACTTCAGCTGTGACATACCATATTATGATTTAAAATTCTAGTGATCCAAATATTTGAACTGCTATAAAATTATTATTGACTTATTCCTCATCATCATAATTAACTTCATTATTATTGATTAACCTTTGACTTATCATAAAAAATAATCAAGTACCTAATCCCTTAGGAGTACCGAAGTGAAAACTTCTTTAAACTTCTTTAGGTGCGTTGCCGTTGGGGCGCGCGTAACCGACATGCGACACCGCGCGTGTTTTGTTTATAAGACGATTACAAAAATACACACGTAATCAAAATCATTCAAGTTTTCACTTCTGTCGACCCTCCCGGAGTGCCACTGTTATTGAAGTCAAAACTTCTTTAGGCGCGTTGGGTATTTTTTGAGATGGGAAAAAACCATTCAACTCGCGACACTGTTACCGTAACCGACACCGCGCGTGTTTTGTTTATAAGATGATTAAAAAATACACACGTAATTGTTCAAGTTTTCACTTCTGTCGACACTCCCGGAGTGCCACTGTTATTGAAGTGACAACTTTTTTAGGCGCGTTGGGTATTTTTTGAGATGGGAAAAAACCATTCAACTCGCGACACTGTTACCGTAACCGACACCGCGCGTGTTTTGTTTATAAGATGATTAAAAAAATACACACGTAATCATTCAAGTTTTCACTTCTGTCGACACTCCCGGAGTGCCACTGTTATTGAAGTCAAAACTTCTTTAGGCGCGTTGGGTATTTTTTGAGATGGGAAAAAACCATTCAACTCGCGACACTGTTACCGTAATCGACACCGCGCGTGTTTTGTTTATAAGATGATTAAAAAAATACACACGTAATTGTTCAAGTTTTCACTTCTGTCGACACTCCCGGAGAGCCACTGTTTTTTTTTTAATTTTAAATCATAATGTGGCATCACAGCTGAGGTTGAAAAATGTCAATTTCCTAAGTTTTGGAGGCCATTTGTTTAAGTTACGTACAACGTTTAATTCGTCTGCTACCTTGCTCTTGTTATTAAATTTCTTACAAACCTCTATACATATAATATATTTGGGTTTTTTTATAGTTAGCCATCATAAAACAATACCACAACATTTCACCTATTTACAATTCACTGAAACTTAACACAACTGTGTAAAAACAACAAACGAAACGAACATCGATACAAAGTTCGTTAATTTAATGAATTCTCAATTAACTTCCGAATTCCGAGGGCAAATACATGCGGAAAGAAAACATTGCACAATAACATGAACGAGTATCTAGGTACCTGTGTGAATAATTTAAATTTAAACATGGGGTATGTACAGACGCCAGCACATCAAGCTACTACAATCTGTAAAATTTCTAATAATAGATTTTCAACTTAATCGCTAATGCATAAGGTTCAAATTTAATTTGGGAAAATTTGACTGTTTCTGGTAGCTTGATATGCTGGCGTCGCGTCTGTACTATTTACCACAAATTTTTCGGTTACAGGGTTCATTGATTTTTCCTTTTTTTTAATGCACACTTGTTTTTTCAGCTCACTTTTGACTTTGGCAGAATAGTCAACATCGGCTTTGTTGGCCATTTATTAAAAATAGAATAGGGTTCATTGAAAAATACCCGCATAGTATAGTGTCATCATTAAACAGGTGATTTCTTCGGGTGAAAAGAGTAACATGGAAAAGAAAAACGGTTTTGAAAAAGCTCCTAGCTCCGAAATTTTTTGGAAAAATAACTTGGCAACTGCCGAAATGTGGAAGTTCACCTTAGCTTACCCCTTCGAGGAAAATCGGCGTGATGTTATGTAAGCTGAAAAAACTACCAATAGCACAGAATAATCTGAAAAACAGACAAGAAGCCGTATTTTCTCAACAACCTTGATAGCTTAAACCCATGGGGGTGTTTCAGGATGTAACTTACAAAAAGAAACTCCCCATGGTGCGTTGGCAATAGCTATAAATTGCGATAATGGCCTTCGTAGGAATCGATTGTCCTTGGCGATACATTGAACCAGTGAAGTTCATAATACTTCGTAGGTATTTAATCGATCAATGCATAATTATGCCCGCGTAGAGGTCGGTAATGTACAGTCAATAGAAGAGATAAGTAAACAGGATCGTTGGATATAGTTGAAGTTTAGTAAGAAACCGATGGATGTTGTCGACTGAAATTTAATTTGATAAATGAGCTGTTTGTTTACTTTTAATAAAATAAAATTTAATAATATTAATACTTATCTCTTTTGTTGACTGTAATAACTGGATAAATAGTATCCTATGTCCTAACCCAAGGCATCGCCTATCGTTGAATCTGTTCAGCCGTGTAGGTGTAAAAACGTAATAGACAAACAGACAGGGTTACGATTACATTTGTAATATTAGTTTGGATACTAGCGATCCGCTCCTGCTTATCATGGGTCCATTCAAATCAAGTTAAAAGTTATTTATTCATATAAGGCTGAGAATCAGCACTTTTCGAACGTCAAAATTACATAAGACAGTCTCCCAAAACGCCCGCCCTTCACCACTTCCTAGTGCTTTCGCTGGGGAGAAGTAGTGGCGCAACAAACTCCCAAGCAGGTTTGTGGTTTCTATGCTTTATCTTAGTTAAATATTAATGTATTATACACATAAGCCTTCCGGAATAAATTCTCTAAATGATGGTGACGAGAGCATTAAAATCCATTGTCTAAGCGGTCACACAAACAGCCATGAATTTTGACCGTGTTTTTTCCATACTTGTACTAGCTGCGCCTCGCGGTTTTACCCGCATAAGTTCCGATCCCGTGGGAATATCGGGATAAAAAGTAGCCTATATGTTAATCCAGGGTGTCAGCTACCTCGATACAAAATTTTATCAAAATTGGTCCAGCCGTTTGAGCGTAAAGAAGTAACAAACATGTAAACACACACTCACAAAGTTTTGCCTCCTATAATATTAGCGTGATACTATTGTGTACCATATACATGTATAGATACATATAGGAAGTGATCAAGCTGTTATTTATGAATGTTGTATCGTTAATACAAGTGGACAAGGTTGCAGAGGGACACCCGTCTTGGCAGACGCCAGTAAAGATCACCAATAAAAAGATTAACGTAATATTTACAGAAAGACTTCTAGACGAGTAAGTATACCTATTTTTCCGACCATAATTTATTCAGTACCTACTTAGAATCATATCTAAACGCGTACTCAAAGATCGTTTTCTAAGAACAGGAACACGTATCTTTACTCGTATAATTATACTCTACTAAAACGCTCACTACAGATAACTAACATTATGTTAAAACAAGACGCAATGCGGAAACTGAAAATGGGGAAGGGGGCTCCGTACGCACTTCCCGACTCGTACTTTGAACCCTTTACTTCCGCGTTGAACCCCCTTACCGTTTTAAGTTTTGTTTTTCACAGAACTTTTTGTCAAAACATATCCCTTGGGCTAACAAACTAATGTATTCTATTTAATTTTAGGCTCTTTGACACAAAATTTTGGGAATAATTTGTAGAATTTCTCTACAGAGAATGCTACAATAGCAATTAATCTGCCTAGCCTATTCCTAACTATGTTGGAGTCGGCTTACAGTCTGGCCGAATGCAGCTCAACACCAGTGTTTTACATGGAGCGACTGCCTATCTGATCACCACAACCCAGTTACCGCTTAACACGATTATACCCCTTGGTAAGACCAGTCAAACTTTTGGGCACCTAACAACTACTATATCTACGAGTATACCTATAGTTTCTACATCTTCACTTCCTGATCTCAGAGTAAAAGAAAAACATAACATTTTAGCTAAGATTATTTATTCCACGCACGACAGTAAAGCCTGAGGGGAAGAGCGTTGTACAGTCAACAGCAAAAGTAGATGATCAAAATCAGAAATTCAATACTAATGAACGGAGTTCGCGTCAGAACTGTGTGGCGTCGAAGTGATTCAAAAGTATGTGATTGTAAATTATACCAAACATTTACTACTAGTACAGCTGCCATATATTCGTGATCAGTTTTGACTCCTATTGAATTTCTGATTTTGATCATCTACTTTTGCTGTTGACTGTACCAGTCAATCCATGACAGGTCGGGCAACCTCTCAAAATCACTGTGTAGTACAATTGTATTAACTTCCACGTCTGCCGCAGTAGTTCCGAATTCTGTTAGTTCTTTGGGACTATAGTTTGTTTTAGAAATCGTTCGGACTAGTCGAAAATACCCAGTTTTATCACCGTATTTTTATGTAGGTAAGGTAATCCAGAATTCAAATTAATAATTGTTTGAAAGTAGTATAATATAATCATTCAGTAGACACGTTCGCAATTAAAAGTTAATCAAGTTTACACAACATCAGAATTAGCTGGCTTCTTAGAAATTACAAGGAAATTGGCATGAAATTTAACCCTTTCAATTAATTCATGGCGTACGCTTCCGGTGTTCCAATAATCCAGCGGCTTTAGAGGGTCAAGATTAAATTAGCTTTTGAGTTAGTTATTGCTAATTTATTCCGAAAGATATTATGGAATATTTTGCTACGAGTTTAATATTTATTTATATTAGAAGTTTCATTAATCTAGCAAGCTTTTCGAATTAATCAAATAATAATGTCATTAATTGAATCTGAATGATTGATTACATAACTTGATCGTGGTTTTATTAGATTAGGAAATAAATATCGTACTTGTACGCAGAGTATGTAAATATTGAATAGGATAAGTATTCTACTTTATCCATTGAGCTTTTAGAAAAAAATATCACTCCACCAGCAATGTTAACCACCGTTATAAAGTTTATTAGATTAATTTTATTACAACAAGATACTTCAAATATTTTAATAACCGGTAAGAAATAAATTAAAATTAATTACCTAATTACATATAAAATTTCATAAACTGCGTGGAGTACCTACCTATTTATTTACTTATTCAGTATGCATACGCATAGTCACGTAATAAGTACGTTAGATGAATATTCATACTGCTGTCGTAAGTGAACATTTTATTATCAAAATGAGCGACACCCTAAAAGCGTAACACTATCAATCTCAATCTGAATAATTTTGAAGGATATTGTTAATCCATTGCCTCATAAGTTCGAAAAATATGTCTGCTCAACAACGTAAAAAACGTAATGAATATTGTTGATCTGTCACAATGAAAGCCCAATGCTACTGATAGTGTGTTACATAATTACCCCGCAGGTTTAAGCATATCTTTAATTAGCTCTTGGTTAGATATTGTGAAGCGCGCGCGAGTTCGATAAAACTTCTTCCTAAGTTTTGTTGTGCTTAATAAGGGATAAATAGGTAACATTCTGTGTAAGTTAAGGATTAACTTATACCAACTTTTGTGCGAACATCGCATGTTGTATTTGGTAAGGTTACTGTTAGAGTCTGCCCGCATGTGTGAAGTACTATAATACTTAAGGGCTCCGCGCCCTACTTTCCGAGATTATTAAGTGAAAGGCGTATTTGTATTAATATATTACTTATGTCCAAAAGAGATGCCACTGATTTTATATCATGACGCGCTCTGTCAGCTCCCAAGCTGACCCACTATTATTTTCTAACCTTCTAGGCCTTGTGTTCACCAACATTTAAATGAACTGATTAAATATTTAATCAGTTCTATATTTAAAATGTCCTTAGGAAATTTGACATTTACCAACTGTTTAAATACCTAACCGGTGGTTTGAATGTTGGTGAACTCAGGCCTAAATATGAAATAATTCTCTCATTATACACGCCATCAACATTCAAAATACTCTGGAACTGTCACTTATTTTCGAATTTTTGTATCTAAGGACAGGTTTCGTCACGATATTTTCCTTCGCCATTTTGAGAGCAGTGGTGATGAAATAAGTGTAAATTAAAATGCCTGCTTGGGTTCGAACCAACGACCTACAACTTGCAAGTCGCGGCCGTTACCACTGGGCTACCATTGGCCACACTTTGCAGAGAAACAAAAAGATCATAATCTAAAGAAATAAAAAACACTTCTTTCATATACCTACCTATCTATATAATAACCTGTTTCAAATGTGAATCCACACTATAAATATTTCCGCTAAACCCTAGCACTGTTACGTGATCTTATTACGTGCCTACGTATAACAGTAGGTATTATGCAAAGTGTACTTTAACTTACAAAAATGGCACTTACACTTACAATATGACAATATTATCTTACCTCATCTTAATGTTATTTAAATGTAATATTATTCGTGAATTTTGCTCATATTCCTTCAGTTTTCAGCGGGATTTACATGGTGACGTGCTAGAAAGATCTCACTGTCATCTTGTGAAGCCCTGGCTTAGTATGTCAAGCGTTTTTATATGTTTTTTTTATACCGAAGATGAAAATTTAAACGCGGTGGAAGAATAAATTGTCGTCTCGTGTTACATGGTTATTTACGATGGTATTGTATTTAAACTGTAAAAATATAGAGGCGCAAAAATAGCCCGTAAAATTCAAATTTTCTTAATTTGTTTGCAATTTGCAGTGTCTGGTTGTATGTTGAACGAAATATAATTCGCGACGGTTACAAGTACTTATTACAGAACTATTATCAAAGCTCACTCATCCATAACCGCGCATACATATATACATACTCCCACAAATACAGACGTGCGCAACCGTACTCTCACTCATCACACACACAACACACACACACGACCACACTCACAACACACACACGCTCTCACCCCAACACACATAATATATGTATATGAATTACACCTCTAGTTGTCATTCATTAATAATTGTACCAACTTACTCGCCGCGGGTGGAAGACCTGGAGTCCTGAAATACAGGGCAGCCCTAGTTTAGGCTCCAGTCCACTCCATTTATTTTTAATAATGTCTGTACTGTGTTTGATTAGTGTGGAAAATAAATAAATTTTTACTTTTTTAATTATAATCATTAAAATCATTAATACAACCCTCTAAGTTCATATAATAATCATATTGAATGACTATTTCCATGAAATATCATGGAGCTCGTTAGTTTTTCGGCTGGTGAAATATAAACTTTTATTGGCATGCATTTGATCTAGACTCGCGCGTGTCTGGTCACATTTCTAATCCAACTGAACCCGTTTGGTCGGGTTATCCTAGCTTAGTTACTGCGCCCAACAGCGGAAAAAGGAAAAGAAAAGAGAAATTAAAAACTGGCCAAGTGCGAGTCGGACTCGCACACGAAGGGTTCCGTACCACAAGGCAAAAACGCTGAAAAAAACACGTCTGTTGTATGGGAGCCCTCCTTAAATATTTATTTTATTTTGTTTTTAGTATTTGTTGTTATAGCGGCAACAGAAATACATAATTTGTGAAAATTTCAACTGTCTAGCTATCGCGGTTCTTGTTATACAGACAGACGGACGGACAGACAGCGAAGTCTTAGTAATAGGGTTCCGTTTTTACCCTTTGGGTACGGCACCCTAAAAAGAGGCAAAAGTGGGTATCGTTAGAAGCTCAAAAAGTTTATAGACGTTCATTAAATTAAAAAGTGAACATAAGTAGAAGCTCGAAATTTTAGAGGATCAGTTAAATATTTCCCATACTTATTTACCTACGTTATATTCTGCATGACCTTTATTTCTTAGGATAAAAATATATACCCTGACTGGATAAACTACTAACACTAACAAAATATAAAAATATAATATCCTAACCTAACCAACTAACTATTCTGCATTGAGCACAAAGAACGATGCATCAATTTGGATACGACTCGTTGAATGAATAATCGCTATTTACTCAGAGTTATTCCGGTCTGATCCCCTGACTGCAGACATTCATCACTTTAATTTTATATGAACTTCAACTGATAATTCTCTTTTAATTTCATTCAAAACAGAATAAAAATATACAAAATAATTCAATGTGACGTGACCAAAAAGGAACACCATTTAATTTTATTCCAGGAAATGTAACACGAAAGTCATTTTACAACTCCAGCCCTCATCACTATACACAAAAACTTACACCAACTAAAATTGCACCTTCGTACACCAAAATACGGTTGGTTTTGGGTAGTGTAGACTTTCAGGAATTGTCCCTTCACATTCGGCGTACACTGCCGTTCAGATTAACGACCCTCTGTGTGTCGACGTTTCAGCAGATACACGTCAGGTACGGATTTTGAGCAGCGCGTATGTATTTCGATTGTATGAAGTTGTTCATACTGCCGCGGCCGTCGCCCGGAGTTTCAAAGAATGTTAAACTTAGCGGAAGTTCACTGTATAGGTTCGTCAACGTTGGTAGGTTTGTGTTAGATCGCCCATTTGCATATACTTTAATTTTATTATTAATGTTGTTGCAATATTTCGTGAAATCATTTTACTAGATAAAAAGTTGGGTACAACTGTGCGAAAAACAATAATTTGTATAGTATAAAAATTAGCAGACAAGCAATATTTTTGTATGGCATGAAAATAGTTATTTCTCATGAGTTATGAGCAGTTCTGTTGTAGTTTATGAATGGGAGAACCCATTAGCCATCGCCATTGAGCATTAACCCAATTTCTATGCATGAGACGTGATTTATTATTCGCACCAGAATTGTGAAGGGATGCGATAAAACTATATTTAATAATTCCCATTATAAGGGGGACAAGTGAAAATTTATGTGAAGTTGTGCATGAAAAAAACAGACAGCATTTTTGGGGGTTCATAAAGTTGGGAAAATCAAGAGAAAAATTCTTTGCACAGTCCTTGGAATAAACCTGGCTACCAATTAATGCTTTACTGCCAACTGCCATAAGCTTAAAAGTAAAAAAATATAAATGCTTTAGCATCAAAGCTCGGACCTAAAACCTAGAATTAATTATATCTTCGACAAATTAATCCGAGCTTAAGCCAGCAAAATAACCGAGACCGTATATTTTTATTCCCCAAAATTTATTTTTATGCAAACACTTGTGCTGTAATGAGATCGTTAAAATTACCGATACCATCTTAACTAGGTACCCTTCGACCACAAGATTAAAATTTGATTATACCTCCACCCTGTATAGAGAAAATCCTCAGGATATTTTTTTTAGACTTATTTTACCAATTTCGGTACAAAAATGTTCGCAAATACGATTTACCTTTGGATGCTCGATAAAATATTAGAAAGGGTCCTCTCCCGGTTTTGCATTATTGTAGCAACTGATTACGCCTTTAAATTTCAAATTCGACGATGTCCAAAATTCCGGGAGAATTCCGAATTTCGGAATTTCGTAAAGAAATAAGCTTTACACAATTGAATCTAGTTAATTTTGGAGTAGATTGACGTGATTAGATTGTGATAAAAAATGTTGGTTCGAATTTAATCACAGCCAATCCCCTATAGATGTGCTGACTGAATTGCACAATTTCCTTCGCAGAGCACTCATCCGATTAAACCGTTACCGGTATAGTCTGAACGATGCATCCCAGCAGCAACATGTATGATTTTTGTTTACATCTAAATCTAAATATATAAAACAAAGGTGACTGACTGACATAGTGATCTATCAACGCACAGCCCAAACCACTGGAGGGATCGGGCGGAAATTTGGCATGCAGGTAGATGTTATGACGTAGGCATCCGCTAAGAAAGGATTTTTCGAAATTCCACCATTCATCTTTCTTTTCTTTTTCTTTTTTTTTTCATTTTTTGTGAATGGGGGGAGGGTGAAATTTCACGCGGACGAAGTCGCGGGCGGAAGCTAGTTAACTTATATAGTTACGTTATGGTTACGATTCGCTCTAAGAACAGCGGGCTCAAGGTCTTTTTATCAACAATCTCCTCAATTTCCTGTAGTTTCTTCATCGTCACTTATCGGTAATTTAGATTAATGGCCAATAAAGTAGCTTAAACTGGATTATGAATTACGATATTTTCGTATAACTTCGTTAGAGTTGTGGTGAAAACTGATTCGACGTGACTGACGTAGAATGGGTTTGTTTTTCGGGCTCAATGTGTAGACAGGAAACTCTCTTGTTTATGTCTTACTTGTCCGATATAATGTATGGAAAATTCACATTTTCTGAATCCGTTTTGAGCTTTTTTGTGAAGAGGTGAAGACATAACTTGATATGCGTATGTCGATTTGAATATACATGTGTTAACATATAGACTTCATGCGCTCGTTTCATCATAGACTTCATCCATCGCTTTCCATCAGGCTTGATCGAAATCCAGGGAACACCCATTAAGCAAGAGCTTTCTGATTCAACAAACCACTGACAAACAAACCGAGTATCAATTAATTGGCTGTTAGTACAGTTAGTAAGATAACCAAAAGCGAAGCCGATGAGTGCTACAGACAGGCGATTGAACTAAACTAATTAGTCTTCTGTAAACGAGAGTTCCTATTACCTTCCCTTTAGTGGATGTTTGTTGATACAAAGAAATACAGACGAGAGTTATTTAGAGATATTGCTAATTAGAATTGATATTTCATCTAGAATTATTATTAGAGGGGTCCGTAGCTAAGAACTTCGTCTTTTACTTATTGTGTTTTTTTTTTGTTACAGGTAAGATTATTTGAAATAGACTGTTGCTCCCCTGAAAGTATTACAGTAAGTACGAAATTGTAAGTTAAAGTAATATAACATAAATATACAACGTTATTTTTAGTTGCGAAACCTGAATATGGTTTGTTCAGAATAAGTAACTGAACCGATTCCAATAATTTTTACCCCATGTTGTATTTTGTCCCAAAAATATTTAAAAAAGGTTAAAAGTTGGACACCGAGCGACACTAAGTAGGCGCCGAACGGTTAGGTACCTAGGTACTGTTATCAATGAGCGCAAGACGGCGCGGCGCGGGTGAGCATGTTTTTGTACGGACAAACAGGTAACTTAGCAAGCTTATAACTTTGTGATTTTTCATGATACAGTTTTGAAATTTTGTACATAGATTCTTTACATAAAAATACTAGACACGTGTTTCGGGTTTCGCAAATACTAAAAATAATGTTGTATACACTTGAGATATATAAAGGCCTGAATCAGAAGGCAGTACTCCTCGATACGGCTCGCATCTTGAGGAGGTTCCTATCTCTGAAGCCCTAACCACCGGTAGCTTGGCGGACCACTATTTTTTATACTTTTTAATGTTTCTTTTAATGTTTTTTTAATAAAAATAAAATAAATCAAGGAGATAATAATAATGATATAACGATAACTTATATTTATTATTTGCACTTCAGCTGTTTCTAAATAAAAAGCGATGAAATTTCCGACTATTCTTTCAACATAGCAAAAGTTTATTTGCTCATTTTAGTGTGAAATGAATAAAGTGAACAGTGGGTTTATGATCGAATAAGAGTATTTCCCGCACCATTATTAAAAAAGATAAAAAAAGATGTTAAAATTGGTTTCTCTCACTCCTGAACAGCAATATCACGTGTCCACTACGTGATATACTAGTTAATTGAACTTCCGAAGTTCCGCTGCAGTTTTTAACAGTCCAATTTAAACAACTTTTTCGTGCTACGATTTTTTTTGCGTGTCGTTTTTCAGGCCGATTGCTAGGGAAACCTTTTTATATGTCATTTATGTGTACCCTATGTCATATGGAATTTGTTGACATTTGAGTCAAAATGAACAATAAATAACATTGAAATACGAAATGTAAAGTGTAGGTGAACTACAGGGACGCCTCTGCCTTACCCTGCAGAGATTACAGGCGTGATGTTAATACATAACATCACGCATGCATACGCATGTTCCTAAGTATAAATAACTATGACGTCATGTAGGATGCTTCATACATAAATCGTGTGCGGGCAGCGCCAATGGCCTTCCAAGCACCATAACAGAAAAGGTGGAGTGTCCGATTGTGAGGCACTGGAATAAGGTGCATAGTTCTGGTGCTGTTAAATAAATTGATGTCAAATAAATAAATTAATAAGTAGTTTTAAGTTACTAACATAGTTTTAAGCCTTTACTAATAATTTTATATGGAATTATGTTCTGAAATAAATAATTTTTATTATTATAAATGAAAGAGTCGTTTTTAGAAGCATCAGCATAGATTTTCCGTCGACATTAGTTTATAAACATGTCTAATTCTTTCAATACCTACCTAATTCACGGATTTTAAAATTCAAACAAGGTACTTAAGGTTGTTTATTGTTTAACAAAAGCAATTTTAAAATAATTGTGTATTAGCCGTAGACTCAAAAACAGCTCATGAATTTTTCAAAAGTATCGTCGACAAGCTCCTGAAAGATCAATTTGTCCCATTCACGTAATCTTATTCAGTGAGTTTCCGTGTTTTTCTTACACTTCAAGAAGTTTCAGAACTTTTTTATAAAAAGAGTGTAAATGAGACGAATTAGAATAATACCCGCTGACCTCATCAGTTCGGAATAATTCGTATAAAAAATGGAATCTGCTTGAGATTTTTTCCCTATTTTTTTCTTCTGTTTATCATACAAAATGCTTTTGATATGAATGTAAGAAAAAGTAGAGGGTGAGGTTCTGTTAAAATTGTTTGTTTTCAGCTTCGTTCTTTGATTAGACAAGCGTGAAAACCTTGCGTAGGTAGATCTTGTTTTTGAAATGTTTTTTTTCTGTGTTTATTTTTACTCGCTAAACCGTGTTAAGTGTTTTCGTTATAATTTCGATATCTTGTCCTTTGATCACAAACAAAAAATGCTGTGTACGTCTTCACCTTCACAGACGGCGTGGGTTCGTTGGTTTGTTTTATTTAGGAGCTTTTTATATGAATTAAAATTAGAATTGAAAACAGAAGAAAAACACACATTAATATGTCACAAACAACTAGATAATAACCGTTATCCGTTTATGTATGTGTAAAACCATACATTATCCGACAACTGTAATTAGTAAGCTCGCGATACGAGAGCCGACCGATCGAATGACAAACGATGCCACAGTTTCATATTATAATAACAGACTTTGCCGGCCACCCTACATATTCCAATCCCGTATATTTCAACCCTATATAGTCCAACCGCGCGCTCGGATTCTAGAAACAGAGGCGATATGTCGAACTCGAAGTATGGACCTTTTCATAATTTACAGGTTAGAACTTTGGAATGAATTTGTTGTATCAATCTCTAATGTATCAAGTAAATCTTGAATGTATCAAGACAACACCCTGCAATTTGAGCTATGAGAAAACGACAGACCAGTGCAGCAGTGCACAAAACATGGAAAACTTGTATAAAAGGGAGAAGCTTTTTGCCCTGCAGTAAGGCAAAAAATGGTGTCGATAGTAAAAAATTATGATGAAAAGAAAACGCTTTCATTTCACATTGTCAATTCACAAATACATGTGCACTCACTAACATACGTATAACATTGAGACACTCTTTTACAACACCAACAAAACTGACACAAATCACACCACTATGTATACACACTTTTATAAAAATTTTTAGTTTAAAAACAGTACCTTTTTTATATAAAATTTATATAATTAACGGAACGAAGGAGTCTGGATCTCTCAACACCAGGAGTCCTAGTGTGAGGTTTAGGAATTCAATCCAATTGAATGTAATCTTAGCGAAATAAATTTATTCTTATTACAAACTAACATAACATAATGAGTGTACAATTGACGTACCTTTGACATATCTTCGTTATTTCTGTGATCCAAGATCAACCCACAACGTACACACCGTTCTAATCAAAGGGTTTCTTCCTGTTTATATTGCACACCCACTCTTTATTAGCTCAGTCACCGGTTGATTGCTTTCCGCTGTTTCATTTATAAACGTGATGCGTTGTTATTCTTTCATGTACCTATGTTTCCAAAAATAGATCGTTTTTTTTTATATGGTTCGGTTTTATTGTCATGTATATTACAGGCTTTTGTTTCGAACGATTTTCAAATACGGGTACCTACGCATAATATTGAATAGCCTTGATAATAACAGCAGTGCGATTCTGTAACCATCTCACCGTGAAAACTTAGGTGAAGTGAGCGTGGAGTGAGCCGTCAGTGTCATCCCACCTGATACTAGGGATTGACCAAGCATACATTTACAATCATAATCGAGATTTTTAATAATATTTTTTTATACTACTTAATCCTATTAAAAAAATTAAATAATTTCAAAGCTAGTATTTTAGTTGTCAAAATGACTATTTTAGGGGGGTTTTAAATAAAATAGCAAAACAGAAACTTAGTCAGAAACTCAACGTTGTTTTTTTTCCCTAAACTAGTCCTATTATAGACTAAGGCGCGAGCGCGTCACGCAAGACCAGTAAATAAAATAAAACATTCACGTTCAAGACAGCTAGACTGGTGAAAATACGCATCAACATTGTTTGTTATTATGAGCGATTGTAGATCGAGTCTAGTAAAGACTGCAACGATGTTCAGCGTCAAATCTATTCAATTAGAAGAGATAACCGAGTGTGTCAAGTCATCGAGTGCTAACAGTGTGCCTGGCTGACGGACCATAGAATTTAATCCCACGTAGTTTGTGTGGCGTGATCACATAATTCGGAATAAGCCAGAACTCGCTCAGCCTCAGCGCATGCGCGTTACTGACGTGAATCGGGTGAAGTGATCACTTCACTCGATTCGCGTCAGTAACGCGCATGCGCGAGGTGAGTTCTGGTAAATTCCGAATTATGCCATTCGTATGTGAGCGCTGTGGGCGATGATGGCATAATTCGGAATAAACCAGAATTCACTTAGCGCATGCGCGTTAGACGTAAATTATAGTATGTTAGCGCTGTGGGCGATGATGGCATAATTCGGAATAAACCAGAATTCACTCAGCGCATGCGCGTTAGACGTAAATTATAGTATGTTAGCGCTGTGGGCGATGATGGCATAATTCGGAATAAACCAGAATTCACTCAGCGCATGCGCGTTAGACGTAAATTATATAAGTTAGCGCTGTATGCGATGATGGCATAATTCGGAATAAGCCAGAATTCACTCAGCGCAACTGCGCAAGCGTGTTACGCACTGTCATTAGTATCAAATCCACATTGTGAAGTTTGTTTTGCTGTCAGTCATTGACGACCATGTACTAACGGACGCCAGCAGGTCAACCTACCCGAAACTGTCAGATTTTCCCAATCAACCTTGAACCTTATGTTTTAGCAATAAAGTCGAAAATCTATTAAAGAAATCTGACAGATTGTAGTAACTTGATGTGCTGGCGTATGTACATACAATGTACTTATTATGCCTATTCGGATTAGAGTTCAGTGACAATAATTAGTTCCTAATTATTTTAATGCTTTTAGAGATTTTAATGTCTAAATCCAACTGTGTTTGTACATTGAAAAACTCAATTTAGTCAGCCTACATTTAAGATAATCTAAAAGAAATTGTGCTAAGCATTTATTCAGTGATTGCTGTACCTACTGTTCGTCTAACTACACGGACTCTACAGTACATAATATGTAAAGACACATACTTAGGTTTTTTTTTTAATATTCCACCATCTCTAGGTGAACCGCAGTGCACAGGTACAAGATACAAACCTTATAACATACATATTTAGGCATATCATTAATCTAGTTATGGTTGCTGTTAGGACACACAAATTGCATTAAAATTATTCATGTATGTGCATGTTGTGGGCTGTCTAACTTTAATTTTCCTGTATCCTGTTTTACACACTGTGTCTATGTTTCTCAGCCAACTCTTCTGACGCAGGTCTGCTGGAAGAAATGACTAAATAAATGGTGAAAGCATTTCCTCTATATTTATGTAGTTTACTTTATTATGTGTTATGTGTGTACATAAATAAATAAATATAATTGATTAATTTGTATTACATAAAAAAAATTGCAAATACATTTTTTCGACTGAGCCTGCTGCTTCCCGAGGTTCAACTTCTTAATGCCGGGAATGGATCAACATTGGATGTGTGTCGGCTACATCCGCACTGCAACTTGCTGGAAATAATGGTAAGCATTTGATTTATTTAATTACTACACATCTGCAGCTAATGTAGTATAAGTATAGCGGTATAATTTATTTAGAGCAGGGTCTGTCTGATGTAGGTCTAGAGTACAATGAGTTGCAACATTTCTTAATTCCATGCTCTGTGAGGCGTCCATGTCCCAATTTATTTGTTCCCTACTGTGTTTGTCAAAAACAGTGTGTGAAATAATGAATACTTAAGTACCTCAGATAACCACGTATGACAGAAAGCCAGGAGTGATGTGGTCAGATCAAGTAGAGGCAGTGTTCTTTTATTTTATTGTCTTCAGTACCTTTAAATTTTATTGTCAACTGCAGGGTTGGCTGGGCTCGTCCGCTGATAGGTAGAACATTCAGATTAATAAAATTCACTTGCTTATTGTCCCACAGGTGCGCAAAGGTCTCTCCCCCTACTTTTCCAGTTTTCCTTATGTTGTGCCTTCTCCGGTCAATTGGTCAGGAACGTGTTGGTGACATAGGGTGCCTGAAGACGGGCGTCGTCACAAAAGACGTACTTATGGGCCAGGATCATCACACAGCAGTAACCTGTGTGACGATCCTGGCCCATACGTCTGTTACATTATTATTATCGTCACCAAGTTAACTACGTACTATTTTGGCATACCTGACAGAACACCAAACGTCCTTGCAAAGCTAACCACCAGAGTGATCATGATATCCTGTGTTCGTAATATAAATTATGTCGTAATACTATCACATCCACGATTGCATACTAATTAATCATTGTCACTGACAAACTAATTCAAAGTAGGTAGGTACTAAGTTAAAACTTTCATTTGTTTATTTACAATCATTTTGAAACTTTATGCAATAGTTTGTTTTGTCTGTACATGAAATGTTTCTGTACATGAAATGTTTCTATTATCGACTAGCGCTTACCTTTCATCCTTTTATGTCTTCGTTTATCTAAGCATACCACCAATAATATTTTTAGCTGACTTATTTAAAGACGTATAATATCCTTCGTATTTGGTTAATCCCAATGCAAACAACCGCTAAGGCAAGTTTAAAACACACACAAGATGCAAACTGTACGAAAATATTAGTTATTGTCCGCCGCGCTCGGCTGCTTGCAGCGTAGTGCATAGATAAAATACTAAATGGTGCGACACAGAGTACTTTTTGATAGACTGAAAGTGTGCGATGACATTACAGTTGCACGGATTAATCATAAATTATTATGACAATGTGTTGGAGCATGGAAGTCAGGCATCGTTTAAATTAAAACAGGTTTTTGTTCTGACTCGTTTCGTAAATTTTCTTTGGTCTATCATGCGGCCATCTCACCATTTTTATCAGTATTTTTATTTTTGCAATGTTACTCAGTATTGTTTTTTATGTGACACAAATTTATTTTTATTTATTTATCTAATTATGCATACACACGTTGCAGTATAAAACTGGTTTACATCCGTCACTTCACACATCAGGTTCAGTTGAAAACCAGCGTCAGGCACTAGTTGTCTGGCATTTTTGCTGAACTGGACCTTTTTAGCGCAACCGTGAGGCACACATTCCTGCACTTCTTACATCGGACTTTTTATTTTTTACCCTTTTTATTTTTATATTTTCTGTTTTTCTCTGATGTATGTACGACTATTATCTGACTACCTGCTGTATTGTGTGTCTTTTAGTCTGTGCTAAATAAATGTATTTTCTTTCTTTCTTTCTTTCTTATCGGAAAGTCCCATAGACTCATAGATAGACAGTGACAGTAGTAGAAATAGTAGAATAGCACTTTTTCACCACAGATGATAAAGTTCATCTTTGTCTATCAATGAATAGAAAATTAATTTTGTCAATGAGAAACTAATACAATTCTAAGTACCGTACTAAATTCAAACTAAGAACCAACAGTGTTGCTAACAAGAATTTTTAATTAATAATAATAATAATGATATTCCACAACTATCACACAACGCCGTCTAGTCTCAAGCTAAGCAGAGCTTGTGTTATGAGTACTAGACAACTGATAAACATACTTATATATTTCTAAATACATACATATATAGATAAATTACACCCAGACACAGAACAAATGATCATGCTCATCACACGTTGACATTACGACGTACTCTCAAGTCCTTGTTTTTAGAAACGAATGAACCGATTTTAATGAAACTTCATACGCATTAAGCAGGATACAAAGGTTTAAAAAGATAGTGAAGAACATTTTCGAAATGTCTTTAAAAAAAGATAACTGAAAATTTCTGTTTCTATGGAAAATTTAATATCGGTCTAATTTGGCTGTAACACTTTTTACCCGACTGCGCGACGCAAAGGAATGGTAATGTGTTTATCAGCAGTATGTATGTTTGTATGTTCCTTTGAAGCACTATACAGACCAAACGCCTGGGCCGATTTTTATGATTCACACGTCAATCGATTCCTCTTAGTCCGGCGAGTGTCACTAAAGACATGACGTTAGTGAAAATTCAATATGGCGACTACTATGTATGTATGTATATCTCTTTGGCACGATCTGTAGCCTAAACGGCTTGATCGATTTCAGCTTAAGAGGTGCCGTTAGATTCGTCTTAATTGTGCGAGTGACACTGGGTATACCAAAATTGAAAAAAAAAATGGCCGATTTTTGGCGCAATGTTGTCTTCAAAAATTTTTTATTTCTCAAAACCTATCGAGTGGGGTATCAAAATAAAGGGCTTTAAAAGATGTTTACAAAAATATAAACAACTTATATGGTTAAAAGTAATTCGAAGTGACAAATCGTAAAAAACACGTACCAAGAACTAAATTGTCAGCGAAATCTTTCACATTTGTAAACTAAAAACTGGAAATAAAAAAATGGTTGCCTGTAAAGTCGGTTTTACGGGCGAAGATTTTACGTGACAACGTCTTTTTCTCGGTAGAATATTTATTGATATGAATATAATTAAATTGCACAATAGGAACAAGGAATTAAATGAAAATAAGAACGTAACGTTACCGAGCGTTACACTTTTTCATAAGTGACTCCCAGCCGCAACCTAATTTAAGACGTTGTCACGTCAAAAAGTTATTAAAAAAAATAGAAAACCCGACTGCGGTAAAAAACTTAAGTTAAAAGAACTGAAAAGCTAAAAAAAATGGTTGCCTGTAAAGTCGGTTTTACGGGCGAAGATTTTACGTGACAACGTCTTTTTCTCGGTAGAATAGTTGAGTGGGAGAGAGACGCAAGGCATTCGGCGGGCCTCTCTCTCGTTCGGTGACTCATCGTAACGTTACCGAGCGTTACACTTTTTCATAAGTGACTCCCTGCCGCAACCTAATTTAAGACGTTGTCACGTCAACAAGCCCATTTTAAATTAAATAAAAGTTGGAAGCAGGCGGGACCTATACCATTTTTACTTATTATATTTTCAAATTCAAATGGGTCCCGCCTGCTTCCAACTTTTATTTAATTTAAAATGTGCTTGTTTTTAGCTTTTCAGAACTTTTTTTTTTCGAAAATGTTCTAATCTAACTTTTTAGACCTTTGTATCCTGCATAGGTGTACGAAGTTTTATTAAAATCGGTACAATCATTCCGAAAAACAAGGGCTTGAAAGTTTGTATGAAATGCTGTCGTGTCCGTCGTAAAGGGAAGTGCTTAGGTAGCCTGCGAAGTTACCGATTAAAAAAAAACAAGGATGAAAAAAAATCGGCATCTGGCAACCCTGGATAATTTATGAATGTTACTGACTCTGCTGACTTACTGTCAAATTTTGGCGGTTTTGTTGGGTTTTCTAACTTTTCTACTTTCAGTTTCCGATATAGCTCTAATGCTAAATGCTCTCTCTGTGACTATTTAATTAATACTGTTTTGTTTCTGATTGAGTAAAGTTTGTATTGCTTAATTTTCGTCCTTAGCTTGTCAGTGATTTTAAAGCGTATTATATTGAATTGGTATTCCAAGACGTACAAGACGTGTTATGCTGGTTAACTTGTACTGAACATTGCGGTCCTCCCTACCTAACCGAAAGGATGAAAATGCATGTTTCCTGTTAATGAGATCGGACGCAGAAAGTGGCTCCAGTAACAGTGATTAAGCGCTCAAGATCTTCACAAATTATGTGTGTGCCAAATACATAATTACATCAATGAGAAGTACTGGCTCAAAAGTGGTCTTTTCCATAATAATTGTTTTAGGCCGAGGAAATAGGAATGGTGACGGAAGCTGAAGAAGGTTCGTATGTTAGATAACTCCCTGCTAATCTTGTAAAATGATATTTCATTCCAATCCATTAAGTTTTCTTTGGCAGTGTTACTTGTTATTTGAGCTTGTAGCAGGCTGTCTAACTTTACTCAAATGAGTTAATGGCAAATTTAATTAGTCAGACTGCAACCTTCAAAACCATTGTCAATCATTATTGATTACCACTCCATCACCCCATAGGTAAAACAAGGCTTTCAACATACTAGTTTAGAGAATTTTTTTTTTTTTCAGATACACCACACAATTCACAAATTCTAATACACAGAATAATATTATTGGGGTCCTTTCTACTATTCTCGGAATCAGCCCGGTAAGACTAATATTTTAATTAACAATATAAATATTCATGTGAACAATTCCTTCTGATTCATCATCATCTGCCTGCCAAATATCATCTGTGGTGGAAATGATGTGCGTCTAGCGTCTACTGCATCGATTTCGAATTTCGATCACTACTTTCCGATACAAAATAAACTACTTATTGCTTAAAGTTTCAAAATAATTGTAAATAAACAAATGAAAGTTTTAACTTAGTACCTACCTACTTTGAATTAGTTTGTCAGTGACAATGATTAATTAGTATGCAATCGTGGATGTGATAGTATTACGACATAATTTATATTACGAACACAGGATATCATGATCACTCTGGTGGTTAGCTTTGCAAGGACGTTTGGTGTTCTGTCAGGTATGCCAAAATAGTACGTAGTTAACTTGGTGACGATAATAATAATGTAACAGACGTATGGGCCAGGATCGTCACACAGGTTACTGCTGTGTGATGATCCTGGCCCATAAGTACGTCTTTTGTGACGACGCCCGTCTTCAGGCACCCTATGTCACCAACACGTTCCTGACCAATTGACCGGAGAAGGCACAACATAAGGAAAACTGGAAAAGTAGGGGGAGAGACCTTTGCGCACCTGTGGGACAATAAGCAAGTGAATTTTATTAATCTGAATGTTCTACCTATCAGCGGACGAGCCCAGCCAACCCTGCAGTTGCTAAGACATTAAAGGTACTGAAGACAATAAAATAAAAGAACACTGCCTCTACTTGATCTGACCACATCACTCCTGGCTTTCTGTCATACGTGGTTATCTGAGGTACTTAAGTATTCATTATTTCACACACTGTTTTTGACAAACACAGTAGGGAACAAATAAATTGGGACATGGACGCCTCACAGAGCATGGAATTAAGAAATGTTGCAACTCATTGTACTCTAGACCTACATCAGACAGACCCTGCTCTAAATAAATTATACCGCTATACTTATACTACATTAGCTGCAGATGTGTAGTAATTAAATAAATCAAATGCTTACCATTATTTCCAGCAAGTTGCAGTGCGGATGTAGCCGACACACATCCAATGTTGATCCATTCCCGGCATTAAGAAGTTGAACCTCGGGAAGCAGCAGGCTCAGTCGAAAAAATGTATTTGCAATTTTTTTTATGTAATACAAATTAATCAATTATATTTATTTATTTATGTACACACATAACACATAATAAAGTAAACTACATAAATATAGAGGAAATGCTTTCACCATTTATTTAGTCATTTCTTCCAGCAGACCTGCGTCAGAAGAGTTGGCTGAGAAACATAGACACAGTGTGTAAAACAGGATACAGGAAAATTAAAGTTAGACAGCCCACAACATGCACATACATGAATAATTTTAATGCAATTTGTGTGTCCTAACAGCAACCATAACTAGATTAATGATATGCCTAAATATGTATGTTATAAGGTTTGTATCTTGTACCTGTGCACTGCGGTTCACCTAGAGATGGTGGAATATTAAAAAAAAAACCTAAGTATGTGTCTTTACATATTATGTACTGTAGAGTCCGTGTAGTTAGACGAACAGTAGGTACAGCAATCACTGAATAAATGCTTAGCACAATTTCTTTTAGATTATCTTAAATGTAGGCTGACTAAATTGAGTTTTTCAATGTACAAACACAGTTGGATTTAGACATTAAAATCTCTAAAAGCATTAAAATAATTAGGAACTAATTATTGTCACTGAACTCTAATCCGAATAGGCATAATAAGTACATTGTATGTACATACGCCAGCACATCAAGTTACTACAATCTGTCAGATTTCTTTAATAGATTTTCGACTTTATTGCTAAAACATAAGGTTCAAGGTTGATTGGGAAAATCTGACAGTTTCGGGTAGGTTGACCTGCTGGCGTCCGTTAGTACATGGTCGTCAATGACTGACAGCAAAACAAACTTCACAATGTGGATTTGATACTAATGACAGTGCGTAACACGCTTGCGCAGTTGCGCTGAGTGAATTCTGGCTTATTCCGAATTATGCCATCATCGCATACAGCGCTAACTTATATAATTTACGTCTAACGCGCATGCGCTGAGTGAATTCTGGTTTATTCCGAATTATGCCATCATCGCCCACAGCGCTAACATACTATAATTTACGTCTAACGCGCATGCGCTGAGTGAATTCTGGTTTATTCCGAATTATGCCATCATCGCCCACAGCGCTAACATACTATAATTTACGTCTAACGCGCATGCGCTAAGTGAATTCTGGTTTATTCCGAATTATGCCATCATCGCCCACAGCGCTCACATACGAATGGCATAATTCGGAATTTACCAGAACTCACCTCGCGCATGCGC
This sequence comes from Oligia latruncula, assembly GCA_948474745.1. Classification (NCBI taxonomy): domain Eukaryota; kingdom Metazoa; phylum Arthropoda; class Insecta; order Lepidoptera; family Noctuidae; genus Oligia; species Oligia latruncula. The sequence continues at coordinate 16,364,531 of OX419686.1, forward strand.
GTTACTGACGCGAATCGAGTGAAGTGATCACTTCACCCGATTCACGTCAGTAACGCGCATGCGCTGAGGCTGAGCGAGTTCTGGCTTATTCCGAATTATGTGATCACGCCACACAAACTACGTGGGATTAAATTCTATGGTCCGTCAGCCAGGCACACTGTTAGCACTCGATGACTTGACACACTCGGTTATCTCTTCTAATTGAATAGATTTGACGCTGAACATCGTTGCAGTCTTTACTAGACTCGATCTACAATCGCTCATAATAACAAACAATGTTGATGCGTATTTTCACCAGTCTAGCTGTCTTGAACGTGAATGTTTTATTTACTGGTCTTGCGTGACGCGCTCGCGCCTTAGTCTATAATAGGACTAGTTTAGGGAAAAAAAACAACGTTGAGTTTCTGACTAAGTTTCTGTTTTGCTATTTTATTTAAAACCCCCCTAAAATAGTAATTTTGACAACTAAAATACTAGCTTTGAAATTATTTAATTTTTTTTAATAAGATTATTATAAAAAAATATTATTAAAATCTCGATTATGATTGTAAATGTATGCTTGGTCAATCCCTAGCATCAGTGGGATGACACTGACAGCTCACTCCACGCAAGTTTTCACGGTGAGATTTTTACAGAATCGACATGCTGGCACTTTAGTCTTGGGTGAGTGTGAGAACCTCTTTTGTTTTCTCCTAATGAAAATTTTATGTCTTTGCTTCGCGCGGTTTTTACGACTTGAAAAAACATCGATATTTCTTTATTAAGTAAAAATGTAAGTTTCAAACAAATTCCCTAAATTATAGTGAAAACTGCATCATAATTTGTTGCGTAGTTTAAAAAAACAACGCGGTCACACAGACAGACAACAACACCGACTTTTTTATAATCTGTATAGATATATGACGACACCAAAAAATCTTTGTTTCTTGAAGTTCAATGGTATTGTTAAACACTTGCCGAAAGAACACGTATGTGATAGTCTCCCCGAATACATCTTCTTAACTACTACAAAACTGAAGAACATTTAAAGTTTCCAGGATCCTTCCCTTGTTTCCTTAAGTTTGCAACTCCGATTAAATTAACTACCCTTGAAACTTAGGTACGTGTCAAAGGGTAAATTTCTCCAGTCTGAACGCAAATTAAGTTGGATTATCCTCTTAACAACTACATGGAAACACCTTCTCTCCAGCCTTTTATTTTTACTTAAAGTGGTTAAACGTGTTACCCGTAAAAACTGAAATTGAATATAAAATATGATAATTTCGACGGTTTTTTTCTTACAGTTTTGTGTTTGTATGTAAAAGTCGCTTTGTTTTTACTTCAAGACTGCTACGTACGATCACTGTTACCTGTAAAAAGCTATAACTAAAAACCCTTAGCGAAATCCAAATAGATTTTGTCCTAAAGGTCTCTTTCAAGTATTGTCAGACTGTAAGTAAACTAAACAATACAATTTGCCAATAGCTTCTGCCCTCGATTTCGTTCGCGTGAAATTTCTCGTTCCCCCGACCCACCCCGTCGCATCGCATCGTTTGCCCGCCGTTTTCGCTATCAAATACAAAAATATTTTTCCAAATCCGACTAGAAGTTCCAGCGCGTTCAATCAAACAAACTCTTCAGCATTATTATTAGTATAAACATATATTATGTATGAGGAGCTTGGCTCTGTAGTGGACAGTTTCAATCTATTATTATTTATTTGTAACTATTAAAATCTCGGTGGCTTCGGCCGATCGTGTATGATATTCAACTATCCAACAAAAATGATTTATAGGACGTTAGCGAACACTATATTACTTTTTCTTTCACAAAAGCCCGGGGATATGGACCCTCTACATTATTTGCACCATTTGCAAACCCTGTTGAATCAACTTCCGAAATTCTTATGATTTATGGAAATCTATTACTTTCATATCTACCTGTACGAGAAATGGGTGATATCGAAAAGGTTTTTGGAGCTGGAATTCCATAAATGAAGTAGTGAAGAGGCGGCCATCTTTTGATCGTACGATGTTTTTCGCGCCGATCTATCACGTGTCGTAAGCGCCATCTTAAATTCCAGAAAATTCTACGGTCGTTAACCTATCCATGTTTTCTGATAATGGGAAGCAATGTGACATAAGTGAGCACGATTGCTAGTGATATTAAGATACTTGTATACCTAAGTTATATTTCCCTTTTGTAGCGGATTTTCCTTACTCCGTACTGAGAAAATGTTAATCGGGAGAATGTTTGGACCTGTTTTAGCGGAAGAGTAGTGAATAGTTACTTAATTGTGCCTCTAATTGACAAATACGCTGGGGAACCACGGAAATATTAACTGGATTCCAATGAGCGGAAAAGTGGTGAAAACTTGCAACATTACTTCTTTTACGCAAACAGGTCTTGTACAATTTCATTCGCAATTAAAATTTCTAAGCAGCAGATTTTTCCTCATTTCCATAACAGCATTAAAATAACCTTCTCAATATTACTGCTACCCTCATTTCAACCACATGTTGCGTCTCCCACGCTTCGCTTAAGACTACGTCAGGGATAAAATTACGAGTAGGTACAGTCAACAGCAAAAGTAGATGATCTAAATCAGAAATTCAATACTAATGAACGGAGTTCGCATCAGAACTGTGTGGCGTCGAAGTGATTCAAAAGTATGTCATTGTAAATTATACCAAACATTTACTACTAGTACAGCTGCCATATATTCGTGATCAGTTTTGACTCCTATTGAATTTCTGGTTTTGATCACCTACTTTTGCTGTTGACTGTACCTACGTATGATATTCGCCACTCGCCAGAGCCGCACACAACATTAATTTGCTTAGGTCAGAGCTGAAGCTGTTTTAACAAATCAGTTCCAATAAAATAATATAGACAGAAGGTCAAGCCAAGGTTATTCTAGCTTTTAGTAGATTGTAGTTCCCTGCTATAGACAGTGCACAAATAATCCCTTAACATTATTATCATGTGAAATATAAGAACATTTATTGGTATTTACGATTGGACTTGACAAGGCAGGTTATACCGACTATGTACCGATGCTCAAAATCACGTTTCAGTTGACTAACAATTATTTGAGGTCAAAATCTCCTATTAGACTAGGAATTATTATTATTATGTACCCCTATTGGACACAAAGAACCATCCAGCTATTCGAAAGTAAAATAAGAACAGCGCGAACCTTCTGCAATTCTTTCTTTTGCTGGCACTAGGTCTGGCCCGGCATCGTACGACCGCGACCCGCGACCCCACTTGTGTGTTGGTGACCTTACGCTAATTTAGTCGCACGCGTTGTTAGTTGTTACTGAACCATTTCGTATGGTTTTTGAAGTAAAAACTTCTTTAGGCGCGTTGGGTATTTTTTTAGATGGGAAAAAATCATTGAACTCGCGCCACTGTTACTGTAAGCGACACCGCGCGTGTTTTGTTTATAAGATGATTAAAAAATACCCGCTTCGGATGTGCTCGGCTGTCCTCGGGATGTACAGTCACGAGCAAAAGTATGTATACACTTGGCTTTATTCAAAGGCGATTTTCTCCTTTATTTTTGAATTAAATTTTATATTAATAGGAACATAGTATTTTCGAACCCATAGGTATTTGTAAAGTGTAGTATTTCAACGTTGCATTCGTTATTTCGTGAAAAAATCGCAATTTAAAGTTGCCAAGTGTTGACATATTGGTGCTCGTGACTGTACTCGGTTTTAATGTATCTGATAAGTCAGTGAGTGATGGCAAGTTATTCTGTTTGTGTTTTGTTTTCACTTCTGGCGGCACTCCCGGAGTGCCACTGTTTTTTTTTCTTGATTTAGCCTTTTTCCCAACTTTGTTTTGGTCGGCTTTCAGTCTATCAGGGTGCAGCTGAATACCAGTATTTTATATAGAGTGACTGTCTATGTGACCTCCAAAACTCAGTTACTAGTAACAAGATACCCACCCCTTGGAGACTGGGTTGTCAGACTTTTGGGCTCCTTACAACTCGTTACGACTGTCATAGATCTTTGAATGACAGCCTGCGATCAACGGCTTAACGTGCTGTCCGAGGCATGAAAAGCTTTCGATGTGTAATGGATGGTCACTTGGTCACCCATCCATGAACTGGCCGCGGCAAGCGTTGCTTAACCTCTGATCGACCCGTGCGGCTGTTATCATCTAAGAGCCCATCAAATTACTTAATTCGCACAGTGCTATTTAAACATAGGCATGTCAAATGACGAATTTTAGAAGAGACAATAAATTGTGTAAAATTTTATTTTGTGCAATACTTAGTGCAGACCCATAATTTCCCCCCAACATAGGTCTGTGCAATAAATAATTCAGATAAAATCCATTAAGAGTTAAATAGCCACTACACTAACATACTTCTTTTCATATAACAATAATTCAAAATGAAATACGACTGTTTTTCATGAACATTTAATAAATTACCTTAATATTTCATTGTCCGTTCTTTTCATTAACATTAATTCGCTGAATCATATTGTTGAAAGGGGTATGTTAAGGTAATATGACCAAATTGGGACGTGTGAAAAGGGGTCAAAAGCGGTGAATATATTCAAATGTCATTCGGTGTCGGACAATTGACTCAACAAGTGATTAAACAGAGCACGGTAGGGGTTGGCTTAATAGATTATTGAAAGAAATTAGTGTTACATACATTACTAGCTGCGCCCCGCGGTTTCACCTGCGTAAATGTCGATCCCGTAGGAATATCGGGAGAAAAAGTAGCCTATATGTTAATCCAGGGTGTCAGCTACCTCCATACAAAATTTTATCAAAATTGGTCCAGCGGTTTGAGCGTGAAGAAGTAACAAACATATAAACACACGCACACACACCCCCACACTCACAAACTTTCGCCTTTATAATATTAGTGTGATTAGAAACTGTTGGTGTTGGCTAATGAAATACTATTCAACACTAACCCTCCAAAGAAAGATGTGATATTTGGCAAGAACTGCTTAAACCTCCTGATTTCTTTATTGAACCATCAGAGCCTCCCCATCCGGGCACAAGTTACCGTGGGCACAAGTACCGTATAACCCGTCTTGATTTAATGTGATGCCTAAAACATAACACAAATAAAACCGGACTGTTGGATTTTGAACGTTCGGCTCAGCGAGAGTTGGAAATCCATCAGTGCAATTAATGTAAGTGGAAAAGGGCATCTATATGCACACACACCACACACACACACACCCCCACACACACACCCCCACACACACACCCCCACACACACACACACACACACACATACACTTACTATTATGTGTTACTGTGGTTACCCAACCCAAGCTAAGTTAGGTACGTTTATATAAATTGAAAAAAAAAAGTACGCCATAATCATTTTAGAGCTCAGCACTTTAGATAATGACTAGGTACTAATATTATAATGACTTCTAATTTTCAGCCATTTTCTCCAGATTAAGGAACTCTATATTTAAGCCTGCCGTCTGGTAAAATGTTTCGGCTGTAATCGGGCAATTTCGGGAACTCGGGATACTTACTTTTCATTAAAAAAAACGTTAAAATGTAGTTGTGACTTATTTCGTTTGAAAGAAACGTGAAATTAAATTAATGTGGTAATTTGACTTAAAGGTGTGTAATCATTAATTTAAGACCTTTTTAGCAAGTTTTAAGCACAAATACACAAAACTTAATAGGTTAGCTTGGGTAAATAGTTCTTAGAAAAAAAAATAAGAATTTGATTGTGACAAAGTAAATTAAATTATTTTCAATTTGTCTCTGAGAGAACAACCTCTATTTTTAGAAGCAATTTTCTTGTTCTAGGATTGTTAAATATGCAGGTTCATAAAGGTATACATACCTTGCTTGAGTCTCATATATTTATTTTAGTTTTTTGCAAGCGAAATTGGAGACCAATGTTAATCTAAACTTGAATTCAGTTTTTACAATTATTGTTTAGTTTTGCACAGGTTTTAGTGTCTGCATATAAATATTATTAAGTCCCATGTAATAGGGGGCGAGCCTATTACCATTAACTGGCCACAAATCCAGACTCCGGGCTGCTACAGAAAATTTCCTGAAAAACCCAATAACACTTTGGCCGATAACACTTTGGTCATGGGTTCGACTCCCAGAGTCATGTTCAGCAGTAGCGCTTGGGACCATAGGCTCAAATCACACCGAGATGGCAGCGAAGCGGCGAGCAGTTTCAGTGTCATATAATTTTAAACTTTATCTTTATTTCTATTATACACATAGTATCGCTTGAGAAACTTGAGTCGTCATGGTGCTCGTGGCGGCGCGCCGCGGGCGCCCGCGCGACCTTTTCAAATTATATGCCACTGAAACTGCTCGCCGCTTCGCTGCCATCTCGGTGTGATTTGAGCCTTAGACCAGCGAGGCAGTCAAGCAAGTGTGAAGTTGCACACTAAACCTTTACGAAAACTTCACTGAAACGCAGTACTGTTCATCTAATGGCAGTCACATAACCGATACAATCTTTTAATGGCCTTTTCCTAAATTGCGTCAAGCAAGGGTGTTGCCTAATCTACAACACATACCACAACCATACGGAAACACCATACCATATATATTATGTAACTATGTTAATATACATAAATGTAGTCTTTTAAATAAGGGTTAGGTTGCTGCCTTATCTTATGTAATCAAATCACCACAAAACTGTGTTTAACGGTCGTTTAGATTTACACATGGTTTTTATGAATGGAATGATGTTAGATATAAAGCTGAACATTTAGGTAAATCTGGGGAGCAGTGGGGCCTAGTGGTATCGGCTCCGACTTGCGAGTGCGGGTTCAGTGCGGGTTGGTAGATATCACAAGTCTTTGAATTTTGGTTCAAGGATATGCCGGTTTCCTCACGATGTTGTGATGAAATAAAATACAGAAAGTACCTAATGTGCCTACCTGTCTGCCTGGGTTCGAACTCCCAACCTACGACACGGTAAGTCAGGGCCGTTACCACTGGGCCACCACTACTGCTCTTAAGAAGAAATGCGGGTGGTGGTTTCTCCATAGGAGCGCTGTCGCCTGTTTTCTTTCTGGTCAATGACCATAAAGCAATGATTTTTTACAGAATAATAAATATAACTACTTGTATGTCCCTACGTTTTCCTTTTTATTGATGATACATTATTTTTATAAGCACTAGAACCCTCAAAAAATGCCTAGTGTACAAATTTGACAACAATTAATGAAAAAAGAAAAACATAAGTACACAGTATATATCCTTCTTATTCAGTTTATGAAATTGGTCCAATATTAGAGGAGGAAATAGGCGAGAGTCAAACCTCGAATTATGAGTTTTTACTTAGGCTATTTCAAAAGTCTATCCGACCGCATTTCCTCTTAACATAAGAACTAGCACAAAATCGTATGCGGTCAAAGCCACAAAAAATAGAAGTGCGCTTAATTTATGTTAAAACCACGGAAGCACACCTCCACCTACATACACCTATGTACATACAACCTTATCTTTACATAAGGGTTAGTTCCAATCTTATGTGATCAAAAGCGTTACGTTTTGAAAGTGAAACCATCAGACTGTTTATGGAAACAATTAGAATGCTGTATTAGCATAAATGTAACAGTATTAGTGTGCTGATGGATGCGTGTGGTACCAGTTACACGATATATACCTGCTAATGTAATATACATTGAGGATTTTTATGTATTTGTGTTGGAAGTCTGTTGTTAGGTCGGAATTATTTTATGTAGTAACCGGGAAAATTTTATGTCGCAACCGGGAAAATTTTAAAATGAGGAGATCGGATGGATTGGTATTGGTGGAAATCTTAGCTAGCGTAGCTATAGAAAACAATATACAATGTTCAGTTCAGAAATGCAAAAACGTACAATAATTTATTTATTTATTCAATTCGGGAAAACAATTAAACTGTTACACAAACAACTTAATAAACAGGCATTGGGAAAAAACTGGGCAAGTGCGAGTCGGACTCGCACACGAAGGGTTCCGTACCACAAGGCAAAAACGCAATATTTATTTTATTTTTATTTTATTATTTATTATTAAAGTAAATATACAACTGAGTATTTTGTGAATATTTCAAGTGCCTACCTGTTGCCATTATTGATATCGAGCAAAAAGGGCAAAAAAAATCGCGTTTGTTGTATGGGACCCTTAAATATTTATTTTAGTTTGTTTTTAGTACCTATTTGTTGTTATAGGGGCAATAGAAATACATAATTTGTGAAAATTTCAACTGTCTAGCTACCGCAGTTCTTGAGATATAGCCTGGTGACAGACAGACGGACGGACGGACAGACAGTGAAGTCTTAGTGATAGGGTTCCGTTTTTACCCTTTGGGTACGGAACCCTAAAAAAAGAGATTACATATACACGACTACAAAATTATTAAGGAAGTACACGAGTGATACTTAAAATCTAAGCAAAATTCTTAAATGAAAAGAAAAGGAAACTACATTATTTTTTTCAGTTATAAATAGATAGTTAAGAGCAAGTGAACACAGAATTAATCTAGAAGACTGAAAAGTAGCTACTATCGGTCAAATTATTCTTCCTGAATTTAGGATCTCATGAATATTGATTTTTTCCGAGCCTATTAATACTTTATTACAATAAACTTAAACAAAAACCTTTTGGAAAACAAAGTCAAAACTTGTTAATGAAAATAAATCACCCCCGAAAGGTTTTAAATTTCGTCTGTTTAGAGATATCTTAATAAACCCACCATCCCGTCAACGTCCTATGGGACGTATAGAGGAAGGGAATGTCCAAAATATAGGCCACCAAATTAAATGTAGAATATTTATGAAAATACTAGCAGCACCCTGCGGCTTCACCCGCGTGCCTAAGTTTCGATCCCGTGGGAATATTGGGATAAAAAGTATTCTATGTGTTAATCCAGGAAATGGTCTATCTCATCATCATCTGCCTAGCCTTTTCCCAACTACGTTGGGGTCGGCTTCGGAAATGGTCTATCTATGTGCTAATTTTCCAAATCTGTTCAACGGTTTACGCGTGATTGAGTAAACATCCAAACATCTTCACAAACTTTCACATTTATAATATTATAGTAGGATAACAATTCCATCATTATTCTCGTTGGTCAAGTGGTAGCAAGTGCTACTGCTGAGCTACGGTCCTGGGTTCGATTACCTGGTTGGGAAAAGTGTTGTTGTTGTTGTTGAAAAAACATCTTCACAAACTTTCACATTTATAATATTATAGTAGGATAACAATTCCATCATTATTCTCGTTGGTCAAGTGGTAGTAAGTGCTACTGCTGAGCTACGGTCCTGGGTTCGATTACCTGGTTGGGAAAAGTGTTCTTGGGTGATTCCATCAAAAAATTCTCAGTAGCCGGGGTCTGGAATTGGGCCCGGTTGATGGCTATAGGGTCGCCGCGACACTGGCAAATTGTGGATGTACTGTGTACTTCGACCTCTACCTAACCCATCGGCGAATGCAGGCGTGATGTTACGTTATGTTATCTCCAACCAATAAGCCCTGATACGACATCAGTGCAAGTGAAAACACAAGAACATAATATCTTGGTTTCGATAAAGATCCGATATTGCCAGCCTCAGCCGCCTAGCGTGAAGCGATTCAACATTACATGTATGTCATCGAGAAGTATGTGGTGTGGAGAAACGCGAGAGAGGCGATCACGCTCCGCTGAACGCTTTTTTACACATAATATAAAGTGGGGAGCGGTCACAGTGATAGCGGGCAGCGGTTTGTAAGCGTTGTTATGTCATGCTTTTGTTTGCCTTTCTGTGATTACAGCAAGCATTAAACGTAACGGTTGTGCAAGCAGGTGTTATTGTTTAAAACAATAATAGAAATAGTGCGAAGATTCAGTGTGTGGATGAAAATTTTGTTTGCGCTGTTCCTAGTTTGTAACGTGCTGTGCCCGCGTATCCCATACCAAAGTTACACAATATCCGTGAATTTGTTAGTTACACGATTTGGAATAAATAATAATAACACACATAAAAAAAACTTTCGTGTACCAACCTACACATACATACATAAACTCATGCCTTTTTCCTCATGGGGGTGGGCAGAACCTACAGAACGCCACCTGCTACGATCTTTACATACTCCATTTCGTCGTCATCGTTTACATTCACACATCTGGCCATACACGCACGCCGGTTGCGAGACCCACGCACTTGACCTTTCTAAAAAAGATCACGGACCAACGTAATTTCGCCAAAATATATGTAGGTACGTCGACCACGTTGAACAAAACTAGCGTCTCAGACGAATGCCCGCTTATATAGGGACCACAGGCCATGTAGTGTTAGCGGTAGAGTCAGCGCACTTGGCGTACCGTACGCAAAAACACTTAATTAAACACCTCTGCGCGACCGCCATTTTAATTACTTGTGTTGGTTTTAGAAGTGAAAAAGTTAGGGGTTTGAGGAAAACATGAACATGATGTACCTGTATATGTACCTGATGGTTTTGAAAAGATACATAATTTATTTATTTTGGAACAGTAGTATATATTGTCCACATGTGTCGTAAAGATTAAATTATCTAAAATGAAATCCTGATACTGTTTGATTCTAGGTATGAGTTTGGAGTGGAAGGGTGGTATCATGGCAGCTTTTAAATAGAAATTGTCACAAAGGACGATGCCCATTTTGGCACCCCCCTCCAATAGCCATGCTAGCAGAAATTGTTCGTCGGATATTACAAAAAAAAAAATGCCGTTTCATACAATTTAACCGCGTAGGTTGGCACTTTTCTATGAAACAGCTGTTGTTTTTTTTTATAACCGACGAACAATTTCTGCTAGAGGGTCTAGAAGCATGTGCTGAATTCATGATTAGGTACAGTTTGCGCGTCGATGTCTCACCCTGTATTTGTTTTTGAATTCATTATTTTTTCACGAAGGTTCAGGAAATAATTCAGGTTAATATCTCAAAAATGCAACACTCCACATACCTAATTCTATAAATTCTGAACATACTTGGTTTTTTATCAGAATTCTGCTCGCTGCAGTGTGAATGTTGAATTTTGCAGGCACCTTGCGTCACGGTAGGAGCTCGCTTTATCCCACCTAGGTTGGCAGAAATCCCGGGATCTAGGCTGAAATATTTGGTTCTATTCCTAAATGCTACTCTATCTTTTAGTATGTCAATATTTGGTTACTAAAGACTTTAAACTGTTCGAGTGAATTATGCTGTAATATACTTTCTGATTGAAATAAAAACATTATCATCCTTTTGAATAGAATAGAATAGAATACTCTTTATTATGTACACCATATAAACATATAACTTTTGAGCCAGTCGATACTACTGTACGAAATACACATTTATTTAAACAAACGAGACTCAATTGTTTTCATATTGTTGAAGTTTTGTCTGTCAAAATTACCTACTTCTGTATGACAGAAAAAACGTCAAAATATTGCGTATTGCGTGGCTTTAAACGGCGCATACCTTTGATGCAAACGCATCAAAGGTATGCGCCGTTTTCGCATTTTAAATTTTTTATATTTTGTTTTGCTTTGCCTGTATTCATTCCAGGCATAAATGGTTACTTGTACCTATACAGGTAGGATTTTTGAGATGGGGCAGTAAGGATAGGGTCCTTAACTGTTGTTAAAATCCAGCCTGTATATTTTCCCTATAAAACAAGATTCTGCATAATCATGCTCATGCTCTCAAGATATAAAAAACATACATATTTTTCTTCGGCAAAGCCTTTCTGAAGAAATAATAAGTCATTGACGCCTGTCTAGAGAATACTGAATATTATGAAGGGATAAGAAAATAAATCGATTGAGAGTTCGAGAGCTAGGGTAAGTTTAATAATAATTATTATAACTAGGCATAAATAGGGTATTGTTCTGATTGATTTATTTAAAACACATCTTTCAACGAATATTTTTATGATTCCAAAAATGGTTGAGTAAAGAACCAATTCCGACACAGATTTTGAAACACTCAGGCACTTCGTAACAATCGCTCATAATTTTTTGTCAATAACATTACTTACACAAAATTATAGAAATTCCAAAAATATTTTCAATACATTATTTTTAAATAATTATATTAAATGTTGATAAATTCGTCGATAAAACAACAATAAAGATCAAAACAACATTAACAAAGCTTAGGAAGAACAATAAAAAATAACTAGTGTCTGATGAAAATCATCTTCATAATGATATATAAAGTTTTTACGACATGATATGGTTTAGATTTATAGGAATAAGTATAAATCTTTTTTCCTAAAAGAGAATTTAATAGGCCACGGATTGCTGGTGTCAGGTCTCTTAGATAACGATGTATTCGCCATTTTCCCGCCCTTAACAAATTCGCGGTAATGCGGCAAAGATGGTGATTTTTCTTGCCTTATCGTAATTTCCTTCCTTATTTTTTTTGGCTTAGATTTGACTGTTATTTGTTTTTGAAGCAGGTGTTTACCTGCTTTATATTTTTTGTGGTACCTATATCTAATACTTTGGAAGTTTAAAGTATTGATTTTAAGGAGAAATCTCTTTAAAATCAGTCAAAACTCCATTAAAGTTTCACCCAAAACTTTTTTTGATAAATGATTTTATTTTTTTGGATTGTAAGTAGGTTTGTGTAAACACTTTTACACGTCAGTCATATTTTAAAAATTAGATAATGTGTTTCCTCTCTGACTACTATGAGAAGAAAGGCCGAAACAAATTCTTTAGCTACCAACCAACTTCTGTCCCTCCATGGTCTCTCATTGTGTAATAAATCGTTTTCAATATTGCCTTATGTGGTATGCAGATCTTAATCGTAAGTTAAGATTTATAGGAGTCTGTGTTTACAGAAAACATCGTAAAATATACTTCTTCTTAAAATACTGAATTCTTGTAGTCTCTCCTTACAACAAACTCCTAGATCTGTTTCGTCATGTTATTAATGGTACTTTGTGAGTCTTCAATCGTAGTCACTTATTATGTATGTGCGATTCGTCACGCTCTCTTCCCGTCACGTCCAAACAGTACTCACACGTGTTGATGTGGCGCCACCTAGTGTGTATTTCAGAAAAAATAGGCATATTTATTGATAAAGGAAAATATGTTCGCTGGACAGAAGAAAGCAATGATATTATAAGTGTAAAAAGAAGAAAGAATAAACAAAAATAAAACTGAAACCTGAACTGAAAACTGTACTTAGTGCTATATTAGTATGATTTTTAAAATACAAGTTATACGTAGTTAAACATGACTATTTTATTTGATTGTTGGTAAGCTTAGATATGGACTAAGCAGAAAAATTCGCAAGGAAAAAGGGCTTCCGTGTTTACCTCAAACAGTAACGTAAAAAACGTAATCTGTAAATAATTAAAAAAAACACCGCAACGTGACTCGTCGTAATTCAGATTACAGTAATAATGTATAACGTTATAAATTCATTCTCTAGCACATAATCACACATATGAAGCGCAGTTTTATAGTCGTGAAAAGTAATTAATCATCTTGTTTAGAGCTTCCAGATATTAATTAACTGTGCATTTTTATTAAACACAGTGACATGATAAGCTTATGACTATGACTTATGATTACCCAACATTTTTACCGCGGCATGAGCTTACTTTGTCGTATATACTCTATTCCAAAAAAAAAAGTAAACAAATGACAGACCCATTTGTCGATGACCGGAAACGGACCAATGGCTGGGAAATTGTAGTGCCATTTACAAACAGACTGATTAGAATACATTAGGTAGGTACTTGAATACTTAAACCCTAAATTCATACAATCTAATTTTAAATTACCGTAACAATTTTACCCGAAAAGGTTTGTTTACGCTTTTATTCTAAAGTTTTGGAACAGGGTATAGGCACTACGTCCCGACACAAGTCTTGAAGACTGCGTTTATGCTCATACGTTAATTCTACTAAGAGTACTTGTGATGATGAAAACGTAGTCACTAATCATACATTCATACATAATTTATATCGGAAATAATGCTAAGTAGATACGATTTATGTTCAGATGAAAACTCTGGCGAAATGTAAATTAGGTTTAATTGCTACTATGCCGTTACACTGGATTGTCTTTATACTGGTTTCTGTTATATACTGCTAAGATTTTCTAGTACGTACAGCTGTTGATGTTTGGTTGTTTATGCTAACAATACTAATGAGATTAATAACTGGACTCAGAGATCGTTGTGCCGATAGTCGTGACTGTCAATGACTTAAGGAGCTTAAAGGACCTAAACGCAAAAAACTAATAAAGTATATGATCGACTACTGTAAACAAAATCAGAAAAATATATGATATTCTTCAGAATATAAGCCAGGTAGATAGTGTGTTGAAAACATAATACAACTAATTTGATACGATAGAAAAAATCATGAAGATACCTCTAAAAACTTTCTTTTTACAATAAAAACCATACTAATAAACATACAATCCTTCCTATTTTTGGTCAGATTATTCTACAAGCAACATACTAAAACATTATTGTTTTAATTTTTTTAATAATTCTTCATATTTTGCAATAAATTACCAGCGTTGTGTCATCGCGCTTTTCTTTCTTTCTTTCTATTCTATGCAGTCTGACAGTGACCGCGCTTTAGGTCATGTAAGAACCTTAATACCTAGCTAAGAGCCTCGACCAACATCTGAGGAGGCTTTCGTCGCCTAGCTTGGGCAGTTGGATTTCTGGAAACGGCTCGTATTATTAGGAGGTTCCTCTCTCTGGAGTCCTGCCCGCCGATAGCTCGGACCCTGTCTCCCTGTCTCCGATACCGGTAGGCTAGAATTTATTTTATGCTTAAAAAATGCTTCTTTATTTTTTTATATTCTGTTCAAAAATGTAATTTATATGTATGTTAATTAAATAAAGGAGATTCATAAGTGTGATATACAAGCGCACGTTTGCACTTAAAAACTTGGATATACCTACTACTAAACTATGTTGAAATATTGCCAGTAACCGCGAAACTTAAAAGAGGAGGGATCCTATGATAATAAATACTAAGGTTTGTGTCCCCATTTGCCAAACCTTTTTTAAGTTCCAAATCTTTATGTAGTCGTAATCTGGACACAGGAAAATTCTCTATATCATGTAGGTACCCACAACTAGAACCATTGTTGAGAAGGCATTTTAGAATAAAGTAAAAAAGAATTGTATTTAATATTGCTACTGTTATTTCGGAGCAGTGGGGGCCCAGTAGTAACGGCCACGACTGCTCTGTTGTCGTGGGTTTGAACCCAAGCAAGCACTTTACTTTTTGTACCTAAATTTCATCATCACTGCTCCCAAAACGGCGAAGGAAAACATTGTGAGAAAACCGGCGTGTCCTAGGACCAAAAATTTGAAGACATGTGACATCCGCCAATCCACACTGGACTCGCGTGATGGATTATGGTCACACAGAGGGCTTGTGTTCCAGCAGTGGGAATATTATAGGCTGAATTCTTTTTCATTTCTCCTTTCGCAAATTTACTGGAAGAAATTTCCTAAAAAAAATAAGCAGTACTTTTGTACCTACTCAATACTTGTGTGTACCTACATAAGCAATAAAATCTATGTAAATACAAAATAAAGTTGGGTTAGTTACACCATTTATAACTCAAAAACGGCTGGACCGATTGTTATCATCTTTGATTTGTGGGATTAGTCTCCGCCCCGAATAGCAGAATAACTATTAAAACATGGGAAACATTCACGAAAAAAAATCTCAGGCGGTACGACGTTCGCCGGGGTCAGCTAGTAATTAAATAAATTAATAAAGTTTATCAAAATTATGAAAAGTTGTTCTGCAACTTAGCCTTTGGGTGTACAACGATAAGAAAAAAAGAAACTGACTTTGCGATTGCGTTTTCCTTCTACATCTTTGCCTAAGTGATTACTTGCAAGTTTTTACAAAGTTACCACATTACAATTAACACTAGAAAGTACTCAACACGTATTAAATTACTATATACGGTAGCATTTTTCCATATTGATAACTAAAAAACGTTGATAACGGAGCTCGGTACACGTTCAGTTAGGCTATGCTCCAATTGCTGCTATACCGGTGCGCGGGCGCATCACGCTGGACGTCGTTAAGATCGCTCAGATCTATGGACTACGCTCCGATGATAATTGTACTATTATTTTTATCAGGAAACGTTTGTTGAGTAAAATTGCTGAGGTATTTGAGAGGTTAAGTGGTTTTTCAGACAGCTGTTCTGCTAGGGAGTTTGTTGCGCAGCGCAGCCGGCGTTTTAGAGACTGGCCTCGTGTGATTTTGGCGTTCGAAAAGTGCTGATTCTCAGCCTAGTTTGAATAAATGACGTTTGATTATGGTTTTTTTTCTCAGGTTTTTCTTGACAGATGAAAGCTGATAAGAGAAAAAAGGTACCAAATACATCTTTATTTGGGACCTTTTTAAATTTTCACTAACTTCCAGATAAACTATCACATAGTTACTGGTTCACCATCTCTAGACACCATCCGGTCTTTTCTGTGAAAATCTCACCGTGAGAACTGAGACCGTGAAGTGAGCTGTCAAAAGTGTCAATCTCTAGCATCAGGTGGAATGACAGCTTACTTCATTTAAGTTTACATGGTGAGAACTTTTACAGAATAGCCCGGTTGTTCTAGTAAAAGGGCCCTCGCATTGCCAATTTTAGAGACAACGTTCAAATACCCCTGGGACATGAGCCATGTAAGCAAAACTGCAGTGTCGATCTTCGACAGAAAAAGGTACAGGACAGCTCATTTCCAAACGAACCCTTTCACAAACCCTACTACCATTGTGCCTTTCTCTATAGTATTATGTATCTCAGTAGTAAGTAGTGATGCAATATTTTTCGTAATATTTCAACTTTAATTCAAGGTGAGAGCCTGGTGATCCGCCACACAAGATATCCTAGTACGGACGCCAGTGTCTCACAATGGATCATATTTGTGCATTGTTATCAAAACACTATAATTCTTGTCTCTGTATGTTTATGACTATTCTAAATTTGTGAACAGAGAAAAAATAAATATATTTCTGTAAATCACAACAATTTGCTCACTGAACTAAGAAAAATCCTGATTACAGTAGTATTACGAGTATAAAATCGAATCATATGTTTTCAATGGTCGCTGACAAGAAGCGTGTAACTCTAAAAAATCATGAGTCATTGAACATCATGTTATAATCTATTCGATCATTGCAGTATGTTAATACATAAATAACTTATAGAATGTTAATCATGCATCATCTAAGCACACGGCATTGGTCTGAAAAAGTGCGAAGTGTTGTGAAAATAACTCGTAAGTAGAAGAAACACGCGAATCTCTCATGTAGGGAAGACAGGTGCTATTAATATAAATATGTAAGAGCTTGTAGTTATGAACAATCGATGGCTTGATCAGTGATCATACGTGATTAATAAGAATAGTTCGTTCATTGTGAATATGAATTTGATAAAAAAAAACCGGTCAAGAGCGAGTCGGACACGCGCACCGAGGGTTCTGTACATTTGTAGGTATGTAACTACTTTACGGTTTTCGGATTTTTTCCTTCACTTGTACTACATGACATTGCTTCTTGCTAAATTTCATGATTCTAGGTCAACGGGAAGTACCCTAAAGGTTTTGATTCCCTTGCGAGTGTAAAAATATGCGGCATAAATGGAACATAAACGCCCGTATCTCTTGATTGCGTTGACTTAGAACTTTGGTTATTTCACTGCTTCAAGGCATTGCAGCCCTGAGTATTTGATATTAATTTCAACTTGATAACTCCACGCGTTCCTGAGAAAAAGGGTCTTGACAGACAGACGGACAACGGAGTGATCTTAAAAGGGTTCCGTTTTTCCTTTTGAGATACGGAACCGTAAAAACAGTCGTGAGGTGTCGTGGGACACCCCGGTTGGAACCAAGTTCACGGCACTTTTGTAACGTAACAAAAGTGTTACACTGTTTTCGTTTTTGCTCGCATTCGTGTGCAGAGAGAGCAGCATAACGTGAGATTAGGAACTTCGTTCCAATAGTTTTTCCCGATTTGTCACTACGGCTACTGTATTTCAAATAGCAAACAAAACCTTTCTTGACTTGTTAGGGACCTAACACCTGCTTCCATGGCGTCTTCTTTCATGATTCTCTCAATGACACTAAATGCATGAACAGGTAAACAAAACAAAGTAGATATATTCTGCCTCAAGAATGTTTTCAACGACTTTGTAACTTAGAATATCACCTGTATTCTAAGTAAAGGCAAAATATCATAGTACAATACGTTGAAGTATGTTTTTAATTTGCTAGATAAGTATCTTATTATAACTGGTGCAACACTTCTTTGTCCAGTAAAACAACGGAAATACCAACAGAATCTAGAAACAATTCCAAACATTTAGCTCCAAATGACGAAACTTTAAGTTAGCAGCTCGGAACATGTGCATGTAACTGCCACAGCATTCCTAGGAACATATTTCACAACTTTATTATCTAGAAAAGATGGCCAGTTTCGTGTCGTTGGTCGCCTTAAAAAAATATTATGTTTCGAGCATCGTTCGGCCTCCTGTAATTGGAGCTTTACACCCAACTTTAGAGGTACTTCGGCTTGACTGCAGAATTTTTCTGATATCATTTTTAACTACATTTTCCCTCGCAGTTTAAAAATATTTTACACTAGCCTTTGTATTTTTCTTCCGTTAATTTCTATACTAGACACGAACAAGAAAGTGGTTACTGTTATAAAATGGACCTAAATTAACTTTATAATTGTTATAAATGCATTTAAGACTAAGTACGAAGTTGTTACCATTCTCGGCTTCCTTGGGGCAAAATTCACGAAATCTGGCGCATAGTTTTTCCTCATTAATAAAACAGTTCCGGGAAACGAGGAACTTGGCGTTCCCCATTACGACTCGCTTTTGCCTTTTTAATTATTTTTTATAATGTATTTTTATTTGAACTTCACAGTTTGGTAACTTCTTTGAGGCGTTATTTCAGTCTGTTACCAGTTTTCTCCTCTTTATTTCACCAATATGCCTAAACAGTATGATTGTAAACATAATTAACGCAAGTTGACCTCATACACCCCAATTAGCTAACTATTAGGTATTATTAAGAAAATCGTGTTGGCTACAATCATTACTTTATGCATTTAAAATTGAGTTTTAGTGAGCCTTGAAATAAGATTTAATTTTCTTTGGCTTAATCGGCAGCCATGGCGAAATACATAATTTTTGAAAAAATACCTATATTAGAAGTTACTGAAATCAATTCAGTAATCAATTATGAACAAACTACTTTCAGAACCTGCGTTTATTATGTTACATCTTGTATACTTATTATTTACATACTTATATACTTCTTTCTCTTCTACTTCTTTATCTTCTACTTCTTTCTCTTCTTCATTCTTCCGATGTTAACATTTCTAAAAGACTAAATGATATAACGAAGTTGTTTGAACTGTTTACACTTATTATGAAATTATATTATCATCATCATCATCTGACCCCAACACCGACCCCAAAATAGTTGGGAAAAGGCTAGCCTTCTCCCAACTATGTTGGGGTCAGCTTCCAGTCTAACCGGATCCAGCTGAATACCAGTATTACATAAATTATTTAAATTATATTTACTTTATATAAATTATATCATTACCGGAAAATAAATACAATTAACACTTCTAGATATTTATAAATGCGTTTAAATCGGGTCGGTAAATAATTATTTTATTGAAAACTAATTGCAAATACTTTTGGGCGCGTAATTAAATTCGTTGGATTCTTCAGTAAATATAAAATGCTCTCAAAACTGTGAAGGAAAACATTGTGAGGAAACCGGCATGTCCTAGAACTAAAAATTCGTAGACATGTGACATCTACCAACCCGCGTGGTGGATTGCGGCCCACTCCCTCTCACCGAGTGTCGGCCTGTATCCCAGCAGTGGGCACGTTATAGGCTATAGCGACGGTAGATTTATGTAGGTAGGTTCTTGATAATACTTTCATCTTTCATTAATTCTTCTTTTTTCATCGTTCTCTTGGGCTTATCCCATTAATTTGGGTCAGCGAAACATGTCTTCTTTGCCATATATTCTTCTGTATTAATCGTAATTTCAGTAGTCACTTCCTTTCTAGCCATATTATCTTTCACACTGTCCACCCACCATTTCTTTAGCCTTATAGCCATCCATATTCTTACCCAAAACTTGATGATACTTATTTTTTTTTAATGGTTGTTTGGCTTGCTTTTAATGTGGCATTCCACGATGTTATGAAAAAGTGTCCTATATTAAATGACCATCATTATTATAAACCCATAGAATATTAATGATTTTCTTTCCTCGTGAAAAATCCATAACAAAAGATGGCCTACAAACATATTTTCATTAATTTTAAATCTATGTACTTATAAAAACCTTTCTAGTAAATATAACTTATAAACGTCACATTTCCACTTACCTACTGTAACTTAACAAACTCGTCAAACGATTTTGATCTCTAACTTTGTCGCTTTTAGGTTACTTTTGGATTGCCTATAACTGGAAACAATACTATCAAACTATTTTGATCTCTGACTGAGATATTTTTAGGTTCGAGTTTGTGTGATGTAGTGTAACAAAACACCTTGGGTAGGTGCCAAGACTAATAATAGCCTAGACTGACTCCAGACTCAATCCTTGACCTATCATAGTCGGTTATATATTGATTTATCTCTTTGCTCACATAATGTTTCGAAGATGTTAATGTATGGTTCAAAATCTTTGACTTGTTTATTAGGTAAAATGTGTTTGTAACTGAAAGATTAGGTTATTGATTTGAAATTTATCAATGAAGTTTACGTAAGGGTGTAAGGGCGCTGGCCTGGAACATAAAGGGCTAAGGAAGGAACACGGGTGGGTTTTAGTTAGTAAGAGTCTGACACTCCCTTCCGCTCCACCCAGAGCGGGAGGGGTCATTTGATGATTTCCCATCCGCAAAAAAAAAAAAAAAAAGGGTGTTATACTGTCTACATAATACTTACACTATATAGTGAGTAGGTAAATGTATACAAATAGTAATTTTATTTAAATGTAGAGAATATGCCGCACGTTATCGTTTTTAATTCAACACACATACCTACAGTTTTTTTATATGAACAAGTGATTAAACTTGAAAACGGTTGAAAGTAATTTTAAGTAATAAATATATGTATAAAGTTTACTAACTGAAATTTTTTGAAAACAATTTTTTTAAGACAATTTTTTTAGTGCCCATTTTTGGCACAGATCATTACGAAATTATCTTCAAAAAGTGGTGCCAAAACTGGCACAAACTCAAAATTGTTTTCATCATTCAATCGTTATCTGGGGAAGATAAATAAAACCATGATTAGACCTGCTGTCTTGTATGGATCAGAATGTTGGGCCACAAAAGGGATGAATGAAAGGCAATTGCATGCAGCTGAGATGAGAATGCTAAGAGGGATGTGTGGTGTTACACGAATGGATAGAATAAGAAATGAGTACATAAGAGGAAGTTTGAAAGTGGCACCGGTAACTGAAAACTTGTCTGGAAACCGGTTGTCATGGTATGGGCATGTGTTACGAAGAATGAGGAAAATATCGTGAGTAGAATTTTGAGTATGGATGTCGATGGCAAGGTGGACCGACGACCTTGTGAAGGCCGCAGGAACCCGTTGGATGCGAGAAGCACAGAACCGGTCGAAGTGGAAGTGCTTGGGGGAGGCCTATGTCCAGCAGTGGACGTCTTTTGGCTGAAATGATGATGATGATGTCGATGGCTATAAAAGTAGGGGAAGCCCAAAGAAACGATAGATGGAATGTGTGAATGACGATATGGTTAGAAAGCCACTACCGAGATGACGACTATAATAGAGAAGTATGGAAGAAAAAGACATGTTGCGTCAACCCAAATAAATTGGGATAAGGGCAGGAGAATGATAACTTATCCGTTATCTACAATTTGATATAAACTAATAAGTATGTATAATTATCTAACATGGCCTGGTTGCTCGTCACCAGTTGAGCATTTTTCAGTCCTGTCTAAAAACTTCCTTCCTCAAAACTAGACACGAGATAAATCACTAAACACAACAAAATACTACTTTTTCTAAACTTTGTTTACACTATACTGTCGCATTGTTTACAAGTTTACGTGTTACAGTTGACAGTTCTACACCGTTTCACATTCCATCGGCCATTCGCTCGATATTTACGAAAGCATGATTAAAGACTAAATCACTTAGCCCACTCCGTTAATAGTCCAAAGCAATAAAAACGTATTCTAAGTTAGTACAACTTGCTTAAGTATTTTGAACCTTATGATTAAATTGCTAAGGTGTATAATGAAGCTAGGTTTAAGCTTCTTGATGTCTTAAAATCGTATTCTAAGGAAGGAAACTTTGTTTATCGATTTTGAACCTTATGACTAAGCTGCTAAGGTGTATAATGGAGTAAAGTTGAAGCTTCTTGTTATCTTAAATCTAGTCTATCAATGCGGCTTAGGCAGTATGAATGCGTAAAATTTTTTCACGCTCATGTGTTCTTGATAGACATTTTATGACATATAAGAACGGAAAATGTTCCGTTATTAAACGCTTCAATGATATTTGCATGTTTTTTTAATGTGTTTATAAAATACGTCGTTTAGAAGATTTTTTTATGTGTCTGCCGAGATGACGATAAAAATTGCGACTGAAATAGCGTTTGTCTTTGTAATCTCTAGTTTGCCCTAGTTTTACGCCTTGTAATTATGAACGTCTTCAATTAAAACTGCTTTGTACGCTCTTCACGGATTCACAGTAATGTGTGAATAAAAGCGTTTTTAGAAACTAACCGTGTAGTTGATCCCAAATCACTTGTTTTCGATCGTAAACTTTAGTGAACTTTTCTTTAGTTTAAATGAACACAAAAATCCATTTTAATAAACCATGTATAGAAAACATGATATACCGCCATAATTATCATAAACATTCACAAAGAAGCTTAAGTCTAAACTAACCTCCGCCTCCTACTATGTGTCTTGCGCCGATTATGGGCGGGCGGGTCGCTTGCGTACGCGCAGCCCTCGCCCTCAGCGCTGTGTCCTGCCCCCATTGCTACCCCATTCCACAACACACACCGTCACTGATGACACACGCCACCAACGACACCCCACACTGAAACAGTGACGATGACTTTTCTGACTTTTACGACTTCTCCGACTATTCCGACTTTTATGACTCGTGTAGGCTATCAAGCGCGCGTGGTTGTAATTAGTATGGTGAGGTTCAAGGTGGAAGGTTCCGGGTGCCGTGGTGCTGATGATAGCCCGCAACGTATTGCCTGGACGGCTCGCGGCGCGAATGTGAAGCGTAGCGTCGCATGCGCCGCGCACGCGCAATGTCTACGTTATTGTTAATTAGTTTGTGTTAGAAGCTGATGGCGGGTGTAGGTAATTGAGAGTGGGTGAGTGAGCGATTGATTGGTTCTTTCAGATACTTAAAATATTTTTTCGAAACGTTGAATCAGGGAACGTTGTGTCAGTAAATGGTAACTTAGGCTTTACTTTTGCGACTAAACGAGTAGAACTAAATTAAAGCTTTTTTTTTAAAGTTCTTACTAGCTTCTGCGTAGGACGTTCTGCATTCGTGATCGAACGAAAAACATTAAACTTTATTTAAACAATCCGATTCTTACAAGCTGCTAGTTATTTCATATTTGACTTCATATTCATCATTGTGTGAAACATAGGAAAATTCATATCATATCGCAAATTTATATCGTACTTAGGTACAGTTTAAAAAAAATTAACTGGATCCTAAGGTAAACAAAAACTCAAGCTCTGTCCCCATATTTAATCATTGGTCATAAATGCAGAACTTTTGTCACTAGTACAAAAAATACGAAAAATAGTTTCACTTGTTTACGTTTTCAATATTCTACTGACGTATGTCTTTAAGCAACTAGCTGTTGCCCTTGACTTCGTATGCGATCCAGAATGAAAAGCAGCCTATGTTCTTGCTCAGATCATGGTCTATCTGTGTGCCAAATTTCATGCAAAAATAAGACGTTTTAAGGTTATAGCACACATATCAATTCGGAAAGGGATCGTCACCGTATCAACTTGAGCCATTCAATATTCTTTGTATGAAACTCCCTACTGCAACGCACAATTATCGGAATCGTAGCGTAATCGCCTCGCCTCGGGACAAGCTCACAAACCGCGGTGCGGTACGTGGTCAACTTGTAGTTCCCGCGCTTACGGCTCGTCGTCCCCGCGCTTACGTCTCTTCGTCCACCCTTGCCCCCCCCACCCCTCCCGCGGCTTGCAGCACCATCAACAGCGGTCGGCGAGCCGTAAGCGCGGCGTTGCCTAGACGTAGCCAAGTCGACGTAACGGAGCTGCTGATCCGCTTTGGTTACGTGCTTACGTTAGGTTGACGCCTGTTTGACAGCGAGGCGAAAGGCGATACGGTGACGATCCCTTTCCGAGTTGATATGTGTGCTATGACCTTTAGCGTGAAAGCACAATTTGTCGAAGTGGGGGATTACTGACCCATACAACACCCAGTGCGAGTGTGGTGCTTCTGATCAGACCATGCCCCGCTTGTTGGAGTGTTCTAAGTGCCCGTTCACCTGCACATTGGATGACCTACAGAACGCTACTGATGCCGCAGTCAACGTGACCACTTACTGGGCTCAAAGTATATAAAAAAACAACGATAAAGAGTACCATCGACAAGATAAGAAGAAGAAGCGTGAAAGCGTAACAAACAAATAAACAAACTCACTTTCGCATTTATAATATTATAGTTGGGATTCAGTCAATCTGCAACACCCAATCCATTAGCCGCCGACCTCTTACACCTCACATTCCTCCTCCACGGGCTACTAATTGTTGCGCGATCCGCCTCGGAAATCGCTTCGCTCTCGTTTCTTCTAATTACACGAACGGTTGCTTTCCCGATGGAAACGTCGCATGTGCCACCGGAAGGAACCGAGAGCCGACTGTCCACATGGCCATTTAGTTGCCACGGTGACTGACTAACCTCACAACTCTATCTGGCCAGTGAAGCGGGAATGGTTCTTAATGAATCACCACTTAGCGCTTTAGTTCCGGAATGAATGATTGGTGCCGTTATGAAGGTCTTGAAAAAAAAGTTATCAGTTAAAACTAATGTAGCATATGAATAATTATTGGTCTTTTTGGCTGCTAATAACAACAGCTTACATACGGTTTGACAGTTGAGAATTTATTAGGTTTATAGAAACCATTGGCATGATGGTCAGTGGTATTGTGTGACGCGACTTGGCAGTCAGGGTTCAAGGGGTAGCAGCTTTGAACATTGTGTAGCAATAGCTAGGGCTCTCATAAGCAAATAAGCATTGAATAGAATACTTTTCATAAAGCGTAATCAGTCTATAACTTTCCCACTGCTGGGACACAGGCCTCCTATCTGTGAGAGAGGGCAAATAAGCTTCATTCGAAATAATTCATAAAATCATAATGTCGTAAAAAGGCTCAAGCCATACAAAACTTTCAAACAAGCAATCGAAGAAGAAGCCCACAATGGAAACTACTACTTAATCACACGTTAACTGAAGTATGATTGATCTATCGAAGCGATTATTAAGTGCATCTCTTGTACGCCGCGATTGGAAAACTGTAGTTAACACACATCTTTATTTACTGGTACACTTGTGGGAATGTTCACACCATAAATGTTAGTGCCAAATACATAAAGATTGTTGACAACGCTATGACATCTGTAAGAAATATGATTTATTTCTCAAAGAACAAATTACAGTTCACTTAAAGAGAAACTTAAATAAATTAACATTATGTTGTAGTTTACATTACGACGTTCAAGCCATCCAAGAAACTGAACAGCATAGTTTCATTCATAAAATATAGCAAGTATGTCTATGGTCTGATTTTTCCAACGCCAGACAATTTTTGAATCTGAAATTGAGTTGTTTATGTGAATCATATAAAAACAAACTGCTCCGTTGGTCTAGTTAGTGGTCGCAAGCTCTACTGCTGAACATGAGGTCTTGGGTTCGATTCCTGGGTCGGTCAAAGTGTTATTGTGTTTTTCCATCTGGAATTTCTCAGTAGCAGCCCGGAGTTTGGATGTGTCGGGTTGACATTAGGCTCGCTTCCTTAACAGGTGAAATGTGAGTGTATAATACGTACTTCTTTGCCTAACCCTTCAGGAATTACAGGCGTTATGTTATGTGTTTAATCTTCAAAAGGTGAGGCCTGACTAAGCAATTCTTTCTTCGTACAATAAAAGTCATACTTCATAAAAAGGCTAATGATTTACGGACTTGTTCAACAAAGCACATAAAAGGAATGGTAAAAAGTGATGTTCCGTGTACACCGGGATTGGCTCTATTTCACTCGAACCACCCCTTAGAATTATAACTTCCTCTTAATAGGGGTGGCCCAGGTTGACTTTATCAATGAAACTGAAAGAAAACTCGTCAGCTTTTTAGGAATTTATGCTTTGAATGAAAGTTAATTAACTCTTTCAGACCGTTAGCGTATACCTATAAAAATATTTTCATCGTGTGTTAGGTTTCAGGGTTATTATTGTCATTAAGTCCCATGTAATATGGGGCGAACCTATTGCCATCAACCGGGCACAAATCAGTCTCCGGGGTTTTACTGAGAAATTCCAGATGAAAAAAAACTCAATAACAAACACTTTGCCCGATCCGGGAATGGAATCCAGGACCTCATGCTCAGCTGTAGCGCGCACTAGACCAACGACACAGGTGGTCGATCTTTATCAATGTCATTATTACTGTGTGTGTAATATTAATTGTGTTTTAAAACAACACTAAGTACCATCCCTAACTGAAAACGCAAATCATCACGAAATTGAAAATTATGAGTTCGTTCGGCAACAAGTCATTTTTACCACACACGAAATACTTGTTAAATCTTTATTTTAATAAATATAGCCTAATATACCGGGTACATTTTTTTTAATTTGTACTCATTCCGGGTTAGGTCCCGGTACGTGACGGAATACCGGACATTTTTCATTCCCGTGAAGCGGATAAGTGAATTCCTGGGGCTGTTTCCCGGAATGAAGTGGTACCGCCCTCGGCCCCTCGCCTCTTGAACGTACTATGGGTATGTTGGTATGGCAGGGACCTTTAGACATAGTGATAATGATGTAATAAAATGTAGGTATTACGTGAAAGAAAGAATAATACCTACACAGTATATTATTATATGTATTTTATTTGGAGTACACCTACTAAATATGTAATGTTTAGTGTATAGCTTTTGTTGGAGATCCTAAAATAATAAAATAAATAACGTTTATTCGGACACAGTTCGTGAAACACTAAATACACGCATGGAACATAAGAAGTTATTTACGGTTTATTTGTTTATCAAATTACGTTTTATGTTAAAACGAGAAACTTCACGCGAACGAAGTCGTGGGCAGAAGCTAGTTACCTAAGTTCTAAAACTCGTCAGATTAAGTTACACTTACGTCCCCTAACTTATCATACCTTCTTCTCAATTTTACAAATAAATAACTCCTGAAACGGGTGGCCATTGATATCATAATCAGCGCGACAGTGACGAAGGTTCAATTGTTCAAGAACTAGGACCGGATTACTTACCGGTACTCATCCGGATAAGGTAGTAAGAAAGGCTTTGTGCCCAGTGTAAGGGGCTGTTCATTTATTACGTAAGAGGATTTGAGGGGGGAGGGGGGGGTCCGCCAGGGTCGTAGGTTTTTCGAAAGAGATACCGTGGCCCCTGGCACAGGCAACTGAAGGAACACGGGTGGGTTTTAGTCAGTAAGAGTCTGACACTCCCTTCCGTTCCGGCCAGAGCGGGGGGGTCATTTGATGACTTCACAAACAAAAAAAAAAGGAGGGGGGGAAGGGGGCCGAACAAGTCTTATTTTTTCTTACGTGGAGGTGGGAGGAGTCTAGATTGTTCTTACGTAAGATCACAAAAGTAAGCAAAAATTCTAAGTTTTTAATTTTTTTTATACTTTCTCTTTGCAATTTTGTTAAAACACCGATCTTACGTAAGATTGAAAGGGGGAGAGGGGGGTTCTCCAAGTCTTATTTTTTCTCACGTAGCAGGAGGGGGTCAGAAAGTGGTCAAAATTGTCGTACGTAATAAATGAGATTTATTCCGGTCTGAACAGCCCCTAAGTAGGTCTTAGGATTGTGTTCGAATTTTGAGAGGAAATTGAGCCAAGAATATCAAAGACGAGAGGGGCAATTTTCTGTATTTTTTAGAACGTTCGCATTCCAATCTCAGTCTCAATTGGGTAAAAATACAATCAATTTACCTTAGACATAATCAGCCTATAATGTTCCTACTGGGACACAGGCCTTCTCTTAGTGAGAGGGAGTGGACCGTAGTCCATCACGTGGGCCCAGTGCGGGTTGACAGATATCACATGTGTTCGAGTTATACCATAAAGAAGAACGGGGTAATATCCTCAAGGTGTTACGAGGACGGAAACACGGTGACTTGTCGGAGTAAATGGTCTTTGGCTTACCACGACGTGCAATGAACCTATTCAGTGCTGCAATAAAGGCATGTTTTGTTAAATCTGAGACAAGCTCCAGGTGAACCGCCCTTGTGGCTTCTAGGACATGCCTTACGATGTTTTTCTTCACCATTTTGAAAGCAGTGGTGATGAAATAATTTACACAAAATAAAGCAACTGACTAGGTTCGAACCTACGACCTACAACTCGTAAGTCGCAGCCGTTACCACTAGGCCACCACTGCTAAATTTACCTTCATTTACCAAAGTTTTTGACATTGATTGTCACTAAAATGGGTTGTGATTTAACTTTGAACGTTTTTTTTTTTGTTATTTGGCTTTCAGTCGTTGTCATACTTGCTGGTTTGTGTCTGTTGTGTGTGTCTGAACTCCACCACAATAGACGACTTGTATGTGAATTTTTGTAGAAGGAATTTACGACCTATTTTCATTCGTCACATTGCTATTAGAAGAATACGTAGGTGAAGTCAGGCCAATTTAGTTGTAAGCAAATTGTCTACCAACAGCAACTGTCATTCTTTGACAGTTGTATAAATTGGATATAACATGGCAAATTGATGAAGGGTGTCAATTTGTTTAACAATTAACTTCCCTGACTTTACCTACGTAACAATGTGGTACTGAGTGGACGATATGCCATTAAATGGCTATAAAACATTAAATAACTATAAAATAAAACACACAAATACTATTAACAAAATTACATGGCCTTATTAAGCTTGCACGGAACCTATAAAGTTCCAATTAATCCTAGTAATCAGATTTTATATCCATTGCGTTATTTCGTCGATTTTCCACCAAAATGCGCGAACAATACGCGCGTTGGTGTGGCATGTCCTTTATCGTCGTATTATCACGCTCATGAATAATGGATAACAGCAGTATTGTGAAGCAATAATCCCCAAACAATAGTGATTAAAGCTTTTGTTGTTCTTAACAATGATTGTGTATTGGGAATAATTTTATAATTTATTATGTGTCATTACCGATAATAATTAAACGAAAATAATTCGGTGTAGTCAATTGGAGCCTTTGTTATCGTTCCATAGTTTGCTTATTATTATTACAAGTAGGTAGGTAACTATAGTGAGGTCCTCTTCTAATAAGATTTATTCTTAAATATCCCAGAGGGGTAATTTGTGTATTGTTTCTGCAATAGGTAAACGTTTTTTTTAATTTTATTATTAGAGCCTAGTTAATGAAAATAACTAAAATGTTTTTTTTTTAATTAAAATTGAAAAAATCTACTGTTGAAGTATTTTTCTGTAACAATATCGATCCGCACATCCACCCAGAACTGCCGACCCTTTTGACTAAAACGTGTGTGATGATAACTATTGTAATAAGCTAAAATATCTCGCTTCGGACTGATTTCAAGTTTTCCAACAAATTGTATAGCTCCATTGACTCTCATTTTCCAATAACATCGGAACGAACGTGGCCAAACTTTCAGTCTTCTCGAATTCTCATTACGTGTTCCCCGACTTTGTTACATACAAACCTCATTAAAATACGGAGTAAATAATAATAACACACAAAATGCATCCCATTTTGTGAACCGAGAAGCGAGGATTCGTTTACATTTGGAAGAGTATAGGTAAAATAAATTAGGTACTGGAAAACCATTTAAATTTTTCAGTAGTTGGTACACAGATCTGAAGGCTAATTCCTGTAATTAAAAACTTTCATAATCTAGTCGCAATATAATCTCGGCGACGATCAATGTCAAAAACTTGTTAAAAGGTAGGGATTTTAGAGGTTATTTGACAGATTGAGACTGAGATGAGACTGAACGTTCTTAAAATTACGAGGATTGCCCCTCAGACTTGTGGAAGAGCATTTAAACTATTTCTATGTTAACTAGCTGGTTAACTTAAGATCACACAGGAAAAATCCCGAGACCTTTTCGTTTCGTGCGTCGTACGATTGCATAGAAACATAATATTCTGCATTCCACGTATGCATTTCCTTGATTTTTTTTTTATGGAACTGCAGCTCTTAAATAACTGACTATGAAATTAAGTACTTCTCCTTACCGAAAGCCTGCTTACTGTACTAGACTACCTACTTGCCCAATATGAACGCGCCCTATAGGGACTATGGCTTGATTTCCGTCGGGAGGTTTAATATAAGCCCGTTGTTATTGTACCGGCGTCGCTTACCATTATATATATTTAGTTCGCTTACTTCTGTTACTTAGTAGGCAGCGGGATAATAATGATTTTGTGTTTTATATTATTAAACAGGAATTGTTGGCTTCATGGTGGGGTGATAATTGATTTACAAAATAATAAAAATAACAGTACCCTATCCTAATATAGAGCTATGAAACTGACCATATATTTTTTAACTCATAACGGGACATGGGTTTATAAACGACAGTTAGCAGGTTAAATGAAAATAATCACAACTTAAAATTTTTCTTTATTTTGAAAAAGTGTAACTTAATACAATTAGTGTTCTTCACTATACCATAATTCAGATTAATTATGATTATTTTTATTCTAACAAATAGCCATTCAGCGTGAAAATTGAAAATAAATAAGTAGTTAAGGTTTCATTACAATTAGAAATCTTAATAAATTCGAACAAATTGTGAAAAATAAAAATCAATCATCAGTTCACCATTCTTATTATATCAAATTTCCTCTGACATATGTTTTCAAAACGGGACTGTGATGCGTCCCGAAGCTTTGTTTGGGGACAAAGGGACAGAAATGACTGAGGAAAAGGACAGTCCCGTTGAAAACGGGACGTATGGTCAGTTATGAGGAACAGGGTAAAGTTCACTCATCCTTCCATAAGGAAGGATCCTCCGACCAGACGGTTGTTGTGTCTGGTGGGCAACTACCCAATGATTAATGTCGGGACGTTGTATCCAGGGTCAAATGAATTTAGCTAGCGAAACTCCGCAGACATGATGGGTAAGTATCGATATCTAAACACGATAAAATAAAAATAAATAAAATAGATTTGCGGTTTCTTTTTTGGGGTCGACGACCGCTGGCTGTTTTGTTACTTGAAGTATGAGTTAAGGAAATCGGTTTTCTTTTGTTTTATCGTGTTGTGATATAGATATCCACCAGAAAAGACTACCTATCCTGCGGACCTGCGGTCGATGACCCAATTTTTTTTTTATGTTTTGTCATTTTTAGATTCGATATCCGTGTCGACACCCAATACGTCCGCGGAGTGTCGCTACCACGGATATCTATGGTCACTACTTACACAATCGTAGAGATCGCGACGCCCCCGTAAGGGGGCGTGGCGAGCGGTACCGGGGCTGTGCCCCCCGGCCGCGAAAGGCAACACGGTGGCCCGTAAATACGGGCCCCTCATAATGGCGGCATCAAAGGCCTGAAGATTATTGGGCGCACGTAGGTGACGTGCGCCCATGTGAATGATTGCATGTTGTGTCTCTGTAAGGGCGCCGCGACGCTGATAAGCAGCGCCGCTTTCTTCACGACACCCCGGCGGTCAGTCCCCGCCAGGTGAGACCCCCAGTTACCTGGGGGAGGCCCGGCGGAGGACGACCAGCGACGGAGGTGCCGACTCGACGCTCCTACAGAGTATGGGTGAGTTGCCCCCGCCCGCCCCGCTTCCAGAGCGAGCCGTCCACGGTCCGGGCTAAGGAGCAGTCGTGGTCACTACTTATATTAATTTGACCCTGTATAATGCTAGTTGTGCGGTAAACTCCGCTTGCGCGATGCAGGATTTTGCGTGACGTCAGTGTGATGCGTAGTTCGCATATGGCGATGAAGATGTAATATACTTACAATACATTTCTTCGTTGAATAGTAAACTCATAGATTTTAAAAAAAAAAAAAAAACATTATGTTGGCCTTTTGGTCTTTGCGTTGTGATCTTTTATGTATTCGTTTGTTTTATTAATGTCATCACTCCAAATATCAAAGTTATCAAACGCTACTAACAAATTCAAAGTTAGTCGCTGAAGTTATGTTCTTCCGATTTCCTAACTGAACAAGTTTCAGATACCAAAGTAGTGAGTTACGGTTTATTTCGCGGCTGAATTTTAATGCGTCGATAGTATCTGTTCTAGAAATAGCTCGAGTTAATAAGTTTTGAACCGTTCATCCGTCTGATTTGCTCTGATAACTTTAGTTAAGATTTTAAGCATGTAACTATCATTGAGCATAAGATAACATGATACTACGCCTGTAGGTATGCCAAAGGGTTAAGCAGTGGTGTAGCCTATAGTACACCCACATATCGCCAGTTATGTTTAAGTCCTATGCAATAGGGGGCGAGCCTATTGCCATCAACCGAGCACAAATCGAGACTCCGGGCTGCTACTGAGGAATTCCTGCTGAAAAAACACAATAACACTTTGCCCGACCCCTGAATCGAACCCAGAACCTCGTGCTCAGCACTAGCGCTTGCGACCACTGAACCAACGAGGCAGTCTTGCTCTGATAACTATAGTTATAATTTTCAGATCATATTTAAATTGCTAATAATACCTATCACTACGTGTATCATTGAGCACTGCTATATGGGGATTTTTACAAAGGAATCCAAATTTAACACTTTGCCGGACACTTATGGGGGAAGCGCTAAGGTACCCCGCGAAATTCAAATTTTCTTACGTTTTTTGCAATTTGCTGGTCAGTATTAAGTTGTACGTTGATTTAAATATGATTCGCGACCGTAACAAATATGTATTTACAGAATTATAATCATTAGGATCAGTAATACAACTTGTTATGTTAGTATAATTGTAAAATGTCGTTGGTCCCGGCTGTCATTCCTGGATCTTTGACAGTCGTTACGGGTAGTCAGAAGCCTGAAAGTCTGACAACCAGTCTTATCAGGGGGAATCGTATTACCCAGTAATTGGGTTGTGGAGGTCAGATAGGCAGTCGCTCCATGTAAAATACTGGTATTCAGCTGCATCCGGTTAGACTGGAAGCCGACCCCAACATGGTTGGGAAAAGGCTAGGCAGATGATGATGAATTGTAAAATGTCAAGATTTCATGAAATAGTCATTCAGTGGGATTACTTGGTCTTAGAGAGTTGTGAATTCTGTAAATACATCTTTGTTACGGTCGCGAATCATATTTTAATCAACGTACAACTTATTACTGACTAGCAAATGGCAAAAAATGAATTTCGCGGGCTACACTGGCGCTTTCGTCCGCGCCTCGACGTAATAACAATAAAACTTTTATTGTGTCTCGTTTAGTGTCCTTCAATGTGTTTAAATATCATGGAGACAGAACCCTGGTCTGGTAAAGGACAAGAGTTTAGTAAACATTACACTGGAATAATTTCATATTGTGGCAGTTTGGATACATTATAACTCCAATACCAAATTCTAAAACATTTCGTCAAGTCCGGGGTTATCTTCTACAGCATCATCTTCCTAGCTTTTTCCCAACTATGTTGAAGTCGGCTTCCAATCTAACATGGATGCAATTGAATGCCAGTATTTTACGTGTAGCGACTGCCTATCTGACATCCACCGGGTAATAGGATACCCCTTGGAATGACTGGTTGTCAGACTTTCGAGCTTCTAACGACCCGTAATGACTGACAAAGGCCTACGAATGACAGCCGGGACCAACGGCTTAACGTGCTTACCGAGGCACGGAGGGGTCCTTGATATGCAAAGATGGTCACCCATCCAAGGACCATCCGCGGCAAGCGTAGCTTAACCTAATCGATCGACCCGTGCGGCTGTTATTACTTAGACAGAAGCCCCTCTTATCTGTTATATCTATACATATTAAATAAATGAAAGTCACTTTTCGTGTCTTTCTGTATGACCGCGTTGTTCTCCTAAACTGCTGCGTACCGTATGCAAATGCGGTTTTCACCATCATTATAGAATTTGTTCCGGAAGGCTGTATAATACATTCATATTAAAGTTACATTTAAATAATAAGGAAACCTCAAAAATAAAGAAGCAGAAGAGGCGGGAGGAATCTAGTAATATACAAGGTGAAGACAACAATATAACAATCAATTAAACTGGGTATGTTGTACTTGTAACTAATGACATTCCCAATCTGTATACAAAAATTCAATCAAATATAATCCAATAGTTTAGTCACTATAGCTAGTCAAAGATTGGCAAAACCCATAGTCGGCGCAACACTATTAGATAGTTTGTAGGAAAAAATCACTTTTTAGGGTTCCGTACCTAAAGGGTAAAAACGGGACCCTATTACTAAGACTTCGCTGTCTGTCCGTCCGTCTGTCTGTCACCAGGCTGTCTCTCAAGAACCGCGATAGCTAGACAGTTGAAATTTTCACAAATTATGTATTTCTGTTGCCGCTATAACAACAAATACTAAAAACAAAATTAAATAAATATTTAACCGGGCTTCCATACAACAAACGCGATTTTTTTTTGCCCTTTTTTGCACGATATCAATAATGGCAACAGGTAAGCAATTGAGTTTTTTTAAATTTCAAAGCTAGGATTTATTTGGCTATACTCTTAGCCAGTGTTTTCATTTTCGTATTATTGTCTCCACATTGTATAAAGATAACTAAGTAAGGATATTGAAACTGTTATAACGATCTGCAGCAAACTTGCAAAAAGCTTTTTTCCGCTGAAGTTCTCCATAAAACAAAAGAAATCATCCTAACTTTCAAGATAGATAACGTTATTTTTGTTCCAAAAACTTTAACGTTACTTCAACAACATTGCCTGAAAAGGAACATTTTGACAATCGATTTATTCCCTTACACGCAGAGCCACAAGGTCGAGATTGACAAATAAAGACAGGTTGCTTCAATCTGTATCACCATACGCCGAAATGGCGGTAATCAAGGAAAGTGGGAGAAACCGAAAAGCGATAGAGAGGTAGGTATTAGGGAAGATTACTCTTGTTGTTTGGGAATTTTGCTGATGTTTTAAAGATCATGAATAATGATAGCATTACGCCTGTTTTCCCCAAATAGTTAGGTAGAGGTGTGCCTACCTATAGTCATCATCGGTCGGCTTCCAGTCTAACCGGATGCAGTTGAATACCAGTATTTTACATGGAGCGCCTGCCTATCTGAACTCCACAACCCAGTTACTGGGTAATACGATACCCCTTGGTAAGACTGGTTGTCAGACTTTCGGGCTTCTGACGACCCGTAACGACTGTCAAAGATCCACGAATGACAGCCGGGATCAACTGCTTAACGTGCTTTCCGAGACACGGAGGGGTCACGGTATGTAAAGATGGTCACCCATCCACAGACCAACCGCGGCAAGTGTAGCTTAACCTGATCGATCGACCTGTGCGGCTGTTATTATTTAGCCACGGGCTCCAGAGGTGTGCCTTATAGTACGGCACATTTCGCCGGTTAAGTTAAAGTGCCATGTAAAAGATGGCGAGTCTATTGCCATCAGCTGGGCACAAACCCAGACTCCGGTCTGCTACTGAGTATTTCCAGATGGAAAAACCCAATAACACTTTGCTCGACCCGGGAATCGAACCCAGGACCTTATTAAGCTTAGCAGTAGCGTTACGTCTAACGAGGCAGCTAACTTCGAGGAAGATCATGAATTTTTCTTTCTAATAAGTTCGCTGATGGAGTCCACTTGTCACTTTTCTTTTTTGGGTCAACAAATCACTGAACAACTAAAGTACTATGAATGTTATGCTTGTCTCCAATTGAAAATCGGTAAAAAAAACTTGTCTATGTACAGTCAACAAAAGAGATAAGTATGCAGGACCGTCGGATATAGTTGAAGTTTAGTAAGAAACCGATGGATATTGTCGACTGAAATTTAATTTGATAAATGAACCGTTTGTTAACTAATAATAAAGTTAAATTTACTCGAGAATATCCATCGGTTTCCTACTAAACTTCAACTATATCCGACGATCCTGCATACTTAGACTGTACCTACATAGACGAGTTTTTCTGTTTTGACTAGGCACCTTTATCTTCTTTTATATTTCCACAAACATGTCCTATTCGAAAGACATACACGTACGTAAATATCGGAAAAGGGCATAATCTTCGTTTGTTCAGGATATTGAGATCGTCGATTTAGGCATGTTTAACAATAAGATATTCAAAACATGTCTTCGTGAAACTATGGAGGCTTACGACATTATTTTGTAGGGATAAATGTTGGTATAGTCGTTCTCTACAAATATTATATTTAAGTACCTTAGAACGTGTCTAAAAACTTACCTACGTATTAGATGTAAACTAGAAAACTGGATCTTAAGAAAGGTTTTGACAGGAAAATGTGTCTAAATGCTCAAATTTCATCTTCAGGATTTCAGTTTAGGCGTATACGCACAACTACCTACCTATAGGTGCTATTTGTTATCTTTAGCATAACAGCCTATAACGTTCCCACTGCTGGGACACAGGCCTCCTCTCTGTGAGAGGGAGTGGACCAAAACCCACCAAGCGGGCCCAGTGCGGGTTGGCGGATGTTACATGTCTTCGATTTTTTGTTTCTGGGACATCCCGGTTTCCTTATGATGTTTTCCTTTACTGTTTTGAGAGCGGTGATGAAAATAAATACACAAAGTAAAGTGCCTGCCTGGGTTCGAAGTCACGACCTTACAACTCGTTAGTCAGGGTTGATACCACTGGGTGATCCAGTGGTGGCTCTGTTTGTTTTCTTTGACGACAGAATATAATGAAATGGAAAATAAATCGCTTTATGAACCTTTAAATAAACAATTATGACTTCATATTTTTAATCTCGTTTGCCGAACAAAGGTTACAATAGGGAGTGTCGACAACAAAGGATGAACACATCGAATGTATCGATATTATGTCACCGTGTAAATGAATGGAAATGCAAATCGCTTTTCTGATTGGGTCAATGGTTAAATAAACCTGGGAATTTTCTCGATAAAATCTTACTCGATAAATGAAAATCGTAATTTTTTCAGTATGTAATAGGTACGGTGCTTGTTTTTGTAATAAAAATATTTCACTGGACTGGTATAACACATTACAGAGTATAATGTTATAATTTCGAAGCGTGACTTACCGAAGCAAACATCAGCGATAATTGAAATATTCATAATAGTGCGATTCATTTCTGTATGCAAAACGTAAACAAGGTTGTCAAACAAAACCCATTCTGAATCTATAACGAATTGCATG
This sequence comes from Oligia latruncula, assembly GCA_948474745.1. Classification (NCBI taxonomy): domain Eukaryota; kingdom Metazoa; phylum Arthropoda; class Insecta; order Lepidoptera; family Noctuidae; genus Oligia; species Oligia latruncula. Next base: position 16,402,081 of record OX419686.1, read on the forward strand.
CAATAAACTTAATATTTGATTTTGTGTTTAATAGTATTTCGCATAAATTGTGTCAGAGGAAAAAAGTACAATCTCGATCAAAAGTTTATTAGGTAAATAAAACGAAAGTAATAAAAAGAGTAATGTGTGTCGTCGCATGCAAAAGTGATATCTATAAATCAAACATTGGAGAGAAACGCTGGACAACGTGATGATAATTAGGAAAGTGACAGGGCAATTACAACGTCTGCCCACTGTGCGGGCGTCGCTTTATGCTGGGTACGCGCATACTTAATATGGCGGCGTGAAGCACAGGAGCTAACGGGAGCGGGTCATCATCATCATCATTTCAGCCGAAAGACGTCCACTGCTGGACATAGGCCTCCTCCAAGCACCTCCTCTTCGACGGGTTCTGTACTTCTCGCATCCAACGGGTTCCTGCGGCCTTCACAAGGTCGTCGGTCCACCTTGTGGGGAGTTTGAGAACAGTGGTGATGAAATTATTTACACAAAATAAAAAAACTTTTCGTTTTCGAACCTGCGACCTACAACTCGTAATTCGCGGCAAATTACCTTAGGCTGATAAAATTATCGATTTTCCTAATTATGGCTTTCTCCGCGAAAGCCGATAATTTTACTCGATAAAATCAAAGCCTTAGGAGTTCTAAAGAAAAAAAAATGTAATTTTGTCTGAGATATTAAGTAGGCCCACCGCAAAGTAGGCGTTATGGGTCTTTGAATACCGACCACCTGTGGGTAGCAAATAATTCATTTTGTTATTTAGGGCTTGTCACTGCTTTATGACTTACTAGGGGTATATTTATGGGTTTTTGGTATCATGGCGATGGCGCTTATTATAAAACGCTTGAAAAATTATTATAACGGAAGCATTGACTAGAGAAATTCTGGGAGTCCTATGGTAACAGTAGTCTCTCTAAATTTTTATTTAGATAGATAGAATACTCTTTATTATGTAGGTATAGGTACCAGAAGGGGCCCGTGGCTAAATAATAACAGCCGCACAGGTCGATCGATCAGGTTAAGCTACGCCTGCCGCGATTAGTCTGTGGATGGGCGACCATCTTTACAATTGACAATAATTATGTTGTATACAATTTAATTTAAAACTAACACGGAACAGTGGACTTCCTTGCATACTTTCTCTCACAGAACACCAGACGTATAGGATAATTTTGCTCCATTCATCCGCAAACACATCACATTCTGGGCTGGCAGTCAGAAGGGCACTTAGCATTTTTAGAGTATTACAGACTGGGGATTCCGCTCTGGCTACAGTTTTGGATGACAGTTGCGCAAACAGATGGTGCCAGCAGCGACTTAATTTCATGTAGACTGTTACCTAAAATGTTCGTTTATCACTTAATATTATGAGTAATATACACGTGTTCGTATATACCAAGTTAAATCTTAGAAGGCATTAATTTCATACTCTCAAGTCCTGAGTTACGTTAGCAGATGAGTTACTTCGAAATTTAATTTCACTAATTATGCGCTTATACGCAAATGTTCTTCGCGGTTAGTAGGAATAATTAGCAGAAACTTTAGAAGCGATCTTATTAGCATTCCCCGCTGTCGCTTGTGACTTTAACCACAAATAATTATCGTACGTCTCTTTCTAACGATTAATCTGCTTGAAAGTTTAACAAAGTATTTTGTACAGTTGCGTGCGGAATCGTTCAAATTAATTCACTATTCATTTTGACGGAACGTCAGTATGTAATGACGAATGTAATGATTTTTTGTTACTTTTGTTTGCTACTTACGTAAACGGAACGTTGTTTTTATTATTTTTCTCTTCCCTTGTTTCGTCGTAAATCGACAAAACCGAAAATAAATATTGTCCTCAATTTATGACAAGGATTCCGTCCTTACACGTTCAAGTAGATTTCCCATTTAAATGTCATGTCATTAAATGTAATGTGCCATAAATATTAAAATCGTCCGTCAGGCTACAGTTGGTTCCGTAGTTTAGGGATGTATTCTGTGCTTAGGGTTAGAAATCCCCATTGTGCGGTGTGCGGCGAAATAATTAATTGTTGTTCCTGTAGCTTATCTACTTATGAGCCTTAGACATACAACAATTTTTATCACTATTATTTTAAAGCTTGAGATTATCGTTAGTTATGACATTTAAGGGCTGACTTTTTTAAATTCAGATATCTTTTATCTGTGGAATAAAATTGACACAAATTCAAAATTTACTCTCAGGATAAGACTTATTCTAGTTATAAAAGTTTGGCGGAAAAGTCGCTAAGTCAAAAAAAAATCCTAGAATAGTTTAGAGTTTACTCCGTCTTTAGTTTGAATTTAAAAAAATCTGTCGCAATGTTCGGTGTTTTAGCATTTTAATGATATATTAGACGTGACGTTGAAATACTAGTATTCAGCTGCATCCGGCTAGACTGGAAGCCGACCCCAACATAGCTGGGAAAACGCTAGGCAGATGATGATTAGACGTGTCGTTAATATTCTTAACGTTCCTAGTGCCGTAAAATAATATGTACGTAAGTAGTCAATGCGGAGTGTGAAAACCAACAAAAAACTGCAGTATGTAACGCAAATACCTACTTGTAAATTAATAAATTCTTACAGCGTTTAACACTTTCGCGCATCAGTGTATGCGGTAAGTGGAGCGTGCGGACAATCAGGTTGTGTCCGTTCGCGTATAATGAAACAATTTACTTTAGGTTTAAATCATTTATTCTCATAAAGACAAAGCGCCACTCACATGAGAACAGACAAGATACATTCGGTAAACTTATTTTAGGTAACCGTCACCAAAGTATATGTATAGTATTATAATTACATAATTATTTTATACTCACTCAGCAGTTCAACCCTCAGCCATTCAAGAACATTAGAGGTTTCTAAAAGAACATTCAATTTAGTCAAGGCAGTTTTCAATTATGTGTTTGGATAGCCGAGACCTAAAACTGCTGAGAGAGCTGACATTTTTTATGTAAGTGGGTAGATTATTAAATAGTTGTGCTCCTTCATATGTAATATTCTTTCTAGCGTAATTAGTGCGTACTCTTGGCAAAGCGTACTTTAGACCACTCCACACCATTATCAATGAAACCATATGACTATTTATAGAAAAAATTAAGTCATTTCTTCTAATTTCAAATACGAGGTTGATTTTCAAACTACTCGTGTGTACTAAGGTAGCTACTTAGTAAGACCGTGTGCACACCAGAGTCAAAATGGTTTTTTATTTTTAGAGAGTACAGTATTTTTCTGCTAAAACAAAACTGTCTACGTGTACTCTAATGCGGGCTTTGCACAGGTGACTATAGCCTCACGATTTTCACAGCACGGCAAAAATTGACTGTCTAAATGGCAATTGGGCTAGGCCGTAGGTAACTAAGTCGTAAGTTCCTAAGTAGAATATGTTTCGACAGGTCGCATGCGGCGGGTGACTAAAATCGACCGTGAAATGCTCAGTCGCAAGCGACCGCCTACCGCACGAAGGTCGATATTTTGATTTAAAATGAAATGGTCGCCTGCGATATTTAACGACTTTGGAAATGGGGTTGCGATTTGGCTTGTGAGGCGATTTAGTAAGCGACCAGCCGCACGGCGAAAATGGACCTAGTGCAGATCTCCCAAAACATTGTTTACTCAGAGCTATATAAAGTATCTATAGGTAGTCTGACGGCGGGCAGTCTTAAGTCAGGTCTACGCAAACCCTAAAGTAATCCAGTTCAAACACCATCTAAATCCAAGTAATAATAAAAACCATTAATCAGTGTCCGGAAAAATCCGAACGGAATTTCGTAGTCTCGATAATTCCCGAACGGTGTCCAGAAAACCAGATAGAGTCCCGAAAATTCCCGAACGAAGAAACGCTTTTAACGCGTGTGGGTACCAAAAACGAAGGTTTTACGGGAAACCTACTCGGGAAGTGGTTCCGTACAAAAGTTCCGCTTTCGATCCGCTCAAGTGTAAATGAGTTTCTGTTCGTTCCCTTTTAATCCGTTTACTAGCTCGTATTTTGTGTAATACTGTTTAGTTTGGAATAATTTTGTTAGAAAGTGGATTACTAAATTGTTGGACATGTTTTAATGTTTCACATTAACCCCTGTATGTATAAACGTTGCTTTTAATTAATTAATGATTAACGTCTGTTAAACCATACAGTATTGACGGTTAAACAACGTTTATAAACAAGGGGGTTAATAATCTACTGAAATCTGTATTATAGCCTACTAAATTAGGTACAGACGCCAGCACATCAAGCTACTACAATCTGTCAAATTTCTTTGATAGATTTTCAACTTTATCGCTAAAACATAAGGTTCAAAGTTGATTGAGAAAATTTGACAGTTTCGGGTAGCTTGATGTGCTGGCGTCTGTACAGTGTTTAAACGTCAAAACATCAAAAAACATATCAACAGCTACATTTATTTGATGAGTCGTATATTGGCTAAAGGCTATGAATACCTATAGGTTTTTGCTATTTTTATAATAATACCTACTGTTTAGCTGTATTTAAACACATAGATGACAAGACAGACATTGTCCTGTCCAAGCATTAGTTTTTACAAAAATGCCATTCAGTATTTCCCATTTTTTTTACAGTTTGCCTAAAAACGTGATTCGGACTAATACGAACATTTAAAAAAAAAAAAAAAAACAAATCTGTCCAGCCGTTCTCAAGTGATGCGCTTACCAACGAACACCATTAAAAAAAATATTTATAGATAACATTACTTATATACCTACGATAATTAATCATTATCCTTCTACTCTAGAAGTTAAATTATTGTAAAATATACTTTCATATCAATAGAACCTCACACCCTTATAACCTCAAAACAAGTCAAGTCTACTCACGATCGTGCCACCACCACTTTGGCGGAGTGTTTGAGCCTCACGCAGACAAAGACGGCAATAAGCCTGAGGGTGCTTCTCACAAGACGCTGTAGGAACGAGAATGTTTGAACAGCATCCAATGGATGTTGTGGCAGGATATGAAAGACTTGGATGTTGTTGCTTTGTAGATAGAGATATACGAGGTTTGAAGAAAACTAATCTGAAAATAGTGAAGGCGATTCATAATTTTGTTTATAAACCGCATGGTAAATACTTTATTTTATTTTAAATGGGATAAGATAGTGACTAACCATCCATTCTGGCGGTTTGAGGCATGTTAAAAATACCATAAAATTAAGAATTACTGTGATATAATGAAGAAATCTGGAAAGCAACCTATCTCCGCTTACAATACCTGAAAATATTTTTTGTCGTTTGCTGGTCGACGAAAGTAATCTTTCTTGTTTTTTGTTAGGATTCTTTTTGGTGTAATGGTTCTATTTAGATCTGCCTTTTTTATAAGTAGTTACCTATATACAAATTCGGAGAGCACAGTCTCTTGTCAAGTCCAGACATTATATTGGTCAGATCATGTGAGGACCTTGTAGATTGGTGTTTGAAATGGTCTTTTATGGAAAGAACCACACAGATTTTGTAAACCAGTCCAGTCAGTGTACGCTTCTGTCAGCAATTCCGTTATTCTCCCTTTGCGTACTGAAAAGTGCGGAATTCGGCTCATTGCTGCCCTGCAACTTATTTTGAGCAAAATTACTAACATTCTTCTTCTATTGTTTCAGAGGTGACGGTAACGTACCGGCGCGGCCTGCCAGTGATCACCGTACCGTTGCCGTCGCGGCGCGAGAGATGTCGCTTCACACTCCGTCCCGTCTCGCAGACCGTCGGAGATCTGCTAGAACAGGTGAGAAAGCCTCTTGAAACAATATCTGAAATTAAGATCTGCACTTTCACTGGATTCAATCACAATCCGAGGATTTTGAAGGACATTTCTAATCCGTTTTAAGTCGACAAACACACACAAACAAATAAAACAAATAACAACAAACAACAACAAACAAACGACAAATTAAATAACGCATTGAGCGTGGCTGAACCGTCAAAATGAAAGACATTACGATCGATTGCAATTTTATGTGTGTTACTCAATTCCTCTGGGCTTCTTTAAGAGCTACGTGGTAAAAGTATAAATCGAAGTAAAGGTACAGGTATACTGGTAGTAAATGATAAATGATTTTATTTCTGTAAGTAGGTTTGTACAAACACTTTTACTCGTCAATAAATAGGTAAGCACTTGTTGTGAGATCTGTCTGTGGTCGTCAAATCTCTGAACGCTCAGCGAAAAGAATCTTTGACATTGTCTGGTGTCTGGTGGCATTAAATTATCAACCAGTTTATTACCATAGCTTATTCACTGCCCTTCAAGTAATTCTCGAGATCAGAATTTCAACAGGTGGATGGACAGGTTAGCGTCCACCTTTGCATCTACAATATTCATTATTTGAAGACCGCACGGCACGATTCCAACTATATTAAAACAGAAACTTAATTTTATTCGATTGTGTTTGACCATGGACATCATAATTTCAGTTCAGCAAAAAAAATTCACCGCATGACTTTTCCAAAAAATCAACAACTGTTGCGACAGCGCATCATATATTTCTGACTGACCGACTCCTTGACAATTCAAAAGTGCCTGTTAATGGTTAAATTGAAATAAATGGTTTGAGTTTGAGAGTCTTGGCTAAAACCACGTCTTCCTTCAACTTCCTACTCCTTACGGGGTAAATATTTCGTTGTCGTCACATACTATTGGCTCTCCACACAATTCACTAGCAAACATGGCAATGTCCCTATAGACACAGAAGCTTGCTACAAGTGCCCATCACACGCATATAATAGGCCCTTAGATGTCACTCAAGACACAATTGGCCACTGTATACGTTGTTGAGTGACCCTTATTTGCATATACGACTATGTCTATATTCATCCCGTTAGACTTAGGTCGAATCTATCGATGGTAAAGCTCCAGTTTCTGTGCATTTTTTGCAGAGGAATCGATATTTGCTTGTAACAATTTTAGAAACAAGAGAGCTAAGACGTTGTAATAAAAACCATACCAATTTTGTAACTTTTTTTTTGTTTTCCGATTCAGTTAAAGTTCTGCAAAAGCTGCATATACATAGTTGTGATGTTGTTTTTCTTAATTAATTTACGTTCGATTTTGAAAGCTTCAACTTTTTGTCTAACTGACCGACTCCTTGACAGTCCAAAAGGAAACGGTTGAAATAAATGCTTTGACTTTGAACTCACTTTCAATCACAACCCATAATTTACTTACGAGAATAATAATTATTATAGTTCTACAGATAATTAAAGTTTATAATACTTATAGTTCTACAAATAATTAAAGTTTATAATATTGTTCTACAAATAATTAAAATTTATAATATAGTTCTACAAATAATTAAAGTTTAGAAATATAGTTCTACAAATAATTAAAGTTTATAATATAGTTCTACAAATAAATAAGTAAGTTTATAAATAACATCACATCATGCTAGTATTCCCCGGGTTAGGCAGAGGCCTATATTTCACCAGTTATGTTTAAGTCCCATGTAACAGAGGGCGAGTCTATTGCCATCAACCGGGCACAAATCCAGACTCCGGGCTGCTAATAAGAAATTCCAGGTGGAAAAACCCAATAACGCTTTGCCCGACCTGGAAATCCAACCCAGGACCTTATGCTCTGCGCTTGCGTCCACAACACCAACGAGGCACTCCGCAAAAGTTTAGGTTAAAGTTTTTAATTAATAAATAAACTATTCCCACACAAGTTACTGGGCGAACCAGATTGATTACCAATTGATGAACCGTCCCAAAACCTCCACTATTCAATAGACTATCAGTAATTTCAATGACACCGGCTGCCGATGGTCCGATACTTTCGATAATTACGTTTATTACTTCGTCCGAGTTCGACCATCTTGAGTAATGAACGAACTTTCAGTCGTGACCAAGATTATAAGCGTGATTTAATCGAGTTTAGCGGCTTATGTGCTCGTAAGGGTTAATTGTCCGGGTCAGCGGGATTGTCCGAAAGGGTTACCGCTGGCCCGGAACATAAAGGGCTAAGGAAGGAACACGGGTGGGTATTAGTCAGTAAGAGTCTGACACTCCCTTCCGCTCCACCCAGAGCGGGACCCTCATTTGATGATTTCCCATCCGCAAAAAAAAAAAGGTTTAATTGTAAGTACGTGGTGCGAGTTCACTAAAAAGTTTTTATGTTATACCTACTACAAACATTAGTATAGGTGTGAGCGGTGTTCTCGTGGGGTCCTGGGTTCGTTTCCCCGGTCGGACAAAGTGTTATTGGGTTTTCCATTAGGAATTTGCTAGTAACAGCCCGGAGTTTGGAAGGTGGCGGTCTGATACCCTCGCCTCGTAAAAACCGTTGGTCCTGCGCTTGATCTTTTTCCGGTCTGCTAGATTGCCGTCCCATCGGACTATTAAAGTGTTAATACCTGCACTTGCGCGCTACTTATAATATCTCGCGCCGAAGGCTAGTCTCGGTTGAGATTGGCCACTATGGCCGATATACAGTTTAGAGGACTGTAGTATAGGGGTAAATTCTTTCTAAAGAACTCCAAAATACTTCATCACAGAGGTACTTAAATTATGCACTGACGGATGCGCTGTTTTTTTAACAGCTACACTGTAGTCATGTTCTGACCATTCAGAATTGAGATGTTATGAATTGACTCTTAGACTAGCCATTCAGCAATCAAGTTTCCATTAGTCTTTCTTATACAGATTGTTTTTATTTTGCTAAAGTACTGATATTAGTTTGTATTATTACGAAAATCTTTCTTAATTTCCAATACTCCGGTCTGTTTTTCCAATTGTCCTGCCACACAGCCACTTCATACGACTGTAAAAGAATGCCACTTGTTTTGCATTCATGGACCTTTAGGCCAGGTTCACACGGGCGCGTTATACCCAGGCGATTGTTTTTCGCGCACTGCATTTTCAACGCACGGCCTAGCGCCGAGCGTTGAAAATCCAACAGTGTGTTTTTTTAGATGCGCTGGAATGTGCTTTGTTGGATTCTCAATGCTCGGCTCAGCATAGAGAGTTGTAAATCCAGTGCGCGATAGAATCCTGCCGCGATATTTTTACGTCTGTCGTGGGCTTAAGTTACAGATAGAGACAGTTAATCAATTCGCTTATCAATCAAGTCTCCTGACTCCACCTCCACTGTACCCATGAACATTGCAATGTCCTAATACTCTGTCTGTTTATCTCTAGGTGAAGGCCGAAGACCGCGGCGTGGAGCGCGCGGCTGCGGTGGCGGCGGACGAGCGCGTGCGCATCGCCGCGAGCGACACCATCGAGGCGCTGCTCGAGACTGACTTCCGGCTCATCATCAACGACACAGAGTATTATGTCAAGACTCCGGTTCAGGTCAGTACATATCTTAAGGACTGCCATTGCTGTTAGGCTGTGACCTAGTCAGTGGTCATGATCACAGAGCGCTGAGACGCTTTGGCAGCCGCTGGTAGCCCATGTGATAATGGCCGCGACTTCGACTTCGAGGTTCAATCATTTCAGCCGAATACGAAGAATAGGTAGAGTAGTCTTAACATATTTGTATTCGAAATAAAGATGATCTAACAAACTCAGGGTCAAATTAAATTAGCTAGCGAAACTGCATCGATAAACACGATAAAATAAAAACAAAAAGGTTTGATGTTTTTTTTGGGGGGGTTAACGACCGTTTGTAGTGTTATTACGATGTATGAGTTGGGCAAATATGTTTTATCATGTTAAGAGAACGATTCCCATCACGTCGGTGAAGTTTTGCTAGCTCATTTAATTTGACCCTGTATATTCAACGATTTAAGGGTCAGTACATATCTGACGGAAAATGCGTCGCGTATTATCGGTCGCGTAACGCCAGAACAGACAATTAGGTATATCATAAAACATTCAATCTTTCACACTCAACCGATGATTCGTTAGTGCGTCGAGCGAATAAAGAGATGCGATCGAAGTTACGCCTGACGCATTTTCCGTCAGATGTGCACCTACACCTACTGACCCCTAAAGATTTGCGCCCGAACTAAGACTGAACTGAAAGTCGGGCGACAGCGCGACAACTTGTCAGGCGCTGAACTAGCCGTCAGCTTTGCATAATAAAACCTTCTTTGAACATCGTGCTAAGTACTGGCAAGCCTGACCAAACTGTTGCCGGCAGAAAACTTGTTTTATAATACTTTCAACAGTCAGAAAGCTTCCTGGTGAGTGAAGCGAAAGTACATACTTATCTATGCAAACATTCAAAGTCCTGACTGACTTATATGTATATCAACGCACAGCCTCAGGTCTTAGAGACATGAAATTTGGAGGGTGTGTTCTTTGTGAAGAGTATAGTTTCCACTAAGAAAGGGTTTTTCGAAATTCCAACCCTAAGAGGGTGAAATTTCACGCGGACGAAGTCGCGGACAGAAGCTAGTTTTCAGTTATGAAAATTCATAAACATACTGTTTCCAGTTACTTTTGCGATTTGAAAGGATTGTGATGAATCTCTATCAATACGAACTTCAACGCTAGGTGCTGAATTCATGGTTTCAGTTTGCTCATCAATGTGGGCTACCCTTTATATTTTGAATCATTGTATTTATTTCTAAGTAATCAGACCTTGTCTACGGTTTTGTAAGCTTTATAGCTACCCATTTAATTCCATCGTTTCGTCTCATAAAAATGTTAGAAATACGCATAGACGCAATTACATTACTAACACAATGTTCACACATCTAATCATTGACCTCGTGTAGGTACAGCTACATACAACAACTATATACTCCTAAGTACATGTATATACACCAACTTAATTGATATTCGGTCAGGCTAACGTTTGTGTTTGTCATACGGTCTAATTGGCGACTGGCTTCGAGCCAATTCGGCTCGTGTGAACAACCCTTAGATGTCATTATTCATTACCACTTCGATTAGCGGGCGACTCTGATTTAGTGTGTGCGGGGCTTAAGGGATATACCTACTGGATTTCTGAGGCATGGTCTGATTAAGGTTCTAATCTAATCCGGTGTAATCAGGTGAGTTGAATCACTTTGTTTCACGGATTTGTACATCATGGAGTATCTTAGTGATGTCTGTGAATCTGGCAGTTAGACACACTCAGGTACGCAGGAGATTTCTATACAAATAAGCATCAAATTTGTACCTATTTTTCTATTCCTTTTTTTCTTGTCTGTTTATATATGTGTGTAGGTACATATATGGTTAAATAAATAAATCAAATATACTGCTACTAGGAACTGTTGGCGCTTGAATGACATTTAGGGCTCTTGTTAACGACAACGGATAACGGCCCGATTTTTATAACGGGCGACGGGCCGACGCGCAGTGTTCAATAGGTTAGTGTGGGCGTTTGTTAACGCGACGGGCGCATACCCGGTAAAAGGTACAAAGGTAACAAAGGTAACCGTTTCGCATCGGGCCGTTACCCGTTGACAAAAACGGTCGTTAACAAGTGCCCTTACAGGGGGGCGTTGTTGGTAAACAATTGTGATCTTTTTTGCGAAATTGAATTGAAAAAACAAAATGGCGGCGTTAGTTCCGATTTTGGTGACGCGCCAAAATAACCTTGAAGTACTATAATACCAGTTTAATGTCATTCTTGGCCTTAAATTACACTAAGAGTAGGTAGGTATGTCTTCCAACTTCTCATTACGACTGCTATAGTACTCATGTGGATCTGTCAACTAAAATAATGGAACACCTACTGTTCAAATAGCGCAAAAGAAAATAAAGTCCTGAAAGAAAATATATAACAATATGAAAGGTAACAGAAAAAAATATTTACCAAATAGTCACTGGTGAAAATATGGGTCAATGTAATTTGAAGTAGGTTGCCATCTTGATAAGCGCAATAAAAGAAAAATATTAGAGGTCGCTTTTCTTTAAGAACTTATCAAATACGATGTTACAAAACCAATCTTGATTAATGATAAGCAATTCAATTTGGCAATCACTCTTGTCGTTAATTACTTTTTTGATTAATTAGTTAAAGTCCGAAGTGCTAATTTGTTACAAACTTTTGAAACAAGATATACTCGTAATCGGCTAGGATATTTTTGTGTTGACCAAAGGATTAACTCACTTCCGAACCAGCGGGTTGCGGGTCCAAAACTGGGAAAATGGGTGACTTTTTAAATGTTAGGTGAACCTTAATAATTGACATGATTACTGGGAATCCTGGACTATTTTTACCCGGCTGCGGTAGAGCCCAAAGCAAAATGGTTCTTCTAAACTAATTATAAAGAGAAAAGATTCGATTTTTTGTATGTTTCTTACGCTTTCACGCTAAAACGGCTGACTGGATTTGTATGAAATTTGGCATATGGGTAGACCATATATTTTTATCCGGATATTCCCGCACGGGATCAAGACTTATGTGGGTGAAATAACGGGGTATAGCTAGTGGAATATAGCTAGTAGAGTATAAAGTACCAATACATACATACTGCCGGCGTGGGAGAAAAGGGCTTTGACCTGTAGATAAACAGTGTCAGACGAATGATCTCATTGCCTCCGTACATATATATTTCTGACCTTTTTTAATCCACGACTGTCCTCTACAAACGACACATATACCAGAAAGAAAGAGGACCAAATAATTCTGACCTAACAAAGCCACATTCCCCTCTTACTCCGGAAAGTAGCAAATAAACCTTTATGTGTAAATGTACCCATAATAAAGACCCAACGTATGTAATGGCAACTATTTAAGAAGATATAGTAGATAGTCTATCGGGCTGTAGGTAACTGTTACAACTAAGAGTAATGGCCGCTTCTCATAAAAAGGAAATGAGTATTGATCCCCAAGCTCCATATTATGACGATCAATTCATCATCATCATCATAACATATGACACATAATCACGTCTTTATTTCCCGAAGAGTTAAGCTGAGGTGTACCTATAGTACACCCATATTTCGCCAGTTATGTTTAAGTCCCATGTAATAGGGGGCGAGCCTATTGCCATCAAGCGGGCACAGATCGAGACTTGAACTGCAACTGATAAATTCTGGATGGAAAACCCAATAATACTATGCCCGAAGCCCTACCTGTGAATCGAATCCAAGACGATCATCATTGCCGGATCAGCGGGATCTGCCGGGTCAGCAGGATTGCCCGAAAGAGTTACCGCTGGCCCGGAACATGGTCTAAGGAAGAAACACAACACACAACACAAAAAAAGACAATCCTCATCATCTCAGAAAAAGACGTCTACTGCTGAACATAGACCATCCCAAAGATCGCCACAATTAACGTTCCTGCTTTCCAGCGGATTCCCGCGACTGACGCGTCAAGCAAAAGATGGTATGCGATAACATTCGCTGATCATGTCACAATATGAAATTAACAAACTCAGAGATATGATCAGTAGGTCCAGTCCATCTTGTGAGGAAAATTAACCACCCTTCACCTTCTGGTACATGGTGGGTCGGGGACTTTTTAGCTTTTCATTCTACTTGCAATATGACTATCAATTACTTCGTAAAAAAAATTAAAACACAATTTTGGCTAGCAGCCAATCCATTGTTGGCAAACAATAGTGGATTGTTTGCTAAGGGAGCAAACAACTATTTTGAAGGCGAGAGTGTTTCTTTGAATCCAGAGCGGAGCGAAGGATTCTAGAGTAGAATCCCGAGGATTCAAAGTTTGCTTCCGAGGTGGACACTCTACTTTTTATCACCCTCTATGAAAAAATAAGTAAGTGCAACTTATGAAGATGAAAATAATACGTTTATTTATATACATACAATTTTAGTAAACTATTACGATACTTACAGAATGATTTTCGCGCGGTTTTTATTTTTTACCATTTTTTTTTTTAATTTGACTCGCGCGCTTTTTGCTTTATCATAGAGCCTGTTACTTGTTCATACAATGTTCGTGATTGATCTCTTTGGTGATTGGAACTTTAATTAACAATATTCACATTCCAAATTCAAATCACTTTTAGTCCATAGTAGGGATTAAAGAGGTATTTATTACAGTCCCTGTTTACGAAGAATACACTAGCTCTTTTTGAATAGATGTGATAAAAAAATAATTTACAACCAGGGATCGTTCGTAGTAGCTTTATATCCATATCACCTGCATTACGTGCTACGTGCACACCAATTAGTTAATACTTAATTACTGTATCAGGGTCCCAATGGTGTAATTCATTTGCTTAAGTACCTCCTGTAATTGCGCCTGGTCAGTTTTGTGCCCGGCTTTTCTATTTGTTTCGAACACAGGGAGTGGGACAGTAATTTACTGCGTTTGGGCAGGGTTTTTAAATAGAGCTTTTTGTAAATTACTGTAATGTAAAGTATACAGGGTTTGTTTGGACCCTTTTAATTGCTTTTTTACTCGTTTAACTGAAACATTGAGAAAGTTTAATTTTTGCTTAGAAAAGGTTCTACGCTTATTACGCTTATGTCAGATTCTATCAAAACAGTAATGCAGCTAAAGACGTAAACACAAACTAACAGCCTAAAAAAAACACAAGATATCAGGATCAGGGGGAGTTTTATTTGTTTTTACTTATTGTCAGTCCATGTGAAACACGAACGTATGTATATAACATATTACTTGCTGTGCCCTAACAGGGCAATGTAACTGGTACTCATAAGTTTAGCATGACCATAGCCAGTAACGGTGTGGGATAAGTAATTAACTCACACTTCTATGTTCTATGTTATGGGTTTGGTTTCCGCACTTAGTCCTTCAGTGGACCATTGTGCGTGTACCAAAATTCAATTACTACAAGAACTTTTTTATAAAAAAACAACAACCGACTTCGAAAAGATTTTTGTTGATTTTTCAAAAACCGCTTGTCCGATTTCGATAAAATTCATGTGACCATTTGTGAAGTATACCCTTTCCAACAAAAAAAGAATTTTTCAAATCGGTTGGCAAGCGATGGAGTTATGCGCGAACAAACATACAAAAAAAAATACAAACATCCAAATTGAGAACCTCCTTTCTTAAGAAGTCTGTTAAAAACTCTCATATTCTTCCTACGCTATTTCATAAACTGATACCTCCCATAGATGATCGTCTAATCCTTGCGTACATCTCTCGATGAGCGGGTTAAGCCATCACTAAGCTGGCTGTCAGTTGGATGGCATTTGACTGGCTTGGAGCTAGGGTTACCTTCCATCCAGTTTTGTCTGAACATGTCCGGCCTTCCGTTGTCCCCCACTTTATCTGGCCTTGCCATTCATCCGAGAATTTTCAAGTTGACGGATTCATTATTACAAAATTAAAATGTTAAATTAATAACTAAACAAGAAAAGGTTAAATGTCCCGATTTTTTTTGCAAATTTCCGGCTTTTTCATATAGAAATGGTCACCCTACTTGAAGTGCAGTGAATTAAGCTGTGTTCTCGGCTGGCGAGAACATAAATGTTGGGTATATTATAAACTCTTGAAGAATTAGGAAAGATGATTGGAGTTTTGCAGGTGTTATGAAGTAAATTATGACTTATAATAATTGATTTTGTGTTAGTGTCTGGCGAAGTCAGTCTGACGGAGGCAGAGGCCGCCTGCTATAGACCTGCGGTGCTATTCTGTAAAAATCTCACCGTGAAAACTTAGGTGAAGTGAGCGTGGAGTGAGCTGTCAATATTGTCAATTCCTAGCAAAACAAACTTCACTTCACCTAAGTTTTCACGGTGAGATTTTTACGGAATCAACCGGCTGGTGATCAATTATAAAGATAGACCTCAAGAAATTCTAATTTGCCAGAACCGACAAACCAAGACAAAAAAAAAAAACAATATCTTAGCGCAGAAAAGTGAGAAGACCCGACCACAAATAATGGGACCAGAGACGGAAGAAGAAGAAAATCTGGCGGACTTCGCCAGATTTTCTGGGCGACTTCGAGTCTAAAATATCATTAAACTGCAGAGACTATTCTGCAAAAACTTACAACCTTGCTCACCAATCGTTTCGTAGTCTACCTGAAAATAGATTTTGTTTTTTATTTTTAGTAAAATTATTACTGATAGTCTAATTCGATGGCGTCTTTACTAAGGGCTGATTTTTCAATCGACAGATAACTTTTTTTCGTGGAATAAAATTGACGTCTGACAGTTTTTGTATGGAAGAACTGTCAAAAATTCTAAATTATTCCTTCAATAAAATTATCTGGCGTTGGAAAAATCAGCCCTAAAAGTATTATTTAAGTATTGACAGTTCAAAGAAAAGAACTTTGTTAAAATGTAAGTAAAAGGTGCCTGTGAAGTATTAATGTTTTCTTAGCAAAACCTATTGACAAGTTACCATTAATTTTATATCCAACAAAGGATCACGAATATACACAGTCATGCTGAAACACTTTCAGGCACGTGGCATTATGTACCTACTTTTCAATGGAGGAACTCTTTCCAAGTACACATCTACGTCATTCGCCGATATTCCAAGGTCGATTATTGTTAAGTAGTTATTTCTTATTCAGATTAACCAATTATAAATAATGAACCATGATTATTCCCCCTCTAATTCGCTGAATATTTCAATTATTTCGTTGCAACTATTATTTAAATGGATTTCAATAAAACATTATTAAATTTTCATTCTTACCCCCTTACTAATAAACGTTGTATAGCGTCTGTATAGTTACACAACGCTTTGTCTTCTTCTTTCGAAAGTCAAATTACTGACGACTGAAAGAGAGAAATCGGTGTATATTCATCTGATATAATACGTTTATTATTAAGGGGGTTAGATATTGTCACTAACAAGATAACCTATGGAATATATATCCGTCTTGTTTAACAATGAGACAATGAGATATCGTATTATGACTGATTCCAATAAAGTTTCCAAAGGGAACATTATAGGGACACCCATAGGGACACATCTGTCTAACCTTTCGGGGATTACACACGTCATGTTATGTTGTGTTATGTTCCCATAAATCATATTCTGTAATTGTGTGTGAGGATCTTTCCAAAACTGCCAAGTAATAATTAATGTAAAAAGTTTTCATGTGTCTGTTATTTCTATTCCTTCATATGCATAGCACTATTATGGGATAGGAATAGAAAGTAAAATGGCAATTGAGGGTCTTTCCAAATATGCCAAATAATACATAAAGTCGTTTCTTTGACTGAAGTCGTTTTTTGACTGAAGTCGTTTATTTGACTGAAGTCGTTTCTTTGACTGAAATCGTTTCTTTGACTGAAGTCGTTTCTTTGACTGAAGTCGTTTCTTTGACTGAAGTCGTTTCTTTGACTGAAGTCGTTTCTTTGACTTAATTCGTTTCTTTGACTTAATTTCTTTGACTTAATTAGTTTCTCTGACTTAATTCGTTTCTTTGACTTAATTCGTTTCTTTGACTGAAGTCGTTTCTTTGACTTAATTCGTTTCTTTGACTGAAGTCGTTTCTTTGACTGAAGACGTTTCTTTGACGGAAGTCGTTTCTTTGACTTAAGTCGTTTCTTTGTGTGAAGTTGAATCTTATTTTGTTGTTCTTGTATCCTTTTTAATTATTATTTGGCAGTTTTGGAAAGATCCTCAATTGCTATTATCCTTTTTATTCTTATCCCTTAATAAAAGTTCTCAGGTCTGTAGACCAAGAAAAAATTGCTTAATCCGAATATGGAATCAATTTAAAAAAATTGTTAGCAAACCTTACCTTCGCTTTCAGTCCATCACAGTTAAGATATCAATTTCAGCAGTATTTGGTCTGTGTAAGCTCGTTAAGCCACAAGTCTCTAATGTCCTTAGATATCTTTAGTCATTTCCGGGTATTCGCCTTGATGTCCAAATGAATTAGGAGCACGGCTTAGCTTAGGCTCAGATAATATAATATGCTTAGGGTAACTTCTGATTGAATTTATATTAGGGAGAATATAGTTCCATTCTATTATTACTGAGGGGTAATTGCGTAACACACATACAGGCTTCTTCTGGGTGAGCTCACTCCATCGTCGACTTTGTCTCTGTCAACTCTGACCTAGACTAGAGTCAAGAGCAAACCCATTTAAAAAAAAATGGTAAATTGGTAATGCAATTCATTTTGACAATTCAACAACATTCATTGCGTTATTTACTTGTTGAGCAGACGAATTTTTCAAACATATGAAGCAGAGGATTAACAATATCCTTGAGACGGTGATTGAAAGTGTTAGACGAATGTGTTACACGAATGGGGTTCTGGTAAGTCGAGGAACCCTAGTCGTTCGTAAGGGTCCTACCTATCTTTAGATACTTACCTACTACCTAAAATTGGTTTGTCTTGAGTCGTGAGGAACCCAATGTGAGGTTTATTAGATACCTCTGCTCGACTTTTGCGGTCTCATAAAACTCTTCATCATCTGCCTAGCCTTTTCCCAACTATGTTGGGGTCGGCTTCCAGTCTAACAGGATGCAGCTGAATACCAGTATTTTACATGGAGCGACTGCCTATCTGACCTCCTCAACCCAGTTACTAGGTAATATGATAGGTACCCCTTGGTAAGACTGATTGTCAGACTTTCGGGCTTCGGACTACCCGTAACGACTGTCAAAGATCCACGAATGACTGCAGCCGGGACCAACGGCTTAACGTGCTTTCCGAGGCACAGAGGGGTTTCGGTATGAAAAGATGGTCACCCATCTACAGACCAACCGCGGCAAGCGTAGCTTAACCTGATCGATCGACCTGTGCGGCTGTTATTATTTAGCCACGGGCCCCTCCTCCTTACTTAAGTATACTTTCAAACTTGTCTACAAATATTCAGTATGTACCTACGTAAGGTAGTAGTATAAAGGCGTAAGTTGTGAGTTGTGTGTGTGTATGTGTGTGTGTGTTTCTATATTTGTTACTTCTTCACGCTCAAACGGCTGGACCAATTTTGATAAAATTTTGTGTGAAATGGAAGTAGCTGACACCCTGGATTAACATATAGGCTACTTTAAATCTCGATATTCCCACGGGATCGACACTTATGCGGCTGAAACCGCGGGGCGCAGCTAGTTAACAATAAAACTTTAACAAGCAAAACTTTCTCCACAAATCATTCCTTTCAAATTAATAGCACAACCTGGCGGCGTGCACGAAATGTTCTGAAATAACTTGCTTCCCAATTCGCCAATAAACCAAGACTTGGGGAAGCCTCGATAATACCTACTCGTAATTAGTTCAGACCTTGTATTCCCAGATGTTGCTGAATACATCGACTGATTTAGTACCTAGTTACCTACAGCAGTAATAAATTGATTCATGGATTTAACGGTGCACGTAAAGGCTGCCGCAAACAGGCGCGACGCGTCGGTGCGACGAGATTCTGGTAGAACAAGGTCCATGAAGTTTTCATGAAAAATTGTTCTACTAGAGTCGCATCGCCTTAAGACTTGATTTAACAAATGTCATGTCTTAGTTTTTCAGATTCTATTATTGTAACGATTAAGTCCATCCAGCCATCTAATGAGGCCCATTGAGCGACAACATTTCAGTGCCATAGGTATCTAGAAAGGTATCATTACAAACACGGAAAGACTAGGTTGAAACCCTAGTAGCCCCGATCAAGAACTTCCCTGGCCCAGATCATGTTACTGACATAAGCTTCTAACTTCCTCAATTACCAGTGCACGGTAACTATGGAATCTCATTAGCAAAGTTGTTTCCGAGTTAGCTGAAATTTTAATAGTTCCTGGCCAGCAGGTACCTTCGTGGCTTTTGAACTCAAAACTTGTATTTTCTTTAACGAACAAAGAACCAACAGCAAATATATTAACATTGGCTCACAATAGTATTTAGGAAAGGTACAATTACTGCTAATTTATACACCATTTATTATTATAGGTTATACATAACATTTAAAAATAAAAGACATTGGACAGAAGCTGCTTCTAAACTAGAAGTAACATTTTAACAAAGTTAAAAACAACCGACTTCCAAAAAAAAAACACTGCACAGTGAAAACTAACTTTAATTTCAACTTTAATGTCAGTGGCAAAAAACGAAAATGTGGGACCAACGACATCGAATGTAATCCGAATTGTGAAAAAGTTTTTATTTTTCACTTTTTAGTTATACCTACCTACCCAACACAAATTCGTATAACACAACTTGCTATGTAAATATCAGTGACAGGAAGTTATTATAACATCATCAATAAGAAAAAATTGAAAAAAATAAGTATTATTCAAGCTAAATAAAAATGTACCCAAGAAAAATTTCATGGGTGGCCCCACCCTACCCTGAAGCATACCCTACCCAGTAAAAAAATTATTTTAGTAATCGATCCACAACTGCCGGAGATATCGCGTATACAAGAAAAAAATACAGACGAATTGAGAACCTCCTCTTTTTTGAAAAAATATAAAATTGTATACAAATCAGAGTAGCAAATTTTTTTATACATAATAATTCTACCACACGCTGTTGAAATTTTACTTTGTAATATCCTAAGTATTTATTTTTCCATAAATCTGGCTATTCGATTTTAACGATGCTTTTTCAAAGCTAATTGATATCGAATTAAGCTTGGCTTAAAAATACGTATATAAAACGTTTATTATTCGATAACAAATCTGTTTCTCCCCGTATCTGCTCCACACATCAGATTCCCATTAGTAAATCGACCAATTTATTTATTTCTGGACAAAACCAGAGTACTTCACTGAATAAATGAACAGCGCTAATGACCACAAACCGACTAATAAAGTTCGTCGGTTACCGGTAAATCTACTCGTGGTGGTAATAATTTTATCTGGAAGCGATTTGTTGTGTTTAATTTGTTTTATACCTTTTTGTATCGGGAAATAAAAAGCTCCCATGTAAAATCATCAGTTAGGTAGGATGTGTAAAGGCGTCGCCTCAAATAATTTACATTTTGCTTTCCTAAAAATATTATTGAACACTCTAGTATAAGGAATGCGCTTCTTTTAGTAAACCTCTATTAATTCCTATTTTGGGGATCCTAAAAATAAATAACCAAGCAATGATATTATATTAAAGAGGTAGATATGGCACTAGCGGGCGCAAATTGTTGCAGACAAATTCAGACAATTGTTGTAGTTTCATATAGTCCGCTAATAGCAGCGAGCAGAGCAACACACTACAGATAGCTATCTCTTTCTGTGTCATACGTTCCGTATTATTTATCGCAGTAAGTACTTTGTAATAACAACGCAACAATACAGAACGTCGCTCAGTATGAACGTAGCGTATCTTTCCTTTATAATATCATTGTAACCAAGTCACTGCGACCAACTTGGTTCGCCTGCTGCTGCCACTCTCGCGTCGCTTGCTCGGCTCGCGCGCGGTTTTTCACAGTAACATTAATTAAAAAAAAAGTGTACCTACATCATTAGATGGTCAATGAGTTTTAGAGGATTAGTTCACATTTCTCTCAGAGAAATTCTTTAAGTAACAAATTCATTAGTTATTTGTTATAATAGCTAAATAATGATTGATGTACCTGAACAGTCATGTGAAGGGTTGGTTACGCAAAATACTGGTAGGTTAGACTGGAACCGATCCCACCATAGTTGGGAAAAGGCTAGGCAGATTGGTTACGCATTATGAGACTGGTATGCAAACGCTAAAACAAGAAAAAAATCGGTATTGATTTTCAAAACCAAATTTAGAGCAGAAATACTTTAATAACAGCCAAATATAACAATCACCAGTCTGTAAGTAAACCGCAAATACATAAAAATAATCTTTCATAGACGTTTACTAACAACGAAAGCAATCAAACTTCAACAGCATGCAATGTTTATTTATTTATTTATGTGCATGTTGCAGTCTTCGCAGTATTCAAATTATACAGCGACCATCAATCTCTCTGTCTTAGTAGAACAGACACCGCATTGCAGCTGTATTTGATCTACCGCTGGAACTTTACAGTATGATGTCATTACTACTACACGACTTGCAAAATGATGGCACATCAACATGCCTGCATTTTGCAGGTTGCAGTCCGCAACCCCACCACCTCACCGTACAGCACCACACCTCATGTCATCATTCTTTTAGTGTGGGAGAGAGATAAAGATGAAGCAGGATGCAGGATAAATAGCTTCTTCCCGCTTTGCCGAAGGAACCCTGAAAAATGTCTTCTACTTGCGATTAGCATAAAGTGGATGCTTTCCGTTAATCCTGAAAAAAGTTAGGATGAATTTTCCTGATATCTATAAATCTTGAAACTAGTTTCGGTACTTATTAGTTTCTTAGTACTGGTATTTAATACAGTACATGCTGTATAAGATAATGTCTAACTATCTGTCTAAGCCTGGCGTAATTTTTGGCCATAGAATTAGCATTGCCACACAACGTGGCAATGCTTCCAGCCTTTTGGACACTTTTCCTGTTGACAACGATGCGGACGAATTTTTTTATTACTCTGAACAATGACTCTTTCCTTTTTATATACTTGTACATAATAATAATTATTATTATTGTAAGGGCTGATTTTTCCAACACTAGATAATTTTATAATTTTATCCGAGGAATAATTTAAAATTTTTGACAGTTCTTACATACAAAATCTGTCAGACGTCAATTTTATTCCACGAATAAAAATTATCTGTCGATTGAAAAATCAGCCTTAAGACCATTAATTATCTGTTTGATATCTAATAATTTTGAATGTTATATTTGTGTTTGTAAACCCACGATGCAACCAAAGCTCCTAGTGACAAAATAAATAACGAACAAAACAAAATTAAAAATTTCGCAGGATAAACTCGACAACAACAGCGCAAAACTTTAATAGTTCCTTGATTTTCACCTGTTCGCCGGTAATGAGTGTCTGGCTTTAACGAGTTTCCCTGTAAAGGACCGTTTACAGCACAAAGGCTCATTTGCAAGGGAGAGTTTCTCGCTTCAAATAGGCGATTTTTGAGAGAAGATAAAAAGTTAACTTGTGTAAATGGTATCTTATGTACGGCTGCATGTCAAAATCCCGCTTTTCTAAATTGGACGCGTCTGTACCTACAACCCATGAAGCAAACAAATAATAATATTTCGAGTTGTCAAAACACAGTTTGAGAAAATCGCCTAAAGAGTCTCGTATGACATAAAGGCACCTACAGGTTTTTCACCGGTATTTTACCTCTGAATATCACAGTGATCTTTATTCTTATTTTAATAAGGTTGATGTTGGGTTGCTGCCACTGACAAGTCTGTCAAACAAGTCTGTCAAAATCACCGTGATCTTTATTGCCGTTACAATAAGGTTGCTGTTAAATTGCTGCTGTCTGAGGTAAAATACTCGAATTTGTATTTTGCTCTATTTATTTTTGCTACGGCGATTATTGCTTTAAGGACATCTAACATGAGTGCAATAATTGCCTGGCGAGTGTCGTGTTTCCACAGGCGATAAACTCTCCTAGTTTAAATAAGCCTAAATAAGTAGTCCTTTTTACAGCATAAAGTGAAACTATATGCTGTAAAAAGGTATATATGTCAGCTGAAAAAAGTCTTCTTTTACAGGGCTGGTTACTGCCGCTCGTTATTTCGCCAGCTTGGCTTTTGTAACCCTGACTGTGGATACAGTTTTTATTTTGGGTGGTTCTCAGTTTTTATTGTGTGATTTGTGTAGGACAGTGTTGATGAAAATGTCTGGATACTTGAAAAACTGTAGGTCATCATATGCCTAGTTTTTTCCCAACTATATTGGGGTCGGCTTCCAGTCTAACCGGATGCAGCTGAATACCAGTATTTTACATGGAGCGACTGCCTATCTGACCTCCACAACCCAGTTACTAAGTAATACGATACCTCTTGGTAAGACTGGTTGTCAGACTTTCGGGCTTCTGACTATCTGTAACGACTGTCAAAGATCCACGAATGACTGCAGCCGGGACCAACGGCTTAACATGCTTTCCGAGGTACGGAGGGGAGGGGTTTCGGTATGTAAAGATGGTCACCCATCTACAGAACAACCGCGGCAAACGTAGCTTAACCTTACCTATCTATACCTATTGAATGTATTTATTTGTGTATACTTTATTGTACATCAGAAAACACATAACAAAAAACTGGCCAAGTGCGAGTCGGACTCGCACACGAAGGGTTCCGTACCACAAGGCCAAAAAGCCGAAAAAAACACGTTTGTTGTATGGGAGCCCCCCTTAAATATTTATTTTATTTTGTTTTTAGTATTTGTTGTTATAGCGGCAACAGAAATACATCATCTGTGAAAATTTCAACTGTCTAGCTACCGCGGTTCTTGAGATACAGCCTGGTGACAGACAGACGGACGGACGGACAGCGAAGTCTTAGTAATAGGGTTCCGTTTTTACCCTTTGGGTACGGAACCCTAAAAATAGATTTAACACTACAAAACATACAATGGGCGGCCGTATCGCTTTCTGCGATCTACTACAGGCAATCTTGGAAAGGACAGTGATTGCGTGCACCTTTTTAAACTTATAATTTCATTGATTGCGTGGACATAAAAATGGGGTGGTCATTGGTGGAAAATAATAACATATCATAATATAATATCAATAACATAGATTTATAACTGACATATTTTTGTATATTATTATTATTATTTTAATAAATATTATAATCGGAGCTAAACCAATTGCTAATATATTGCATAAATTATTCCGAGTTTAGAGTTTTCCGAGTTTTATTATTTTCTTTAAATTTTAATTCTACTGAAGATTCTACCTAATTTTGTAGATATTGCTAACATCGTTTTCTTTAATTAAAGCAACTAATAAATTGTAAAATCGTTTCTTAAATCTCCAATTTATCTAGTACAAAAAATCCACACGATTTTTGCGTGCAAAAACGCTTTAATATTAATTTTCTCTTTATACGATAAATCTTGTAAACGATGTCTATCCATCTTCATATGAAGCATAAATTAAATCAGGACAGAATAATAATGTTCTACATATTTCCATTACTTTTTATATTTGACGAAAGTCTGGTAATATGGCCTACCCCGTTAGGCTTGTAATATAGGACCCCGTTAGGCTTCATAAGAAAGAATAATGTGAAATGTGATATAGTGCAGATGTAGGTTATAAACAAAATATGTGCGTACGAATATTAAGTAGGTAGGTACGAATATAATGTAGGGATGTCCCTCCCACCCTGTATATTTAGTTAGGTACTTGCTATTACAATGTCACACACTGAGTTTTAAACATGATTGTGTCGGCAACACATAAATAAGCAATGACCAGCCGGAATATTCTGTAAAAATCTTACTGTGAAAAATTAGGTGAACTGTCATTTCATCAGATGGGATTGACACTCACGTCACTTTACCTAAGTTTTCACGGTAAGATTTATACGGAACTAGCAGTGCCCTGCGGTTTCACCCACATAAGTGTCGATCCCGTGGGAATATCGGGATTAAAAGTATCCTATGTGTTAATCATGGTTATAAACTATCTGTGTGCCAAATTTCATCGAAATCCGTTCAGCCGTTTGTGCGTGAAGAAGTAACAAACATACAAACACACTCATAAACTTTCGCCTTTTTAGTATTAGTGTGATAGATTGGCTAGGGTTTCCAATGCATGTGTCATATTATAAAGTCACGGTCCCATCATCACGGTCAATATAAGAACGTAATATCATGACCTAAGGATAACCTGAAACTACATGGTTTCAAGTTTACATTCGGTTGTCAATTCAACAAGTGGTGGATTTTATCGATGCAGCAATGTCAAGGTATAACATGAAAACATGTTGACGTTTTACTAATAATACACAATTTTTCCTTTCACGTGATAGACGATGAAATAATGTAAAGGCCGTACCCACAGTCGAACAAGCTATTTGGTATACAGACCGATAGCATAATCAGCCTATAATGTTCCCACTGCTGGGACACAGGCCTCCTCTATTGTAGAGGGAGCTTGCCGTAATCCACCACGCACGCCCAGTGCGGGTTGGTAGATGTCCCATGTCGTCGAATTTTTGGTTCTAGAACATACTCGTTTCCTCACGATGTTTTCCTTCACTATTTTGAGAGCATTAGTGATGAAATTATTTACACAAAGCAAAGCGCCTGCCTGTCGAATCCACGAACTACAAATCGTTAAGTCCAGGCCGTTACCACTGGGCCACCACTGTTTCCGCAGTCCGCTAACTTACAACTTATTTTAAACTAGATGCGCCCCGCGGTTGCATAAAGAGTCTACCCTATGTCCTAATCCTGGTTATGATCTACCCATGTGCCAAATTTCATCCAAATCCGCTTAGCCGTTTTAGCGTGAAAGCGTAATAAACACATACAAAAAATCAAATCTTTTCTCTTTATAATATTAGATTAGACAATTATAATATTAGATTAGACAATTTGAGTGTGTTGAGTTGTTAATTATTTTCCATCACTTTCATAAGCATGGTAAAGTCTTAAAAAAATTTATTCCGCACATACTAAAATTTTGTATAGGCAGTGTTGTTAAAAGAAGATTTTTTTGCCTGTATATCAAATAGGTTGTTTGAATGTACATGCATACATGTTGACATGCAATTATTGCGTTAAAAATTATACCCTGAACGTTAACATAGTTCTGACACGCGAAGTATATTGTTCGCTTCGAATATCTACGTTGAAGTGATCATTAGTATTCCTGGGAGGGTATTTATAGGGGTAGTTATTTGTATTGAAACGTAGGTATAGAGTACTTCTGTTGTTGTAATATTACCAATATTACACGTTCCGTGGTCATCATCATTATCATTGGCACAGCCTTGTTCCACCCACTGCTGCGTATTGACCTCCTCCCTTTTGTACCTACCGTGTAGTTTTCGGTAAAATGTTGGTACAGACACATCAAGCTATCCGAAACTGTAAAAATTTCCCAATCAACTTTGAACCTTATGCTTTAGCGATAAAGTTGAAAATCTATTAAAGAAATTTGACAGATGTAGTACCTTGATGTGCTGGCGTCTGTACCTACAGATGTTGTTATGTGACTTTTAAAGCGTGCTCTTCTAGCTTGTCACTGGTGCCGTATTATGACGTTTTGATGCCATCATGATTCCAGTGCGAAAGGGAGACGGAGCTATACATGACCGATAGCACCATCCCTTTTTCAGACTCAAGGCTCAGAAATCATGATGGTATTAATACTTTTTAATACGGCCACTGGTGTTCCTTCGTAGAAACGGACATTCTTCCAAATCTAAACCACCCTAACAGACTGTAAAGAAAAATCAAAATATACAAAGATATTGCATTTTTTTCTTTAGGGTCATATCGTGATGTTATATAGCATAAAGCCTTCCCTAAGAATTGGGATATCAAATTTAAAAAAAAAACCTTTTCAAATTCGACCGGTAGTTCCAAAGATTAGCGCCTTCAAACTCTTCAGTTTTTGTATTAGTGTAGATTACATAAAACCCGCAACCTTCTGATCTTTTAAACCCCGTATGAAAATATTAAACATTGAAAACTCGACGTAAATTTTCATAAGCCCGTCGCTTGCCAGCTTATTAGACTGATAATATATGACGTGCTGTCGACACGGTATATTGTGACGTCACTCGAAAGCTGTCGAGGCTAGTTGTGACAAAGTACTAGCAGAAGTTCCATTAAGTTCTATGATCGATTGCGTTAAAGCTCATGAATACAAAATCGTCCACACACACATTCTTGACAATGTGTATCAAACCATGAAATAACATTTATACAGGGGTGAGAATCAGCGCCACTTGAAAGTAAAAACACTCGACCTTTTTGATCCGATCCTACATGTCCCTTGCTGCCCTTCCCCAGCGACGCCCTCAGCCGAGGTCCGTACCCCACAGGGGGTGCCCTTAGCGTGTAGTCGCATAGTTTATAAGTTTTATACCCTGACTGGAGGCATTAATTTAGTAAAGGCATTCACAGGCTAAGCAGCCGACAACCTCCTAGCTTGACCTGCGAGAGTGGTAATTGCAAAAAAAAAACTCTCGCCTTTAGGACTGTTCATAGTGCCATGCGACTTTGAATAATCGAAAAGGTGGAATGTGTACCTAGATATCTACTATTCGTCTGAGCTAAATAGAAACGAAACGTCTACACATACGAACAAAACCAATTAAAGAATTTTCAGGACCTCTCTCCGTGGCAAAACTTTCCACCCTCCTTCCCTATCACTAGTTAACACGTGTAGAACTTCTGCTGTTATCACATGGTACCACGTGTCGGTGCACCTGCCTCTGCGACTGAATATTTGATCCTAACTAAGTAGCTCCGTCTGCTTGTTAGTTTACGGCTCTTCGTGTAGAGTAGTTAGATGCTTACATTGTACGGAGTCATAAAATGTATACAGTGTAAGTTGTTTTGGTGGCTACGTGGTCTGCAGTTTCGTATTTTTTAGTTTGTTTACTTAATTTTCAACCTCAGCAATGTAAGGCGAATGAAGCTTTTTAAAGAGATTGTGAGGCTATTTTAGAGTTGATGAAAAATATTAAAAATAATTTAAGCAGGTACCAAAATTAAGTGTATGAAATCACGCTACTCTTTCTAGAATCAGTCTGGAGAAATCTAAACCATAAAAATAGTTTTTGTCGACGTACTTTAACCTATTTTATAGGGCCGTACCATGAACATGCTTGAAGTTTTAAATTAGAAACAAACCCCAAGCGGTTTGAAAAAGTTAGCCCTAAATACGAAAACCGCCATAAGAATTTATAACAATTTCACAGCACCCAAGAATTATAAATAGCAACAGGTCTACTTTCCCCTAGCACCCTTTTTTGGAAGCATCATGAATACTTGATCGTTCTTTAATGGTTGAACTAGATAGCATCTTTACATTGCCCGCAAGAAGGGTTGGATTCGACCAGACTTTGTTAATCATTATGATCACTTTAAGCAGTCTTAGAATATGCATTGAGTTTCACTGAGTTAGCTGAAGTGGCAGGGCTCAAAAGACTACCTTCTATATTATAATAATTTCACTATTTCTATACTTAGTGGTCGTACTTTGTCAATGTTAAATGCAACGTTGAATATACATTTTAATAAGCATACATAGCAATTTTAATAAACATATTTTATTCTTAGCTTAGCTAAATAAATATGTGCTTAAAGTTGTATGATAGAAACATAATGAAACCCACACATTTGGTCAAGAAAACAAAGAAATATGAACGATAAAACACATGTGTAACGCTGGAAACACCCCTAATTTGCGTACCCGTTCAAATGAACAAAAAACCCATCAAAACTCGAGCAGCAGCACATTCACCCCGTTTTTAACCCCAATTTTGGACCTGCCGGTCGATTTTGTAAAAATCTTACCGTGAAAACTTAGGTAAAATGAGTTGCAATTGACACTATTGAAAGCTCACTCCACGCTCACTTCATTTGAACGGGTAACAAAAACATAATGAATATGTTTGTTTTATCATACAACTTTAAGCACATATTTATTTATAGCACCGCTGTTTATTATAACCTTCAAAACATCTCGGTTTTAATCAAAACTCTAGAGACTCTTAAACAATCCACAAACCTTTGAATGAAACATGTCGGGACATTAAATGAAACAATCTGCTGTTTGCATATTTGGCGACGAGATTTTTCTCGTGACACCAACGTGAATTTAAATTAAACTTTACCTACACTTACAGGCTGAATTTTTTGAGATGGGATTTCAGGGCGAAAACAGAAACTAAGATACTTATATACAATATGTAATATTCATTATGTTACATGACATACGTACCGAGATGTTTTGAAATTTATGAACAGCGGTGCTATTCTGTAGCAATCTCACGGTGAAAACTAAGGTGAAGTGAGATTTAAGTGCGCTGGCATTTCATCTGATGCTAGGAATTGACATTATTGAGTTCTTATTCAAATCTCACCTAAGTTTTCACGGTGAGATTTTTACAGAATAAATCGGCAGGAATAGGAAATACCTGAGAGGCAATTCTCGTAATTTTAAGAACGTCCAGAGTTTCAATCTGTCAAAAATACCTCAGTCTTGCTCCTACATTATTGACAAGTTTTTGATATAATTATGTTTGGCGCCGAGATGAGATTGCGACTAGATTTTGAACGTTTTGAAATACGAGAATTGGCCTTCTGATTTTTATTTGCGAAAAAAGAACATCCTGGTATACGGAAGGTAAAAATGTAAAAAAAAATCATTAAAACTACGTGATTTCAGGTCGTAATACGGCGTCTCCTGATTATCTTTTCCACGAAATTGTAATGTGGCATCTTAAGGAAAATAGCGGTTGCCTTGACTTGGCTTAAATGTGTATATCATTGGAGTCCTTGATATAATATTATGGCAGGAGAATTCGGTAACCTTGGAGCGGCTTTTGAATGGCTTTATTTTCTGCACTGCAAGCTTTTCTTGAGATAAGGTTGTTTCTATAAAGGAGCACATCATGATTATTATATGGAAAAACTCGCCTATAATTGAATAATAAAAAAACTGTTATCTTGTACATAGTGAGTAAAAAAGAGTCATCCATTGATTTTAAAAGGTACAGAAGGAGTATGTTATTGTATAGTCAATTTAACTAACATAGGGTTTAGGTAATATTATAGAGGTATGAGGAACAGGGTGTAAAGTTCACTCATACTCCATAGAAAAGGGAGGATCCTTCAACCAGACGGGTGTTGTGTCTGGCGGGCAACTGCTCAATGATTCATATGCGGCCGTTGTACATATGCTAGTTGCGCGGTAAACTCTGCTTGCGAGATGCAGGATATTGTGTAACGTTAGTGTGATGCGTAGTTCGCTTGTAGATACCGCTATAATATTTCATTCAATAAAAGCTTTGCTTTCTTTGCTTATTTTGCTTGCTTATGGTATCCCATACATGTTGAGTACGTCTACGACACTGACCCTGATTGCAAAAGTGTTACCAACAAAACTAGTCCGTTCACAGTTTTTTTACCTCT
Source organism: Oligia latruncula (assembly GCA_948474745.1). NCBI lineage: Eukaryota > Metazoa > Arthropoda > Insecta > Lepidoptera > Noctuidae > Oligia > Oligia latruncula. Next base: position 16,432,816 of record OX419686.1, read on the forward strand.
GAGTTTGCATCACTGTCCAACTCACAGTGATCTTTATTCTCATTCTAGTAAGGCTGCTGTTGGGTTGCTGCCACTGACAAGTTTGTCAAAATAATTGTGATCTTTATTGTCGTTACAATAAAGTTGCCGTTAGGTTACTGTTGTCAGAGGTAAAATAACTGAGAACGGACTTTATTTGCTGAACCTTCACTAATCCGTATAAAACAAATGAAGATACTATCAGCCAGTAAGTTCCCGGCAATTTGTCCAAGTAGAAAAGTGAATTAAAATGCGATAAAACTTGCCGGTCCTTTCGACCCTCGTGCCAACTTACAGGTAAACTTCTGTAAACACGATAGTTAAGCACTTTAAGGAAACATTAACTTCATTAAGGTAAAAGATGAGTAGATAAGTATAGAGAAACTAGAAACTTGTCAATTTGGACACCTAGGAAATAAAATGTATCAAATCGTTTTTATTTTTTTATTTTTTTTTATTTACCTTTATTAAACATTGACTCTTTTCTAGTTGGTGAAGGAGAGAACGACGTAGGCCTTGTAGACCTAGTACTTGTTGAGAGGCCTATACACTGTCCTCCCATTTAAATATCGAATTCGAATTCTTCAGGCGACTATTACAGATAATGTGAACTGTAACTTAAGGCGGCTACATGACCTCAAGCGCGGTCTTTGTCGGACTGCATAGAAAAGAAAGAGAAGCACGATGACACAACGCTGCTAATTTAATGCAAAATATGAAGCCATTATCTATTTACAATAAATCGATTGTTTGGACTAAAAAATTAAAACACTAGTGCTTTAGTATGTTGCTTGTAGATTAATTTGACAAAAAATCATAATGATTATAATATGTCATGTATATTAGTATGGTTTATATTGTATAAAGAAAATTTTAGAGGTATCTTCATGATTTTTTTCTATCGTATCAGATTAGTTGTATTATGTTTTCAACACACTATCTACCTAGCATATATCCTGAAGAATATCATATATTTTTCTGATTTTGTTTACTGTAGTCGATCATATACTTTTATTGTTTCTAAAACTTGCGTTTTTTTGTGTTTAGGTCCTGTAACCCCCTTGAATAAACTTCTGGTCTTCAATGCCATTTTCTCCAATTTTCTTTAAAATGACTTTGACGATTTCTAAAGCGTCTTTACTACATATTGGAATTCCAGTTTAGTTCGCATTTATTTTAAAAATAGATACTTTAAGAAAAATCGCTGCTTCCAGATGAGAATGCTCTTCTATGCAATAAAGAAAAATTCCAGCTGACAAGCTTTTGTAAAACAGCAAAAGGTACTTAGGTATTTTAGCAGCAGCGTAAAAAAAAGCCGGCCAAGTGCGAGTCGGACTAGCACACGAAGGGTTCCGTAGCACAAGGCATAAAACGCAGAACAAAAACCTTACTTTTATACCCCTTTAAATTTATTTTATTTTTATTATTTGTTGTTAAGCGGCTACAGAAATACATTATCTTTAAAAATTTCAACTGTCTAGCGATCACGGTTTATAATAAAAGTAGAAATGTTTTAAAAATTATTAAAACATACTGCTACTTTTATTATAAACCGTGACTTTCAACACACTTGCTCGTAAAGTGGCTCTTATTGAACCGCTTTTATGTCCATAATGCAGTGTATTAAAAACGCGTGCTTTTTCTTTACGTTAATCCACTAGTGCTTTATTGTCACAGATAACTATTTACTAGTCGGAGATGCGCTCTTTTTACCGACTTCAAAAAAAAGGAGGTTATCAATTCGATATGTATGTATGTAATATTATTGGAATTGCATTATATTCACATATGATGATCTATTAGGGCTTCCAAACAAATATACAAAATTTCATAGACGTATGTAATGGACGTATTTATGCAAAAGGGAACCAACCCACAAGTAGGTCAAAATTGAGTTAAGTATACAGAAAATTTTTAAAATGCACCTTCTATCGGCCCTATAAAGATCATAGTTGTCTGATGACTCTTTCATATCAAAACATCATGTCGACAAGGATACCAACTCATATATTAGTAGTTTCCGAATAAAATAAAAAGACCCATGCTGTATGGTAATGTTAAAAACTGCAAATCTTTGTGGTTATATTGTTTGACAAAGAACCATGTCACATGGTTCCGCATAAAACATATTTATATGATTTAACAAAAGAGATCATGCGGTTTGGTTCCAGTTTGCATAATAAAATTGCCGTTAGCCTATGCTTTAACAAAGAACCATGTCACATGGTTCCACATAAAGGATATTTCTTTTAATTTACAAAAGAGATCATGCGGTTTGGTTCCAGTTTGCATAATAAAATTGCCGTTAGTCTATGAGATCCATATGACATGGTTCCTTGTTTATTATTTGAACGTACTTATGCAAAAGGGAACCAACCCACACAATGATAGTTTCGAGATAAAACAATTTTTAACAGAATGTTGTGAAGAAAGTAATCTAGTAGGATTACTTTGCAATATAGTGTAAGATACTGCATTTTATGAATCTATGTAAAAAAAAATAGAGATTTTTATGTTAAAAGTGTCTTTTTTTAATTTAATAAATTGTCTCTGGTTCCTTGTTGCAAAAAACCTATTATGTCGGTTGATTCTTTGCTAAAATATATAATCATTTCAATATCATTAGTAAAAATAACAAAAACTCAGTTTGTTTAAGGAAATTTTATTGAAAAATCACTTGGCTCGATAACTCGCTCCAAATGGAGCGAGTTGTGGAACCAGATGGGTCAAAATTTGTACCTTCAGAAAGCTACTAATTTTATTATTGTTTTCACTCATCTGGTTCATCTACCTCAAAATCAGGTTGCCCTGAAAAACCTTCCAGATCATCTTCAATTCTATCGTCTCCTAGAAGATTAATATAAAAGCCATGGGAGTCTTTAGGAATGAGGTGCAGAAGGCTCTTCAGGTCCTTTAACATAGCCTCAGGAACAGACTTCCCGTTTGGCCAAAGAGGTTGTATTACCTCTTTCGTAAGAACAAAAGTTGGCCTACCGAGTACATTTTTTTTAATGTTAACCTTTTTATAATCCTCTGTCAAAGACCTCATAAAAATTTTGAAAATTTCCTACTTTTTAAGCATTATTTCTTTTGTGTCAAGCCAAGACACTTTATGACCATCCTCTCTAAAATATGCTTGATTAGACAGGAGCCTACCTCTTGAGCACCGCGGCCTGCCTCACCTTCTACCCACACATTGCAATGAGCTTCATCATTGCTCGCAGTGTGTATACCTAAATTGTATAAGTACCCAAAGTTGTCTTTGGGTAGAAGGTGAAGCAGGCCGCGGTGCTCAAGAGGAAGGCTGTTGTTTAATCAAGCATATTTTAGAGAGGATTGGGAGCAACGTGAAACGCCTAATCCTATGGAGTGATTTGTGCGGTAAACAAAACCGTAATATAAAATTGGTTTTGATGCTAAAAGCTGTGCTTTTCGATCTGTCACATATTGAACAAATTAATATATTCGTACAATTTGTAGAATCGGGACACAGCTTTCTTCCCAACGCCACTGATTTCGGAAAAACTGAATCTTCCATATAAAAACAACATGATACGAGTATATACACACCTGATGATTACAATCATGTAGGTTATGAAAAATTGTAAAAAAAATAAACCTATGCACGTACATAGAATGAAGCCTGAAGATTTCTTGTCTTCATTGAAGCTGGAAAAAACATAACAAATAGGAAGAAAACTGTAGATGGTCATAAAGTGTCTTGACTTGACACAAAGGAAATAATGTTCAAAAAGGAGGAAATTTTTACGAGGTCTAATTTGACCGAGGATTATAAAAAGGTTAACATTAAAAAAATGTAGGCGGTAGGCCAACTTTTGTTCTTACGAGGGAGGTAATGGAACCTCTTTGGCCAAACGGGAAGCCTGTTCCTGATGGTAAGTGAAAGGGCCTGAAGAGCCTTCTGCACCTCATTCCTAAAGATTCCCATGGCTTTTATATTAATCTTCTAGGAGACGATAGAATTGAAGATGATCTGAAAGGTTTTTCAGGGCAACCTGATTTCGAGGTAGATGAACCAGATGAGCGAAAATAATAAAATTATTAGCTTTCACAAGCTACAAAATTTTACTAATCTGGTTCCTCAACTCGCTCCACTGATTATGAACCTAAGTATTTAGGTATCCAAGTAATTTTTCAATAAAATTTCCTTAAAAAACCGAGTTTTTGTTATTTTCACCAATAATATTCATATGTTTATTTAGTGTAACAAGGAACCAACCCACATTTTAGGTTTTTTGCAACAAGGAACCAGAGATAATTTATTAAAAAAAAGACACTTTTTACATAAAAAACTCTTTTATTTTTACATAGATTCGTAAAATGCAGTATCTTACACAATATTGCAAAGTAATCCTAATATAATTATGAACAGTTTACTTTCTTTACAACATTTTGTTAAAAATCGTTTTATCTCGAAACTGTCAATGTGTGGGTTGGTTCCCTTTTGCATAAGTACGTCCGTATGTATGTATGAATGTATGTATGTATGTATGTTTGTCCACGCATATCTCCGGAACTATTAATCGGATCGTGACCATTTTTTTTTTATTGGCTTACATTTTCTTCAACTTAGGGAACAGTGCAAGTTTCATCAAGATCGATTCAGTAATTTTCAAGATATGGACTAATACGTGTAAGTGTGACGGCCTGGCTTGGCTTATTTATAAGAGCTACGGGCTACGGGTATAATGTCAAAGGGAAAACATCTCAAAACCTTGGTCAAATACTAGTGCAAAAACTAAAAATTACGAAATAAAAAGTAATTTAAAAAAATTAAACCGACTTCAAAAAGAAATTAACTCAAAATTATGAAATAACTTTAATTTCGGAAGTCGGTGGCATAAAACTAAAATACAGATCCCAAGACACCGACTTCCGAAATTAAAGTTATTTCATAATTTTGAGTTAATTTCTTTTTGAAGTCGGTTTAATTTTTTTAAATTACTTTTTATTTAATCTCGTCAAAGAGACTTCATGCCAAAAGAAATCCGCGGGCTATACCAATATCACTTTTTTTTTTTTTTAATAGTCTGTATTGTCCATGGTCGCAAAATGAACTAATATTTATTTACCAAAATATGATTTGCGGCTATAACAGGTACCTCTTTACAGAATTATAATCATTACAATCAATAACCCTTTGAGCGACGGCGGTTTTGGCGCGAACACCCCGAGGCACGGCGCATGCGCCGATCGCGTCACTGGCGGTTCCGCCGCGTTTGATTAAAACGACGATATCTCTAAAGTTACGATAGCTAGCTCCCTACAAACTATGTCATTGGCATAGTTATTAAATTACCTAACAGAATATGTATGGATTAGTATAGTTTTGCCTTGTAATGTATTAGTAATCGTGCTGTGGGGGAATTTTACACAGTTTCTTGTGTAAAGGTCATTATAACTAAAAGAATAAACCATTATTTCAAAAAGTTATTGTTTTATATCCATAAATACACAGTATTTCACATAAATCAATCAAAAGAACACACCCCGTCTTACATTTTTTCATCCCACAAGCAAAACAATAACATGACGTCATTCGCACGTCCGGCGTTCCGAACAAAAAAACGGGTATGTTTACCACTCAATTCTGAGAACGCATTATGCCTGACGGCTTGGGATTGTTATTTATATTAATGTTTGGTCCACTTAGATAACACAGACAGAGTCTCAGCTTTTAGAAGTGTTTAGTTTAACAGTATCGGCTAACCAAAACAAACACTTGAAAACAGGCGCAAAAAACACTATCTCAAACTTTGGATCACAGTTTAAATTCTGTTGCATTTATTTTAAATACAGTTTTACATTTTACATTTCGAAGATATTTATAAATCGATAAGCACATTATAAAGGCATGTTGCCTAACAAAAACATTCTAGAAATCAACAATCAAAACAAACAATTTCACTAAAAAATGCCAAGTACCTAGTCAAGGATCAATGAAATTATGGATGCGCCAATTCTGTCACAAAATTTTTCGTAAAAAAAATTACAAAATAAAGAGACATTAACAGGACTACATATTTTTTAACCGACTTCAAAAAAGGAGGAGGTTCTAAATTTGGATGTTTATATTAAAAAAAACTAACTAAAAATATCAACAAAATAAAAACACAGTCTTCAAAAAAATTTCTAAGAAAATAAACAAATGCCGTATCCTGATTTAATCGACGTCCGAACAAAACCCCGAAAACAAGATGGCGTAACTTTGAAATCCCGCGCCGGTGACAAACCAGAATGGGTTAGTTGAGACTGGGTTTTTTAAAATTAGATAATACGCAAAATCTAATCGAAGTTAGAGAAAGTAAATGATTATTACGTATGCAGAAACATATTTATGTAATGGTACTAACGACAGTTTGATAGCACTAATGTATTTTTTATTCGGTAATGATAAAACTATGAGACGGTTGACTCGAGCTCGACGCGCACAAAGAAAAATGCGCGGGCGCGCGCTCGAAGAAATAAAAATTTTTGTCCAAAATCTTTATCGAATACACAATCTAACTAATAAAAACGGTTTATTACTTACGTCTCCATTCTCGAAACACAAACAACACTCAAAACACTGCACTCACAATTAAATAACAATGTATTAGTCACAGCGTTGCACGGCGACTGCATAACCGCCGACCGTTCAATGGCCGTCGACAAAAACTCTCGTATTTTATTTATTAATGCGCCGCTGTTCTGTGCTAGGCAGCTAACGAATGACGATATGCGATCCTTGTCACATCCTTTACACTTTGTATGTGTTAAAAAGGGATAAATATAGCTCTGGATTTTTATTTCACTCTTTGAAGTGTGTCATTCGAAGTAACCAAAACAGGTTAGTCGCCGAGCAAGCGTTAACCGCCCTGTAACCCGTTCAGGTTCTTTTTCGCTCAAAGGGATAATACATCTTTCTAATATAGATTTGTTCCATAAGAACAAATTTCTTATGGAAAAGTTCTTAGGGAACAAATCTAACTTAAAGATTCTATTCTAATGACTATAATTCACAACCCAGTTACTGGGTAATACGATACCCCTTTGGTAAGACTGCATGACGTAACAACTGCCAAAGATCCCCGATTGACAGCCGGGACTAACGGCTTAACGTGCTTTCCGAGGCACGGAGGGGTCTCGGTATGTAAAGATGGTCATCCATCTACGGACCACCTGCAGCAAGCGTAGTTTAACCTGATCGATCGACCAGCGCGACTGTTATTACTCGTAGTTAGCCACAAGCTCCTCACACAAGTACCTAGACGTTAAATATACATAGCTGGTAAAACAACCCCTTTACAAACCTTAACAAAACATACGCACGGTTCTAAGCACAAACATAAATATTTAAATTCTATCTTCTGGAAGGGTTTAATGGTGCGTGCACACACCTATAAATTTCCTCGGAGTGAAGGTCAGAGTTTTTCTTCTTGAGCCCGTAAAAGTTTATGTATCTTGATTTTTTAATCTTACATTTCTTTCCTACCTGTAATAAACATCAGACAAATACTAGTATTTCAAACTTTCTTTTCAAATTAATATTATTTCAAGTTAAACAAATATCAACTTTATTTTAATGGTAATTATGTTGATTTCAGAGTGACTAGCACTATTGAAAAAGTTATAAAAACGTTTGAAGTTGTAGCGTAAACTGAACTGTATGGTGTAGGATTTAAAATTAATTTTTCATAAACTCATATTTGTTTACATTTTTAAATCGCGAATGCAGTTAATACATAAACGCACGCCTTCTGCCCATGAGGGTACGCATAAAGTAGAGAACGCCACCTGCTACGATCCTTTTTTTTCTTGAGGATGCCTAATCATCAAATGACCCCTCCCGCTCTGGGTGGAGCGGAAGGGAGTGTCAGACTCTTGCTGACTAAAACCCACCCGTGTTCCTTCCTTAGCCCTTTATGTTCCGGGCCAGCGGTAACCCTTTCGGACAATCCCGCTGACCCCGGCACCTGCTACGATCCTTACATACTGTCTTTGCTCCGTTTACGTTCATACATCTGGCCATACACGCCGGTTGCGAGTACTGCGCCACCCGACCTTTCTAAAGAACACCACCAATAAGGTCACAATAAAAAAAATAAAAAAAGACAATTATCCTTCAAATACTTTTAACATTTGTAATAAACAGCATTGTTCATGAATAACATTACTTGAGCTTGTATACCAGCTAATACGATAATCTGCTAATGCCACCACAAGACGATCCCACTTGACTTCTAAGTGCTAAGTGCAAGCACTAAATGCATTAGGCTGATGAGTTTGTACACACGTGTCTAGTCGAATAATACTGAACGTGAGGCTTTTGTTCAGCTTTAGATTATTGAACATTATGTAGGTAACTTAGAATATAGTTAAGTAGTTCATTTGGACGCTGATTGTACTTAACGGTCACACTAACTAGGTTTTTGGATTCATTGCTTCATATGCAAACAGAAAAACAATTACTAATCAATAAAATGGAAGCTTACCTACTGTTAGACAATGGCTTCTTATAAAAGAGATGTAATTGCTTTCGATCATAGCTACTAAAGTGGGCAAGTTCGAGTGATCAGATAGGAAGTCCCCTTATGTTGGACAACGTTGAATCGGGGTGCAAGAGAATAATCACCTTGAATCACCAATATATTACGTAAGTACACACGGCGACATATCAAGCTATACACTTCAGTTTGAGCTGACCTCACATTGTATAGGCTTTTCGTACAATGAGAAGTCAGCTTATACTGGAAATCTATTGATATGTCGCTTGATATGTCGCCGTGCGTACCTAATAATTAGCAACCGTGTTGACCAAAGTTCGAATCGCTTCTCTGTGTTTGAAGAGACCTTTGGACCTGCAGTGAGACAGTAAGAGGCCGATAATACACTTAACATTTAAAAGAAAAGGTCTATACAACGTTATTTTTAGTATATGCGAAACCTGAATATAGTTTGTTCAGAATAACTAACTGAATCGATTCCAATAATATTTACCCCATGTTATATTTTGTCCCAAAAATATTTAAAAAAGGTTAAAAGTTGGACACCGAGCGACACAGTAGGTTATCCAATCTCCGCGCCGAACGGTTAGGTACGCATGTTTTTGTACGGGCAAACAGGTAACTTAACTAGCTTATAACTTTGTTATTTTTCATGATACAGTTTTGAGATTTTGTATCTTTACATAAAAATACTAGACACTTGTTTCGGGTTTCGCATATACTAAACATAATGTTGTATAGATAGAGGAGCCCATAGGCTCATTCCTGGGTAGTCTTTTAATAGCATTGTTACATATTCTGTGTTAAAAACTATTCATTTAAATGGATTTGATTGAAACCAAACCGTATGTTATTTGTAAACGTTTCAATGAAATCTGTGGGCTTTAGCTAGGTATAACATAGAACTGCCGCATGGATTTCATGTCAAAGCGGTTTAATCCGCTTTATCGTATGAAAAAAGTCGTACTGAAAAAATATAGGAATGAAACCAAAAAAATATGGGCGTAATCCCTGTTATTTGACATTGGATATTTTTAGCTATCTGATAGTGAATATTTTCATCAATCCGGTAGTACCTAATCCGCTGGCTCTTTCATAGTTAAAATGATAGTTTAAAAATTGGTTCTTCAGTCCGCAATGTTGTCTTCGATCGGTTTTTACCTTAACTGGCTTTGCAGCAGCATTTAATCAGGGTAATATAAAGTAATTTTGGTATAATAAAACAGACAATATCTCCCGTATTGTAGGTAAGTATACACAATCCATTTAATCATGATAAAATCATCCTGATTGATTTTTCTTAGTTAGGTACATATACAATCAGTAAGAACAACACTATTATAATAGACTTAAGTAGAACAACACAAACTCAATCGAAACCATCTGAACTCGAGCGTACATATGTTCCTTCTAAATGACACGTCATCCCTCCATAATACATGAGACGTTCCGTGTTAGCAAGCAAAATGGTGCCATCCCACTCCTCCTTACAAATTGGTACCTTTGTACCTGCAAACAACAAGTTCCATGACCTTTGAGACGCAAAACATTTTCCTTAGGAACCTCGTAAACGTTAGGTGCATTAAATTATTTACTTTTTATCGTATTTTTGTCGTTCCGGAGGCATTGTTTACGCAGAAATTCAAGTGATACATGACATTTACCTTATTAGAATACCAGCGCCGCGGTATATATTTTTTTAATTTAGCAGCATATGCTGAGATAGGAGCTTTTTTGGCCTCGTAATTCGTAAAGGTCTTTTTTTCTTATTTGTTTTTAATGTTAATTTCGTTAGTTTTAAATGCCCCTTTTTTACTGTTTGTATTTCCTGTGCGTGTGCCCCAATAAAATATTTTTCTTTCTTTATTTGATTTTTAAATTGGTTCATTATTTGTCCTTATATGAGGACGTAAAAGAGTACGATACGTATTCGTTTTCGTAGGGGTCGTCTGTGTAAACTTAGTCCTTTATGAACATACTAGCTTCTGCCCGCGACTTCGTCTGCCTTCTGTCGTTCTTCTTCTTCTTCTTCTTCTTCACCCTCCCCCCATTCACCCTCTTAGGGGTGGGATTTCGAAAAACCCTTTCTTATTGGATACCTACTCTTCACAAAGAACACATCCTTAAAATTTCATGTGTCTAAGACTAGCGTTTTAGGCTATGCGTTGATATATCAGTCAGGACTTTGAATTTTATTTATAGACTATTTTTTTCCCAAGCAAAATCAAAATACTAAACATACGAAATAAGTGTACCAGTGACATGCAAAGTAATCATGACGTCATGTTATCCCATTTCAATGAATCATTAATTTTTTTTTTCTTTTATTTCCAGGAGCGCCTGAGCCAAGAGGAGGTGACGCGACTTAGCGACGTGCGGAACTTGGTGAACCAGCTGTATGAAGCGCTGAATGTGCGCGAACACCAAGTAAAGAAGGAAAGGGAGCTCAAAGCGCAGCTTGAGAAGCTGTCCACTGAGCTGCAGCCGCTGGAGGAGGTAAGGTCCTTCTTAAATGGGAACGGTTCTGTCCAAGATAAAGAGATATTATCCTTTTTCAAAGCAAATTTCTCAAATGATTAGTGTATTTTGAAGTGCCATTGATATTATGCGACTGTCTGGGTGATATGTTTGCGCAAAACCACATTGACATGAAAAGGGGACATTTAAAAATAATGTAAGTAGGTAGTGAAAATAAGAAAAAAGTGTTACTTTTAACTTATATCGCCTTGAGCCTATCCGAAAGCAGATTTTTTTTAAATTTTATTTTCCTTTGTCTATTCTCTGCCATATATTGCTCTGACAAACAACACGTATTTTTTGATCATCCTATTCTGCCCCGTTGCACGGCCTCGTTGGTCCAGTGGTCGCAAGTGCTACTGCTGAGAATGAGGTCCTGGGTTCGATTCCCAGGTCGCGCAAACTGTCATTGGGTTTTTCTATCAGGAATTTCTCAACAGCCCGGAGTATGCATTTGTGCCCGGTTGATGGCAATAGACTCGCCTCCTATACAGAAGTAAACGTAGCTGGTGAAAAGTGGGTGTACAGTCACGAGCACCAATATGTCAACACTTGGCAACTTTAAATTGCGATTTTTTTACGAAATAACGAATGCAACGTTGAAATACGTCACTTTACATTGAGAGCAGTGGTGGCCAAGTGCCGCGACTTACGAGTTGTAGGTCGTAGGTTCGAACCCAGACAGGCGCTTTACTTTGTGTAAATTATTTCATCACCATTGCTCTCAAAACGGTGAAGGAAAACATCGTGAGGAAACCGGCATGTCCTAGAACCAAAAATTCGAAGACATGTGACATCTGCCAATCCGCACTGGGCCCGCGTGGTGGATTACGGCCCACTTCCTCTCATCGAGAGGAGGCCTGTGTCCCAGCAGTGGGAACATTATAGGCTAATTATGTATGGGTTCGAAAATACTATGTTCCTAGTAATATAAAATTTCATTCAAAAATAAAGGAGAAAATCGCCTTTGAATAAAGCCAAGTGTATACATACTTTTGCTCGTGACTGTACTCAGTACACCTCTGCTTTACCCTTTGGGATTACAGGCGTGATGTTATGTCTTACCTATTCCATATCATCTTTCCAGAAACGCTTGAGCCTCGAAATGGAGACAAGTCGTCGTACCTCAGCTCTGACGTGGATTGGTCTAGGACTGATGGGCGTCCAGTTCGGGGTGCTAGCCCGCCTGACCTGGTGGGAGTACTCCTGGGATATCATGGAGCCGGTCACCTACTTCGTTACGTACGGCACCGCGATGGCCACTTATGCTTACTTCGTTTTGACTAAACAGGTGAGGTTATATTTCGTTTAGCATAATACTAACACGGCGCTATTAGGACGTGCTGCGTTAGTAGGGTTGGAGGATAATAACACGTCACTGCTAAACTGCAATATATGGCTGCAGTAGATTGCCAGTAATATTTTATCATCACACTATCATTATAAAGGCGAAAGTTTGTGAGTGAGTGTGGGGGTGTGTTTATATGTTTGTTACCTCTTCACGCTCAAACGGCTGGACCAATTTTTATTGAAAAAAAAATATCCCGATATTATCACGGGATCGAAACTTATTCGGGTGGAACCGCGGGGCGCAGCTAGTCTAAAATAATTACGTTTGCGGAATGGCCAGTTTGAGTTTTATTTTCTTTATCTTAGGTGAAGTGAGCGTGGAGTGAGTTGTCAATAGTGTCAATTCCTAGCAAAAACAAACGTGAGTTTGTTTCACCTAAGTTTTCACGGTGAGATTTTTACAGAATCGACCGGCTGGTTTGAGCGTCATATGTGAGGATAGTATGCATAAGTCCTATAATTTTCTTAAATTGTAACTTATCTTTCCAGGAGTACGTGTTACCCGATGTTAAAGACAGACAGCACCTGTTGACCCTGCACAAAAAGGCGAAAAAGATTGGACTCGACATCAACCACTATAATAATCTCAAGGACGAGGTGAGCACAACCCTAATTATCCATTGAATCTTAATTACTACGCTTCCTTTAAGGGCGAAGGGCAGGGTAGGCTATGCAATTCAAACCCTCTAAACCTTCTAAATTCATATAATCCTTTAAAATTGATTGATATAATTAAAAACTTAGAGGGTTGTATTGATGAATATAATTATATAATTCTATAAATACATACTTGTTACGGTCGCGAATCATATCTTGTTCAATATACAACCTGACGCTGACCTGCAAATTGCAAAAACGGGAGAAAATTTGAATTTCGCGGGCCACCTTGGCACTTCCGCCTTAATAAAGTACTTCTAGGAGATCTATTATTAAAGGAACCTTGGTAGATTATCGTCAGGCATATTTTAGTTTGAAAATTCGTGGTCCTTTTTTATGCCGGTGATAATCTTATTTTGTGAGACGCCTACTCTTGATAAGATAGCATCACTTAGGAGCACTTGGTCCATTTTAAGTGTCAGGCTGTCTGAGACATTTGTTAATCCTTTAATAAACCAATATGTCTGAACACTGTCTTTATTCAAGGCTGTCCTCGTCTGAGGACACTGTAATATCTTTTAATTTGTGGTCGAGAGTGATTTTATCAGGAATTTATTTAAATTTATTTTATTTTTAGCTGTAGCACCCTTTACATACCACAATCTTATCCATTACAGGTAGCAAAATTGGAGAAAGACCTGGGCCGTCTTCGGGACCCCCTTCACATCCATCTCCCGCCTCCCGTTGGAAAAGGGGGAGATAGTAAGCGCTCCCCCCTCACGAAAATAAAGGACATGCTGGAGGAGACCAGCAAGAAGATGAAAATCACGTAATATTGGCTGAACTTCCTGCGCCTGGGCACCAAACGGTAAGGCGCGGTACTACGGTTGTATAGGGATAATATAATGCTTGTTGATAATATATTGTAACTTGCTTGCTCGTGTGCGATGGGGCCGTTGAAATGGCAAATAGTTTTCGAATTCTATAGTTTGAAGTTCGCTTTGTTTAAGGAATACCAATAATTTTGTATCTTAAGTACACAAATGTGTTGTTGTGATTTAGCAAAAGTGTGTATCTTAAATTGATAATGTTATTGTTAACTTTAGATACATATTACCTAACTTTACAATGATTTATTATTCCACTATCATTATTTTAATGTAAGTGATCAACGCGCTGACATCGACACGAGTATTTTGTTTTTTGTACGTTAAACTGTTGTAAAATCGTACTGAAATAGTTGTTGATTCCTTTGTCACGAAAGTACTCGTATGTTATTTACTATGTATACAAAGTCCAAAAAAGCTGTTGTTTGTCCCTTAAGTACCAAATTGAAAATATTCTCTCTTGTCTTAATTTGAATTTAGTAAAATATACAAAAAATAGTTGATTGAATTTTTCTTTCATTTAACATTTTTAGTTATTTATACATTTAGGTTTTTACTAGTTTGTAATATGCTCAGAAAATGGTTTCCTAATTTAATTAATATTTATTTACTTAGTAACAAAATATTGATTTTAGCGTTTCTGTTTGAGAATGTGCAATAAACTAATACTATAATATTATAGGTGCCAATGAATTAGATATTCAAATGTTAAATTTCAGGGGTGTGGTTTATTATTTTATAACATAGTTTTACGAAATCTAGTCTTTTAACAAATGTTCTTTGTGGATCGTTTTCTTAGTTTAAACGCACAAAGCACTATGCTGAAAGAAACGAGAACTCATTGGTTGACTTTAGTGGTTAACAAATTTTAATCATCTAGGGGTCCATACACACGGGCGACACGCGTCTACGACAGAGGCAACTGCGCGTGTATTAGAGCACCGTACTCAAATACACGAGTGACACGTTATCGACACGTGTTGACGGCTGTCGTTAACACGCGTTGACGGCTGTCGTTGACACGCGTTGACGGCTGTCGTTGATACGCGTTGACGGCTGTCGTTGACACGCGTTGACGGCTGTCGTTGCAACGCGTTGACGGCTGTCGTTGATACGCGTTGACGGCTGTCGTTGATACGTGTTGACGGATGTCGTTGACACGCGTTGACGGATATCGTTGATACGCGTTGACGGCTGTCGTTGATACGCGTTGACGGCTGTTGTTGATACGGGTTCACGGCTGTCGTTGATACGCGTTGACGACTGTCGTTGACACGCGTTGACGGCTGTCGTTGACACGCGTTGACGGCTATCGTTGATACGCGTTGGCGGCTGTCGTTGCAACGCGTTGACGGCTGTCGTTGCAACGCGTTGACGGCTGTCGTTGATACGCGTTGACGGCTGTCGTTGCAACGCGTTGACGGCTGGCGTTGCAACGCGTTGACGGCTGTTGTGACACGCGTTGACGGCTGTCGTTGCAACGCGTTGACGGCTGTCGTTGACACGCGTTGACGGCTGTCGTTGATACGCGTTGACGGCTGTCGTTGCAACGCGTTGACGGCTGTCGTTGACATGCATTGACGGCTGTCGTTGACACGCGTTGACGGCTGTCGTTGCAACGCGTTGACGGCTGTCGTTGACACGCGTTGACGGCTGTCGTTGACACGCGTTGACGGCTGTCGTTGACACGCGTTGACGGTTGCAGTTACTTCTGCCGTCGACGCGTGTCGTTTATGTGTATGCACACTAAGTATGAGTGTTTTATTAGAAAGAAAAAAAATACGATTTTAGCTGAAACATAAAGTATGTCTTTTTCTTTTCAGCATTTTAAAACCTTTTAATAAAGCATTACTTATGTTAAGAACCAGATAAGAACATGTAGGTTTTTTTTATTGTTCATTTATATAATTTAGTTTTTTTTTCTGGCATTTACGCTGAGCTACCGCTACGCCTAGTGTCACAATAAACATGATTGTCTTATCGATTAGAACTAACCCTTTCTAAGTACATTGTTGTAATGTATAAAATCAATATTTTCATACATTTAGTTAAATACTTACTTCTAGTTTTAAGCCAAGTACATAATTGCACAAATAGTTTTGTTTAGTTAATGGTCAGCTTGATATTTTGATTGCATAATGTTGCCAATGGTTTTAATTAAAATTTACTGAATATGTCGTGTATTTAGTGGCTAACATGTCCATATAGTACTAATTTCCCTAAATCTATGTAGATCTTCCTGAAATTACGTAATTACCATGAATGCTCTGTAGGTTTTCGACTAAATCCTGTAATGTCATTTTTGAGATCCATTAATTCTTAAAAGGAGTAAACGAATGGCTTTGAGAAGTAGCAAATAAAGCGCTCATTCATTTTGTTCTTCTTTGACCGGAACGTGGATCCACGCGAGACACAATGGCTTTTTAAGTACCTAATTGTTTCTGTACCTAATTACGGCATTCAACCGGTTATAGGATCAGGGGCCCTAAAAAGGCCACTTTGGCAGAATCATAAAAGGATAACAGAATGTACAGTTAACTGTTAATTTAATCGTATCAAATCCCATTGGTGAAGCATTTTTCAGTTATTTTTTTTTTGTTTGTGCTAAAATACCAATCTATCCAAATCCAATTCCAATCTCTTTGATTGTACCTACGTAGTGCAGCGAAAAAAAGAAAAACACGGACTGTCTTCGCCATTTTATAATTCATAATGTTATCCTTTTATGATTCTCCAAAGTGGTATTTTTAGGCCCCCAGAACATGATTTAAAAAATAATAATCCAAAATTCAATTGATTTATTTACTACAGGTTGTCTTCATTTCAAAATCCATATATCAGTCTAAGTTTAAAAACTCCGGCGTAATTAACTATTATTCATAACTGGATCGAGAATAATCGTTTAAAAAGCTTTTATGATTTATCCCCAATACCTAAAGTCTATTCAAATATAAAATTAATATTATCTCAAGTTAAACAAATATCTACTTTATTTTAATGGAAATTCAGAGTGACTAGCACTATTGAAACAGTTATAAAATGTTTGAAGTTGTAGCGTAGGTAAACTGAACTTTACTGTGTAGGATTTAAAGTTATTTTTCCATAAACTCATATTTGTTTACATTTTTGGCAAATAAATCACGAATGCAGATTAGTAATTAAGCTGTAAAAACAATTCTGCTTATATACCCTAGCTCATTCGTTAAAAATATACTACGAGTATCTTGAGCTTCATAATTTGCATCAATATCGTCTAATAATAAAACTAGTAAATTCGGTAGGTTAACTAATGGCTGTGAAACTAATGTCTGACAAGCATTATTCAGTCCATAGTAACTTTTAGTACCATTATAATATACTATTGGATACATTTAGACGAATAAATAAAGTAATTGATATCATACGTAAATGATTTTGTACCTAATAATACATCGAAGTTAAAATGAACATACATTTTTGGTTTTTCATCATCATCTGCCTAACCTTTTCCCAACTATGTTGGGGTCGGCTTCCAGTTTAATCGAATGCAGCTGAATACCAGTATTTTACATGGAGTGACTGTCTATCTGACTTCCACAACCCAGTTATTGGGTAATACGATACCCCTTGGTAAGACTGGCTGTCAGACTTTCGGGCTTCTGACTACCCGTAACGACTGTCAAAGATCCACAAATGACACTTTTTTCATATCTTACACAATTTAACCGATCGTGAGTTAGTCGTTTAGTCAGAAGCCCGAAAGTCTGGCAACCAGTCTTACCGTATCTTCATCATCATCATCATCATTTCAGCCGAAAGACGTCCACTGCTAGACATAGGCCTCCCCCAAGCACCTCCACTTAGACCGGTTCTGTGCTTCTCGCATCCAACGGGTTCCTGCGGCCTTCACAAGGTCGTCGGACCACCTTGTGGGAGGCCTTCCAACGCTACGTCTTCCGGTACGCGGTCGCCACTCCAGAACCTTTTGGCCCCATCGGCCATCTGTTCTGCGAGCAATGTGCCCTGCCCACTGCCACTTAAGTTTGGCAATTCTTCGGGCTATGTCGGTTACCTTGGTTCTCCTGCGGATCTCGGTATCGTGTTACCTGGTAACTAGGTTGTAGAGGTCAGATAGGCAGTCGCTCCATGTAAAATACTGGTACTCAGCTGCATTCGGTTAGACTGGAAGCCGACCCCAAAATAGTTGGGAAAAGGCTAGGCAGATGATGATGACAATTTAACTCATAGGTGAGAGTTACAATTCAAAGTGTGAACAAATTATTTATTTAGCTATTTATTGTTAAACTTGAGAAGTTCAAAGGCGCATACAATCGATTAACTTGTGTTGATGTCGTGTTTATTAACAAACACAAAGTTAAAAACAGCAGATCTGAATTACAGGTTAGTTTATGCTATGTAAAAGTGTGTAATAACAGCAAGTTATATTTCTCAAGCTGAGACAATGACATGAACGTTTCTGCATCTGTCTCTTTTACACTTGATTGAAAGTGATAAAGATAGAAATAGCATGATGGTAGCGTAAGTCTAGCGTTGTGTACTTCTACGGATGAAAATATTTGACCAAGTTTAGCGCCTAGATTACATTTTAAAGCCTTGGGCCCAATAATGTATTAGAGACACCCTTAAGTCTCAAATAGGTACATTGACATCATAAAGGTAGATTTTCAGATTCAGTAGCTTTGCACCGTAAGGTCTAATGTTTCATCTGTAGAACGTTTGTCATCTAACTCATCGTATATAACTATAGGTATATATTATTTAGGTGAGTAAAAATACTTCAAGAAGTAACATTGTCTACTCAACAGTGTGTTCTAAAAAGTGCTTTTTCCATTTGTCGGGTATGGTGAGAATGCAACGTATTGTGACTATTAAGGCCTTGAGAATTCGGTCTAAAATTCTTTGTATATAGCCCTTGTATCTAATCGTAAGCACGCACATAAAATTATTCGCTCAATGATGGCTTCTTCTCGTGATTTGCTAATTTGCCTTTTATAGTCTTTTTCTATGTAATGTTTTTCTATCTATAAAAATAGATTTTTATATACATCCCTAGCGGTAAGATTAAGGAGCAAAGCTTCTCTTAATTGAAATTTATTTACTGTAGTATCAAATAAATTACATTTACTTATATTATGTATGTCTATCAATATAATAAGTGATAATTTATTTTATTACTTATTTTTTATAGTGTTCACAAAGTCGTAAAAGTCTTGTAGTTCTAATAAATGAAATGGTTAGAAATTGTCTGTTGTAGAGTCATAGTTAGTTATTATAAAATTCTGATGGTGAAGTTTGGTGTAAGAAAGGGGTCGAACATTGTTTTGTAACCCACACACACTTAGGGTACCTACTCATCTGAGGATTTCATAGATGTAGGTACTCATATGAGCACAGTGAGCAGTTACAGGTTAATAAAAATGTTGGCCGTGTATAAAATCGCACACATTTGACTTAGTTAATAGTCACAAATTCTGTTTATAAATAGTTTATTTATATTATGCAAACGTATATAACTAGAGCAATTTATTTATTAAAGAAGTCTTACAATATTTACACATTAATATTAATATTATTTGAATATCCTAGCGAACTGTAACCAATAATTATACATTTTTGAAATTATTAAAGAGAAAAATATTAGACATTATTTGATCAATTTCACAATCGAGTAGTTAGGTACTAACTTAATTATAAAAAAATAAATATATCTATTTAGTATAAATTAATTTAACACCAATAAATTTCCTGTTACTATTTCACTACTTGAGATTGCCAAATTTAACCCTTCCAATAATAACCTATTCTCGTTAACTTTGTTACACCTTTTTGCATAATATTTCCTATATCGTTATGACTTATGGGGGGACTGCGGGAGTGGGGCACGGAATGACGTCACGCACACACACATACATACAACCCGACTCCTTGTAACAGTTACTATTTTGTTATTACAGTCATGTTGTTCGAATAAATTTTTAAAAAATAATTTTGCATGTGTTTTATTTATTCTTTCTAATGCAGTTTTCAGAAGAGTAATGGTTGGTGTTGTGTCGGTACCTACTTGTGTAGCTCGTTAGTCGGAAGTACTCTATTCAAGAATGATATTGTCTAAAAGCTAACGTTTATTTTTATAAGTAAAGGGAGGATCAAAGCACAGTTTTGTGGGTACTTTTTAAATTATTAGGTCGTTCAATAGAATTTAAAGCAAGATATTTTCGTACTATATCTTTATATTGATTACCTACATAACGCCCTAAAGGACCAAGATGTCATAAAATCAAACACTACACAATTTACATAAATCTTTATTGCATAAATTACAATCCTTACAACTTTAAAATAATACTTCGATGGACTTATAGAAACCGTATACTTTTCAAAGGTAACGTTTAGTCGTTTTCTAGCGCTTCAGCAGGCGTTATGGGCTTAGACCCGAAAGGGTATAAGTCAATACTTTGCACATGAGCCCGTACTGACACCCCAGGAGGGACGCCAAAGTAATCTCTTCCTAAATTCCTAATTATCGTTGTACCGGGCTTATTATGGTTTATATTAAATCCTATAGCAAACTCTGGTGTGTTTTTATCATGTATAACTTCATCTACAACTTCGTCGCTTATATCATTTGGTGTCTGGAAAGGTTTTAGTGGCACATACGGTTTCTTCGCCGGCCTATACGGTTTGCTGGACGGTCGGCTCGGTTTGCCTGCAATTGTTTAATCATTTCAAATTTCCTTGTTTAGTATAACGATCTGTGCTGTATGTGCTGCGTGCCGTAAGGTGTGTTGGTGTAATAAAAACCAAATTGGTTGTGAATAATATTTATTGCGTTCAAGCAAATATAATAAATAATATTCGAGTGCATCTTCAGGCGTCGCAAGCGGATTGAAACTCGTGATCTTGTGTCACCTGATTACGATCGACTTTTTGGATTTTGGCTAGAGTTTTTCTAGAAATCATGTGTTGAAGTTTCTTTTGAAAATCGGAAGTCTGACTCAGTAACCAAGAATCAAAAGTTTCAACAGAATTTTCAAGTTACAAGCCAAAATACAAGTTGAAAATTCTGTAAAAAGTTTTGTCCAAAAATATCGATACCACCACTCGAACCATAGACTTCCCAGACCACGCGGTGCCAAAGGACCGGCTTCAACAATATTTGGTCCTTCGGACCGCGTAGTTTTTGAAGACCGTGAATTTGAGCGGTAAATATTATTACAATTATAAACAAGATCACTAACATCAATCATTGCCGGTGCTATTCATCACCTGGTCCTTTCGTCGACTGAGGAGGGGGTCCGAATGGTCCTGTGGGTGTTTCATCTTCGTCTATGAAGCTTGAAGTGTCACCGGCCCCTGCATTTTGAGTGAAGCTTGGGGGCTTGTACGGGGATTCGCTACCATCGGCAGGGCTAGCGTCTGGGGCTTCTGGTCCTGATGCTGGGACAGTGTTACTGGGCCTGTCTGAGTCGCTGACTGGGAACGGAGGCGGTTTTACGTGACCTGATGCAGCGGTACCATCTGGTCCTGTAAGAGAGGATTCATTAACCACTGTTGATGCTTAAGTCAGGCTGAAGTTTGGATCTCATTTGTGGAGGGAGTAATTCATAGAAGACGCTAAATATATGTTAAAATTAAGCAATCACAGCTCCAAATACTATTTATACACAACAACCTTCAAGTTAAAGCCATAATTCAGAATAAAATACCATACAACAGTATCTTGGTTAAAAGAAAAATACTTATGATAGGACAAGTGGTGCTAACATAGAAAAAAATTGAGAGACTAAAACACACGAAAGGAATAAATTGCCCCATACCTTTAAACACATCATCAGCAGCAGCAGCAGGTGGGCTTCCGGCGCCATATTTGGAGCCAGCGTTGACGAACTCAGGGTCATACTGACTGGGGATCGTGGGGAAGTATGGCGGAATGTAGGGGTCGTTACTGTTCTTTACTATGCGGTAGCCGATGCCAGGACCCGCTATGTAGTTTACTGTCCTGTTGAGAAATAGAGGAGGAAATTAATTATGAACTTAGCTTATAATGTTAATGTTAAGAGCTGGGAGCCCCATAATCCCAGCTCTGGGATTATGCATGCTAACAGTAACAGCTTAATGTGTAAGGCTGATGAATTTTAAAAGCTTTCTAAAAGGCTAAGAAAGCCATAAATTAGCTGACAGATTTTCATACTCATGAGCGGCTGTGATTGGCTGATTAAATTATTAATAAGTTCCTTAGCTAATCAAATCACAATCTGGCAATATGTCGGGTACCTAATGTTTGGGTGGAGAAACAAAAAGTAGCTACTATCCACTGTCATAACCAATCAATTACAGAGATTCTCTTATCTCGTAAAGATATACTTAAGTTCTATCTTTTGCCTCCATTCCAGTTCATCATGAATTTCTAAGGCTGTTGGGATGACAACATACCTTTGAACACCTTTGTCATCTAAGAAAGTGTAAGATCCTCTGACGTTTCCTTGAGAGTCACTGCTCTCTGTCCTCCTCTGGTCGGGACCCGCTGATATGAACCTGAAGGAAAAATAATATGAACAGTAACACGACCATTTTTTTATAGAAATACAATTTTGTAGAGATTTCCGTCGATATAGTTTAAAGTTATCCAGTTTGATCAGTTTTTTACAAGCTTTTGGATAACAAACATAAAACAAGCCGACGGCACATCTGATGGTAGCTATCAGGCTATCATGGTACCATGCATCGTGGTTAGTTATTTTTGGTTACTGGATTTTCTTTTGAGTTCAATTCTTAATTTTTTCGTCTAGTTAAAAACTCTCACTTCTCAGCGCAAAATTTTTACTTGAAGACAGAAATAATTATTTTTGTTTTCTCCAATCTGGATACAAATATTGAAATAATTTAAAAAAAGAAAAAAACCCGACTGCGGTAAATAACATAAGTTAAAAAAAACTGGCCAAGTGCGAGTCGGACTCGCACACGAAGGGTTCCGTACCACAAGGCAAAAACACGTTGTTGTATGGGAGCCCCCCTTAAATATTTATTTTATTTTGTTTTTAGTATTTGTTGTTATAGCGGCAACCGAAATACATCATCTGTGAAAATTTCAACTGTCTAGCTATCACGGTTCATGAGATACAGCCTGGTGACAGACAGACGGACGGACGGACGGACAGCGAAGTCTTAGTAATAGGGTTCCGTTTTTACCCTTTGGGTACGGATCCCTAAAAATCTGACAAGCTAAAAACAGGTCCATTTTAAATTAAATAAAAGTTGGAAGCAGGCGGGAACCATTTGAATTTGTTTTTTTTTTTAACTTAAGTTTTTTACCGCAGTCGGGTTTTTTATTTTTTTAAATTATTCAATAATGAGGTATCCTTCCTTCTGGCGCAGTCGGGTAAAAAAGAAACACTATACCTATAAGACCCATCCCGGCCCCTCTGCACAGCAGTCCTTCCCCTGGCCTTAGTCTCCCCCCTAACTAGAGGCACTCGGTGGAATGGCGACCCAATGATGCTGGGGTTGTCAGGAACTGCTGAGGACACGTGGAAGCCGGTGTCCCTACCAGCTATGTAGGAAACCTCGTGACGTTCACCCACATCGTCGACGAACGAGTAGTGACCTGGTGAGTAGATTTTTGTTCTAAAGTATTTTTTTACGGAAATGCCGATATCTCTATAACGGCTCCAGAGGACCTAGACAAGACGTGGCAATCGCCTTCAAAGTATTTTGTATTTCTACAACGACTTTTAATAAGATTGAATGCTTTTCGGTAGCTCATGTCAAATCAGTCCAATATTTTTTTTATCTTTTCCGTTCCGAATTTTGAAATAAATACCATGTAGGTATCTTTTACAATAGTAAAATATAAAAATGGAAAAAAAACCGTGTATTGATAATTCAGGAGAAAAATTGATTTTGAAATTGACGGAATTTCCAATTAGGTATGTCATTGCTATTCAGTCACCATTGCAATATCTTTTTGCTCTTTGCAATATCTGGCAAAATAAAGGTAGGTAGCCTGACAACTTGAATTCCCAACGCATTAATTTTACGGGTAAAATTGAGCTGTGAATGGAATCAAACTTTTCCATTTCGAGCACCTTAATTCGCCTTCTAATTCACCTCGATTTACCGGTAGGTATCTAGTGTAAATGAGTATATGTACTACAAACCCTTAACATCCCCTCTGCTGTCAGCATTCTCATTCTTGGTGTAAGTCCTAGTGTCGATCTTGAACGAGTAGCTGGGGTCTTCACTGGGGTCAAAGTAGGGGTCATCCTTGCTACCGATGTTCCCCCGGGGTCTTTGGTCTAGGTCCATGTTTCTGTGCACATTTGGTCCTTTCGCGCGGAATCTGAGTGAACGAAAGTGTTACGGCGGAGAAAAAGGTATTAAGAAAAATTGATTGTAGTTGATTTATTGAGCAATTTGATTGTTATCAAAGTAATTTTATTATTCTTACACGTATAAAATTGTCTATCTTGTTCGTGCCTAATGAAAAAGATCTCAATTAGTCACGATACAATTTTATTGAATTATTTTGGTCGACACTTCAATTTTATAACTCACTTCTGTAATACATCTTTTTTCATTGTTGATTGATATTTTGACAGACGAGATCGCTTAAAATGAAAGATGGCATTAAGCGTTATGCTAATATTTACCAATAATTTTAGCAGTAAACGCGCTAATTAACTAGTTTAATATTTAATGGTTTCGAAATGAACTTATTTCTAAACTCTAAAAATCTACTCACCCTCTAGGACCAGCTGTATAAACAGTCTCCTTCACCGTATCTGTAGCCGGGTCTTTAGCTCCGAACCTTCCACCGACGACGCCATTAGTGTTGGCATGTGCCAAATGATAGCTGCCCCCTCGGTCCTTGTTCGCGTACCTGCGATCAGATATCATTCACTTGCAACGGCCTCAATTCGCATCTTTGTATGCGGTATAGCGATAAAGTTAATGTTTCTAAAAAAACTACCTAAATGCTGCTGACAATAGACCGTTTGGGAATCCTTGGATGTTAATTTGTAGATAATTTTTCGTTTTATTTTTAGATTTTTTTGTGTATTAGGTAAGTGGTGCTTAACCCTATTTTGAGAGTTCTATACCCAGCAGGCTATAAATATATAGGTACTTAAATACATAATTATATAATATATATTTGTAGGCTGATGATGAACCCGATTTTGTTACAAGTGACCGACCCCAGATGTTTCAAAGTAAGAAAGTAAAGAGAAGCTTACTTTTATCTGAATTAATTTCAGCTAAAAGCTTTCTTATATTTATTTTGTATTTTGTTTAACTAGGCAATGATGTTAAGCTCCACATAGTTTCGACTGGAAATCAATTCCAGTCCAATTACAAAAAGAAGAAAGCGAAGTGTTTAAAAAAAACAGCATCTTGTTATCTAATTTCAAAATATATATCACCACCTAATCATTAGGTATTTACACATTTATATGCATTTGCAACTACTACCTAATATTTTTAATTTAATTAAACAAGCAAAATAAAAAAAATATATGTTATTAAAAACAGAAAAAAAGAAATACACTTTCTTTGAACATTTAAGCGCAAAAATCTATTTCAGTAAGTAACTTGAATTTAAAATTTTCAAGAGAATCTGGTTTTATTGTAATGAATCCAAAATTCATGAACCAATCAGTAAACGCAATAATTACCCAAAATCGAACGATCCATCGGGATTCACATTGTTGTAATCCCCATCACTGGCTCTAGCCTTCCCGGGAATAACTTGAGTCCTGACTCCCGCACAAAAACACACTACAAACACACTTTTATAAGTCCAATACATTTTCACTGTATATTATTATTTTACTATTGCATCACACACTATATGTTGATTCGTTCAAATTCGGGGTAACTGTGGAGGTAAAAAACATGGCTGTACTTATATATGGCGGTAAAAATGAGCGTCCAGTGGAGGCATAGCGCGTGAAAACGACCGGACGTCATTGTTATTAATATTAGGGTCGTGTGGTAGTGGAAGCTATGAAGTATCGCATAGCGCTTTGTTTTTACGTCTTGTTGTAGCTTCTTTAGAGTTATCTAGGCAGATTCGCCTTCTATAGCGTCATGTAAAGGTAGGGGCTTTAAGAATATCTTGTCAATAACGTTTAATAGTACCTAGATTTTCAGACAAAGGTGGTGTAAGCAAAAGCTGTAAATGTTCATGCTTCTGCTATAATTTACAGTGATGCACAACGATATTTGGAAGCCTCTCTCCAAGGGCTTTCTGAGCTTTCTTTCAATGTTTGTTTAGTGATTGTTTATCGTTTAAAAGGAAACTTGGCCCAAAGAGAAAACCAACAAAATTCGATTCACCTTTTCCTGCCCGATTTACAATGGAAGGCAAAGACTTCCTAGTAATTTAAAAAACTGACAAAGTAAACAATAACATATCTAAAATCTTACGGATAATATTAGGTGTAAATAAAGTTCAAAGAAAAACAAATTTTTTAATGAAAATTTATCGAGTTTTCTTTTATAAATTTTTTCTCATGTTTTATTTTTACCAAACAAAAAATAATCTGGGAACAAAGACCAGTGCATCTTCATGGCATATCTTTCACTATGCCAAAGCCTAAACAAGATGCAGCGCCGGCGCCGCGAGATACAAGGGCCACATCCTCTAAAGAACCAACCAGGAACAAATCGTTTACGATCATTATAATACTCACCCAAATGGTGGTAATTATGTGCTCAGAAATTAATAACGCGTCTTTAGAGCCACAAGATAAGAAGTTCAGGTGGATTGTGTGAACGTTAATAATTATATAGTGCTTAGTAGTTATTTCTTGTTGCTATTATTGCTAATAGAAGGTAAGTTGTAAGGTATTTATGCTGCCAAAGTGATGGCGGATATTTTTGATCATAACGAGGTATAGAATGTGTTAAAGACAGAATGGCTTCTAAAGTGTTGTTTTTATAGTATTAATTAAGGAATTTATGGAAAGTAAAAATTTAAAATTTGTTTATTTATTAGAATGTAAACAATATAAATTAGTAAATTAATATGCATTCGGCCATAACTTTAATCCGCTACTGCTGTTTCGGCCCTAAATTAACATATTTTCTTCGCGCTTCCCATTTATGGAAGCACACTCACCTTTTAGACAAAATGGACCAAATTATCAGGCATACATTAACTTCCATTTTAAATGTGGCCATGGACGACCGAGCTTGGGCACAAGCTACTCTTCCCATTCGTATGGGGGGCCTCGGCGTCCGCAAAATTTCTAGTATTAGTTTACCGGCTTTTATATCTTCGGTCCACGGCACTGATAAATTAATCAGGAAAATCCTAGCTTCCACACTGATTAATTATGATGTGCCGTGTTTCACCGAGGCTATGGATGCCTGGAGTCTCGCTTGCCCGAATACAGATCCACCCGACAATCCATCTTCCCAGAGACGGTGGGATGAGCCGCTCTGCAGAGTAGTACAGAACAATTTACTTGACTCGTCTGCTACTACTGCGGAACGTGCGCGCCTGCTGGCTGTGGGTAGGTGGGAGTCGGGTCTTTGGCTTCATGCACTACCTTCGTCGAACATAGGCACTTTGTTCGACGACACTACTTTTCGCCTCGCTGCTTCCCTACGTCTAGGCACTCCTTGCTGTTCTCCCCATCGCTGTCACTGTGGCGAAGATGTCAACAGCCTCGGACACCACGGCCTGTCTTGCAGCCGAAGTGCGGGTCGCTTAGCGCGGCACGCGAACATTAATGACATCATCCGACGAGCTCTTGTCACCGTCGGCGTTCCAGCTGTATTAGAACCCAATGGCTTGGCACGCGACGATGGCAAGAGACCGGACGGTATGTCTTTATTTTCATGGAAGGTGGGTAGGCCTTTAGTGTGGGACGCTACGTGTGTCGATACTCTTGCGCCATCCCATCTTCCTGGCTCGGCATGTTGTGCTGGCGCTGCTGCTGCGGCTGCGGAAAACCTCAAGCGGCGAAAATATAATAACCTCATCGGAAACTATATTTTCGAGCCGTTTGGGGTTGAAACTCTCGGGCCGTGGGGTCCGAGTGCTCATGGTCTTTTTAAAGAAATTTCGAAACGTCTGGTTGACACTTCCCGTGACCCAAGGGCTGGCTTTTATCGTGGCCAGAGGCTAAGCATCGCTATACGACGTGGTAATGCCGCCAGTCTCTTGGGTACATTACCAGTCGACAGCGATGCGGATGAATTTTTCGACGCTATTTTTTAGTTTCTTAATTAGTAAATGGAATAGTGACCCAATAACCCAGTTATTGGGTAATACGATACCCCTTGGTAAGGCTGGTTGTCAGTCTTTAGGGCTTCTGACTAGCTGACTACGGAACGACTGTCAAAGATCCACGAATGACAGCCGGGACCAACGGCTTAACGTGCTTTCTGAGGCACGGAGGGGTCTTGGTATGTAAAGATCACCCATCCACAGACCAACCAAGGCAAGCGTAGCTTAACCTGTTCTATCGATCTGTGCGGCTGTTATTATTTAGCCAGGGGCTCCTCATATTTGCCCCATATATTAATGGTTTATCCATTCATACAATCAGATTATTAGTGCCAAGCCGTTCGCCTACTTGAATATTGTAACAATTTAGCAATGTTTAAGTAGATCCAGGTAGACAAGACCTAAACACCTAGATATTATTATTATATCCGCGATCTTTTAGGCGCTGAAAACAATTCAAGAAGAAATTTAAATTCAGAAATACAAAAAAATTACACCTCTAGGGATCTAGCCTTTATAGTTTAATAACTTAGTATGTAGATAAAAAGTAGATAAACTAGTTCATCCCTAGTCTCCCATTCCCAGTCACTTCAAAGTCATTCGGACCATTAAATACTTACGAACCAGACAATGCACTAATTATTTGATAATTCGTACATACCTACATAATAGACAATAACATACAGTCAGTATGGTCTTTATGAATGTATACATGACATAATATACATTCATAATGTATGTGTCTGGGTGTAATTTATCTATATATGTATGTATTTAGAAATATATAAGTATGTTTATCAGTTGTCTAGTACTCATAACACAAGCTCTGCTTAGCTTGAGACTAGACGGCGTTGTGTGATAGTTGTGGAATATTATTATTATCTCCTTTATTCATTTACAAATCTTATTTTATTGTATTTTTAAATATTTCTTAATAAATAAAAGTAAGTATAAAAAACATTTAAAAATATAAAAAAATAGTTGTCCGCCGGTGTCGGGAGCAGGGTCCAAGCTACCGGTGGTTAGGGCTCCAGAGACAGGAACCTCCTCACAATGCGAGCCGTATCAAGGAGTACTGCCTTCTGAATCAGGCCCTTGATCCAACCGCCTAACGAGAGCCTCGATAGATGTTGATCGAGGCTTTCGGCTATCAGTCCATTGGCCGATACGACAATCGGCACAATGATAGCCGAGCTCACATTCCACATGTCAACAACCTCGTGAGCTAAGTCGAGATATTTAATTTGTTTCTCTTTCTCAGCTTTCACGAGGTTCCCGTCATGTGGAATGGTAACATCGACAATCATTGTGCGGCGCGCTAATCGGTCTATCACCACTATATCAGGCTTATTGGCAACAATAGTCCTGTCAGTAATGATAGACCGATCCCAGTACAATGTGACATGGTCATTTTCAAGAACTGGGTCGGGCACATACTTGTAATACGGTACCTCAGAATCCACAAGTTTATATTTCAAAGCAAGTTGCTGGTGAATAATCCTAGCTACTTGGTTATGCCTGTGCAAGTACTCGCCGTTAGCCAGACGAGAACAACCAGAGATAATATGTCTGATAGACTCACCCGGACGGTGGCATGCCCGACACACGTCAACCGTCCCGTCCTTCATAATATGTCTCCGGTAGTTATTCGTTAAGATAACTTCGTCCATAATTGCACAGACAAAACCTTCAGTTTCCCCGAAAAGGTCACCAAAACGTAGCCAGGATACGGACGCTAAGAAGTCTACACCGGGCTCATGAAGAGCCCGATAGAAGCGCCCGTGAAGCTCCTTGCTTTGCCATACCTTCTTGCGGTCATCAGTAGAAAGTACTACAGGTTTGCGCCAGTTCTCTTTAGCCATGGATAGCGGGGTGAGCCCCTTGTCCACTGCGACCACATCACGGTGCATACCCACTTCGGTTTTTAAAAAATATTCCCTGAGACTGCACACCTCGCGGTTGTGGAGGGTTTTCGCATTTAAAAAGCCTCGACCCCCGCACTTCCGCGGGATATACAGTCTCATTACCGATGATCGTGGGTGATGCATCCGGTTTGCGGTCAGTAGTGTACGGACTCTTCTATCCAGGGCGTCGAGTTCGGTCTGAGTCCATTTGAGTATGCCGAAAGAGTACATCAAAACCGGCATGACCCAACCATTGAAGGCGCGCACCTTATTTCCGCCCGAAAGAAGACTAGTTAATACCTTCTTCAGGCGACAAAAGAAGCGCTCCTTCAACGATTGCTTCATGTCAGCATCGTTGATGCCTAACGCTTATTATTATTATTATTATATTATTTTTATATTTTAACATATCTCGGGACCATGGGGTCCCGGTCCTTTGGAAGGCGTACGAGGGGCCGAAGCCAACTCGCAGAGGCCCGTTAGAGATTTTCAATGAAATGAGGCACCAACCGACGATTATCCCTGTTCGCACTATGCAAGTGGACCCAAGGACAACCCCCGGTTGATGTAGGACTATTGCAAAATATGGAAACAAAACTATTGGATTATGGGTTTTGGTGGCTAAAGTGAACTGGTTATCTAAGACTATGGAAAAACTATAGCCCCTGCCTGACCAATGTTCTCTATAAATTACACAGATTAAATGGCAGGGGGTGACTTGCACACTCAATAATGGGCCCCCGAAAACGGTCGCTAGCACATAGTGTCGTAGCGGCAAGGGGGCAACATGTCCTGAGGTGCTTATGAGGAGTGGAGAGGTATTCCACGGCTATCAGGACAATCCCGGAAGTACGGTCAAGATCCCTACCAGCATCTTACTGGAATACTTCCTTCCTCCGAGCACGTTTGCTCTTGCGAATCTCCACTCAAGCCAGCCAATAAAGGCAAGAATGAGGTGGGAGCTCTGTTCCTCGTCATTGTTCACTCCAGCCGGCCAATAAAGGCAAGCCAGAGGTGAGGAACAAGACTTCTCCCTGGAGATAGGGTCCGTGGGGTCGCTACTGCCCAACAGCTCGCCACATGCTGCCCTGCGGATTTCTGTATCTCTCTTGGTCTGGCTCCTAACTCTAGACCTGTTCCGGCAAAGTAAACCCTTCCGGCACAGGCCTAGAGTTCGGAGCGCGCAAGCCCCACCACGACGTCAACGTAGAGATACGGCGGTGGGGTTATTATTATTATTATTATAATATACTATTCAATTCTGTAACTAATACCAATGCAACAGAAACAAAAATATAATAAAGACTTATATTTTCTAGACTAGATTGAGATCGGCACTAAATAGCCTGAAACAGATAAAGAAGAAACTTATTAAACATATTATAATTATTAAGTTTTATATTGTAGAACAGCTGATTTATTTTGTTGAATGAAACTAAAGATTTTAATGCAGACACAACATATTTTTAATAGAATCATTTTACTATCGAGTGCAGCGGTCTTTTTATTGGGTACTATTGATACAGACCTACACTTTCCATAAGAATTTAATGATTGATTGGTCGATGAAAGCAAATCAAAGTTCTACTTGTCAAGAAATTAAGTAAGTAAAGATAACCAAAATTTCGTGGTTGAATTTCTTGGTTGTGGCCAAATGAAATTATTAACACAAAGTAAAGTGCCTGCTTTACTTTTAAAGCGCCTGCACTTTACTTTGTGTTAATAATTTCATTACCACTGCTCTCAAAACGGTAAAGGAAAACATCATGAGGAAACCGGAAGTCCTAGAACCAAAAATTCGAAAGCATGTGACATGCGCTAATCCGCAATGGGCACGCGTGGTGGATTATGGCCCACTCCCTCTTACAAAGGGGTGGCCTGTGACCCAATTGTGGCAACATCATAGACTGATTATGCTAACCAAATTTTTTATTCAAACTAGGTCAGCGGACAGATCAAATAAGGAGGAACGTGCCGTATTTTTTTAAGAATTTGACTGTTATAAGTACGCCTTGGCATATCATATCCTGATAATTAAAAATCTAAAATGATGGAATACTTTACAAAATTATCACATCTAAAGAATTATTTTTGGTCATAATTTGCAGATGATAGATACTTTATGCACTTAAGCTACTAATATTTAAGCTTTAAATGCTCTTACGGACTGGCATTCATTCAGACAATAACTCCTTGTATGCTAACAATGAGCATTATTAACATTTTAGTTAATTATAAGACACCTACAGAAATAATATAGTCACATATGTATGCATTTGTTTGAATAAGATACTACTTAACGAGATTCACATACAAATTGTCTGTCAGACATTTTAACTTATAATTTTGTTTAATTTAATCTACGGCAAAGCATTTGATGTTGGCAATGCATTTTTTTCACAATCAAGTAGTTTTAACATGAAAAGTAATAATAAAAGTTTTCATAAAGGTTAACAATAACCAATTCATAATTAAATTACATATTTCCTTCAATTCTTTTTTCTCTGAAGGCACTTTTTAGCGCATACCCCAAGGACGCATACTGGGACCATCGCCAATGGTTTCTCTATTCATTATCGACTTAATTAATATTAGCGTCCGGCGTTTGTTTCACTTCCCTGTCCGACGAGCCTTGTGGATGTAGCACAATGCTGTAATAAATGTCTAATTCTGATGAGAGACCTTTGTTAGGAGTGGTTGCATGGTACTGCGTGATGTCGGATGAGATGCATTGCTTGGCGAGAAGGTAAGGTAAAGTTATAGCTTGTTAATAGGAAAGTTGGGCTCATCTGCTGTATTATACTGGTTATGTAATATAATGAAGATGAAAGCTTCGATGAAGATGAGTTTCAATTTACTATGTTGGTATGTATTTTATTTTTGGATATGCTGAAGTCCCGGAACCATGGCGATAAAAATCATTTACCTTTGGAGTTTCCAAAAATTATGTGAATTTAGATCAGAAGGACAATGTGTATTATTAACAAGAAATACAGTAGCACTCATTCGCAAACTTATAACGTTACATGTTACAATGAAAACAGTATCTCCGATGCTCGTTCCGGTGCGATCATCTCGTATTATAGTGTCGAATTGTACTCGCTGACTTGTGAAGCGAACATCTAACTTGACCTCAGATGCTCCACCTAATTGTTTTAGCCACTTTAATCACACAGCTCAAGATAAACTGGTCCTTTGTGGTGAATTTGCATGTGTCCTTCCCCGTACTATTGTTTTGTGCGATATATAAGTTTGGTTTGCCCCGAAGATTTATAATGATAGGTAGCAGCACAATAGCGATTTGCTGGTCAGTTGCGATAATTAAGGTGGAAGCTTTGATGGTTGGTCAGTCAGCTGGATTACACTAAATAAAAAACTAACTAAAGAAAACATGGATGTACAATTTTAGATCTTAAAAATATCATTGGTGGTAATGGTCAGATCGACTAATGAGTTCCTGTTCTCTCTAAAAACGAGGTGCTGATATATTATTTCTGTTTTAATTATCAGAGTAAATCTACCTAATATCTAACTACGGGAATATAACTTTTATTTATCTTATAACAGATTACATGTCTGTCTAGCCTGGAAAAACCAGCAATATTACAAAATCCTGTTCAACTTCTCAGCTAACCGGACACAATCTAAATCAGAGATAAATTAATTATACGTATATTCAGCTCAATTATAATATTCAAGTTCTTGTACTTAGCAAAAACAATGCGTGGCTTCACACAATGGTAGCAGCCAGAAGTTATCACTAATGTATCAGCATCATATTCGGATTGGTTTGGCAACATCCTACCGTTCCTACCCCCCATTCAATGTTAAACCAACTGCTGAACGCTTCGTTAGTTCGACTATGTAGGTACCTGATATTGAAATTCGTAGGTATAACCTAACCTTTTAACCTGGATTTTCTTGATAGTATTAGCAAGAATAGTAGATAGTATTATGGTACCTTTTCATAAATTTTTAATTGGTATTATTGGCAAGTCACTTGTAGGCTTTGTTGTTGCTTTATTACATATTAATATCTTTTAGTTAGCAGAATTTAACAAATCATTATTCATTACCAAAGTCATAGTTATTTTTTGCTCCAAATACTTCTTTAGACTTTGTGTACTGTGAGAAACATATTGTATGTTGTTAGTCTATTTAATTCTGACCTGGGAATTAATTAAAATAAATTATAAGGAATGTATAATAAGATTTATGACGGTTTGGATCCCAAATTAGGTATTATTGGTAGCGGTCAGGATGGTTCTTGACTTTCTGATTTTCCAAGTTTTCTAATTCCTCAACCCAGAGTAAAAGTCCTTAACTTTCAGATTTATCCGTTTGTATTTGAACCTTACAACAATTAAAAAAAAAAATCTGGGAACTATACCTAATATTTATCTCAGCATAAGATTGTGCGTAATACAACCACATAAGTAGAGGGTACTTATGTGATGGTATTCATTTAAGAATTCGTTTTGACAACTGCCGGTGGCCGGACAAGCGGTGCCCGCGCCGGTGCCCGCCCACCGTGAAGATGCGAGATGCCCTTCAAGACCGGCCATTGTGCCCTACGACCTCCATCCTCCTCAGCCAATATTCAATCATGTTGGGAAATTTTGTTGAAGACCTTGAAGTTTTGTTGAAAGCGGCTTGCTATTTTAAGTGGAGCCTGTAATAAATGTTTGTGTGTCCTCGGGATGTACCCTGTTTTAATGTATATCCGATGTGTCAGTGAGTGATGGCAAAGTATTCTGTTTGTGTTTTGTTTTCAGCAGTGACCGACGATAGTTGGGGAATAGAAGACACTAAAGTCACAGTCTTAGTATTAATTGACTTTTCCAATGCTTATAATACTGTCAGTCACGAAGTCTAAAATGACACGAAAAGGATCATGGATAAAAATATTTTTTTTCCTATTTTATGGTCTCTCCGGAGGTACTGAAATGGTTTTCCTCTTATCTTTGGGGACGTCAGAAGGCTGTTTATGCTGGAGACTCTTTGTCGAATTGGTGTGATCTTGCAACTGGCGTCCCTTAAGGCGGTATATAAACTCCTCTTTTATTCTCCATTTTTATTAACCTCATTACCACCGAGCTTCGGACTGCGAACCATCTTTATGCTGAGAACTTGAAGCTTTACTGCCGGGCAAGTGTTAAAAGTTACGTGAACATATCCGTCAGAAGTTGGCCGTAACATCCCAGCGATGATTTGCTGGATTCGTTTCCTCCTCTACCGATAATTTTTTTTCCTGACAGTTCATTTTGATTATATGTATCTATCTATGTATTAGTATTTATTCCTGTATTTTATAGTGATTGCCTAGCTATTTATCCCGTATGTTGCATCTGCCATGTTTTGTCTGCATCACCTTAATGTTGCCTGGTAGAAAGCCTTAGGCATTAAGTCCGCCTTGACATAGTATTTTTTTACTTATGCATAAAGTTTTAATAAATAAATAAATAGTAAAAAACCTATTTTCTTTCTAGGTTTCAAGAGTTAGAAA
This sequence comes from Oligia latruncula, assembly GCA_948474745.1. Lineage (NCBI taxonomy): Eukaryota > Metazoa > Arthropoda > Insecta > Lepidoptera > Noctuidae > Oligia > Oligia latruncula. Next base: position 16,468,338 of record OX419686.1, read on the forward strand.
TAAAATAAAATTGACTCTAGCTCTGGATTCTATCGATCTATTTTGTAAGTTTTGCCTCAGGTATTGAAGAACTTAATACAGTTCACAGCCTCTAATAAGAATGCCATAGATATCCGAAGAATGCGTTATCTCTCCATCAATATGTATTTTTTGTTCTATACCTAGTAGGTATATGTTAGTCTGAACATCGACTTCCTCTGCGTGATAAAATGTTCTTTAACATACTCGTAGCTTCCTCAAAAGATAGCACTGATATGCAAGATCCTGTTCACTTTGCTGTAAAAAAATTAAGTGTTTGTAGATTTTCACGTGATTCTTACTCAGAAAAACTTGTTAATAGATTATTAAAGGAGATGTTGAGATTACAAAGTATTTTGGTTTGGTTTAATGAGCTGACTTATAAACAAATATTTAATTTAATTTAAAAGTCTCATCAAAAAAGTGCTCTGAAGCTGATCGACACTTCGCGTGACCCAAGGGCTGGCTCGATCTTTGGGAAAATAGTGCCTAGTTATGTTGCTTCATTATCTCATTGGGCTGGACATGTTTGTCGAAGGATCGATGGCCGGTGGAGCAGACGAGTCCTAAATTGGAGACCAACTATCGGCAAGCGTAGTGTGGGACGCCCCCCAGCTAGATGGACTGATGACCTCAAGAAGGTGATCCTGGGATGAACTGGAAGCGGAGGCCAGGGTGTTGTAACACAGCTTGAGAGAGGCCATGTCCAGCAGTGGACTGCGATAGGCTGAGTTGATTGTGTCAGTGCCAATAGTCGTCTGGGCATTACCAGAAGATAGCTAAGACCAATCACAACAATTCATTTCCCAATTACTTCAGCTTCACTAATTAGACTCAACCTCCAATCTCATCATTACAATATTCTTCCTTCACAGTAAATAAAACAAATTCCTGTTTGAACTGTTACGTACTCAATCAGCATATATCATTGTATACGTTTCCTAGTCATAATGCCTCGTGAAACACAAAGCTTGAGTAAAATTGATGATCACTATCAGTCATTGTGTCTGTCAGTATGTCCCACGACCTTAACTACTAAATACGAATCTGCTTATATACAAAATTCAATTGTACAAGCGTGATAAGGTTCACCTTATGCGTTTGTTTAATTATCATAAATGTAGGTTTTTCCTATGTATAAAGTGTTGGTGTTAGCGTGGGTTTAAATGAGTTGGATGTTGTCTATGATTGGATTAACATCGGTGTGGTTATCAATACTTTTCTTTTCTTCTCTAGAGCTGATATACGAGAATGGCTCATGTCTCCGTAAGATACTCAGCTTGGCTGAAAGATTGGCAGTAAGCTGACTAATAGGTTACCAACGCGGTGAATGCGTAACACACTTACTACAATGGCAATGCATTAAATTTTGCCAGTTCAACAACATTTACTGCGATATTAACATTGTTGAGAAGATAAATTTTTCGAACATTGCAATGGATTAGTAATTTCCTTCAAAATCCCTTAGATTGTGATTGAAAGTGGGTTGTGCAATTGGGGTGCAGCGAGGTAACACACATAAAATGACAATTGATCGCAATGCCTTTCATTTTGACAGTTGACTAGACGATTTTCTCAAATCTACGAAACAATGATTTAGCAATTTCCTTCAAAACTCTCGGATTATTATTGAAAGTGTGTTACCAAATTATGGCTCAGGTTGCCAGGACCGCGTAAAAATCACGCTGGAAATTAAAACTACGCAAATTAAAATAGCTCTTTGAATTCAGTTTCGTTCCTTATTATAATTATGGAAAAATTATAAGCAACACAGCAGAGTCCAACAGAAACTTCTTTAAAATTGTAAAAACTTAAATCACATTGATTTATTTGAAAAAATTACGCCATCCAAATCATTTAATTTTTTTTTTAGGTACAATTTCTTAGATAGGTTTTAACAAGATCATATTGTGCACCGGTTCAACATAAAACTTTTTCACAGTCAGTCTCACTAAAAGACTATAAATATAACTTAGCTTCACTTACTTAATTTCTTGTCCCTTCGAGAACAAAGTCTTACGCAAACAATCCTTTCAGGAGTTCCAGCAATCAACTGTCATTGTTTAAAATTGCCCATAAGCCTTACAAGCTAATTGGCTGCAGTTTCTTAGATCTCTCACGATCTGAACAGTCGTAGCCTAACAATAATTTATATTTTAACACGCAATTGATATTTCTAAGCTGATAAAGTCAAATTTTATTGAATCAGGAAACAAAAAACTCGTGGGAGACGAATTATGGTTATTAGTGGGTTGTTTTGAAATATTATCTCAATTCGAATTAAAGGTGGTATACTAGTTACGTAGTTTAATGCTTTACCTTCAGTGACTGCTTACATCCTCATCACATTGGGTATCTGAATCTGACATACGTCTGCTGAACATTTTGTCTTCTTAATCACCACCACTATCGCAGCGCTACAACGATTGCTTGTGAAGGAATATTCAATTATCACGGTAGGTATTTGTAGATACGTAGACACCGTTTAGTTACTAGAAATCTCGGATATATACCAAAATCCTTCATTTCCTTACCGATGCGGAGACCTGCAACAGCCTTACGCGTCACATCTATATACTGACCTCTTGAAACTACGTATAAAGATCCTAGGTAATACTGCACCGGTATGAAATCGAAAGATTTAATTTCTTAATTCTCGAGGTCGCTCTAGTAAAATTATTATTTTCATGAGCTGTTATCTAATTTTGTAATTCTTGGTTTTAGCTATGGAAACTAAATGTTTGCTTTTATAGAATTTGCATATAAAACACGTATGGCTGACTCTAGCGAGCGCTAATGCTACAATCTGCTAACAGTCTTTGATCAGGCGCATAGTAAAAAAACTGGCAGCTTGGGAATCTCGTAGGTACTTTTTGGGGTCATAATATACATGGTCAGTGGGAATGTTTTAGGCCGATCCTGCAATGTTCCCACTGCTGGGAAATAGGGTTTCTATGAGAGAGGGACCGAGCCATAATCCACCACGTGGGGCCAGTGCGGTTTGGTGGATAATATGCATGGACTTATTATCAAAAATGGTTATTACTGGTCTGGTTTCTTAATATCGTTTATTGAGGTAAACGTATGGCCACCTTCTATGCAGTAGGTATGCAGCAAATGCATTAATGCATTCGGATTATTTAAAACATCTTTAAAACCATATCCATCATTTCGTTAGGACCTATCATGACGGCGCCTTTAAGTTGAAAAATAGCATTCAGTGTGTTATGAGGGATAAGTTCCACAAGATTCTACAGGCATTTGCAGGCTCTTAATTACTCTTTAATGTTTCACTGGGCCATTTTCAGCCACTGATGATGCCGCTGCTGTTGCTTGCTGATGGTGTCCAGATCTCAAAGAGAGACTCTTATAGAGAAGAGGGTAGTGGGAACATTATAGGCCGATTTTGCTGGTGTCTGATCATGCGATTATCGTATAAGTGCCTCTTGTTGATGTCTTTGTAGTGTGTTAGGGTAGGTTAAGGTAAGACCTATTAATTAAACACTACTTTATAATAAGATATAAATGTTTATTAACAGAAATAACACTTATTAAACTAAAACAATTAATGCGCGGCGCGAGTTAAGAAAAGGCATGCATTCGCCGTAGAGGTTTCTAGCGGACTCGTGAGGGCGTCCGAGGGGCGCGGCCGTGCGCGGGAGACGCAGCGGCGCGGGAGGCGGCGACCGATCGTGTCATGTTTCACGAATTCGCCTCGTCGTCGCTTCGTAGCTATCAACGCTGTACGACACAGCGCGGGCGCAGGGCTCCGCTGGCCGGTGGCCGTGGCGCGCGGTCGAGCGGTAGGTAGGCAGTAAGGCGGTGTACAGACATGTGAAATTGTTAGGCTGTGTACACACGATTGTGGATATATAATTAATATGTTATTATTACTGTTGTGTGTATATGTATGTATGTGTTGTGTGTAATATATATGTATGTATGTGTTTGATATTATGTGTGTTAGTATGTATAGCCTACATCTTCATGAGGATTTATGTACCCTTAACTTGACTTTTCCTGTAGAAATCTATAAGGATGTCCTACGCTCTGTTCCTCCAACTATATAGCATTTGGCCTTTGGGTAGTGGCAACTACCCAAACGACTGAGACTATGGAGTTATTATTTATTTATTAATTTGTTTATGAGGAATAAAATTTTAACTAATACAGATAATAGATAACCAAAAAATGTAGAATTTAATTATTTCCAATACATTATCGGAATAAAATGTTAACAAAATGATTTAGGTAGTCACAAGATAATACGATCAAAAATATAACTTCTACGCACGAGTAGGTACACGAGTATCTAACAGGAGAAGAAATAAAACAGGCAGTAGATATATACAGAACTTTATTACATAATACTTAAAGCTATGTTAAATCTATCAGTTCGTTAAGGATCAGCTAATTTAAGAAGTAAAAGTAGTCACTGTAGCGTTGGCATAGTCTCATGCAATTCAATTTGTAAAAGGTTTAGACATAAAATATAAGGTGTTTCAAAATTCACCCAACAAACTTTAAGAGGTGCTATAGACAAAAGTTCAATACTAAATTGACCAAAATGTATGAAACAGCAGATTTTTTTCGTGCGACAATTTTCACTATGGGACCAACTCGGAAAGTTGTTCAGTTTGATGGTCTAAAGCACCTCTTAAAGTTTGTCAGGATAATTTTGAAACACCTTATACAGGGTTATTGGTAAAACATTACCAACCTCTTAAGAGATCATTGTACTCATCATTATGAACAACTTTTACTATGGGACCAAACCTGAAATCGAAAAAAAATCAGCTGTTCCCTACATTTTGATGAGTCATGCGAATATAAATGTAGGGAACAGCTGTTTTTTTTTCGCGATTTCAGGTTTGGTCCCAAAGTAAAAGTTGTTCATAATGATGAGTACAATGATCTCTTAAGAGGTTGCTAATGTTTTACCAATAACCCTGTATATAGTTGGCCTGCTTGCGAGTTGTGATTGCCGAAAATTATGGCCTATTTCACTACCTCTGGGTAAGTTACAATTTAACTTCACACAAATTCTGTAACTTATCTGGCAAATAATCTATCCAGATGTGAAAAAAAGCCTCAGGGTCAGTTCACACCGAGACGCGCCGCGACGCGCAGTTTTGACACTGAATTGTGTACCTTTTAGTGTAGTAGATAAGGTCTGTAATTGTATTTCTATTTTGAAAACTGCGCGTCGCGTCGCGTCTCGGTGTGAACTGACCCTTAGAACTCATAGAGCTGTGTAATATAAAAATTTTCGTGGGAAATCTATGGAGCTACCTTACAACTAAAATTATTGAGCATCACATTTTAGTATAGTTACTTACAATCTATGTACATGTTACCTTAATTCTAGTGGTTTGTTTCGTGTTGGTAACTTATGAAGAATTTTAAGTACAAAAGATAAATTGAAATTGGTAAAAGTTAGAATAGGTAGGTACTCATACGAAAATATCCTTGGTAAAATTATTGCAAATTATCCTTTTGATTAATGTGGCAGGATTAAGCTGAATCAATGAAATATAACTTGATACAAATATTAGGCCGAAATCTATAAACGCTAATTAGCTCGTACTTTGACTTAGACATAGGTACCTATTCAACGTATTCCACATTGGGCACCCGTTAAATGGCACCTGAGTGAATGCACCTGACACACAGCGGCACATTCACCCAGGTGCCATTTAAGCGGGTGCCCAATGTGGAATACGTCCCGGTCTCTCTTGCACTTGTAGTTTGACAATTGTGCGACAGAGACAGGAAATACGCTGAACTAAAGTACCTACGTGCTACGTTTAAACATGTATGCAAGACAAAGTTAAATAAAAAACAATCTTTAGAAATCTTTTAACATCAGAAATTACAGAATTTAAAATGGTTATTCGAACGGTTAATTTCAATAGTTATTTCTACATCGACAGTTTTATTAGGACATTATAAAGAAGGCAGTGTGCTGGTGCATCAATGTACTACATTACAGTCCCGCGGTACCGCAGTACTCGCCGATGCGGTCCGAAATACACTCGAATATGTCGAACGATATGTCACAGTTTTGACCGTTATCTGTAAACAGAAAAAAACATTTTATTCTATTTATCATGATTAAAGTTCCCTGAATTAGATTTCAAATTGTGCGGGCTACTGCACAATTTGAACTATCTTAGAAATAAAGAATAATGCGTTTGTAGGCATAACAGCAAAAATACACCTTAAAAGTATAAAAAACCGAAAACAATGATCGCAATGCCCAAAAGACTTTTCATTCTTTTCATTTTTCAAGATCCAAAATTCCCAAAAACCCTTTTTTCTTTCATAAAAAAACCGCTCTAATTAGCAATAGCACCTCGAAGTAAGCTAGGCTTCATAGGAGACAGATAGCATATATGCTATCTATCTCCTATGAAGCCTAGCAATTAGACGTTTCTATTCATTGATATTTCTTTCTTGATTCTTGATTTTTATTATTCTTTCTTTTCTTAGTGGTCGTGTCAAATTAATGACAGCACATTGATGAGTACATGGTGCTGTAGGATAGATTCATATCATACTTGAGTGGGTATGTCGTCCAGAGCTTCCATAGTTCTGCCACTTTACCGGCTATCATCATCTGCCTAGCCTTTTCCCAACTATGTTGGGGTCGGCTTCCAGTCTAACCGGATGCAGCTGAATACCAGTATTTTACATGGAGCGACTGCCTATCTGACCTCCACAACCCAGTTACTGGGTAATACGATACCCCTTGGTAAGACTGGTTGTCAGACTTTCGGGCTTCTGACTACCCGTATGTAAGGGGTCTCGGTATGTAAAGATAGTCACCCATCGACAGACCAACCGCGGCAAGCGTAGCTTAACCTAATCGATCGACCTGTGCGGCTGTTATTATTTAGCCCTCACTTTATCGGCTATATGGCACAAAATTCATAATCACAATTGTTCACAATCTGTTCTCGTACAACTGCACATGACTAAATTTCCAAGCAACAAACTCACCCATGGGCACAGTTCTGGAGAACTTGTCGTGGTTCTTCATGAGACACTCTCGCGACGCTTCCAGCACCGCCATGAAGTAGCCGCGCTCGTTCACGCCGTCAGAGTACAGGCCCACCAGACCTTCCAGTGTTGGGAATCCGTAGCCGTCCACCTGGAAATATATGTTTTGAATTAGTAGGAATTCTGATATTGGAATTTTGGTATTGGCTTCTACTATTAGGGTGGAGTAGGTACGACCGCTATTTCTAAAAAAAAATCTAACTGTCTCTGAACCCACCCTCTCCACACCCTCACCCTTCGCCCTCCTCACCCTCTGACTGACTGACTGGTCTGACTTTAGGTTTGTGACCGGTTTATGCCAATAGGAACACCTAAAATTATATGGGACTTTAACTTCGGTGGCTAAATGTGGCTCTACTAAATTTACAGTCCACCTCTGATTTAACCTTTCGAGGCATACACAGTGATGTGCTTTTTCTTAAAGTCTGACATTGCACGCTGTAATAAATGACAGTCCAATATATTGCTAAATATTCCATGAACAGGCTAAGTTATGATCAAATAACAATACAATACTGTAAAGATAGTAAAGATAGATATATGTAATTCTGTCGCTGCACAAAGACATGTCGTAGTCGACGAAGGATTAACAGATATTATATTCCCTTTTCACAGGCTATTATCTCATAAAGCCCAAATCGAAAGATTCCAGCGAAAATCTAGCCCACTTAAATAATAAAATTACGATTATGACTGCGGATAAAAATAACATTTATTGAAGCCGATTCATAGCAAGTCGTTCGAGATTTTATTGGACGATCCTAACTAGTGTAATACTTGCAATAAAATATTTCATACAAAAGAAATTTATATAGAAAAAAGGTATGACAAGCACAAACTGATGGGCCCGACCCCCGACTATTAAATTCAATACCGCTTTTTGAATATAACACAAATAAAATACAAATTACAGCGTGTACCGAAGATCTTTTATGGCCGTAATATTCCGACTCAAAGGATTTCAAGTATAATAAATAAACAACGAATTTTTCTTTTTCAGATTTACGAGCTTACCCCTCATGTTTTATAGTTAACAAATTGGAGCAATCAGTTCGTGACAGAACTATAAAGCATTAAAACACGATTTAAAATTATTTTATTTTTCGTTTACGAGTAGGTTTGACCTCGGTCCTCGAGTGGGAAGGGAAGGGAGCCGCCTAACAAGTGGAGATTGTCATAATATTTTTTAATTTATTCTTGTTGATGTGTTTCGCATGCAGGTAATTGGTTGATGAGTTCGAAATGGGCACGTACGTCCATTTCACAATTTTGTTTGATTTTTAAATGAATTATTGGCCGAAAGTTTACTTGACGGTAAATGCCAGTAATTTTAAAAGTAACTGACCAATGGTCATTAATTTAAATGAAGCAATTATGCTTTAACTCAATCGATTGTATTACGAAGTCGATGTTTCCCATCACGCAAAAATTTTAAGCTGGTAGGTATGTACCACTCTCTGCATAATTTTCTGTCATAGATTACATAATTAACATATTCTGTGAGAATTTTCGCAGGTTCGAACCCAGACAGCCGCTTTACTTTGTGTAAATTATTTCATCACCACTGCTCTCAAAACGGTGAAGGAAAACATCGTGAGGAAACCGGCATGTCCTAGAACCAAAAATTCGAAGACATGTGACATCTGCCAACCCGCACTGGGCCCGCGTGGTGGATTACGGCCCACTCCCTCTCACAGAGAGGAGGCCTGTGTCCCAGCAGTGGGAACATTATAGGCTGTTTATGATGTGAGAATTTTCTAACACCTTGGCATAATTTCATCAAGATAAAAAAGCGCTATGTCTCAACCACTTCATCAGACATGACAAACATGTGGTCCCTAAACCCAGAATCCACGACGAACAATATGAATTTCTCTCCATATCGAGGTAAATAAAAAGAGTGCTTCATACTCGGTGTTACAGAAAGTTCGTTTGATCATTATTTGCTCTAGAAAAAGTGTATTGCGGCGATGACAATCAGGGTTGCAAACTTGCAAGGTGCATCCATAGACTATACCTACATTGTGTGAAGATTTTACGTACGGACTTTATAATCTCTTGTTTTTTGGTAGGTTGTGTATTTCGTAAAAGTCATTGTAGTTTTTGGAGTTCAAAATTACGGTTTTTGGATTTTTTCCTTTACTTGTGTTATATGACATTGCTTCTTCAAATTTCTTGATTTTAGGTCAATGGGAAGTAGGTACCCTATAGGTTTTGATTTCAGAACATAAACGCCCGTATCTTTTGATTGCGTCGACTTAGAAGTTTGATTTTTTCACTGCTTCAAGGGATTGCAGTCCTGAGTATTTGATATTAATTTCAACTTGATAACTCCACGCGTTCCTGAGAAGGGTCTTGACGGACGGACAGACAGACGGACTACGAAGTGATCTTATAAGGATTCCGTTTTTACCTTTTATTATAGGTGATTGGATTGGAACCAAGTCCACGTTTTTTTATGAAGAGAAGCCGGTTAGAACTCACTCTTTCAAACTTTCATAACTTTTTATATTTGAACATGATATGACAGCTCTGCGTATTATCAGTTTAATCGGTGCGAACGAGTTACCAGTTACTTAGACAAGATGGATGCAGTGGGACAGTGGGCTAATACTTACAGCTTTCACTTTCCGGTACACGCACTGCAGCAGGCACTGGAATTAAGAAAAATAATATTTGATTAGTGATGGACACTTTGGGGGACGCCTGTGTCCAGCAGTGGACGTCTTTCAGGGCCTATTTCTCGAAACTTATACTAATAACATGAGTCCATGAACGAATATTTTTTACAAGTTTGCTAGTATGCGTTTCTCGAAGCTCGGTAGTAAAATATTAGTTACTAGTTGCCAACTAATAAATATTAGCAAAAATTACCTGAGTAAATTCAAATTGATTTCATAAAAAAATGTGTTATTAAGAAGAGAAAAATTACACTGATAAAGCTATTAGTCTCAGGAGGCTTGTAAAAAAGATTACCTAGCCAAAATTATTAGACGAAATATTATTATTATTTATTACCAAACAAATTTCATAAAATAATAGTTTCGAGAAATATAGGGCCCAGCTGAAATTATGAGTTATGGACACAGATAAACGAAACATGAAGACAGATAATCTCAAAATAAGGAAAGTAAAGTGGATTTAAGATTATATTTTGGGCACAAACAAGTTACTTACCTATAAGGCGACTTTATAAGTAAAGGGGAAAAGTATCGGTGACAATAAATACGTTCACTTTATGTTATTTCCGTTTGAATTAAGTGCAATAACTGGAAAGGACTTTCGGACTGCTTCCAAAATAAGTATAATTTGGTCTTCAAAATCAGGTCGATGATAACAGGACACCGATAGATATAGGTAGGCTACAGTCAGCAACAAAATTCAATTAACACTTCTGTTTTTTAAATCTCATTTATTGAGCAAAATATTTGTTCAAAATTGCAGCAGAAGTACAATTTTTAGAATTTATACTCTCTGCTATTATGTGAAAAGCTAAAGAGCAGTTTTTTTTTTAAATGTTGTCAATTTAATAACAATATGTAAAAATGACAGTGTTGATAGATTTTTGATGCCGACCGTACATTCTGGCAATGCTAGTCTGATAAGGATATATTATCCGTGTATCTGGAGCTACTAGATCATGTCACATTGAGGCTAGTTTCTGCTAACTTTACCTAAATGATTCAGCTCTCAGCTTTTTTTTAGGTAAAGGCAAATTTGGTGGTGTTGTTGGCAGTACAGTCAACAAAAGAGATAAGTATGCAGGATCGTCGGATACAGTTGAAGTATACTAAGAAACCGAACAATGTTCTCGAATAGAATTTAATTTTATTAATAGAAAACAAAGAGCTCATTTATCAAATTAAATTTCAATTGAAAACATCCATCGGTTTCTTACTAAACTTCAACTATATCCGACCTGCATACTTATGTCTTTTGTTGAGTGTACATTTGCCACACCGCTGTTAAACCCGCGATGGTTTATGCGGTATGTTTAATTGTTCAACAATGATTTGTAACTTTTTTTGATTAATAAACAATAAAAAAATTATGAGGTGTTGGCCACTCACCCCAGCGATTCTCTTCTCGTCATGCGTGAAGGGCACCTCTCTCTTGTCACGCCGCCTCTGTGCCGGCATCGTGTGCTCTTCTTTGATCACGTCGAGCGCCTCTGGAAAAAGAGACAGTACAAATGTTACCAACAGCAGCAGCAAGCAGCATGTTGTTGTTGTTTGTGTTGTTTGTTGTTGTTGTTTTTTTTAGATAGAGAAAATTAAATAAACAATCAAACTCAAAATCAAAAGTCATTTATTCAAACTAGGATTGAGAATCAGCACCTTTGAACGTCAAAATGACATAAGACAGTTCCCCAAAAAATTCGCCCTTCACCACTTCCTAGTGCTTTAGCTGGGAAGAAGAAGTGGCGCCACAAACTTCCCAGTAGCACGGCTGATATTCAGTTAGAATAACTTAACGGGACGCACTTTCATTAATCAGGTCATCACATTAACAACCTCTTAAGAGGTCATTGTACTCATCATTATGAACAACTTTTACTATGGGAACAAACCTGAAATCGCGAAAAAAAATCAGCTGTTCCCTACATTTGACGAGTCATACGAACATAAAATGTAGGGAACAGCTGATATTTTTTCGCGATTTCAGCTTTAGTCCATACAAGAAACGTGTTTTTGACTTTTTTTGCCTTGTGGTATGGAACCCTTCGTGTGCGAGTCCGACTCGCACTTGACCGCTTTTTTCTAGTATCTTTCGATCGTGATTTCAACAACATTTTTAAATGTTGTTGAGGCACAACTGCTCACGCTTAAATTTCTACATAAATAATGCGCTTTATTTAAGCACTCCAAGACGAATGTGGGTAGGCACTCGTTTAAATCAAATTAGCCAGTTACCATGGCGACCATAATTGTTTTAATCCCAAGCCGGAGTAAAGTGGTGTACGATTATTTTACGCAATAAACGTTCGCTTTTGAGAATTAAAGGGTGAGGCATGTTTGTTGGTTTTCTGAGCTTTACGACTTGTTTTTTAAACATCAGCAGATAAAACTATAGCTTTATAGTTTCAGATGGGGAATTGAGGAAAATGGTTGTACCATTTCAACTTCATAAGAGGTGAGTCCTATGTAATTTTTTTAAATCACAGGCGATATTAGGCGGAATTTTTCAAACTTTAAGTAAGTTTTTTTTATATTGCTATGGTAGGTACCTACCTATTAACGCTTTTTTTTTTTTTTTGCGGATGGGAAATCATCAAATGACCCCTCCCGCTCTGGGTGGAGCGGAAGGGAGTGTCAGACTCTTACTGACTAAAACCCACCCGTGTTCCTTCCTTAGCCCTTTATGTTCCGGGCCAGCGGTAACCCTTTCGGACAATCCCGCTGACCACCTATTAACGCTCAATGCTATATTTGGTATATCACCATTTAGAAGAGAAGAAAAGAAAAACAGCTTAAAACACACAAACGTAGGTACAATAATTTTACCTATTATCAGATATAGAAATTCTTCGTCGTATTACCGACACACGCGAAATTATCATGCTCCCACATTAGACAAAGTGATACATACAATGACATGACACGTAAAGTCAATTCAAACTCATGTTTCAAATTAATATTATTTCAAGTTAAACAAATCATCATCGTCATCATAATTAGCCTATAATAATGTTCCCACTGCTGGGACACAGGCCTCCTCTCTGTGAGAGGGAGTGGGCTGTAACCACGCTAAACAAATATCAACTTTATTTTAATGCAAATTAATTTGATTTCAGAGTGACTAGACCTATTGAAAAAGTTATAAAAATGTTTGAAGTTGTAGCCTAAACTGAACTTAGTGTAGGATGTGACCTCTCAAGCTCCGCTAATGAGACACAATTGATTTTCTATTGTATCGTATTACATAGGATACGCGCGGAGCTTGACGGGAGTTATTTTTCCATAAACTCATATTTCTTTACATTTTTGGCAAATAAATCGCAAATGCAATATAGACACATCTTTACAATGGTACTGTCAACAAAGGAGATAAGTACACAGGAGCGTCGAATATAGTTGAAGTTTACTAAGAAATCGATGGTTGTTTTCGAATAAAATTTTATTTTATTAATAGAAAACAAACAGCTCATTTATTAAATTAAATTTCAGTCCAGAACATCCATCGGTTTCTTAGTAAACTTCAACTATATCCGACGGTCCTGTATACTTATCTCCTTTGTTGACTGTACATTCAGTGGCCAGAACGCAACATTATTTTTTGGACAGGTTTACCTCGTTCTAAACAAAACGTCTTTACAACACACATCACGCCTGTAGACCCTGAAGAGTTAGACAGAGAGGTGTACCTAACAACATCCACATTTCACCAGGGGACCTAAAAAGGCCACTTTGGAGAATCATAAAAGGATAACATTATGAATCGTAATATGGCGAAGACAGTCCATGTTTTTTCTTTTTTTCGCTGCACTCCATAATCAGCCTATAATGTTCCCACTGCTGGGACACAGGCCTCCTCTCGGTGAGAGGGAGTGAGGGATCCACCACGCGGGCCCAGTGCGGGTTGGTAGATGTCACATGTCTTCGAATTTTTTGGTTCTAGGACATGCCGGTTTCCTCACGATGTGTTCCTTCACCGTTTTGAGAGCAGTGGTGATAAAATAATATACACAAAGTAAAGCGCCTGTCTGGGTTCGAACCTACGACCTACAACTCGTAAGTCGCGGCCGTTACCACTTGGCCACCACTGCTCTTCGCTGCACTACGTAGGTACAATCAAAGAGATTGGGATTGGATTTGGATCGGATTGATTGGTATTTTAGCACAGACAAAAAAAAATAACTGAAAAATGCTTCACCAATGGGATTTGATACGATAAAATTAACGGTTAATTGTCCATTATGTTATCCTTTTTTGATTCTGCCAAAGTGGCCTTTTTAGGCCCCCAATTATGTTTAATTCCCATGAAATAGAGGGCGAGCCTATTCCCTTTGTCCCCTTTAATGGGGACACAGATTACGGGGACAACGGGAATACAGGTTGCCATCAACCTGGCACAAATCCGCAGTCCGGGCTGCGACTGAGAAATTCTTGATGGAAAAAACTTTGCCCGACCTGGTAATTGAACTCATGACCTCATGCTCAGCTATAGCGTTTGTAACCACTACACCAACGCCTTTACAATGTGGCCGGTATTTCAACAACCTTGCAAACACTGACATTTGTCCAGCTACATAGAAAAGATCAAATGTTTTAGGCGCATCTTGCTTCATAAGGAAGAACCGCGTCACCTAACCGTAGAAACTAGTAAATTGTGTTGCGTTAGTATTTATTAAGTAGTAGGTAGGTACTGTAGTATGCAGGCCAGGCGGGTCACGATCCAGCCACAAGTTAGTCAACGCTCACTTTCGATACCTATGCTGGATTTGGAGATACAACATGGTTTGAGCGATTATAGTGGTTTTATTTATAGAATATAGAAAAGTAAGCTACGCTAATCACACTAATATTTTAAAGCCGAAAGTTTGTGAGTAGGTATGTGTGTGTGTGTGTTTATATGTTCCTTTTTTTCCTTTTAATTTTTTGCAAGAGAGAACTTGAATACGCTGCGCGCTGCAAACTACAACAGAGACGCAATTCTCGTGATTCACAAATTGAGGGGCAATTCTAATACTTTTCGGAACGTTCACAGTCTGATCTCAGTGTCAATCTGTCAAAAATACCTCTAATTTCCCTAAATTTTTGTCAAGTTTCTGACATTGATTGTCGCTGAGATGAGATTGCGACTAGATATTGAACGTTTTTAATTACGAGAATTGGCTTTCTGATCAAAAAGACTAAAAGATACAAAGATAATGCACAATTCTCATTCACAACAACAATACAGTTAACACCACCACATAACAAATGCGACAATAAATCACCAACGAACATTCGCCAAAAAAAAAATATTTTCACGCGAAAAAAGAAAAAAATATGCAGAAAAGAAAAGAAGTAGGTTATGAAGAAAATAATTATTCTCTTTTATTATCTTCACATTTGCAAAGCGAGCAAAGCAATTGGTCAGTAATCTATCACAAAGCCGCTGTGGCAATCGTTAACTGGAAACTTGAATACATATTAAAACCTCGTAAGGGAAACTGGGTATTACATGCTGTTCTTGCTATGTCATGATAAGTACGTCGATTAAGTAATATAACATATTAGTAAGTCAGTGATCTCTGCAGGGTTGTAGACCACATATTCGTCACACTTGAAGTTCTTGATGATGGAATTAAGATTTCGGTCCTGTGTTATCTCATTTCTATTCACAATCAATATTGATGGCTATTTACTTAATTTAAAACCGCCGTAACCTTTGGTCCCGACTGTCATTCGTGGATCTTTGGCTACCGTTACGGGTCATCAGTAACTCGAAAGTCTGACAACCAGTCCTTACCAAGGGGTATCGTATTTATTAACTGGTATGTGGAGATTAGAGGTAGTCGCTTCATGTAAAATACTGGTATTCAGCTGCATACGGTGAGACTGAAACCCAACCCTAACATAATTGAGGCAGATTGATTGTTTCACTTAATTTAATAGTAGGCCAGGGTCCGTCTACTTTGTGATCAATTCCTAAGTTAGTTGTGTCGATTCTGTGTTGTATCTGTTTGCTTTTAGTTAGTCACAAGATTCTAATAACATTCGATTATCTATATACTCGTATATAAAACTAGCAGCGCCCCGCGGTTTCACCAGCATAAGTGTCGATCCCGTGGGAATATCAGGATAAAAACTATCCTGTCCTTCCCCGGGATGCAATCTATCTCTCTGCCAAATTTTATCGAAATCGTGGTTTAGGCGTGAAAACAGAGAGTTACTTTCGAATTTATAATATTATAGTATGGATTCAAAGTCCATGACTGACTGATATATCAATGCACAGCCTAAACTGCTGGTCCTAGAGACATGAAGTTCTGGGGGTGTGTTCTTTGTGAAGAGTAGGTTACCAAGAAAGGGTTTTTCGAAATTCCACCCCTAAGAGGGTGAATGGAGGGAGGGTGACATTTCACGCGGACGAAGTCGCGGGCAGAAGCTAGTGTTTCATAAAACAAGCTACAACAAATTCTTTAAAATATTTGTTTATAATGTTCGGAGGCCTACCCCAACATACTTGGGAAAAGGCTTAGCAAATGATTATGATGTTGATTTTGTCAGATCAGACCAATCAAATACAAGATCTGCAGTACCAGAACCGGATAAATTAAGTTATTAGATTGTGTAAGCATACGAATCATACAGTAATTGGCCTCTATATGAAATGTTGGTAAACCAATCATGGTTGGATAATTTATGTATGTTACAATATCCTGCAAATTGAAGGAAACTCAATTACCACAACTCACAAGCTTCCTTCTTTACAACAACTAGTTTTTGTGCAGTATGGCTGCGGCTCCGTAAGATTTCGAATTTGATTCCCAGGTTGAGCAGTTATTGAGGTTTTTAACTATTTGGTTTTATCGTGAAAAGCCCATTAATTGTTTACTTTTTGTAAATTATGCAGTTGTGCTCTATTTCTCTTTCCTTTTCCAACTAGACTGACGAAGTGACAAAGGGCTATCTTCTTTCTGTTTCCTTTTCCAGCTAGATTGACGAAGGGACAAAGGGCTATCTTTTTCCGTTTCCTTTTCCAGCTAGATTGACGAAGGGACAAAGGGCTATCTTCTTTCTGTTTCCTTTTCAAGCTAGATTGACGAAGGGACAAAGGGCTATCTTTTTCCGTTTCCTTTTCCAGCTAGATTGACGAAGGGACAAAGGGCTATCTTCTTTCTGTTTCCTTTTCCAGCTAGATTGACGAAGGGACAAAGGGCTATCTTCTTTCTGTTTCCTTTTCAAGCTAGATTGACGAAGGGACAAAGGGCTATCTTTTTCCGTTTCCTTTTCCAGCTAGATTGAAGAAGGGACAAAGGGCTATCTTTTCTGTGTTTCCTTTTCCAACTAGACTGACGAAGTGACAAAGGGCTATCTATTTTCTGTTTCCTTTTTCAGCTAGATGGACGAAGTGACCAAGGGCTATCTTTTTTCTGTTTCCTTTTCCAACTAGACTGACGAAGTGACAAAGGGCTATCTATTTTCTGTTTCCTTTTCCAGCTAGATTGACGAAGGGACAAAGGGCTATCTTCTTTCTGTTTCCTTTTCAAGCTAGATTGACGAAGGGACAAAGGGCTATCTTTTTCCGTTTCCTTTTCCAGCTAGATTGAAGAAGGGACAAAGGGCTATCTTCTTTCTGTTTCCTTTTCAAGCTAGATTGACGAAGGGACAAAGGGCTATCTTCTTTCTGTTTCCTTTTCAAGCTAGATTGACGAAGGGACAAAGGGCTATCTTCTTTCTGTTTCCTTTTCAAGCTAGATTGACGAAGGGACAAAGGGCTATCTTTTTCCGTTTCCTTTTCCAGCTAGATTGAAGAAGGGACAAAGGGCTATCTTTTCTGTGTTTCCTTTTCCAACTAGACTGACGAAGTGACAAAGGGCTATCTATTTTCTGTTTCCTTTTTCAGCTAGATGGACGAAGTGACCAAGGGCTATCTTTTTTCTGTTTCCTTTTCCAACTAGACTGACGAAGTGACAAAGGGCTATCTATTTTCTGTTTCCTTTTCCAGCTAGATTGACGAAGGGACAAAGGGCTATCTTCTTTCTGTTTCCTTTTCAAGCTAGATTGACGAAGGGACAAAGGGCTATCTTTTTCCGTTTCCTTTTCCAGCTAGATTGACGAAGTGACAAAGGGCTATCTTTTCTCTGTTTCCTTTTCCAGCTAGATTGACGAAGTGACAACGGGCTATCTTCTTTCTGTTTCCTTTTCCAGCTAGATTGACGAAGTGACAAAGGGCTTTGAAGGTTCGTGGCATACCTGCTGTCGCGCCATTTTGATTAGGTTTTATCAGTGGCCGCCATTTTGAAAAAAAAACATAATGGCGCGACAGTATGACAGGCTCCGTAAAAAAAAATCCTCATTCCCCTTTCCGTCAACAAACCAGGTGGTTAGCGTGAGACGTAATAATATACACATATTAAACATGTTATAATAACTTCAGGATTTAACCACATAATACATAACGTTGTTTTATTATAGGCATTAGGTGATAGTTTACTTACTCAGTGCACTCCATCTTTAGCAAACTAAACACAGGGCAGTGCATACCATTGCCTGCCTAATAGCTAGCGTTTTGTATAATTTCAGTGGCATATAATGCAATTTAACGGTACACACCAGTAATTGCGACTCATCATAATATGCTATACATATCGTAAATGTTTGAGGTCAACTGCAAATTAAAAATATGTAGAACGGAGTTAATAAAATGAACGATTACAACAGATTAATAGTTTCGACCAGTTTTAATGCCTTTTTAAGTGGCTGGAGGTTATAAAAGATAGATAAAGTGCGAGATATTACGTTGGAAATAAGGTAAAATTATAAACAAATTTATTGTAGCTATATACCAAAGCCTAAAGGTCATAGCACACGTATCAAACCAGAAAGGAATCGGCACCGTATCAACCCGAGCCGTTCAGTATTCTTTGTATGAAACTCCCTACTGCAACGGACACTAATCGGAATCATAACGTAATCACCTCGCTTCGGGACGACCTCACGAATCGCGTTGCGGTGCGTTACAGCTCGTCGTCCCCGCGCTTACGTCTCTCCGTACCCGAGCTTACGTCTCTTCGTTCACCCTTGCCCCTCTCACCCCTCCAACCTGCCTGCTGCACCATCGACCAGCAGTCGGCGAGCCGTAAGCGCGGCGTCGCCTAGCCGTAGCCGAATCGACGTATACGTTAGGTTGACGCTTGTTTGACGGCGAGGCGAAAGGCGATACGGTGCCGATCCCTTTCCGATTTGATACGTGTGCTATGACCTTTAAGCATTAAGTCCGCCTTTGTACCTTTTTGTGTGCGAAAAGGTTACATAAATAAATATACAAGGTCAAGTTAAATTTGCTAGCGAAACTCCGCAAATGTGATGGGTATCGATATTCAAATACGATAAAACAAAATCGTTGTAAGTATTTTCTGAGGCCACCACGGATATCTATGGAGGCCACTATAAGGCTGAAACAATTTGCCACCAGTGTTAACACGACAACAAAAAGCAATAAACTTGTTTCCCTTTTTATACATCGTGATATTTTTGCCAAGTAACCGAGACGTAAAGGTTTCCTGTATCTCGGAGAACCTATTGAGTACGTAATCAGCCTATAATGTTCCAACTGCTGGAACACAGGCCTCCAGGGAGTGGGCTGTAATCTAACACGCGGGCTCAGTGCGGGTTGGTAGATGTCACGTCTTTTGAATTTTTGGTTCTAGGACATGCCGGTTTCCTCACGATGTTTTCCTTCACCGTTTTGAGAGCACTGGTGATGAAATTACTTAGTAGGAAGGAAGTAGGAAGTGCTTGGGGGAGGCCTATGTCCAGCAGTGGACGTCTTTCGGCTGAAATGATGATGATGACACAAAGTAAAGCCTGGATTCAAAACCCACGACCTACAACTGGTAAGCCACCACCTTGTGAGTGCCTATCTTGTAAAATATGGGTTCTGCTGAGTTGTAGATGAGTAAAAGCTAACTTTTTTTAACAGACTTAAAAAAAGGAGGAGGTTTCTCAATTCGACCGTATATATATATATTTTTTTTATGTTTGTTCGCGGATAACTTCGTCGTTTATGAACCGATTTTGATTATTCTTTTTTTTAAGAAAAAGTCAAATGGTCACTTATCAAGCAGTCTGATGCAGTTGATGGCAGTTATTTTAGTTCTTGCGGTCCTGCTGTCCCCTGTCTTTGCTGTCGCAAAGTCGGGTAAAAAGTACACCATTTACTAATTTTTTCCTTATGTACAAATCTGAAGTACTGTTGGCAAAGACTGCAAAATTGTTTGGATTGACCTAGATCTTTTAGCGATTACAACCCAAGGACTAAATGTCAGCAATTTATAAGGCAGTCACGTATAAAGATTAAAGGTCTCAAATGCAATACAGTACCTACTATGTAGTAACAGACGACCAGGCCCTCGTACCGACAGACGATTTTTTATCGCGTATACTGGTTTCAATATTAACCAACCCGTACTATCTACCAACCCGCACTGGGCCCGCGTAGTAGATTATAGCCCACTCCCTCTCGAAGAGAGGAGGCCTGTGTCCCAGCAGAAGGGACAATTTCAGGCTGTAGCGGTATTTACAACGCCACATGCGAACACGAAATCCTGCATCTCGCAAGCAGAGTTTACCGCGCAACTAGCATAGATACAACGGCCCGACATGAATCATTGGGCAGTTGCCCGCCAGACACAACACCCGTCTGGTCGAAAGCTCCTCCTGAGAGTATGAGTGATCTTTAAACCCTGTTCCTCATACCTATATATACACATAAATTCCACAGTGTATAGTTTTGCAGCGCTGTGATGCACTCCGTTTGATTCCCAATGCTCGGCTCAACACCGACTGATGAACATCCAGAGCGCAATAAATATCGTCGAGTTAAAAATCGCTCGTTCGAACCTGGGCTTACGATCATATACGTTTCTTACATAACACCACCAAAGATTTGCTATCACCGGCCTGCGGTTGGTAAACTAAACCACCTGCAGATTTGGTAAGGCTTGTGGCATTCACTAGTGTAATACTGGTTTTAACAGCCCATTCTAGAGAATCTTATGCAGCTGGTTTTCGCCATAATGTTGTTGCATATAGACAAGACTGAAAATGGTGATGGATCTCACCATGTTTGCACCGAAAGCGACGTGAACAGAATTTACCATCAAGTAACTAATCAAAGGCTCTCAGAAGGCTATTTACGTATTATCGCATTTTCGATAACTACCTACACATTTCTGATTCTACAAATCATTTCCGAAAAAAGTTTCATAATCTACATAATATTTTTTTTAATTCATTTCATTCTTTCATACACTGACAATCAATCAGTCTTACCAAGGGGTATCGTAAGGCAGTCGCTCCATGTAAAATACTGGTATTCAGTTCAGTGTTGGGGTCGGCTTCCAGTCTAAACTGGCCCCAACATAGTTGGGAAAAAGCTAGGCAGATGATGATGATTCACTGACAATATACCGTGATACAGCCTTAACCGCGGGTCTAGAAGCATTAAATGTTGCACAAGTATTCGTTATGTAGCGTAAGTGTACACTAAAGATATTCCACAATTCACCCCGTTAAAGACTAAATAGGAGAAGAAAGTTTGTAACGAAGTTCATAATTTTTGCCGATGTAAAATCCCACCGGGCACACGGCCTCTGCCACCATAATAGAAATTGCATAAATGTAATAAACAGGTGCGCGTTGAGACAATTATTATTGCACTAAGCAGTAACCCCCTTTTAGCCACTAATACTTGAGGGGTAACACCCAATTAACGCAGCTTACGCCATTACAAATTGCATCACACTAACATACAGGTACGCGACGCGTAGAGTCAATGGCACTAATCAGTTACCCCCTTTACTCGTGAAGGGTACCCAATTAACACAGCTGTCTGTACACAGCAATTGCACACTTTTGCAAATGGACAACTCAGGTACAGTCGAGTGCACATCGCATGTCCTGCGGTGCAGCAACCTGCAACTGCGACTACGGCTTATGCAAGATGACGCAACGGAACTATATGGGTCAGTTGCTCACACATACCGATGGTTTAGAATGTTGTTTGATTATGGGTCAGTTACTGAGTTGAGTCTGAGAGAATCTTTGCGTTGGGAAATGGTTTTGTGGATGTAGTTGGAGATTTTGATGAGTAAAGACACAGATAATTACAGTTCATCCTTGAAAATAAATAAAAATTGCCTCCAAAAAAAAAAAACGATTTGTTCCCATCAAAACTGGATACACTATCCTTTAGTTTTGAGGGTAGAGAGAGGGATACAAATGTTCTTTTTTTCCTTTAAATTCTGTTCTTTAAATTGATAGGTAATAATTAAGATTTCTGTTCATTATAATATTTCAAGTACTTAAGTACATCCAGTTGATCCAGTATCGTTTTGTTTGTACTAATATAAACCTAAATAATACCTAAAGATCGTGTAGGTACCAGTCGTGATTGATGTATGGGGCTTTTAGTAAATAAAAACTATAAGAAGGCTGGGTAGAATATGCCCTCTTCGAAAATCGTGAGCAAATACAGATACTTATATGACCGTTTGCAATGTTAAAATTAATTAAAATGTAAGTGGACGAAGGTCAAGCAAACTATGTTAATGTCAGCATGTATATTAAATATTTAGAATATATTTTTTTCGTATAAGCAAATATTTAAAATAGTTCCTCCAAAAGCTATTCCTAGAATTTTTCTGAACATTTTAAGAGCAGGAAATAAAGAAAACACGTTAAAATAAACGTTTTCCTCGTACAAAATTATCGTTACATAAAGTAATGACAACACAAATTAAAAAAAAGAAAAAACCGTTCAAATTCTGTTACGACATTCTTTTTCCAAAAAAAAAAAGGTAATAACACAGTATTAAGGGTGTATTACACAAGCTAATTACGCACTAATCACGCGAAATAATGCGAAGTAATGAGAAAATGTAGCTGGTGTGCCGTAAGAGGTGACCGGACGACCATCGCACCATATTTGGTCGTCAATGGTCATGCGTGCGATGTTGTACTTGTATTTGACCTCAGAATCAGTTCACGAAAAGTTGCGACACTACAGTTTCGTATGTATTGAATATTCATTGCGGTATTAATTAATTTATAATATATATATTTTTTTAATTTAATTTTTTCTTTTTTATTTATATTCAAGGTATTTTCTTCGTGATTGTATGTGTTACTAACAATAGTGAATTAAGTAATTTTATGTAAATACTAACAATAAATGGACTGCAAGGTCTGCAAATAAAAGTTTATTATTATTATTAAAATATAATTAATTTTGAGCATATACATAGATAAATTTAAATAAGTAGATATAATTATAATTTTATTGAGTAATAAAACTTTTTCAGAATCGATCCAAAATTAAAATGTCAATAGGTAGTGATTTCCGGCCGGGGCAGCCACCGATAAGTACCTATTCGATTAAAATCTTATGCAAACAACGATTTGCTAATACTCTCTGTTACGTCAAAATTAAGCATAATTCTTTATACAACACTAAGGAAATGAAATGTCACGTTCTGTATCAGTATTTACACGGTTGCAGGGATATCGACACGCAGAATGTTATTCTAAACGTTCAAATTTCTCGTCGGTTATATAAAAAAAGGTATTTGCACTTTGCTACAAACGACCGTTTTTTTTTAATGACCGACGAAATAAATCTCTATGCTACCCCGTCTAAATTCATGTGCTGAATTCATGGTTACAGTTTATTATATTATATTGTTTGCTTAGGAGCATTATTAACTACCGAAATTTAAATGCGCTGGTTCTGCTAGTAAAACAAAGTATATATATCTGTCAATCAAAAGTAAAAAGGTAGAAAAAGCATAAACAAAAGATAAAACATCAAAAAGAAGACTTGCACAAGCATGACTAAATTAGCTCTACTGCAAATTTATGTTCTTTAACAATTCATTTCAAAAACTTCTTAACATTAGTTCAGGTGTTTTTCAAAGCAGTCGTATGCGGACAATATGTCATAAAACTAGCGTTTATTTGCAAAGTATGGCTATTTTGGCTCAGAAAGGACACATGAGTCAGAAAATGACCTCAGTTTTACTGTTACGAGTTTCAACCTTCCTTATTAGTTACAGGTGACGTGCCTACACAGTATCGATGCACAGGTAAGTGGCAGAAGCAGAACTTTTAAAGATTTCATTTAATTAGGCTAAAGTGGGATTTGAATCTGGTGAAGATTTGAAGTGTTTCCCTGTAACTTTTTTTGCGTTTTCCTTATGAATGCCTTTATCGTTAAAATGATTGCGCCCTTCTAACTGTGGTTAAAATATAGCATTCCTTGTGGTTTTGGGAAAAACGCAAATTCAGGATACTCGCCTAATATAAACACTAACTTCTACCCGCGACTCCGCCCGTGTGAAATGTCTTATTTAACATAAAATATATCCTATGACAGTCTGCATTACTGTAGCTTCCCATTGAAATGAATTTTCTGATTCGGATCAGTAATTCCGAAGATTACCCCTTACATACAAACATATTTTACCTCTTTATAATATAACCATGTACGACTATATGGATGTCAATAACCTAAACGATAATTGCTTGAGCAATGTAGAAAAGTTAGACAAAACAGGACTTTGCGTTAACACCATGGCGGACATTTCTATTGTTGTAATGATATCGATTGGAACACGGTATTTTATTATAATGCTATTAAATTACATTAGCATTATATGAAGTGGACAATGGACAACTACCCTTTGTACACTCACCATGGTTTTGATTTTAGAAGCTTATCTAATCGCAGCACTAACAAGCTTTCCCAAATTTTATTAAAATTGTTACTATCTCTCTAAGCATTTTAAACTATTATTCATCTTTTAACTTTGTTAACTTTATTGTTAATTTTATTATGTATTATTATTAAAGTCTCCTAAAAACGAAGGAGTACCTATAATGATGTTGCCCATTATTAATGTGAAGTCAGTGCTTCAATTTCTGCTTATAAATATTTACGTATATGTTATATGTATTGCGTTTAAATCTTTTGTTGGAAATCCTAAATATATAAATATACACTACCTACCCTCTGATTATAATCAAACTTAACACTATACTCTGATTCTCTACGGCTGGCATACCCATTTTGCATAATTGAAAAGTTAAGAACAAACATTTCCAAATTCTTCTACCATTTGTAATCTCAACCTTAGAAGGCTCTTTCACCATGTCACTATTTACATCATTTTTCCACACCACTATAGAAACTAACTTCTCATACGTTTTTGTATCGCTTGTCAATATGCATCGAGGACAGTTCACGTATGTAGGGCTTACAGATTTCAACCATCTACCGTTATAGCGAGTTAACCTCATTTATGTGGGGTATTAGTCCTGTTTTACTTGGTTTATGTTAAACGATGGTATTGTAATTTTTTCGGGTGATATTTAGGCTTTATTATTCAAAGTGAGGATGCATTAAGGAATTGGTTCCTAGAGGTCTCAAGCCCCTGAAGAAGTTGAAGTAAATCAGCTTACTAACTTTTATAATTTTAAGCCTATGAGAATTTCTACTTGTATTGAAATTCAAAAGCATTTTGATATGATTGAAGCTGACTGCAATAAATTTGGGCTAAGATTAGAAGGAGTGAGCAATGTCGTGATAAGTGATAAAGTTCCTGTTTAATATTAAATACAACAGGAAATGTAGAAAGCTGAAGCGTGTCACGCAAAATGATTTAAGAAGACAATAAAGTTATTGATGGTGTTAATTACAGCAATTACAGTATCAATGCGATTGTTATTGATTTATGAATCAATCAATTGATTTATTTCGTTGGAACCATTTCTTCTAAGGCACGGGGTACATCCTTCCAAAATGAGATGTACAGTCACGAGCATAAGTATGTATACACTTGGCTTTATTCAAAGGCGATTTTCTCCTTCATTTTTTAATGCAATTTTATATTATTAGGAACATAATATTTTCGTACCCATAAGTTTATGTAAAGTTTCGTATTTCAACGTTGCATTCGTTATTTCGTGAAAAAATCGCAATTTAAAGTTGCCAAGTGTTGACATATTAGTGCTCGTGACTGTACCATAACAATGCTTATAAGTTATGCTCTTGGTTTTAAACAAGACAGGTCCGCAGATTTTAAGTCTAAGTTACAGAATGAGCTAAAAATCATCAGTTCTTGTATAAGTAATATAGGATGTAGCATATCTAGTATTTTAGGTAAGTAACTACCTAAAATAATAGATTTATGATCTACGTGCCTAAAGCATCTTCATAATAATATAGTACAGAGATAAATATCAAGGCTTTCAGTAAAACAGTTCCTTGTAGATACATGTATTATAATTCGATCTTGAAAATACTTATAACCTTTAGAACGTATCCGATAATTTTAGGTAAGGTCACTTGCGTACGAATTCCATTTTGATCTATTTTGTGTTAAATGTTAATTTTATGTATTAATTCATTAAAATGTAAATCATCCGTAATGAATAAATCAGTGTATCTTTTTTAAAATAAATTTGAGTTCCGAATTCAATAAATTATCTAACACGAAACGGACTAAAATAACCCATTTGAAAATTTCATGTTTCTAGACCCACCTCACTGGACGCCTGAGGCAGGACATCGCCGTCGAGGTAGACCAAGGCGAAGATGGCGTGACGATCTAATATCATTCGCAGGGCCAACATGGCCGGAGATCGCACAAGACAGGGAGGTTTGGAAGGAAAAAGGGGAGGCCTTTGCCCAGCAGTGGGACACAAACTAGGCTAACAAAAAAAAAAAAAAAGACCCACCGGTTTAGGCTTTACTGGACTGTATTTAAGTCATTTTATGAATGTTATATCTACATATTTGGGATAGTATCTTTATCTGAAACATTTGAACAACGTAGAATAGAAACGCAGCTCATTTTTAGACTAAGCTTTAAAAAGCCAAACCTATTGATCCGAAAGTCCAAGAAAGATTGCAGCGGTCCTTTCTAGCCAACTAAATAAAACAAACTGAAGTAACAAAAGACTTAAATTCAGATACTACAACTCTAAAACTGAGGTCACATAACAATGCAATGAACAACTAGCAATATCAGCTGTAAAAACTAGGTAATTAAACAAAATCATTAGCAGTCGGCAAGCGTACTTGCACGAAAGAGCATACAAATATTGAACAGAGCATGGAACTAGAAAGTTCTTTTTAAACATTCGTCTTTCTGTTTTGTTACATCTCCGAATACGTGCGTGATCTAAATTATTATTGGTAGAATTTTGTGTTACATGTTATTCTAAAAGCCCGACTAGAGGAAGGTCTTAATTCTTCTAGGAATTGTCTTTGTGGACTTTCATCAATGTATTTTGAATGGGATTGACTTGTAAATATGACTATTTTCAGTATAATAAAAATTAATCCAATGAAAAAAATTAATTTATCTTTTAATATAAACAGACCTTCAATGTTAAATTTAGAAACAGTCAAGTTAACTTATGTAGGTATTAAATCGCATTTAGAACTGGTGTTAAAATGCAATTGCAAGGCCAATGTAACAGCAAATGTTCGCAATCTGTGGTGATAATAATCTTTATTAGTTTATTAACTTTTTTTTTTTTTATTTTGTTATTTAAGTTGTTAATTTTATTGTGCATACTGTGGTCTCCCTATAAGTGAAGGAGTGCACTTACTTAAAATGCCTGATGTTGCCCTTTGTTTATGTGTCATGTATTGTGTACATCTTTTTTTATACCTAGATCCTAAATCAATAAATAAATACATAAAGGAATTCTCTTTGTCTACATATTTATAGGTAAGATGAGATCTGATAAATACTATTGTAAATACGTAACAGTTCCTATATAAATGTAGAACCGTATGTTGGGTCGTCTCGTTACGTTACGTGTGGTGAGCGAAACACTTTCACTGCGCATGCGCCGACCTTGACAACCCGTGACCGCGACTGATCGAGTTTTGATACTAGCTGACTAGCTGCGATACAAAAATTTATTCGTATTAAATAACTATGAATGATAATCGGTTAAAATAGAGCTTTGTCTTATGTAACATTTTGTTGATTGTTACAGAACCTACCCTAACCCTAGCCTACCTGTCAGTCTATTCGATAATTAATTTAATTTGGTTGATTTGGTTGTGGAGGTCAGCTAGGCAGTCGTTCCATGTAAAATACTGGTATTCAGCTGCATCCGGTTAGACTGGAAGCTGACCTCAACATAATTGGGAAAAGGCTAGGCAGGTGATGAACTTATTTAATTTCACGAAAATCCAATAAATGGACGCCCCCAAATGGTAAGACAAAATTAATAGCATAAATATGTATATAGGTATGAGAACCTTTCTGTGTTTCTTTCAGAGTTTTCGTGAAAAGCATCCCGTAGCATTCCGTAAATAAAATATTAACAGTAGGCCGACATAACATCCGTTTTACTAAAAACAAACTACCAAACGTGAGATTATACTTATAGATCTCCCAGCAAGAGAATGCGCTTCGGCAATTATCGTGTATCTTCGAAAATACGAACGCGCGAATACAAGATCTAATACAGAGGTGTTACAACCATGAAAGTTTCAAATTACCATGACTACAAAAATTGAGATTAACAACTCTATAAAATTTAAAAAATATTTTCATTTCTTTTGAATGACATAGGTAATTATGACAAGCTGCGACCAGATTAGGTAACCTAAGAGGGAAAAAGCTTCATGCAAATGTACAATAATTATAGGATGCACTACGACAAAGGACAGCAGTAAAAAACTTAGAAGCTTCGCCTCTGTGGCGTGAAGTTCGTACTAATTCGGAAACACGAAGAATAACGAAGCGCATATCTTATCTGGTTTACCTGTACATACCTATTCAGTTATATGTTGGTATTGCGAATACCAATCGTCCCCTTCACTAGAATTACGTTAAGGCTTTAAAAATGTTGTTACGAGTGCAGTTTGCACAAGGTTCCTTTTGTGAGAAAAAATCTTTTGGTACTAAAAGAGTAATAACCATGATTGCTATAAGTATTGTAAATTGTAATACCTACTTATTAACAAAGGTCTCAATTTATTAATCGTGCGTGTAGGCATCATCATTTGTGAACACACTTGAATTGATGATAATTCCTCTAGCAATCATGTAGTTTACTAGCTTCCGCCCGCGGCTTCGCCCGCGAGGTATGTCGATAAAAACTATCATATGTCCTACCCCGGGATGAAATCTATCTCTCTGCCAAATTTTATCGAAATCCATTCAGTGGTTTAGACGTGAAAAGGTAACATACTGACAGACAGACAGACAGAGTTACTTTCGAATTTATAATATTAGCATGGATTTTTGTTACCTGCTGGCCATTGCAAATATCTTTCCAAATTATCCTAAATTATTCTAACATAATCCGATTCTATTAGGAATATCAAAGTTTGTGTCCATCTCTTTTCAGAGGTTATTTATTATTGAGAAACAGGCCTTTTCTAGACGTCAGCAAATGTTAATTAAGGAAATAAAACTGTTCATTTTAGCATAGTTGTCACACGTAGCTAGAGAGTTTAGCAATAAAAGTAGTAATTACACTTAACTCTCGAATTGTTTTTTCTCGTCCCATTTTCCCAGTTACACACAAGACGACTAGATACGTCTAGTCGCCTTGTGTGTGTTTCCCATGAAATGTAAGTAGACTTTTATTGAAGATGAATAAGGTAATATTGTGTAGGCAGTACTTATAAATCAGTCTAATACAGTGTTAAATAATGTCTTACCTCTAAGTATGGAGAGTTTAATTTCATCCTGGCACAAAGTTATGACTCGTTCTATCTTCTGTGGCGCGGTGGGAGGGTTTCGGCATCTTGATTCCTAGAAAAAGAGAGAAAAACATATAAGTAAAGTACATACTCAGAACACAACAGAAAGGATGCAGCTGAATACCGGTATTTTACATGGAGCGACTGCCTATCTGACCTCCACAATCCAGTTACTGGGTAATAAGATACCCCTTGGTAAGACTGGTTGTCAGACTTTCGGGCTTTTGACTAGGTACCCGTTTAAAAATAGACCGAGTGTAAAAATTTTAATAAAAAAAAAATAGAATAGCAACAACTATATTCTTTTCTATATTATTTTATTTTTTTCATGCCTAAACAGAGACACCCAATTTTTTCTAATTAAATATACAAAAACTAGAGGTCACATTAATGTCATGAATGTCGTTGAACTGTTAAAACGAAAGCAATTGCTACTAATAGTGTGTTACGCAATTAATCCGCTGCTAAAATATTTTTATTATGATAAGTCTCCTCAAACGAAAATGAGTAGCTAGGAAACGTGGTATTTAATCTTGAGGTACAAATAGAATGGAGTACCTAATATTATGTATTATTACATCTCAGAACATTACATTATGAATGCGGATGCTGCAAATGTCATCACATGTAGGAATGAACCAAAGCTGTCCCACATAAACTCTACAACCTGTTACGTTAGTTTCCAACATAAACACAACAAACTTGCAGTAACAAAACGTAAGTACTATAGTGTTGTCTGTGTTGAAAACTGCGCCTACGCATGGGAACTGTGCACTTTCACTTGCCAGTACAATTGTGGTAGAAAATCTTCACTCCACTATTGTTTCTATGCACGCGCTAAAGTTTAGTGTCATGTGGATATGTACGCAATTGTTATGGAAAATGCGAATAGTCGTTACGTTTGAATTCTTTTTGTAGATATTTTTCAATGCACATTTTAACTCAAAACTTGACAATTCAGACTATTATCAATATAATTTTGACGAATGTGAGAGAGGCATGTGAATGTGTGTATTAGAGTATTATTATTCCCTATTCATAGCCATATTATTTAGAATTAGGTTAATAGGCAAAGTAAACAAGAAAAATTAATCCAATTTTTTTTTTTTTATAATCCTTAAATTATAAAAGTCACATACATTACATACAAAACGGGAGTTAATTGTATTAACACCATCAAACGAACTGATCATCTACGTATACAGGTGAAACAAAGAAATTCTTCAAATGGTTATGTTACACTTTCACATTTCCATTAGTAGAAAGCATGAGGCAATTAATAAGGTTTGACGCATAAATTGAGCAGGATAGATTGTTTTGTGGATCGAGGAAAACGCAGGTTTCCCTACAGCAGTATACGGCTGATTCTTGGACCTGGAACTGTATGATATAAGTAGGACGTGTACGAATTGCTTCTTGCATTGGAAGGTCATAGACTTAACTCCAGATTGTATCGTTTTAGTATCTATGATGTGAGAGCACCATCTGCGTAGCTTTTTCTCAATTATGTTGGAGTCGGCTTCCAGTCTAACCGGATGAAGCCGAATAAGTCTTTACTTGAAGCGACTACCTATCGGACATTCACAACCCAGTAACTGGGCAACACAATACCCCTTGGTAAGACTGGTTTTCAGACTTTCGGCCTTCTTACTACCCGTAACGACTGTCAAAGATCCACGAATGACAGCCGGGACCTGTCAAATGGACTTTGGCTGTCAAAGTATGAATAATAATAATAATAATAATAATAATATTATTGTCGTATCAGCCAATGGACTGATGGCCGAAAGCCTCGATCAACATCTATCGAGGCTCTCGTTAGGCGGTTGGATCAAGGGCCTGATTCAAAAGGCAGTACTCCTCGATACGGCTCGCATTGTGAGGAGGTTCCTGTCTCTGGAGCCCTAACCACCGGTAGCTTGGACCCTGCTCCCGACACCGGCGGATCGCTATTTTTTTATATTTTTAAATGTTTTTTATACTTACTTTTATTTATTAAGAAATATTTAAAAATGTAATTAGATAAGAAAAAAAAAAACGAATAAACGAAATAATAATAATATTCCACAACTATCACACAACGCCGTCTAGTCTCAAGCTAAGCAGAGCTTGTGTTATGAGTACTAGACAACTGATAAACATACTTATATATTTCTAAATACATACATATATAGATAAATTACACCCAGACACAGAATGACAGCCGGAACCGAGGCACGGACGGGAGTCGGTATGTAATGGATGGTCACCCATCGACGGACCGTAGCTTAACCTTAAAGATCGACCCTTGCGGCTGTTATGACTTAGCCACGATTCCTTCATGTTGTTGAAGCAATTTTTTCTAACTTTGGCATTGTAGAGTTTAAATACGCATTCAGAAAAAAATCAAGTCCAAATTTTTTGGCACAGATACGGAAGATTAGACATGGTCAAGCTCGTGCCACAGAGTAACGAAACAATCTGAGCTTTTTCCTATTGTTCTAACAATCGAAAGACAATAGATTACACTAATCGGATATGGAATGACCGTTTGTTTAGCGTTGGTGTGTCAAGGACTTCTAGGTGGGTGGACATGTTTACTTGGCGTGGGAGAATGAGGCTTCATGAGCCAACCTTTTCTTCCCAACTTCAACTGTCTAGAGCTTGCTTAAGCATCGTAATATGGCATTTTGATTATCAAAAATTGAATTTAACTAATTGAGTGATCGACAGAATAACTAAATGTTTATTCATTCAATCATTTATGTACACATATATAAACATACAAGAAGAAAAGATCAGAAAAATACGTACAAAGGTTATGCTTATTTGTAAAGAAATCTCTTACAGCATACCGGTACAGCTAGACAGCGTGTTTAAGAATTAATAATGCAGTCCCAATAATATTACATACTATACGTGTCGAATAGATAACCTCCTTTTTTTTGAAGTCGGTAAAAAGAAAATAAAATACATAAAATTGAAAACAATTCAGTGAGGGAAGATTTATATAACTTAAATATAAGGGAATGGGTGTTTATGGTGAACGTTAAAGTGACAGTTGACAGGAGCGGGAAGAATCTAAGAAAAAAATACATAATTAAATGGTAGCGACCCGGGTCACATGGGGCCATGCAGAAGAAACTAATGTGTAATGTTTAGTATGACTGCTAAGTTCATTAGCATTAAAAGCTTAAAGGTAACATCAAAACCGGTAAGTAAAGACCCAAATCAAAGCAAAAGGATGAGTAATCAATGATTTCAAAGTGATATATGAGTCAATGATGGTAATTCATCGTATGGATTCGAAACTTACTTTGTTTATTTTTATCCGAAATTGAATCAGATATATTAGATACCCGAGTTACAAGATCTTGTAAGTATTTATTTACACAAACACATAAAACAATTCAAGTGGCATTTACTTTGACATTCAGAAATTATTAGAGTGTGATCTTCAGTGTCGAGTTTCTGACTATAAAATATAATATCGTCGTCACACTGTGTAAGTTATCAATGTCACCTAACAACTATTGATGCGTAAAGTTTAGCTACCTATAACTTAGGTACCTACTGAACAGTAAGTTAGTTATTTTATGAAATAATTTAGGATTACCAATTAACCCAAAAATCAGCATTGCTATTGGCAATGCTGCCAGCCTTTTGGGCACTTTTCCTGTGGACAGGAATGCGGTAATCATAGGGCATCCAAAACTTTGCCCGCATCGCTACCGCCACATTCTTTTCCCTCCTTTTTTATACCTTTTTATATTGATATACATATACGGATTACCTAAAAAATACGAGTAATACTTGAATATTTGGTCAAATTGGCCGGCTGACTGGGCATTACTTTGCCTTTAATTAACGTATTCAATCGTCAAGTCTTGTGCTAATATGTATAATAATCTAAACAAATATTTAGTGAGAATTAAGCGGAGCATACCGCTTAGACAAACAAGACAAAAAAAAACTGGACAGTGAGAAGAATGATGTGCAAGAAAAATCTAAACAGTAATAGTTGAGAAATAAGAAATTAGGTAACTGATCATGAGGAAAAAGTAAAAAGTAGATCTGCAAACATAAGAGTCCAAGTTCCTCTGTCGGCTTAGCCCAAAAACTTGAAACCCAAGCATACAAACATACTCGACCTTGGCACAAGTACATATATACTATCAGATAACGAAATATTTCCAACGCATCTTGACCACTCCATAACTACAGTAATTTCGAAAGAAATGTCACTAATATTGCAAAAAAAACTTTTCGTAAGCTAAGCTCCCAAATGATATAGCAAAATTCAAAGTTACTCCACAAAGTAAAAGAATACAATATAATATGACTAGTATGCAAATTAGATATTTCGACATTGTTACAAATATTGTTAATAGTGCAGATTTCAGTGGAGTCTAGGACATTGGCCGTTTAGCCAATGTTTATGTTAGAACATAATCGTTGCTAACATAGTGAACTTTAGAACATTGTGAACGTGAGAATGCGGTTATGAATAGATATTATAAAATCTTAGTGAAAATTTAAATGGTTTTTGTGAGAAATGTGGCTATGGTTTCCAAAGAATTTGATTAAAATCCGAGTTCTATATTATGTAAGGTGTACTCCATAAATTCAACCAACAATGGATAAAGCCTTGTTATGTAGCCATGAATGAATACCTAATTAAATTTTTTTTTTTTAAATACAAACCATAAGACATACCAAAAGAAAAAGATCTCTTAAAATCTACTATGCTACGTCTGTTGTACAAACAAATTGACCTGGGTCAAGATATATTATATTCATTATGACGACGACGTGACCATCAGCACTACCAATATTCAAGGCACTACATGCATGTAGGCGAAATCATGACGATGTGAAATCATAAGACATTGACGATTAGATACTGGTTCCATCAGTGCCTGCCCTTATAAGTGCTGGTGGTAGAAAGTAGGTTTTAGGCTATCAAATAACGGGTGTATTTAGCGAAATTGCTATAGGTAATGTGCAACCGGTGGAAAGTTTTAATTCGAATCCGGGAATCGAGGGAAAACTCGATTAGTGTGTAATTATCTTTCACGCGAGCTAGAAACATGAACTTGATATGCTATTTGCATGATTGATTTGATACAAAATTTATGAGACTACTGTCAAAGATTGGTAGATAGCACCACTTTTGATGATACATGAATTGAGCATCAGATCTTAGCTTCGATTATTTTTAATTTATCAATAGGTAACATGTATTTTACTTGAAATACTGAATATATTCAATAAAATATGTTACCTTGATTATTTCATAATTTCAGGTATTTCATCGTATTTACAAATTACTGCTGCGTTACTAGTGTCCCTTGTTTAATCCGTTATTCGTTTACGTTACTCTCTCTTTATTTAAGACCATTGACACAAATTACTATACTCAAGGTACATTTATGGTACGCTATATTGGTGGAAAGTATTGTGCAGAAAGTTCTAACTTTATAGATGCCTTGCCTCACATGCATAATTTGCATCTAGTATAGTAGGATTAGTATGGAGATACTAATCCTATGTCCTAATTGCCTAACTCCGTGTAGCTATACAGTCTCATGATGCAAGTGACTGAACTCTAGCTCTTAGCCAATGGGTTCAACTTGAGACCAATTGGCGGCGCAAGCGCAACACCAGCCTGAACGACTACTTATGTAACTGGCGGAACATTGATGCTAATGGTATTATCGAAGAAGTTTTTATTGGTTTGAGAAATGATATGAATTTTTATGTTAGTGTTAAATTGTTGTTTTGTTATCGATCTTAGCTTGCATCCCGACAAGCATACTCGTATTTTAAAGGTAAGATATTATAAAGTGCTTAACATTCCGCGTCTGTCTCACAAGTTACCGGTAGGTATAATGATGATTAAATTATCAGGTAGGTATAGATACTAACATTATCAGGAATTAGTATTTGCTTTTCGAGTTCCACCTTGGTTGTCTTGTCGTTGTATGGTAATCAAGAATAGTAGTAGCTGTTATCATGTTTAGCTTACCTAGGAAAATACACAGCGACCCCTTGAATACCCAGTCTTCATCCTGACAAATATTTTATCAACCTCCTCTAGTAGTCTTTTGTTTTCTCTTCTGGTTGGACGTCCTCTTGTTCTTTAATTTCTAAGCTGTCTACCAAACCCAACGTACTTTCAGTTTCACAAAACGGACAGGATATTAGAAATACAATAAGTATGCTGTGCTCATCGCTATGTGTACTGTGCAACTTATACGATCGAAACATTGTCTCTTGCAAAATTTTCCGTGACGGTCGATAGTGCAGCATTAAGTAAGATCATTTGCTTCTACTGGCTTGTTCAAGGCGAAATAAGGTTCGTTCATTGAACATGATTGTATTTGAATTTACTGAAAATTTTGTTAGCATGACTAAATTTTGAACAAATTGCTGCTCGTTTTTCGTTTCTACATAGTTTCAGTTTGATCATGACAATACAAATGGGCGACATACCAATGACTTACCAAACTGTTCTATAAGGTCAGGAGATAAAACAAAAAAAAATGGTTTTCAATGCAATTTCAAGTACCTAACTAGGTACTGCTGCATGGGGTCAACTTCATCATCATTCTCTTGCCCTCATTCCAATTTATTTGGAGTCGGTGCATCTTCCTTAGTTCTTTCTATTTCTTAGGCATCATCTCAATAGTCATCTCATTTCTAGCCATCATATTTAGCACAGCCCATCCATCGTATCTTTGAGCTTCCCCTACTCTTCTATCCATCCACACAAGTTTCAGCAGTCATTCAAATTTTAAATTAAATATTCTCAAGCAATGTTCAAGATAACATTTTGGTGTAAATTCTCTAACAAAAGGCGTATGTGAATCAGTCACCTCGGCCCGAGTGGGTGTGGCCTTGCTGCGTAGACTATCTGCTCGCTTTATAAGGCATTGTGTGGGCCGCAATGACGGACTCACAAGACAGTTTTGAACCTTATATGTATTACTCATAAACGGTATTTAAATAAAATTCGGTGTTAGGTTTGATATTAACTTCACGAGTATTAGAAAAATAGCAACACGCAAGAAGTTTTAAAAGCGAATGTAATGCTGATAAGATGATAAGTAAAACTCATAACAAATGAAAGGACCTATGTAAAAGAAGATATGGCAGAAGATAAAGTAAACACCGAGATGACGGCTAATGATGAGTGAAAGAAAAAAAACATAGGTACAAGACAACTGCGATGAACCCAAGTAAAGATTTAAGAACAAGAACATGGCAATGATGTCCACAATTTTGTCCGTAACATCATTGCCTAGATTTCAATTCATACTACTTACCTACATTATTTTATAGTCGTCACCATTTATTGCTATCATAAGGAGTGACGGCTGATTGGCCCTGGATATTGACGACCTTACTTGTCTTGATTTGTTTGAAGGTGATCGATGGGTGAACCTACTGATCGCATATTTGGAAGCAGATTTATTGTCTGACCTACTGACCTAGCCCTTTGTAATATGAGATAGTTTTAATATCTGCTAAATAAATAATTTTAATGATGACTATCCTTTTTAGCTTTATAATGATAATATGTAAAACCAAAAATGGGGCATGTGATGTTAGCCTGTAAGTAATTGTTGCAATTACATACGTAATATTAAGAAATTTATTGTATATTAGCAGCGCCCTGCGGTTTCACCCGCATAAGTTTCGATCCCGTGGGAAAATCGGGATAAAAACTATCCAATGTCCTTTCCCGGGACTAAAATTATCCCTATACCAAATTTCATCTAAATCGGTTCAGCGGTTTAAGCGTGAAGAGGTAACAGACAGACACATTTTCGCATTTATAATATTAGTACCTACTTATGGATGTTTTGTGTTTTAAACAATTG
Organism: Oligia latruncula; assembly: GCA_948474745.1. Taxonomy (NCBI): domain Eukaryota; kingdom Metazoa; phylum Arthropoda; class Insecta; order Lepidoptera; family Noctuidae; genus Oligia; species Oligia latruncula. Next base: position 16,505,729 of record OX419686.1, read on the forward strand.
TTGGCTAACCAAAATACTATTCTATCATAATATTATCATTCTTATTCTACCATAATATCATTGATCAGCAAAGAAGTAATTTATTTAGATTTTCCTTATAAATGTTACTACTATTATGGGACACAAAGGATCGAGGATACGCTCTGTCTTCTCTCTATTAATTAAAACCATCTAAGGAATGTGCCATCAAGAAACACCATTTGATTAAATAATTTCACCAATCACCATGAAACATAGAATAAATTTTGTTTACGTAAAAGCTAGATTTTAATGACGTAACGGTGTTATAGCCAGTTTCTTATTAATGTTATGAATTCCATTCGTAATAATTGGAAGACTAATTGCAGGTTATATGTATATAGGAATTGGTATATTCAGGTCTGTATAAAATGCAGCAGCATCTGAGGAGCAATTCCCGTAATTTTAAGAACTTTCACAGTCTGATCTCAGTCTCAATTTGTCAAAAATAACTCTAGTTGCCTACGTTTTTGACATTGATTATCGCTGAGATGAGTTTGGGACCAGATTTTGAACGTTTTTAATTGTGAGAATTGGTCTTCAGATTGAAATAGGACCCAACTTCAAATCTATACATTCAAAAGTCTGTAAAATTACCTACTTAATTGATAATAGGGAGGCACACAAAACAATAAAATTCAAACTATTGTAGCCATATTAGTATAGGACAGAAAGTAAAGACTGAAAGACTGGCAGAAAGTGCTAGGCCTAAGTACATGCTACAACTCAAACCGGCACGGATTGGCTAGAAATCCTCAGCCTACAGCAGTCCACTGCTGGACATAGGAATCTCCAATTGCACGCCATCTATGGCTACAGATCCAATAATACACGAAGACATCAATGCTTAAAGAGGTATGTCCGAACAGTTCTAAGGCCTTACATTTATATCAAGAACCATAGTCATACAAACGTTTCCTTTAATAAAATACGTTAATAATAACCTGTAAATTATTGTTAATGGAAATAAAACGACATTACATTCAGTTGACAGTCGTCTTGTTACGTCAGCGATGTCAAACCTTTGGTCGTCGCCAGATAATGTATTACGGTTTATTACGTATCATCGCAAAGTAAACAGAACCAGAAGTACGTACCTACCTACATGGAGATGCTAATTAAAAAGCTCTATTACAGAACTCCTAGCGTGGACATTAAGAATTTACGTAACGTAATAGTTAAGACGTTGCAGTCCCATTTTTTTTGTGCTGAATAAAGTAGTTTTTATCGGTTGTATCAAACACTTGCGCATCTTAATGTAGTAATCTTCTGAAACAAGTTACCTAGCTTGTGGTGTAAAGTAATTGATTTGTTGCTCGGTTACTGCGGTTTACCATTTACCACGGTAATAAGGAGGCCATAGCCGGCATTGGAGCAACATCATTATGTAATCGTACGTCGAACTTTTTAAAGGAAAATCTCTCAATCTGTTTAGAGTAATCTCCGAGAAATGTGTACACCTGTCATCAAGTTTATAAGTACCTAAATTAATTGCATATTGGATAATAATCTCTCTTCTACCAATGCTTATAATATGTTGGGGTCCATATTATCAAATTAACCCATCATCCTACTTCCTACTAATATTATAAACGCGAAACTTTGTGGAGATGGATGGATGGACGTTTGATACTCTTTCACGCAAAAACCACTGAACGGATTTTGATGAAACTTTACAGTAATATAGCATAATGTCAGAAAAATACGTAGGATAATTTTTATCCCGATATTCGTACGGGGTCGACACTATACGGGTGAAACCGCGGGGCGCTGCTAGTCCTTCATTCTTACGACATTTACGGGAAGTGAAGGGTCTTATTCTTATTCGAAATTACATGCCAATATAACTTTATTGGTTGGATTACAATCACTACGGTCTAAATTCAACTTTTATTAGCTTGACGAAATGCAGTTGAAGTTTATCGTACCAAGAACCTGCCTGCATAATTTCGTAAACCTAATAACAAAGATTGTTTTATTAACAAATAAAACTAACCACACAATAAAAGCAGACATTCTTTTATATTTTTTTGCTATTTATGCACCGAACGTTGGTATGTACCTGTTACGATCAGCTGAATAATTACTAAAAAAACAATTTTATTGTTTTGAGAAAGATTAGGTACATTTATATTAATTTTCGTAACGTTTTTACTAACCCACCGTAGCCAAGAAAGTCGAAATACAACCATTACAAAAATTATCTAAACCGGTTAATCCGTTTCAACGTGAAAGCATATCAAATGCCATTACTTTCGTATCTATAACAATATCTATTGTTTCTTTTAGAATATTACCTTCCTTACATTTCTAATTACGTTGCTTTCAGAATGACAGCTCCATAATTAGCATATGCCATAACATTTTGAGTGAGTTGACTGAGCACTTTCCCCTTGCTTCATTTGCACACGTGTTGACGACACCTGCTATTGGTAAACGTTTGCATACAAGTTGCATGTACACTGCTTCCTTCAGTTTCATTGTTAATTAAACGGGTCTTTGAATTTATTTGCATAACTTGTATTATTTGAATTTATGATTCAATATAAAGTAGGTAATATATTTGAATACATCTCTCATCTCCAGGAAAACAGAATTCATCGGTCCTGAGTGAATTGAAAATATTGACTGCGGTGTGGTGCAATTTCGTGGACGAAGCGAAAGAAATAGGTAGGTATGCAAGGATCGTAACAAGTGGTATTATGTAGTATCTACCAACCCCCATGGGAAATTGGGTTTATGTAAAGTCTATATAAACATGTGTTTCAAATTAATATTATTTCTAGTTAAACACACTATTGAAAAGTTATAAAAATGTTTGAAGTTGTAGCGTAAACTGAACTTTATTTTGTAGGATTTAAAGTTATTTTTCCATAAACTCTTATTTTTTTACATTTTTAGCAAATAAATCGCGAATGCAGATTATGTATGGGTTTGACGTTTGCTTTCTTATCGAGGATGTCTTCTTCCTCCTTCGTCCCTGGTCCCATTATTTGGGTGGGGTCTCCTCACTGTCCTACGCCAAGTTGTTCTGTCTTGGGTTGTCGGTTCAGTCATTTGGGCTTTCCTGATGAAATGAGACCTCAAGTCTCATTTTATATTTGACCAGGTCAGTGGCGGGCGGTCTCTGTCTGTCTTTTGTTTATTTATTTATTTTACCATTTATATAAACAGACAAGAAAAAAACAGAACAGAAAAAATGGTACAAAGGTGATGCTTACTTCCTAAGAAACCTCTACCAGCATACCTGCGATGAGACAATAGATAGAGAGATGTAGGACAACGTGTAAACGTTTGTTTACATATAATCATAAACAATATTCATAATTTATCAAAATATTAATTAATTATTATCTTATTTGTTCTGGCAGATTTAGTGCAATTTGTACCACATGATCTTCATTGCGTATTTTAATGTGTCCATACCATCTAAAAGATGTAAAAAAGAAAAAAATTATACATAAGTATATTGCATATATAATTATTGCTACCAATCGATAGGGCCAATCTAAAGAATCTGATTTCTCTGAGTAAACATTGTGTCCAAGTTAACTAAGCTTAGTTGTAAAACTAATCAGGCATAGCCCATTCAAGGTTTATGCTAGGTATGCATGCTAGGTGTCTTTGAATATGTGGGTAATTCTTCAGGGACAAAATTTTCGATGTCTGTGGGTATATTTCTGTAACCAACTAAAAAAACGGCATGTAATATTTTTTTTTGTACAGTTTAGCTTTATCCCTTACTGGGACAAATTATTTTTTTTTAATAATTGCTGTCTAGGTACAAAATAAAAATATTTGAAGGTCGTTCTTCTGATTCATATAGCGCGTCCGTTTGCCATTTTCCGGAACAAAATGGTCGATGTCGCATTTTCCCTTTGATACATCAATATAAATTATAATTATATCCAAAGGAAATGAATTGTCCTCTTACAAAAAAAATGTGTATTAGTTATAACTACGTTAGTCTGTTTATAAATAAGTAAAAAAGAAGTGTCCGGCGTATAATACTGATTAATGTAGCGTAAGCTGCGCTTGACCGTACTTGGTCGGGTAATAATAATGAGAGTCTGGCTTCCAGCGCGGGGGGAAGCCAGTCGTGCAACGGACGACCTAGAAGGTGGACGTGCGGCTGGTTGGCTTAGATCCGGTGTTACGAAGGAAAATACCTGATTCATCTGTGTTTGGTTCAGGTGGCATCCTGATTACAATGCCTACTTTATAAAATTTATTTTATTGTTTTAAAACTTCAGTCTGTGTTTCGTGTGATGCTTTTGGGTTATAGATTCGTGTAGAAAAATGAAAATAATGAAGTCTGTATGTACGATGAGTTATGCATGATTGTAGGCAAAATCCTGATTCATCTGTGCCTGATTCGTATGGTCAAAACCCCATATGAATAATAAAATAAATTAGTTTTCCCCTCTCCAGCACGATAGGAGCGCTTTTGTTGCGTAATTCTCCTTGTCCAATGTTTGACCGTGTACAAGTCAGTAGTTTTAATCTTATTTATTATTATTTACTTAGCTATAACCTTTTGCATTATAAAAAATTACAGGAGTATAATCTTGTTCTAAATATGATACTTTTGATATGTCTTAGTCCTATTTAAGAATTAATAATTATTGTTTAGAATTTACATTCATAACTAACGGTGTATTTATTACTTTTTATTTCTGTTTCTGATTAATATGTAACACATTCTGATTCATCTGGGCACAAAATTAATATCTTGAAAACTACTTTATAAAAACGAGTCCCTCATTCAAATATATGTTATTTGGTATACCTATTTTCATATGAACATGTGTTACAGAGCTGAAAGTGAAATTAAATTTTGGCCATATGGATCAGTCAAAGAATCAAATTTCGAAGAACTACCCATGTATCGTGTATGAATCACTGGTTCGTTCTGCACAATTGACATGTTTTTAACGCCCTTTAGTCTATGAACAAGATACGATGACCTGTCGGAAAGCCAATCTTAGGTAGGTACAGTTTTCAGGTGCAAACCTGCTTCATTGTACCTGTTATTAAATTATTGTAAATGCAGTGAACTCCAAAAGTTAGTTAGGTTTATATTAGTTTGTTATACATTTTTCCACTTCAGTTGTGATACCTCATTGTGTTTTTTTTTTAAATATTAGGTAATCCTAAGGGATTACCTGATAATTTTTTATGATAAGTCAAAGGTAGTCCAATTAGTCAATACAAACGTTTTAGTGTAGGTACAGTTAAATATTTGGAACTAGAATTTTAAAGCAATGTGGTGTGTCACAGCTGAACAGAAAAAATGTTAACTAACTTTTGGAGGCCACTGAATGTATAATAATTTAATAAATATGTACCTACTTGATTAGTTTCACATTGGCGCTAAACACTTACTATCTAAAGCACTCTACATGGAGATATAGAAAAAAAAAATAAAGGTCAACCAATTAAAAGGAAAAAACTGTGCAGGAATTAAATTGAAGTACAAAAAGATATATAATATTATGTTGTAGCTCGTTTATAATACTGTCCACCAGTATGACAAGACAACTGACAAGCTACATTCAATACTCAAGGCCGGACTAGTAAATAGAGCAGCTTTATATGTGTCAAACTAAGGTCATACCAGTTAGAATACTTAAGTTTAACTTACTCTAATGAAACAAGATTTATTTATTGGGAGTCAGATTAAAACCTTTTTTTTTATTTTTGTTAATTAAAATGACTATGGATTTGAAAAAAACGCTCATTTCAATATTAGAACAACCTTTTTGGGAGTTTTCATTGACACATACTTTTATTAAATTAATTTGAGTAGGCAACCTTATTTATTATTTCCAGCCATATAGTGCGTTCAATCGAAAGTATACTCGTAATTAAGTAAATTGCTATGCGTAAATCCAATTTCAACGCAATTATTAAGCCAATTTCCTGCATTATTCATAATTAAGTAGTTTAATTACTAGCAATCAATAATTGTAAAGTCTCTTACTCACACTAAATGCTATTTGATTTACGAAGTTACATTAGACTCATAGATTAGTAACTCTCATTGATTGATAGAACAGCGAAATAAATCTTTACTAAACTGTAAATGGACGTCAAACATTCACCAATATTGACTATTGAGTGCAAGGGTCTTAAAAATTATTATAAATTATTTTTTAGTAAATAGTTACTTACGGTATCAGCTGATATAGCACTATCACTCAATGAAATACCGAAGACGCAGAGGCAACACAGGAGTCCAACGATTTTGCGAACCATTTTTGCACAAACACTTATTTCTTTTCAATTAAAATAAACAAAAATATTTAATTGTAACAGCCGCAAAAAATCTCGCTTTGAAAAAAATATAATTTTAATGCGAGCTTGTGTCTTCGTTCGAAATTCAATATTTTTTTTTTTAATCAGTGTTTACGGCGTGCGGCGAAAGGTGCACGGCCGGTCGCGGTATGGAACGTAACTCGCAAATGTGACGATTTTTGAAAGGCCCGCGTAGGAGGGTTTCGCGCCGATTTCTGCTTGCGTTCCGTTTCATTCATGGTGGTAAGGTGATGTAAGAACCAGGCAGAATTTGTTTTTAACTTTCAACTGGGCAGTACCTAACCAACTAAAATTGTGTTTGCTAAATTATTGGTGTGAAAGCACATACTTGGTTAATAACTCATTTGAGACTTCTAGGTGGATAGGCACGTACCTATTTAAAAAAAACTGAAGGACCTTGGTTTTTTACATCTCCCATATAAAAATAAGTTCATAGAAATTATCAAGAAAATATCTTTCGGGTACTTAAATAAATCATTAGATAATACTTAACTGGTAATAAGCGATTACTTATCAATAAAAAATTAACTAAGCATTACCGTAAACTTACTGGTTTACAGTAATCTTAATAAGAGAGGAAAATCGATTAAGTGTGAATATTTGCGTAACATATTGAATAATTTACCGGTGCATCTTACAGAAAACCTCTTTTGTTGTTGTTTTTTTTTAACTGCCTGTTAAAACCACGTATTATTTTTTACCGTTTTATTTTTTATCCATGTCCTTTTGTTATTTATGGTTACGTGTATATAAATTTAGTGAAATCTTTACACAGTAGAAATAAAAAGGTGCAAATAATATTAAAAAACCATTAATGCTGCCGCCTTCAGTTTTTTAGACTGCAGTGTTTCACGTGAGCTCAAACTATTTACTTTTTCTAGGCGTCTGCTATATATTGTAGTAGTGTAGCACTGTCAGTTGTGTGTGTAGTAATCTAGTTAGTTATCTATTAAAATATATTATATATCTAATTGAGATATATATACAGACGCCAGCACATCAAGGTACCCGAAACTGTCAAATTTTCCCAATCAACTTTAAACCTTGTGCTTTAACGATAAAGTTGAAAATTTATTAAAGAAATTTGACAGCATGTAGTAGCTTGATGTGCGTCTGTACTTATTGTAACTGGGTATAATAATTTCCTTCATTACCTACCATAACCAAAATTAAGTTTAGATAATCTTAGCTTCAGTGTCGGAGGTTTATTACTCAGTCATTCTCAAAACATAAGTAATATTTTTTTTTTACTCTCAGAATAGGTAGGTATGCCTTCCTATAATAAACTTTGCTGTTTCCCTTTCCCAGGCTCGTCACTTTCCTCGAATCGTAATAAATGTTGCCAACTTATTTATATTGGCACAACCTGGCTGGCTCTCTGCCCACACCGTTAAGCTGGCTATCACAATCATTCACTTCTTCGTTATCGGCTTTTCGATGTCAATCTTACGTGGTGACATTATCATAATCATTTGTGATATCTGTAGCCAGTACCGGATTAGCCCATTAAGCAAATTAAGCAATTGCTTAGGGCATCACGTCTCGGGGGTCACCATAAGGCAGAAACCTCAACACAACACCGAAACAGTATTTGCTAGCACATAAAAGGCAAGGCTGTTTATCAGCAAGATATTATAAGACCCAAAAGTCACTCTAGCTCGCTCGTCGTTGTTTTGAAAAATCCGTTCAGCGAGAAATGTGCCCCAGAGTTTTGAATCTCATTAAAAGGTAACATGACGTTCATTAGGTAACTACCTGAATTTCATAACAACAATAGGGGTTAGGACCTTCATTTAGCTTGGTTATTGGCATACCTACTAAGGTAGATACTGCAATAAATCAACATTAAAAGTAGGTTAGCACACATTCTGCAGACGCTTGTATCATTAAATTATATCTACAAGATACCATAAGTAAACTAAACTAGTTAATAAATATTACATAAATACAGTCAGGGGTATAACTTGTTTAGAAAACGAGATCATGCAGTGATGCAGCCATATTGAGCCCAAAATACATAATGCTCGGCCAACGAAAAAAAATGCTTTTACTTATTTACTATTGCGCCGAATCTCTACCACCATTCCTTCAGCTGTTTTTTAAAGTTGAAAAATCTAATTACATACATTTTAATAAAATTACCGATTGGCGAAAATAAGTGAAAGGTGACCTTGAACAAGTGTTACCTACTATGACAACAAACCTCCTATAACAATTTTTCCTATATAATCCTATAACAATTTTTTAGCATTCCAAAAACCAGTTTTTTTTTCATGTACACGTATGAATAATAAAAGTAATTAGGAATTAAGAAATAAACAGTACCTTTGTACTCAAATTATAATTATGTCATATCCCTATGTATTTTACTGTGTGTACATAAATTATAAAATAAATAAAAATTTGAATCATGGGTATGATTCAAATTTTTATTTATTTATTTATTTTATAATTCTAATTTTATAATTCTATTTTATAAATCTAAATTCTTTGTTTTATTTTGTTTTAAAAACAAAGTTCTTGTTGAAAAACCCTTTACATACAAAGTTTACATAAGACGTAGGTTAAAATTGACTTCTAAGATTTGTTTATTTACAAGTGAAGCTAATATGAAAGCGCTTTTTGTCCCGTTAGCACGTTCCCGTGGAATAATTTCCGACATCTAAGCGGGCGTAGCCGCGGGCAGAAGCTATAGTCCCCAACATAATAAACTCACAAGTATATTAAACGTTTCATCTTCAATGATATCTCCATACCTAGAAACGTAACTACTACAAACTTAGCGGGAGACAAATAATATCACAGATAACACACAATTTGCAAACTCGATCAATTGGCTCGCTTAGTATAGTTTTATTAACTGGAAGAACAATACGCGTTCTGCGTTCGATAAAAAAAAATTGAATTAAAAAAAAAGAAAAAACGCGGAAAATGGCTGCAAAATGGGACAACGATGAAGTCATACAACGGTTTAGGGAGTATTTGAGAATTCCCAGTGTCCATCCAGATGTTGATTATGGTGAGTTTTAGAGGATAAATCTGTAATTAATTCATTCATTTATTTATTTTTCTAATCATAAAATCCAATTTGTTAGTAGGTACTTACAGTTAGTACATCACACTAATATTATAAAGGTGAAAGTTTGTGGGTGTGTGTGTGTGTTTATATGTTTGTTACTTCTTCACACTCCAACGGCTGAACCAATTTTGATAAAATTTTGTATGGAGATAGCAGGCCGGACTGTATCTAGGCTCGCCCCCCTATTACATGGGAGCTAAGCACAGAACAGTTACTTTTATCTGTTTTGGGGACCTAAACATTCAGCGGGATTATCCGAAAGGGTTACCGCTGGCCCGGAACATAATGGGCTAAGGAAGGAACACGGGTGGGTGTCCGTAAGAGTCTGACACTCCCTTCCGCTCCACCTAGAGCGGGAGGGGTCATTCGATGATTTCCCATCCTCAAAAAAAAAAAAACTACTTGCGAGATGCAGGATTTTGCGTGACGTCAGTATGACGCGTAGTTCGCATGTCGCGTTGTAGATACAGCTACATGTGTAGTAAAATACAAAAAAGTACGACATTTGTATTAAATTCAACAGATTTCCTTATTTTTGTTGTGTCGATTTACATAGGTTTTTTAACCGGTTGAATGCCGAAATAATAAATAAATAATTAAAAAACCATTGTGTCTCGCGTAGATCCACGTTCCAGCTTAGGAAGGGTTAAGAAGCACAATAGGAAGAATAGCTATATTATAAACTCGGTAGATGCTTTATCAAATTATTTCACACAATTATTCGGATGCGATGACCATTCTCTGATGAAGAGTTTGGTATTGGATGTAGGCTATTTAACATCACGCTATGACCCTTAGGAGCCGAGCAAAAAGAAAAAATAGTTTAAAAAATACTCAACGAAAACTCCGTCGGTGCGATGCGACGCAGTGGTTTAGTGATCAACATTTTTTACGCGCACGAAGTCGCGGGCAGAAGCTAGTGAAATATTATTTTATTCCAGCCCCCCTAGCATGGCCGGAGACATTTTATCCACGGGGAGAGGACAAAATACTATTCCCCTCTGTCAATTTTGTCCACCCTCCGAGCATGGCGACATGGGTGGATAAACTATCACGGTGGACAAACCAGGGGAAACGCTTGTCCCCGAAATTATTGCCATTATAAGAAAACTTTTTATTCAATTACAAAATAGTCGAGAATATCGTCGTAAACCAAAGTACCTACTTTCTTCGTTTTATTACATCTGTGCTGGATATTTATTTTGTTTTGTTGTCAATGTCTCCGAGTATAATATAACATCAAACCAAAAAAAAAAAAATGAAAAATCCGGCGGAATTCTGTGTCGGGTAATTCAAAGGGATTAGGAATCGCGAATTGAACGCCGGTGTATTTTTCGCTCGATTTTCTCCCTTTCCGACGACAACACTAAGCTCCAGTAAGCACGAGACATTTTTATATTACAATTAATTATATTTTCTCCAAGAGATATACTTAAACCCACCATCTAAAGACGAGGACAAATTTCTCCCTTTGTTATGTCAAAATATCTGTAAATTTTCTCTTCCACTAGTCGCCATGCTCTATGCGGGGGGTGAGTATCCACGTCTAATGTCAAAAAGTGATATAATTCTCTTTCCCCCTGTTGCCGTGCTTTGGCAGGTGGATAAAATAATTTTATCCCTTGTCAGTGGAAATAACCGGTGGACAAAAGTTTTATCCCCAGCCCATGCTAGCCCTGCAGCCTGATCCCCTGAAACCTCCTCCACCCCCCCCCCCTCCTCGATCCCCTGCTAGTTCTTCTTCTGTTTTAATCTGTCTTATCCACTATAAACTTTCTCATTCCGGTTTGATCCGCTTTATTAGGTAGTTCAGTAACAGACTTATATTTGAAAACTTTGTTTTTAACTAAGAATTTTCCCTTTTTCAGGTGACTGTGTAAAATTCTTGAAGAAACAGGCTTCTCTCTTAGATTTGCCTGTTGCCGTCCATGTGTTTGTGCCCAAGAAACCAGTGGTGGTGATAACATGGGAAGGTTTGCAGCCAGAACTACCCTCCATACTGTTGAACTCTCATATGGATGTTGTGCCTGTTAACGCGGTGAGGTTCTAGGGGATCCCTCTCTAGTAGAATAATTTATATGAAAACTTCTTGGAAATTATTTTAACAGAATCGCGTCGCGTCGCGCCTGTCTGCGGGAGCTTTAACGGGGCGATTCTAATTGGCGTGATGGAATAAAACCGACCGCTTAGAATGTTCGTTGAAACACTGATTTATTGAAATATATTTTTCATTTCACTTGCAATACTAGGTACATAATACTGTATTTGCAATTGCACGACGCGTAAGTCGGTAGAGTAATGTACGGTTTCGTACAAGGTAATATTTTTATTTATTGAAAAAAACATTGAAACCAAAGTTTATCAATATCCTCTTCTTGTTTGTTCCCAATATATCGCACCTCCGATAAAATAGGGTTACAACTCGAAAAACCTGGATTTTTAGCAAAGAGAAAATAAACTCACGGATTAGTTAATCAGTCTTTATTCTTATACTATTATTCATACTTATATTATTATTTTTCTAGCTTGAGGGCTATAATACACATTCTGAATACTCAAATATCCCTCACAACATGTACCTAGTAAGTACCTCATTCTTCAATGAAGTAAAAACAAATCGTCCGCGTCGTAAACTCGTGAGGAAAGTTGAACATTTATCTATTTATTTATTAACTTTAAGTTAAAACGGTTCAAAAGCACGGTAAACAAAGGGGTTCGAACTTCGAACCTTTGTATCATAATTATTACCTATACATACATATATCCGACCCGCCGCCATTTTTTTTTTTTTCAGAGCTTTCGCGCTCCTTTAATGTATCTATTAGGTATACTTACCTATTTAGGGATACAGTCCGTTCAGTTTTTTTAATCTCGGTTATTGAGCAAAATATTTGTCCAAAATTGCAGCAGAAGTACAATCAATTTTGAACAAATATTTTGTTCAATAACTGAGATTTAAAAAAATTAAGTGTTAATATTTTGCTCAATAACTGAGATTAAAAAAACTGAAGTGTTAATCGACTTTTTTGCTGACCGTACCTACACTTAAACAAACAAAAAAAATATGTTGCGTAATACTAAGAGAACTATGAAAATTAGTTCCGATTTGGCCACGTGCCAACAGGACCATACCTACAGCGTTAAAGAATTTACTTTATCTCGACAGAGTAATCCTGACATTATTAGCTTGTAAATTATTCTGTTATCGGGAGATATAAAACCCAGGTGAGCACAAAGTACATCCATAAAAAAAATACTTTGTTTACCATCCACTAAGTTACTCTAAAGATAAATGTTATCTAAATAAATCTAAATAATAATATAGTTATGTATATAGGGTGACTGGTAATTAGTGACCGATACTTAAACACGTGATTTTACTCATCATTATGAACAACTTTTACTATGGGACGAAACCTGAAATCGTGAAAAAAAAAAACAGCTGGTCTCTACATTTTGACGAGTTAGACGAACATAAAAGTAGAGAACAGCTGATTTTTTTTTCGCGATTTCAGGTTTGGTCCCATAGTAAAAGTTGTTCATAATGATGAGTAAAATCACGTGTTTAAGTATCGGTCACTAATTACCAGTCACCCTATATAGTAGATATCCAAGCTTACATAGGGAGCAGTAATGGCCCAGTGCTAAAGGACCCGACTTACGAATTTTAGGACGTAGGTTCGAACCCAGACAGGCGCTTTACTTTGTGTAAATTGTTTCATCACCGCTGCTCTCAAAACGGTGAAGGAAAACATCGTGAGGAAACCGGCATGTTCTAAGATGAAAAATTCGAAGACATGTGACATCTACCAACCCGCACTGGGCCTGCGTGGTAGATCACAGCCCAAACTCACAGAGAGGAGGCCTGTGTCCCAACAGTGGGACATTATATGCTGATTATTCTAAGCACATAGGTAATATTTTATATATACTTACATAACATTTTATGAAAGTTTTAAAATCGAAATAAAATATTAACATCTTGTTTAGGGTGGCAAATTCGTATCCTGGCAAATCCATACTAATATAAATGCGAAAGTGTGTCTATCTGTCTGTCTGTTACCTCTTCACGCTTATACCGCTGAACCGATTTAGATGAAATCGTATAGTAAGTATATAGTTTGAGTCCCGGGAAAGGACATAAGATAGTTTTTATCCCGGTATTCCCATGGGGTCGACACCTATGCGGGTGAAACCGCGGGGCTAGTAATTTATATATATTTTATTGATATTTAAGTGGATGCCACATTTTTCTGTATAGGTCACACCATCATCTGCCTAGCCTTTTCCCAACTATGTCAACTATGCCTATTTTTCGTTATAGGTATTATGTAATCATATTTTTATTTATCAAAACTAATACACGTATGGTACCTATTATTATGTATTAAGAAGTCATAAATAAAATAATTCAATAAGATAAGGCAGTTTATATATTTATTCTATCACGCATTTTAAAGTTAAGTTTTACGTAATCTGGAATAGTTACGTTCATAAGGCAGCTGTCAAAAAACGGTTGACCTAGCGGACAGAGTTTAAGTCCTATGTAATAGGGGGCCATCAACCGGGCACAAATTCAGACTCCAGACTGCTACTGAAAAAAAAAAACAGTGGCACACCGGGATGACCGGGAGTGCCGACAGAAGTAAAAACAAAACACAAACAGAATACTTTGCCATCACTCACTGACAATCGGATATACATTAAAACCGAGTACATCCCGCGGACAGCCGAACACATCCGAAGCGGGTATTTTTTTAAATCGTCTTATAAACAAAACAAGCGCGGTGTCGCTTACGGTAACAGTGTCGCGAGTTCAATGCTTTTTTCCCATCTCAAAAAATTCCCAACGCGTCTAAAGAAGTTTTCACTTAAAAAAAACCGACCCCCAGGACAAGGGCAGGAAGTTGATGATGATGATGATGATTTTATAATGTTCTAGGAAAAATGGACCTACCCTCCTTTCGACGCTGTCGTAACAGACGATGGGTTCATCTACGCGAGAGGAACCCAAGACATGAAGAGCATAGGTATGATGCACCTAGAAGCCGTTAGGAAACTGAAAGCCGCTGGAGTCAGGCTGAAGAGGACTGTTCATATATCTTTTGTACCTGGTGAGTATTGGATTCGGTGGAGTTGGTTATCTACCTAATGTTGTGTGTTCAGCAAACTGCATTATCTACTACTATAGCGACCCGCCCCTACTTGATAAAACATCGTCATTTCTTTAACATATTATGTAAGTTTAAATATTGTAGTATTTGGACGATGGAAACATGTAATTTTCCCCATAGACCAATTGGTCAAAATTCAATTGGTCCATGGGGCACCGACGGACTTTACACAGAAACCTTCCGGAATAAATTTTCTAAACAATGTGCAATGGTGTGAATTGGATAAAAATGTATTGCGGAATTTGGAAAAACAACGCGGTCCACAGACAGACGCGAAAAGCGACTTTAAGGGCGCTTTCAATTTAGACGTTTCGTGTCGGACCTAAGTTTTCACGGTGAGATTTTTATAGAATCGTCCGGCTGAAGCCGCGGGTGTTAATACATATAAAATTTTCTTTTTCAGACGAAGAAATCGGCGGTGTAGACGGAATGCGCGCATTTTCAGAATCACCTGAGTTTAAGGAACTGAACATTGGTTTCGCGTTAGACGAGAGTGCACCCAACCCGAATCCTAAGGAGATATTGGCTTTTCACGGAGAAAGAACATCTAGACGTAAGTTTGACGGAATTCTGTTCAGTTTCACATTTTTTCCTTTCATACTTATTGACAGGTAACTGTCAGCCGTCACTCTATCATTCCCTCCTTTTTGTCATATCATTCCTCACATAATCCATTTGTCTTTCTTCAGTTTTCATCTCCCTCTTCATTGCCACACGACGGAGCGCAGATAACTCGCCCCCGCGGATTTTTGATGTACAAATTCAATAAAAACACGATTCCACGCGGGGAATTTGGCTCCGTTCTCCGCGCCCCGTCACGTGGCACACTATAGTATGTTATCCGCCTTAAATAAAATAAAAAAGACTAACAGTCGCTGGTGGTAGAGAACTAGTGTGACTTACGCGACTTTCGTAGCAGCTATTGGGGCTTCAGTGTTGACTCGAAAAACTTAAAATGCGTACGATGGAACATTAGTAGCGATGCCGAGACGTTCGTAGCGGTTCCTGAGACGTTAATAAAATTGTGACTTACATGGGCATTCGTACAGATCGTACAGAATCTGTCAAAGGACAATACTCATGGGTGTATGGAATCCCATACCATGCTGCATCAAAGTCAAACTTTGTTTTTTATAGATTACACTTATCATAATAACTCCTACAAAAGTTCTTTTTGTAAACAAAACCCGGGTTTCGTAGATTTTCAAATAAATCTAAATGAGTTGACCTAAAAATTAGGTACCTACTTTATTTTGTTTGACACGAACGGCCATTATTGCTCTAAAAACAGCCTATTCTATTCTAGTTATTTTTAATTAATGTAGAATCGACAAATTAATGTGGAAACGGAACGTCATGTAAAGGGAATAAAACAATATCAATACTTTTTTACTTTAAATTAAATTTCCTGTTTAAAAATTAAATCCCCGAAGCGTAACGTCATAAAAAAATATGAAAATAATTACTACAATATTTAGATCTTGATGCACGAGACTTTTTGGTACGACTTTTGGTCATTCCCTTTTATTTAATAGATTTTCAACTTTATCGCTAAAGTATAAGGTTCAAAGTTGATTGGGAAAATTTGACAGTTTCGGGTAGCTTGATGTGCGTCTGTACCGATACGCAGGACTCGTGACTCGACGTGACTCGTAGCATCTCTCTAAACATTCGTAGCAAATTGCAGGATATTCATGGTGACCTCCAACCGGTATTCAGGGTAGCAGGGAGTGCAGGGATCGACTCGCAAACTGTAACCATGAATTCAGCACATGGTTCTAGACCCCCTAAGCGTAGAACATTTTACGTTGGTTATCAAAAAAAAAATGCTAGTCAAAATGTATGGAATAGTTTTTTTTTTTTGTAATAACCGACGAAAAGTTTTCGTTCTAGTCTAAAATCATATGATGAATTTATGGTTCGTCTCGATGTAGCTGCCACCCTGTATAATCTAATCCAACCATTCTTTTGAAACAACATTTTATAGAGATGGTTGCTAAATTCGTCGCGTAAGCTCTTTTCCTAGATGACAATCAGTATCTATTATAACACTGTGTGTCTCCATTTAAATGAACTAAGTGTGTGAAATATACATATAATTGTTTGAGATAACGTCAGTGTAGCAACGGTAAAATTATGTCATAAATCTTAGGCAGAGTTCCTGCTTATGAAACTAAATTATGTGCTGCGTTTGGTAAATGCTGCTCGTTGTGTGTAAGTAAGATACGCAATAAATCATCATCTGCCTAGCCTTTTCCCAACTATGTTACCCCTCCGTGTCTCGGAAAGCTCGTTAAGCCGTTCGTCCCGGCTGTCATTCGTGGATCTTTGACAGTCGTTACGGGTAGTCAGAAGCCCGAAAGTCTGACAACCAGTCTTAACAAAGGGTATCGTATTACCGTACCGTACCGTATTCGTATTACCCTGTAACTGGGTTGTGGGGGTCAGATAGGCAGTCGCTCCATGTAAAATACTGGTATTCAGCTGCATCCGGCTAGACTTAAGCACAGTCAGGAAAAAGATTGGCAAATGATGATAATAAGATTTTTTAATAGAATTTTTTTTTTTTCGATAGCCTGCCGCTTACCGTTTGCTGTCCCACTGCAGGGCAAAGGTCTCCCCCATATTCTTCCACCTTTCCTTATGATTTACCTTCTCCTCCTGTTAGGAACGAGTCCAAATCGTCACGCCAGCGTTTCTTAGGCCTGCCTCGGTGACGACGCCCGATTTCAGGCACCCACTGTGTCGTCACACAGTGGGCGCCTGTAGTCTGGCTTCGAGGAGGCGTTTGGCCCATCAGTCTGTCTGGATGTATCCTATAAGTGTGACCCGCCCAGTCCCACTTCAGCCTCGCAGACTTGCCGCCAATGATAAGATAATAATTACTATAATTATACTAGCTAACCCGGCGACTTCGTGCCGCCTCAGAATCAATAAGAACGAATGTATGAAAAAAAATTACCTTCCATATTTTTTTTTCTTGAATTTGTCTCATGTTTTAATAGTTATTCTGCTATTTGGGGTGACACAAATCCAACAAATAAAAAATCATAAAAATCGGTACAGCGGTTCTTGAGTTATGGTGTAACTAACCCAACTTTTCTTTATATAAATAGACAGGGACGGAATAGACGGTGGGCATACGATAAAGTATTTTCTATTGTGTTGCAGAAATCATTGTAACGTGTCGGGGTGAGCCCGGACATGGCTCACTACTCCACTCCGGCACTGCTGGCGAAAAGGTCAGTAGCAATTTGATAAATCTTCTTCATCCTAGGAGATCTGACAGGTTTTTTGGTTCGAGGTGCTCAACTCAACACTGTGTTAAACTTACAGTGTCTCACAGATATAGCCTAGATAACGCAAGAGCAACGACTTCGCGTGCCCAGCTTACGTACAAAAATTGTAAGCTGCCACTTTCGCGCTCAGTCCTGCTGTGTACTGCTCACAGAGTACTTTTTTATATAGGTACTGCTGGCTGGGTGAGCGTGAGCGCTAGCGCTAGGCCCCGGGGGTGGGGTGAGACGGGAGCCGCACACGGTGGCGTTTTTGAATCGATTTGATTTTTTCATTACTAAATAGTGCGTGTGACGTCATAGTAGGTAGTCAAAAAATTGCACGCTTGGTTTTCATACAGATCGTGATACTTGCGTTATCTAGATCTATCTATATCTGTGGTTATACTAGACCGCCTTTTTTGACAGGAACTGAATGTAGGTATTACTGAAATTGATTTCCCAAAGGTGTCTATAGGTTTTCTCAATTTTTGACGATCGTTATTATCGCTTGTTAAACTGTGTTTCATACTCTGGACGCGAGAAGCACAAAACCGGTCGAAGTGGCGTGTGAGGCGTATGTTCAGCAGTGGACGTCTTTCGGCTGTAATGACGATGCTGTGTTTTGACGATCAATGGATTCTTACAGATTTTCCCGATTTTATCCATCGCTACCTACTGTCGCCTGTTAACGATGGTTAAATATCAAAGTTAAAATTGGTATTTGGTAGCCGTTGATTAAATCGATCGACAAAGACATGTTGACAATACAAGGTTTTGACGTAACGTATATTTTGACGATACGCTCCATTGGCCAAACGTACACTTTGACCAAACACACCCTTGACCGACCGCCACGAACGTGCCAACTCAAACAATCCACAGTGCCAACCAATAAATATGAAAAAAAAAAAAACGATTTCGTTCGTCGGTTGCTTACACATTACCCGATTTTGTATGACGTCACGTGTCGATCGTCAAAAATCGAGCAAACTAGCACATAAATTAACATAGCGTACTATTTTCTGTTCCCAGTTATATTACATAATCGATAAGTTTATGACTCTTCGCGCTGAAGAGATGAAGAAGGTAGCCGGAAATGTCTGGTTCGGGGACGTCACAACCATTAACTTGACACAGTTATCGGTAAGTTTTTACAATGAGAACCAACACACTTTCAATCACAATCCGAAGGAAATTGCGCTTCATATGTTTGACAAATTCGACTACTCGGCTAAGTAAATGGCGCAACGAATGTTGCTGAATTGGCAAAATGAAAGGCAAATTACCCTGCTCATTCACACTGAGAAAAGAAACTGCTGACAAGATAAATTGCACCATCATTTTAATGAAGTTCTCTGCTACATAATCTTCTGTATTTTCATACGGCGTGTAATCAGAAAGGCGAAGTCCAAGAAGGGTACAGACCATCATACTGAACAAGTTTCTCCATGGGAACTACATCGTAATCGCGAAAAAGTTATCAGCAGTTGATAACTTTTTCGCGATTCGAAGAATTCGAAGTCGAGTAGGCATTGAAGTTTTGCATGGGGACACTTGATAATTTTTTCGCGATTACAATGTTGATCCTCACACACATCATCACTTTATCACATCCTTTAATTTCTGATACATGCTGTATCATCATCATCTTCCTGACCTTGCCCCATGTTACGTGGGATCAGCGAAACACGTTTTCTTTTTCCATTCTTCCCGTTAATCCTGACGCTATCATTCACTTCCTCACGTAATTAGGAGTCTGTATTGTGAGTCTTAAGTCTTCTCCTGGTAGCACTTTGCAGCCTATGGTGTTCTTTGATTCATTTTTGCCCAGTGGACAGATTGATGGTCAGACTAGTCTTTCCAACGGGAATTTTTTTCCCGTTGGTCAGATTGGATAAATAAATAAAAAATAATTTTAAACTCGACAGCGATACGTTCATGACTAGCATATGACTAAGAAATTGTTACACATTTGCTCGAGTCGGCTTGATTCAACACAGCTGGGCAGCAAAAAGAATAGGTATGAATATTTTGGAGGCTATGCCAAATCGTGCCGAATCATCCCGATTCGAACAATTGTGTAGCACGCCTACGTGCATTTAAAGATATGCACATGCACCATAAAAGGGAATTACTACATAATAATACTCGTAATCGTGAAATCGAAATTTGAAGTGTGTAACTTTTTCGACCGTTTCTTCTTTTCTAGGGTGGAGTCCAAATTAATGTCTTGCCAGAGACGCTATCAGCATCATTTGACATAAGAATTGCTCCAGACGTAGACCACGATGAATTTGATAGAATGGTAAGTAGGTTTAGAACTTGCCTTTCACAGTTATTTTAGCTCTGGTTTTATGCATCGACAATAAGGTTGCGTAGAGAGCAGTGGTGGCCCAGTGGTAACAGCCGCGACTTACGAGTTGTAGGTCGTAGGTTCGAACCCAGACAGGCGCTTTACTTTGAGTAAATTATTACATCACCACTGTTCTCAAAACGGTAAAGGAAAACATCGTGCGGAAACCGGCATGTCCTAGAACCAAAAATTCGAAGACGTGACATCTACCAACCCGCACTGGGCCCACGTGGTGGATTATAGCCCACTCCCTCTCACTGAGAGGAGGCCTGTGTCCCAGCAGTGGGAACGTGTATAGGCTGATTATGTAATAAGGTTTGAGTGCTGTAGTAACGCTGGGTTCCTGTAACTTGGTCTATCAAGTTTGTAAGAATCACAGTGATCTTTATCGTTGTTGTAATAATGTTACTCTTGAGGCAACCCAAGAGTGTAAGCTGTAAGAGGTAAAATAACTGTGAATTGACTTTATGTAGTTTATTCATCATTTACATAAAGCTAAACAGCGAGTCACCCCTTACCTTTATAGACATGTAGTAGACGAAGAACAGTGTTAAAGCTATGCAGAGTGGGGCGCGCATCACTTTTGTACATTTTCTAAAAACCAACGCACAGTAAAGGCACAAAATAAAGATAGTACAGAAGGCAATCACATGTATGTACTTCATTTTCATACCTACGCTCGGCGGTCGCGCTAGGGTTGTCAACTTTGGCGTATGCACAAAAAACTATCGTGGTAGTGACACTCGTATTCTAGTTGTTTGATTTATTGTTGAGCTTATTCTACAATATTAAAACAAAACAATAAACATAGTATTACAATACAGAACAAAAACATATAAAATTTTACAATTGTCAATTTTCACTATCGAAAATCGATAATAACTTCAAAACGGATTACCCTATTTACACAATTTATTTTGCCCTATCCGTTTTAGACCTAAACCTATCAAATGACATTAAAAACAACACAATATCTACACAAACAAAAAATCATGTTTTCAACTTACGTAATAGTTGGTGGCGTGAATTTACCTTACAGAAAAGTTACTTCGTTTATACTGATTCAAAATACGAAACTGTTATATAAATCGAGCTTAGATAGCCATTTTTTTGTTGCTCCATTTTTGCACTTCACAGACGCGGTCTCAAGCGATGGCACCCGCGCTCGCACTACTCCCAACCACTCCGAGATAACGTGTTCGTGAGCGGTGTCTATGTGTGCGTTGCTCGAGCGCACTTTGTATGTAGATTGCCTTCTGTACTATCTGTATTTTGTGGTAAAGGTGTCTCAATGTGATACCTACCTACACGCACACACATGCCAGGCATCGAGTTAAACACTCAAGCAGGCCGCGATTCATCAGAGTGAGTTATCTTCCTGTCTATTAGAATTGCATTTGTTTTACCCAAAGGTGACACGAAGTTGCAAGCTAAAGCACGATCGCGAGGTATCGGCATGATTACCCCCTAATGCTGGCCACACTGCACTTTTTGTATGAAAATGTGCTGCGTCTCGTTGCGGCTGTAATGAGCGCTTAGCTTTATGGAGCAACTTCGAAGAGTCAACCAATTTTAGTCCCCAAAACACCACTTTTTAATTTCTTTACAAATAATACTTGAATATCTATAGATATCGAGATGGTGCGGGGAGGCGGGTCAAGGCGTGAGTTTCGAGTACATAGTCAAGAACCCACAAGTTAAGAGTACCAAAATAGATGGCGGCATGCCTTTCTGGGGCGTCATGAAAAAAGTAGTCGCTGATATGTAAGTAGGACAAGCTGCCTGGGGTAAAGTTAGGGAAATTGGTTATTTACCAAATTGACCATAGAATTTTTTTTTTTTTTTTTGATAACTTTTTTCGAGGAATAATTTTGAAATTTTGACAATTATTTCATACAAAAATAGTCAAACGTCAATTTTATTCTTCGAATAAAAGTTATCTGGCGATGGAAAATCAGCCCTAAGTATAACGCGGCAAATTGACGTAGTGTGACAATTTGGTAAACAATTGAATTCCCCTGACAGTACATTGATCACATCAGAAAGTCAAGACGCAACTGGAGGCTTGTACTTACATTAAGAATTTTTGGCAAGCTTTTTTTTTACTATGTAGGTATATCTTCTTAGGCCATTCAATATTTTACTTAATATGCGGCACGTACCTATCTAAACTAGTACCTAGTAAGAATTTACCTACGAGTATGGCTCCGGAATGTCCAAAAAATACTTCACTTATTCAGCCCATAGAAATGTAAAATCTATGATTCAGCCAATAGATCAGCATCAATTTCATGTGTAAACTTATTTCCTCAGGGGCTTCTCAATACGCTGTGTGACCTGCCCAGGCGCAACGGACTTGCGTTACGTTCGCCGTCAAGGTATTCCAGCTATCAACTTCTCTCCACTCATGGACTCTCCGATGCTACTACACGCCCACGATGAGAAAATACATATAGACATCTTTATGAAAGGAATTGATATTATTGAGAAAGTTGTTGAAGCTGTTGCTAATACTTAACTAAATAATGTAATGCTGGCATTTGTGTTTTTATAACGGACCAGACCTTGCCATACGTGTGACCGAAAGTATTGACCGTTGAAATGAGAGTTGTACCTTTGTGCTATACTATCTTAAAATAACTATCTTTAGAACTAATAATAAAGCTGAGAAAGAAAGAGTTTGATTGTTTATTTAAACGCGCTAATCTCTGGAACAACCAGTCAGATTTGAAATAATATTTTTGCATTTGATAGCCCAATTCTGGAGGAAGTCTACTTATCAACATGGACATATCACATCTAGGACCCTTAGGAGCCGAGCAACAACTTTCACCCGGACGGAGTAAGGCAGTTAAGTATCTTGTGAGTGCTTGTGTCAACTCAACCTATCGTAGTTCATTGCTGGACATAGGCCGCTCCCAGGTTGTGCTACAACACCCTGTCCTCCGACTTCCGCATTCAGTCAAGGAATGATTATGTCTAGCTTTTTTTTTCCGGGTTGGGAAATCCTCACGGATGTCCTCCGCCCTGGGGCGGGCGGAGGGACTTACTGACTGAAAATAAAAATCACCCCGGTGTTACATTTCACACCTACGCCGGGGGTCGCGGGAACGTACGAACCTTCCGCAATCCCTGACTGATGATTGAGTCTGCCTAGGGCAAGTACCGAGCGATCCAGCTCGGTAGACACAACTTTGTAAAGAAGCTGACAAAAAGATCCACTTGGGTTGGACAGAAAGCTTCGTCAAGTCTTCTCGTCACCTATCCCGCAGTGTTTGACGACTAAGGTCTTCATCCAGTGCGCCCTGCCCGTCTGACATACGGTGCTGAAACGTGGACACGGTTGGGCTGGTCCACAAATTCAAGGTCGCTCAGCACGCTTTGGAGCGAACTATGCTCGGTGTCTCTTTGAGGAATGAAATTATCCGGAAAAGAACAGGAGTTACCGACATAGCTTGCGAAGTAAGCAAACTGAACTGGCAGTGGGCTGGCTATGTTTGTGGACGGACCGAAAGCCAGTGGAGCAAACGAGTTTTGGAGTGGAGACCGCGTATCGACAAGCGTACCTAGTATGGGACGCCCCCCAGCTAGATGGATAGACGACCTAAAAAAGGTGGCTGGGGCAGACTGGATGCCTGTGTATATAATAAGTTAACAAAATAATGTGAACGGAGCACGGTGAATTAAAAATTAAATTTATCTCAAAATTGCTATAGCTATATTATATACTAGCTTCTGCCCGCGACTTCGTCCGCGTGAAATTTCAACCTCCCCTCATTCACCCTCTTAGGGGTGGAATTTCGAAAAAGCCTTTCTTAGTGGATGCCTACTCTTCACAAATAACACACCCTCCAAATTTCATGTCTCTAGGACCCGCGGTTTAGGCTGTGCGTTGATATATCAGTCAGTCAGTCAAGACTTTGAATTATATATATTAGATACTTTTCCGGGATAAAAAGTACCTAGTATGGTGCCCAGGATATTAAAGAATAATTATACCAAGTTTCATCGTAATCGAACCGGTAGTTTTTGCGTGATGCCTGAACAAACAGACAGACAGACAAAAATTTTTTTAATCACGCCATATTTTTTTTTGATATTTTCAATGTACAGAATTTTCCCTTCTACAGATTTATTATAAGTATAGATAACTGACCTTTTGGGGTTTCGTACGAATATAGCACGCATAAAACCAAACAGATTTATTTAAATTCATACAATCTTTTCTTCAAAACAAACTTAGGTACTAAATAATAAACTAATCACTATTTTATATGCCATTTTGTTCAATCATTTCGTAACGTAAACCACATTACCACAGACTAGTCCGTTGGGTCTTGTATTGAGTAGGCAGTAAAATTGTATTGTTTATGTAAGTTTACTTGGTAATCCTCGTGCCTATTAAGTAGTTTTCTTACTCGTACTTGCTTCTGGAGTCTCCTCGCCATCTTTACTACCTTTATCTTTTCCATCTTTTCGTGATTTATTAGTGCCCGTTGATTTTGTACTTTTTATACTTTCAACATCTTCATCATCGCTTTCTTTTCGACTAAACATTACAACTGATCTTCCTCTGTCTATTGATTTTCTACTGTCCTTTGATTTTTTACTGTCCGTTGATTTTTTACTGTCTATTGATTTTCTACTACCCGATGATTTTGTACGTTTGAGACTTTCAGTTTCTTCCTCTTCCTGTTGGTTAAATTTAGCTAGTTGTCTCTGTGCCTCTAATTTAACAGAGATTTTGGAGGCCATTGAGCTGGAAGCGTCACGCTTAAGTCTTGCCGAACTAGGTTTGGGGGTAGTCTGCATTGCTAAGAAACCCCTTGACATATTAATACGCCTCTGGGAAACCAGCGTGGGTCGAATGTCTTTGTAGTATTCTTCTATTTCTTGTAACGTCAAGTCTCTTGTTTCTGGCAAATAGAAGTAGAGAAATACGCAACCTGTAAATTAGTACGCAGGAATTACACAACACTTGCTACTTAACTATACGTTTGATAAAAACCAAACTCAAGTATTCTCTGGTCATGTCTACTTACCCACTAAGGAAAATCCACCAAATGTTACAAACAAGTAATCCACGCCTAAAAATTCCATTAAAAAGGGTTGCACCAAGGTACTGGCAAACATAGTAAGGCAATGAATAGAAACTAATGCGCCACCGAGCATCCCTCGAACCTGAATATTTCATTAAAATATTTCAGTTGCTGACATAATGGTCTTCAATAAATAAAATTTATAAACAACTTGTGGTACACCACAGACTACCTACTACTAACAGTATTTGTCTGTCCTTCCCTTTTTAATCCATCCAAAGGTTGTCTTTAAAATATCGCTTTGTGTCACCCTTTGTACAGTTTCTATAATTATGTCTGTAATTTATATGGTGTACATAATAAAGAGTATTCTATTCTATTCTATTGTGATGCCTGTTGCATAAATTCTGAATCCATGATTGGAATCGTACGCCATAAAGGCAGAAATTGAGAAAAATCTGTAATAACCCATTACGTCTAGACTGAACTTATTGCTAGAGTATACCAAGTATTCTAGCTCGTAGTTTGTTGTGACTGACGGAATACTCGGAATAGTAAAGACAAACATTTGATTGCCAATCTGTAATAATAAATGCAATGCTAAAAAAAAAAAAACCAATGGTTAGGGCTGATTCCTCTTTGAGCATTCATTATTGACTTCAATTGGAGGGTCGTGTTTGGCCGTGGACCATTCAGCTTCTTTTCATCCGTCCGCGTCTTCCATTTTACCTACTCAACTTTTGTCCGACTATTACCTATGTTGCTACCTTTTCAGCTCTAACGCTCACCTTATAGCTGGTAAATACACCATACAGAGCGTCTCACCGCCACGGTAAGGTGCTTATTCTAAACATTTTTAAATAACTTTTATTTAAGTTTTTTTTTCATAGCATTCAAACTACATTTTTCCTCTACGTCGTAATCGTCGTATGGCGATGAAACGTACTGTTTTCCAGAAGCGATTACTTACATGTAACGGCAATAATTCAAAAGCCATTAGATGTGGTAGGGTTGTATACCCTAAATTAGAGAAGGCAATAAGCAGGTTAAAACATATTATAGGTAACACACTTGGTTTATCATAGTAAACTAAGAACGTTCCTATCGTGAAGCAGATGAGAGTCACACCAATAGCTGAAAAATTACATGAAATAGAATTAAATTGATTAGAAAATTAGGGTTATTTAGCATACAGAAAGAAAAACGATAATTTAATTTTGGTAGGGGTTTGGTAGCAACATTATCTTAACACCACGCTATCGCTAGTGTTCAGTCACGTCAGACAAATTTTGCATCGCATCTTGTTAGTCTTGAAACCCAGAGACGTCTAATGCATCACAAGACACTAAATGCAATTAGCGATAAGTATATAAAAGGTCTCGTGGCTAAATAAAGGTGAAGCTACGCATGCCGAGGTCGGTCCATTGATGGGTGACCGTTCATAACAAAAATGCAGACCCCTCCGTGCCTCTGAAAGCACGTTACGCCTTGGTCCCGGTTGCCATTCGTAGATCTTTGACAGACATTACAGGCAGTCGGAAAGTTCTAAAGTCTAACGACCAGTGTTACCTAGTTTTATTTTATTTATTTGGGAAAATAAACGGTTATACATTACAATATTACATAAAATATGAGCTACAGAGTGAGTACCACCACGACATTTTCCAATCCAGTAGTTTCTGGGTTTTGGAGGAGACGTTTCATGAAAAATACTACATTCAGTTAAACTGGAAGCAGACCCTAACACTTAATAAAAGGCTAGGCAGATTGCAGATTGAAAGATATTTTAAATGAATTTGAAATGTTGGCGGGATGAGCTGGACTCCTTCTAAAGGATGATTTCCACCAAACGGCTCGCATCGGATCGGAAAGAATACGAACGGATGCGGCGACAGCCGATTGCGTCCGGTGCAGGATGTCGGCGCATACGATCGGCTCCGTACATCGCTTCCGAACGTATCCGTTTCTGCGCCTAGTCAAATAGTTGCATTGCATTCCCATCGTGTTGAAGTGTTCTAATTTTTGAAAATGGTTGAAGTTGACGCAGTATTGTTAGCTATTTATTGCATTAGAAGAAGAAGAAATTATCATAAAACACAGAAGAGGAAACGAAAAATTTGGACGACAGCCGAATAGATTCGATCGGATACGACGACAGGGGTCTCCCTTGTTTCATCGAAAAGAAATTGCCAAATTATCACTTCTCTCTCTGGTGGAAACGCAGCCTAATGCTGAGAATATAGTTTATAGAATTTTTGTATGTTAGTCTGAATGTATGTTCCAGCATGACGCAAATGATACCAGGTCGATTATGTTCAAATGTTGCATAGATATTCATTATAAGTCTGGACAGTCTGTAGACTTACAACTTCTACGCGAACTAAGTCGCGGGCAAAAGCAAAAATAATATTTAAAAAATAAAACCTGAAATTAAAGCCAAGGGTCTTCTCCCTACTTTGTAAAGGAGTACAGCCGTGATGCCGCCCATAATCACTCTAGTCAGGGACAACAGAATGTTGCCAGTATGCACATCAAAAGATGAATTTGCTGCCTTAAAAAAATACAGATGAATAACTTCCTAATTCAATGAAGATTTAAACTGGGGTAAAAGCATGGT
Source organism: Oligia latruncula (assembly GCA_948474745.1). NCBI lineage: Eukaryota > Metazoa > Arthropoda > Insecta > Lepidoptera > Noctuidae > Oligia > Oligia latruncula. The sequence goes on from OX419686.1 coordinate 16,533,605, forward strand.
TTTGCAGAGCGTTTTTTGTAACAAACGCTCATCTTGATTATCGTGTCTACCCTAGATTATCGTGGTATCAAAGAAGTCTAGAGTTTAAATAAAATGCGGTAAACCTATAGTATCACAAAGATAGTAAAAGGTAAAGTTATTACTTACTGCCAACACTTCTAAAGACCAAAACATAAGGCTAGAGAGACCGGCCAGTTGTCCGATGACAATATATGCAACAATCAAGAGGAAAGGCTTACACGCCGCTTTACTGCAAAATGCTTCCAAATGTTCGTAAAATGTTAACCTGTACAGGAATATAAGACAAAATGGAAATGTGTTATGAAGAGATAAGCCGTATACCCGAAAAATTTATGCGCAAATTGATCGTTTACCAAATGCAAATAAAGCGATTGACAATATTACTACAACAATAATTAATTGCAATTGATCGTTTCGGGGCTTATTTGTCGATTCGCACGAATTTATTCGTCCGAAACAAGTGAATCGTCACTAAACTAATATTAGTTTTTCTTTATGCGACTCGCACGAAGTTAATTTATTTATGGGCCAATCGACAAGTCCAGAAATCAAAATGTGCCAATTGCCTTATACATATTTCTGGAGTTGTCGACGCCTAATATCTAATATTTACAACTGACGATTCGCCAATTGGCACATTTTGAATATTGCGCAATAAAATATGGAAAAAATGACACTAGCACACAGAAGTGTTAAATATTATAAAACGTGTACATATGTGGCAATTACCTAATACATATTTCTGGAATTGTCGATTCGCCTCAAATAAATTAACTTCGTGCGAGTCGCATTAAGAAAAACTAACATTAGTTTAGTGACGATTCGCTTGTTCCGGACGACTAAATTCGTGCGAATCTACAAATAAGCCCCGAAACGATCAATTACAAACAAAATTAGAAACAATTTTATTATTGTAGTAATATTGTCAATCGCTTTATTTGCATTTAGTATGGTAGACGTTTTCAAAATATTTATTAAATTATAATAAAATACAACCTACTTACGAATGTTGTTATCGTCTTGAAAATCGATGAGTTGCTCCATTTCTCTATCAATGTTATAATCGTGACCCCTGAACTTCATTAGATCGGCTCGTGCGTCTTCCGCATTTTTAGTTATCAGGATGAAGTAAGGTGTTTCAGGTAAAAAGATAAATGAAAAAAAAATAGCTGATGTGTAGACGCAGCAGATATAGCAGACGAATTTCCATTTAAAAAATACCTCGAATATAGCCTGAAAGAGGTAAAGTAAAATAAAAACATAATTATATGTACAGGTATGCCCTGCTAAAGTTAGTTGACATTTTTTTCACTTCAGCAATCCTAAAAGAGACTAACTGATCATTTTTATGCTAAGTTATAGGTAAATGAATTAGTCAATAATAAAAACTTTATTACAATACAAAAAAAAGCAACCGACTTCCAAACAAGACACTGCAAAGTGAAAAATAACTTTAATTTCAGAAGTCCGAGTCGTTGGGTTCGCATTTTCGTTGTTTGACTTCCGAAACTAAAGTTATTTTTCAATTTGCAGTCTTTTTTGGGAGTCGGTTGTTTTTTTATTATTTTTTTTTTTTACACTTTGAAGTTGTACTTACCTACCCCACAAAAATTATAGTATGACAGGAAGTTATATATTATAACATCGTCAATATAAACCAAGTGACAAAAATACGTATTATTGAAGCTAACTCAAAACTACCCAAGCAAAGTTAATAAAAAAAATTTTTTTTTCTTTCTTTTCCCTGAGGCATATCGTATCCATTAAAAAAATATTTTTTGAAATCGATTTACAATTGCCGGAGATATCGCGTAACATACATACAAAAACAATTACGTTTACTTGAATTTTGACCAGTAATTTTGGTTTAAAAACCAAACTTCTGAACCGATTTTGATGAAATTCTATGGAACCAATCTGAAATATAAATAAAAACTTTTTACAAAAAAAAACAACCGACCTCCAAAAAACACTATAAAGTGAAAAATAACTTTAATTTCGGAAGTCGGTGGCAAAAAACTAAAATACAAATCCAAAGACACCGACTTTCACTTTTTAGTGGGTCAGTTTGTAATTTATCTAAGTTACATTAATAGCCTAATGTCAACTGCTCATCACCTTTTACAAAATATTGCTTTTCCCGATGCAGGGACGTTAATTGTTGAGGAGTTCTCCTAGTAAGAACCAGGAGAACTGGAGCTGATTAAGAAGTCAAATTTTACTTCTTTATAATATTATTAGTAATAGTAAAGATAAGCAGTACCTGCATAGTAATTCCTATGGCTAAAGCCATAACCGGGAACGACCCAAGAACTCCTCGAATGTTTGGCAAGGATATTTCAGTGCAGTAAACCCTCGGAGGGCTCATGGCCATGCCACATCCTACGCCACTGATTGCCCTTGCTGTAAAATGAAATTAAAATAACTATTGTTATTTTAATTTCAATCACGGTTAGGTAATTATTTTGTGTTACTATTGTAACACAAAATAATTACCTAACCGTGATTGACACAGGCGGGATACACTTACGCGAAAAGACGTTTCCGCGAATAGATTTTTGCGCGAGTGGACTTTCGCGTGAATGAAGATTTTTTAAGCGAGTAGACTTTTTAAAAATAGCGAGAGAATGCTTAACTGAATATTTTGAACCTGTATCCGAAGTCATATTTTTGGTGCATGGAAGAGCAAATTTCCTTTTTCAGATAAAACCCTACAGCTTTCACAAATGAGACAACCTGGTAAAACCAAATTAATTAGTCTAACCTAAATTTTTCGACTGGGGAGTTGTAAAATGACCCCGAAAGCCCGTCCTGCGAGGAGTTAAATATCTCGCATCGCCGGTTCTGCCCTGTTTCTCCACCATGCCTTCTACTAAGTCAAAGGACTCATGTATGACCACACCATTGACTGAAAAACTGGAATAAATTACAAACCTATAATAATTTGATTTGCAGTTTTCGCTAAGCTGGTGGAAAGCCATCCAATGAATATTGGTACTTGACTGAAAATGATCATGATTCGACGTCCCGACCTGTCCATGACGATGCCGCTGATAATACAGCCAACAGGACAAAATAATAGCAACACACTGGCTGGATCATGAAATAAAAAAAAATAAAGGAATAAGTAAGGAATATTAGGCCGGTTACAGTGCTTCGACGACCGTCGGTGTCGGTTGGATGATCTTGACGATACGCATTGACCGACCGTCATGTCAGTTTGTAGCATCTAGTGCTCTCCTGACCGACAAACAATGCGAACTAGTAGTAGGTACAGCTGTTTATAGAATGGACGTATACAGGATGTCCCAGAAGTCGACATCAAGCCGGAATCGGGTAATAGGTACCTACCTAAGTATTAATTTTGAATATTTGGTTTTTCTTCCAAGCTGGAGCAGTTGGCTTTACATTTTAGGCAACAGTTTACAGAAACATTATTCAGGATCCGATAACATTTTTTTTTTATTAAGATTTTTAGCAACAGTTGTGAAAAGACTCACAGGGTGCAGATTTTCTCGATTTAAAAAAAAAATGTATATTTATACTATATTTTTAAATATTCACCTTAGATTTTTTTTTAATATTTTTCTGATAACTATCAGGACTTGGCCTATTACCCGATTCCGGCTTGACGTCGACTTCTGGGACACCCTGCATGTACACTCGGTGCTCCGGTCTGTGCAGCACTGAACACCCTCATATTACATAACGCGTCAGTCGGTCCCTCTTTATAGCAGAACTTTTTATGTCATAATATTATTTTGCATAACAGCGTTTAAATAAACTTCATTTCGCAGAAAATCGTTTGGCATACACTCATTTATCATACATTCGAAACTGATAATTTTGTAAGTCAGAATCATCTTTAGGCATTAATTTCATATCCTTAATAATTAAAAAGTAGAACCATCATATAAAGCAGAAAGTTCATAGTCAAAATCGTCTTTTGGCATACGTGAGTTCGTGCGAAGGGGTCACAGTTTTAACCTAACCATTTTTTTTAATATAATTAATTAGGGTCTAAGTTGGTTTAAAAGCAATAATAAATAAGAGGTAGTCGAAGGAGCCCCGCTTCGTGGGGCCCCCTATTTCTGTCTACAGGGTTTAAAGGAACCTAACCTAACCCAAGTCGGGGTGCCCCAAGTCCCGAGATCGCTTATAGAAACCATTATTTTTGTAGTTCACTCAAATACCATGGAAAAATACACCGAATAAACAATATTCCTTAAAAAATAATTCTACTGTTATCTTCATAGTATGCCAAGTGAAATTACGCCAAATAAAATCCTGCCATCTTAAAAGTATGCCATTGGAAATTCGCCCAAACGCCGAATGTTTATACATTCGGCGTTTGACCGAATGTTTATATGTCAGAATTTCCTATAATTATTTAATAATTATGTTAAATAATTTTAGATTATGCCAAGTGTGTTAGGCCAAATAAAATTCGGAACATCAATATTCTGACAGTTGGAAGGCACCGGGTCGACAGACGTAGGTACTACGGCATTCGTTGCATCGTGCACACGCGATTACTATCGCACTGTAACGTTTTATGAATTTCCATATAGACAACAAACACGATGTACGCGCCAACGGTCGGTGAAGTATTGTAACCATCCTTAGCTTTTAAAGAAAATCATCATCATCATAACAGTCCACTGCTGGATAAACGCTTCTCCAATCTCACGCCATTATACTCGACCTTCGGCCAAAGGAAGCCGATCGTGCTTTCGACCTTACTTTCGAAGGATATAAATATTATTAGTTCAGACTGATCGTTTTTTACACAATCGGAGTGTTAGTTCTCATACAAATAATAAACATGCATGAAAACATTAATACTGGATGTCCCCTAAAATTGTCACAAAATCCAATAAATTAGTTTCTTTACGAAGTAGTAAGAAGCTCACGGCGGCGGCGGCCGAACATAGATTTCTACTTGAGCAGTCACACTTGGTCAGCGGGATTGTCCGAAAGGGTTACCGCTGCCCCGGAACATAAAGGGCTAAGGAAGGAACATGGGTGGGTTTTAGTCAGTAAGAGTCCGACACTCCCTTCCGCTCCATCCAGAGCGGGAGGGGGTCATTTGATGATTTCCCATCCGCAAAAAAAAAAGCAGTCACACTTACCGATCAAAGATGCGTCATTCCGTGTGATAGGTATTTCAGAGTCAGGACTCGTTAGCTGCGGTACCTGTACACTAGCGAATCCAAAGCATAAGCCGATAGCTAAATGTGCCAAGTTCACCCAAAATCCATACAATAACTGAATTTGGCCAGTTCTCGAGCTTATTCCAGGGTCAAGTTGTATTTCCCGTGCTGAAAGAGCATACAATACAGATTTACCCTTTCGTAACATCTTTAAGTGTTGGCAAATCAATTTGGAGAGGCTCCAGCACGATTTTGGCAATATGCCGTAAGTCCATCAAACGCAGGACTTTACTTTCACCTCTGTGACTTCCACATTATCACATTAGCAAACAACTTGGAAGTATTTTTGTGACAATGTCAACAACATTCTTTGTCATTTTTGACAAATCTGTAGAATCTGTAATAAAGGAGCGATAAATTGTCTTTTAAAAAGGTCATTATACTTGCAGTGGCCTTCAAAAGTTAGTTGACATTTTTCCACTTCAGCTGTGATAGGTACCACATTATGATTTAAGGTGCGCTTGGGGGACCGCCGTCATGAACGAAGTTTTCAACGCGGTATTCACACACACACACACACGTATATAATAGAAAGAGACAGAGAGAGATAAAGCCGCGTGCATAACGGTGATGGTTTCTATAAGTCAACTCCTGCCGCAAGCGGCGGCAAGGCACCTCGTTCCAATAAATGTTGTTGGTAGTAGCATGCGCGTGTGATGCAGTATAACTGACCTCTATAATACATGTATGATGAAGGTCAGTGTGCAGTAGGTATACATTTCACAGACTCGCCCTCTTCTGTTTTTTAGTTTTTCTGAATGATAATAAACGCTACAGGAGTCTTGGCATGTGGCCAAAATAGGAACTAATGCCGCCATCTTGTTTTGTCTATTAAAATTAAATATTTTATTAAATAATTTTTAACAGATACTAAATTAAATGACTAGCTAACTTACTATTTATCTTTAAATAAATAAAAACAAAGGACATTTAGGCGTCGTGGTCGTAGTAGGTACTCAGCATTTGCCATGTTGAATGGCAATGCTAATTTTATTTATTAAAACCTACCTTATAACTTAGATACAGGTATATGTACCCAATGGGACAGTGCGGTCATTTTAAAAATCTATACCTAATAACTTATTTACAATTTAAATAAACAAAGAAATAAGAAGTAGGTAAAACAATTTTCTACAAAGTAATAGGAACTTTAACATAATACCTTTAAATATACTACCTACACTAATCTACATAAAATAAATAACAGTGTCCTAGCGAATTCACTCAAATGACACGTAAACATCAATTTTGCCATAAAGTTCGTTAATGATATTCATTTATCCATTTATTTCAGGCATCATGGGCCCATATAAACACATACAATACAATATTAATATAACTTCAAAATACTATAAATACATCCTACAACATTATATTTACACTAAAAACTAACGCACACGAAGTGTCTGCGTCATGTTTCGCTGACTGGTGTCACGAAGCCGGCCACGAAACCGACGGTACACAACACCCTTCGGCTAGAACTCTTCCTTGAGGAACTTCTCGAGATGATGTGTCGGAACACGCACCACGAACGACTTGAAGTTCGTGTTGTGACGCGACTCCAACTTGAATGATCGCCCGGGTCACAGGTGTTTTGACGAGTAGGTTGGTCTTAGCTATCAGCACGGCGTTAGCCAGGACTAACTGGCGTGAAACGTGGAGTGCAATCTAGTGCCTGAGAAATGGATAGAAGGTCTATACTATTTCTATCCGCTATTACTTTCAGAATGCTGTTGGAGCTTGCTCGGAAACGATGCAATAGGGAGGCCACTCTCTTCCTCATGATGGCATGAAAGCACCAACCCTAGCTTCCATAAACATACCATGCTGCCAGATGCACTACAGTATCTCGGCAGCGTCAACAACATCCAAAAAGCGTTATTTTATTGAACATGTAAGGCATTTTTTTTTTATATAAAACGTTGCCCCACTCTAGGAATTTCTCCTGTATTGTGGGTGCGTTTACAAACATTTAAATTCACGTACACAAACAGCCAGACCCGGAACCACTACTTGTAGGTCATACAAATATTTGTTCCGTGCGGGAATCGAACCAGCGACACTCAGCGCAGCAGTCTTGAGTATCTGCGGAGTACAGCTGACCCTCAGGGTGCACGAATACAACGATTGGTAGTATGCCTAGAACATAGTACACTTCACCGCCTTCGGACACCATTTAAACCTAGGTAGGTAAGTATGATGATAACGACTAGCTTGTAACAAGGGGCTTTATTTTTAACCCCCGACAGAAACAGAGGGGTGTTATAAGTTTAACGTGAGTATCTGTGTATCTGTGTATCTGTGTGTCTGTCTATGCCATCGTAGCTCGCAAACGGCTGAACCGATTTTCATGTTTTTTTTTATCGTCATCTCTTAATTTTGTTTAAATAATAATTCAAAATAAATAAACCTGAAATTCAGTTGCTGAAGTTAAGAAATATTTGCAAACGATAATAGAAGCTTGCGTATTGTACGGCCGGAGTTTGTCTTTTAGTTACACCGTTTATATATACGATCCGTCTGATCGGAATCCGTTTATCCATACTAATGTTTTAAATGCGAAAGTGTGTCCGTCTTTCTGTCTGTTACCTTTTCACGCTTAAACCGCTGAACCGGTTTAGATGAAATTCGGTATAGAGATAGTTTGAGTCCCGGGAAAGGGCATAGAATAGTTATTATCCCGATATTCTCACGGGATTGAAACTTACGCAGGTGTAACCACGGGGCGCTGCTAGTTTATCTTTACATTAATTTCATAAATTAATGTTCTTTTCGTGGCTGTATGTGTGACCGCGTTGTTCTTATCTGCGCAACGGATTTCGATGCGGTTTCTAACGTCATTTAGAAAAATTATTTCGAAAGTTTTATAACTAAACCTAAGTATTACATAAATATCTTAAATTTTTTATTATAAAGAAATCTGTTGTAATTTTTTTATTATAAAGAAATGTTTTGGCTAGTCGTAAAAACCAAAAATTCGATGGACAACATTATAAATAATAATAATTGAATTTACCTATATAATATTATACTAGTGTTTATTTATTTTATTTATTTTTATGTACTTAAGGGTTTTATTAATGAATTGAAAATTATTGTTTAAGATATTATACAAACTAAAAATAACAAAATTAAATCCTAATTTAACTAAAACTATACATACGGAAACTAAAAAATAGCGTCGAAAAATTCATCCGCATCGCTGTCGACTGGTAATGTACCCAAGAGACTGGCGGCATTACCACGTTGTATGGCGATGCTTAGCCTGTGGCCAAGGTATAATAAAAGCCAGCCCTTGGGTCAGTGTTTATTACTTCTTAAATAAATAATAAATGAGATTCAAAATAGAGAAACGAGAAAACATATTTTTATGTCAATGAAATCAGCCTATCGCAGTCCACTGCTGGACTGGCCTCTCCCAGGCTGCGCCACAACACCCTGTCCTACGCCTTCCGCATCCAGTCCGCCCCAGCCACCTTCTTAAGGTCGTCCGTCCATCTAGCTAGAGGGCGTCCCACACTACGCTTGCCGATACGTGGTCGACACTCGAGGACTCGTCTGCTCCATCGGCCATAGGGCCTTCGACAAACATGGCCAGCCCACTGCCACTTCAGTTTGCTTACTTCACTGCAAGGTATGTCGATTACTCCGGTTCTTTTCCTGATATTCTTTCCTGATTTTATCCGTCAAAGGAACTCCGAGCATAGCCCGCTCCAAAGAGGCTACATAATTATATGAACCTTGAATTCGTGGACCAGCCCGACTGCCAGTGTCCACGTTTCGGCACCGTTTGTCATAACGGGCAGGACGCACTGGTATTAACTGGTATTAACTGGTATTGCGGGATAGGTGATAGGTGATTTTGATTTAGTATGGATGGATTTCGCCTTTAGCTGTTTCGAAGAAATTTGGATAGATAAAGGGTCTCGTATATCGATTATTAGCGAACTGTGCCGTAAAAACTGGCTTCAACTCCTTCTTCCTTAGGTTCCTGTGGAAGTTTTCTTCGAAAGCTGTTAGAATCTTCAGAAGAGTCGATCGGGATATTTGGTTGAATTCCACGCCTTTGGTGAATTTTTTTTTCTGTAAACCTAGACATAAAATTTGACATAGTCAGTTTAAAATCCATTCATACTTATATTATAAATGCGGAAGTAACTGTCTGTTACCTTATAACGTTTAAATGGCTGAATGCATTAGGATGTGGCACATGTAAGGAGCATGACTAAGTTAGGACTTGGGACTTTTTATCCCAGTACGTTTTCGAAGTATATTTCCGACCTCCCCAAGGGCGAAGCCGTGGGCAAAAGCTTTAATGGAATTCTTAATGGAACTTGCAAGCAGTACTTACTACTTAGTAAAAATCTGCGACACCAGGATTTGGAATTCCCTTTTGAGGTTTTCGCAAATATCTCAATTCGTCAATTAAAAAAGAAAAGTTTTGTTACCCCCGGCATCATTGTCTACAGATTTATGGATGACCTTTAATGGACCTTGACAGTGACCTTTGTCAGAAATTTTAGCAATTGTGATTAAATAGACTAAACTCTAATTGAAACTTGGATTCTCCCCCCCCCCCTCTTTCAGGGTTTTGTCTGGGTGATAAACTCAGCTGTCGCGATCTGGAAATCTGACAATTTTTGACAAAAGTCACGGTCAAGGTCAATTAAGGTCACCCTTCAACCCGTAGACAAACATCTCGGGAGTTGTTATACAAAGGGAAAATCTTATTATTTGCGATACAGTAAATAAAAGGAGATTCCAAGTTCCAGTTCAATTTTGTGCTCTTTGACCAGCGAATGCTCACAACACACACTGACGTGACGTGTAAAGGGTAGTTGGTTAGATTTCCTATAACTTATTTATTTTCAACACTTTCTACCTAGTTTTAATGCTTGTTTAGTTTTATATTCAACGAACCTTGTTTCACCTTACTCTTCGGATTGACGATCGCCTCGCAGAACAAGATGAGACAACACAACAGCAGAACCAATTTCATGACTTTGTTGAACGTACACACATTTCAGACTGGAATGTTCAATGGGTGTTATCAGTTCCGATAACGATGTAGCTCCTACTTTAGGAAACTCGATGTGTTTTCGCCGATATGATGGCCTACCACCACCTCTTAGCTATAGGTACGTCCTGTGTTGCTCCATCTCGCTCCCACACTGAAGTAAGATTAAGGAGGATGCGGAACAAAAATATGAATAAAAGTTGTAAAAAATTGTATGAGCTAATGAGCTTTTATTTGGTAAGTACTTAAAAGTTTTTCTCCCCTACGACGCACCGCCGTTTTTGAGATATTAGCGAAAAATCCAAAAGTGGGAACTTTTAGCCCTCACGTTGTCTTCCTTCACCGTTTTGAGAGCAGTGGTGATGAAATAATTAAACACAAAGTAACGCGCCTGCCTTGGTTCGAACCTACGACCTACAACTCGTAAGTCGCGCCCGTTACCACGGGGCCACCAAAACTCTAGTTTGGACTTGAAAGGGAACGGAGGGCTCTTTCCGTGCGTACGAATGTGATAGCCCGCAGGTTTGCACGTTGTACAGCAGACGTAAACGTGACTCTCTTTAGAGTATTCTGTTCCACCTTCTACACGTGCAGCTCGTGGGAGGGATATTCTCGGGAATCGTATGGAGCCTTTCCTGTCCAATTTAATAATGCATTCAGAGAACTGATGGGGCCATGGCGATGCAGTGCGTCAGGGATGTTTGCGGCGGCGCGTGTAGACTGTTTTTACACAATAATGCGCAAACGCGCAGCATCGATGGTGGCTCGAGTCATGGCCAGCCCCAACAGGGTTCTGAAAATGATTGCTGACAGAGTGGACTGTCGGTATATAATTCACTGCTGTCAGTTACATGTGCCATCGTATCGTGTTGTTTACTAACACTTAGTTATAAGAACAATGTTACAAACCCTTTAAGAGTCTTCGCTCGAATTAAAGTTTTTGAATTTAAATTTGAATTAAGGCAGTTGTCCCAACGCCGGCAATGAACGAGTAGCGAGTAGAACTAGCAACGAGTTGGCGCGTAGCGAGCAGCGAGTGTGTAGTTCCGATAGTCTTGTCGCTGGGCTATCAGCGAGTGTCCGAGTGCGACGGGCGATTATTCGCACATTCGCACCACTCATTCGGGGCGGTTAGTCCCAGAGGTTTCTGTGGGTCGTTTGGTCTCTCGGCTTGAGCTCTGACCGCCAATCGAGCATCGCTGAGCGAGTATTATCTTTGATAGCTCTTGTCGCTCAGCGACAAACCAGTAGAGCGAGTCCTCGCCGGCAGTGTGGACAGTCAGCGAACAACTATTAATATATGCATCTCTTTTGTATACCTACACGGAATGTATATATATTTAACGTTTCTTGAGCGAGTAAATAGCCGATAGTTAGTCGCTTCCTCGCCAGCGGTGGGACAACTACCTTCGTTTGTCCTAATACCTACCGTTCACTGTGAGATGATTTCATCTCTTTTCCACGTCTTGAATCGCAGTAGCAAACGAAATGAGTATTGTGACTCACAACTCACAATCTCTAGTAGGGGCTTTAACGATTCACTCGTTGCTTTAGAGCAACTGTTTAAAAATCAAGCAAAAAGTATGGAAACGCTATAGGTAGGTATTTAAGCAAAACGAAAAAATCATGAAATTTTTTCTTTATTTTCAATAAATCAGATATGTTCAACATTTGGACTATTTCTATTCTAAACCACTATCACAAAATGCTTCACTATTTCAAGTATAATAAATTAAACTATAAATAAAATGCATTGTATGCTGAAGACAGAGAAAAATGGTAACTTTAATTAGTCTACGTATTATTTAAATATAAATTGGAAAGGACAATAACATTTTTCGGTCGATTTGTAAAACAAACTTGCAACACAAGCAGAAATAAATGACAGAATAATAATAAAGCGCAGTTAAAAAAATATCTGTATTTTTCGTAAATATTTCACGGTTTCTTGCTTTATTTTTATTAGTACTAAAATGTGTCCTCGCCATAACAAAAATATTTCATTGTGACCATTTTTGTGACTAAAACATTTATAAAATGGCACATTTATCCGTAGTCTAAATAATTCCATTTTTGTAGATATTATTTTGTAGACAAAAATATAATTACTTAGACTAATCTTAGCAAAAACTACAATATAATACTTTAAAAAAATATACAACATATCGCATCACATACAAATCACAACTTATGTTAAAACCCAGTTATGTCTACACATTATTAATAGCCAGTTATCATTTTTTTAAATGTATTTTTACATATTATTATAAGTATCTCGGGACCATAGGGCCGATTGGGGCTCCGGTCCTTTGGAAGGCGTACGAGAGTCCGAAGCTAACAAAAAAACAGAGGCAATAGACAATTTTAAATAACTATTATCATTGAAGGAAACCAGTAGGCTGATTTATGACTCACAGGGTTAAAGCAAGTAATGAAGACGTTCCAGCATTGACATTTATAACCAAAAAGAATTTATAATTATTCACCGTTGGAATTAATAACAATAATTCAGGAATTATGTTTGAATTATCCGTGCCTCGGAAAGCACGTTAAGCCGTTGGTCCCTGCTGTCATTCGTGGATCTTTGATAGTCGGTACGGGTAGGCAGAAGCCTGAAAGTCTGACAACCAGTCTTACCAAGGGGTATCGTATTACCCAGTAACTGGGTTGTGGAGGTCATAGGCAGTCGCTCCATGTAAAATACTGGTATTCAGCTGCATCCGGATAGACTGGAAGCCGACCCCAACTTAGTTTCCAATTTCCTAATGAGGGTAGAACTCAAAACCTTGCCACAGCAGTCGCACTAGGAACAATTAGACCAACGAGACTATATTGCAAACTAGCTTTTGACCGCGGCTTCGCGCCCTTCGGCCCGCGTGGACGTCGGAAACGATCCCATGGAAACGTAATACCGGGATAAGGAAAGTATCCAAGCATCTATACTTATTATTATTAATAACATTATAAAGCTGAAGGGTTTGTTAGTTTGAACGCGGTAATCTCAGGAACTGCTGGTTCGAATTGAAAAATTATTTTTGTGTTGGATAGTCCATTTACCGAGGAAGGCTATAGGCTATATAACATCACGCTACGACCCTTAGGAGCCGCGCAGCGTGTGACACCGCGGTGAACAGCTAGTTTATAATATTTGAATGGATTGCGTTTGGTATATATAGAATGGGCACGTAAAAATGGGTCAACAACAACAATAATAACAAAACAATAACAATAACTTACGAGGAACCAACCAATCACGTTCACACGATTTAAGTAAATAAAATGCCTCACAATCAAAGGCACTTCGTTTCTTAGTATCATAAGTCAGACAATCGTAGTAACATTTGATATTTCTTGCACTATAACATTATCATTACAAAAATATTATGACACGTTTTTACATTTTCGTTATCTGTATCATTTTATTTATTTACACGTTGAATGAGTTAATACTGTACTTATAATAAAAATATATTATGTAAATAAATCTCTTCCTGATTTTGTATTGTTATTACATAATATCAAATAATTAGCAGCTTTGCTGAACTACACGGTAATAGGTAACTCCGAAGAGTATGTAGGTATGTACAATTTAACGATTATCTTAAAGCATCACACTTTCATACTGCAAACTGTTTCGTTCAAATTGAAGAGCCCTAAAAAGATTCTTATAATTGCCAAAGTAACAGAGTATAGCAGGCGGCAGTTAAAAGCATACAAAAAAAAAATCGAAAAAATATATATTTGATTTCGATAAATCTAATCCCTTTACCACCCTTGGTTTTATTTATTTATTTAATACTTCAAGCATATAAATGTACAGAGGCGCACTTAATGCCATAGGCATTTTCTACCAGTCAACCTTTGGGTGATGCAGAGACAAACAGTGGTGGGTGCAATCATGAACATTGAGGAATAAATATTTTAAATATGTACGCATAAACCTATTAAAACTATGAATATAATAAATACCTAATTACATATAAATATAAGCACACATAAATATTTATAAATACATGAATATACTTACTGAAAAGAAATAACACAAACAATGAGAAAATATTACCGTTGTGATGATACTGCAGCTTCTTGCGAATGTGCTCGCGAACCTTAACTTTAAAGGAAATCGGTTGGTTGCCATCCTGATTTCCTGGAGGAGCGCATTTCACAGAGAGGTAGACTGAACCAAAAAGAAAAGTGAATGACGTCTGTACGGTGAGTGGGACATTGCAGAAGACGATTGTGTGATGTAGATTTCTATTGTGGTTGGCGCAAATGTACTGAAAGTGGGGGGCTAGATAACCAGGGTTGGTTAACTGGCAGAGAATGCCTAAGACATTAAGTCTGCCTTTGTACCTTTCTTGTGTGCGAAAAGTTTAAATAGATAAAAAAGGATAGATGTATCTCAATAGCGTCCATAATAAGGCCAACATCTTCCAACATTTAAACCATTCGCCAATTCACCAACACTTGTGAAGTAGGTATGTTCTTTTACAAAAAGTTGAATTCTTCTCCCATAAAAGCAGATGCTGTAGTTACTGCCGTGGTTGAAATATTTTCCAAAGAGTAGGTTGAGGCTGCCTTTCCACCAGAGATGAGCGAGGATGCGTAGCGAGGGATGTCTGTGAAACCAGCCAATAACATCGCTTCATTTTTATAGCTTGAACTAAGTTAGCGTTGGTATTCGTTAGTTTTGCACACATCTCTCGCTACGCATCCTCGCTTATCTCTGGTTCAATGGCAGCCTTAGGCTTGCTCGTCGTTAAAACTCATTCAAATATAAAAATACTAATATCAGAGCTCATCAAGTCATACGAAATCACTGCACACCTCACACATCACATCACATCACATCACATCACCAACATCATCACGATCACGCTGGTGTTGCTTCGCACAGCGTGTTGCGTCTTGTCAAAGATTTCGTTCTGCCGCTGAAGTAATCTTCTATCTCTTGTAGAGTCCTGCCTTTCGTTTCGGGGAGGTAGAAGTAGAAGAATATGATCGCTGAAAAAAAAAACAATTGTGAATACTTTGTATCAATTTCTTAAAATCATTAAAATCGGTCCATCAGTTTGGAAGCTGGATTGCAAATGCACAGGCAAAGGGATCAAGGGTTCTTTTACCATAAAATAGGACACAGGTTACATTGATTACAAAATAGGCGATATAATAATTCCCATTATGACCAAGAATCAGTGGCAAGTGTAACTATAGGGTGGCATTGGGGCAAAATGCCACGGGCCCCTAGCCAGAGGGGGCTCGCCCCCGGCCCCAGAGGGCCATGAGCATAGGAGTTAAGATAAGTTTATAAATGCAATGTTTTTTGAAAATGTGCAGCAATAGGACATCATTCAGGTTTCTAATATTTTGTACCTTTACCCCATTGTTTGTCTAATTTTTTGGACAGGACCTCATGCTCAGCAGTAGCGTTTGCGACCACTAGACTAACGAAGCAGGACGTTTAATGTTGTAGGAGAAATATGAAATCTACGCGGAAGAAGTCGCGGAAAAGAAAAAAACTATAACGTTGGTTGAGCTTCTTTACATTGAGGGAGGGCCCTATCCCTTGAATTTGTTACGGGCCACTGCCAAGAATACGTTCCGTACAACAGTCCCGGACTTGCACCCGAATTGCGTAACACACTATCAATCTCAATCTGACTCATTTTGAAGGATATTGCTAATCCATTGCTTCATATGTTCGAAAAATGTGTCTGCTCAACAACTTAAATAACGCAATGAATGTTGTTGAACTGTCAAGATGAAACCCACTGCTACTGGTAGTGTGTTACGCAATTACCCCGCAGTTTATATCCTCACATTATTCTAGGGAACACGGTGTTAGTAATAATCGAAAACTTACCAAGCAAAGACATGGACCCGTACAGCCCGAAGACGCCGTAGTCGTTGAGCTGGGACTTCAACAGAGGGAAGGTCTTCACGACGGAGAACACCGACATGTGCGCCACGCACGTCGTCATGCCGCCCACGATGCCGCGCACCTGGACGGTACGGGAGTGTTGTTACATGCCATTCATATTAGCTACTTACGAGTATAATATTTTCAAGTTGACATTTATTATTTACTAGCTGCGTCCCTCGGTTTCATCCGCATAAGTTTCGATCCAGTGGGAATATCGGGATAAAAGTAGCCTATATGTTAATCCAGGGTGTCAGCTACCTCCATACCAAATTTTATCAAAATTGGTCCAGCCGTTTGAGCGTGAAGAAGTAACAAACATAACATATAAACACACACACACACACCCCCTTACAAACTTTCGCTTCCGAGTTATCATATTTCAAACCTTAGCCCTAGGTTCACAAACACATAATTAATTAATGTTCTAGACAAATAAAATTACCTGTGTCGGATAAACTTCACCAATCATAACCCAGGGTATAATCAAGTATCCCAGCGTGCAGGAGATGACGAAGATGAAGATGCTGACCACTGGAATCCAGGAGTGCTGTGGTGGGAGGTCGTTGTCCCTCCAAAACTTAACGAAGTACATGTATACCGACAGGATTATCATTGTGACGCCGCAGCCCAAAGCTGGGAAAAAGAAAAAAAAAGATAATTTAAAGCCCCTTGTGCAAAATTATACTAGTTTAACGAACCAGTTAGACTTACAATTAAGACCTAGCAAGATTATAAACTACTCAACTAAACTTAATTAAATACTTGTGGCACACACCAATTAAGAAAAAAAATTGTTTGCAAATTTTGACGGACAACTTACATACATACATACGAACTGTGCAAGTTAAATAAAAGCTTGTAATATTCAAAACCTCAAAAGACATCCATTAAAAACCCCTTCAAAAGCAAAACCTCCTCTTTTTTTTACCAAGCTTCTATAAAAAGAGGGGTCGGTAAAAAGTGCTTCATAATTCCTTATAATTTTTACCCACATTTTAAGTAAAAAAATTAAAATCTGGAAAAGTTAAAAAAAATTATCAATCTCGCCACGATCTAATCTTATTTATTACTAGCAGAGCCCCGCGGTTTCACCCGCATAAGCTTCGATCCCAAGGGAATATCGGGATAAATTGTATCCTATGTTCTTTCCCGGGACTCAAACTATCACTATACCAAACCAGCTTCCGCCCGCGGCTTCGCCCGCGAGGTATGTCGATAAAAACTATCCTATGTCCTTCCCCGGGATGCAATCTATCTCTCTGCCAAATTTTATCGAAATCCGTTCAGTGGTTTAGGCGTCAAAAGGTAACGTACAGACAGACAGAGTTACTTTCGAATTTATAATATTAGTATGGATAAGTATGGATGGATTCATTAATTTATCTTTTACCTTGGAAGTTCAGTTTTTCATAGCTAAGCTTTTAGTAGGTAGGTACTCACCAGAGACGAAGGTAAGCGTTCTTCTACCGCACCTCCGACAGAGAATGCAACCAATGACGGTGAATATGACCCGAACTATGCCCATTGATATGGTCAACCAGTATTTGTCAGCCATGGCGCCAGATGCCTGCAAGCCGTAACATTGAATTACAGTTTTGATGAAGAGAGGTTTATTTCAATAGCGGAAAATGGTAACTGCTTAAGGTACTGCAACATCAATGAGATCACTGCGTTAGAAACCTTTAGCATATGTCACACCTGCAACGTGGCTTTAAATTGATCTGCCGGTCGATTCTGTAAAAATCTCACCGTGAAAACTTGGTGGAGTAAGTTTGTTTTTGCTAGGAATTGACACTATTGACAGCTCACTCCACGCTCACTTCACCCAAGTTTTCACGGTGACATTTTTACAGAATAGCACCGCTGATATACAGAATAAAATTGAATAGGAGCGCCAAATTGAAATATCTAATTGAACGTGTTATATAGAAAATTTTGAGCATGTCATTAAGGAAAGGAATGCACATACGTGCGATGCACACATACGTGCGTGTGTGAGAGGGGCGCGTCTTCGTGAATGGTAATATCTGTACGACACAGTGTGACAGCGTTTAGTAGTAATTGTATAAAACTAACAGTCCGATATCGTGTAGTTATCGTGTCGTGATCGTTATCGTCAAATGTGAAAACGACCAATGTAATGTACAGAATAATGGTACGTACCTCAAAAACTTCAATGGCGTAGAAAGTGATGGTGTTGACTCCGCACCACTGGTACACGAAGAAGTAGATAGCCAGGATGGTGAACGGTTTCAGGGTTGAGGGGGACAACAGAGCCTTGATTATTTCACGGGGGCCATGCAACCTGAAATGATAATGGCAATAAATTAGTCGGTGTATTTTATAATGCTACTAGCTGCGCCACGCGGTTTCACCCGCGTAAATATCGATCCCGTGGGAATATCGGGATAAAAGTGCCTATATGTTAATCCAGGGTGTCAGTTACCTCCATACAAAATTTTATCAAAATTGGTCTAGCCGTTTGAGCGTGAAGAAGTAACAAACATATAAACACACCCCGACACACACACACAAACTTTCGCCTTTATAATATTAGTGCGATGTTACCTATCACGTCAGTCTGTGAAGTTTACATTAAAAAAATACTGATGTTTAAACTGATATTTCAAATAACTACACTACCAGCTGTCGTTGATCCCAAAAATAAAATTAATTTTTCATATTCAGATATCGATATCCATCTCGTTTGCGGAGTTTCGCTACCTAATTTAATTTAACCCTATATACATATAGATTAATAGTGATCATAAATAATTCATCCAGCCAGCATCATACATGCAATTTTAGACAAGGAAGTGATCACACAAGGAGACGCAAACATATGCATATTGATACGGCCATCCGTACCTTTTCATATTTATAAGCCCTTGTACTCGTATATCTCGCATATCGTCGCGTTTACCGCCATTATCTACGCCAGACAAATGAGTTTAGATCGTGACTCTCTATCTATTAACATAAAATAGCGATCTATTAACATTGTGAGTAAAATGTTACACATTAATAGCATCACGAGCAATATTCGATCGTCATACGGTGAATAGCCGTAATTACTTCAAAGTTATTGTAAGTAAATGACAGTTTTGTCTGAAGTGTGGTTTGAAACACTGCCGATGGACTTCATTTAATTGAACTCTTATAATATTTCGTTAAATAATGCACAGTTTCTAAAAATACCTAGTTTTATTTATTTATTAAAAAGATTATTTTTGTAAACTTGATTTTATTCCTTTCATTTTAGTAAAAAAATAATGATAATAAGCAATCCCTAAGTAGAAAAGCCTTAAATCCATAGTTAGGGCTTTTCTGGTTACAATTGTAAATAACGCCTTTTCAAACTAATACATAAACTTTTATTTAAATAGTAAGGTCTTAATTGAAATATTACGCCTTTACACGATAGTAAAGTATTTTCATAAGACTTAGGGACACAAATAATATGTCGGGAGATATTTTTTAGAAAACATAATAAAGTAAATTCAAAAATGTCCCGCGCTGTTTTAGTTTTCACGGCTTTTCATCTTTTCTTTCATTGCGGGGTAATGACTTACAAAGATGAAATCCTACAATGGAAAACCGTAACAACTATTACGGCTTTTCATTGTAGGATATCGAAAACACGATCGATAAATGTGATAATAAATGAAAAGGCCTAAAACTAAAGTTAAGGCTTTTCAAAGTATGCAAACTGGCTTTACTAATAAGAATAAACTATGGCTTTTCTTTTTAGAGAGCAATGTTTTCGGGGTTAGGTAAGCTATGCCCGTTTAGCTACAGTACTTGTAACTTTGGCCATAAACGAATTACAGCTAAATCACCTACATAGAAAGGTAGACAATTGCTTGGCAAGACCGAACCTATACTTAAATCAATTTTGGTCAAAAATTTAGTTACGGCTTTTTACCGTATGACGTCAGAATAGTATTTTATATGATAACCTTTTACTAACAATTTACGTGTCTTTTGCTGTCCCAATTTAAAATGATTTAAATATTTTTATCTAAAAAGATTTTTCCCAGACTCATTCCTATTTTTATTGGCCCGAGAGTACAAGGAAAAAAAAATTGGTTATAAAAATATTTGTACTGGACTACTAACTACGGCAATCCTGATCACAAAAACTTCTTTGTACACAGGTAATTGGAATGATTAATCCATAGTATAAATATTGAACAGTGCCCTGCACTTGTTTGTAAATACGACGTAGGTATTGTGCAAATACAGTATAATCCTACGTGTAAATTTACTATGAAATATGAAAAACATAGCTAATGAGAACAAATTGTATAATAAAATACCACCTTGTTTACCTACTAGTGTAACACAACGTAATAATCTAGTAATTACTACGTTGTTTTTGAGGCCAGTAATATTAAGTCAATGGTTTGAAGTGAATAATATAATTAGCATTCGCTGTTAACCGATATAAAAACATTGCCACAGTATATAATTATATCCATAAAATGGCATTTGTTGTTCGATTAAACGGCCTAATATTTATACAGTTTAAAGATTGAAGAACGCTGTTTTCAAACTACCTACCCACACTGCAGATTTTGGGGCATCCTAATCAATGAACGGATATAATGGATTATTTCGACGATAATACTATTATTATTAGTATTTGTCGATTTGTGAATGCATTACTAAGTATGGCCTCCTTTTCTGGCAGTTTCAGTAAATAATACTTACGGATCAACACGATTCTTCTCTTTGAACGCTATCATCTTCTGTATCTCATCCTCTATGTTGCAGGTTGACCCTCTAAGCTTCACGAGAGAACTCTCAGCCCTCGCCCGCTGGTCTTGTTGCAGGAGGTAGTTGGGAGTCTCCGGGAGGAGTAGCATCCCCAGGAACGAGAGGATTGGAACAGTTGCACTGATGCCCGCGAGGATGTTCCATGATGTTGCACTGCCTATCACGTACTGGAAGGAATGAAAAGTATTGTTTAAGATCCTGTTCGGTGCAAAAGCGATAATTTTCACTAATTTTCATCATATTCGGATGCCTAGCAACACCTCACTATCATTAGTTAAGTTTGTGGACTCCTTAAACGTATCAAGTGAAATACATAGTTTTATTCCTTAGTAATCATCACCAGTATCAAGTATGGTTACAAGCGTACAAAACCACTGCAATGAGAGCTGGTTCATTACTGGGCATCCTTTTTAAAATGACAATAACTTTATAAATGAGAGGAAGCTTGTTATACATCTACGAAACTTCGGAAAATGTGAGCGATAAGGTCTACAACCTATTAGGCAGCGGCGATCTCTCGCCTCCGGCCCTAGTCCAGGTCATGGTACGGAGCAAGAGTGCATGGGAGGCCGTCGGCTCCTTCTGCGAAGCAGTAATGCTCGCGAAGGAGGAAACGGAGCGCGTTTGGGAGAGGCAATCTTTGCGCCCTCACGCCCCTAGTCGCAAGAGACGCCTTGGGCGTCAGGAATGTCCCACTCACTTACACAGACAGAAGGTTTGTGTCCCAGCAACAGTGGGAACATAACAGGCTGATTGTGACTTATTCCCACCGCAAGGAGATACACGTGCTCACGATATAATTATGACTTCGTTTTTGATAGCCACAACACAAAAAATTCAAATTGCTGGTATACAGTATACACCCTGTTGATCTTATTTCTCAAATTTGTTAATTGCATATAAACAACCAATGCTTATAAAATATTAACCTTTAGACACCATAATTTTTTAGTTTGTAGCGGTATCTACAACGCCACATGCGAACAACGCGTCATACTGACGTCACGCAAAACCCTGCATCTCGCAAGCAGAGTTTAACGCGCAACTAGCATATAATACAACAGCCCGAAATAAATCACCGGGCAGTTGCCCGCCAAACACAACAACCGTCTGGTCGGAGGATCCTCCCTTTTCCATAGAGTATAAGTGAACTTTACAAGCTGTTCCCCATACCTCTATAAGTTTACAAAATATGTATGTAAGTATGTTTTTGTACGTATTTTTTGTAAAAATAAACTCGTTAACTCATCAATCATGATAATGAACGTGTCAATCAATAATGTTCCTTACGTGATGTTTGCCCATGTAATATACCAATGTTGTTGCCTATATGTTTGCCCAGCGGCGACAGGTCTAATTTTATAGAACCAACAGTTCAATTATGATCGTTACCACCGTTGACAGCGTGACTGACATCCTACGTGACACGCAAAGTGATTGATTAACTATACCAATATGAACTAGCCCCAAGAATTCTAGATTGAGTTGGCAAAATTATAATACACTAGCTGCGCCCCGCGGTTTCACCCGCATAAGTTTCAACCCCGTGGGAATATTGGGATAAAAAGTAGCCTATATGCTAATCTATGGCGTCAACTACCTCCATACCAAATTTTGTCATAATTGGTCCAGCCGTTTGAGCGTGAAGAAGTAACAAACATATAAACACACACACACACACACACACACACACAAACAAACTTTCGCCTTTATAATATTAGTGTGATTATTAATTTTAAGTAGCTTTTTAATAGCTACTTGTGAAATCGTACGGGATCTAGTCTGAGATCAGCATCTACCACCCTGTATATACCTACTGTTTTTAATAGGGAACTATATTTTCTATCACCAAAATTTATATTTGTCATCAAGTTGTATCACCTAATAAATAGATCTATCGCCACGAAATATTTTCGTTCTCAGATAAACAAAAATTGTTCCCAGGTATGAATTATCAAATTAATGTTAATATATGTGTAAAATAAGAGATCGATAACCAATAAAATTATATTGCATTACATGAATATAAACTTCGTTCTTATAATAACAGTTTTGTTACTTAAATAAGGATAATATTTTTGTGTTCACCAAAAATCTAAAGGTACATCTATGTATGCATTTCTAAAATATTATTCTTCCCCGAAAAATACTGATCGTGCACCAAATATTACAAAATATTTGTAACTTACTATTTTAATTTTTTTGAAATGGACATTATCGAGAACCGAATTAGTTACGAGATTAATTATTTAAAAAAAAATGCTTAGGTTAGGTTAGGTTAAAACTGTGACCTCCTACGCACGAGCCGAGCGAGCGAAGCGAACGGTGCCGCGGCAGCGGCCGGCGAGTGCCAGAAACGACTAAATTTTAAAGAAAAAAAATATGGAAAAAGAGATTATTTTTAAAAAAAAATATTATTATTTAAAAAAATAAATGCTTGTTTTGAAAAAATTAGGTGTATTACTATTTTTACAAATTTGCAACAGTTGTTAAATAGATGCTCGTTATGACATATTTTAATGAACATATTTTGGTGCACATTCAGTATATTTGGTGGAACACAGGCAAAATTAGGTAAATGAAATGGGAATAAATTGAAGTACTTTTAAATACCATCCCTTAAATAATAGCTCTGTGCTCAGAATGGTAGATCTGTCACCAAATAAATCGATTATCGATCCCTCGATTTTGCATTATGATGACAACCCTAATTTTTTATTTGAACTTAATGCAATTTTCTAGTAACATAATATGATTTATTGGTGATCTCTTTAAATTAGTTTGCTTAAATACTTATTAGGACACACCTATTATAATACATACAAAAACATTTATTTGGTACTAGACCTTATATCTCAGGATTTTAGGTGATTTATTGTGGGATCTCTTTAAATTAGTTTGCTTAAGAGCCTATACTACCTCAGCTAAAACTCACTCTTTATCTCGCTCGCACGATACTGCTCGCGGACTGTGTGAAAGCGAGACAGAGTGCGGTGCTGGGCGGGAGGCAGCGCCAATAGTTTAGGTATTTGCTTTTTACGGTGAAAATAAAGGTAATTCAAAAAAACTAACTAACATAAGACCTGCTTTATAGTTAGTTCAGTTAGTATGCAAAGTTTCATGATCTAATTTGAAGTATTTTTTGAATACCAGCGGTTTATTGTTCGGTTTGGAGGTAACTTTGGATTTTTTTTCTATCGAGAAAATTTTATGGAATCGTGTTTTCGTCTAACATAAGACCTTACATTAATCCTCAACTTTAGCATATATTTATTTCAAAATTAATGCTGCAGAGTTTTCGACATAACGGAGGATCATGCTAAGCCATTTGAGGTAGTATAGGCTCTTAAATACTTATTAGGACACACCTATTATAATACATACAAAAACAGGTTTACAACAACAACAACAGGATTTTAGGTGATTTATTGTGGAACTGATTTTGCATTGTTTGGTGACTACATTTTGGTGACAGATCTACTATTTGGAGGACAAACCCTATTATTTAAGAAACACAAAACTTATTAAATTGGTGATAGCTTAAATGATACCCTTTTTAATATGGTACACGTTATTAATTAGCCGGTTGTTTCCAAAAATAGGAATAAGTCTATTAATGCTTGGCGAATTTTGGTTTGCTCTTGTTTTTCTGTTCGTAAATGGACTCCTGCGGTACTATTCTGTAAAAAGATCACTGTGATAACTTAGGTGAAACGAGCTTAAAGTGAGCTGTCGTTCCACCTGAAGCTAGGGATTGACACTATTGACTGCTCACTATAAGCTCACTTCACCTAAGTTTTCACGGTGAGATTTTTACATAATAGCATTACTGATCGCATTGCAGAAAGTTCATTGAACGTATAATGCATTTTGTCATCTAAGTATATATGTATAAGTCAAGATAATTGAGTCCGCGTGACTGTAAGTGTCCATTCTATGCCTAATGAGTTATTGTTATTGAAAAATGCATGCAATTAATTAAATTCATAAGCGCATCGAAGTGGTTTGCATTTTGGCTTCTTGCTATCCGACTAAGTAATTATTATTCGAAGGTAGTCCTCGGTGCATTTACATTCAATTAACATTCTGATTTATAATCTCTTGATTATGGCTAGCTATAAAAAATTCTTTATTTCTGTCTGTAATTCATATGGTGTACATAATACAGAAGAGGGAAAAGAAGGGAAGACCTGCTGGTCGATTCTGTAAAAATCTCACCGTGAAAACTTAGGTGAAGTGAGTTTGTTTTTGATAGGAATTGACACTATTGACAGCTCACTCCACGCTCACTTCACCTAAGTTTTCACGGTGAGATTTTTACAGAATCGCACCGCTGGATGAGACTCGCATAGAGCAGGGAAGCATGGGACAAAAGATAGGAGTAAGGCTACTAATGATGATTGCATAATAAAGAGTATTCTATATGTCGCATCCGGTCATTCGTTTGTCTATTCGGAACGCTAGCGCCATCTGGTGGCGCTTGACAGAGTCTAGCTTGAGTTCGTGGGAGTCGACGACAGCTCGACAGACGATGTGGATCTTAGACATTGGACATCGTACGAACAACATGTGTTCAGAAACTGTCCTGCGTTCCGTATCTGGATGTGTCGTGTACCTACAGTGTGTAATTTGCTAATGTGATTTAAACTATTCGTAAAATTATAATCTGATTTGAACTGTAAACGGTTTTTCTATTGCGCAATAACCAACACTACCCAATAGTACGCCCACACTAATTAAAATATGGCTGATGATAACGACACACACTATACCTTCTCCGTCATATACATCTATCTTCAAGGAAAGACGCCAAAGATGGGTTGTGTGAAAGATGATAGGGCAAAAAAGGAAGATAATGCTGTAATAGCGGCTGATAGAGATGGATGGGAAAAAGGGTAAATTATGTGGACGTTAATAAACGGTGATAAGGACGATAAAGAATGAGACCAATCTGCCCTCGAAGCGGACATCGAACTCACGATCTTCCAGAAGAAGGATGCTTCATCATGTGGCCGTAACCCCGGAAAGTCATTGGTGCTTATCATTTGTAAAGTTCATGAGTAGTCAATTAGAGAGCAGGCCATTGATTAGCGAATGGAACGTTACCGATGCTGCCGTGAATGTAGTCACAGGCACCATCATTTTATAGAAAGAACTCCTCATTAACGACTCCAAAGGAGAAGTTTGATTGAGTCTGGACATTGATCAAGCAGACACATTAAGTCCCAATTCAGCACCTTCTATATCATCATCGTCTGCTTAGCCTTTTCCCAACTATGTTGGGGTCGGCCTCCAGTCTCACCAAATGCAGGTAAATACCAATATTTTACATGAAGCGACTGCTTATGTGACCTCCATAACCCAGATAATGGGTAATACGATACCTTCTGTATAATATTCTAAAATATAAATAGTAAATAGTAGTAGGAACTTTATTCGCTAATTATGGTAGCTTGCACTCTAATTGGCTACTCATGAACTTTACTAATAGTACAGTCATATGACTTCCCGGAAAAAAGGCACGCGCGTATCAGATTCGCCGGCTTTTTCAGCTGGGTCGTGAATTCTATGTCTGCATCGAGGTCAAATAAAATAGCACCTTGTGTAAAAAGAGCGTGGTTCCAATAACCTTCGCGCCGCATGTGTAACCCACCCTGTATATAGCATTATCAGCGTATAATATTCCCACTGCTGGGACGGGTTAAAAAAAAAAATTTAAAGAAAAAAAACAATAATAATGAAACACAAAATGTCAAAAAAAAATGAAAAAAAAAACAAAAAAATAGTGAATGAAAAAAATTTTTTAAAAAAGCAAAAAAAAAATTAATGATGAATGTCACATGTTTTCGATTTTATGGTTCAAGAAAATGCCAGTTTCCTCACGATGTTCTCCTTCACCGTATAGACAACAGTGGTAATGAAATAAACTCCACCAAGTACCTGCCTGGGTCAGAATCCACGACCACCACGATTCGTAAGCCGGGGTCGTTACCACTAGGCTTTCAATACTATCAATATTATCCCCTTTATATGCTCAAGAGTAAACGACGTACCTGTATCAAGACCCCAGTAGACACGCCGACAGATGCGAGAGCACCCAGCATTCCTCTGAGATGTGGCTGTGAGACCTCGCATGTGTAGACCCTGGCAGGCGCACCCACCATGCCCGAACCGAACCCAATCATCAGCCTACCTGTAATATATAGACAGATTAGCTAGCATAGTAATAAAATTTCCTGCTTGTCCTAACAACAACGACTTTGGCGCCTTCAGTAGCGTCCATAGTTTGATGGACGCTACTACGGTGCTATTCTGTAAAAATTTCACCGTGAAAACTTAGGTGAAGTGAGCATGGAGTGAGCTGCCAATAGTGTCAATTCCTAGCAAAAACAAACTCACTTCGCTTAAGTTTTCACGGTGAGATTTTTACAGAATCGACCGGCTGCAGGCGCCAAAGTCGTTGCCAAATTCTGATCCAACTTAATTTAGATTGCCATCGACACACTAGGATTATATTTCATAAAAGTCGCATAAAATCTTTCACGTATTGTAATGTAGAACGACTTATGAATGAATGACGTTTGTAGGCACAGCATTGCATTTCCAGTTTGGGTATATACAAAGATTCAAAATAAGAAATTGGCAAAGTTCATAAGTGCTTGACAACAGCCCCATAATTATTTAATACTAGCTTCTGCCCGCGACTTCGTCCGCGTTCTTGATCCCCCAACCCACCCCATCGCATCTCATCGCTTGCCCGCGCTATTACCTTGTTTTTGCTTAGCATTCTTTCTGACTTTTTTTCGTTTAGCTCGGCTCCTAAGGGTCGTAGCGTGATGTTAAATAACCTATAGCCGTTCTTAAGAATTGGGCTATCAAGTACAAAAAGTTTTTTTTAAATCCGACTGGTAGTTCCAGAGATTACCCCCTACATACAAACTGACAAACTTTACCTCTTTACAATATTAGCACAATTAGTATAGATTCTGCTGGCTTTATTTGTAATTAGGTACAATGTTTATGAGTTGATCGTTTCATTTTAATAGATAATGAGATTCCAATTTATTCGCACGACCTCAAACGCCGGCTGTTATGTTGATTGTCATTACAAACAAATAATGTACGTAATTGGTATGACGATTCCTTTTTTTTTTCGTTTCTACGTTTCTAGGACAGGGGCCCAAGTCTGCTATTTTTATAAATTCGTCATTCCAACACGATCCCATTGTCATTTTGCTAAAAGTTCGTAATCTGCTAAATTCATAATGGTCGATCATTGGTCGGTCAATGGGACAGAACATAAATACGATACTCGTAACGAATTAAAAGCAATGACTGCACAATGACGTTCTAATGGTAGGTCACTGATTGAAGGAACTGTCAAAATTTTTGCAGATTACCGCCTAAGTCAGTCATTCATTTGTCATTATGTACGAGATTACAATTCTATGCCATTTCTTTCAATGGAGTGTCAGTGGTTGACCATTGGAAAGTCATAATGACGCCATTATAATATTAGATTACCAAACTTGTCAAAATCAACAACTATGAAATCAATGATAGACCATTCTGACAGTGTTGTAATAGCAGATGTGATAGCAGACTTGAAGCCCAGGAGTTTGATAGGCGAATGCTGTTCGCTAATTAACAGACGAGTAACTACAGGTAATAAAAATATTTCAAATTAATATCAGTTTTCTTCACCATACATAAAACATTATTCAATAAGATCGCTCTCTTTTAACATGCGACTTATAGCATTCATTTTGAAACTCTTCTGTATGGACGACGGCGTACAGAAGATCGCGGGGAAGACTTGGATGAGACTCATACAGACCAGGAAATCATATTACAAAAGGGCGGAGGCCTATACACAGAGGTAGGTGGAACAAGCCTGCCAATGATGATTAATCATCATCAGGGAATAGAGGAAAAAAACATTTTCTTACCAATATAAAGCATAGGAACATTCTGTGCAAAAGCGACCATGAGCCATCCAAATATGAGCGGTATTTCCGTGATGATGAGCGTCCTCCGGCGTCCAATATTGTCCATCAGGTACCCGCTGACGATGCATCCTATTGGAGTGCCGGCCGCGCTTAAACTGGCTGAAACAATGGAAAAGTAAATAATAAAGTAAGTTTTTATCTGGTGCGATCAACAGCCTCCACGTGTGGTGAAACCTAAACGTACTTCTGGCGCACTCTGGGCACAGTCAGCTCTGCCTGTTAAGATCTTGGCGACTGTCTCATAGTTTGCCAAAGCAAACAAGCAAGCTAGTTCTTCTATGATGTTCAAATCCAGATCTCATGCTAAAAGATGGCTGGGAAAAGGTCCCAATGTTCTTTTGTTTCTTCTAATAGGTACAATACGACCGACGTAACTTGCAACTGGCACTATAAGAACTTTCGCGCATGTTCTCTCACTCGCACTCGCCTCATGTCACCATTTGGTTCCTAAAAAATCTTCTGCGCAAAGTTCAGGCCCGCCAAGTTACGTCGGTCGTATTGTACTTTAAATGGTCATTATTAGCATGGGAGAAAAGACGAAAAAATGCCACATAAAACCTGGGGTTTCCCAGAGAATTTAAAATACCGCCTCATTTCAAAAAGTGTATTTACGGGATTAGCAACAAATCTCATATTAATCTCTACGCAAAGTCAAGGCTTAGAGGTTCTGTATGTTGACTTGTATTAAATAGGAAGACAATTTTGTTTTCATTTATTACATAAAGCCTTATACATAACTAGCTTTCGCCTGCGACTTCGTCCGCGTGAAATTTCACCCTCCTCCCAGTCACCCTCTTAGGAGTGGAATTTCGAAAAACCCTTTCTTATTGGATACCTACTATTCACAAAGAACACACCCTCCAAATTTCATGTCTCTAGGACCAGCGGTTTAGGCTGTGCGTTGATATATCAGTCAGTCAGTCAGGACTTTGAATTTAATATATATAGATATACTTCAGGCAGAACTCGGCTCCACATAATTGTTTTAAATGAACTCGTCTATGGTAATTTATCTTGTAGTGCTTACAAAGTATTATCTGGAGATTACAGAAGATGGGTTGTACACATAGATATCCGGTTGTACACGACGTATGTAAGATAAGAGAAATGTAACTGATTATCTAATATCTAACTGCGCTAAATGCGCAATATCACATCCGGATTACTATTTTAGCTTATTTTTGGTTAACCAGTCATCTTTTTCGCATTTTCCGCCTTGTCGCTAAAAGAAGCCTGAATCACCTAAATGTGGAAAATATTGAATGATTAATACTTTTAGCCTTCGTAAGGCCTTCGTAATCAATTCGTAAACCTATTGACACGCTGTTTTTAAAAAACCTATTGTATTCTCTATGGGCAACATCACCGCCAGTTATGATGAAGTGTCATAATCACACTTTGAAATACCAATACAAATTCTCCTCTGTTTCTCCACTTTTACATTAATCTCAGGAAGACAAAAAATAGGTATTAGTTTTCCTAGACGTCTTTGAATCTTTAGTTTACTGTCGTATCAAGACTGTCATGCTTTAAGCTCCTTAATTTCTGAGTTGAGCGATTACTGACAAATGCTTGCACTGATTGGACAGGATTCTTTCCTCAAATGATCATTTCAGACACTAATTTACATGGTGCTCACATGATCTGACCAAGATTATGTGTGGACTTTAAAAGATACTTTGACCCCTGAGATTGTTTTGATAGTAATCCTCTCAGGGGTAGTAAAGTTCAAATAGGAAACGTCGACTCCATCTAGTTTTTTTTTTTTTAAAGTGAATCCGATATGACAGAATAAACAATATCATTACATTTTGACGGTCAAAAATCCACACATTTCTCAGGACTCTCGCGACTTCTAGAACATAGATTAGCCTAGCCGGTGACAGTAGTATAATATGATAAATATTGGTATTCTTACCTATCCAACTAGCTTGATTATCATCAACATGTATGAAGGAATCCGGTTTCCTCATCTGCGGCAGCGACGTGGCAGAGAAGCCGAAGGCCATGCCTGTGTTGATGGTGCCCAAGTTGGCAATGAAGGATGCCACCACCTGCCTCAAGGCTGTGCCCCGACCTGCTTTGCCCAGCTGCTTGTTGGGTAAAGGAGTCTTCGTGATGGTGGCTGGTACTCCATTATTGATGAAGGGTATGGAGTCTTTCCTGGAACAAAGATGGTAGATTATTAATATGGCGTGG
Organism: Oligia latruncula; assembly: GCA_948474745.1. Taxonomy (NCBI): domain Eukaryota; kingdom Metazoa; phylum Arthropoda; class Insecta; order Lepidoptera; family Noctuidae; genus Oligia; species Oligia latruncula. Next base: position 16,564,766 of record OX419686.1, read on the forward strand.
GGTTGAAGGGGTGTTAGGGTAAAATGTTTTAAAGAATAGATGAAAGGTGTTCTATTCGCGAAAAACATTTTTGTTTTCGGTATAATGATGGTAATTTTTCGCTTGTCACTAACTAATGCAAATAATAGCTGAATAAAAATGAAGTAAGTACATCCAGTCAAAAAGCAAATAACTCATGTTTTTAATACTCTCTTCAAAACCGTAAAAAATATAACTACAATAGAACTTTAATGTGGGCAATCAGTACCAGCGGGGTAATTGCGTAACAAACTATCAGCGATGGGTTTAATTTTGACAGTTCAACAACATTCATTACGTTATTTACGTTGTTGAGCAGGCACATTTTTCGAACATATGAAGCAATGGATTAGCAATATCCTTCAAAATGATTCAGATTGAGATCAATAGTGTGTTACGCAATTAGGGTGCTGCGGTGCTATTCTGTAAAAATCTCACCGTGAAAACTTAAGGAAGTATGTTTGAAATGAGCTGTCAATCCCTAGATTCCCTAGTGTTAGGTAGGATGACAGCTCACTTCACGGATGTTTTCACGGTGAGATTGTTACAGAATAGGACGGCTGGTGTAAACCTATAGCCTGTAAAAAATCTCACCGTGAAAACTTAGGTGAACTGAGCATGGAGTGAGCTGTCAATAGTGTCAATTCCTACCAAAAACAAACTCACTTCACCTTAGTTTTCACGGTGAGATTTTTACAGAATCGACCGGTTGTTCTCGAGAAATCAGTATCATGCGTCCACTCTATAATATTAATTGCCATTTCTTTCCTCGTAAAATAAATTAATTAAGAAGATTATCATTAAATTACACGTCCATATAATATGCTTATTGTTCACCTCTGTGAACAGTGTTGGGGTTATCTCCCAGCGATAAAGAAGCCTTTTCGACCTCAATTCGCATTATTAACCCTCAGATGCCAATGATATCTACTCAATATTTTACTATCAACGTAAATATTGTTAATTCCAATACATTGACTTGTAAACATGATAATTGCCATTTTTAATGATAATATTATGCTTCACATGTATTAAAATTGCAGTGATATTTTATGATATTTTTTATCGTTTGTAGAGAGGAAATTCTTGAGTTATATACAATGTAAAGATTTAATTTATTCTAATCTATTCGACGCTAGTTTTTCTTAAGGTAATTGAGGAAACATTAATAAATTATTTATGTTCATTCAACTTGTGAGATATATAATGAATTAGGCGAAAGCGCCAGGGTAGCCCGCGAAATTCAATTTTTTTTAGGTTTTTTGCAATTTGCTGATCAGTATTAAGTTGTACGTTGATTAAAATATGATTCGCGGCCGTAACAAATATGTATTTACAGAATTATAATCATTAAAGTCATCAACACAACTCTCTAAGACCAAGTAATCCCACTGAATGACTACCTATTTCATGAAATCTTGACATTTAGGGAATAAACTAACTTAACAATTTGTAGGTACTACTGATTCTAAGGACTTTTATTGTTTCTAAAACTTGCGTTTTTTTCGTTTAGGTACTGTAAGCCCCTTAACACTTCGGAAAAATGTCTACACATACTAAGAAACCTTTTGTTTGAAAGTGTCTACTTCCTAATCATAACTTTATGAGCGTGAATTCCCACTGGGTAACTACTAAAAAACTTCGTTCTAAGATTGAGAATGCCTACCTGCATGAAAACGTATTACGGCTAGATAACGTGAAAGAAGACATTCAAGATAACACTACCTAATAATGTTTGTGAAGACTTTATTATTACTACTTACATTTCGTTGGCATCATTTAACGTTAACTTAAATCAGTGGGTTATCTTTAATAACTTATATCTTGTCACTTTGTTCACCTTTGTTTCACCAGAGCAAAATGGCGGCTGAAAGCGTTAAAGTAGGTAAGTACCTATTTCCTTGAAACCATTTTTTTCGCAAAAATTTCTTTTTTTGGACGGATTTGCAGGGATTTACCTGAAAAGTTGTCTTGCGCAAACCGTTTATATGTTAATATATTCGTTATCAGTTTACTTGCAACAATCTGATGGTCGAAGACTAAGTGATTCATCTATCTTATTTGCCTGGAATAAAAAATTATACCTGTATGAATTCCTTGTGTACAGTCAACAAAGGAGTTAAGTATACAGGAGCGTCGGATATAGTTGAAGTTTACTAAGAAACCGATGGATGTTCTGGACTGAAATTTAATTTAATAAATGAGCTGTTTGTTTTCTATTAATAAACTAAAATTTTATTCGAGAATATCCATCGGTTTCTTAGTAAACTTCAACAATATCCGACGCTCCTGTATACTTAACTCCTTTGTTGACTGTACCTATTCCATTATCTCCTCATTTTACTATCTTTCTTACATTTAAAACTCTTAAAATTCAAAAATTAAAAACACTGCTAGACTAGATATCAGATTAATTGTATCTCCATAACAGCATATTATCTTCGTTTTCCTGCTACACTGGCTCCTAAATTGGTTAATTAATGAGTACACCCGAATAAACGTCACTATGAGGCCTTATGGACCACCCAGCGAGCGCTGCAGGGGTTAAGACGTCAGAGCAAAAACAATCGTAAGAGCAATTGAATGGAGGTATTTATTAACGCAAGTACCGGCTCTTCTTCTTTTCCTAAAACGATAAGCTGGATAAGAGATCCGAGGCATGCAGTTCAAGGTTGCAATCACACTCAGTTTTTAGGGAAATAAATATATAGGGTGACTGGTAATTAGTGACCGATACTTAAACACGTGATTTTACTCATCATTATGAACAACTTTCACTATGGGACCAAACCTGAAATCGCGAAAAAAAATCAGCTGTTCTCTACATTTATGTTCGCTTAACCCGTCAGAATGAAGGGAGCAGCTGATTTTTTTTTCGCGATTTCAGGTTTGTTCCCATAGTAAAAGTTGTTCATAATGATGAATAAAATCACGTGTTTAAGTATCGGTCACTAATTACCAGTCACCCTATATACTCGTATGTATATTTTTTGCAACAGGGACTGAAAGGGGGTCTGAAAAATTTGATGTGGGGCTACTAGGGCATGTGGGGTATCATATTTATGAAAGAGCGCAAATAGTTCTGGCCGATACAAGAGAAGATGCGAAATAAAAATTTAAATTTTGTCATCAGATAATAAATAAATTAAACACTTCATCTTAGCAACAACATAGAGGAAAACTGCACACATATATAAGTATTCACAACAAGCCTGCACTATTACGTAAGTAAGGCCAAAAGTAACGACAGGCCACGAAAATCGCCATTAAACCAGTATTTATTATTCTGCATCGCTGGAGGAAAGTCATCAGGAGTATAAATACTGTCATTGATGGCCTAAGACGCGTTATCAATGTGGACATGATCGTGCATGTGTATTGCACCTAATGAGGTCCTTCTGGTGCCTCATAAACGTTTCAAAGATCACGGTTATCATCTACTGTTACTGATAAGATCATAGGTACTACATAGCATTTCCATCGTCGATTTGCAGGTGTTGAGGGACAGAAAAATAGGCATTATTGATTTTATTTCAGGTTTTCTAGCCTAATTTCCAAGTGAAAAACGGTGGCGTACCTACTTAGGTAGGTACCTACGTCACTTTAAAAATGGTAAAAGCCAAAAAAACAGATCAAATTTCAACAATTTAGACAAGATCTTTTGGATCTAGACGACATACTGTACTCACAATTCAACAATTGAATTTGCTTTTAAGGTCAAATAATCAAAGATATAATTATCTGCTCGATTATATTCTCTAAATCCAGCAAAACAGTTGTCCAAACTGCATAAATATGTACGAGTAAAGGAAAGGAAATTGTAATCGTCGATAGTTTAGAGGTCTAGATTATCTGATGCCAATTAATATCGAAGGTGTGAGGTCGATTGCGACAACAGTGTCACTGGTATTACGATGCTAAACACGATGTTTGGAGTCATTTACGTACAAATGCTCGTGAATGACAGTTTTACCTACAATTCTTATTCTTAAACTATTGATTTGCACTTGATAGACCAGCAGTGGATGCCTTCCGAACCCTTGGCATTATACATTTAAGTAATCTCATAAGCCTTTTATTTCAGGCACTCTTTTAAACTACATCACACAACACGACCAATTTTAGGAGAAAAGCCCGCTTGAATTCCATTGCAAAGCGAAGATCCTTTGCTATAAAGATCACCTAAACGATATGTGACTATATTACTTTAGTAAAAAGCGTAGTGTGGGACGCCCCCCAGCTAGATGGACGGACGACCTAAAGAAGGTGGCTGGGGTAGACTGGATGCGGAGGGCGGAGGACAGGGTGCTGTGGCGCAGTCTGGGAGAGACCTATGTCCAGCAGTGGACTGCGATAGGCTGAGTTGATTGTTGATTGATTGATTGACTGCACTTTTATAAGTAACTTTATAGTTCTGGTTTTCTTTCAATATAAAATTTTCGCCCAACTAAGATTTTCGCAAAACAAAAGAGTGATAAGCGTCAAAAATTTTACCAAGAACTCTAAATAGGTGATAACTGAGCATTTTTCATTTGTTTACGTCAAACTATTTACCCTGTTATTGGCCCTGGCACACTATCATTATTTACTGTATTTACCACCTCGTCATATCGCTCTAATTCCGAAGTTAAAGTAAATAAAGCATGTGTCTAATACGATGAGATTATTTCATTACTTAGTGATTTTATCCTTCTTATTAATATGTAAGTAGTGTACCTACTAAGAAACTGACTTTTGGTAAAGGTTTTAAGCACAAAAATGATGGCCTGTGAAACCTTCTGATTAGTTTTTAACCGAATTTAAAAAAGTAGGTGGCAAAAACGAAAATTCAAAACCAAAGAAACCGACTTCCGAAATCCAAGTTATTTTTCACATTGTAGCGTTTTTTATTTGGAAGTCTCTTGTTTTTAGGGTTCCGTAGTTCCTACAAGGAACCCTTGTCTGTCCGAGGTTTTGCTAAGAGACCGTTAGTACTAGAAAGCTGTCATTTTGTAGGAGTGTGTATACAATTACGCCAACAAAGTGGTAAAATAAAATTTTGGAAAATATTTTTTTTAGGGTAGCTTCCCTACATGTGAAGTGGAGATGAATATAATTTTTTGACACAGTCTTCAAGTCAGACGTAAGCAACACAGACAGTTATAAGATATGATTTCAATTGGCATTGAAAATATATTACTTACGAGTAATATAGCTATATTACTCGTAAGTAATCTATTACTAAACTGCATATTAATACAAGCAAACGAAAAAACTATGGCATTATAGTTACGTTTGTATGTGTCGTCATCATCAAAGAGAGGAAGCGACACGACTGTCGAAACTGCTTCCAATTGTCCTAATTAACTAAGTACGTAATTATGCTAACCGGGGAATCGAAGGAGTGGCTAGACTAGAACATCCGATTGATTACAAGACTACAGTAGGCCAGTTTTATAACGTCCTGAAACAAGAACTTAATACAATACCAGGAGAAAAAAAAACATTATAATGTAACCATTACAGACATTAATAGGAACTAAGTATGCATTCCTTCATTAGGTGTATTAAATTAGTTAAATTAAGTTAGGGTCAAATTAAATTAGCTAGCAAAACTCTGCAGATGTGATGGGTATGGATATCATCATCATTATCAGCCTAGTCTTATCCCAACTATGCTGGGGTCGGCTTCCAGTCTAACCGTATGCAGCTGAATACCAGTATTTTACATGGAGCGACTGTCTATCCGATCCCCACAACCCAGTTACTGGGTAATATAATTATGGTATCGATATCTAAACACAATAAAAAAAAAAACATATGATGCTTTTTCATATGATGCTGAATGCTTCATAATTTCTATGATGAATAAACCGACCATCACCAAAAAACTTCGAACAATAATATAAAGATTCACACACCCCTAAATAAAAAAAAGACCTTATATGGTTCTCCGAATCTTATTCATATAATTATGTAGGTACTTACTTTACTATTACAACTAGTATGCTAGACAATGCAACTTAAACTACCCATGAGAACAAAAACATGGATGGGAAAACACAACATAACGGTCTTAGAAAAATTCTAACAACACAGCTTAAAATAATTTAAGTAACCCATGACGAAAACACACACTTGAATCTCGGAACGCCATCTATGCCCGACAATAATAGGACAACACAGGCTAAAACCCATGGAAACGTTGGAAAACAGCCTTTGCCTAAAACTGGGACAGCACAGGCTAAACCCATGGAGACAACACAGGCTGAACCCATGGAGACAAAAGCGACTCCCAAAGTAGATAGGTAGTTAAGAACTTACATAGTACCATAATAAGCCACCTCGTTATGGGAGTCTTTCGCCAGATAGGGGCTGACCAAACTGCTCCTAAATAAGAAATATTATTGAATTTTTAAAAACCATAAATTACACTAATCCACTTTTGGCGAAATTTTCGTTTGTGTACGTAATTTTGGATACATTACCAGATGAAGCGAAAATCACATTGCATTACTTTGCATGATACCTAATATTAGAGAATAATTTCTGATACATATAAGTTGGAGAAATTTAAAAAATACCAAACATTTTATCTATAATTATAAAAATTCAAAGTACTGACTGATATATATCAACGCACAGCCTAAACCGCTGGTCCTAGAGACATGAAATTTGGAGGGTGTGTTCTTTGTGAAGAGTAGGTGATCCAATAAGAAAGGGTTTTTCGAAATTCCACCCCTAAGAGGGTGAACTTTCACGCGGACGAAGTCGCGGGCAGAAGCTAGTTTTATCATAAAGGTAGGTAATATACTTAAACTAGACGAGTTGATTGAAGTTGATAGTATTGTTATACTTCCGTAAAACTTCACTATTCACCGCTAAACACATTGGAATTTAGACATTCTATGTCTTGTGACATCCTTGGTCTTTAAGTGGCAAAAAAATAATCAAACTGGGTATTTATGGCATCTAACCTTGTGCAGCATGAAGATCCACGCAACATGTCATAAATATTATAATTATGTATATGTGAAAAACGCTTTGCGTAACCCAAAATTCATTGACGTCAAAAATAAAAGAGGAGCGAAAAAGGTCTCGTGCAAAATGAAAAACGTTTGACGTCAAAATTAGCAAATGTTGGTGCCAATAACAGCCAACAATGAGTTGGTGCCAAACTAATGAAACATAATTGGCCATGCTTGTTTGTTTACAAAGTGTTAATGTGTTACCGCGGCGCACGAAATGGAATCACACGACTATATTATTGAACACCCACGTGATAATAAGATTATTTGCATAAGATATTGTGTTCTTTGATAACTTCAAGTGTCGTTAATTTGAAACCTATGGAGCAGCAATAACAAGTGTTGTTGTTGGTTGGCGATTTAACGACGGAGATCTACTAACTTAACTTAACTTTAAGACCAGTGGGGTAATTGCGTAACACATTAGCAATGGCTTTCATTCATTGCGTTATTTACGTTGTTGAGCTGTTGAGCATACAATTTTTTCAAACGTGAATATGGAGCAATGGCTTAGCAATAGGTATCCTTCAAAATGATTCCGATTGAAATTTGAACTAGTCTCTGGTTTGGAAAAAAATCTATAAGTTTCAACGCCAATACAAAACATATTGAACTACATACAACTACATCTTGCAAGCCATGTGCGTGTATACCTATGTTTTGGACAAATAAAGGATCTATCTATCTATCTACTCATTTAATTATTAAAATTTATTAAACACTTATCTCTAGAGAGGGATGAGGATTTACCGGTTTTCATTCTTGTAATCAAGACCATCGTAAACCTATATTTGGCCTAACTTTATCCCGGGTATTTAAACTGATTACTAACACGAAAGTAGCAGATACTAACACGAAAGTAGCAGATAGAGAATAGAAATAGAAAATATTGTATTGTCCAGGTAATACAGTAGGTAAGCAGGTTCACAGGTTAACAGCAAATTGACACGACATGAGGGACCCACAGCTGAGTACAATATATTATTTGCCAGTGAGCCCCAAACTACACAGTTAGCCTGTAGACTATATCAAAGACATATAAACAGGAAGATATTACATATTCCGAACCTCAAACCAAATAAAAAACCAAAACTTGTGTGCACGTAGTGAGGTGTAAGTTTGATTGTAAATGGTTGTAAATGTGTGTGTTTGTTTTAAGTACCATCCGAGGACGTGCGTATGAATACACAAGGCACGACCGAGGACCTTTTCAAAGCGAGGACCTTTTCGAGGGTCCTCGGTTTGACTTGACCAAAGATTCGTATTCTGCAAGCGATTTTGAGTCTTTCTATATACTTAATACGAAAAAGTTGTCTGAACCTCGGTTTGGTCAAGATTATTCATAATCTTACACAGACATTGTGTATCCACCAGATGGTGCCACTGTCGCCTCATACACAGACTCTTTACACTCATTTCACGTTTGTTGTATTATCCGAGGACCTATGTGTTAACTTTAACACAAAAGACCTCGGTTAGGTAGCTTTTCCAGACAATGTGTATTTAAGACCTCGGTTTGCTAGATTTTCCGAACAGTGTGTATTCTAGTCCTCGTTTCGACAGTTTTCCTTGTGTGTAGAAGACAAATTATATGCTATCATTTAAATAAAATTATGAAGGAGAAAATCGAAGGTAGACTGAATCCTTAAACAAATCGTTGGTAGCTACTAGGTGGACGAGGAATAATCAGGCTTTTTCTGCAGCATGTGCTAAGTACCTAGGCCCGCTTATATTATACAACATTATGATTTGCACTATAAAATATTGTATTGTCATAGGAGCTAAATACGTGTGCTTTTCATAAAGAAAATAAATGCCTTCCTAGGTGAAATGTCTGCAGCAAGATTTGAAACAAATATAAAGTACAAAGAAATACAGAACATGAACATACTAAAGGAAATCACGTCATAAACTTTACTGAAATAAAAGTAAGTAGGTTTATTTTAAAATGGAACAAATTATTTAACAAACTTTTACCAACGATCTACTTATAAAACCGACTTCCAAAAAAAACACTACAAACTGAAAAATAACTTTAATTTCGGAAGTCGGTGTCTTAGGGATCAGTATTTTAGTTTTTGCCACCGACTTCCGAAATTAAAGTTATTTTTCAGTTTGTAGTGTTTTTTTTGGAAGTCGGTTTTTTTTTTGTTAAAAAGTTTTTATTTCTCGCTTTTTAGTGGGTCTATTTATAATTTATCTAAGTTACAATAGCCTAATGTCAACTTGCCCATCGCCTTTTTATAAAATATTCCTTTTCTCGATGCAGGGACGTTAATTGTTGAGGAGTTCTCCTTTTATTAGTTTTTAGATTAGATGCTGATAATCCTGGCTGCAGCATCAGGCCAGACTTATGTCAACATTGCATTGAACTTAAAATTAGTCCTGTTTAAAATGAGCCCAAACACGACTACGGTGCTGTAATTTAAAGGTTCGTACTTTTTCTGATGCTCCTGGCTTCAGCATCAGGTCTTCGGTGTTCCTCAGTAACAGTACGTTTATCCACACATCGAGCCCTTTTCAATGAGCCTAAACACGATATATCTGCTGTTAGTTGTCGAGGAGTTAGGTACTCTGCAGACTATCCTGACTGCAGAGACCAAATGTGGCAAATGCCCTATCAAACATCAAAACAATTACACTAAAAAACAGTCCTTGCCTGTTCGAGTAACTTCTTACTGTTAAGGAGTTGTACCTTCCATCATCAGCCCAGCTACCTGAGATGGTGACAACCATACACAAATACACAAGATACTTCATAAAATATGCGAAAAACAATAAGTGAGCCTATAAAATTTGAGGGTTGCCCTCGATTTCTCTAAGATCCTAACTTGGTGACAATGGGACCACCTCAGAACTATCTACTTTCGAACAAAAAAAGAATTTTGAAAATCCGTCGACAATTGGCGGCGTATTCGATGAACAAACATACAAAAAAAAAAAAAAAAAAAAAAAAAAAAAAAAAAAAAAATAATACATACAAACACCCGAACATAGTACCTCCTCCTTTTTGTAAAGTCGGTAAAAAATAATCATCAAGTTGCAATAACATCTTTGAGAAGCATGATTATAAAACTTACATAACAGTTAATAGAAAACGACTCAAACAAAAAGACTTATAGAAACCATAATTAAAAGAAATCGACATAAATTGGGCTAAAAACTTGACATAAAATTTCATAACACAATGCTTAGTTAGAAAACAACAAAGAAATATTATCAAGCGAGATCAAAATAATTTGGGAAGCATGCAAACTTAATAACTTAATGGCGCCGATTCCCTTGTTCACAGACTAAACAAAATTTAAGTTCAGTGCATCTTTTTCTTTATATTTAAAAGGACAGAAGATAAATATTAGTTTAGTCCTGTCAAATTAAGATATTCCATAGCAAGTTTAGACGTGATCATAAACATGGCTATTAAAAATATTTTATCCCCATAGGGGTGTAGTTTTGAAAAATCGTCTGGGATGTTTCTATAGCTTGACTTAAATATTATGACCAATTATCATATCAAGCCACGTAATAAAATACTCCCCTAAGAAATTGACTATCCCTCTTCACCCCGTTAGGGGTAGATTTTCTAAAAAACCTGATATACTTACTTTATTATTTATTTTGGTCTTACATACTGAGTTTCGAATTAATTGGACCACGCGTTAAAATTCTTCCATACAAAATTTAGACCCCCAATCTCCCTTTAGTTTCAAGTTTATTAACCATATGAATAAGATTTTTCATATAAACTGTATTCTTGGTCTTCACCCCCACAGGGGTGGAATTCCGAAAAATCGTTTGTTATATTATTATGTTCATTACTTCACTCGAAGATTTATTTATACCAATTTTCTAGTTATTCAAGCCACGCAGTAAAATCCTCGTTTGTATAATTAACTACCCCTTTTCACCCCGTTAGGGCTAGATTTTCGAAAAACCCTGATACACGGTATTCTTTATTTTTGGTCTTAAGTATAAATACTGAGTTTCGAGCTAATCGGACCGCAAGTTAAAAATCTTCCATACAAATTCTCACACCCCACAATCCCCCTTTAGGGGGTAGTTTAGAAAAACAAAAAATGCCAAACTTCATAATTTACTTATTATCTAAGTAAATTATGAAGTTTGGCATTTCTTGTATTTGTGCCAAGTTTTTTAACTCAAGGAATAAGATTTTTCATACAAACAAAAAACAAGGGGGTAAAAAGGGGGATCCCTTTTCACCCCCTTAAAGGTTGAATTTCCAAAAACCCCTTCTTAGTGCTCCCCTACATTATAAAAGGAAGCCGTGTGCAAAATTTCACAATCTCAAACTCAACAGGCACTTTTGAATTGTCAAGGGGTCGGTCAGCTCAGGGAGAGAGCCTCCCGTCCCAGCCGCCGCGGGAGACGCTCCGGGCGTCGGGAGCCGCGCGACGACTCCCGGCCACCGTAAGCGCGGGCCTGCGGGCGGAGAGTAATGGGTAGCTCACCGTCCGATCCGATCAGGACCAGGCCCGTGCCGGACGGCACGTACGTGTTCCACGCGCACCTCAAAGAGATGTCAGCATCGAGGACCCCATAGGGCCGAAGCCTGCCGGGTCAGCGGGATTGTCCGAAAGGGTTACCGCTGGCCCGGAACATAAAGGGCTAAGGAAGGAACACGGGTCCGCTCCGCAAAAAAAAAAAAAAAAGGGGTCGGTCAGTCAGAAAGATGAAGCTAGTTGCCCATTCCAAAGCGCAGGTACCTATGGAGAAGAAAAATCAATATTTCTAGTCAGGAATCGAACCCGTTGATTTTGAAAAAAAACACACTATTTATTACACCATTCGATAGTGTCGCTGATAAGGATCGATTTCTGGGTTTTTGTTTACGTTATAAGCAACAATCACGAGTGTTTAACAAAATAAAGCCGTTACTGTCGGCTCTCTTTGATAAATAATCCTTTGAGAAGCGCTGACAAACGTAAAGACATTGACTCGTCCTCGCTTGGTACTTCATTTTAGAAAAAGTGTGTAAGAAATAAATCGGAACATTGATTATTATCTTACACGTAAAATGTTTTAGGTAGGTAGGTAGGTATTTTCCAGGTCCTCGGTTTGTACAAGTTCTACGCGAAAAACTGTCCTCGGTTTAGTGATATAAAGTCTAACACAACGTCCGCACTTTGTACAAGCTATAAGAAATATTGTGTAAAAATACGTCCTCGGAAGGACGTCGCAGGGCTTACGTAAGAGGTCCTCGGTTGGCTTACACAAAGTCCTCGTAAGTGCATCGTTGGTCACATTTAGCTGTGTATTTCAGGTCCTCAGTATGATAGCCGAAATTCATACAGAAAAATGTTGAGATAGCATTATCCCAATAAGCTCATCACTATAGATTTACTCACCTGTCTCTTTCTATCTTATTCTAAAAGGCCAACGAGGTATTTAAACCAGTTTTTTGGAGGGTCCTCGGTTCGTTCTAGGACTAACAAGGTCCTCGTAAGGGTGTCTGTACAAACAGGGGTGCGTGTGAGCGTGTATGCACAGAGCGGAGGTGTACTTTTTGCATGCTTCACTGTATTGTTCGCAGCGCTATGTCTTGACTTTTTATTTGGTCTGAGGTCCGAACCTTGCCAGAATCAAACATCACGGATCAAATTCTTGATAGTTTCTAAAGAACAATGATCAAAGTCTTCAACGCTATCATTCTTTCTTAACCTCCTCAAGCAAGGACACAAAATGGCAAGTTCATTACAAGATAATGAGCCACTATTTGCCCAACAATGCGAGCAGTCGTAGACGCGTCATCCTTATCTGTCATGCGACACATAACTCGCTCAAACAAATGAAAATACTCGAGTAACTACATCTATGTAATTAGTTCAATTACTTTCGTGTTAATTGAACTTGTTTAGGGTAAACTGAACAAATCATGTGATGGTTTTCCATCACATGATTTGTTCAGATAGCATTTTCTGTTATTGAAGACGTTTGGTTTTTGACTTTTATCATCTGTTATTCTTGCATAAACCCACTTCAGTTGAAGAAGAAGTTTGACATAAAAAGGGGGTTAATACCAATTAACCTCCTTTTCAAGTCAAACTTCTCCGACCGTGCTTCGCTACAGTCCGTTGCAAGAGAAACACATAACAGTTTCATACGAACGACTACGTGTTCTGCGAATTTGATCTTTACTAGCTAATATAAGTGTCGCACTGATTTTATTTTATTTTAATTTAGTATTTATCATTTGTGACTTCAAGTGACAGCTATGTGAACAGAACCCAGCATTGCATAAATATGTATGCTATTACGCTCTTTATACCTGGAGGCTTTTATTTGGGTAGGTAGTAAGTTTTTGTTTACATTTTTAATTTCTTTGCTTGAGTACGTATAGTTTTTATTGTATTTGTTGGTATATTAGCGTGGCTAGCTGACATATGGCAAATAATTTAATGTTCTGTTTCCTGTAATTTTAATTACTATTGTATACAATCAAGTATTTTTTAACTGAACAGACAGCTGTGCTGCTGGGGAGTTTGCTGCGCCAATTCTTCTCCCCAGCGAAAGCACTAGGAAGTGGTGAAGGATGGGCGTTTTGGGGGACTGTCTTTTGTGATTTTGACGTTCGAAAAGTTCTGATTCTCAGCCTAGTTTGAATTTGATTTTTTTTGTACTGATAGGTGTCAGGAACGGATTCTCTCGACGGCCGAACTGTAGTTAATTAATAAATAAACTTTGTTAAAAAATACTTTGATAAATCTGGCATTCTCAGCCAAAGCCTAAACTGTTGGGATACACCAACTGTTCTCCTAATCCAAAAAACCTCATAATCTGTCTTTACACGCCTCTTATGATAATTATGTAATAATACTAATTTTTGCCATAAGCAATGGGATGTATACTGCCATGAAAACCTAAAACCATTTCCATTGCAGTGTCCGAATGTCACTTGTTTTTCAAGTGATGCTTATGTTTTCAAAACCTTGTTAATGTCATTCGGATACACAAACATGTCATGCTATGTTGACCATGTCGTCGCCTTACCAAAAAGCCTTTGTAAATTGTAAAAATAGAGCTATCGTATATGTATCGTAAAATGTGGCTTTCTATATAATGAACACTGACATTACAACAAAGTAAATAAATTTATGTAAACAGGGGAATTTAATATTTAGGGTGTAGACATTTTATCAATGTTGTTGTTTGTTCACGTATGTTTGTAGCTAAAATTGTATAGGTATGGAGAAATAACAAACACTGTAAGAAGAGTAGTTTATCAGGTTCGCAACCGTCTTCGCCATGTTTTTGCAAACAGTGGAGATTACTTACTGTCTTCAGTCACCTAGCGAATAACTGCGAAAGTAACTGCCTATCTGTCTATCCGTCTGTTATTTTTTCACGCCTTAACAGCTAAACGGGTATTGATGATTTTTTTTTAAACCATAGAGCATATTCCCGTGCAATGATTTTCCGACCTGCACGCTGGCGAAACCGCGGACAAAAGCTACGAGTAGCATACAATATATTTGCCAGCCACCCGGAATTAGTCTGTAATTCCAACGTCGATTCACTGATGTGTAATTTTAGACTCATTTTTATTTACGAATGTATTTTTGAACAGTGACCGTGACTTTTAAATCTTTAGATAACTCTGCTAGTATACCGAAGCCACGACTTACGTTTGACGGATAAAGATAAATCTTAAGCCATAACCGATATTGGATCATCTCCTAAGAGCTGCTCGGAAACACGTGAGGTGTGCTTCAAATAGCACCAATACGTCGGCACACTCGGCACTTCACGAATTCACGTGCACAACCAATATTAGGTATTTACAATCGCATGCCAACTTTTAAGCCATTAAGGGCGGCTAAATTCCTTTAGAAGAATGAAGGAAGAAATTCGGAACAGAAGAAGAGAATTGGACTATTGTTATAGGTGAACAATAAACCTGTAGGTACCACAATTGCATAACACACTATCAATCACACTCTGAATTATTTTGAAGGATATTGCTAATCCATTGCTTCATATGTGCGAAAGATTTGTTTGCTAAACAACGTAAATAACGCAATGAATGTTGTTGAACTGTCAAAATTAAAGCCATTGCTACTCTACTGTTAGTGTGTTACGCAATAAAGCTCATTTTAGACTACGCTATAATAATATAATAGCATATAGTTTATAGCACAACAATATCGCTCGTCATAGATACATTTAGAACACGTTCACACTTTGCTATCTAAATATATAAAATTCAAAGTCCTGACTGACTGACTGATATATCAACGCACAGCCTAAACCGCTGGTCCAAGAGACATGTTTGGAGGGTGTGATCTTTGAGAAGAGTAGGTATCCACTAAGAAAAGGGTTTTTCGAAATTCCACCCCTAAGAGGGTGAAATTTCACGCGAACGAAGTCGCGGGCATAAGCTAGTACTATATATTATTTTTTCACACCACCTGCTCGAAAATGTCAAATTATATGTCAAGCAACCTTAACCTAAAGTGAGTCATTAGTGGCCGGGGGCACAGCCGGTCAATAATGTTGTACTGGATTTCATTATGACCCGCTGGTCAATAATGTGATTTGAATTTTGGAATCTCACATGCTCAGCTAAATTGGCAGTATAGTACTTACTAACAAACACCCTTTTGTGCCAGAAAGAGGAAAGCTATTCTCGATACCCTTACTACGCGTGGATGATATTCTCGATTTCCTACAAAATCATAACGACTGCTTCTTCATATCGTTGCCATGTTTTCGAAGACATAATATTGTAAGAATAATTAGATAACTACGAACCATTTTTTAAAAGGAATGGAATAACATTAAAACTGGCATTAATAATAACAAATACCGTACCGCGCCGTAATACCGTAATAGTAATTGGCTGTAACATTAGTTAATTTATTTTAAGTAAACTGCGCAAAGATTGCTGTGGATTTTGTGAATAAATAAATAAATAATAAAACCTATCTATATTACAGTCGATTTATCACATTTTATCAAAAATACTCTATTTTCACGAGCGTCTCCAATGACGTTCTAAATTCAAAGTGCATACAGCCAATCATCCAAAACCATTCTACCAGCCCTGTATAAAGCTTAGTTTACACAAACGCCACTTCCATGAGAGTGATATCAATAGACACACACGACAAAACCGTAGAAAAGACTTTTTTTTTTGAAAATCGAATTGATCGTGTCTTGGCTACTTATTGGTAGACGCAATAAAGGCGCGAACTTTTGGCATTTAAACTTTAAATTTATCAACAAAGTATTATAAAATGTCGAGTGATGAAAGTAATTGTACTCCTGAATTCATTACAACCGAAGCTAATAATATTTCCAGTGATTTACTGCCGGAAAAGTACAACAATTTCCAAAAATGGAAAAGTACGAAAGGCGTCAAGTCCATTTCGGAACCAGTTCTATTTTGTTTTTCGTACTATGGCTATTATTTTCTCACAGTAGGTATAAAAAGTAGAGTATCCTCCTCTGGGCTAAAGGTGTCTTTGCCTTGGGCTAGCTTGAATCCCTCGCTGCATTCAAGATTCTTGTATTAACTCCCTCGCTTCGCTCGTGAGTTAAATCCCGAATCCTTCATTGCGCTCGAGATTCAATATGACGCCCGTGACATAAGACACAACTTTAGCCCCTCGGTGCATAATCTACTATAAATGGTAGTAGCCGTCTATGGTACCTACACCGGACGTAGAGTGCTACAAAGAACTTTTGGCGCCTGAATAACATTGACAGTGGGGCGTTGTTGGTAAAACGTCACAGAAATTGTGTTGACAAAACAAGTTGGCGGCGTTAGTTCCGATTTTCCCCACGCGCCAAAATTACCTTTGGCGTTGTAGATATGTAGGTAATGGATGTTAATTTAATGCAGGCTTGAAAACGTAAGACATTGTTTTTTCCTATGAAAACCACCTATTGGTGTCATGTAACAGAGATGAAAGCACAAATAAAGAGCGCCAAAACAGTATAGAAACAGATATAAAATGACAAGAAAGACATGTGCGTCACAATTTTTTTTGTTTCCGTAGTTTCATTTGTTTTATCACAAATTACATCACGCGATGTTCAAATGTTATATAACTAAATGAAGATAACAACAGATTTACTCGTTAACGTCAAAACTAAGCATGTAGGTAGCCCAGTACATGCTGTAGATACTCGTTTATTTATATATACGTAACGTACTCGTTAACGAGTATGAACTCATGAATACAAACTATGTTATGCACCTGTTTTGGGTGCTGATAGTGTATCAACTGTCACATCTGACAGTGCGATGTTACTGTCAGAAACAACTTTCTGCGGGACATGATTATCATTATAATCATAATCTTTATCTTTCTTTTGATCAACAGCCGATAATCTCACTCTTTCTTTTTTTTTTCATATTTTATTTGATGTTAGTTTTCAATCTTTATTCGTTATCCGACAGATTGTTGTTTACACATTTCATGATTCCCTTTTCCTTCAGGAACAGTTCAAGTATGATTAAATGCTGTTCTTTCCGTCATGCAAACACTGATTTTAGTTGGAAAATATCGTATATTATGCACCTCAGCAAAACATTTTACCTAAAGAGCATGCTAAAAATAGCAGGAGTGCCATTACTTTGTGCACACCGAACGTCGCAAAGCGGACATTGGCGACGACTGCCAAGCTTTGAGAACTGAGACGTAAATATGTACCAGGACTCGTGGTATTATTTATGCACTAAATAAATAATAATTTCTGCCATGAACAGGGACTGCATTGTTGCTGTAGTGGTCGCGAGCGCAATCTTGAGTGGTGGGATAACCTTAAAATGTAAGAAAGAAATAATGGCGCTAACCCAAGACTGCATTGAACAGCAATGAATGACCCATGCCGAAAAACTAATCGATGATACTCATATTTTATCGTCTTGGCTAAATAATAATCAGCATCTGCCTAGCTTTTACCCAAACATTTTAGGGTCGGTTTCCAGTGTACCCAGGTGCAGTATAATACTACATATGTATTTAGAAATATATAAGTATGTTTATCAGTTGTCTAGTACTCATAACACAAGCTCTGCTTAGCTTGAGACTAGACGGCGTTGTGTGATAGTTGTGGAATATTATTATTATTATTATTTTGTTTATATATTTTTTTTCTCTCGGCCTAGCCGGATAGAACTGATGGCACGGGCCTAAGCCAAGTGTCCAACAGTGGGGTTAGGTGTGGGAGTAATATTATAAGTAGACTGTGTGGTAGACGAAACAATATTTAAGTGGGAGTATTGATGTAAGTTGTCTGAATCACACTGAATAAATTTTCTAACTAGCCTGCATGTATTAAGAATCACTGCCTTCTGCAGCAGGTGGTAGGTGTTAGGTGGCAGGTTGAGGGAACTAAGGGACTGATGAAGCTGTTTTGGAATTACTCCTGTTGTAGATAGCACTATGGGGACTATTGTGACTTTTTGAAGATGCCACAGTCGGGTTATTTCATCTTTTAGTTCGGTGTATTTGGATAATTTTTCGGCTATTGTAGTCTGTACGTTATGCGTATTTGGCACGGCAATGTCTATAAGGAACCCAGTTTTGGTAATTTTATTAATTAATGTGATGTCGGGTCTATTAAAGTGAATTGTGCGGTCTGTGAGTATGGCTCGGTCGAAGTACAGTTTTGTTGTGGGGTTCTCTAATACCGTTTCAGGGTTGTATTTGTAATAAGGTACTATAGTGTCTATAAGTTTGTATTTGTGAGCTAGTTTTTGGTGTATGACGTTGGCTACTTGATCGTGTCGATGTTTGTAGTCTGTCTGGGCTATTGATTTGCAGGCGCCGGTGATATGTTGGATTGTTTCTGGAGAACTGTTGCATTTTCTACAAATATCGGTTGTTAAATTCTTTATAATATATTTTCTGTAGTTCTTGGTCTCAATTACTTGGTCCTGAATTGCAAGCATGAACCCTTCTGTCTCCGGGAATAGTTCGCCTCGATTCAACCACGCGTTCGACGCATCTTTGTCGACATTTGATTGGCATAAATCTTGGCGATGTCTTCCGTGTAGAGACTTCTGGGTCCACTCTTGACATTTGGTTTTGTCATCAGTCACTTTCTCGTTTCTTTGTTCTGTGGTGTCTTTTAAATTAAGAGGTGTTAAGTGTTGGTCACTTTGTGCTATTAATTTGTGGAGTGGGGATGATTCAGTTTTGGCAAAGAAATATTGCCTAAGAGCTGTGATCTGTCTGTTGTGTAAATTTAGGATATCTATAAGTCCTCTGCCTCCTTCTTTTCTCGGTAACGTTAACCTTTGTATACAAGATCTTGGGTGGTGTTTGCGAAATTTAGTCATTGTAGTGTTTATTTTTCGTTGCAAATTTTTTAAGTCAGTTTTGGTCCAATTTATTATCCCGAATGAATAGGTGAGCACAGGTATAGCAAAGGTGTTGATTGCTTTTATGGTGTTTCGTGAATAGAGCTGTGTTTTTAGTATTGTATTAAGTCGGTGTTGGAATTGTTGTTTAAGTTTTTGTTTAGTATCTTTGTAGTGTATCTGACGGGATTGATTGTACCCTAAGTATTTATAAGTGTCTAGTTCATCTAATGGTTCTATTTGTTCTCCTGTACCTAAGGTGTATTGGTGTTGGTAGTTCTGTCCTGCTCTAACTGAATTTATTTTACATTTATCTATGCCGAACTCCATTTTAATGTCATTTGTGAATGTTTCTGTTAGGTTAGCTAGTTCGTAAAGTTGACTCTCGGTTTCTGCATACAGCTTAATATCATCCATGTACAGTAAATGATTTAAAACGTCTTTCTGTGGGTCAGTCTGTCGGCTAGCTGTAGAATTTAGAGAGATTCCTAATGAGGTAGCGTTTAATATTTTAGATAGGGGGTTTAGAGCAAGGCAGAACCACAGTGGGCTGAGTGCGTCTCCTTGGAAGATTCCTCTTTGTATTTTAATTGGGCTAGTATCTGTTGTTTCTGTTGAAGTAGTTAGCCTTAATACTGTACACCAATTTGTCATCATAGTCTTCAAAAATGTAACTATTGTTGGGTTTATTTTGTAAATTTCTAACACTTGCAATAGCCATGAATGGGGGACAGAATCATACGCTTTCTTGTAATCAATATACATGGTGAATAAATCAGTTTTAGTTTTCTGAACTCTTTTTAAGATAACGGAATCTATGATTAATTGCTCTTTGCAGCCTTGGCTATATTTTCGGCATCCTTTTTGCTGTTCGGCTAAGATGTTATTGGCCTCAATGTGTTCGTATATCATTTCGGATATGCAGGATGTGATGATCTTATACAAGGTCTGTAAGCATGTAATAGGTCTATATTTAGCTGGGTTAGAGAGGTCATTGCGATCTTTCGGTATCATATAAGTTGTGCCTGACGTTATATAAGAAGGTATTATATTGGGATCTTTGATGAAGTTGTTTATAAAATTAAATAAATAACAATGAAGTGCTGTGAATTTTTTATACCAGTAACTGTGAATGTGGTCTGACCCAGGTGCTTTCCAATTATGCAGGCGAGATAGAACTTTATGAAATATTTGTGGGGAGATGTGCTCAAATGCCATTGTCTGAATGTTTGTATTATTTGATAGTTCTCCTTGTATCCAATCGGCTTGGGCGTTATGATGGATAGGTTGTTCCCATATTTCTGCCCAGAAGTTTTGTAATGCTTCTGGGTCAGGAGTGTTAAGCTCATCACCACTTGGATTGTTATTCTGAATATTTGTTGTTGCCTGTCTGATATTACGATAAAAAAGTTTTTCGTTTTGACTGAATTGGGTATTTTGTTGTTTTCTCAAAGTGCATGCTTTATATCTTTGGAGTCGGCCTGTTACTACTGAGAGTTTTTGTTTAAGTGTGTCAAGTGTGTGTGCTGCTTGTGTGTTTGGTTCTTCGTGTACTGTGTGAATTCTATATAGTTTTATGATCTTGTTTACATGTTTCTTTAATTTTCTACTTCTACTGCCGTTGATAAATTGTGTCATTCTACCTATTTTTGATCGTAAATCGTTTAATTTTCGTTCTAGTCGTCTTTGCCATTTTGGTTTATATTCTGTTTTTGTACCACGGCGGGTTATTTCTCTTGGTTCGAGTGTTATCTTGGCTCCGTTGACCTTAGCAACGGTCCATGCCGCACAATATATAACGGTCTGAAATGTGTGAAAATCTGTGTCGTTGTTAATATTTTCAGGGAGAATAATTTTGTTTAGGTAGTTAATTGTTCTTGCAAGGTTTTTAGATGGTTTTTGTTTTGGGATATAAATTCGGTTTGTAGGGCTAGTGTTTTTATAAAATTGGAGTGCTTGTTGGAAATAATCTTCTATTATTGGGTCCCTTTCTAAATTAATTTGTGGGTTAGGAAGAATTTCTGTACTATTTATTTCGGTGTTTTCCGGTGTTTGTGTACTAGGTGTGGGTTCTTCTATAGAGTTTATATCAATGTTATTTGTAAACTCGGCATTGGCATTGTTGATATTGTTATTAACTGCTACCGTTTCAATATCGTAATTGCGTGTGTTATCTATACTTAGTTCTTCCGATATCTCTAACTTTAATGAATTTAATTTCTCATCGCTTAAGTATTGATTGTTAATAATTGCTCTCCTCTGACCAGCTATTCGTTGTTCACTTAGGTGAGCAAGTGAAGGGAATTGATTAATGAAATCTTCGTACATAGGTTTTCGGTATGTAGTTTCGTTAGTGCCCAGAGCTGTAACTCTATAATATGACCGCATTATAGCTTCGTTGTGTTCACTGGTCCATCTCATTCGGGTCTGTGTTCTGTTTTGTGTGCTTTGTGTCTCTAGTGTTGTAGGATGTTTTTCTGTAGATTGTGTTGGTGTAAATATTTGTTTTCTAAGCTTGCTAGAGTTTTGTGTATGTAGGGTAAAATGGTTTAACTGTAGTTGATCTAATTCGTCTTTTACTTCATTTCGTATCTCATCTATTATTTTTTGTGATAGTAATTTGTTATTTATTACAGCTCTACGTTGGTCTCCAATTCTCTGTCGACTAACCTGCATGTTCGGGAATTTTTCTGTAAATTTTAGGTGGAGCGGTTCAAGATAGGTTCTTCTGTCTGTATCTAGTAAAGTTAATTGAAGATAAGTGCGCAGTATGAACTTATTCATTTCAGGTGTCCATCGTCTGCGCGTACTAGGAGTGCTTGTAGTGGGTGCAAGCTCAGAGTCAGGGTTGACATCTCGCACAACACTATCAAGCGTGCTGGTTGTGGACAAGCTAGCTGTTCTTCTTGTCATGTAGGAGGGGCGAGTAGAAGGGATGGAGGAGAATAATGAAATGGTATCATCGCCCGTGGAATCGGCTGTAGCTTCTACGTAGTGAGCCCGCCTGTTCAGTTCACTACGACCAGCTGTAGCAATTTTTTCGGTAGGAGCCCGCTTGCTCAACTCCTCACCGCCGATGGTTCGCATGCTGTGGCATCTAGCATCGGCTCCAGATGCGCCCCGGCGCTCCCCGGGAAGCGACCGTAAATTATATACTTTCTTATTATTCATCTCCATAAAGGGTTACCTTGCCTTGTTAGCCGCGTAAGTTTTTTGTACAGATGTACAGTACGCGTGTCCGCCCCCCACGTAGCTAGATGTTCAGCTTGGACGTAAGGTTGGATTTTAGGGGGCTTATTATTATTATTATTATTATATCACAGAACATATCGCACCTGTATCACCCGGAAAGTTAGGCGAAGATGTACTATAGCTTATATACCTACATTTCGTAAATAATATTTGAGTATGTGAAAATAAAATTCTTAGTAGGATGCTGAGGTAAGCTAAGATACTATTAAACTATCAATTCATCAATCAAAAGGTGATTATGTTTTTGTCAATATGCCCTAGGATCATAATAATTTGCAGCTTCAATAAATTTTAATTAAAGTTAAATTTGAAGAAGTAGTCCTCATGATAGATTTAATTTTCAAGATATTATAGTAAATTTTATTATGAATATAATTTTTTAATGTTAGCTCACGAAACTGATTAACAATTATTATCATATTGCAGCTTATTCTTAAACGAAAAAAAACTCTAATCACGACTAATTATTTGGTATTTTTTTAAATAATCGTAACGTCTAATAGGTATCTATTCAATAAATAATTATCTCGATAAATAAGAGCATAATATCATCGATTATATGCACACTATTGAATTGTGCGGAACTCGTGTACCTACATTAGAATAATCTGTAAGTATATAAACAATAGTTTTAGAAATCGGTCTAAAGTAAATAGGCAACAGATTATATTGAATATTCAGTATTGGAATGTTTCCAATATATTGTTAGCTCAAGCTATTTGTGTTTTATGAATCAAAGCATACATTTACCGCATTCTTCCTTTTGCTGAGAATCGGTAGTATTTTTATTTGCAGAAAATTAACGTCGCTACGAATATGTGATTTTCGTGTGTAGGTACGTCATGCTAATTTCCTAGAACCAAAAATTCGAAGACATGTGCCATCTACTAACACGCACTGGGCCCACGTTGTGGATTACGGCCCACTCCCTCTCACTAAGAGGAGGCCTGTGTGTGTGTGTGTGTGTGTGTTTGGGGGGGGGGGGGGGGTGTGTGTGTGCAGTAGGAGCATTATAGGCTGAATATGCTTGTGCTTTGTAGGTATGTCATGCTTTATTTCCAGTCACTAAACTACCTTTTGGCAAAGTTTCATCAGAATCTTTTCCGTAGTTTAGATGATTGTGCAAGATATTACTGCTGAGGTGTTCAGCACGATTTTCTAAATAGCCTAACAAACCTATCAAGTCGTCTTAGATAAAAAATATGCCGTATATTCTGTAAAATCTGCGGTGCTATTCTGTAAAAATCTCACCGTGAAAACATAGATGAAGTGAGCGTGGAGTGAGCTGTCAATAGTGTCAATTCCTAGCAAAAACAAACTCACTTCACCTAAGTTTTCACAGTGAGATTTTTACAGAATCGACCGGCTGATGACCGTGAAAACTTAGGTGAAGTGAAGTGTCATGCCTATTCCATGAGATGACAAAAGAATATTGTTTCAATAGAAGTTGTAGATACCCACGTTATTTTACGGAAATATTAATGTACTATCTCTATGTCTAGCCAAGTTTTTTTACATAAGTAGCTGTTTTTGATACATTTGAGGAAACGCGATCACGTGGCTGTTGGCGTTCATTCCATACAAACGTATTCCTCTGTTTTCTCCCTGGTTTCTGATACATAGGTACTAGAACAAATATTTTATAAGGTATAATATACATCTACAACTGCCTTATCTCTTTACGATATGGTACCTCATCATCTCATCATCTGCCTAGCCTTTTCCCAACTATGTTGGGGTGGGCTTCCAGTCTAACCGGATGCAGCTGAATACCAGTACCTATCTACTTTACATGGAGCGACTGCCTATCTGACCTCCACAACCCAAATACTGGGTAATAATTATGATACCCCTTGGTAAGACTGGCTGTCACATTTTCGGGCTTCTGACTACCCTAAACGACTGTCAAAGATTCACGAATTACAACCGGGACCAACGCGGCAACGGTTCAACGTGCTTTCCGTGGCACAGACGGGTCTCGATATCTAAGAATGGTCACCCATCAACAGACCAACCGCGGTAAGCGTAGCTTAACCTGATCGATCGACTTGTGCGGCTGTTATTATTAGCCACGGGTACCTATTTGATAAAATAATGATAAATTATTTTATATCTGTAAGTAGGTTTGTACAAACACTTCTATACGTCAATCATTTACATAATTTTTAAACAAGATGTAGTCGGCGTTTCCTATCTGACTACAGTGAGAAGAAAGGCCGACACAACTCAGAGGTCACATGTATTTAGGAGCATACCTAAATACTATAAATAGGTACCTACATCCGTTTACCTAAGTTTATCATTTTCTATCAAAATCACAAGATTTGCAACAAATGTGCAACGTCTTAAAACATTTTACTAAGTACTTAACACGTTTTTCGATAAGATAAGAGTGATTGACAAAAGATTAAGTAAGTCCATTATGGTTATATTTGCACCCGGCGTTCACATGAAAGGCATGTCTTAAGCGAATGATGAGCATATCTGCTCATCCGATATCAATAACAATGGTTTTATGATAGCGCGATAGTGGAGAATGGAGCTGTTCATCGTTTTGTGGTCTTTGAATGTGTGTTTGTATTAGACTGATATATAATTTAGCTCGTGTATATTATGAAAATAGCTGCGCCCTGCTGTTTCACCCGCGTAAGTGTCGATCCCGTGGGAATATCGGTATAAAAATAGTAGCCTATATGTCAATCCAGGGTGTCAGCTACCTTCATGCAAAATTTTATCAAAATTGGTCCAGCTGTTTGAGCGTGAAGATGTAACAAACATATCGTCGGCTTATTGCAAGAACTCATTAACTGCAAAAAATCACTAAATACGTTTTTATCTATAGTGGACTTCTTTTGACACATTCTACAAAAGGCAAAAACTCGCTAATTTAGTGATTTTTTTCAGTTAATGAGTTCTTGCAATAAGCCGACGATATAAACACACACACACCCTCACACACACTCACAAATTTTCGCCTTTATAATATTAGTGTGATATGACCTCTCCGACACACAGACCTCCTCTCCGGGTTGGCAGATGTCCACATGTCTTCGAATTTTTGGTTCTAGGACATGCCGGTTTCCTCTCGATGTTTTCCTTCACCGTTTTGAGCATACTTCATTGTTTATGTGCAAAGAGCAAATTAAAGCAATACGACAACTTGAAATAGGCAGAAAATGCGTTATAGCCCGGGGTGCCGCTGCCGGCGAGTTCCAGTGGACATTTGTGTTACTATGAAACTAAGGTCTTCAACTTCCTCGGTCAATGTATGGTGCTAGTTCCTAGAGGACCAAAATACCCTAAAGTTTCACCAGGATAAGACAGAGAATACCCGTGAAAATGTTCACTTGGAATTACCAAGGGGATTTATTAGATATACTTACCTACCCAGGGCAGCGCGATTCGTATAAACAAGAATAAATGTTCTAAGACGAAAGCTATGGATGGTTTCGTCTAAGCTTTCGCGTGGGCAGTTGTGTACAGAACTATGGAAGATATCCATCTTTTAATGTTTCTCTATGGCTTGTGGCCAAAATATAAGGTATGGGTTTCACATCCAAATCGATGTGTGAACTATGGTGTAACCTCTTTAGTGGCAAATATTTAAAAGGAGAATTTACTTAATCAATGGCCATTGTGATAAAAAAATTAATCCCAATAACTTTTTTTTTATTATTTTAATGTTTTCTATTTTGTAATTTTTCAGTTGAGTATGCCTGTATTTTTAATATCAGACTAGTGCAACCTCTTTGATATTATTTTTATCAATCTTTTTTTGGCGATCAAATAAAGTTTAATCGAATTGTTCGTTCTCATTTATTATAACATTCAATCACGTGCATAGTCATGCAAAAGCTACAGTTACAAACGTTCGGCAGACAAAAATACAGTTTTTTTTCAATGCCAAGCATTTTGACATCTCTAATTATTTTTAACGTTTGGCACTGTATTTTATTTCTCATTACCGGCACCCTACGTCATCGCCAACCATTATTTTGGTTGGCTTCGTATTGAAACTGAAATAACTTTGCCACACCCACTTTGGTTACGTAAATCGAGTTTCGTGTTTCCCTGGCTTCATAATGGCCCCCAATTTGGGGCCAATGTTGGCACAAACAAAAATGCTGTTGGTTTTGCTAACGTTTGAGCCAACATTGGCTCCAAATGTTAGAGCCAACATGTGTTGAGGCAAGATTGCACGACTTTTTTTCATAATTTTTGTGACCGTGAAACTGAAAAGAAATGGAGGTGTGATTTTGGCTCCCTTTCATGTCCGGAGAGTTATATTTAATTTCAATGTCAACTTATTTGTTTTGAAAAATTTGGCGCCATTTGATTTTCAGGAAGAAAATCGTGATTTTCGTGTTATGCCAATATCTAATGTAGGTATTGTTGATTACATTTATGTAGATAGGTAAGTACAAAAGAACGTGCGCGCAATCGTCAAAGCAATTCTATTGTGACAAAATCTCGACCATTAACGTCGAGAAAACATTATTATGTTCAATAATGTCATTCAAAGTACTAAAAATCGCTAGTGTAACTAAGCCCGTATCATAGAAAACATGCGATGATGTTCCTAAACTTACAATGAAAAAATAGAAACAAAATGAACGACATAAAAACAACTAAAACCCAACTCTAAAATGATGCAAGAAATATCATAACTTCCAGGGCTCACGATTCCAAATACTAGTCTGCGGTGCTATTCTGTAAGAATCTCACCGTAAAAATTTTGGTGAAGTGAGCGTGGAGTGAGCTGTCAATAGTGTCAATTCCTAGCAAAACCAAACTCACTTCACCTAAGTTTTCACGGTGAGATTATCACAGAATCGACCGGCTGATTATCATTATGAAACGATGCCAGAAATCCAGTAGACACGAGACGAACACGTGATAACAAAACATAAATAAACATCTCGTTTTGGCGTTTGGCAACCCCAACGGGAACGGACTTCGTACAAAGGTAAGAATTGGCGCAAATTTACGCAAGCTAGCGTGATTCTTGAACTAAGATTTATAAATTTCTGTGTTGTTATACAAAGGATTAGGGAAATATAAGTAAATGAAGTAGGTACGAAAATAGTCTGGAATATTCCGATGGCTATAGTTTCCGAATTCAATTCAAATGGAAATCACAAGTGCTATGATGACAGGCGACGCAAAATTTGACTAGAAGATCAGATACGAAATTTAATTTTCGTATCTTTTGTCAGAGGAAATATACTTTAGCATGTACCTACACCATATGGATTACAGCAGTGCGATTCTGTAACCATCTCACCGTGAAAACTTAGGTGAAGTGAGTGTGGAGTGAGCTGTCAATAGTGTCAATTCCTAGCAAAAACAAACTCACATCACCTAAGTTTTCACGGTGAAATTTTTACAGAATCGACCGGCAGGAATAGTGTGTGTGTGTGGGGGGTGTGTTTGCGCGTGTGGGTAGCGTGGGCGAAGAAGAGAGGAGAAAGGTTTGCTGCTGGGGAGTTTGTTGTGCCACTTCTTCTTCTCAGCTAAGGCACTAGGAAAATTTAGTAGATAAAGATTCTTCTCGAAAACTCATGATCAGTTCTTGTAAACGGGAGCTAGACCAGTCACAGGAAAATACTACGCAACCTGATCCAACAAAGACTAATGCAAATGAATCATCATTATTGAACCCTGAAGCCCTAAGCTATAACCTATCTGATTAATTCGAATACCATTACAACTCATCACTGTCTAATTAAAGAACTACTCGATTATTTCCAAGAATTTAATTAATTTTAATCACGTGACGGAAAGGTTAAATAAATAAATTAGAATATCTTTAAGTATGAGTCAATCCCTTATCCACTCAACTATGGGTTTACAAGCTACTATTAACTATTAATGAAATGTTGTGTAAAAGATAAGCAGGGAAAACGTGGCTAAATATTAACAGCTGCACGAGTCGATCAAAGGTGAAGCTCATTTCAGACTACGCTCTATAATATAACAGCATATATAATATAGCATATAGTTTATAGCACAACAATATCGCTCGCCATACATTTATTTAGAACACGTTCACACTTTGCTATACTATATATTACTTAAACCTCCCCCTCCCCGGAGGTCGGGTGCCTTTTGAAGGTTTCCTCCGACAACAAAAAAAAAAAATTTGTCACTTGTGACTTTAATTTAACGAATGAACTGACTTTACCTGTAAATCCCAGAACTTAAACTAATCTGTTTCAGTCAAGATCAAGATATACAATGTGGAAACAACAATCAATTCTAGCATCGAAATTAAAAAGTGATTTTTTCATACAAACTAATTAGCAGTAATGAGCCGACTATAGTAACTTGTTTTGTTTACTAACAAATTACTGACACCTTTTTAATTTTTTTTTTTTTTTGTGTGTACTATTAATTATCAACCCTACTAACGCTTTCTTTGTAAAAATGTATGATGGACGTAGGTATGTCTGAAATAAAGATAAATTATTATTATGTATATAGGTTTTGCCAATCTTTGACCAGCTATAGTGACTAAAATGGATATATTTGATTGAATTTATATAATATATCGTAATTTGTATGCGTACTGGGCACCATAAGATATACGCAGTCCAATTTATTGTCGTATTGTCATCTCCAACTTGTACCTATACCATGGTGGTCTAGTCTAAACAGTAGTCGAATGTCCTAATACTCTAGTTAATATGTACCCTGACGTCATCGTCACTCCCAAACCTTCATATCAGTTAGAAGCACTTGAACGTGTCCATTAAAACCCGTCATTAATCAATCCACGACCGTCCGTCGAATAAGCAATCAGTTACCGCACTTGTGTATTACATACTGTGTGTATATTGTGATTAATACTGTTTACATACGAGTATGAGTTGGTAAGATAGCGATAACAGATCGTGGGCATGGTGTGAGGTGTGGTTTGGGTAGTATTCCATTGTAACGTTGTTTTTTTTGCTTCTGAGGTAAGTACAAGTATCTTTTTACTTAGTTTAGGAGCCAGCTGATGAAGCTGCTTTTGACCACCACTTGTAAAATCGTGTTTAGTGTAAGTATGACTAAGTTAATAATCGGTAAGTAACAATAATCATTTTTGTTTGGGAAAGTTTGGTCAACAGTTGGGAAAGCTAAATTCTTAGATACAATGTTGAAGAATGGAATATTAACATGGTTAATGGATGCATGGATACCTACGTGGATAGACATTTTGGTGGAATTTTGTTTAATCATATCGGTATTTTTCAGTTACTGAATGAGTTGCTCGATAGCTAAGTGATGGACCAGCACTTGCGTAACACACTATTACCATTACTCTCAATTTGAATCATTTTGAAGCCTATTTCTAATCCATTGCTCCATATGTTCGAAAAATGTGTCTGCTGAATAACGCAATGAATGTTGTTGAACTGTCAAAATGAAACCCATTGCTACTGATAGTGTTACGCAATTACCCTGCTGTAAAGGTTTTCTCGAATAAAATACAGATTGTAAAGAAATATAAATCGGTTCTGGTTGATGGCTGAATATCAAGTGCCATAGTCAAAAATGAATTAGACAATAAATTGTCAACTGTCACGGCATGTCAGTTGACTACAGATAATAAAATGCAATGTTAATAATCGATTACAAGTGTCACCTACATGGTGAATACCTCGTTTAAATATTATTAGGCTTATGCAACTGAAACTGAACTAAATGAACTGATATTATTAGTAACGAGTTGAAATTTACTGACTATAAATCAAATTAACTTACCTACATTTTGAGTAGGTAGGTAGGTACAGACGCCAGCACATTAAGCTACCCGAAACTGTCAAATTTTCCCAATCAACTTTGAACCTTATGCTTTTGCGATAAAGTTGAAATCTATTAAAGAAATTTGACATATTGTAAGTAGTAGCTTTCTGTACCTACTTACTATAAAAAACGCAATTTAGGTAATCACGTGAATGTCCTATTGTTTGCAATTTAGGTAATTAAATCCATGTTTCATTGCGTTTTCCTACACAAAATGCAGTTTCTGTGATAATATTTTCTGTATTTCAGTATTTGTCTTCGTTCATCAACGGCTACAACTTATTTTTTTATTGTCTTCAGAACTCACATAAATTCCAGACAAACTGAAATACGCATTCATCTACAACTCCACACAATATTAATATCTTTGACAGCGCATTTTCTTACTACCCACATTACAGCTTTTTTGCGAACACGTGACTGAGATTCTGCCGGTATTGCGCATGCCAAGAGAGCAGGCAAGGTGAAGGGTATTGGCGGTGAGCCAGCTCTCATTCACCGACGAATGCTTGCGTGAAACGGGCGACAACCTGGCTGACATTTCCCATAGACGAAAATTGTAAATAACCCCACTTGTTACCCAAGGAAATGTAGGTTTGGATGTCTGTTAACTTTTAAATTGGGAAATTATGATTCAGCCCAAAAATATTAATATCGGTTTAAAAAATCTATACTAATATTATAAATGCGAAACTGTGTCTGCCTGTCTGTTACCTCTTCACGCTTAAGCCGCTGAACCGATTTACATGAAATTTGGTATAGAGATAGTTTGAGTCCCGGGAAAGGACATAGGATAGTTTTTATCCCGATATTCCCACGGGATCGACACTTATGCGTGTGAAACCGCGGGGCGCTGCTTGTTGTAAAAATGTTGAATGTTGTGTTTGTCGGTTTGAAAAATTGGCTTTCTGGTAAGGGTCCGTTTACTAGAAACCTGACCTGAAGATGGTTGTCAGACTTTCGGGCTTGTAACTACACGTAGACTGTCAAAGATCCACGAATGACAGCCGGGACCGACGGCTTAACGTGCTTTCTGAGGCACGGAGGGGTCACGGTATGTAAAATAATAAAGAAAGATGTAAAGATCCAAGAACCCATCCACAGACCAACCGCGGCAAGCGTAGCTTAACCTGATCGATCGACCTGTGCGGCTGCTATTATTTATCCACGGGCCCTTCCTTATTGTGAAGCGAATAAAGATCACAATGTTTTTGTCAGACTTGATACTGACAGCAACCCAACGGCAACCTTATTAGAATGAGAATAAAGATCACTGTGATTTGGACAGTGATGCAAAATAACTGTGAACGCACTGTATGAGTATACAGATTCCACGATCAGAGTTATTTTTGACAGACAGAGACTAGAAAGCTCTTAAAATACGGAAATTGCCCTTCTGGATTGAATTGTCCCTCTATTGGATATATGCATAAAAAAATATATATATATATACGGTCGAATTGAGAAACCTCCTCCTTTTTTGGAGTCGGTCAAAAACACATACTTAACGCTGTTTTCAGAAGAAATTAAGACAGATTCTAGAACGTAATCCAAAGCCGATTGACTCAAATGTTAGAAATTCTAAAACATAAACCCCTTTATTCTTAAACGTTGCTTAAAGTTAAATTTAAGTGAAGGAATTTTCGACGTTTAGGTAAACGTCACTTAACTTTAATCTCCGTTTTTATATAAACCCCTCAGTTTTAACAAAACAACTTCGAATCACATTTATTCGTAATTAACATTATGTTTTAAATAGCCGGGGCTTGATTGGCTCGTTATTACTTATCAGTAAGGAAAGGTCTATGACATGTTATCGCACCCTTCACCCCCTTTCACCTTACAGTAGGTACAGAGTGAGAAACCCCAGTAGTAACACGCGACGTAATCGTAATAACATGAACTCGAACGAGATTTTAGTCAAAAATAAAACTATCTTATTAAAGCATTTTGGTTTTAAATTTGGGACAAGCACAATGATATCCTCATTCTTATATGAATGAAGTCTTAAGATTGACTACCATGACGAAACCATGGTAAAACATTAACAACCTCTTAAGAGGTCATTGTACTCATCATTATGAACAACTTTTACTATGGGACCAAACTTGAAATCGCGAAAAAAAAATCAGCTACCCTACCTTTATGTTCGTATAACTCGTCAAAATGTTTATGCCCGAGTTCACTCTGCTTTTCACTTCGATTGCGAGAAAATGAAACAGGCATAAAGTATTTTAGGCAACTAGTATTTGATTATTCAAAAATGTTGCAAAGTTGAAGAAGAGCATAGCTAATTCCCGCCACGAAACTTTTTAAAAGTTTTTGTTTTAATTTTCAACATGTGTCATTCGACTTGGGTACCTACTTCATACTACCAAGTCATAAAAACGTTTCTTTGCGTTTTTAAATAATAAAAGACAACTATTTTCTATCGTTAATTTAATTAAACCAGATTTTTATTAAATTAACGATAGAAAACGCGGAAGTGATATAAATTAAAGCAAATGAAATAAAATAACGTCTTCAAACTGCGACGTTTTATTGTGTTAGTATAGAAAAAACAGTGGCACTCCGGGAGTGCCGACAGAAGTGAAAACAAAACACAAAAAGAATACTTTGCTATCACTCACTGACATATCAGATATACATTAAAACCGAGTACATCCCGAGGACAGCCGAACACATCCGAAGCGGGTATTTTTTTTAATCGTCTTATAAACAAAACACGCGTGGTGTCGCTTACGGTAACAGTGGTGCGAGTTAGGCAGGATACAAAAGTCTAAAAAGTTAGTATTTTTAGACCTTTGTATCCTGCTTATGCGTATGAAGTTTCATTAAAATCGGTTCATTCATTTCGAAAAATAAGGGCTTGAAAGTTTGTATAAAATGCCGCACGGCGTAAACGCTCGTAACTAAATATCTATTTAAAATAGTTTGAGTCTAATTATAGAATCTAAAAAAAGCTTCAAAATGTCAAACAAAATATTTTATTCAAAAAACAGCCATATTCGCTGGTATGCTGGTATGGTGAACTACGCCGTAGCATAGTGTGAGCTACGCCGTAGCACAGTTTAACCTACGCCGTAGCACTCTCCATCCGTCTTACGAATTTTCGATCAGGTCACGTGTCCTGACGCGAGTTTAACATTTTTTACCCATTACAAAAAAAGTGTACAACGCCGCTAAAGAAGTTTTCACTTAAAAAAAAATACTTTATTCACTAGAACATAAAAAGCGACTATACGAGCTTTTAGAGCTGAATCTTCTCTAAAAGCTCGTATAGTCTCTATAATATCTTTTATAAGCTGATGAGAAGTGAAAAACCCTTTTTTATTTCGATGTTAGGATTTATTTGATAGTTCTAAAATACTCATAATTATGCATTAATATTGACAGTATTTTCATTTATGCGTTTCCACATTGTATATAATAGTATTAGGTACTAATATAATAAAGCAATTGTACCTACTGTTTATCGCTCCATAACAAGTAGGTGTACACTATTTTTCAACAATTAATTATTTTAATACTTTAGATATTAAGAAATCACAAGTAAATACCGCAGATAGCCCGAAAATATATGACTACAAAACACAAGAAGATTTATTTACTTAGGTATAGTGTTTTTATCTTGATGTAAACTTTTATAATTATTTACTTACTACGTCTACAGAGTGGCAAAATGTGAAATAGAATATTACTTGGAAACCAGCAAAGGATTATATTTCGAATTTCCCTGCATCCTTTCTTTCTATAAATTTACTTTGTCATTTAATTTATTTTTTAAACAGTACATTGTCAATAGATTGATCTGAAAGCCGTATTTACTACGTGCATAGAATACGATAACATATCAAGGAATAGGTAATCATTCCCAAAAGTTAAGGTCTGTTAGCCTGCATCATCCCACAGCTGGGCAAAGGTCTCTCCCCATGACCAGGGGGCCTAAAAAGGCCACTTTGGCAGAATCATTAAAGGATAACATTATGAATCATAATGGACAGTTAACTTTTAAGTTATTCGTAAGTATCAAATCCCATTGGTGAAGGATTTTTCAGTTATTTTTTTTTTGTCTATAAAATACCAACCAATCCAATCCAAATCCAATCCCAATGTCTTTGATTATACCTAGGTAGTGCAGCGATCTATGTTACCAATTCCTTAAGTCTCGTATAAGGGTAGTTCTTCGAAATTTGATTCTTTGACTGATCCATATGACCAAAATTTAATTTCACTTTCAGCTCTGTAACACATGTTCATATGAAAATAGGTATACCAAATAACATATATTTGAATGAGGGACTCGTTTTTATAAAGTAGTTTTCAAGATATTAATTTTGTGCCCAGATGAATCAGAATGTGTTACATATTAATCAGAAACAGAAATAAAAAGTAATAAATACACCGTTAGTTATGAATGTAAATTCTAAACAATAATTATTAATTATTAAATAGGACTAAGACATATCAAAAGTATCATATTTAGAACAAGATTATACTCCTGTCATTTTTTTTATTATTCAAAAGGTTATAGCTAAGTAAATAATAATAAATAAGATTAAAACTACTGACTTGTACACGGTCAAAAATTGGACAAGAAGAATTACGCAACAAAAGCGCTCCTATCGTGCTGGAGAGGGGAAAAACTAATTTATTTTATTATTCATATGGGGTTTTGACCATACGAATCAGGCACAGATGAATCAGGATTTTGCCTACAATCATGCATAACTCATCGTACATACAGACTTCATTATTTTCATTTTTCTACACGAATCTATAACCCAAAAGCATCACACGACACACAGATTGAAGTTTTAAAACAACAAAATAAATTTTATAAAGTAGGCATTGTAATCAGGATGCCACCTGAACCAAACACAGATGAATCAGGTATTTTCCTTCGTAACACCGGATCTAAGCCAACCAGCCGCACGTCCACCTTCTAGGTCGTCCGTTGCACGACTGGCTTCCCCCCGCGCTGGAAGCCAGACTCTCATTATTATTACCCGACCAAGTACGGTCAAGCGCAGCTTACGCCACATTAATCAGTATTATACGCCGGACACTTCTTTTTTACTTATTTATAAACAGACTAACGTAGTTATAACTAATACACATTTTTTTTGTAAGAGGACAATTCATTTCCTTTCGATATAATTATAATTTAATATTGATGTATCAAAGGGAAAATGCGACATCGACCATTTTGTTCCGGAAAATGGCAAACGGACGCGCTATATGAATCAGAAGAACGACCTTCAAATATTTTTATTTTGTACCTAGACAGCAATTATTAAAAAAAAATCATTTGTCCCAGTAAGGGATAAAGCTAAACTGTACAAAAAAAAATATTACATGCCGTTTTTTTAGTTGGTTACAGAAATATACCCACAGACATCGAAAATTTTGTCCCTGAAGAATTACCCATAAAGAGGTACAAGAAAATTTCAAGAATCATGTGAATTTTAAAATCTTCCCCTATTTTATCCCCATAGGGGAGACGATTTTACAAAAACCCTGGAACAAATAATTTTTTATTTCTTACCAAAAGCATAACTAAATTTTAATCCCCCAACATTAGAAATGCTTAGTTTCTATGTACAGACGCCAGCACATCAAGTTACTACAATCTGTCAGATTTCTTTATTAGATTTTCGACTTTATTGCTAAAGCATAAGGTTCAAGGTTGATTGGGAAAATCTGACAGTTTCGGGTAGGTTGACCTGCTGGCGTCTGTACATACAAAATTTTAGGATTATTTTTGAGACTAAAAGTATCCTATGGACCTTCCTCAGGATGCCATCTATCTTCTTGACAAATTTTATCGAAGTCCGTTCAGTATTTTAGATGTGATAAGGTAACATACAAACAGACAGTAAATATTAGAATGGAAGTATGGATAGTAAGTAGTTGTACAGTCACGAGCATAAGTATGTATACACTTGGCTTTATCCAAAGACGATTTTCTCCTTCAGTTTTGAATGAAATTTTATGTTATTACGAACAAAGTATTTTCGAACCCATAGGTTCGTGTAAAGTGTCGTATTTCAACGTTGCATTCGTTATTTCACGAAAAAATCGCAATTGAAAGTTGCCAAGTGTTGACATATTAGTGCTCGTGACTGTACCTACCTATGAATATGGATTTCGTTTTTTCGCTAGCTAGCTGTAGCTAGGTATGTCAACCTGCACCCTAATTGCGTAACACACTATGAATCACAATCTGAATCATTTTGAAGAATATTGCTAATCCATTGCTTCATATGTTCGAAAAATGTGTCTGCTCAACAACGTAAATAACGCAATGAATGTTGTTGAACTGTCAAAATGAAAGCCGTTCCTACTGGTAGCGTGTTACGCAATTATCCTGCTGTTTTAAACCTATCAATATAAGATTTGTATTAAAAATTTGCCTAAGCAAACTATAGTTCTGGTTTTCCTGGTCCACAAATGATCAATATTTAGTGTAAGTACTCTTTAATGCAAGAATGTGGTCGCGAATGAGTGTTAGTGTATTTATTTGAGCAGTCCTCGTGCTCGCTTACCTACTTAGATAACGAAGTTATCAAGTTAGAAACTATGTTGGTAATAAATAGATTCTCAAATTATATCATCGTCTGCTTAGCCTTTTCCCAACTTTGTTGGGGTCGGCTTCCAGTCTAACTGGATGCAGCTGAATACCAGTATTTTATATGGTGTGACTGCCTATCTGATCTCCGCAACCCAGTTACTGGGTGATACGATACCCCTTTTTTCCCAGCAGTGGGAACATTATAAGCTGATTGTATGTATGTGTGTTTGTTATTATTTTGACTGATTTAAGAAATACGAATGTTATTCTTAATATTATTTAGGTACACTATTTCTATACCAGAGATTGTTTACCATTATCGCCTATAAAGTCACACTCGCTACTTTATTATCACTGTAGAACAATAATAAAAATAAATAGGCAAACGGTGTTCATAGCTTTAAATACTACCGCATAAATTAACTTTTTATCTAAGTATTAGAAGGGAATAAACACAGCAGACATGTTTGTTTACATGTCAGTTGTCGGTACATATATTATGTATCTATAGGTAGGTCCATATGACAGAGTTATCGTCGCTAAAGATACGTGCGTTTACGCATCCTACCCACTTTTAGCGATGTGCGAATGAAAATACAATTACTACAGAAAATATAAATACTCATGGATGTCTTTAATTTACATTAAGTAGGTAAGTACCTAATACACCTGCTGGACATGTTTCGTATCGTTTGAATTATTCATATACAAAATCATCATAGTTCCTAAAATAAACAAATGTAAAATAATCTTTTGGGAGGCGGTCTACAGCAGCTTCATTAATCCTTACAAAAATAACATATTAAAAATACTCACTTCTCGTCCGCCATTATGTTAAAATTGCACTTTGACTAAAAATATAAAAAGTATCTGTACACAATATCACAGGAATTGATTCACTTATTATTTACTATCACATTATTTTTAAACAAAACTTAAGGCACTTTATTCGAGTTAAGTTTCGATTGTTTTCCCGCGCATTTTATAAAGATGGACGCGAGTGCGCTCGCCGGCGTTTGCGCGCGAACTGACGAGCAATGCGATTTTCCCGCGATTTATTGTTATTTTCTTCTCACGACAAAGCTCGCCAATCGAGACGAGATCTTTAATTAACCCTGTGAACAGAAGCCTTTGCCATGTACTTTCAAGAACACACAGTGATAGCAAAATATTAAATCATATGACCCCCAAACAGTTTTTCTTTTGGTATAGATCTGAAATAAATGTGAAAATCTTTGGAACTCATGTTAAACAACATTATTACGTTATTTTTGTAAACTTTCTTTTTACGAGGAAATTCGGAATCAATAATGTCAATGTCAACTAGGAAATCGCGGCCAATGAGATCTATAATTATATAATAAAGAACAAAAATATTATTTTACTAGCCATTATCTTCTCGAGTATTTGATCACAAGTCCTAGAATGCACTATTTAATAATTTCTTCACGTAATAACGTATTAATTTCTCGTGAAATATCAAAATCAAATAAGAATCGACTGCTACTTTCAGGCTCTGTCACTTTGTCGTAGCACTCGCTACGCTACGCCGTAGCACAATGAACCTTGACCGTAGACCCTCTACGAATAAAGAAGTTGATGATTAATATGACATGTATGTATGTATATCTAATAGGTGGATAATTATACCGCATAGCCAAGTTTTCATTAAAATAACGAAACTTCTAGATACTGATACAATATTCATAAAGACAGATAAGATTATTAATAACTAGCAGCGGGCCGCGGTTTCACCCGCTTATGTGTCTATAGAGGTAGAGGTGCTGCGCTTATGTGTCTATAGAGGGAGCGTATTTCAAGGGCTCTGCTTGTGGACCGGCCGAAAGTGCAGTGTGCTGTGCCGAGGTTGCTGATGAGGCTGAGGGTGATGACCAGGAATGCGCGGTCGCTGCATGCTGGTGGTCAGGATACCAGTTGAAGCCGTGGAAGCTGGCTGGCTGGGTGACTCACCGCTCTGATGATGTCACGCTGGAGTAGGTGCACGAAGGCTGCGCTGACGTTCATGTTCGGGGTCACCAGTATAGAGGTATGAGGAACAGGGTGTAAAGTTCACTCAACGTCCATAGAAAAGGGAGGACCCTCCAACCAGACGGGTGTTTTGTCTGGTGGGCAACTGCCCAATGATTCATGTCGGGCCGTTGTATCTATGCTAATTGCGCGGTAAACTCTGCTTGCGCGATGTAGGATTTGCGTGACGTAGTATGACGCGTTGTTCGCATGTGGCGTTGTAGCTACCGCTACATGTCGATCCCGTTCGAAAGACACGTGGCGCCATCTATTATCATAATAACGTTATTGTTGTTTACCTCAGGAACAGAACAGCACTTTTTTTCGGGATGAAAGGTGGCTATGTCCGTTTCTATACACCTGACAACGTATATGCAAAATTTCAGGATGATCGGTTCAGTGGTATATGCGTGGAAAGGTAACAAACAAACTTACTTTCGCATTTATAATATTAGTTAGGAACTTAGGATTAAATATTTAATTATATAATAATTTACCCGTAGACACTACATAAATATATTTGATACAAATATTTAGATACTAGCTGTTCCCCGCGGTGTCACACGCTGCGCGGCTCCTAAGGGTCGTAGCGGGATGTTATATAGCCTATAGCCTTCCTCGATAAATGGACTACCCAACACTAAAAGAATCATTCAAATCGGACCAGTAGTTCCAGAGATTAGCGCGTTCAAACAAACAAACAAACAAACAAACTCTACAGCTTTATAATATTAATTAATATTAATAATATATAGTATAGATTACTTATTTACTAGACATTGTATCGTAGTTAATATTCAAGTTATTTACTTTCTTAACCAAGGTGGGGCCTCAGACTATCATTTAATCGTTTTGTTTACCTCGTAATGATGGCCAATGGGTAATAAACTGCCGGTGTAGAGATGTTTTAAAGCATTTAGTATGTTTAGGAATTCATGTCTGAGCTGTTGTCTGATATAAATACCTCCCACATACCTATTCTAATAATATCCCACATACCTATTTTAATAATATAATAGCATAACACTAAAAATATAAATTATAGGAAACTAGCTTCGTGAGATTTCACCCTCCCCCCTTTCACCCTCTTAGGGGTGGAATTTCCAAAAACCCTTTCTTAGTGGATACCTAATTTTCACAAAGAACACACCCTCCAAATTCCATGTCTCTATGACCAGCGGTTTAGGCTGTGCGTTGATATTTAGACCAGGAGCGTTGTAATTGTATCGTGTTGTTGCCGCGCTCGGGATGCATAATATAAATTGAAAGTCCTGACTGAGTGATATTATCAGTCAGTCAGGACTTTGAATTTTATATAGGTATAGATTATTTTATAGATAATAGGTTGGTTGGTTTTTCATTTATTTGCATTTGTGTCTCTGTTGATTAGAGTAGAAAATTAGAAAAAAAAATCCAGTAGCCGCACTAAATGCAGGAGGTCGAAAAAGGGAAAAGTTTGATGCAATTTAGAATTGGTAGTCTATACCTGCCTACTGATCCAGCAATGGACTTCTACAGTTAAATTAAATCTATATAGACCATGAATCTAAAAACATTACCCAACCGGAACCGGGTACATCGTGAAATTCGTGAAGTATTTACTTGTAATGTTAATTTACAAGTCGGGGTCAACAATGGGCAGCGTCCAGCGTGTAAACATGTTAGAGGCTGTAGCGACAGATTGTACTTATCTCGATCATGTGAGCCGAGTACAAGAACAATATTGACTCAGTTGAAACGTGAGGACAACAGTGGAAACTACAGACATTTCTGTTTAAGAGAAGATAGCCTTTATCAATTAACAAAAAATTAAAACAGACGGTGCGCAGATGAACAGTCACGCAAGCTATTTGGTGTAGGTTTAGGCAAAAATATTCATATTTCCACTACTCTAAATGCTTTTTTTTTGTGTAGGTACAGACGCCATCACATCAAGCTACTCGAAACTGTCAAATTTTCCCAATCAAATTTGAACCTTATGCTTTTTCTTTTTTTGTTAGCCTAGTTTGTGTCCCACTGCTGGGCAAAGGCCTCCCCTTTTTCCTTCCAAACCTCCCTGTCTTGTGCGATCTCTGGCCATGTTGGCCAGACCTTATGCTTAAGCAATAAAAATAAAAGTTGAAAATCTATTATAGAAATTTGACAGATTGTAGTAGCTTGATGTGCTGGCGTCTGTAGGTAAGTACCTACTTATATTTTAATTAAATACCAGCACATTACATATAACCTATAACCGTAGCCTTTACCTATTTTAGTTTACCTTAGGTACTTACGCACTGATAAAATAATTTTACTCACAATCTATATCTATATATTATTACTAATTATTATTACTAATAATAAAGATGAAGAGTTTGTTTGTTTGAACGCGATAATCTCTGGAACTAAAGGTCAGATTTGAAAAAATCTTTTTGCATTTAATAGCCCAATTCTTGAGGAAGGCTATAGGCTATTTAATATCACGCTATGACCCTTAGGAGCCCAGCAAAAAGAAAAAAGTCAGAATGAACGCTAAGGTGGGCGTACAAGAAATTTTAAGCGGACGAAGTCGCGGGCAGAAGCTAGTCATAACAATAAAATGAGCAGCATTCCGGTAATAAAAAAAGCCACTATCTCTTTTAACGAGCCGTTAATGAACGATCAATGGAATACCATAGACCATGGCCATCTATACATAGCCTTTGATAAACTATGGATTTATGATGTTAGTGTTCCATGTTGTACCAAACACATTGATGTTTGTTTCCTTATTATTTTTGGAGTTACGCCAGCATGAAATATTCGTGTTTATCTGTCTTTTAGTTCATCAGATGGATGTTTGTAGTTAGATGTTCTATACCTACAACACATAGGTATACAGGGTTATTGGTAAAACATTAACAACCTCTTAAGAGGTCATTGTACTCATTCTTATGAACAACTTTTACTATGGGACCAAACCGGAAATCGCGAAAAAAAATCAGCTGTTCCCTACATTTTGA
The DNA here is from genome assembly GCA_948474745.1 of Oligia latruncula. NCBI lineage: Eukaryota > Metazoa > Arthropoda > Insecta > Lepidoptera > Noctuidae > Oligia > Oligia latruncula. The sequence continues at coordinate 16,606,748 of OX419686.1, forward strand.
CGAGTTATAGGTACGAACATAGTTGGGAACAGCAGATTTTTTTTTGCGATTTCTGGATTTGGTCCCATAGTAAAAGTTTGTTAATGTTTTACCAATAACCCTGTATACCTACATAGATACACCTAGATAACACAAGAGCAAGTAATTCGCGTGCCCAGCGTACGTACAAAAACCGTAAGCCGCCACTTTCGCACTCAGTCCTGTAGTAGTAGCTGGCTGGGTGAGCGGCGCGGCGTGAGCGCTGGCGCTAGACCCCGGAGGTGGGGTGAGACGGGTACCGAACACGGCGGCGTCTTTGAATCGGTTTGATTTTCCCATCACTAAATAGTGTTTGTGACGTCATAGTACTTAGGTAGTCAAAAAATGGCACGCTTGGTTTTCATACAGATTGTGATACTTGCGTTATCTAGGTCTATCTATATCTGTGACCTACAAGTATTCATGGTCAAAATATGTTATGGGAAGATGCAGAACCTACCTACCAAGCAGGGTAATTGCGTAACGCACTAACAGTAGAAAAGCCTTTCATTATGACAGTTCAACAAAAAAAGCTTATGAATATTATTTTGAACTGATATTTTTCAGGAAACAGCGATATCTATCTTTAGCGACGATACCTTCTTTTCTTTCACCCTGAAGATAATTAAAAAATATTTTTTTTAATTAGCCTACACAGCCCAACTGCTGGGCAAAGGCCTCAACCCAAATAATTCCTTCAAATATCTTTTTCCTGAATCACCTCGAACCAGCTTCTACTTCTGCTCTAAAAACTCAAAAATAATCGCGATACGCCAACACATAAATAAGTCATCAAACCAGTAAATCATATGCGCAGTGACACATCTGCATCTCACGTCACGCGCATGTGCGAAGTTCACACTGTCAATGGCTGCCAGACGGCTTTATGAATAGCATAAATTACGCCAACTATCTCTTCCTCTGCAAGATACGCGGTCACATGACTGAACTTTGTGGGCCGTGGAGAGCCTTATCTTCTTCTCTTTAGTACCTAAACATAGGGGCTACCTCGTGATTTGTGTCATTGTATACCTATATTTGTTTATTGACCAACTGTGAATATGAGATTTTGTTGTCGTAGCGTAGCTGACTACAGTGCAGCCGACGAGAGAATTCGTTCTTGACACCTGTCAGTTTCATACAAACGAATACGTGTTTTTACCGACTTTAAAAAAGGAGGTTATCAATTCGATACGTTTGTATGTAATATTATTGGAATTGCATTATATTCACATACGACAATATATAAGGACTTCCAAACAAATATACAAAATTTTATAGACGTATGTACCTATGTTTGTCCACTCATTTCTCCGCAACTATTAATCAGATCGTGACCATTTTTTTATTGGCTTACATTTAATTTATTTTAGGGAACAGTGCAAGTTTCATCAAAATCGATTCAGTAATTTTCAAGATATGGACTAATACGTGTAAGTGTGACGGTCTGGCTAATAAGCCAGAGCTACGAGCTACGGGTGTAGTGTCAAAGGGAAAACATCTCAAAACCTTGGTCAAATTCTAGTGCAAAAACTAAAAATTACGAAATAAAAAAGTCATTTAAAAAAATAAACCGACTTCAAAAATAAATTACTTAACTCAAAATTATGAAATAATAATAATAATAATAATAACGCACACGATTGATTTTTTAATTGATCGATACACGCAGAATCGCATGTTCCAGAGCGATGAAAGGTGGGTGTATAGAACTTGGGAGCGACCTGAACAAAATGTGACAGATGTATGCCGCCCGGATGATGCCGCCACAAGTGCATTCTGGTGCAGCATCTGGTCGGTGCCCGTCTGTCACACTGAGGCTGATTGGATGCAGGATGTCGAGCGAGTGTGTGAGTCTGTACCAGAAATGGAAACAGTCCTAATTACGCCATCAGACGTTGCCAGAGCGGTCCGTCCGTTACCGAATTGGAAATCACCGGGACCGGACGGACTGCACAATTTTTGGCTGAAATGGCTAATTAGTTCACACACTTGCCTGGCATCTCAGTTCCAGTCATCCTTAGAGTCTGGGTCGCTACCGCAGTTTCTAACAACAGGCGTTACCCACCTGCTCCATAAATCAGGTAGTCCCGCGGAACCCAAGAATTATAGACCGATCACGTGTTTGTCGACGGTTTATAAACTTCTTACATCTATTTTGAGAGCGAAAATTAATACACACATTGAGAGTAACTCGGTTATGTCTGCCTCTCAAAATGGATGTAGGAATGGGTCCCGCGGTACTAAGGAGCTACTCCTCATAGACATGGCCATTAGCCAACAGGTTCGTCGATCCCGCAAGGATCTGTCGACATGTTGGATAGATTACAAGAAGGCCTACGACTCGGTGCCACATACATGGCTCATGAGGGTGCTGGAGTTGTACAAGATAGATGCAACTCTACGCACCTTCCTTGAGTCGTGTATGAGGCAATGGAAGACGGTCCTTCGTTATCCAGGATGTCGACAGATCCAGGGGAATGATGAGCCTGTATGGATTAAACGGGGAATATTTCAGGGCGACAGTTTGAGTCCACTTTGGTTTTGCTTAGCCCTGAATCCTCTAAGTACACTACTGGAGGATTCAGGTCTAGGCTATCGGTTGAAAAGAGGTGGTCAGGTCATATCCCACCTCCTTTACATGGATGATTTAAAACTCTTTGCCCCCAACAAATTGCGTCTGATGGAGCTACTGAAGGTAACTGAAACTTTCAGTAGCGCCATCAGGATGGAATTTGGTGTGGACAAATGTGCAGTCATGCATGTAAAGCGAGGGGAGATTATGGAATCCGAGGGAATTCAACTCTCCGATTCCATAAGCCTCAGATCCCTCTCCTCATCCGAAAGCTATAAGTATTTGGGTATGTCGGAAGCGTTAGGCATCAACGATGCTGACATGAAGCAATCGTTGAAGGAGCGCTTCTTTTGTCGCCTGAAGAAGGTATTAACTAGTCTTCTTTCGGGCGGAAATAAGGTGCGCGCCTTCAATGGTTGGGTCATGCCGGTTTTGATGTACTCTTTCGGCATACTCAAATGGACTCAGACCGAACTCGACGCCCTGGATAGAAGAATCCGTACACTACTGACCGCAAACCGGATGCATCACCCACGATCATCGGTAATGAGACTGTATATCCCGCGGAAGTGCGGGGGTCGAGGCTTTTTAAATGCGAAAACCCTCCACAACCGCGAGGTGTGCAGTCTCAGGGAATATTTTTTAAAAACCGAAGTGGGTATGCACCGTGATGTGGTCGCAGTGGACAAGGGGCTCACCCCGCTATCCATGGCTAAAGAGAACTGGCGCAAACCTGTAGTACTTTCTACTGATGACCGCAAGAAGGTATGGCAAAGCAAGGAGCTTCACGGGCGCTTCTATCGGGCTCTTCATGAGCCCGGTGTAGACTTCTTAGCGTCCGTATCCTGGCTACGTTTTGGTGACCTTTTCGGGGAAACTGAAGGTTTTGTCTGTGCAATTATGGACGAAGTTATCTTAACGAATAACTACCGGAGACATATTATGAAGGACGGGACGGTTGACGTGTGTCGGGCATGCCACCGTCCGGGTGAGTCTATCAGACATATTATCTCTGGTTGTTCTCGTCTGGCTAACGGCGAGTACTTGCACAGGCATAACCAAGTAGCTAGGATTATTCACCAGCAACTTGCTTTGAAATATAAACTTGTGGATTCTGAGGTACCGTATTACAAGTATGTGCCCGACCCAGTTCTTGAAAATGACCATGTCACATTGTACTGGGATCGGTCTATCATTACTGACAGGACTATTGTTGCCAATAAGCCTGATATAGTGGTGATAGACCGATTAGCGCGCCGCACAATGATTGTCGATGTTACCATTCCACATGACGGGAACCTCGTGAAAGCTGAGAAAGAGAAACAAATTAAATATCTCGACTTAGCTCACGAGGTTGTTGACATGTGGAATGTGAGCTCGGCTATCATTGTGCCGATTGTCGTATCGGCCAATGGACTGATAGCCGAAAGCCTCGATCAACATCTATCGAGGCTCTCGTTAGGCGGTTGGATCAAGGGCCTGATTCAGAAGGCAGTACTCCTTGATACGGCTCGCATTGTGAGGAGGTTCCTGTCTCTGGAGCCCTAACCACCGGTAGCTTGGACCCTGCTCCCGACACCGGCGGACAACTATTTTTTTATATTTTTAAATGTTTTTTATACTTACTATTTATTAAGAAATATTTAAAAATACAATAAAATAAGATTTGTAAATGAATAAAGGAGATAATAATAATATTCCACAACTATCACACAACGCCGTCTAGTCTCAAGCTAAGCAGAGCTTGTGTTATGAGTACTAGACAACTGATAAACATACTTATATATTTCTAAATACATACATATATAGATAAATTACACCCAGACACAGAACAAATGATCATGCTCATCACACAAATAACTTTAATTTCGGAAGTCGGTAGCCAAAAACTAAAACTATAGAATACAGATCCCATAGATATCGACTTCCGAAATTAAAGTTATTTCATAATTTTGAGTTAATTTATTTTTGAAGTCGATTTAATATTTTAAAATTACATTATTTTTTTACGAATTTGATCTATAGTAGCTACTAGAATTGTCACACTGACAGGTGTCAGGTACGCTTTCTCTCGACGACGGCCGGACTGTAGCTGTTGCCCGTGGCTTTTACTTGTATCAAAAAGGAAAAAACTTCATGTACCCATAAAGGCTATTCTGTGAGTGGTGAACATGGTCTATCGTGTACATATCATCCTCATCCCTTTCTGCGCCAAGGTAAACGTCAAACATCTTTACAAACTTTCACATATTAATTAAAATAATTATGAGATTCTAGATTTGTCCGCGGCTTCGCCCGCGATCAGTAATTATGCCACGGGAACGTAGCAGTAGGAGTTGTTTTCGAAAATTATGATTAGTGTATGCTTAGTATAGTATTGGTATGGGTTTTCAGTGAAATAAAACATAATATATAATTTACAAAAAATGATTACTTATATTTTCTTTTTTCTTCTTAACTATAAACATACAAGAGTGACAAAGATACAAAACAATTAAATGTTTCCGTAAATTGTCCGGTTAAATATTTAGTATAAAAATCTAAGTGTTAAATATATGTTTTTGGGTTATTATTGGAATGTTAAAACAATACATTTTGTTAGTACATTAATACACTAAGATAAAATACATTTAATTAAATATTTGTCTACTTATTAATTATTATTATTTCATTGCTCTAATAACACCCGAATGACATGATTTTATATGAACGTGACGTTATATAATGTCTTAAAAAAAACTCGCCGAATGCATAACCCTCTCCTTTTTTGAAGTCGGTTAAGAATAAAAACAAATGCATAGGTAAAACAAACATGGTAAATTGTACTTTAAAATGCAATGAGTTGTATCCTGCAATTGCATGGAATGTACCGTTAAATTAATTATTATGCAACATGCAACTGAAACAGGATCTATATTATCTGAATGACATAAAGTCGGGATTAAACACAACATTGTATAATACAGACCTTCATTCATTCATTCACTCACTATAGGTACATCATTCCTATTTAAAGGACAATATTATAGTATATTTTTACGAATAATTTTTTTTATTTTTCGTGTAGGTATTAGAAAAATAAATTAACTAAAATTAACTGAACTCTGTGCTTATGATTTATTTTCAATAACTACCTAAATTGCAAAAAAAAAACTTACGTTTATCGAGTACGAGTAGACGAGTAGGTACCTATAATTACCTACTACATACAGCTGAACATTTTTCAATGTAAAAGTAAGGAAAACGAAGATACAAAGTTCCTTCTATCTCATTTTAAGGTATCAGCAAAAACTTGTGCTTAATCTAAGGTTGAAAATGGTTGAAGTTGACGTACAATACGACTTGGCGGGCCTGAACATAGGCACTAAGAACTTTCGCGCATGTTCTCTCACTCGCACTCGCCTCATGTCACCATTTGGTTCCTAAAAAATGTTACTGCGCAGCCTCCTGCGCAAAGTTCAGGCCCGCCAAGTTACGTCGGTCGTATTGTAGTATTGTTGGAGATTGCATTAGAAGAAGAAGAAAATAATCATAAAATAAAGAGGAAAAGAAAAATTTGGATTGATGATTTATGGCAAATATCGGATACGACGACAGGCGAACGGAGCCGATCGCGCGTCGCAGCATACTTTCGGCTACGATCGCGCGTCGCGGAAGACGCCCGCGGTCAAGCTGCTGTGCGCGGCTTGGAAATATAGACTTTAAGTGCTGTTGTACACGATTTAATATCGTTTAAAGATCCGTTCCAACCCGATGCGATGCGAGCCGTTTGGTGGAAATCATTATTTTATACTCTATATGGATTATTATGACCAAATAAACTAATGCTAAAAATCCATGTCGCGCACGGCTAACACCAATCACCCTTAATACTAAAAACATAATAAAATTATATTATATTATAAGTAACACCCCTAAACATTTATTGTCCTTCTTCACATTATTTGCACTAAAGTTTATTATATTTTTGTATATTCAAATTATTATAGTCTCATTTTTATTGTCCGTTATCTCCACAAGAGTCACTCATTTATCTTGAAATGTATGCAATATTTGTTTGTTTATCACGTTATATGACGACGAAAAATGTTTTTATTGTTATGACACAGTTTTATGTGATAAGCTGTTATTTACGCGTTGTTGTATACCTAATTAATTGTATTAATGTCAGTTTTTAACACCACTACGTGCTATTCGATTTTCAACTTTCTGCGCGTTGCAAGAGTTGAAAATCCAATGGCATGCTTTTATTTGAGCATTTAATATTTATGTGTGATTACTTTGTAAAAACAGGCATAAACCTTTCATGGTTTTCAAACCTCTCATTTAATATTGGTCACGATAATATCCAATTCTTAGAAACGTATCTCTTTCGTTCGCATAGAAGCTGTTTTCGTTTTCACCTCTCAAAGAACGTTTATTTATTTTTCAGTACTGTATCAACTTCCGCGTTTTCAGCTAACGATCCCAGTTTTTATTTAGATACCCATGATCTCCTGACGCTCAGTCTTCAGAATAACAATCCGTAATTCACGTGGTTCTTTGGAAAATATTTGAATCGTTTATCTTTCATCAAATTAGGCTCTTTAGTAATATTCCATTCGCTTCCTATGATTGGAAATATACTCCCGCTTCTAACATCTATTTTACCTCTTCAAGCCCCATTCAAGGTGTTTGCCATTAATACTTCCACAAGTGAGCATCATCTTCTTACTCGCTCTCACCTCAACATTATCTCGTGTTTCGAGTGAAAGAGACAGAGTATAATCGTGTCGCTTTTCGTCTCGTGTTAAGCGGGAGCTCCTTGGTACGGTTCCTCGGAGTCAGGTTGGTTTTCTTCGTCGTGAGGAGCCACGTTTTCGGTAGATGTGGTGCTCCCAGGTAGCAGGACGTACCGCGCCTCTCTGTTGATAGAAAAATGTGTGTAAGAGTATGTAGGTAGGTTTTGGAGATCTATGGAAAGAGCTTTACGCGATGAGCGAAGTTTTATATTTTTCGCTTTTTAAAGATCTTTTATATAACTAAGGTTTTAAGTATTTTGTTTTAAACAGCAACGATGTCATACCACAAAAAAATGTATGCTTAAAATATTCATCACAAAGCTTTATAATTTATGATTGAACTAGCTGCGCCCCGCGGTTTCACCCGCATAAGTTTCGATCCCGTGGGAATATTGGGATAAAAAGTATCAATTAGTCGGAATCAGTCGCCAAATATCAGAATTTGTCGGTCACTGGTTCAAAAGATATAAGGGCTTATAGGTGTAGGTATAGTCCAAGAGCTAGATCGAAGAGTTCACGAAAAAACTCTTCGACTAGCTCTTGGACTATACCTTATTATTTTATTTATTTATTTATTTAAACTTTTCGCAGTTTTTGAGATATAAATGTGGCTCTGCTGGGGAGACTCTCTCCAGATCGGCCACCTATAAACCCTTATATCTTTTGAACCAGTGACCGACAAATTCTGATATTTGGCGACAAATTTCGAGTAATTAGCGACAATTTTTTTGTGTTATCAAAATTAAAATCCCTGATGGTGGTGAGTAACACTTACACTACAACTTCAAACATTTTTATAACTTTTTCAATAGTGTGCTAGTCACTCTGAAATCAACCTAATTGTCAACTACGGAAAGCCCTTATTATTTAGGTACTCGAGCCACCGTGACAGTGAGGTCCAGAGTCAGGACAAAGTAAAAACGTAATTCATGTTTTCCTAATAAGGCATCAGTCAGTTACGCTAAAGCGTCCAATAGGGGCGGGTCGGGCCACAAAAATCCACCGAACTTATACTTAAAGACATTCGTCCGCTGCGTCTGTAGTCGATGCAGTTTCAGACAGGTAGGTACAATACGGCCGACGTAACATGACGGGCCTGAACATAGGCACTAAGAACTTTCGCGCATGTTCTCTCACTCGCACTCGCCTCATGTCACCATTTGGTTCCTAAAAAATGTTACTGCGCAGCTTTCTGCGCAAAGTTCAGGCCCGCCAAGTCAAGTCGGTCGTATTGTAGCAGCCTGCCTGACTACTAGCAGGCGTTTTTTTTAATTCCGATGCCTGATGAATAGCCAGCATTAACTGCACCGAAACTGCTTCTGGACTGCTAACAGTTACCCCTTTCTTCATCGCCATCCAATAGGTTCAGATAAGGAGTATTTTAATAAGGTTAGGGTGACTAAAAGAGAGAGACTTTGAAGAATCATCGTCTGCTAATAGAATCTACCAACCAATGCGGTAGACGCTGCGGCGTCATATCTACAGCTTCGTTCCAATATTAACGATCTCGAAGCAGTAGGTAATGTCTCGTATTTTTCGCACAACTTTCTCTCCCTTATTACTGAAGGACTGTGGGTCACCCACATTGAGTATATTTTGTCTATCAGTCTTCCTCAGAGACTATCATGAGTATATCCTAAGTTCACCTTGTCTACGTAGGTACCTGACGGGCACATGATCTTGTTCCAATATTGATGCTATACCTATTCAGCGGGATTGTCCGAAAGGGTTACCGCTGGCCCGGAACATAAAGGGCTAAGGAAGGGACATGGGTGGGTTTTAGTCAGTAAGAGTCTGACACTCCCTTCCGCACCACCCAGAGCGGGAGAGGTAATTTGATGATTTACAAACCGCGAAAAAAAAAAAAGTGCTATATCCTAACTGTAGGTATAGTACAGACACCAGAACATCAAGCTACTACAATCTGTCAAATTTCTTTAATAGATTTTCAACTTTATCGCTAAAGCATAAGGTTCAAAGTTGATTGGGTAAATTTGACAGTTTCGGGTAGCTTGATGTGATGGCGCCTGTACAATACATAAGGTTATGTAAACAGGTATTGTAGTGTTTTCACTAAGTAATCGTTATTATTTGTTTTGTGTGCAGTGTGTTTTATGACGTAGGTATTTTATTAGATTTTCTTATTAACGGTCGCCGGTGACATCACGTACGCGTACGGTACTTCGCTGAAGTCTCCTATTGAATGGTCATTCATTAACCTATTCAATGACACCAGAGCAGCAATTGTCAGTACTCTCATTCTTGTAATTTTAAGAATGTTCACAGTCTGATCTCAGTCTCAATATGTCAAAAATATCTCTAATTTCCCTACGTTTTTGACATTGACTGTCGCTGAGATGAGATTGCGACTAGATTTTGAACGTTTTTAATTACGAGAATTTGCCTTCTGATCTCAGTCTCAATCTGTCAAAAATACCTCTAATTTCCCTACATTTTTGACAAGTCATTGACATTGTTTGTCGCAGAGATGAGATTGCGACTAGATTGTGAACGTTTTAATTACGAGAATTAATTTTAAGCTGTTAGCGTTAACTTCGCAGAGTCATTTTAAGCTGCAGTGAGTCTAAGAGCACATTGTGTTTCGTTGAGACCACATCCGGGAGAACTAATGTTACCATGTAACCAATATTTGTCAGAAAACAGGTCATAATTTGACAAAAACTGAAGTGTCCTAATACAAATTTGCGGTGCAACTTTCTGTCAATTGACCTGAAAATAATTATGATATGTATGGTCTCATAGGAAGTATCTTGATGCGATGAACAGCAAGCCGCACTATAAGCGGCCGATGACGTTTATGGTAAACCTTACCCTTAAGTATTGTAATAATTTTAGTTTACCTCACCCCTATTAAAATCATGGTCATATAATTCCGTATTAACTTAGGTACTGTAACCTCGGAATGCACAGAATTTATCTGCCGAAGAAATATCAACCTTACACAGGTCGAAATAAAATAAAAATTTGTAAACTCAATCACGCCACAGCATTAACGGATTACTTAATATCGACTTTATTGCAACGTTCGCAAGGTTGGTATTTTTTTTATGAGGTTTTCTTTACGCCCTGTTGTAAATATATAGCCCAGCCGCGTCATCATAGGTATCCTCACCTGTACAAAGGTTTGAATAATGAAACCTATCTGGCTTCTTCCTCTCGCGTGTAGGTCTAGGAGATCTGAGTGAGATATCTTCCAGTTCGCGATCACTGGGTTCATACATCTCATCATTCACATCTAGAAATGTGTCATCCGAACTTGTATTTGATGATGATGTTTCCGAGTTGAATTCATCAATCTTAACTCCTTCTCCCCCCACTGAATCGAAACTCTGATTTTGAACTTGTAACTGACATTCAGATTTCGATTCCTGCTCAACTATGATGACATCTCTACTAGTCAGTACAGTCTTTGTTTCTGGATTATACAGTCTATAACCCTTTATGTTTTCTGGATAACCAATCAGAATACATTTCTTTGACTTCTTGTCCCATTTCTTACGCTTTTCTTTAGCTATATGGACCATTGCAGTACTACCGAAGATTCTGATATGGCTAACATCTGGTTTATAACCAGTCCATATCTCATACGGTGTCTTATTTCCCAATGCTGCAGCCACGCTTCGATTCTGAAGATACACTGCGGTGTTGGTGGCCTCGCTCCAGAACTCTTTGCCTAGGTTGGCATCAAAGAGTAGACATCTGGCTTTTTCAACGATTGTGCGATTAAATCGCTCACACAATCCATTTTGCTGTGGTGTATACGGATTTGTTTTTTGATGTATCACACCAGCACTACTCAAATAGTTGTCAAATTCTCTATTGCAGTACTCTAGCCCATTGTCACTTCTTAATACTTTGATTGTCTTCTTTGTTTGATTTTCCACTTGAGCTTTGAATTCTTTAAAACACTTCAACGCCTCATTCTTGTGTTTCAGAAAATAAACAAATGCCATACGACTATGATCCTCGACAAACAACAAGAAGTATCTGGACCCACCCAAAGATACATTTTCCATAGGTCCACAGATATCAGTATGTACTATATCTAGTAGGTTACTACTTCTCTGGCTAGTACTCTTAAAGGGTAAGCGACACTGCTTGCCTTCACAACACGTAGTACATGAGGACTTTCCTATATCCACTTTTTCATCAAAAGACATTCCCTGTACAGCAGTCTTCATCTGATGCAAATAGTCTTTATTGATGTGTCCTAATCTGCGATGCCATGTAACACCTGACACGACTGATCCAGCTAAATGTTCTATGTTTAACAAGTTTACTTTGTACACTCCATTGACTAATAATGCTGTAGCTACTAAGTCATTCTTCTTGTTGTATATAGAACAACTACTGTCCGAAAAAGATACCTTGTTTCCTTTGTTTATTAGTTGGCTGACTGATAGCAAGTTTGTAGTCAGACTCGGAACACAAAATACATCTTCTACCACGATATCGTAATTGATATTATCAGTCGTAGTCGTAATCTTCACATCGCCAGAACATAAAACTGACAACTTTTCTTTGTTTGCTACAATAATTTCTTTCTTCTGATCATAAGACGCATTCAGAACCCAACTTTCGTTTGCTGTTAGGTGTACACTGGCTCCTGAGTCAACATACCATTCATCTTTGTTGAAATTTCCGCTCAGGAATACTGCGCTAAACGCATTAGACTGCATTCGACTTTTATCCTTCGAACTCGACGAGTTATTTTCGTTATTCGTACATTGGTTTCTATAATGTCCTTGTTGTTTACATCGATAGCATGTCACTGTCTTGACATTTGATTTTGACGGATTACTATCAAAATTGTCATTTTTTCTTGTCATAGACTTATTTATCATTCCAATGAGTTTTGAACGAGTAACCAATGCTCCACTAACTTCATCTTGCTCGGTCACTGACTCCATGTCTAATAATTTTGACTTTATGGAATCCGCCGATATGCTAATGCCCGAATGCTCGATAGCCATGATCATTGGTGAAAACCGATTAGGCAATCCTGCTAAAAGCAACGATCCTGTCCACTGATCATTAATTTCGAATCCCGTGCCACTTAATTTTTGCGCTGTATCAATAATCTGCGTCACATATGACGTCATTGAACTGCAATTTTCTAGGCGTATCGAAATTAAATTCCGTAGCAAACTTATTCTTCGTGAAAAACCGTTGTCGTCGAATAATTGTTGTAGTTTATCCCACAATTCTTTCGTAGTCCTTACACTTTTCACGTGTACATACAAAGACGGGTCGATTGTCATAATCAATTTGGCTCTGGTCTTTTCGTCATCTGCAGCTCCTATGATCACCCCTACTTCTGGCTTAACACAATGTTTCATGCCTTCAAGGACTAGGAAATTTTCTGCCGCGAAACACCATTCGCTATAATTTTCTCGTCCGCGTAACTTGGGTACATTTATTAAATAGTTAGCAGACATTTTTTTATCACTATTATTCCGCGCTAAGCCCAATCGTCCGTTACTACACTGTGAAAAAACACGTTCCAAATATAGAAGTCTTTTAACACTCGTTTTAGTCCGAAATTCTTGTTAAAACACTATATTTTATTTATTTTAAGGCCCATAACCTATAATAAAACAAATCCGTATACACCACAGCAAAATGGATTGTGTGAGCGATTTAATCGCACAATCGTTGAAAAAGCCAGATGTCTACTCTTTGATGCCAACCTAGGCAAAGAGTTCTGGAGTGAGGCCACCAACACCGCAGTGTATCTTCAGAATCGAAGCGTGGCTGCAGCATTGGGAAATAAGACACCGTATGAGATATGGACTGGTTGTAAACCAGATGTTAGCCATATCAGAATCTTCGGTAGTACTGCAATGGTCCATATAGCTAAAGAAAAGCGTAAGAAATGGGACAAGAAGTCAAAGAAATGTATTCTGATTGGATATCCAGAAAACATAAAGGGTTATAGACTATATAATCCAGAAACAAAGACTGTATTGACTAGTAGAGATGTAATCATAGTTGAGCAGGAATCGAAATCTGAATGTCAGTTACAAGTTCAAGATCAAAGTTTCGATTCAGTGGGGGGAGAAGGAGTTAAGATGGATGAATTCAACTCGGAAACATCATCATCAAATACAAGTTCGGATGACACATTTCTAGATGTGAATGATGAGATGTATGAACCCAGTGATCGCGAACTGGAAGATATCTCACTCAGATCTCCTAGACCTACACGCGAGAGGAAGAAGCCAGATAGGTTTCATTATTCAAACCTTTGTACAGGTGAGGATACCTATGATGACGCGGCTGGTTTGTCTCTACGTGATGCTTTAGCTGGATCTGAAAAGGAGCAGTGGAAGAAGGCCAAGGCTGAAGAGTTACAGAGTTTTAAAGATAATGATGCTTGGGAGTTGAGAAGTGCTCCACAAGATGGTAGAGTTGTTAAGAGCAAGTGGGTGCTACGTAAAAAATATGATAGTGAGTATAATGTTCGATTTCGTGCGCGTTTAGTGGCGAAAGGTTTTTTCGCAAATCGAAGGTGTAGATTATACAGACACTTTTTCTCCTGTAGTGAGACATACCACTTTAACAATGTTATTTGCTCTGTCTGTTCAACTAGGTCTTGATACAACGCATCTTGATGTTACAACTGCTTTCTTAAATGGGTCTCTTGAAGAGGATATTTATATGCAAATACCTGTGGGTTTTTCTGAGACAGTACAGAAAGTTCTTAAATTAAAAAAGTCAATTTATGGTCTCAAACAATCTTCAAGAGCGTGGTATAAGAAAGTGGAGGAATGTATGTTGAAAATTGGCTATGTTAAATCTAAGATAGAACCATGTATGTTTTTGAAGTTACAGGATAAGTTAAAAACTATTGTTGCGTTGTATGTGGATGATTTCTTTATATTTTCTAATAATAGTAAAGAAACCAAATACTTAAAAGATGTTTTAGCTGATAATTTTAAAATTAAGGATTTAGGTGAAATCAAGAAGTGTCTTGGTGTAAATGTAACCATAAATAAATCCGAGAAAACAATATCATTATCGCAGTAAGATTATATTGATCAGTTATTGCATAAATTTAATATGACTCAATGTAAAACTGTTCAAACCCCAATGGAGACTAAGTTACAAGTATCTAAGGATGAGAATTTTGTAAATGAATTGGTTTCCTTATCAACAAATAATAGATTGTGTAACTGAGAGAATTGTAAATGTTAAATATTTGCCGTCAGTTGAGATGCCCGTTGATTTGCTTACCAAGAGTTTATGTGCTAGTAAGCATTATTATTTTTTGGATAAATTGGATGTTCAGCATATTTAAAATGTACTAATATACATGTGAGCACATTGTTAGATTTAGTGGGGGTGTTGTAAATATCTAAAATGTGTACTGTGCTGCCATCTATTTACTTGTATGTGTAAGTCTTTACTTCATAATAAAAGAGCATCACTTTTCTTTCTGACACAGCATAGCACGTTGTTTTATTATACGCCCTCTACCGTATTCTGTAGGTGTGACTATTTCTAATCCAACTTTTGAAGTAGGTATTTAAATGAGTATTTACGTAATCAGTAACATCTGTGATGTAAAATGTTATATCTTGGGTAAAATCAAGGGATGAAAAAAGAAACACAGCCAAACCAATATTAATTTATTGAATACCATAAACAAAACCTTAAAAAACTATACAAAGTGTAATGGAAAGAGTACAATCGAGGTGAAGTGTGTAGGTATAAGTGGCATAAAATACCAGCAACTACAAAATAATTAAGAACTGTTTAAAAAACCAATATTATGATCAAATAAAAGTTGCTGCGTAGTTTGTTATTATTATTTATCTAAATAATCTTTGCACTTGATAATGTATTACTTATACACCGTGTTTTTCACGTTATCCATAAACTTTGTCAAACGCTTCTATAGCTTTTACAAATTAAATCTAAGGAAGTAGTACCTACTTAAAAAGGCTTCGTTACAAAGATATTTGTAATTTCATTTAATTAAATTTAATTGAGCTATGCAGATGATATGCCCGCCAAATCTTATGAATGAAAATACGTCGTTGCCAATTCAGATAAAGAGGCATGCTTAACGGGTGATTTACGTCGAGGTATTTAGTTTGTATGAAAATTAACAAAAAATAAGAAGAATTCCTTAATGTGTTATAATGAAAAATGCTTATTTCCATGGTCTGAACATTTGGTCGAAGTTTACGTATAACGTCCGGAACACAGTGCCCACCCTTTCCAATACACATTGTAAATTATCTGACAATAAACTTAATTTGACATTAAATAACTGAGATTTAAACAGTAACTTTTTGCTTTATAACTTACAATAAAATTGAAATAATATATTTTATAGTAAAGTTTTTGTCGGAATTAAAGGATTGGGATGGGAAAATAGTCCGAAGCTTATTTTTAAGGGATGGCAATCAAAACAGCAGTGATATTTATCATTTCACATTTTAATATAAAATGTGTTATCATCACAGATCCTTGAAACGAATGACTTTGTCATTTAACAAACGTTATAATAAATTGTATATAGAATTATTTCAGTTTTTAACTGTTTTTACCAATTTATCATATATTTTTCTCAAGAATATTAAAAGTTTTCGAGCTTTGTAAGGCTTTAATGTTTTATTCACTTATATATGCTCACGCGCATAATAGTCTAGCAAAAACTGTGAATTTGCAACATTCATTAGTATAGATGTATAACTTTTAATGTTCAAAAGATAAAAAGCAAAGGAACAATATATAATTGACTATTTGTACCGTATGTGTTATATTAAAACATACTGTATGCAAAAATCAAATAAAAAGTCCCGCAAAAATCATAAATGCGTAAAATACAAAGAAAATCAGTCTGTTTATCGTGTTTTAAACAGAAAATAATTTATCGGACAGTAACCTAAGTAATAACTGTATAAATGTCTTATTTAGTAAAATAAATATACTTACGGAATATAAAATTATTGCATTGCTATGTGTCACAATGTATCCCAAGTTTAAATACGGTTTATGGCAGTGACAGATTATAATCAAATGCTATAAATGTCATTATTCCAAAAACATGTTTTATATTTTATATAAAATTAAATTATTCGAAAATACACTTATTAACCCAATGAATACTGCTTGCAAGCCATTTTCTTCTTTTTTATAAACTCGCTCTAATCTGTCAAATATGTGTTTAAAACTTAAAGCATTGCAATTCTTAATTATATTTTTTTATAAACGTAAATAAGTCATTACAAACGAAAATATCTTAATAAAGCTAAAATCAGACATCAGCAACAATCTGAAAGTTGTAGTTCAAAAGTAAATCTTACTGGATTAAAGATAAGTTCTAAATTACTATGGAAAACTGGCACAGGACTGGTTGTCGTCTTCATCACGCTTTGACGTCCAGATCATACTTTTTCTCGCTGGAGTGCCTAAAATGTATTCAAAAGGTAAAAAGCTGGACGAGGTATAAATATGTGTAAGAGGTGGCGCTAATCTATATATATAAAAGGAGAAACTGACTGACTGAATGACTGACTGACTGACATATCAACGCACAGCCGAAACTACTGGGTCTAGGAATGTGGAATTTTGCACACGGCTTCCTTTTATAATGTAGGGTAGCACTAAGAAGGGGTTTTTGGAAATTCAACCTTTAAGGGGGTGAAAAGGGGGGATTTCGTTTGTATAAAAAATCTTATTCCTTCAGTTAATAAACTCGAAACTTGGCACGAATACTTATGTAAGTAAATTATGAAGTTGTTTTTCTAAACTACCCCCTTAAGGGGGATTGGGGGGTGTCAAAATTTGTATGGAAGAATTTTAACGCGCGGTCCGATTAACTCGAAACTCAGTATTTATACTTAATATCAAAAATAAAGAATGACATATATCAGGGTTTTTCGAAAATCTACCCTTAACGGGGTAAAAAAGGGGTAGTTAATTATACAGGCGAGGATTTTACTGCGTGGCTTGATTAACTCGAAAATTGGTATTTAAAATAATCTTTGAGTCAAGTAATGAACATATCCCAAACGATTTTTGAAATTCCACCCCTGTGGGGGTGAAAAGCGGGAATACAGTTTATATGAAAAATCCTAATCATTTGTTTGGTTAATAAACATGAAAATCCCGAATACTTATTTATCTAAATAAATGATAATTAGATTACATTTTCGAAATTTTTAGAGGAAAATCTATATATATCTATATAAATAAAAAGAAAAGTCCTGACTGACTGACTCATCAACGCCCAGCCCAAACCCTTGGACCTAGAAAGCTGAAATTTTGCACAGAGGTTCCCTATATAATGTAGACAAGGAATAAAGGAAGGATTTTTCGAAATTCAACCCCTAAGAGGGTGAACGCGGGGAAGATGAAATTTCACGCGGACGAAGTCGCGGGCAAAAGCTAGTCTACTATATAAAAATAAGTCGGGTTTTCCTTCCTGACGCTATAACTCCAGAACGCACGAACCGATTTCCACGGTTTTGCATTCGTTGGAAAGGTCTCGGGCTCCGTGAGGTTTATAGGTAGGAGTTGGGTAGGAGTAGTGTAGGAGTTGGGTAGGAGTAGTGTAGGAGTAGGGTAGGAGTAGGTTAGGAGTAGGGTAGGAGTAGGGTAGGAGTAGGGTAGGAGTAGGGTAGGAGTAGGGTAGGAGTAGTGTAGGAGTAGGGTAGGAGTAGGGTAGGAGTAGTGTAGGAGTAGGGTAGGAGTAGGGTAGGGGTAGGGTAGGACACCACGCGAACGATAGCGCCGGGCAGCTAGAAATAATTTATATGGCAAAACAACGTTTAACGAGTCAGCTAGTTAAACATATTTTTTTTAGCTGGATAAAATTATTTTTTACTTTTTAAATTATTTAAAATCTGGTCTCATTCGACTTTACACTCTATTCGTTCGCTAGATCAATTTTAATAAACATAAAAATATAAATTTCGCGTTTTACAACAGTGAGGTCAATAAAATTAAACAGACACCAATATTCTCGCCACCTCAAGGCTTAAGCCAAAGCTATTCTAACTCTACTAGAAGTTTAGGATAAGACAGAAAAATATATATACAGCGTGGGTTAAAGAAGGCGATATACATACCAATCTTGCACCATAACAAAATACTCCCTCCCTTCACTACTGCTCGACAACTCCGACCCCTCGTCACTACTGTTTACTCTCACAAACTCTTTGCCCTCTCTGAAATTGAACCACAAAAAATGTTCCTTCATCATGTTTTAAAATCCGCCATTTTGTTTTTCCCAAAGTGCGTGAAGCTTAAGCGAATGGTCCCGATGATGGTTGGGTGAATATTCTTTGTAATATTTTTTGTATGATTTTTTTTTGTTACAAAAAATATTCTGTTTTTGGATGTTGGTGTTTGTTGATCGTTCTGGTATCGTCACATTTTTTCTTTAATGTCTTCTTGGTGACATAACATAAAGCCTGTTATCCTCAAAGGGGTAGACAGAAGGGTGTTCGTCAGTTATGTCTTCATAATCCTGTCATATTCTGTCTTGTAAGTTACATCTTGCTGTTTCACAGGATTTTTGCGTTTTGCTACCATGGAATTCTTTGTCGTTCCGTCGTTTTCTCAGTTATAGGTAACTCAATACTATGTACAATTTACTTTTCAATAGTAGAAGTTTCTGTATCTTCTTTTCTGATCATGAATCATGATTCTCCATAATTATATCTCATTCTTGATTAATAAATGTGACATTTCTCGATTCAACTTTGGTGCATTGTCGTCTCGTATATCTTTATTTTCTTCAGTCGTGAAGTTTGTATAAAGTACAGGACAGACATTTTGTTAGGAAGTGAGTTAATGTGTAGGCGTTAGTGAAAACAGGACGTTTATGGCTATGTTAGTGACCCGTCACCGCTAAAGATGATATCAGACTGGTGTTTCAATTTGTTTTTTTTTGACTGAACAACATAATATGAAAGACAAATGAACATTTTTATTGAGTGATCTGATATCGCCTTTAGATGAAAGAGGAATAAAAAAAAACGTAGAAAAGTTTCCATTCCACATAACATCTTGTTAGTAAGCACCGGAAAAACTTAATTTAAAGGAGTTGTCGTGTCAAAAGATTTATATTTTATTTTTATTATACTTAATCAAAATGATGATGATCATTGGTAGGGTTTTTTTTTTATAAAATGAATTCCCAATGATTTTAAAACAGAGCCTGAACGAAAACTGTATTTTTTACTTTCATATTAATATTATTGTGCTTAGAAAAATTCAAAATATTCTAAGACATGCAGAATTAAAGTTTTTGTCGTTCAAACTCTAAACCCCGAAAAGATGCAAAATAGAAAATGTTTTTTTTTTATATAGAATGAGTAATAGAAAATAATAATCTCAAACCAAGGAAATAAACTCACACATTCGAGAAAAATAAAACACACTTCAACCACTCAAAAAAAAGAAAGAAATATGAGAAAATCACATTAAAACACACGACAACTCCTATTCAAAATTTCAAAAAAAGATGATCTACATACCTATAGAACACATAGTGTTGTAGAATGAAGAATATGTCGAAGACGAGACTGAACAAGCCTAGGCCGAATTTCGTCGCGTCGCCGAAGAATGAGATCCAATCGTTGTAGTTGTAGGCGTTGAGCGCCATCTGTAGGATGGACAGGAAACCTCCCACGAAGTCGAGGAAGATGTTGCCGATGCTCCAGCCGACTGTGGATTTGCGTTTGTAGTTCATGTAGGCCTGGAAAGTGAGGAGATATTAATAATAATAATTTATTGTGTGGTCCTCAAAAGACCATTTCAGACACCAATCTACATGGTCTTCACAATCTGACCAAGATTTTGTCTGGACTTTAAAAGAGACTGCGACTTCTGAGTTTGTTTCGGCCTTTCTTCTCAGAATAGTCAGTTAGGAAACGCCGACCTCATCTAGTTTAAAAAAAAATATGATTGACGTGTAAAAGTGTTTGTACAAACCTACTTACAGAAATAAATCATTTATTCATTTATTCACAAAAACATAAACTTTAACAATAATGAGTAAACAGAAAGGTATGCAGACATAAGTAGATTTTACAGAGGTTGGATACAAAAGGATGGTAGTGGGGTCAAAAGTCCTGTAAGAATTAAGAACCCTGCCCCCCAAACTAGGAAAATCCTGTATCTTGGGAGGCAGTGTCTTCGCATTAACAATAAGGTCGAGCGATAGTTGTGAACATACATGTTATTATTTATTTATCCTTCCACTGGTATGACATACATCAAGTAGGAGCAATTATAATATAGATGAAGGTATGATACTTGTATTCTTCCGAAAGATGTTGATAAGGTATTGCAAAGTAAACAAATCACTATAGAAGTGGCTTCCGTGGGATATGAGTATATGACGTAAGCATCTCCCAAAGACATTTCCGTCAAACTAGGCTGGTGAGCAATTTCTGTGTTCTTTGGTTACCACCCAACGGTAATTTGGTTAACTATCTAAAACATACCGGGAGACTCAGGAGTTTTATTTTTTCATAGCAATTTGAACCTTATGATTCTAGTGATAAAGTCGAATGTTAATGATGAATCATTTCATCATTTCATTTCATCATAACAAGAAAATGTTCAAGGGGCTCGTGGCTAAGTAACTCCAGCTGTTCGGGTCGATAAATCAGGTTAAGCTACTCTTGCCGCGGTCGGTCCGTGGATGGGTGACCATCTTTACATATCGAGATTCCTCCGTGTCTCGGAAAGCTCGTTAGGCTGTTGGTCCTGGCTGTCATTCGTGGATCTTTGATCTTTGGATCGTCCGAAGCCCAAAAATCTGACAACCAGTCTTACCAAGAGGCATATTACCCAGTAACTTAAATGATAAATGATTTATTTTCTGTAAGTAGGTTTGTACAAACACTTTTACACGTCAATTATATCTTTTTTTTAACTAGATGAGGTCGGCGTTTCCTATCTGACTATTCTGAGAAGAAAGGCCGAAACAAACTCAGAACTAAGTAGTTCTGAGTTTGTTTCGGCCTGTCTGTCCACAATCAAGTGATTGTGGACATGAGATAGTCGCTTCACTTCACGGTTAGACTGGAAGCCGACCCCAAAAATATTTGGGAAAAGGCTAGGCAGATGATGAGTAATTACCGGTATGTTCCTATGTCAAAAA
Source organism: Oligia latruncula (assembly GCA_948474745.1). Classification (NCBI taxonomy): domain Eukaryota; kingdom Metazoa; phylum Arthropoda; class Insecta; order Lepidoptera; family Noctuidae; genus Oligia; species Oligia latruncula. The sequence continues at coordinate 16,628,274 of OX419686.1, forward strand.
TAGATTAAAAAATACAAACCTGAGGCAAATATTTGATAAGCGTGATGGACAACTTAATATAACTGCAGTAATACAGGAAGTCGAGCCACTTGAGTTTTCCGGCGAAAGTCACTCCGGCTGTCACTACCACGATAGCTGAGAACACGCCCATTATGCTGCGACCAGTTGTGGATACTCGTTGGTCTTCGCGCTGGAACGAAAGTGAATGTAACGTTAATAAAGCATGGCATAATCTTTACCCTGCGTAACATACTATGTCTCTTAATATGAATGATTTTAAAGTATATTGCTAATCCATTGCTTCATAAGTTCGAAAAATTTGCCTGCTCATTAGGGTCCCTACGCTTGCCGCGGTTGGTCTGACGATGGGTGACCATCTTTACGTACCGTGACTCTTCCGTGCCTCGGAAAGCACGTTAAGCCGTTGGTCCCGGCTGTCATTCGTGGATCTTTGACAATCGTTACGGGTAGTCAGAAGCCCGAAAGTCTCACAACCAGTCTTACAAAGGGGTATCGTATTACCAAGTAACTGGGTTGTGGAGGTCAGGTATTCAGCTACATCCGCTTAGACTGGAAGCCGACCCCAACATAGTTGGGAAAAGGCTAGGCAGATGTTGTAATAAACCTTACCTCATACAAGAAGCACTGTGTGATGGTGATCAGCGTGGCGAAGGCGGCGTGTAGAGAGAAGAACACATCGTTCAGTTGCACCGGGTTCAGACCTCGGGGGTGGCGGCTGAAGTACTCGCTCTGAAAACATGATGAATGTCCAGTTAATTTAATTTAGTAAGTAGTATAGTGAGACGTTTTACGACACTGAAGAACACTGTGCTATCGTAAAAAAGATAGTACAATTAATTCTTGTGCTCATGTTATTCTAGCAGTTTTTTATGCGCTGATAAGAGCCGGAAGTAACCGAATCTGGTGTTCGATTAGTTTAGCAATTTCCGCCGTATATTAGAGCGATGTCCAGGAGGACAACCGACAACAACAATTGCAATTACAATTGCAAAGTTGCAATTTACTCACTAAATACAACATATCACGGAATTAAAGCACTCCACCAAATACCCCAATTATTGTGATTATAACTTATTATTCATAATTCTTAATACACTAAATTTTTACTACTAAACTTTTTACTTTTTTTTTTTACTAATTTCTTTATTTATGAAATTAGTTATTGATACTGATTGTGGGAGAAAATTGAGGTTACATTACAAATCGACCCACGCAATTTAATTTCTGATGCAGTCTAAGATATCATCAGAATCAGACCCTTGAGATAAATAGCACGTGTTTGCTTATGTGGGATTACCTATGAATACAATTAACATACGTTTGACAGAGGCTTATCATGATTGTCGTGTGTGGGTAATAAAATTGTTAATACTATTATTGTTATCGGACTCCCAGCTTATGTCATTATGATTGGTAGTTGAATGGAATTCCCTTGACCGAAAGAATTAATTGAAAATTCAATTTAACTACATAATATATCTTGGGTACAATATGACGTTTTCTCAAATACCTGCATTGTTATAATGCCTAGTTGGAAAATTTACACGTTTTTCTGTACGTTCATGGCATGGATATACAGGGTTATTTGTAAAACACCAGCAACCTCTTAAGAGGTCATTGAGGTCATTGTACTCATCATTATGAACAACTTTTACTATGGGACCAAACCTGAAATCGCGAAAAAAAAATCTGCTGTTCCCTATATTTATGTTCGTTTATCTCGTCAAAATGTAGGGAACAGCTGATTTTTTTTTCGCGATTTCAGGTTTGGTCCCATAGTAAAAGTTGTTCATAATGATGAGTACAATGACCTCTTAAGAGGTTGCTGGTGTTTTACAAATAACCCTGTATGTATACGATATGTAACATAATTACCGCAAGACCTCATACACCCCATTAGAGTATTGAGTTAAAAGCATTATACAATGACCAAAACGTATTTTTTTAAGCTAATTATTATTATTAAGAAAATCGTGTTGACCCTAACATTACTTTATGCATTTAAAATTGAGTCTTATTGCCTTGAAATAAGATTTAATTTTCTTTGGCTCAACTGACGGCCAGTATGGCAAATAAGATACATTTTGGAAAAAAATGTTACTAAAATCGATTCAGTAGTTGATTATAACAGAGGACAACTACTTTCAGGACTTGCTGTTATGTGTTGTACACTGTTACACCTTGTAAACTTAATCGGTTTTCGTGTCTGTTTGACCAATTTTTTCTTCTAAACTACGCAACTGATTTTGATGCGTTTTCACCATAATTTTTTTATAAAATTTATTCTGGCATGTTTATGAGTATATTATAGGTATAATTCATATTGAACTTAAAGATATTTAAAAAATATCGATGTTTTGTCAAAACGTAAAAATCGAGTCGCTAGTAAAATAAAACGAAAGCATACCTGAATTTCCCTCGAAAAGTAAAGACCGCAGTTGAACAAGGAATACATGGTGAATCCCATGATATTCAGTGCCAAGAAATCAAAGTTGAGTCCCACGACGCTCTTCCTCTTAAAATTGATGTAGATTTGAGGGTAGAACGACACCGACCAGGCCGCGAAGTAGATCCAGCCCATGATGTAGGAGATGACGTTGATTGCGTGGGAGTGCATCACTGTGATACGGAGGAATACTGTGTCCATGCTGGAAGGAGTAAAGGTTTCTAAGTTAGTGGTATATGTGGCTCAAGATGTAGATGTGAAGGTTATCTACAAATCTAGGCAGGGTCTTTTTTATTATGCTCTATGGAGTACACTAAGGAAAATCGACAGTTTGAAAGGCACATTAATAAAGGGATTTACCTTACGAATAGAAGAAGATTTTTATCATATTATACTTACTTGACAATCCCAGCAGGAGTAACATTGAATGTAACTTCAGAATGTCCAGGGCTCTTTGCGTACGCGCAAATATCGTACGTGATCTTTACTGTGGAGTTGGGTTCTTTGGAACCTGGGATGTCGATCGTTTGAGGAACGAACTGCACGATGTCTGGATGTTGGATGTTCGCTGTCACTTTTAGGCTCTCATTGTATTGGCCGCTGAAAATAGGTGAGGAAATGTTTAAGATAATAGTCTTATAAGATTTAAGTCTATGTCTAGTGTACAGACGACAGCACATCAACCTACTACAATCTGTCAAATTTATTTTACAGATTTTCAACTTTATCGCTAAAACATAAGGTTTAAAGTTCATTACGAAAATTTGACAGTTTCGGGTAGCTTGATGTGCTGGCGTCTGTACAAGATTTTGGTCTATAAGATTTTAAAGTACAAGATTTTGGTCTACAAGATTTTAGTCTCTAATTTTTTAGTCTACAAAATTTTAGTCTATAAAATTCAAAACCCGTTTCACAACGTCCGGTTAGGCACTTAGACACTAGCTACCAATGCATTCAAAATCTGAACAGAATTCGAAGAAGTTATCCGCCAGAAAAATATAGCTAATTTTCCAGGCCACGAGAATGTTGTTGTTGTCTGTAATTTATATGGTGTACATAATAAAGAGTATTCTATTCTAATGTTGTGGAAATATCGTAATATTTTAATGTTCTAAAAGTATTAAACAAGGAAGTATTCTGGAGTACAATACCTGATGTTTATTTATCGACAAAAGAGTTCCGTGTTACACAATGACATAAAAGAATGGGAATGTTTCGTGTTTACTTACATTTGTATCAGTTTCATGAGATGCGTATCATCCACGAGGATGTTGAGATCCGTTTCGCTTACATACATTTTATCTAACTGGGAATGTGCACTTGGGATACCTGGAAACAAAAACAGAAGAACTTAGAACTTGTACGTAGGTACTCTATAGATTTTTGAACAATCAAAAAAAGACTGAGATGAATATGTACGCAGTGTGTCTTATGCTTGAACACTTAGGTTACAAAAGGAAATAATATTGCCTCGACTAAAACCAGAGGAGACTCTCGATAGGCAGGTAGATCGAGAGCTTGATGCAAAAAGCAGTACCCTTGGATACAGAGCGCATTGTTAGGAGGTTCCTCTCTCTTGCGCCTTCTCCTTTTCTTCGTGTCGCTATCACTATAATGGTGCCGATTCCCTTGTTCGCAAACTAAACTAAATTTAAGTTCAGTGCATCTTTTTCTTTCTATTTCATTAAGAAAAGGACAGAAGATAAATTTTAGTTCAGTCCTGTCAAATTTATCAGCGCCTGACACTACGTGATTAAAAACTTGGCTACTAAAATTACCTCAATTTACGACAGGCGCTGGTTAATTTGACAGGACTAAACTAAAATGTATCTTCTGTCCTGTTCTTAATGAAATAGAAAGATAAAGATGCACTGAACTTAAATTTAGTTAAGTTTGTGAACAACAGAATCGGCACCAGTATTTCACATCTTGTTGGCCTAAAATTTCGCTACTTCCACGGTTTCGTCGGGCTTTGCCAGTGGGGCCGGTAACTTGGACCTTGATAGACCGGTGGGCTACTATTTAAATATTCATTATATTCACTATTTTCATCTTAAGTTATTCAATTGTTTAAATAGAACACTTACCTAATAATAAAACAATAACAAAACACAGGCTTAAGCTATGACTAGAGGGTGCGCGCGCGGCTCCGCGCGGCTTCAATACTGTTGCAAGAGCAGCCATCTTCTATTTCTTTCTATACTCCAAGTGTCTGTGGACAAGGAAAAATAGTTATTAATAAAATATTCAGCAAACACGTCAGTGCAAAAAAATGACACATAAATTATGGTTGCGGTGTTGATTTGAATTTTGGAGATTCGATTTTATGATAACAAACTTGATAATCTTATCTTTATCTATGATTTTGTTTCTGGTATATTTATTTTGACTAAACTTGCATTAGATACCGCTGTTATTTACTGTAAATAACTTTTTAAATTCCAAAGTAATAATTAAAATTCTATTTACGTTTAATATCAAATACGGTATTTTTTTCCATCTATTAAAAAGAGATTATCGTAGGGATTCCCTTTTATGTTGAATATAATCAAGTATCGTCAATTAAATATCACTTACTAGTCGAACTAACCTCACGACACTAACGCACGGGTATATTGAAGGCTAACTACTAACTGTGAGGTACATTTAGTTGTAAGTACTCGGCCTGCTACTTATAATTAAATCACGAATTGTATTAATGAAGCAGGCAATACCGTAATGTAGAAGGTCTCAACAGACTACCAGCACAGAGCATGTAACCTTTTACTACCAGCTAACGTAGGTACTGCTATCATTTATAAATCTATCAAATTCTAGGTGCAATATATTGTGCTTCGCCAAGCATCGTTATCATCAACATCCTGCTCCCCACATTCTAATTTATTTAGGGTTAGCCGATCATGTCTTCTTTCAAATATGGATCAGCCGTAATATAAGTACTGACACCCTTTCTGCATAGCTATACCGCCTTTTACACTATACATCTATATTCACACTGAAACTTTCCACAGCAATAAAATTAATAAGAAAAACATCTTGTCGATAATCATGTACGGTCTGACGACTATTTATCTTTTGATAATTTATAGTCAGTTTGTTGGCATATGGTCGCTAAGCGATAAAGGCTGTTAGTAAAATTAATAACAGACATGAGGTACGTATGCATCAACATTTATATTAGTGTAACCTTGAGTGGGGTCTCAATAATTTTACCTTGATGTGTCAGCACATTCTATGGAAAAATCCTAAGCAAAATATCTTACGCTACTCGGTTGTTGTTTGACAGCTTTTTCGAGGAGAAACTTTGAAAATGGTAAAACTATTGTAATTTTGATCGCAATAGGAAGCCATAAGCATGCTAATTCAATCACAACACAAGAGAGCAGTCTGCTATCTATCACACTATTCACAACCACTGCAACTCCTGTCATCCAGAATCCAAAATGGAAACTAATCAAAAAGGAGTCGACAAAACGTAGCTGAGCAAAATAGCCTTTGAAACTAAGAACCGGAAGTAATCAGAGAAAGAAGGGAACTTGAAGAAGCAGTCTACCAGACTTCGATACTTAGGCACTACAATTATATCAACAGCTGTAGCTTCGAACATTACAAACAGTACCAAGGCATCGTGGTTCCAATTAGCAATAAAATACTTATCGAGCGATACGTAAACGAACAGCGCGTGTTGGTTTTATTCGTAAGCCTTGACTTTGCTCCACCTGGCTGGCATTATGATGTAACCACAGCCACCTATGAGACCGCTGAAAAAAAACTACACAAAGAACGAATTATGCAGCATATACTACAAATGCTGCAGAAATTATTACATATAAATTTTACTATTCAAACAAACTGACGAATACAATAGTAGTAGACACACCTGCCAGACAGAATATTGAACAAGCTATCTAAAAACTTAATAAAACAATCATTACTGAACTTTAAACAAACGCAACACTGTTGCATAACTATACCTAACAATAGGCCCATAAAAAGATATTGTTAAAAGAAATGGTGAAACAATATGTCGCATTACATTACGTCAACAATGAAAACACTAGAGAATCGTCAGTATTTAATATTGATGACTAATCTGAGGGCAACTTAGAAACGAGTATCAATAGATTAGGAAATTCCAATATAAAACGAAGTCGAATTGAGGAAAGGTGGACGGATAGAGGAATACTATTTGCATAAACCAGGGAAGCATAACAAAAGAAAGGAGACCCTGTAACTAGAACTAAATAGAATGAAGTTGTCGATGTTGACGAAGAAACTACTACCAACTAACACTACTAACAACTATCCTCTAATATTATAATCCTACTATCCTATCCGCATAAGTGTCGATCCCGTTGGAATATCAGGATAAAAATTATCCTATGTCCTTTCCCGGGACTCAAACTATCTCTATACCAAATGTCATCTAAATCGGTTCGAGGTAACAGACAGACACACTTTCGCATTTATAATATTAGTATGGATGTGAACGTTTGTATGTTTGGATGTTCAGATGTTTGTTACTCAATCACGCAAAAACGGCTTAACGGATTTGGATGAAATTTGGCACACAGATAGGTTATAACTTGGATTAACACATAGGATACTTTTTATCCCTGTAGTACGGTCCCGTGGGATAATTCCCGACCTCCACGGGGGCGAATCCGCGGGCAAAAGCTAGTTAATAATAAAATTCGCACAAAGAAAGACACAAGACCTAGAAAAAATATTGGGTTTAAATACAGTTATAAAATAACAATAACTTAAATAGTACATACCACCTACTGCAATGCAGGTTCAACCACAGATTGTCCCAATAAAAATGGAACAAGTATGTAATGCCAATAATGGTTTTCGCGATAAAACATCTAACGAGAAAACTACTATTGCGGAGAAAATTGAAACTTATCGAATCGTGTTTTTATGTTCTATATGCTTGTGAAATATGTGATTGAATTCCTTTGATATTCATGAGATGGTTTATCTTTTTTGGATTTAGCATTTGTTCATCCAACTAAATTTATGTTATTTACTTGTCTGCTCTTTAAGTAAAACATCCATATAAATAAATAAAATTTAAGTTTCTGTCTGTAATTTTGAAATAACAGCTTTTACTAATATGCATATGAAAGTATATACGGTACATTTAACAAAACAAAAACACAATTTTTTAAATTTTTATCTGTCTGTTTGTTCCGGCTAATCTCCGAAACGGCTGAACTGATTTCGACGGGGCTTTCACTGGCAGACAGCTGATGTTATACGGAGTAATATATTATTATCAGCTGTTCCCTACATTTTGAGAGTTATACGAACATGTAGGGAATAGCTGATTTTTTTTCGCGACTTCAGGTTTGGTCCCATAATGAAAGTTGTTCATAATGATGAGTACAATGACCTCTTAAGAGGTTGTTAATGTTTTAACAATAACCCTGTATAATAGGCTAATTTATTTTAGAAAAATAATGAGTAAACAGACACAATTTCATTTTCAAGTTATTATTATTATCACGGTTTATACGACCATTCAGTTTGAAACTTCTGTTTTGTTTTCCCACACCTGTTTTGCAACATTTTGAAGCGCTCGGGAAGTACCCCGTATTTTAGAATCATTATCCTCAATCTCGAAATCATACCCAACTGTAGCATTAATTTTTGTCATCGTCACTAAAATGGCGACGACCTTTCCATACAAATTCACTGTCAATGTTTAGAAGGCGTACAATAACAAAAATGTAGCGTAACCTTGTTTTATTTTGTCCAACAGAAGGTATTAGAGTATGGTCGGAATGCTAAGCGATTTGTTTTCAACGCTTATTTGAAGGAAAAGGACACTGACTTATAATACCAGCCGTGTTAAAACATAAACAATGATTTGAGCGGAGTTTGCCGTTCATATCATTAACAAGGATTTGGTTTCAATCTGTGAGTGGAGTGAGGCGCATGGGTTGGAGGTTAACCCATCGAAGACTCAAGTCATTGTTGTTGGCAGCTCAAGGATGTTCCCCAAGATAAACTGGTCGCAACTTCCCCAGGTTCAATTTAACGGAACTGCTATTCCTTTCAGCGAAAAGGTTAAGAACCTTGGGGTTTGGATCGACAAACATCTTTCTTGGGGTCCTCAGCTACAGGAGGTAAGTCGCAAAATTTTTGCATCTGGCAAGTCACTGAGACGATTGCGGAATTTTCTTCCAACTGCCACTAAAACTGCGCTTGCACAATCCCTTTTACTTCCCATCCTTGACTACGCTGATGTCAGTTATCCAGATCTTACTGAGGCACAACTAGATAAACTTGAGCGACTTCAAAACTTTTGCATAAGATTTATATTTGGCCTGCGCAAATATGATCACATTTCAGAATTTCGTACAAAGCTCAAGTGGCTTCCCATTCGTCTTCGCCGGAATTCTCATATCTTGTTTCAGCTCTACAGTATTTTGTATAATCCTAAAACCCCCACTTATCTTAAAGAACGTTTCAAGTTCCTTCATGACACACATAATAGATATCTGAGGTCATCGGAAAACCTGAGACTAGAGATGCCGATGCATTCCACCAGTTTCTATGACAAATCTTTTACTGTTCAAGCAGTACGGTTATGGAATGACTTGCCCGTGTCCGTAAGGTGTGCTCAATCTTTGTCCACTTTTAAAATTATGGTTAAAAAGCACTTCCTCTCTCCTTAAACATCATCAGTACTTATATTTTCTTTGCTCCTGTTTCATGTTTATTATTGTATGTATATATTTATTTAGATTAGTATAATATACTTTATGTATGTATTTATTGTATTATATAAATGGTACACCACAGACTACCTACAGTATTTGTCTGTCCTTCCCCTTTTTAATCCATCCAAAGGTTGTCTTTAAAAGATCGCTTTTAGCGATAAGACCGCCCATTGTGTCACCCTTTGTACAGTTTCTATAATTATGTCTGTAATTTATATGGTGTACATAATAAAGAGTATTCTATTCTATTCTATTCTATATACGAGTATACTCGTACACCTACTCCTACTGCTATACCTCAGGGTTCCTCTCTGTGTGAAGGAGTGGGCCCAGTGCGAGTTGTTGGAATCTCCGTTCTAAGGGGTATAAGCCTTTAGCAGTATCTACTTAATTTCTTCTTCATTATTTTTGATCGTTTTAACAAATTATAGTGTTGTGATCTTGACATCTAAATGTGATCGGAATTGTAGGTATTGGTACGATATGGTATTTGATTTTGGATGACCATTATTTCGTGGGTTTCCTTAATTAAGGGAATCGAGGCGTGAAGGTTAAAATGTTCGCGTGTATATAATTGACTTTTGTTACAGTAATGTACAATAAATGACACGTCAACTACTGCTACACAATAGCACTTCAAAATGTTCAAATTATAGTGTTTTGGCTACGTTGTCATCTTTATTAAAGTGATTCACTTCTGTTTCATGACAAAAATAAGTGTTACATGTACCTACAGTACATTGTCAAGTGTCCGAAAGGACGACAACTAATCTTTGAAATACTTCCTTATACAATGTGATGATCAGTATCAGTATTCAGTAAACGAAATAATGTGGAAATGGTAGCGTTTTAATTCTTAAAGAAAAGAATGGGTTAAGGGCACGATAATAAACAATGCTAGAAGCATACCGTGTCGCGTACTGAATACCTAAATACATTCACTAAGGGTCTAAACAGACGGACTGCATGAGAACTGCATGCCAGCTGCAACATCGAAGTTTGGATGCAGTTGACATAACTAGGTTTCGAAGCAGTTAAGTCAACTGCAACCAAACTGCGATGTTGCAGCGTCTGTTTAGACCCTTTGGCTTGATCACTTCTTCACCGAGAAATAAAACCAGAGATATCTTCAAGGCCAGGCAGTGTAATAATCTAGACTTCGCTACTTATGTTATAAAACTTATACTACCTGCATAATTTCAACAACATTATATTCCGCAGTAGTTTTTTTCGACAGCTTCTTCATTTGTTTATTTCCATAATTAAACAATTAAGTAATATAGAAATTGACTTGACTCCTACCGTAAGGACTGGCCGGCACTAGCAAAATACAGAATTGTGTGGAAAAGGGAGAGGGAGGCCTTTGCCCTGCAGTGGGACAGTACAGGCTAGTTAGATTAGATTAGAATATAGAAAAAGAAATATATACAAGTAAGTATTGCAATATATGCTCTCAAGGTTAATAACACTAACACAGTAGGTAATATAACCCAGAACTTAACAGTAACGATTATAATTATCTCTGAACATGTTCATTAGCACTGATTAGATTTATATCTTAAAGATATGTAAACCATTAAAATATGAGATAAGATTACATTCGCGTAACTAAGCTATCAAAGGGCTTGGTTGCAAAGTAATACAGTTTCTACAAACGAACAGTACAAGAAAAACACTATCTTACAAATCCGTAAATACTAGGCAGGTACGTACGAGAAGACCAAACGTAAATTTGCAATGGACAAAGGACCAAAATACTACCATAAAATATAAGCAGCGAAAATAATAGCGTGTTACGAATAGCCGGATGTTGGTAATGAAAAACAAACTAATCATGCAATGTCAATAAAAATAATAATCAGTTACCTACCGGTCGTACGTAGTGGCAATATAACATGGAGAAAGCATTTGGTAAACAAAAACTGCATATCGAACGACCATTGGAAGGCACATATGCACACACAGTTGTGGAAATATAGTTAGGAACGACTGATAACCAAATCGCTTTTGGATAAACAAGTTGCTTTTACTTTTTTGATACAAAAGTAAAAACAACTTATAGATGACAACAGACTTTGAAACACAAAATAATAGTTTAATTAGTAGGTTTTAATGATTCATACACAATAATCAAAATAATTGCACTTCTCTATTAGAATTAATTTATCGTAAATTTACTGTATTTCAAAAGTACTGACCGCTGGACAAATAAAATTAAGAACCCAAAAAAACATGTTCTCAATTTTGAATTTCGAAAACAAATACACCATTTTTGGCAATGGAGGAGTATCAGCGCGCACAGTACGAAGACGCTTAACGAATGCAAAGTTATTTGGAAGAATCGCCCGGAGAGTACCTACCACTTCTCAAGAAGGTGCACCGAAAATCAAGATTAGATTTCTATCTTTATACTTCCTCTTTATTATAATATCTTCTACTTCTTTGAATATAGGAGATGACTATAACAAAGGTGATCAAAGGTCAGATAAACATAACATTGAAATGCAGAAGAACATTTGAAAGCATTGTTTATCATAAATCGAAAATTGTACCATTTTCTTAAGTACCCATAAGGAATTTCAATGGATAGTTCATCATACTTACGAGTATGATTTATTTCATATTGTTCGAAACTGTTAAAGATAGAAAGAAGTGGTAATTTTTACCGTGGTCCGTAAGCAGGTCAAGACACAACACTTTTTGCTTCAATACACGGTAAAATGCGAGTCGCCGGCACACTAAGTAGCACATGTATCTCCTTTATCATAAAAGGAAACAGCACTGTAACCTCGTTAGCCATACATAGGCGTAATCTGAATTCAACCATCAATTCTTTCTAAGCTTTGACTAATATAAAAATCAGGAAATGCACGCTTCGTTAGCAACAATTGGCGATTCATTATTAACAATTGAATGCAACCTTGAAGATATAGACGGCTTAGCAAACGATTCAATAGCAAACTAATCTGAACCAGTTTGGAAACCGCCATTCGTTACACTTACACCGCGACTAATAGGTGGACAGCAAAAAGCGTCCATCCGTTTAGAACCTGCTGTTCAAGTATGGCCTGAGGCGTCATGCGCAAACAAATGGAATGCCAATATTGGGCCAAAGTTTCTCACGAGGACAGCCACTAGCACGAACATGTACCGTTGCAACTTAATCGATTTGTTTTTGCCAACGTGCAACTGGTTGAACGTACTTTCGACACGAATCTTCCTACGCAGCGAATTAAAAAAAATCGCAGAAACTTCCAGCTGTTTTATCTAGCACCTACATGTTCGTTTACTAATTAACCTTTTAATATCAGATATAATGAAAGTGTGCTCATTTACATGCAATAACTTGGCAATGATAAACTACATGAAGGCTGAACATGCAAGTTTATCACATTATTTGAGTCTAATTGGTGTTAACATCATTTTTGAGGCTGATAGTATCGCACCGTCACAACACTGTCGAGTTAGTAACACAATGCTTGACACTCATGAATACAAAAGAGAAGGTTGTTCATAAAAACAGTTGGTGTTTACTACCGTTATACTCGTATTGTAACCTATTTACAATACTAAAGTATTTGTGCATTGATTTACACTTTACAAGTTCCGAAAACGATAATTGACCACGTTTATCTCTGACTTGATTTTTCGACGGTAAGATTTTGCAAAATTGATTCTTGCATGAAGTCCTGTTTGTAAAAAACAACGGCACGCACTTCTGAGTCGCGTCTATAAAACATTGAAGAAAATAACAACAATAAAGAAGTATCTAATCAAACACAGAAATCATTAAAATTATCTTGGCAACAATCCGATTGCATTGATAAAAGCAGCAGAATTAATGTCCTAAAGATTACAAGTACATAGACTGTCGCATACGGAGGCTTTAATAAACCTAGAAGCATCATATACGTTATCTTAATTAGTCAGATGTTAATGAAGCAACTAGATACAGTTATGATCATAGACTTTACCGGATTCGCAACGGAGTCTGCTACTTGAGAATATTGTATTCTTAGTCACTACCTTCTTTAATTAGGCTAATCAATGTATTGATATTTATAAAACCAATAACATGTAGGTATAGTAACACAACAATATTAATTTTTGAAATTAATGTTCGTTGTTTTTCAACAACACTTTTGATGTTATTTTTTCAATGCTCTTTCATTTATGCTTCAATTATCATAAGGAAAGACTACAGATAATTACAACTCATATGAAATGTCAGTGCATATGTAACGCAGTCTCATTACGTAAACAAATTTTTATAATGCCAGTCATTCATCAAAACTTCCAATCAAAAATTAATGTTCCGTATCGTAACTTTTTAAATCATGAAGAAGACAGATTCAGTGCAACGTTTATAATTAACAAAACAAAGATGAAAGAGGATCTTGTAAATGAATCTGTGATGCAATACTTACTGAATGAGAAGATATGAGCTGTGACAGCACGTAAAATAAAGCAGTTGCAGCAGATGCATGTGACAGATACATGTGACAGGAGAGGCAAACTAACATATCATCATATCAGGCCGTTAATCCCCAAAGGGTTCAGAAGGTGTTCCTAATATTACACCTACATTTCGCCAGTTATATTTAAGTGCCATGTAATGGGGGCGAACCTATTGCCATCAATCAGACACAAATCCACGGGCTGCTGCTGAGAAATTCCTGAAGGAAACACCCAATAGTACTTTGCCCGTCCTAGTAACCCAGGAACTCCTCACGTTCAACAGTAGTACTTGCGACCACAGTAGACCAACGAGGCAGTTACTCAAACTAGTACATATGCAACGGATTTTCAACTTTCCATTGTAGCATATGCACCAACTGTTAATACAAATGGCAATATCACTCAAACAATGGACGCTACCACAAAATAATAGTTCTTACACCAAGTTTCCAACTATAGATATAAAGCAAAAGGACCAATTTTCCACGATACATCTATTGTTGATACAGTAATGAACTGACTTACTCTATAAAAACAAATAATGTTACAGCTGTGATTTTTTATCGGATAAGCGACGGGTAGCTTATCATATCTTGGCTATATTATATCGCGGAAAGGAAGACTGATTGTTAATAATGAGAAAGGAAATGAAGTCATAAGTCATGGAGCGCCCTAATTATACTTAGTAATGACAGAAAAGTAAGTTAATAGATAAGGTTTCATATCAATAGGTTACCTTTTTTTTTTTTGCGGATTGGAAATCATCAAATGACCCCTTCCGCTCCATCCAGAGCGGAAGGGGTCATTTGAGTGTCAGACTTACCAACTAAAACCCACTCGTGTTCCTTCCTTAGCCCTTTATGTTCCGGGCCAGCCTTTCGGACAATCCCGCTGACCCAATAGGTTACCTTAGTCCAGAATCATCATCTGCCTAGCCTTTTCCCAACTACACTGGACAGCAAATAAACCGGGCCACCCGCTACCTTGGAACTCTGATTCGATTTTCTCAAAAAGTATATAACTTACAACTATCATAGTTATACATACTGAAAGTGCGTTTCATGATGATTAAAATGAATGGAAACTCATTGGAATTAATCAATTTATTAAGTGTTTATTAAGGATCCTACAAAGAAGAGTCGTTTTCCAGTCGTGTTAATCGTTAGTAATCATAAAATGAAAAATAAAATTAAAGCCAGAAATAAAGAAAAAATTAAAAAAAAGTTTTTGTTCAGTATTCAGTATTTCCTCCCCTTGCTCGGATAACTGCCAGCATCCTCGTATTCATCGACCTTACGAGCCTGACGATGAAATCTTGCGGAATTGCATTCCACTCCTCTTCAATTGCGATTCGCAGCTCTGGAAGCCTTGTTGGAGCAGGTACCCGGGCTCGAACCCGACGTTTCAGCTCATCCCATAAGTGTTCTATCGGATTCAAGTCCGGGCTTCGAGCTGGCCAGTCCATCGTACGAATGCTAACGTCGCGTAGATACTGGGTCACCACATGAGCAACATGAGGCCGTGCATTATCATGCATCAACTGCATATCCTGCCCGATATATCCTGCGTAAGGTACCACATGGTCTGCGAGGATTTCAGTAATGTAGCGATGAGAAGTCAATCCACGTGTACGGCCCGTCGGTTCGATGAAAACTAACGCTGTATGTGCGGTTAACGAGATGCCGCCCCAGACCATTACAGATCCTCCTCCGTAAGCAATAGTTTCCTCGATGCAACATTGAGAATAACGTTCTCCAGGGCGACGATATACTCTCTGACGTCGATCACTTCCATGTAGACTCACCCTGGTCTCATCAGTGAAGAGTACGTTACCCCACTGCTCTAACGTCCAATCCCTATGCTCTCGAGCAAATTCAAGTCGTGCTCGACGGTGGGCTACCGTTAATGCTGGGCCTGTTGCAGCTCTCTTTGGGGTCAGGTTCCGTTCAGCAAGTCTCCTTCTGACGGTATCTGAACTTATAACCACTTGGCGTTCATCACGCAGACTTTGTTGGACTTGAACTGCGTTGAGGCGGCGATTTCGCAGAACAGTAAGTTGCATATAACGATCATCTGCTACTGATGTAGCCCTAGGTCTGCCCGTACCTGGACGGCGATCGAATGCTCCAGTCTCTAGGTATCGTCTGTAAACTCGTTGCACCGAAGATCTGCTGATTCGAAGTCTTCGAGCGACCTCACGTTGCGCAACGCCTGCTTGAAGTAGTGCTACAGCTTGAGCTGCTTCCTGAGGTGTCGTATCCATTATTGACCGAAAAAAGTAGCAAAGATACACGCGTCTGAGCAAACTATGGACCATAACTAAATGAATTATAAGAAATATCCGACTACCCACATTGTAGAAAAAAATAACGCTAATCGCGAACTCTAGTCAAAACAGAGCAAATCGTTAGCATTGTGTTTGTTGCTTGATTACAATGTGAGTTGACGACACTTCAGAATAAATTTATAGTCATTTTAATCAGCATGAAACGCACTTTTTGTAGGTATAACTTTGATAGTTGTAAGTTATATAGTTTTTGAGAAAATCGAATCAGAGTTCCAAGGTGGCGGGTGGCCCGGTTTATTTGCTGTCCAGTGTATGTTGGGGTCGGATTCCAGTCTAACCGAATGCAGCTGAATACCAGTATTTTACATGGAGCGACTGCCTATCTGACCTCCACGACCCATTTACTGGGTAATACGATACCCCTTGGTAAGACTGGTTGACAGACTTTCGGGCTTCTAACTACCCGTAACGACTGTCAAAGATCTATGAATGACAGCCGCCGGGACCCACGGCTTAACGTGCTATTAGAGGCACGGAGGGTATGTAGGTCACCCATCGACAGGCCAATCGCGGCAAGCGTAGCTTAACCTGATCGATGGACCTGTGCGCCTGTTATTATTTAGCCACGGGCCCCTCATAGTCCAGTATATTACTGTATATGGTTAGTACCTGAGGTCCTTTGACCCACACTTCCACAGGTAGGACCAATCATCATTCTCTTACCCCAATTTATTTAGGATCGGCGCAGCATGTTTTCTTTCATACTCCTCTATTGTGCTCTTTTATCCTTTCTAACATGACGATATTATCGTGGACGTCCACGTTCATAACCATAAAATGTATGAAAATATCGATCGTCCACGATAACGTTTATAACGTGCACGTTATAAACGTTATCGTGGACGGAAATTTAAAAGCGTCTTCATATATTTTACTACCCTGTGTTATCGTGATACCGTAGATTTCCACGATAATATCGTCACGCTAAAAATTATAAGAGCACATATTAATCATCTCAGAAGATATAAATCAACTAATGGTATGCAAGATATAAATATGTTTGTTATTGTTGCGTATGTAACTGACATAAGTCTGTAAAAAAGATAGTGATGCAACGCAAGATCATCCCTTTAATCAGTTGTTTTTATAAATACTTCACCGTGTTATGAAAAAACACAAGCTGTTACGTCTAGTGTTTGAATTCAATAATATTTTCATTCTCTATAGCTGAATGTTATTGATATCATTTATGAAGAAAATGTTTTATTGAATTGAGTCAGCCGTTTTCATTGCAAAACCTTTTATTATCCACGGTCTCTTTATCAATATGGAGCGTGTGTGAATAATGCAGAAAATACAGTAACTGTTCATAACTGTTACTTGAACAAGAATTACATATTCTGTAGTGACGTCATTCTAATGACTATTAAAATTGAAAGTTGAATGATAATATTGATATTACGAGTTACTGTGTAACCTAGCAACCTGCCCCTGCTTCGAGCGGTTTTTACGACTTTAATATTAATATATAAGACACATAAACCTTCCGGAATAGATTGTCTAAACAAGATGATGGTGAATTCCACATCGGAATCCGGTGTGTCCTGCCCGTTCTTCTCTTTAGAGATCTACGTTTTGGAATGGGCAACTAGCTTCAACTTTCTGACTAACTGACCGTCTGTAAATTGAAATAAATGCTTTGAGTTTGAGTTGCGTAGTTTAGAAGAACAACGCGGTTACACAAAAATACTCGAAAATCGACTTAAATATTTATAACAATTATGTATTGTCAACAATAACATTGATTATAGTATAGTACAAAGAGAAGCAACAAAAACAAACGACTTTTTGTCAAATTCGAAGGCTATGGTCACTGATCTTTGAAATATTTTTTATTTAACATAATTTTCCGACTCATGTGAATAACATGGAACATTTTAAACTTTATTATTGTCGAGTAATTGTAAGTACGTAGTCTTCGTAATAACGTGTCCAGTAGGTATAAAACAGTTTAATTTTAGCAACAAGCAGGATGGAGACTATTTTTTAATGTCCATCACCGGTTTACTCAGATGTTCAGATTAGTTCCATCTTTTAGGACCAAATACTAGGTATAAGTGGCCAAACACCTGACGAATCTTGAAACGAAAATTGTGAAGAAAATGTATAGAATCTTAACTCCGACGTTTGAACATGTCCACAGAATATACAGCACTAGCTTCCGCCCACGGTTTCACCCGCGAGGTATGTCGATAAAAACTCCTATGTCCTTCCCCGGGATGCAATCTATCTCTCTGCCAAATTTTATCGAAATCCGTTGAGCAGTAGCCGTAGGCGTGAAAGGGTAACATACAGACAGACAAACACAGAGTTACTTTCGAATTTATAATATTAGTATGGATGTATCAGAAAGATGTGGCCCAAAAGGGTGTGGTAAAGACGATCAAACTGAACAACTTTCTCCATGGGACCAACATCGTAATTGCGCAAAAAATATCAACTGTCCCTTAAAATACTTACTCGACCCTTATGTATGAGACGACCATGTTTTTTTTTTCACCTTTGTTATACATGGTTTGTTATGGACAATAAGTATTAGGAACTAGGTACGTACCTAGCCTTTGTGTAACTTTTACAATACGCGCACAATCGACGTCACTTCATCACTTGTAACGTTTTATTATTGCGTTTGCGCACGCGACCATTTGTACAAAAGATAAGTTACGATAATACCTACCTCACATTTCTCTTGATTACCTACTTACTAAGTTTCGTTAGACTCACGTTCATGTCCGACAGGTTTTTATTTTGATAAAGCAATATTGAGCCAATTTTATTTTTTTGCCATAAATTCATAAACTCGAATAAAGAAATTCCTACAAAGTACCAAAAATATTTTCTGGACTTTTTTTTCTTAGACTGAGAACACAAAGACCGTACCTATTTTAACATAATCCTATATTAAACAACAAACATTGATAACAAAACATCATCAATATACATATAAATATGACAAAATCTATATATAAATTAAGATACTGTATTTCAAAATTTATTGATTCTGAGGCGGTACGAAATTCGTAGAATCAGCTAGTTTATGATAAAAATATGTCCATTTTTAGTCGGTATTGTAGATAAATGTCAAACCGGAAAGAATTTAAAAATAAACAGCTGTGACATTCTTATGTAAGGTCACATCATCATGCCGGGTCAGCGGGATTGTCCGAAAGGGTTACCGCTGGCCCGGAACATAAAGGGCTAAGGAAGGAACACGGGTGGGTTTTAGTCAGTAAGAGTCTGACACTCCCTTCCGCTCCACCCAGAGCGGGAGGGGTCATTTGATGATTTCCCATCCGCAAAAAAAAAAAAAAAAAAAAAGGTCACATCATCACATGAGTCATTAAGCTAAGCAGATGTTAATGAACCCGCCACGAACCTGCTGTTTAATTGCCTACACTTGAACCACCAAGGCTCTACATATATGATTTGCACAAAAAAAAAATTGCAAAGAACAAAAAAATATACATGGGGGCCCTGTGGGGAAAATAATAACAGCCGCACAGGTCGATCGATCAGGTACGTAAGCTACGCTTGCCGCGGTTGGTCTGTGCCTCTGTGGATGGGTGACCATCTTTACATACCGGGACCCCTCCGTGCCTCGGAAAGCACGTTAAGCCGTTGGTCCCGGCTGTCATTTGTGGACCTTTGACAGTCGTTACCGGTAGTCAGAAGCCCGAAACTCTGACAACCAGTCTTACCAAGTATCGTATTACCCAGTTGGGGGTTGTGGAGGTAAGATAGGCAGTCGCTACATGTAAAATACTGGTATTCAGCTGCATCCGGTTAGACTGGAAGCCGACCCCAACATAGTTGGGAAAACGCTAGGCAGATGATGACTTTCTACAAAATATTTTCATTTTTTCGACAAATATAAAGTTAACGATTAGTTTTCAATACTTATGTCCAACTTAGGTACCTCTTGAGGAGACGTGCTCAACTTAAGTGTTAACTTATGAATGCATTTACCCAGTTATATGACAAAAAGGTTGCTAACAGCTTGTACAGGTGAGAGCAACAGTTTTAAATTAATTTATATTTTTATTGCAATAGTTTGCCCAATTTGTCCCATCATGCTTAATTTGTAATTTGGCGAAGGTTTTGACATGTAACCTAACGAAATTAATTTTTGCAAATTGTTCCAGCTTTTTACAATACTGTTTAAAGTCAATCACCATCGTTCAAGACTTCACTTATCGCTGCAAATTAGTAAAATGCATTGCATGCAGACAGGCGCTTTACTTTGTATACCTACATTATTTTATCACCACTGCTCGCAAAACGGTGAAGGAAAACATCCTGAGGAAAAGGCATGTCCTAGAGCCAAAAATTCGAAGACATGTGACATCTACCAATCCGCAGTGGGCCCGCGTGGTGGATTACGGCCCAATCGCTCTTACAGGGCATAGGCTGATTATGTACCCATGTTATGTAAAACGCATTTGCTAATAACAAATAACAATCAACCGAATGTCAATATTTTCTACCCGCAAAGCCTGTCAAAGCGCATAAAATGTGAACTAGAACCATTAAAGCACACACGTAACATATTTCCATCGTTTTCTGAGAATAAAATAATAAATACGTAGGTATAAAGTTGTTCTCGGTAAAGTTAATAGCGCTGTCGTCGCCTGTACTGAAGGGAAGCGACTGACACGGTCATGAATGAAAGCCGCTTTCGCGACATTCGAAGTGTGTTGATTGTACTCGAGTGTACGTGTGAGTTTTCTTGGCAGATGAGGTTCAATGACCACGATTTATCAATTTACTACCGACCCGTCCCTGCTTCGCATGGTTTTTGCGACTACAAAACATTGACATTTCTTTATTATGTGTAAGTTTAATATTAATCTTAGGCACTTTTGAATTGTCAAGGAGTCGGTCAGTCAGAAATATGAAGCTAGTTGTCCATTCCAACGCCTAGTAGTAATATTTTATATGCATAAACCTTCCAGAATAGGTGATCTAAGTAATGGTGGAAACTGCATCAACATCTATTGTGCAGTTTAAAAGATCTAAGCGGTCTCACAGACAGATGAGACATACCAGGAAAGCGACTTTGTGATATAATATTATTATTTATAAAAGCCTGTCTATAACGTAAGTTCAAATCCACTGGTGGTCCAGTTGACGGGACATTGAACCCGCACGGCCTGGATCCCCGAAGGACCCTGATTTTTAGAATTGTGTGGAACCCAAATGGGCTATCAAATACAAAAATAATGTTTCAAATCCGACTGGTAGTTCCAGTGATTACCCCCTACATACAAACTTAACCTCTTCATAATATTATAGTAATTTATAGTAATAGATAGTTCAATCAATCATTACAAATACAGCTAGCACATACTGGTTCCTTTTGCAGTCAAACCATGATGAATCATTGACCAAATTGCAAGTACTTACATCAAGTGGACTGGTGGTTGACCCTTGTTTGAAATACAATACAATGTAACCCAAAACGTTGACCCAGAACCTGCATTATGTAGATTAGTCTTAAATTAAGATATGTTGTAAGTTGTAACCTTTTGCTGGCAAAGTACCTCTCATTGAAGTTTCAAAATAGCATAGCATAATCGGCCTGTAAGTTTCTCACTGCCGGGACACAGGCCTCCTCTCTGAGAGAGGGAGTGGACGTCCAATACAAATAGTAAGAAATAAGAAACATCCATAATCCATCCATACTTACTTACTTACTAATATTATAAATTCGAAAGTAACTCTGTCTGTATGTTACCTTTTCACGCCTAAACCACTGAACGGATTTCGATAAAATTTGGCAAAGAGATAGATTGCATCCCGGAAATATCGGGTTAAAACTATCCTATGACCTTCTTAAAGGATAGTTTTTATCCCGATATTCCCACGGGATCGACACTTATGCGGGTGAAACAATTAGAAATATTACTGAATTTCTGCTATGGATAACTATACCGGTACACTCAATCACAATAACAGTCTGCTAATTCCTGAAAGTCAAAGATTGGACAATGTGGACCTCTTTGACAAATTACCGAAATTACTTACATTGAAACAATGAAGGCTTTTATATTATTCGATATAAAACATGTATAGGTACTTATTAATATTTATACTTAGTAATTTATGTGAAAAATGTGTTCGTTAAACTTTTGTATGAGAATATTAATCATAGCTTACAAATGACTAATTTATTACGATTGTTTTCCACTTAGTCGCCATGGTGACTTTGTAAGGCTTTCATTTAACAGTTGTTTTTCTCTTGTTGCTAATTCTTATGACTTACGTCAGTTAGTCATTGTTAAAACAAAATGTTTGTCGCTTCTTGTGATTTGTGGGTACTTGACAATTACTTTGACATCTGCGCTGACGCAGTACGTAAGTTATTTTATTATGTAGCAGTACTTTTACCGATTTACACGTGTGTTTTCATTGATTTTATGATGTTTCATTTGTGAAACAAGTATCTTGTATTCTAGCAGAAGTGTATCTTAAATTGAGACAACAAGTTTCTTTTTTTTCACTATTTCTGACATCTAAATACACATACATAAAATTTTTGTGGAAAAATATTATGAATTAACATAAGTATTATAATATGTATTATAAACTAGCTGACCCGACGAACTTCGTACCGCCTGGGAATCAATAAATACAAAATCCGTTCTTGAATTTTCCCCATGTTTTAATAGGTAGTTATTCTGCTATTCGGGGCAGAGACACATCCAACAAATCAAAGATCATAAAAATCGGTCCAGCCGTTCTAGAGTTATAAATGGTACAACTAACCCGACTTAGTTTTACATAGGTATATAGATATAAGAGAATAAATAAAAGTACCTAATTGATTTATCACCATCGCTAAAAGAAAAACTGAAAAACATTGAACACATTATACATATGCGTCATGTGGTAGATTTATCTTTGTGTACTATACCTAATACATATATTTTCTTATTGAATTTCGCACATACATTAGTAATGGGTAAAATATTAAAGAATGCCACCATATTTCTGTTCACAGTTTATCCACAAGTCAAGGTTAACTATGTACAGTCAACAAAAGAGATAAGTATGCAGGATCGTCGGATATAGTTGAAGTTTAGTAAGAAACCGGTAGATGTTTTCAAATAAATTTTAATGTTATTAATAGAAAACAAACAGCTCTTTATCAAACCGATGGATGTTAAAAATTTCAGTCGACAGACTGAAATTTAGTTTCTTACTAAACTTTCAACTATATCCGACGATCCTGCATACTTATCTCTTTTGTTGAATGTAAATAAGTACATATGTTTTAAAATAAAATGTATCAATAATATATTGGCGATGAGTTAAAAATATTTCACATATGCACATTGTTAACAAAAAATCTAAATAAGGAAACACTGAAGAAGAAACCTTTCGAAGAGCGGTTGTAATTGTAATTGTAACAACTAAGCGGACATCGCCTTGCGTAAACAACCAACTGCAATAGTGACAATATTTTCTAGTATGAAAATATTGTCACTATTGCAGTTGGTTGTTTTTATATGGGACCAAACCAGAAATCGCGAAAAAAAAATCATCATAATGATGAGTTCAATGACCTCATAAGAGGTTGTTAATGTTTTACCAATAACCCTGTATATGTATACGTTAAGTAGGTACTGCCGATAGTAGATACTAGAGGAGGCGGAGGGTAATGTCCTGTGATAGGAACCTCAATATAAACATTCTATACTTAATACTTATCTGTATCCAATCCAATCAGCTTAGTAAATAGGATTAGACACACAAGACAATCATCTAATACCTACCTGTATAGAACCAAATGACGAGCAGGTATTACATTGCGAAGTATTAGAACTTGCTCTGCCATTGAAATACTGGCGTAATGTCAAATCTCTTTCTAACGTCTAACTGCAATTTAAATCATAATGCAGACATAACACAAAGCTAAATGTCGAATTTAAAAAAATGTTATATAAGAAAAGATGTTTTTAACAATTAAATCATAGCCAGTTTGTTATATAGATCTATATATTAAGTCTTATTACGTAACAAAAACTGCGGCGTAAAAGATAGTAATCTACATATTAATACGTTTCCGTCCCACCACTGTTACGAAGACAGTGAGTTCACCACCTTTCTTACAAGTGAAATAGTAGAAAAAATTCATGCATGATAATTTGATGCTAATCAGATGGAAATATTCAAGGCGATAGACTAATTCATTGATTTTTCGCAGTTGGTGATAAGGTCAAAAGTACAGTCGGCATCACAATTATGTATGACAGAACACAGAAACTCAGAAGTGATTTCCTAACGCAAGTAATATAATAAATCATAAAGGTCAGACGTAAGTAGGCACATCGGAAGGCAACGAGGACGTTGTATTAATTTGTAACAATAATCTCATTGTAGTGGATTGGACCAAGATGTCAGATAACAAACGATTGTGATCTGCTCCACTTTTCCATATTTAACGCTGATAATATTCTTGAAGGATAGCTCAACGGTAATGTTGTCCCTACTGTTGCTGATAGATAAAGGCTTTGTTATATAGTTCGAATACAAAATTATGCAACACACGTGGCCCAGTGGTAACTGCCGCGACTTACGAGTTGCAGGTAGTAGGTTCGAACCCAGACAGGCGCTTTACTTTGTGTAAATTATTTCATCGCCACTGCTCTCAAAACGGTGAAGGAAAATATCGTGAGGAAACCGGCATGTCCTAGAACCAAAAATTCGAAGACATGTGACTTTTACCAACCCGCACTAGGCCCGCATGGTGGATTATGACCCACTCCCTCTCACAGAGAGGAGGCCTGTGTCCCAGCAGTGGGAACATTATAGGCTGATTATGCAACACACGCAAATTGCATCAAATAGAATAATAAAGAATGGATAGAGAGGACAACCTCGGTATGAGGGACCATGCATATGAACAAACTTATACCATAAACCGTAAGGAAGACGATTGAGAGCTACTTTAGCTGCTATACAAGAAGTGTCCTAGCCAAACTCGTGAAGTCAATTTATGAATGTGGAAAACCGTGTCAGGTTGTGCAACAAAGAAAGTAAATGTCAAATGTTGTTCGAAATTCCAATGATGTCATTGCAACTGAAATTAAAGCCCCCGACCCGTTATTACCAGCCATTACCGTGTGCAGTTGAAGCCAAATTGCATTTTTTGTCCTATTGACTGTCTGAAAATACAGTCAGGCACAGTTACATCATGCATCCTTTAATTATTTGTTGCATTGGTGAATGGCATGTCAAGAAAATATGAATGCTTCTTAAATTGAATTCAGACTTACATATGTAGGCTAATAGGTAATGTAACGCAGACGTATTTTGTAACACTGATAGTACTTACATGATTCGCCTCTTATCATCCAATTTACTAATGTAACGAGGTGTCTGGTCGGCCTACTACGGCATTAGTACTATTATTCGTGAAGGTAAGCGCTCCAATTCAAACTATCTGGTTAGAAATCTGTCTCGGACGTTATTGCTTTTGAAGCTTCCTCGATAAATTTTCGGAGAGGACAAACATATTGTATTGTGTTGTTCAATACGTAATAATAAATTACGTAAGTATTGAACAAGACAAATCTCAAGTGTTTTTATTTAACCATCTTACTGCGCCATCAATGTGCGCAGCATGTACATTTGAAATTATAACAATAGTACAATGTGCCACATTCAATTAACATTAAACAAATTTATTATAATTACCTTCATTAAGGTTAGTACCCTAGTTTTTTCTTTCACGTGAAAGGTTCATGGAGTATAAGCAACAAGGTAATGAATTACAATAATTCGTTTATTGGTTCACAAATACAGTATCGCGAATACATATTGATGTTATTGGCACCGCTGCAATGTACCTAATTAGAAAACATTCGTTTTGTAAACTGCGAGGTGTTGCAATGGAGTTTATTTTATGTTTTCACTTGTTCAACTTGTATTCCCTATTAATAATAACGCCGTTTGCGACTTGCTTGGCGATAAGTTAATTATCAAAATCGATTGAGTATGTGTGAAAAGTTACCTAAAAAATGTGAAAACTAAATTGTTGCTTTAAATAATAACTAAGCGCAATTACGGTAGTAGGTATGTTGGACATCAAGCGACATTATAGATACTATGTAAATAAAGCGTCAATCAAGCTAGGTATGCATTATGCAGCAGTAAAATATTTATTAGGTTAGGTAGGTACAGCAAGTTAACTCAATTTTCCCAGTCAGTTTCCCAGTCAAGTAGTCTCAACTTAATCTTAAAAAACATTATAAATTTTCTTTCTTTCTTTCCTGATTTTCACTGACGTGGAAATCACGCTGCTGACTGTACTCGTTGGACGGGACAGCTTTCGAACTGTTTCCAAGTAAATTGGTAAAGTCAGGCGGGTCCAACCTTGGAGTGTCTCATTATGTCCATAGCGATACGAGCAAGTACGGAGAATTATATAATGAACCATTATTACGTGCCATAATCGATTTTCATGAAGAAAAATCTTATACTTAATTGTTTGCTTAGTACATTTTTACCTTTTTTTTTTTTCTTAGTTTCAGTTTAATTAAGGAATTTACTCAGACAACCCTTTATTGGAACAGACAACTGGGATTAGGAGATGGGCAATATTGGAGATGCTGCTGGATAATTAATTAATTTTCATAATAATTTGAACTTGAGATATTATCTAAATCTAAACGATATTTTAGCCATATCTACGTACAAGTTAAAATAAAGTAACAATCGATAACATAATTAAATCGTCTATGTTTGCATTTGCAGATTTGATGGCTAAGAAAATCGATTTTGGATTTCGCTACACATATTAATGCACCTACCTGTACACAACAAGATTTTCCTTCTACAGCATATAAATCACACTAATATTATAAAGGCGAAAGTTTGCGAGTGTAGGGGTGTGTGTGTGTTAATATGTTTGTTACTTCTTCACGCTCAAACGGCTGGACCAATTTGGATAAAATTTGGTATGGAGGTAGCTTACACCCTGGATTAACATATAGGCTAATTTTTATCCCGATATTCCGACTGGATCGACATTAACGCGGGTGATACCGCGGGGCGCAGCTAGTAAGTAATAATGAAGAAAGGCCGTACAAAAACAGTTAATTTATTAATGTCACTGACGTTGTCAGGATAATTATTATTTATTATTTTATGTTACGTTTGCCGCGTCGGTGAGTTAGATATTAATTTAAGATTTACTTAACGAGTCGAGCTAGTTTTCACTAGCAACTGTTTTACTTAGATTTGCGCTTTCCAACGGCAATAGATTTAACAGATCTATGGCCCGTACAAAAACATGCGCCTCGCCGTCTTGCGCTCATTGATAATAGTACCTAGGTACCTAACCATTCGGCGCTCGGTGTCCAACTTTTAACCTTTTTGAAATATTTTTGAATTACTAAAACCAAACTATATTCAGGTTTCGCATGTACTAAAAATAACGTTGTATGTAGTTACATGGACTTACACCCACATTTAGCCATTTATGTTTAAGTCCCATGTAACAGGGGGCGAGCCTATTGCCATCAACTGGGCACTAAGGTAGACTCCGGGCTGCTATTGAGAAATTCCTAATGGAAAAACCAAATAACACTGCCCGAACCCAGGATGAGGTCCTGGGTTCGATCCCAGTAGCGCTTGTGACCAATAGACCAACAAGGCATTCTTAATATTTATAAATAAATCAATTAACTATGTATATTGTGTGTACCAATCTAAATTATTGATCATGAATGCAACCCAAAATGTTCACAGCTTAAATCACACAATATCTTTAATCAAAACATTCTCATAACTATTTCACGAACTCATGCGCAGGTTGCAGTTTACACTTGCATGAAACTAAATAAGCAACAACCAGTCACAACCGAAATTTGTTTCAGTTTTGTTTTCAAACACAATCGGCATGTAATCACATTTCACAAAACAATCACACAGCAATGTGTTCAACAAACTGAAGAAACTTACGAGTAATTTAGAGAATTCTAAACCTTATTGCCTACCAAATTATACCTGTATTGTGTGAAAATAAAATATCTCAGACATTTTTCGTATTCAGTATACACAGCAGTCTAGTCTTTTTGGTCGGGGAAATGAGAAATTTCACGCGGACGAAAGGCGACCATAAGCTAGTTTTTTTTTGTATTAGCTACTTATAATTATGCTTAAGAGTAAATCATTTACAATTGTGTCTAATTATTATCATCTGCTACCGAACTAGGTTTGTAGCCTGTGTATAAGCACGCAGCACCTCAAGCCCTCGAACTGGGCATGCAAGTGTGAGCTTAGTAACAAAAGGAAACAGTTTATTAAGGAGCTTACATGACCAGCGCGGTCACTGTCGGACTGCGTAGAAAAGAAAGAGAAGCGCGCTGACACAACGCTGGTAATTTATTGCAAAATATGAAGCAATTATTTAATTACAAAAATCTATTGTTTGGACTAAAAAATTAAAACACTAGTATTTTAGTATGTTGCTTCTAGAATAATCTGACAAAAAATCAGAATGATTGTATTACATACATACAATCATTCTGATTTTTTGTCATGTAGTCAGTATGGTTTTATTGTAAAAATAAAGTTTTTAGAGGTATCTTCATGATTATTTTCTATCGTATCAAATTAGATGTATTATGTTTTCAACACACTATCTACCTAGCATATATCCTGAAGGATATCATATATTTTACTGATTTTGTTTACTGTAGTCGATCATTTACTTTTATTGTTTCTAAAACTTGCGTTTTTTGCGTTCAGATCCTGTAAGCCCCTTAAAATATGAACATAATTATTTCAAAAGAAGAAAAGGTTGTAAGGTCCTCTAGGTGTGTAAGATGAAGAAGGTGCGTGTAGGTATGTGTGTGAGAAATCCAAAAAATTTTAGCTAGTAGATTCGATCGTATATTAACTTTCAAAGCCACAGAGATACCGATTTCTTCATCGTTACTTTATTCATCGAGTATGTTTCAAGAATCTTATTAATTTTGTCATATCCACTCAAATGTCCGATATTTTTTTAAGGAAATATTAATCACAGAAGTGTCACATTTTAATTCGCTCTGACATGACATGTAAAGAAGATGGTTGAACGTCATTCTGCGGTACTGACAATACGCACAAAATATAAGTCTGATAGCAGATTCTAATATCGTGCAATACAAAAATAGCTCTTCAGGCGAAAGCTTCAGGGTTACCCGCGAAAGTCAATTTTTATTACGTCTTTTGCCATTTGCAGGTCGCATGAACAGTGCAGTTTGTGGGCTGGCCATGTTTGTCGAAGGACCGATAGCCGATGGAGCATACGATTTGTGGAGTTGCGACCGCGTATCGGCCAGCGCAGTGTGGAACGCCCCCCAGCTAGATGGACCGACGAACTTAAAAAGGTGCCTGGGACAGACTGGATACGGAAGGCGGAGGACAGGGCGTTGTGGCGCAGCCTGGGATAGGCCTGTGTCCAGCAGTGGACTGCAATAGGCCGAGTTGAAATGGAAACTTAGAAGTGGTCAAAATATTTTCGGAATACCTTACCTATGTGAAGATAGGTATTTGGAATGTGTAGACATTTGGATAAAGATCTACATTCTACACATTATCATCTCCTCAATAATAGAAAACTAAACACACTTTCTAGTGGCACAGTTGAACTTTCTTGCACCAAACAGTTCCGTAATAATAATATACTTGGTGCGTGTTCAAGATTAGTTTAGTTTATAAATAAAAGTTTTCTGATGCAAGGCACGTAGGCGTTACAGTCAGCATTCGTACGACAGAATTGTGCAGACGGATCGACGCGGGCGCCACTGACAAGAACATTACAAAGATCTATTGTGAGCAGTGGTGGCCAAGTGGTAACGGCCGCGACTTACGAGTTGTAGGTCGTAGGGTCGAACCCAGACAGGCGCTTTACTTTGTGTAAAATTATTTCATCACCACTGCTCTCAAAACGGTGAAGGAAAACATCGTGAGGAAACCGGCATGTCCTAGAACCAAAAATTCAAAGACATGTGACATCTGCCAATCCGCACTGGGCCCGCGTGTTGGATTACGGCCCACTCCCTCTCACCGAGAGGAGGCCAGTGTCCCAGCAGTGGGAACATTATATAGGCTGATTATGGATTGTAAGTATAGCATGAGTAGATCCGACATCCGAACTACTATACTGTATAGTAGTTCGGATGTCGGATCTACTCATGTGTACATTGTTTGGAACGCATGATAACTAGTAGCCAATGATTATCTCATATTTACAAATTCGTAGAATCCGGTCTTTGTTGAATACCTATCCGATTAGTACACAAAATTGCTACGATAGTACCTGGGAATGAATTCTATTGTCAACGTGTTAGTAAATAAATAGAAAAGTAATGCCAATACAAAATGGGCAACGAAAACGAAGCAATCATATCTATACAGGAAGATTTTTTTATCACCACCCAAATTTTTACAGGGTGTTCTACCCATGAATATGAACTTTCACTATGGGACCAACTATGAAATCACGAAAAAAAAATCAGCAGTTTAATACAAAAGCTCAATACCTACTTGACCAAAATGTATGAAACAGCAGATTTTTTTTCGTGATTTCAGAGTTGGTCCCATAGTGAAAGTTGTTCATATTCATGGGTAGAACACCCTGTAAAAATTTGGATGGTAATAAAAAAATCTTCCTGTATATTTTATTTTTAAGTGAAAACAAACGGTAAAAAAATGGAAATAACTCAACAAATATACTACCTACTACATTTTCCACAGATTACAACTTAGATATTAATCAAAAGGAAAACGAAAATATTTTCTGGTCCTTCGATCATTGCATAAATTGTGGCGAAACGTAAATAGTAGTAAAGTAATGGAACAGTAGCACGGAAGAATTCTTGAGTGACTTATCCTAGGTCAAGCAATATTTTATTGACATGTTCCTAATATTTACCAAGGATTTGGCAGCAAGGTGCACTTTACCGCAATCGAGTGGCGACATAAACTTCATGCATAAATTCCATTGCTGTTATAGTAGAGGCTATAAACAAGGCATTTAATAAGAAGTAGTAAATAGTGGCTATAATATTTAGGCTATTTATGAACACGGATGAGTAGACCTACCACAAAGTTATACAGTGTAACCAAGGTTTTATGACTTAGGTCGGGAATTGTGCAGACTAATTATAAATAAGACGTAGGAATTCTGGTTCGGACGATTGAATAATGCTCGACCACATGAACCAATGGAAGAGAAAATTGAAGGCATTGTTGTGTCTGGTTTACTGAGGAACTTAAAGAATTGAGAGATTAATGTCAGGAGCACCCTAATTGCGTAACACATTATCAATCACAATCTGAATCATTTTGAAGGATATTGCTAATCCATTGCTTCATATGTTCGAAAAATATCTCTGCCGAATAACGAAAATATCGCAATGAATGTTACTGAACTGTCAAAATCAAAGCCATCAAAGACTACTGTTAGTGTTACGCAGTTACTCCCACGACCAAACAAATTATAGTTCACTACCCTTCCTAATTTGGCTGCCACAGTGGTTTTTATGACGCTAACTACGGATGAATAAAAACTAGTAACCAAACTGCTACTTTTTGTATGCCGTGTAATGCATATCACAAAAACAAAACTCTCCTACAATCTACTCATCTTATCTATGTTCGTGCAAAGAAGCTTTGATGTGATGCATTCCGAGCACCAATGCTATAGTTTAATAGACTCTAGGAATTTGCTAATAATGTCCAGTCTAACTCAGGAACGTTGTTAATCTAAGCTGAACGACTGACAACCGGTCTAGACAACCTTGAAGTGCGTATTAATAGTTAGATGCATTGCTTGCTTATAATTTTGTGTTTAGATCGGATCAAATTCCTCTTTGAATTGCGTCTTGTCGACAGGCGTGTACTGTTAAAGATACTGAATATACTGATACTGGACATTTTACAAGGACTGGCTGGATAGTATTTAACGGGTATCACGTTATAATAATACCAGCCTATTATGGTCACACTACAGGGCAAAACCTCTTCTCATGCAGAGAAGACACGCAGGCCCAGAGTGCTCTTTTCCATTGGGCACTCTGGGCAAGTGCTCAGGGCCCCGCGATCTTCGGGGGCCCAGTCTGCTCTCGTAAAAAAAATTGCAGCCGCCGTTCCATTCTACGCATTATTAGTACCCGATTCAATGACAAAATATGATTTGCAGTGCGATTTACAATAAGTTTCTAGCCCCCAGATAAGAAATATTACTATGTTTCTCTTATTATCTCTTATCTACACAGGGGCCCCGTGATCCTTATGTGCCCAGAGCCTCCAATAGGTTAAAGACAGCCCTGAAGACACGAGCATTGATCACGCTTTCTCAAGACGGGTTGGCGATTTCAGACTTATAAGTTCAGGGTTCCTCACGATGGTTGCCTTTGATGTCTGCAGTTATGTCTAAGAAAATCAGTACGATGGATTCTAAAACTCATTTTACAATCATTAAATTTCATTAATGTTTTTATTCATTCAAATGCAGACGCCAGCACATCAAGGTACCCGAAGCTGTCACAATTTCCCAATCAATTTTGAACCTTATGTTTTAGCGATAAAGTTCAAAATCTATTAAATATATTTGACAGATTGATGAGCTTGATGTGCTGGCAGCTGTACAAAATTTTATTGAATCCCTACTGATAGTCTCATGTTATACATCCATGATGTCTTAATATAATCTAACACAGCCAAGTGTGATAGCTCAAGTGGTCCTCGAGTCCACTATCTATCAGCTAATCCCTACTGTCATACATTCAAATACTATGGTAACTTATATCTATTGTGTCGTAAATAGCTTCACCCTAATTGCGTAACATCTGAATCATTTTGAAGGATATTGCTAATCCATTGCTTCTTACGTTCGAAAAAAATGCCTGCTCAACAATGTAAAAAACGCAATGAATGTTGTTGAACTGTCAAATAAAAGCCATTGCTACTGTTAGTGTGTTACGCAATTACCCCGGGTTGGTTGCGTAATGTTTAATGAAAGTATGAATGAATGTGTTCACCCGATGTATTCTGCAAAAATCTCACTATGAAAAGAGCTGTCATTCCAAGGGATTGACACTGTTGACAGTTCACTTCAAGCTCACTTCACGTAAGTTTTTAAGGTGAGATTTTTACAGAATAGACCGGAGAAATTTATGTATTTACTACTTTTAAGAACAAATAAAGTATAAATATTTTTTTTATAAAATTGCAGAGAACTCTCTGCAATTTCATCCCATCCCATCTCTTCTTTTCTTTTCAGTAAAGAGAAAAGATTAAATCTGCAGTGTCCATAACTTTAAAATGCACATTTAAAGGAGCATGATATTTACCGACGTATTTTTAAAGAAAAAGTTGAAAAAGAAAAAGTTTATAGAAAAATTATAAAGACTTCGAACGCGTCGCGTTTTGTTTTCTACCAGTATCTTCATTTTAAAATTAGACTTTCTTTTCTTGATACTATTCAAGAGAAAATTATACAATTACATAAGAAAACGATTGTATTGTAGTTATCATGTAACGAGAAGAAATTGCAAGCAATAAATCCAATTAATTAAATTAAACGAACCGTAGAATCTACTAGACACCGATCAGTGTAGCACAACTCACAAGATAGAAATTGTTTTATTTTAGTTTTCACATCACGATGATTATTTTCTTTTCTATACCAGTATTTCGATTCTGTAACCATCTCACCGTGAAAACTTAGGTGAAGTGAGCGTGGAGTGAGCTGCCAATAGTGTCAATTCCTAGCAAAAACAAACTCACTTCACCTAAGTTTTCACGGTGAGATTTTTACAGAATCGATCGGCAGCACCCTATTAGCGTAAACACGCTATCAGTAACAACCTGAAACATTTTGAAAGATATTGCTGATCCATTGCTCATCATATTACTATGTTCGAAAAAATTGTCTACTCAACAACGTAATGCAATAAATGTTGTTGAGCTGCAGTGGCGTAACTTTAGGGTCGCATTGGGGCAAAATGCCACGGGCCCCCAGCCAGAGGGGGCCCCCGGCCCGAGAGGGCCATGGGCACAGGAGGATCCTAACATAAGTTTATAAATGCAAACTTTTTTTGAAAATGTGCAACAAAGGACATTATTCAAGTTTCGAACATTTTGTACCTTTTCCCATTGCTTGTCTAATTTTTTGGACAGGACCTCATGCTCAGGAGTAGCGCTTGCGACCACTAGACCAACGAAGCAGTGAGGTGTTACATTTTGTAGGAGAATATATGAAATCTACGCGGAAGAAGTCGCGGGAGAAGTGCTAGTAAAAAAAAACCAGTTGGTTGAGCTTCTTTACATTGAGGGAGGGCCTCTGCCCTTGAATTTGTCACGGGCCCCAACCGGTATAGTTACGCCACTGTTGAGCTGTCAAAATGAAAGCCATTCCCACTGTTAGTGTGTTATATCCAAGTACTCCGCTGGGGCCGTATAATGAAGTATTGATGCCAACATGATTTCAGTCTGAATAAGGGATGGTGCTATCGGTTATGTATAGCTCCGTCTCTCTCTCGCACTGGAATCATGATGGCATTACAATGTCATAATACGGCACCTGCAGGGTAATTGCGTAACACACTATCAGTAGCAATGGGTTTCATTTTGACAGTTCAACAATATTCATTGCGTTATTTACGTTGTTGAGCACACATTTTTCGAACATATGGAGCAATGGATTAGAAATATGGTTCAAAACTATTCAAATTGAGAGTAATAGTGTGTTACGCAATTAGGGTGCTGTTATAGGTATTTATTTAATTAATCAGGTACAATACGACCGACGTAACTTGGCGTGGCGAGCTTGAACTTCGCGCAGATGGCTGCGCAGTAAGATTTTTTAGGAACCAAATGGTGACTTGAGGCGAGTGTGAGTGAGAGAACATGCGCGAAAGTTCGCAAAGGCTATACTCTGGCCCGCCAAGTTACGTCGGTCGTATTGTAGTTTACCACAATTCCAGGCTATACTCTGGCCCGCCAAGGTACGTCGGTCGTATTGTAGTTTACCACAATTCCGTCAACACATACGCAACTTCCGACAAGATTATTTGACATAAAGGATGATCACTTACTATTAATAAACATTTTCCCTGTAAGTATAATGGTCATTCATAATTTCATTCATGAATGGGTTTTCATTGTTTGCAAATAGGAAAACCTGAAAAAGTGTATCCTTGTCATTGTCTCAATATTGTGACATTCATAAAATCGGTTTTCCATAGTGTCATATTATATTGTTTTTACCTGTACTTATTTAGGCAGAAGATAAGCAGTATGTCATCCTGGATGACAAATAGGGGATCGTACAAAATTTACAACAATGGAAAAGCAATTTTCCTGTTCTATACAGGGTTATTGGTAAAACATTAACAACCTCTTAAGAGTTCACTGTACTCATCATTATGAACAACTTTTACTATGGGACCAAACCTGAAGGCCAATTCACGTAATTTAAAACGTTCAAAATCTAGTCGCAGTCTCATCTCGGCGACAAACAAATGTCAAATACTTGTCAAAATGTAGGGAAATTAGAGGTATTTTTGACAGATTGAGCCTGAGATCAGACTGTGAACGTTCTTAAAATTACGAGAATTACCCCTCTGAAATCTCGAAAAAAAAAACAGCTGTTCCTTCCCTATGTAGGAGGTAAGGTACCTAATCTTCGTAAATTCTAAGGATCTGACTCCGGAAATTCTTTTTATTTTATGTCTAAATAAGAACACGGACGATGTCGCGGGCAGAATCTCGTTGCGTATAAAAGTGTAATTTCACTTCATATTCAATGACGCATCCAGTGAGAGCAGATGATGATTCAAGGACCAAAGAAGGCTTAGAAGATTCAAGGCTACTCGCTCACCAATGGAGCGTCAGACACCCAGAAAGTTGTAATACGACCCTATCGCGTTACACGTGAGCCGTGAGGTGACACGCAAGTGTACGCGCGTGAAATTGATACAGTGCGGCGTTTCACAACGGCCCCAAGTGTAATCTTTCTTCAATGTTACACTATACTTACTGGCAATATTAATTTATCATCTATTGGTAGCAATTATGAAAGTGTTACTAATAATTTAAAAACCGGCCAAGTGCGACTCGGACTCGCACACGAAGGGTTCCGTACCACAAGGCATAAAACGCTTCTTTTATACCCCTTCAAATTTTAACTTTCTTTTATTTTATTATTTGTTGTTATAGCGGCAACAGAAATTCATCATTTGTGAAAATTTCAACTGTCTAGCTATCACGGTTCATGACATACAGCCTGGTGACAAACAGACAGACAGACGGACAGTAGAGTCTTAGTAATAGGGTCGAGTTTTTAACCTTTGGGTTCGGAACCCTAAAATTATAATATGTTCTGAGTATTTATTATTAGTAAGTACTTATATTATTTTAAAAAACAAACCATTTACTTATATTTTTCAAATAATATTCTGAGTCAACAAGTCTCAACGCAACTTTTGGGTGTTGTGGCGCAGCCTGGGAGAAGCCTATGTCCGTGGACTGCGATAGGCTGAGCTGGTTGATTCACAACAATGCACAACAAAACCCTACCAAATGAAACTCGAAAACTTACACATTTTCCAGGCGATGATAATAAGGGAAAGCGGCGTAAGTAAATACTTACATAACTTTAGAAGCACAAGGTATACAACATCAAATACATATACACTATATACAGGGTTATTGGTAAAACATTAACAACCTCTTAAGAGGTCATTGTACTCATCATTATGAACAAATTTTACTATGGGACCAAACCTGAAATCGTGAAAAAAAAAACAGCTGTTCCCTACATTTTCACGAGTTATACGAGCACAAACGGCTGTACGGATTTGGATGATATTTGACACACATATAGTTTATAACCAGGATTAACACCTAGGCTACTTTTTATCCCGGTATTATCACGGGATCGACACTTACTCGGGTGAAACCGCGGGGCGCAGCTTACTTATAGGCTTAGTTTAATTATTTAAGTACTTACTACGTAGGTATTACGTTTGGAAATGTCAGGGGGTCTACTCCGAAGCGGTTAACCACTGTATCGGCCGAATGTTCGGTCATTTTCTGATTCGAATATTGTTGTCCTACTACGAATTTAAAAAAAAAAGGTAAAAATGGGTTAAGGGTTCTAACAAGGTTCGGATTGGCACAGTTTGGTCGGGACCAATAGTCAATATAGGAAATTAATGGTAGTAGAAAATGACCGAACATTCGGCCGATACAGTGTTTAACCGCTTCGGAGTAGACCCCCAGGTGCGTAGTACTCGCAGCCGGCGGCGTGCGTATATGACCTGATGTATGAACGTAAACGAGGCAAAAGGAGTAAGTCATAAACGCATACTTCCAAAACATGAAAATAAAACATTAATCGACCAAAGTTACAAAACTAGATCAGATAAGTTAAGGATAAAGCTGTGATTCTCTTCTTGCTGACACGAACACCATTACAATAAATCTCATTAATAATAATTATAGGTAATTAGACGAAGATAATTTACTTATCGTTCATATCTAAAGCACAGGCAGTTTATTATACGGCCCTAACAGAACTCCTTTACCTACCAACTCAGCAAAACATGACAGATGTCAAAATTAAATATTTGCTAATAAAAAAAAAATTGTTCACAGAATTTAGGACGCTATGGAATTTAGATTAGAATTTTAATTCGAATGACATTGTGATTTATTCGAAGTCGATTACTTGCACAAAAAATCCATTATGTAAATTAATTTTAATTTCATACATAGGTAGACGTTTCACGTAGTGTCAAGGCCAGAAGTAATTAAAGTAAAGCCAGAAATGAAGGTTTATTATTTTATAGAACACTTGATTACCCCGAATAAGATAATATTTCTTATTTTATAATGTAGGTAATATAATACAACTTTTTGTTTGAAGTGTTTCAATTACAGGTAGTTAGCTTTTACTATTACTTGATAGAGATAAGTTTTATTTATTCGATGATTATACATTATCAACTTGGTTTAATATTTATTTACATGACGTTTTACTTAAGTAATTTATTTTTTGTTTAATATAAAAAGTAAATCCGCATAGTAAAATTATGAAACAAAAATAACCATATTTATTTCGTAAATACACTAAATATGTATTTCACATCTTAAATTGCGAAATTTGAACAAAATAATCCTGAATGCAATTTATTTTCTCGAATAAATTAAAAAGTAAGGAATTTATCGAAAAAAAAATGTAAGCACCTAAGTAGTTACATGAAATGGCTAAAATTTATTTAAATAATTGTGACTTACCTCTTAAAAACAATTTGAAAAAAACCGACCGGACTCACTAGCACTAAACACTTCACAAAGAAAATAAAAAAAGAATAAACTTTTTAAAATTAATTTGGCGCTAAAATGTTTAAAAATCGAAGTAAATATTCAATACGGGCGGGCGGAGCGCGCGTCTACGGCGGCGATACAACGCTGAATGATAACAGGTTGTGTTAGCGGCAGCGTAATTATATCAATGAGAGTCGAGCAGTTTTCTGAACGAGTCAGGTGTAGGAGTCAGTCACACTATCTATTGAATAGCTAAGTGAGATCATAGCACAATTTGCTACATCATACGCGGTTGCACTTCGACAGTAAACTAAATAAGGAAAACTTACAGGCTACCTGGCCAGTCTGGTTTGGCGTATGTCGTTTAAAAAACTGTGTGCTTTTTTTGTACAGTTCGAAAACCTTTCGGTCAGTCCAAAGACTTGTTACCGTTTCAATAAATAAATCAACGATTGATTCCGAACTAAAACTACTTAAATGAGAAACAAATAAGTACATCTGATCTCACTTTTCTTTGTCGTTTTAATTACTTAAATAGTAGCCAAAAAGATTAAGACTACTTTCCGTCGTTTGGAAAATGTCGCTACTAAAACTAAAATACCTAATAATATATTTTTGAAGCAGTTTCCTAACAAAAATGTATAAAGATAGGTAAGAACGCGCTTTCAACTACTTACAGTAAATAATACCTAACAGTAATAATCGTAGATAAACTTATCTAAGGGTACCTAGGTATTGTAAAAACTCAATCACTGGCAAAATAAAAGATTCCAGTACGTAAACCGTGGAAATACCCATACTTAGATTTAAAAATAATTGTTAACAATTAGGTATTACCTACTACAACAAAAAAGTAATTTAAAAAAATTAAACCGACTTCAAAAAGAAATGAACTCAAAATTATGAAATAACTTTAATTTCGGAAGTCGGTGTCTTGGGATCTGTATTTTAGTTTTAGTTTTTTGCCACTGTCTTCCGAAATTAAAGTTATTTCATAATTTTGAGTTAATTTCTTTTTGAAGTCGGTTTAATTTTTTTAAATTACTTTTTATTTGGTAATTTTTAGTTGTTGCACTAGAATTTGACCAAGGTTTTGAGATGTTTTTCTCTTTGACACTACACCCGTAGCTCGTATCAATAAGCCAGGCCGTCACACTTTCACGTCTTAGTCTATATCTTGAAAATTACTGAATCGATTTTGATGAAACTTGCACTGTTCCCTAAGTTGAAGTAAGTGTAAGCCAATAAAAAAAGAATGGTCACGATCCGATTAATAGTTACGGAGATATGCGTGGACAAACATACATACATACATACATACATACATACATACGTCTATAAAATTTTGTATATTTGTTTGGAAGCCCTAATAGATTATCATATGTGAATATAATGCAATTCCAATAATATTACATACATACGTATCGAATTGATAACCTCCTTTTTTTTGAAGTCGGTAAAAAGATGACAAGAGGACTGTTTACCTATGCATAACGATAAGGAAAGTTCGATTTTTACTGAAAAGCTCAAAGGGATATTATAATTAAACTCATTCTATCAATGTCCTCCTGCCTTTTTTTTTGGGTGGAAAATTATCAAATAACTTCTCCCGCTCTGGGCGGCTCAGAGCGGGAGAAGTCGGAATCAGTCGCCAAGTCACAGATTTAATCGAGTCTTAGTTTAGGAGATATAATGAGTTCAATTAGTAAGGTATAGTCCAAGAGCTAGATCGAAGAGTTTTTTCGTGAACTCTTCGATCTAGCTCTTGGACTATACCTACAATTATAAACCCTTATATCTTTTAAACCAGTGACCGACAAATTCTGATATTTGGCGACTGATTCCGACTAATTGGCGACAAAATATGGGAGAAAACAGATCTTCGCTAGGTGCCCTAGTTTTTGAGATATAAATGTGGCCCTGCTGGGGAGACTCTCTCCAGATCGGCTACCTATAAACCCTTATATCTTTTGAACCAGTGACCGACAAATTCTGATATTTGGCGACAAATTTCGACTAATAATTAGCGACTAATTTTTAGGGTGGCCCTGCCAGTCAGTGACACAACCGCTTAGCGCATTAGTTCTCAACGTGGACGATAATGCCCCCTCGTTTGAGACTTTCAGGGTGGCAGTAGAAAACCCAAAGAAACTTATATATCCTATCTTACGACTAAATATTAAATATAATCGTGGCAATAGCTTGTTTCAGATGCGCGACCGACGTTAAGTTAAAAAAATTGTGGGGCAATAGAAAAAAATATATTCTCAAAGTGGTAGTGGGCAAAATAATGTTGAGAACCTATGGTTTAGCGCATCAACCTGTGGCAATAAAAGGTACCTACTAGACTGGGAAAACGGTGAAGCAAGAAATGGACCATTTACCTCCAAAACTTAAGGAAAATTACTTGAGGAAATAAGAACAATATAAAACAAATACATGACATGCGCCGCCGCACCGTATAGGTTAATTACATACCTACCAAACACAGGATAATCGTTTATCAAGAAAACGCTAGGAAAACGAAGAACACTTATAGTAGGTACTAGGTACTTTAAGACACGTGCTTAGCATTTTCCGACTGGTTAAGGTCAGCTTCCAATCTAACCAAAAGCGGCTAACTACCAATATTTTACAAGGAATTACTGCCTGACCTCCACATTCCGCAACTCCAATACTGAACACTCTAAGGCTAGACTTGTGGTGAGGCTTTCAGACTTCTGACATTCATAACCGAGAATGACAATAATTACAATGTGTTCTCAAAACCACGCATGGATCACATGGATGAGGGTTGCTAATGGTCACATTGGTCACTCATGAAATTAACCGCGGTAAGCGAATCTTATGCCCGTTTTCACTAACGAAATTGTACTAACACTAAAGTGGCTAAAGTATGGCAATTTTGGGGTTTTTAAAATTCAACAGTGCACTTTTATTTAGGCACAACTACAAGCCTTGTGCCCGATGAGATGTAGACAAAATTAAAATAGGTGCCACCTGGTGAACAGTGAAAACAGGCATTAACCTCATAGGTTAATTGATAAAAGCTGCTAGCTAACATTTCATTATCATTTTTTGACGCTGACACTGACAGTAAGCGTTAAAATTAACGCCAGATAAAAACGTTCAGAAGAACTAAGAAAATTTAAACTTTTGATCAGTCCGTTCGTCCCTCTATATTTTTTACTTTTTTTTTTTTTCTGAGAAATCATCAAATGATCACTCCCGCTCTGGGTGGAGCGGAAGGGAGTGTCAGACTCTTACTGACTAAAACCCACCCGTGTTCCTTCCTTAGCCCTTTATGTTCCGGGCCAGCGGTAACCCTTTCGGACAATCCCGCTGACATATTTTTTACCCTGACTAATCCTTAGGTATGTAAACTGAAAACTACAAGCATGAT
The DNA here is from genome assembly GCA_948474745.1 of Oligia latruncula. NCBI lineage: Eukaryota > Metazoa > Arthropoda > Insecta > Lepidoptera > Noctuidae > Oligia > Oligia latruncula. The sequence continues at coordinate 16,670,012 of OX419686.1, forward strand.
TCAGCAATTCTATAACATGAAAGTCTATAATTAAATAATGCTACCGCCATGGGTGTTTTGTAAAATCATCATAGAACAAAATGGCTCTGACGTCATTTTTCATGACACGGCAGTTATTGATTTCAAAACTTGTGCAATTTTGTTATGAAGTTTCTAGTTCAATGTTTTTATAGTGACGTTAGATAAGGTAGGAGTGGTCGTGTGCCAAATGATAACTAATAAAATAATTGTTATAATTATTGTAATAAATATTGTGAAGTGACTGGTGTGCAGAAATTTTTATGTGAAGTGACTGGTGTGCAGAAAAGACAATGCTCTTGGATGTATGGAACCCCGTACCGTTTTGCGTCAAAGTCAAACTTTGTTTTTTATAGACTACACTTATCATATTACCTCCTACAAAAGTTATTTTTGTAAACAAAACCCGGGTTTCGTAGATTTAAAAAAAAAAACTAAATAACCGAAAGACTAGGCATCTTCTTTATTTTGTTTGACATGTCATACACGAACGGCTAAAATCGCACATCTGCAGCAGTTTCGGACAATGTCTTCGCATATTGCGTTGAAATCTTAATTAACACAACATCCTTCTGGAGTAAATGCATTATAATCCTTCAATTATACACAGGAAAACAGAAATACCTATCAATTTCATGCAATTCGAAAGAAACGGAAAAAATTAATAGATAGTGATCAAATATGGCATTGACGACCATATCCGGAATTGAATCAATTGAGTGCATTATCAAAATATTTTCTTTTTATTACGATTTCGTGATCCCGGTTAGACTTTATTGAAAAAATCGACCATTTTAAATGATAAATTGGTTACATTTTTTTAAGTATCTCCAAATATAAAACTATCTCCATTCAATGTTATATTGATCATATCATTTGGAACGGAACGTCATGTAAAGGGAATAAAACAATATCAACACTTTTTTACTTTAATTTAAATTCCCTGTTCAAAAATCAAATCCCCGACGCGTAATGTCGTAAAAAAATATGAAAATAATTACTATAATATTTTGATCTCTTGAGGCATGAGACTTTTTGGTACCACAATCGGTCATTCTCCTTTTTATTGTATCTTTTTCTTTTTATATTTTGTATCTTATCTTCTTATATAAATAATACATTGGTTTACATTAACAAGTTTTTTAGGGACCCGTCCCAGAAATCTACACTAATAATAAAGCTGTTTGTTTGAACGCGCTAATCTTGGGGCTTGTGGCTAAGAAATAACAGCCGCACGGGTCGATCGATCAGGTTAAGCCAAGCTTGCCGCGATTGGTCCGTGGATGGGTGACCATCTTTACATACCAAGACCCCCCCGTGCCTCGGAAAGCACGTTAAGCTGTTGGTCCCGGCTGTCATTCATGGATCTTTGACAGTCGTTACGGGTCGTCAGAAGCCCGAAAGTCTGACAACCGGTCTTACCAAGGGTCATCGTATTACCCAGTAACTGGGTTGTGGAGGTCAGATAGGCAGTCGCTCCATGTAAAATACTGGTATTCAGCTGCATCCGGTTAGACTGGAAGCCAACCCCAACATAGTTGGGAAAAGGCTAGGCAGATGATGTTTGAACGCGCTAATCTCTGCAACTACCCGTCGGATTTGAAAAAATATTTTTGCACTTGATAGCCAACTCTCAGACGACCCACTGACCCAAATTCTTGAGGAAGCCTATTTAACATAAAGCTAGGACCTTAGGAGCCGAGCAAAAAGAAAAAAGTATGAATGAATTCTAAGCGAAAACAAAGTAAAAGCGCGGTCAGGCGATGCGATGCGACGGGGTGGATTGAGGGAACAAAGAACAGGATTGAGGGGCAGAAGCTATTATTACAATATTTTTATGTTACTCATTCATATTCAAGTGACGTAAGTACAAAACTAGTTGGAAAATCCCGGAAAACGAACATTTGAGTTGAGTAAGTCATAAATACCCTTACCTACTTGTAAAGGTAAATATTCATTCCAGAACTTATACTTCGTAATACTAATTACGTAATTACTAATTACGAAGATTTTCAGTTTTCAGAGCTTTATACCTAGAGATTTTATTAGCAGTTTAATGCAATGATCTTTTTCTCGCAATATTTTTTTTTTACGGAACCCATACGCGCTTGGCACCGTTTCAGGTTTTCTACAAGATTCTTATCTACGACGCTCCCCGCGACTACGTCAGTTAATGATATGTCTGATGCAATAAATTAGGTCTATATTATTTACTCGTCATTGAAGTTAATGAGGAAGTAACCATTTCGAACAAATACATACACTCGAAAAACATAACCTCCTTCTGGCGCAGTCAGGTAAGAAGTTATACTACATTCGGACATCGACATTATGACATTCGACTTTCAACTGCTCAAAAGCAGGAAAAGAACGAAGGGTTCCGTGCCTCAAGGCAAAAACCAAAAAAAAACACATTTCTTGTTTAAAGCCCCTTTAATTTTAATTAAATTCATTTTATTTTTATTAATTGCTATTATAGCGGCAATAGAAATACACACTGAAAATTTAAACTGTCTTAAATATTTACGATTCATGAGATACAGCCCGATGACAGACTGATGGACGGACAGCGGATGCTTAGTAATAGCGTGCGTTTGGGTACGGAACCCTAAAAACAAACAAAAAATTTGCCAGACAAGGACAAAACCACATAATCTAGAATCAACTTTCTCCATACGCACATTAGCACAGTGCAATGCGTGTTTAAGAAAAGTGAAACGAAGCGTTCGATGCACTTTAATATCGCACCGACCAATCGGCCATGGCTAATGACGACATAAGCGCACGCGCATCGTAAAAAAAACCTAGCAGTTGCAACATGTAGGTGCATTTAATCGTCACGGGTCACGGTAGGTACCATCGAGGAAACTTTAAAACAAAATCCCGTGTACACGATGACCATATCTGTTAACAAGCGTAAGCCGCCGAGCGCTGCAAGGAAGAATAGCCCTTACGGTGTATATATATGTAAGTTTCCTCGATGGTACATACACAATTCGCCAACGCTTTAAAATACCTTGGAAAAGAGGTACTTATTACCCGACTTCGCCAGAAGCAGGGTTATGTTTTTCGAGTGATGTATATTTCTTTGGCACGCTCTGTAAGCCTAAACGGCTTCATCCATTTCAGCTTGAGAGGTGCCGTTAGATTCGTCTTAATTGTGAGAGATCAAAATCGAAAAAAAAATTAAAGGGCAGATTTTTGCCGCCATATTGTATTTAAAAAAAAATCTCAAAACCTATCGAGTCAAAATGAAGGGTTTTAAAAGGTGATTACAAAAATATATACAACTTACATGGTTAAAAGTAATTTTTTTTATAAAAAACGTTGCCCCACACTAGGAATTTCTCCTGTATTGTGGGTGCGTTTACAAACATTTAAATTCACGTACACAAACAGCCAGACCCAGAATTCGAAATGACAAATCGTAAAAACGCAAAATAATAAAATATTTCACATTAATTTGTAAACTAAAAAGCTGGAAATAAAAAATAAGTAAGTACCTAATTAAAAAAACTAAAAACCCGACTACGGTAAAAAACTTAAGTTAAAAATAAATTAATCGTTTAAAAAACATTAGAAAAACACGCTTTGATAAATGCACGTAAAAAAAAAAAGAAACCTCATCGTGTTCAAAGTCCATTACGTGGCCTTTCTCACAAGTGCAAACACGACTATGATACGATATTCTATCATGGAATGCCATGCGGCTTCATCATCAGACCTTGAAACCTAATCGTGGTCAAAGTTCATTACAAGACTTTTCTAAGAAATCCAAAACAGCTATAATACGATTTTCCATCATGAAGTTCCAGTTCATATCTTCCGGCTCCATCATCAGATCAGTTCGACAGTACCATATTATTGTATTGTCATCAGAACTACATACAGCTGCCAATTTTCATTACGCTACGACCCTTGGAAGATGGTTAAATTAGTTACCTTAGAGTCCATTACATAGTTAGTTACATACAGGTCGACCTAATAAAAGCGTGTTAAAAACGGAAAGCTAACAACACGCCCATTTTAAATTAAATAAAAGTTGGAAGCAGGCAGGAACCGGGCTTTTTGTTTTTTTTTTACTTTTTTTCCAATTTATTACTTTACAGGCAATTGTATGACGAGTTTGCTGATGACGGTGTGTTTGACCCTATGAGGGCCTACGCTAGAGTATTTATAAAAAAAAATAAAAAAATTGTCTGTCTGTTTTTTCCGGCTAATCTCCGTAACCGCTGAACCGATTTTGTCGGGACATTCACTAGCAGATAGCTGTTGTTATAAGGAGTAACTTAGGCTTTCCGACATCCACGCGGGCGAAGCCGCGGGCATTAGCTAGTTCATCATCATCGGCCTAGCCTTTTCCCAACTATGTTAGGGTCGGCTTCCAGTCTAATCGGACGCAGCTGGCTGAATACCAGTAGGTATTTTACATGGAGCGACTGCCTATCTGACCTCCACTACTACTTATCATGCATACCCATAACTATACACCGTCAAGTTTACTGGACGCGGCTTCAAGTCCGCTGCAAACTTGACGGTGAACTTGATCGTGAGTGGCCCACATTAGGTAAGCTAGGCAGATGATGATCTGCGCCAGATGAAGCATTTCTTTTTTTTTTAACATCGAAAAGATTTTTTAAAAATATGTAGATAACACCACAATAGTTCATCCTATTATCACATAGTCCTTATCTAATTAAGCGAAAAAATACAGTTATCCCTAGATGTCGATGTCAAGAACGTATTAAGTTTAATAAATGTCAAGACATTTCAAATGAATCTCGTTCTGTCCAGATTGTGGAACGTACAGTCAACAGCAAAAGTAGATGATCAAAATCAGAAATTCAATACTAATTAACGGAGTTCGCGTCAGAACTCTGCCACACAGCTCAACAACAACAACAGCAATAGCTCTGCCATACAGTTCTGACGCAAACTCAGTTAATTAGTACCTATTGAATTTCTGATTTTTGTCTGTTGACTGTACATACATACACGACTATCATGTATATGTGTGTAGACATACACGACTATCATGTGTGTGTGTGTGCAGATCGGTTGGAGCAATTAATCTAAAGATTTTCATTGATATAGGAAAAACGATATAATTATGTTATAATATCGTCACGTAATCTTGTAATTAAGTGTCAATTGACAATGACTACGGAAAAAGTCCTATTTATTTTCATATCGACACGACCTATTTCAGTGTTAGCTTCTAAGTGCTCATACACACGAGCGACACGCATCAACGGCAGAGGCACGTTGGCGACGACAGTCGCAGACGCGTCAACGGCTGCCATCGACACTCGCCGACGGGTGCAGTTGCTTCTACCGTTCACGCGTGGCGCTAGTGTGTATGCACACTAAGGACCAAAATAAACTCTGAAGTCGACAAGACATCGACTACCATTACCTACGGAAATAAAACAACTGAAATGTCACTCTACCTGTGAATATAACCAGGATCTAGCAATAACTATCAGAAATAGACAAATCATGCAACTCACTACCAAGTATACACTAAACAGTCTGCTAATCATAAAATAATACTCGATATGTACACAAACGATTACTTGCAATACTCTTAGTTAAAAATTGCCTTGTAATGTTGTTATCTGTAAAGAGTTAGGTAGGTATGTCATTGACTCACGCGCACATGGCTTCTTTGTGAAAACACACGATATCGAATGTAGTAGGCAGTTATGCTATTAACTACATAATTATGTACTGTGATACGGGTAGACCTCATTGCATGCGTTTTTTCCCAAAATAATCTTAACATTCATCATCATCTCCCTAGACTTTTCCCAACTATATCGGGGTCGGCTTCCAGTCTAACCGGATGCAGCTGCATACCAGTATTTTACATGGAGCGACTGCCTGTCTGACCTACACAACCCGTTACTGGGTACCTAATACGATACCCCTTGGTAGGACTGGTTGGGATTCTGACGACTTGTAACTACTGTCAAAGATCCACAAATGACAGCCGGGAACAATGGCTTAACGTGCTTTCCGAGGCACAAAGTCATTTTATTGCAAAAGGAGAGAAGGACCGATATAATCTACAACTCTTCGTCTGATCAAAGGACCAAACATCAAGAAATAAATAACGTATGAAGTTACTAGTGGAAAGCCACTTACCATAATAAAGTTCCAGTTATCCATTCTGAAGATTTTTGTAGCTGGTAGCATGGTGTTGATATGTTCAGGGTCGTGGTGAAACATCATCATTATTCATCATCTGTACCAAAAGAAAAATACTTAATTATTTATACTCCATATTATCATGAACTAGTTTTTTCCCGCGGCTCCGCCCGCGTGGGTGTCGATAAATATCACACGGGAACGTAGGTACAACTGGGATTAAAATAATTCCGTAATACATTGTTTTCATAACCCTGGTTTACGCGGCGCACGCCATCCAGTAAAGCATGGTAATGCTCCCAGTCGGCATGATTTTTTCCGACATCTTCAACAATCATCGTCATATTTCAGCCAATTTCCACAATACCTTACCGAATTATTCACCTAAGCCTTCCTCATGAATCATTCCGTCCATTGCTGAAAACCGTATGAAAATGCGTTTGGAAGTTTTTGAGTTTATCGCGTTCAGACAGACGCGGCGGCGGACATTGTTTTATAATTATGTAGTGATTGATAGCAATAATTACGATATGTAATTCTGAAATAATTATTACGACCCCGCGCATGTGTGCCAGTTTTATCGTCCAAAAAATAAAAGACTGAATACTTCATTTAATTTCCTAAGTACAGACGCCATTACATCAAGCTACCCGAAACTGTCAAATTTTCCCAATCAACCTTAAACCTAATGCTTTAGCGATAAAGTTGAAAATCTATTAAATTTGACAGATTGTAGTAGATTGATGTGCTGGCGTCTGTACATAACTTAGGAAATTGAATTATTCATACTTGTTCACATTTTTGGCAAATAAATCACGAATGCACGGTACAGGCAAATCCCAAGACTATATGAATTGTTTTTCTTCTAAGGCATTGGCGCTAAAATCTCATGGAGAGGGAAGGAAAAATCTGCAATTTAAATAAGTACCTGTCTATATTCAAATTAAAACTGTGCCGAAGAAAAACAATCAATAACAATAAATCATGACTTCGCAATGTCTTACCTAACCACCCACAACCTACATGACTTAACGCATTGTTATAGGTAGAAAACCAAATCAGAACTTCGCTGTCATAATGGAAAGACCCAAGAAGCAAGAGGAAAAGTACTACCGTCGCATCTAGACAAAATAGTATACCTAACCTACTAAAATAGTAGGTACACTTTAAAGGACGCAAGTGGAGCGCAGCCTATGCAGTGACCGCAATCTCTCCTCGTTACGCTGTCTATGTATCTATCAATCTAATATTCATTCTACCACAGTGTAACTACTTACAGTCCCACAAGCTTATCTGGCCCGGTGAGGGAGTCGCTGATATCGCATTTGGTGTCGCATAAAAAATCGGTTCAGTAGTTTTCAAGATTTGGACCAAAATGTTTTTGTTACATCGACTTGCTTTCCCACTTTATTGCAAAATTTATTTTTCCTGGCGACACCAAATGCGATATGACTCACTTACCGGGCCAGATAAGTTTGTGGGACTGTACACTTCCTGTATTAGTGTATAGTCTATGCTGTACACTGTACAGTAGCACATGAGTAGACAAACGGAACAGAGGCAAAGCTTCTTAAGAACCTGCAAAATTGTTACCTATTGTGGTAGGGTTGTCACAATTAAGTTAATACAAATTAAACAAATTATTTGTTATTCAGTATGATAGAATACTTTACAAGTTACTTACTTACTCTAATAATTTTCTTTTTACCGTCTTCAAAAAAAGGAGGTATAATTTTTCTTTTAATACCATTAGGTACCGTTTATTCATTTACATTTCATCTGCATGTGGTTGCTATGAGCTTATTGACAAAACGTCAGATAAATAAATACAAATTAAAAGAAATTTAAAATACCTATGGTTTTCTTTATCATAATATTAATAAAATAAACTTACTTGAAAAAGTATTAATCAAATATTTACTTACCTATTGTAAGTACTCCTTGGGATAGTTAAAGTATGATAATTATATTTTAATTTTTTCTAGTATTATTCATACACACAGTACAATAAACAACCATTATTATAGCGCTACCTCGAAAATCTAAAATCCTCGAAAACCTACTAAGCGAGCGAAAGTGATGCAATTACTTTTGAAAGGCAAAAGAAGAGCGATGGCTATGGCTAACTTGCAACTAAAAAAACAAACAACGTTCGTCGCAATTCGCAACCCTGAGATTGTCAACTGGCTGTATCAGCGTAAACCGGTTTTTTCCAGTCTCGCCGCGTACGCGACAAGCGGCCAGTGGTCACGCACACATGCCCCGCGTGCTTGTAGTAGTGCAACCGATTCGCGCAGTTGTATGAAGCTTTGCCTCTGTTCCGTTTGTCTACTCATGTGACAGTAGGTTCATCGCTCATACATTTGACAGGACCTGAGAACTGTCAAAATATTTGAAATGTTAAAATTTTTAACATTACAGATTACTAACCTTAGTGGTTGGTTAGTATCTTCATTTTACCTATTGTGAATTAAAAACAGTAGGAGCAGCATTTTTTTCTTCAACAATTTCAAGATAATTTGCCCTCCAATGGAGGTTAGGTTTAAAAGGTGTTAAAGTTTATATGGAATAATCTAAAGCGCAGTCCGATTTTGAGGCAGTTCGAGAAATCTCTGCAGCCACACTTACGTCCTCGATCCTTCGCACGATTGCTCTGCGAAAACGGTCCCGTGGAACTACTGTAAGTAGTTACACTGTGTTACTTCAAAGAGGAGGTAATTTGCAATACAGGCTATCATCCGATGGATTAGAGAGTTCGGGTGTGCGCACAATTGGACAATTGTCTGGTCGTTAAAGGCACTTCTTCCTATTCGTCACCGATAGCCGGGTCAGACGGTCATTCTACTGTCGCATGAATGATGGTACTTACGAGCCAAGTGCATCAGAGTATTCTGCACATTCGAAGACAAGAATTTCAACATTTCCTGTAGATAGATAGTTTATTTATCAATAGTTTCAAGTTGTTATTTTATGCTAAATTAACTTCACATCTGTGAAAATATGTGAGTCATGTGAAGGAATTCCGTCGGTAAACAACGCAATGTTATTTAAAGCTACTAGCAGCGCCCCGTGGTTTTACCCGCATAAGTCTCGATCCCTTGCGAATATCGGGATAAAAAGTATCCTATGTGTTAATCCTGGTTATAAACTATATGTGTGCCAAAATTCATCCAAATCTGTTCAATAGTTTTGCGTGAAAGAGTAACAAACATACAAACACCCTCACAAACTTTCGCGTTTATAATATTAGTGTGATGTGATTGGGCCATTACGAGTTAGAAGTTGGCGAAAATGTTGAAAAATATACGACCATTCATTACGGATTGTAGCACAGAGTTAGGTTCGAAGACTTTTGCATAGCGATAGACAGCATATTATAACTGCCATCGACTTCATCAATCAATCAACTCAGCCTATTGCTGTCCACTGCTGGACATAGGCCTCTCCCAGGCTGCGCCACAACACCCTGTCCTCCGCCTTCCGCATCCAGTCCGTTCCAGCCCACTTTCTTTAGGTCGTCCGTCCATCTAGCTGGGGGCGTCCCACACTTCATGCCATCGACTTCATGCCACTCCGCAATGGGACCGAATAAAATCATCAAGAAATAATTTATGACACGACCAAGGAAAATCTTTGGTTATCTACTGCCTGGAAAATAGTTAGTAACGAGTTGAGTAACAGCGTGCGTTGCGAAACTAGATCAAGTGTATTTTAGTCAGCCCTACAAACTATCCAATATTTTGTTGTACAGCTATTGTTGACGCGAACGATCGGTCATAAAATTGTTGTTGTAGGTCGCGTTTTTACTTGTTTCTTGGGAGAAGTCCATACTTAATACTTAGGTACTATTAGGTATGTACGGAATGTAAGTCTATCTGTTCGTCTGTTACCTTTTTTCACGCCTAATCCAGTGAACCGATCGTTAAGAAATTTAGCTGATAAGTAGATAGTCTGGGACCTAGAGTACAACATAGGCTACTTTTCATCCTGGATATTTGTATTACAGCCCAACAATACAACCTCACATAAAATCACGCCATCTTCCCAAGGGGTATCTACGTAGAAAGAACAGAAAGCCTTTTTTTTTTTGTGGGAAATCATCAAATGACCCCTCCTGCTCTGTGCGGAGCGGAAGGGAGTGTCAGACTTTTACTGACTAAAACCCACCCGTGTTCCTTCCCTAGCCCTTTATGTTCCGGGTCAGCGGTAACCCTTTCGGACAATAGGCCCGCGCCTACGGCGGCCGGGAGTCGTCCCGTGGCTCCCGACGCCCGGAGCGTCGCCCGCGGCGGCTGGGACGGGAGGCTCTCTCCCTCATCCATCCCGCCACCTCCTTCGCTAGCATGACTGCTTCGCAGAAGGAGGTGACTGCCTCCCACTCCCTCTCGCTCCGGATCATGGCTTGCACCAGGGCCGGACGCGAGAGGTCGCCGCCGCTCCCGATCGCCGTGTCCTCGTAGAGGCACGACGAGGCCGACGAGGACACGGCAGTGCTTCGCCCAAGCGGGGCAGACCTCCACCATGTGCTCCACCGTGTCCTCTGGGCGATCCTGGCAATGGTGACACCCGGGCGTTTCCTCCCGCCTGATGATGTGCAGGAACCTCACTACAGAACGCCTGCTGCTACAATCAGGTGTAGGTAAGGATCGAAGCAGTAGGCATTCTGTTAATAGGGGTCCGGGTAGTTAAAGTATGTTGGTCCAGGACATGGTCTATCAATGTGCTAAATTTCATCTTACAAATCCGTTTTGTGCATTGACATAAATATATTACTAGCGTAAGGACCGGGCTAACCGCGCGACTAAATGGCACCAACGCGCTGGCCCTAAAATGACGGTTTTAGTTGACAGTGCGACTCAGTTGACAGTGGTGCGCGCGAAGGAGATAACGTGTATTTGCCTGTCATAAAAATGCCTAGTTGCGTGGTAAAAGGCTGCAAAAATTACTTTTGAAATCATTGGTTTTGTGTGACTTATTAGCGAACATGTAAACATCTTCACTGACAGACAAGGATGTTCTGAATGCGAAATATTGAAAGGGCTTTGTTTGACCAGCATTAACCACAGATGTCATAACAACTTATTATGAGTAAACTATGATGAGCACTTAAGCACGCACTTAAGACGATAATAATATGGATGATTCAATAGTTCTTGATGTGAGCTCCGAAGCCTTATCTTAATTCTAATTTTAACATGTAAACTGTTATCTTGCCCTTTAATATTTGACACAATCGATAACATTTATCGGGTTATTGGTTCTGCTATGACGAATATTTGCGTTAAGAAAAAGGATAACGCTTATCTGACATATTGACGAGCTATGGGAATCTCTTGAATTTCGATAGGGTCATTCAGATGGTAACAATTCGATTTTATTCCGCAGTGTGCGGACTCTAGTATATTAGTAGGCATTGTCTACAGATTGACGATTATTTATCGCAACGATTAAAATTCGTAGTGCGCGCTTAGCCTTAGTTAGCACGTACTAGGCTCCTGCCGCTGATCTCTCGATCATAGCATCCCATACCGACTTCCTATATTGAACGCTAAGGAACTTACGCTAAAGTTCGAATTTTGAACTTCAAAGTTCCCAGTAATCCCAGTGAAATATTACGTCGCGAATTACACACACATTATAGCCGTGTATGTACCTACATAGTAACCATATTGTTCGTTCATTTGCAACAAAGACCACAACTTGAACACAAAATATAATGGTCGTCTTTAGTCGACCTAGCTTCGCGTGACGTGATGAAACAGTCCATTGACTTAGTACTTACCTACATTATTACTAGATGCAGAGCTAGATAGGAGTATCTGATAATGAATGTATTTATTTACATCATCCTATACTAAGTTCGGAATCAATAATAGATCAGGTACTAAATATTATTCATTACATACGATGATTGCAGAAGTAGGTATATGCAGATAATTATTATGTACTTAGTACTTGTTTTAATTCATTAAATGTGTTATTATCTGCGCATAATGTAGTGCATTCTGTGCTTTTCTAAGTTGTGGTAATAAGGTGCTTAGACTTAATTTTGATGTGTAAGTACCTACTTTTAAAGTAACAGTGTACCATTGTTGAAAAGCCTACTAATAAATAAATAATTTCTGTTTTCATTGTGAATAATAAATAAATAAATATAAAATAAAATTAATTACTAACATCTTAATTTATTTATAAACAGGGATTAAGTTCATGACTCGGCTTAAATTATTTTGATCCCTACAATAAACATGTACCTACCTACCTACCTATCTATCTATATAGATAGGTATCTATTAATTTGTTTAAGTATCAATTTTGGTGTGTAAACCAACTCAAGTAGCGGATGTTCGAGAAAAAACAGCCAGGCTGAAGTGGGAGTGGGCCGGACACGTCTCACGAATGCACCCGGAGAGATGGGCAAAGATCGTCACTCACTGGACGCCTGAGGCAGGACATCGCCGTCGAGGTAGACCAAGGCGAAGGTGGCGTGACGATCTAATATCATTCGCAGGGCCAACATGGCCGGAGATCGCACAAGACAGGGAGGTTTGGAAGGAAAAAGGGGAGGCCTTTGCCCAGCAGTGGGACACAAACTAGGCTAACAAAAAAAAAAAGCAACCAGTATCTTACTTTACATAGGTACTGGGAAAATCAAGAAATTAATTGAAGTGACTCATAGTTCATACAATAATATCACACAGAATATTTAAGTTATACAGTTACAATTTAATTTTAAAAAATACCCATAACTAAGTACTATTAGTTATTCTGTGCCCATACTGACATAGAAATGACATGACCAATGAATAAAAACAAAACAAAACAGTTGAATTACCCATTGAACAATAGAATTATTTGTTAATTAGCAAGAGTACCTAACTGTGCAATTATGCTACCTACAAGTTATCATACACATAGTAGAGGTATAATGAAGTACCATTGAAAATTGCGTGAACAAAACATATTAATATGATTTCATTCTTAATATTCTTCAAGGTGATTCTGTTGCGTGCCCATTCAGCAATGTTTTACTAGGCTAGTTTAGACACAGGTACACTCCGTGAGATTGTAAGTTGCTAGTAGTAAGTCGCTTGTAGAATAATATGACAAAAATCATAATGTTTGTATGTATATTGGTGTGTTTTATTGTAAAAAGAAAATTTTTAGTGGTATCTTCATGATTTTTTATTATTACTTTTTTTTTTCTATTGTATCAAATTAATTGTATTATGTTTTCAACACACTATCTACCTAGCATATGTCTTGAGGAATATCATGTATTTTTCTGAATTTGTTTACTGTAGTCGATCTTATGCCTTTATTGTTGCTAAAACTTGCGTTTTTTGCGTTTAGATCCTGTAAGTCCTTAAAAATAATATATAATTGTAAGCCCAATTGTAAGCTAGTATTACTACACGATTGTATTAGGTAAGCCTGTGATGATAGTGTATGTGTTTTAAAATAAAATAAAAGTAACACCAAGATGTTGCTGACCTTGCTTGAAGAGCTGGGGTGGATTGTAAGATCGAATTTCATACCCATTTACAAAATACGCGCATTGATGTGGAGTTGCAGACACGAGCCCATATTACCTAGACTGATGTGTGGAACCATATCTTATTTATTGTATAATTAAATAAAGCAATCAATCAGAAGTATTGTAATTAATATGTTACGAAGTAATGTTTTTGTTTTGTTAGATATGGTAATAAAGAACCTCATTTTGCAAAACTGTTCTGGAAAGTTCAGGTCAGTAGTTGTTTCAGGCTAAACAGTAGATATTCAAATCTTATAAGAAAATATGTGACCAAAGAAGATGTGATATAGGGAAAAGAAAGCCTAGGTTGGGTCTGGCGAAAGCCTTGTACAGATTTTCTGATAAAAGCTATATTTACTGCTTCTACGATTTCTATCAGACTGGGCAATACATGAAAAATTAACGGTATTTTGTGGGCGTTTCTGTTAGAAATATTTGTACGCGTTCCAGACATTTAAGTAAGATCTATGTTTAACTTACAACTTACCTAAGCCATATGGCTATTAACCTAACAAAACTGTTCCAGATACGCAGGAAATTCTTAATGCTCTGTCTGTCTATATTTGTTATTTTAGCAGCAAATGGAAGAAAATGAAAATTCTTTTGAGTCTCATCAAACTTACCCTACTGTGTCCCAGAATCAGCCGCCGTTACATTCTTAGCACCCTCTATGTCCGTAGTATTCATTAATCTACATTCTAGTTTAGAATTATCGGTTAATTACATTTTACTTAAAAAAAAGCTACAAAAACAAACCAAAACAAAACCATTCGATCGCGAGAATAGATGACATTGACAGCTGCCAGTTAGTGAACTTGAACTGTCAGTTGTCTTCAAAATTCTCACTTGCTAAGGTAATAATGTAAACAGCCTGTTCGATTTTTTAGTCTTCCCGTGAAAATATCAGAACAATAGTATCCCATGTCCTAATCCAGTGATCTAGTTTATCTACCCATATGCCAAATTTCATGCAAATCCGTTCAGCCCTTTTAGCGTGAAAGCGTAACAAACAAAAAAAACAAATCCTTTTTAGTTTAGTTAGGTGATAAATGTTGATAACCAGCTCCTATAATACACATAAAATATATTAGCCGTGCTTGAGTTATAATAGTGTAACTCAAGAACTAGCTTAGCTTTATCATACCGATGGAAAGGCTGGAAAGGCTTCATCATAAGGATTAGTTTTTGCTAAATAACATAGTGTCATAGAAATAAAAGGAAGGCCATGAATTTTAATATTTTTTAATACAAAATTAATCAATTTATCAAATGCTCAAAATGAGTCCCATACCTACTGTTGAATACAATGTCGCACTCTTTTGATTATTTCACTCCCTGTCGATTTTTAACCGACTTCAAAAAAGGAGGAGGTTCTCAATTCGACGGTGTTTTTTTTTTTTTGTGTGTTTGTTACTCCGCCAATTATGGACCGATTTTCAAAATTCTTTTTTTGTTCGAAAGGGTATACTCTCGAGGTGGTCCCATTATCATCAAGTTGAATCTGATGAGAGGATCCCGTGGAAATCGAGGGAAACCCTCAAATTTTATAGGCAAAGCTATAGCGATTTGGGTATTTCTTAAAGTAACTTGAGCATTTGCTCTCGGAAATCATCATTTGGTAAAGTGGAGCTGATGATGAATACCACAGATGGCCATCGGAACTACTCAATGACAAATATTTCACGGGTTGCGATTCGATTACTTTAATATGGTTGCTAAACGATTTATCCTCGTCAAAATGCGTATGGTGAGTGGTTGTTGAGGAGTTCTCCTGGTTCTTACCAGGAGAACTCCTCAACAATTACCGTCCCTGCATCGGGAAAAGCAATATTTTGTAAAAGGTGACGAGCAGTTGACATTAGGCTATTAAAAAGTGAAAAATAAAAACTTTTTTACAAAAAAAACAATTGACTTTTTTTTTGTAAAAAAGTTTTTATTTGAACTTGTTGTGGTGGATATTTAGAATAATACGTCTAAGTTCTGTTTGTAGCACGTGAACACTTTCATTTATTAGTAATAGATACTTATGATAATGTCATTGTATGTCCTTACGGCAATGTTAGCTTTTCATTTTTCTGATCAAAATTTCACATCAAATGTTTAAATTCATGGTCTTTCTTTTATTTCTGACACTATGTTATTTAGTAAAAAATAATCCTTATGATGAAGCCTTTCGATCGGTATGATAAAGCTACAGCTAAGCTTTCGTGTAGCGGTTTCGGTTCCCGGTTCAACCATGTAATTATTTAAAAATCTATGAATGCAGTTTATATTGTTTTTTAAATTAAAATAATGTCTTCTTTCAGTAAAATGTTCCATCTACAATATTCAAGGTACTTTCCCTCCATGTGGCATAGCCGTGGGACGCCCTGTATATAAAAGGAAGTCGTGTTAGTTACACTATTTATAACTCAAGAACGGCTAAACCGATTTGGCTGAAAATTGGTGGGGAGGTAGCTTAGGACGGACATAGGATACTTTTTATCTTTTTTACTTATGGGAGTAGGGTAGGAGTATTGTAGGAGTAGGGTAGGGGTAGGGTCGGGTAAGGGGTAGGACACCACGCGAACAAAGTAGCGCCGGGCAGGTTAGAAATGCGTTTCGAATTTTATTTCAGGATATTAACAGATAAAACACAGAAACAATGATAAATTGTGCTTAAACTATATTGTACTTATTATCAAATATTATCAAGATTGCTTAATTTTATTCAGGTAGCTCAAATGAGGCAGATTTATGAAGAACATCACATTTCCTAAATAATAACAATGATGTATGTAAAGTAACAAAACAGTCATAGAATTATGTCAAGGGTCGCTTGAGTGCTTTCCTCTCTTTATTTAATTTGTAAGCAGAAGACATCTTTTGCAAATTATCCTTGTGCACTTTATCATGGTCAACTATTCTTTTCGGATAATCCTGCCCAATGATGCATCCTGCTGTGGTCTGAACACTTTTAGGTGCCTTCCAAGGCTCATAAATAAAAGTAGTAGGATATTTCTTTAATTCTGGCACATACTTCCTGATGTATAAACCATCTTTGTCTGTCTTCTTGCCAAATGCTACAGGACTATAGACTCTAAAGTATTTATAAAAGAAGGCAGAAGCTGAGAGCCACATCCAGTTGCCAGCATTCAGAGACCAATCATAGTCTAGCAAGTAGTCTTCGAAAACTTTGGCTCCTTGTTCCCAGGATATCCATAAGTCTCCTCTTGTAAGGAAGCATGCAACCATATGGCGAGCCAAGTGATGTATCCAACCTTCTTGCTTAAGCTGGCGCATTATTGCATCAACAAATGGATATCCTGTCCTTCCTTCTGCCCAGGCTACCAAGTGTTCTTCATTTTTACCCCAAGGAATTTGGGTACAGACAGAATTTCCAACCATCTTATCAAAGTTTTCTGTGCCTGCTCCTGCTGTGTAGTAGAATTCCCTCCACATTAACTGCCCTAGTAAAGACACTGGTGGCTCTGAGTGAGGCATGCCACTTAAAGCTTCCTTCAGCTTGTGGTAAAATAGCTTTGCTGATAAACATCCATGACTAATATAAGGACTCAGAACAGTAGTGCTTGGTTCCAAGCTGTTAGGAGAAGAATTTGGCTTCTCGAATTTGCACACCCATTGCCTCCGGGCCATATACATATTCAGTCTCTTTAGACCCTCAGTTTCACCACCAGGGTATTTTAAAGGATCTAATCCTGATTCATCAAACTCTAGCTCATCAAGACTTGGAACATCATACTTTTTAGAATCTGCATCTGTAGGCTTACAAAGATCAGAAATCTCTTTAGTAATCTGAATACATTCTTTTACTTGCACATCTTGTACAAGAGAAAGAAACTTCTGGTAGGTCAGAGGGACACTGTTATTGTTCTTTTTCAATACACTGTGAACATCATAGACAGTGTGCTGGACCCTCCGGACAATGAAGATGTCTTTCTTATCTGCAATGTCATCAATTACTTCATCTTGTTTGACATAGATTGGATCAATATCAACTTGGCATGTCAAGTATTTGACTTCCCATTTATCAAATAGTTTAGGCAACTCTTCAACAGCACTTCCTCTTATAATGTAAAGGCGAGTATTCAGCTTTTTCAGGTTTATATCTAGATCTTGTAAGCTTTGAACTAAAAACCTTAGTCTGTTGTCGCCAACCTTATTTTTTATATCAGGATCTATGAAATAGACTGGCCTTAAATGGTGTTTACGGTTCTCAGCCTAAAAAAATAATTACTAGCGTTGATTTAAAATTTATTACCATAAGCATGAAACAAACAAATAGCACGGAAGCTCACAAGCTCATCAAATAAAGAAATAATCAAAAGATGCGTGTGGTGCCTTTCTTAACATAGTAATTAATGGGGACTCAGAATATATATTTAACTCAATACCGACCAAAATGCCTTATTGCACTTTAGGCTCAGATGGGCAGACTCAGGCAGAGTAGGTACCTGCATTATGAAAAACTTACTTCGTTTATAGCATTACGTAGAGCAAGGTTGTCATGAATTCGGAGATCTAACCGGAACCAATGAATAACAGATGGAACTTTAGACATATTGGCTATAGTTAATGTTAATATTTGTGAAAAACATTTAAAATTAAATACAAATTCACCCTTTCAAAGTTCAAACGCGCGCAAAATTTTGACAAATAAACTGAAAAATGACAATGACTTATGACATTGGGGTTCTTCGTTCAGGGATTGGTTTTACACAACAATGACGGCGAAACACAAAATAATTGTATGTCGCCGTCGTTGTTGTGTTTTGATAGTAGAAATCTCTAGAAACCACCCATAGGGTCATCATAACACTAAAATATCCATTTATTTAATGGATGGATGAGATGGGAAAAAATAGTGAGTGAGAAGCAGTCAGAAAACATAAATGATAAAAATCTAAATTTCTGAACGTTTGACTTTGTTTGACATTTGACACAGAATTGTCATGGCAACAAAAAGCCACAACATGGTTGGACATAGTTGACAAATTAATACTTTTCGTAATCATTCCTGCATTTCATTGGGTCTAGTGAATATAAATCGATTTCAGAACCAATCACAATACTTTGGGATTAATTGTAAGTGTCAGTGGTCAGTGGACAATGAAAACGTACTGTTTATTTATATAAAAGTAAACAGTAGATTAATGTAAATTGAAATGAGAAATTAGATCATTATGACATACGTTGTTCGAAAATTATGTGTTTAATCATGAATGTGTAGTGAAAGCTAGTAAATCGGCAAAGCGATGCTGCAACATGCCAAAAACTATCGAGTTGACAGTGGAAATAGATGTACAGAGCGTAAGTAACTTGCTTCCTTGAACTTTCTTCGCAACTAGAGTGCAGCTCCAATAAGTTCATGTACTTTATCATACTATGTTTTGCATAGAGTAACCTGATATGCTCAATGTTTTGTTCACACCTACCTATACCTTATATTTTATGCATCAGGTATCATGTCCAGGAGTGTGGTTATGTCAAGATGGCCGTGTCTCCCTCACCGTGTTTGCACTCGGCACTAGCTACCAGACTTGCCTGCTGCCGCCCATATTCCCTCTCATGTTCAAAGATGTGTTCTACTTCCGGAAAAGATTTCAGGAGTCTTGTGCGTTGAATAACATTTGTTGTTTGTTGAGTAAGTATTTTAAATCCTATTTTAAAGTTCTTTGGCTAAGTACTACCTACACTTTTGCTGATATGTATGTCATCATCTGCCTAGCCTTTTTTCAACTATCTTGGGGTCGGCTTCCAATCTAACCGGATGCAGCTGAATACCAGTATTTTACATGGAGCGACTGCCTATCTGACCTCCACAACCCAGTTACTGGGTAATACAATACCCCTTGGTAAGACTGGTTGTCAGATTTTCGGGTTTCTGACTACCCATAATGACTGGCAAAGATCCACGAATGACAGCTGGGACCAACAGCTTAACGTGCTTTCCGAGCCACGGAGGGGTCGCGGTATGTAAAGATGGTCACCCATCTACAGACCAACCGCGCCAAGCGTAGCTTAACCTGATCGATCGACCTGTGCGGCTGTTATTATTTAGCCAAGGGCCCCCCCTCCTCTTTTGCTAACATGTATGTAATTATTATAACAATGAACTAAGACTGTGCCAAGTAGCTGAGTAGTGCTTGTATTCACCACAAAATATTTCTATTGCAGAAGAAGAAACAATATACTGTGAACTGGTGCAATGGTGCAACAGCTGTGCGTCCAGTGAATGTGAAATTCTTGCCCAATACCTTGGTGCACTCAATGATGTTCTCTTTCCACCCAACATGTGCTCGAGTGATGGAGTAGATCTGCTCATGAGGAGGTCTAAAGAGTTCCCTGTAATAATTTTTAGTAAATTTTTTTTACTTTGGTTTTTACTGGTTTTTCTATTTGCCAGTGTCTGTCTGCTTTCACCTATACAAACCCCACTTAGATTTAACATTGTTTCCTACTTTTTACATAGGTACCCAACATAATAGGCTATTTGACAATGTAAAAAATAAGGTCATAATTATTGACACTCGTATAGATTATCGCTTTTAAAATCGATTTGCATTAATTTTACTACAAAAGAATGTATTATTTATAAAAAAAATCCCGAAAAAACTTCATCTTTTTAAATCTGGCGCCACGTAATCGAAAACGGTCTGGATTGGAAATTTACTAAATCATGAAATTTACTAAATCATGACGTCATCTTAAGTTCAGCTTAAGATGACGTCATGATTTAGTAAATTTCTGTCTATCGTTGACAGAACAGATGACTTTTGTCTAGTATCTCGACCGTTTCAACGTTTGTTTACGTGAATCGTGACGTCACGACGCCATATTGTTAAAGATAGCGTCTTGGCGGCTTATTTAAACAGTACATTTTTATTTACTATTTTTTAAAAGAAATACATTATGCAATTTGAAGTAATAGGTTTTTGTGGGCTCGTTAGACACCATTAAATAATCTGAGATGTTTATCAGAAACCAGTCAAATAGCCTATTGCTTGCCCAAAAAACCAAATAAAGCCAGTACATATAGCAAAAGAAAACAATCCCTGCAATTAGTAACCAAATAATAAATGCATGCACAGTAAATATTTTGTTTGTCTAATATTTCATTAGAAAAAAAATCTTTTTCAGGGTATTCTGTCCCCTAAAATCGAGATAGCAACAAAAGTGCGTATAGATGAGGTGTGGAATCAACCGTGCAATGTGCCGTGCACGCTCAAATTAAGCGCCTGTCATTGTTCCCCGCACCAACGGGATGAATTTAAGAGACAATCGCAGTCGCAGCAGCAGCAGCAGGTCTGCCATACAGCGAAGTACCATAGGTGAGCTAGAACTTGTATATCATGTATTTAACCAAACCTCAATTATTTCCCATTATGCTTTTCTAAAAGTACAGACGCCAGCAGGTCAACCTACCCGAAACTGTCTGATTTTCCCAATCAACCTTGAACCTTATGCTTTAGCAATAAAGTCGAAAATCTATTAAAGAAATCTGACAGATTGTAGTAGCTTGATGTGCTGGCGTCTGTACATAATTATAACACTAATATAATTAATCTCTTTTTGTGAACCTCAAATAAATCCTATTTTGGGGCCTTCAAAGTATTAAATAGCGAAGTTAAAAGGAGGCTCTTTTATTTAAAAAAAATTGCATTATTAGAAGCCCAATAAGTTTTTAGAGGATCAGCTAACACTATTAACCATCTTTCACTTTAGGTAGGTAGGTACCTACATGGCTATCTTTTTTTGGCTATAAGGCCTCTTGGCTGTCATTTCAGTGTAAAATGGTACCCAGTAAATGGCTAAAGGCAAAATATCGGACTGTGGATTACGGTAGGCTCATTTTCATAAAAATGGCAAAGAAATAATGTAAAGTATAGTCGATGTCGTATTGCTTTACCGATTTTGACAGCAATATCCACATAATTGAAAACTTACTAAGGTTGAAACCTTAAAACTCATAACTGTCGCATAGGCAAATAGACGTCGATTTATGACGTGCAAGCAGTATTCAATCTTAGGGTGATACAATTACAAGGTCGACTATACAGTAGGTAGGTACCTACTGAGAGAGTCATCATAATAGTGAAATACTTACTACGAACTGTATTGGGT
This sequence comes from Oligia latruncula, assembly GCA_948474745.1. Lineage (NCBI taxonomy): Eukaryota > Metazoa > Arthropoda > Insecta > Lepidoptera > Noctuidae > Oligia > Oligia latruncula. The sequence goes on from OX419686.1 coordinate 16,691,841, forward strand.
GGTACATTGGCATTTAGAAAGAGACAAACTATCACACAGGTGAGTGAAAGAGACAGTACTCTACAAAGCCGAACTTATTCTAAAACACGGATGTGTGTTTCATTAAAGGTACCTACTGTTTACTCATTGAAATTATAATTTCCAGAAACAAGTGCAGAAGTGGAAGGACTCCATCATTGACGAGGTCGAGGTCAAGATCACGTTCAGAATCCACCGGTTCAAGGTCATGTTGCAGCTTGACGCCGAAAACCGTTGATCACAATAACACCTGCCAGTGTCCCAAGTATGTTGTTTGTATGATCAGATTAACTCTCGACTTGGTCTTCATATGATCTGACCAAAATTTTGTCTGGACTTTAAGGGCCTGTGCACACCACGTTTTTTAAACGCGCCGTTGATGCGCGTTTGTAGCGATACAGACGCGATACGCACGCGAGTCAGATGCAGCCTGTAGACCTTCTGTAGGATAGAAGCGCGCCGTCGTGTCGACGCGCGTCTCTAAAACGCGCGTCAACGGCGCGTTTAAAAAACGTGGTGTGCACAGGCCCTTAAAAAGACTGTGACTTCTGAGTTTGTTTCGGCCTTTCTTCTCAGAATAGTCAGATAGGAAACGCCGGCCTCATCTAGTTTAAAAAAATATGATTGACGTGTAGTGTTTGTACAAACTCTACAAACCTACTTACTTACAGAAAAAATAATTTAATAAAATCACTCCGGAGTGCTACACTAGAAGGATCTTTTGGCGCCTGAATAACATTAACAGGGGGCGCTGTTGGTAAACATTTGTGAAATTATAACAAGATGGCCGCTTTAGTTTCGATTTTGGCTACGCCCCAAAAGACTAGCTAAAAGCAAAAGACTATGCAATGGACTATGCTATAATAAACGATATTGTTCCCACAAACTGCGCGTTGGGCAAAGTCCAAATTTCATGATTATTTCGCAAAGAATCCACTAAAGTTTACACTTCAGTAAAAATAAGCTACTCCAAGAAATAATTCCATATAATTTACGTTCCACCGCCACTGACTTTATTTACTTTAGCTTCGCGTATTCTAAGATGATTTTTGAGTGAACATTTGTAAATGATGTCTATTTTTTTTTGTTACAATAGAATCTGAACTTTATAATGTTTGACATTGAGTTTGTTGTTCCAAAACTTGATAACTACCTACCTAACCGGCTTGGTACCTAATTCAAATCATCATCATCATTTTCTTGTCCTTATCCCAATTTATTTGGTGTCGACGCAACATGTCTTCTTGTTAGATACTTCTCTATTAGCCATATCATCACCGCCTTTTTAGCTATAATATCATCTTTCACGCAGTCCATCCAACGTTTTTTACTTCAAATACAGCAATAAAAATAGATCCACAAACTGTATATTTTTTCTTAGACCAAAGACATGCATGCCTCCGCTACGGCGCAAGCCACCAGGACGTCCGCGTCGGTGTCGTGAGTTCTGTGTCTACAACGTACACACACAACCCTGGAAAATCGAACATTACTCGGGCCACGCTTCCGAAATCGATGACAGGTGGTGAAGGGTAGGATCGTGGTAGAATTGTCGAATTGTAGTGCAATAGTAGGAGTTTTAGTGCAACTGTTGAGTAATAATGCAATAATAGGAGGATTGTTGAATTGTAGACGTTGTAGTACAACTCTTAAGTGTTAGTGCAATAATAGGAGGATTGTCGAGTTGTAATGCAACTGTTGAGTTAGTGCAATAATGGGAGGTTTTGTGTTGTAGTGCAACTGTTGAATAATAGTGCAATAATACGAGGATTATTGGGTTGTAGTGCAACTGTTGAGTAGTAGTGCAATAATAGGAGTATTTTTGAGCTGTAGCAAAATTATGTAATTGTAATTCGATAATCATAGGATTACCGAGTGGTACTGCAACTTTAGATTGTATTAGAAGGTATAGTTTTCAAATTGAAATACAGTAGATAGTAGGAATTTTCAGATTGAAGAAGAAGGTTGACTGACCAACTAATCCGTATGTAACTTTCTAGATCGATGGACAGCACAGAAGAACCGTACGCCAACCGTCTAGAAGACGATAGTGCTGATGCGCCCAAGACTGTTATAGAAAGCCATTACATCGAACACGACAAGTGCACAAACACCGGTGGTAAGGAAAAGAAAACAAAATGTTTCCAGCCTAAAATATCACCCTGTGTCTGCGAGATTTGTAAGCGATATCACGAGCTGTTTCATATGAAGAGCAAAAGTGGATATAAATAATGATTAAGAGTTTTGGACCAATATTGCAGTAAGTTTACCTACCTCGTCATACAAATAAATTAATATAGGCTTTACTTATCTAAAATTTTGGTAAAATTAATATTTTGTTGGTACCATTAAGCTTAGATTTAATGGGCAACGCGAAAAGAAAGGAAACATTTTAGGTAGAGTACGTTAGTTTTGCTAGAAAGCCTGGCTGGCATATGTAATCATCGATATATTTCTAAGTGTAGAGACAACTTCATTATTTTTTCAATCATGTGTCCTCTAAATCGTTAATTATGATGTCGTTAATCAAAATTGGGTTACGTTTAATATGAATTGTACAGAAATATCTAGTATTGTGTAAGTTTTGTTACAAAATACGTTGTGTTCAATTAAAATAATTTATTATTTTTATATTATTTATAAAATGATTATAAATCATTGTTATATATTTTTTGTAATAATTCGTTTATGAAATAGATGATCATGAAATAAAACCAATAAAATCATTAAATTACTATTATTTATTATTACATTATTATAGTTTTGACGCTAAGGTAACTTAAATATAATATTTAAAATTAAGTGATATGGCTTCACTTTAAAACTAGTTTGACAAAAAGGGCTTACATTAATTAAGGCCTCGTTGAACAAAATGTCTACAATCACTTACAAGTTATTAAAATTAGCTACATTTTCTCGAATGATTTCTATGAACACAAAAACTTTTATTTTTCGCTTTTTTAGTGAACCGGGGGTAACATGTATCAGTGGGTTTGGCTAATGTTAGTAATAACTAATATTCATAATGAAACTTTTTCGATATATTATTTGTGTACGAGAAAAACCTTCGTGTACAAAACTCCAACATTCTCGCTGCAGCGGGTATCAATCATCCCACGTTTCTCTTGTAATAAGGTGCACAGAGATTTTCGGTCTTCCCGTTTCTTGATATTTAAACTAATAAAAATTTAACTAGGTATGTATTTATTATGCATAAGTTTCTAAAGCTACTCTATGTACAGGGCTGTATAGCAACATTGCCATATATGAAAACTAACTGGTGGTATTGCCAGTATTTGCTGCTTATTTTACTTTTCTACTAATAAAGAGGTAGAGAAGAGAAAGCGACTAAGTATCAGAGATAGATGTCCACATTTCTACAATGAAATGTAGGTAAATATAAAATTGATAAACATTTTTAAGGTAATGGGATGAATAGAAACGGAACACAAAAAGAAGAGAAATTCCTGGTCTGCAAGCGTTCAAAACCGCGCGGCATTCTGTAGGGTACTTACTTACTACTCCACCAATAAAATCAGAAAATTGTCATTGGCTAAAAACTGTCATACTTTCACGAATGACAGTTGGTTAGGTTAGGTATCACGAATTACAGTTGGTTAGGTTAGGGTACCCTACAGTTACAAGGCGTATGATACTTTAAATGTTTAAACTAGTCAAGATTGAACCTCCGAACTTGAGACCAATTAGGTCCTATTCGCCCCATTAGAACAAACTATTAATTGTAGAACATAAACAGAATAAATCCTTAAAATAGTAGATAAACCTATATGGACGGAAGACCTACAGTCAGCCTTTTTATTCAACTCGCAAGTCGAAATTACTCCTAATTATTTAATTTTATTATGACAATTCATACTTTTGTACATTGTTCGACTTTTATTTTTTCTTATTACAAATCATTCAAATATACCTATTTAGCTAACAATCGCCCTAAGATTGAGCAATAACCGTAGAACATTAGAATAGTGTTATTTCATAATCTTTATTAAAATACTTAGCTGGAAGATTTCTCTAGTAATAATAATAATTCGAAATAATTCTTCATCAGCCAAATGCATTGCAAAGTCACATCATATTAGATCATAAGGACCAACATTGGCTTACCCTTTCTTAATCCCAACCCGTTTCTAAAAGCCTATTCCTGTAAGGGCTGATTTTTCCATCGCTAGATAATTTTTATTCGAGGAATAAAATTGACGTTTGACAGTTTTTGTATGAAACAACTGTCAAAATTTCAAAATTATTCCTCGAATAACGTTAACAGGTGATTAAAAACAGCCCTAAATCTGCTATGGAATCTTATGCCAGCTTATCTGATTGATCAACCAATAAACAATAGCCAACAAACAATTTCCTAGCAGATATACTCTTTGTAATCGTACATTCGCCCTCCTGCGTCAAAAGATGGACGCGTTTCGTTTTGACACCTGACACACACACAATGTCGCTGAGACTTGATAGTCATGGATTCGCCATTAGTATTGTGTGTAGACATTTTTCGTGCGGCTTAGTACGGTGAGCGCAAATCTAACGATTTAAATCTTTGCTCATAAGGCTTTTAGAAACCGGCAGATAGTCCCACATAAGTCAAACACCAGTCTCATGTAATTCAAGGAGTATTAACGCTAATCTTGTGCCCTCTCCTCGACGCGCGGTCTTTTCTCTTAGTGTATTTAGTACAGTCAGCAACAAACGCCACTAGACCTATAAACGCAAACACTGCGTAGAATATAGCCAGAGAGATGAGGAACGTTTCTTCTCTCCACTCCCAAAGGTGGTTGGATCGAAGGTACTCGTAATTGGAGAGTACTTGTGTTCCGTTCGGAGGAGGGCACGGCGATTGTACTATTATATCTTGGTATCTGGGTATCTGCAAGAAAGAAAATGAAATGTTTATCAGTCATCTCAATGCTTCCATGAGAGCTTGTCTATGGAATCATGGCATCGTTTAGGGACACCGTCCCGCAACAATAAAGTTACGTTTAAAACCCCAAATTATAAATGTTTTTTCCTTCAAAGACAAACTTAATGCTTTTTCTCGAACTGAGAATTGTTTCCAACCCGACATAACATTGTTTTCTTACGGGCCAGTAACTATACTGATTTAGCCACTCTCACTAAAAAAATCTTCATAAATCCATTTAAAGTATTTATTTCTCTAAATAAAACAGTTACGCCAATACCTTAAAACGATAAATAAAATGTAGATAATAAATCTCACCTGTTTATTGGGACACCGAACATCCTTACTAATACTGTTCCTCAAAGCCACCTCACTAAGTTCCCTTCCCAATAGTTCCGGCAAGGTCCACCTAGATGGCGACACATACTGCAGCCACGTGACGTAGTAAGGCAGGTCCCGTTCGTGTATCATCACGCCGTTGACGAGAGTGCTCAGTAGTAGACAGACCCCTGATATGACTGCCGCAGTCTTCTCCATTGGCACAAGGAATATTGTCGCTCGACATAACATTTGTATACTTATTAGATAGAGCACCATGTAACCTGCAATAAAAGATTGACTGGTGAGATTGTAATTAGCAAAAAATATTTGGGGGGAAAGGCTTTCTGGGCTATTTGCGTTCTCTTTTAAATAATTAACTTAAGATACTAGTAGGTACATATCTCGGTGTAGTGGATCGAACACCAAAACACTATCGGTAGAAGATAAGACGGATGAAAATATGGGTCAGATAAAATCTGTTTGCAGTCTGGCATAGTGTGTGCCGAAACACTTCCAGAATGTGGCGTTTATGGGGCTTAGGAAAACCTGCCCTTTTCACACTTCTTTGTTCAGCAAGCAATCATTTAGCTGTTGCAGCAGGATATGCTTCTGGACATAAGCCGTTAAAACATACCTAAGTATAAATAAAATCCGTCGAAGGACGCCGGCGACTGCGCGTACAGCCCGCTCATGGCGTAGCTCGGCACTAAGTACGCCAGCCACGTCACTCCCGCCGACCATAGTTCCAGAAATTGCTGGAAAACAAACAACATTAACACATTAAGTACTTTAGGGCACCTTCTTGGGAGTCTACAGGAACAAGAAACTACTATTTTCAGTGGTTTTCCAGCATGGTAAGCGTGGTAGGGCAAGCGCACCCATGGACTAGCAAGCGCAGCATAACGACACAGATCATTAAGTTTCAGAGATCGCCAAGTAGCGAGGAGCCTCATCAACATTCGGCTTGACTTACAACTAGAGGACAGAGGTTACCGTATAAAGATGCAAACATGCAACGGATTGCCGCCAGCAGTTGTGTAGGGTGCTTGCGGTTGCCCAGAAATAACCCATTTACTCGGGACTTGAAGACTCCCAAGCAGGAGTTTGGTTTTACCTATCGGATTGGCTCCGGCTGTTACTCGTAGTTCCACTAACGAGCGATATGCATAGTGAACGTTTTTTAGTGAACGTACTATCGATGCGATCGGAAGAAGAAATGGGTACTTAATACTTACATCGAACAATATGAACACAGTTCTGGAGTACAGCCCCACAGCGATGTCCCTCTCCACATGATGTCGCATCGAGCTCGCTTCTCTTGCACTCAACCACAGAAGTATCGGCCACACGGTGAGGCACATTACTGTGTAGTGGAAGCCTACCCTGTCGTTTTGTGTTAGCTGTGGAAAAACAAAATTGGTGAACAAGTGAAGTCAAACTTAGAATGGAATGATTGGGCAGTCTAAATACTAGCGGCTTCACTGAAATTAAGTGGGTCTGGGTAGCCCAATTCTGTTGAAGTATCGATGATTGTTGGAGCTGGCGATTTCTTTAGTGGAGACCGCAAACAAGTCCCAAACTTTCCACATTTATGTCCGGATTAAATAACCCGGTCCAGTATCGATGATAATCAAACTTTCCATTTGTTTAATTCCAGGAGTTTATCCGTAGCCCATCCATCAAGTAGGTAACACGAAAAAGACGATATTGCAAAAACCAGATGAAAAATTCAAGATAATTTTACCTTAGGATCCGTAGCCGGCAGGTCCCAGAATACGGTGCCCGTGATCAATGACATGACAGCCGCTAGGAGAACTCGCGTTATCACGTTCGAGACTGTCGTCGATTGTGTGAACAACAGGCTCTTTCTGTAGATAAAGAGAATAATATGATTGAAAAACTGTGTGTGGTCCAGTTTAGCTTCAGTATTTCATCGATATAGCAGTCCCAAGTTTGCATTTCGTATTTATTTTTCACGATAACGCAACATATTTAAACAATAATACGGATTGTTTTTTGACATCAAAACTATACGTGCATTTAGCAAGACTTATTCCTACGTATTTGTGGTATTATAGTGTACGAGCTCCCTTAAAACTTTTTGAATGGATCGTTCGTGTTCGTGGATTTCACACGTATTGCACGATCAAATTCTTCTGAAAACACGCTCAAACTTTTTAATAAATTATCGTTCCAAAAAGCTTTTGCTTAGTCACGCACATTATCCCTTGAATCAAGTCCATACTCACTCAATAAGCGCCCCGGCCTGCACGAACACATTAGGCCTGGTCAGCGGGGCCGGCAGCGGCACGGGCGGCGGCGGGTCGGGCGCCGCGTGCGCGCCCGCGAACACGTTGGCGAGCGCCGCGATGCGACCTGACGACTCTAGCATCGCTGCGGCCGACAGGTCGTCTAGCGTCACCAGGTCCACTGTAAGTGCGCGAGGGTATGAGTATTAGGATGAAAGTCTTATCTCAATATGGTACATCCAGCCCTCAGATAAGGGATGAACAAGTTAGCAAGCGCTGCTATACAAACAGATGATCCTAGCAACGATCCCGCTACCAGGTTAACATGGGGAAAGGTGGATTCAGTGTAGTAGCTTCAGCCCTTTGGTAAAAGGACTGCTAAAGTTGGCCAGGAGCAACAAAACAGAAATAAGGTGGAAGGTCAAGAAGGTGGATCTCGATCTCGAAATAAACTCCAGACCCCTTTTGTAAACAGTTGCCAAGAAGAACACCTCTAATTGGATCCATAGATTTATCAGCAAAGACAACTTTGAGCAATGTAAACGAATTAAATGAAAATTCTATAGTAGTAAGACCTATTTTGAAGTGGAATAGTGTATGCAATTCACTACAGGTGTAGGTACTTACGGTAATAATCCGAGGGGTTCTTGAAAGCTGGGCAGGGATAATCGATGGAGGCAAAATATGGCAACATATCCCTTCTGTACCCGCTAAACATTGTTCTACCGGCTGATATTAACACCACCTAAAACACCAAGGAAACCATGAAATAGAAGAAAAAAAATTTTTTTTGAGCCCAATTTGGCTCAGGGAAAAAACAGACAAAACACCAGAATCCATTCATCAACCCACCTTAGTAAGCATAGCAAAAATCTCATAAGTCGGTGGATGTAGCGACATGATGACAACTCTGCCTGTACTGGCCCAATTCCTCAAATACTCCACCAGGAAGAAAGTGTCAAATATGTCCATCTCTTTCGTAGGCTGGTCCAGGATTAATATGGCCATGTCCAGAAGGAGCTGACATGCTACGTTGAGGCGACGGATTTCGGAGCGAGTGAGCCGTCCTACGTTGGTGTCCCGGACTTGTTCCAGTCCTAGTTCTTCTATTAACAGGTTTATCTGGAATGGTTCATAAGTTTTTACGAAGGCTGCGATTATGCAGTGTGATTGTTTTGAAGCAATACTATGTATCTATATCCGTAACTTTATTTATTTCTTGGGAGGTTTAACTCAAGAAGTCCCAGGACCCGTTTTGGGAGACAAGTGTCTTCTCTTATCTCCCAAAACGGATCCGACAAGTATCATACTGAACATCTATTTAAATATTGAGCATGATACTTGTCTGTAAAAAGTAGGCAAAGACGCAGCTAATATTATTTATGAATCATTGTTTAACTGTTAGATGCAAGATTTGCGTGTATTGGGGAATCTCCAAGAAAATCTATTTGATTTGTAATTTGGAGCAGTACAAATACTACATACCCGATCCCTATCATCCATCTTGACCTGTCCGTTGTTTCTTGGTCTTCTCAGCGCGGCGTGGAACCTCAGAGTGTGGTCAACTGTCATGGCGGCACATAGTGACGTGTCCTTACGAACGTATGCGGCGACCTTTCGAAGAGTTGAGGAGGCGACCGGCTGCCCGTTCAGGACTATGTCACCTGTCAATTTCTGGATGAAAAGATAGAATGTGTGATTACAATTGGTACCTACTATGAAGTATCGAAGCTATCACTATTCCGATGCAAAAAAGAGAAGTGCTATTTGTCTTGTATAATTCCGTCTCTATTTTTCATCTAAACAGGTAGCCCACAGGCTAAACACCTTCAGAACCATACATGTTTGATAGCCATCTACCATCCTGCCATAATATAGGTAAGAAAACATATTAAGCCTTGCCTTAATATGTATGTTAGGGGAAGATGGTACGAGTGAAAATCGCTCCATACCTTTCGTACTCCAGCTAAAACATCCAGTAGACCAGTGGCCTCGTGGTGCGAAGTCGCCAGAACAGCTAATATTTCTCCCGACTTCACTTCAAAGCTCAGCCCGGACACGAGCAACGTTGACTTGTTCTCGGGGGCTGTTATTTCTAAACTGTTTACCTGCAAAGCAAAATTAGATTTTCATAAATTAAGGCCTCCTGATTTTAAATGGGGAACTCTATTGCAGTACCAATTTTGAAACTCATGCTACCAATGGTTTGAAACCAATGCTACCACAATGGTTTGAAACCAATGCTGCCAATGGTTTGAAAGACGAATGAAAATTCTAAAACAGAAATGTATTTTAATTTGTGTAGTCTGTGGACGCGTAAAGGGGGGCTCGTGGCTAAATAATAACAGCCGCACAGGTCAATCGATCAGGTTAAGCTACGCTTGCCGCAGTTGGTCTGTGGATGGGTGACCATCTTTACATACAGTGGCCGCTCCGTGCCTCGGAAAGCACGTTAAGCCGTTGTTCCCGGCTGTCATTTGTGGATCTTTGACAATCGTTACGGGTAGTCAGAAGCCCGAAAGTCTGACAACCAGTCTTACCAAGGGGTATCGTATTACCCATTGCAGTAATTGGGTTGTGGAGGTCAGATAGACAGTCGCTCCATGTAAAATACTGGTATTCAACTGCATCCGGTTAGACTGGAAGCCGACCCCAACATAGTTGGGAAAAGGCTAGGCAGATGATGTACTCACATAATAATTAGGGTAGATATACGCGGAATGCGTGTATCCGTCTAGATGGTCTCCCGGTCTTAGCGTGGAATGTTTCCTGGAGTGTGCGATGGACATGTGGCTGCCAGCCTTCGACATGCGACCGCCCAGGTGAGAAGGTGACATTAGGTAGCTGAAACAAAGCCAAATAAGGACTTTTTATTTTGAAATCAGGATCACGAAGTCTGGCTCTCACTCATTCAGATAGGTATGTGGCGATGATTCAACAAGGGTATAACATACTTAAAGGTAGGTACATCAGATATTTGTCGTTTCCTAATTTAACGGACTTATAAGACAGCTTCAACAAATCTAAAAGTTGAAAACTGGTAGCAACAAGCCTCGTACAAAAAGCACTGTCAGTCACTGTTGTAGGTAAACACTAACTGGAGAACCAGCCAGCAATCCAACATGTATACAAGGCCGTCTTCAACCTATTGGAGGCCCTGATCAAATAAGGATCACGGGGTGTGTAGACAAGCAAAATTCTAAAATTATTCAACAATTGTTTTTGTTTCTTTACAATCACATGATAATTGTAATAATTACCATACCATAATCAGCCTATAACGTTCCCACTGCTGGGACAAGGGCCTCCTCTCGGTGAGAAGGAGTGGGCCGTAATCCACCACGCGGGCCCAGTGTGGATTGGTAGATGTCACATGTCTTCAAATTTTTGGTTCTAGGACATGCCGGTTTCCTCACGATATTTTCCTTCACCGTTTTGAGAGCAGTGGTGATGAAATAATTTACACAAAGTAAAGCGCCTGTCTGGGTTCGAACCTACGACCTACAACTCGTAAGTCGCGGCCGTTACCACTTGGCCACCACTGCTCTATTGCTCTATAATTACGATTTGGAAAAGTAACTCTTAGCATTCACATGTTATGCTTAAAATTCGCACTGCAAATCAATTATTTTGTCATTGAATCGGGTACTAATAATGCGTAGAATGGAACGGTGGCCGCAAAGAATGATTTTTATTAGGGCAAGCTGGGGCCCCCCGACGATCGCGGGGCCTTGGGCACTTGCCCAGAGTGCCCAGTGGGAAAGAGGGGCCTGCATGTACCTATACTAAGCCTTTCTTTTGGAATAGCTTTGTCAGCTTACATCTACCGTATACCTACTCCGTAGAACTTACCTTTGGTGGTCTCCGTCAGGAACATAATCAGCGACGCTATTTCTTCTATGGCTATAGTGAGTGCGTTGTTGTGGCCGCGCATCTATGCCCAACAGGTTGGCTTCACTGACTGACTTGTTTCGGGAGTTCGTCCACTGACCGTCGCCTCGAATACCAGCTTGCTGCATCGCGACTAATGGTACCCCAGTATTTGGCTGGAAGACAATTAAAGATCAGAGAAGCCAGAAAATATTAAAAATATTATAGATGTAGGTATGGGAAAAGTATTGCACCCGTACCGAGTTGGGGTCCACCCGTTAATACAAAGGTAGTTGGCATACCACCTAGGGTAAGTTAAGTTAATGTTGTGACAAAGGTAAAATTGCCAGTGTGTTCGGAGTAATAAATGACGATCATAAAAACAAACATAAATGACACAATTTTGACTCAGACCAACGTTTAGCCAGAGAAAGAAAACATGTTCTTGGTTCATCAAACGTGTTTTAGTAGAAAGTATTTACCTGCAGAGAAGGATGAACGTTCTGCATCCTAAAATCCGGGTCAGAGCGATACTTCCGACTGTACTTGTAATTTGTGGTCGTCTCGTTGTCTGAACTGTCGTAACCTGATGAGGTCTCGCGCATACCTCGACTTTGCCTTTGGATCCTGTTAGGAAATGCAAATAGATGAAATGCCATTTTAAACCTACACAGATTTAAGATATAAGTATCATAATAGATTGTTTGAACAAAGAATTATGACATCTACATGACATGCCTAATTATATTGAAAAACAAATGTGTATGAAAAGTTAGAACAGTCGTGGTTCCATTATTGTATTCGTTAGCAGGTCGTTGATGTCCTATTCGATAAGCTGGCAACTTGTCACTGCCTACTATCTAGTGCCAATATAGTGTTTCGGTAGGTGAATCACTATCTGGTTTGCTGGATTTTGAAAAGGACAAGCTTCAAAAAACATGTGCTACTTATTTTTACCGACTTCACAAAAAGGAGGAGGTGCTATGTTCGGATGTTTGTATGTTTTTTTTTTTTGTATGTTTGTTTGCATTCAGCGGAGGCCTTCACAAAATTTTCTAAGTTATACTAGGAGGTGCTATTATTAGAACCAACCTTACATATTAGTGTAAAAGTGGATTCACGTAATAAGGACCTTGTTCACCTCAATTCCAGTTCTCAATCTTAGGAAACTGCTAGAAGAATGTGAAATAAACATTGCAACATCTAAGTAGGCTAATATTTACCTGGGCACAGGTTTCATGCCACTCCCAATAGAAGTCTTCGGTTTAGGCGTGCCCGAACGCTGGGATCCGTTATGATTCGGCGGAAACACCCGAGGTAGCCCGAACTTCAGGTACGTGTACATATTGGATCCGAGGGCCGATCTGGTGACAAAATGTAAGGTTTGCTGTAGGACAAGGTAAGGTAAACACCGTGACATAAATTTCATTAACGGCGAGGCCGATTCTGTAATAAAGTTTGTTAGTAGTACTTAGGTACTGGGTGTTACAATCAGTTTTTATGAGGTATGTTTTTAATGGAAATTTTAATAGTTTAACAATGCTGCGTGCAATACGTGTTCTAGAATTCTAAATATGTAACATAAATTGGTGCTTGTTAATTCTAAGCTAAACGGTAGCCGTTCACATGATGGCATCGTTTCTCAGATCATTGCAAACGTTCCCTGAAGAAACGGTCCTGAATGACAAAAACACTAAGCTAGAACATCATCATCTTCATATCAGCCGAAAAACGTCCACTGTAAAGCTAAAACACAGCCTGAAGGTTTTTTTTTGTATCATCTCTAAGCAGTCATTAAAAATTGATTGTAAGAAGCCTTTATCCAAAACAAAAATAACAGTAGGTAAGTACACTTACTTGGGTCCATATCGAGGATGCGACAGTATGGACTGCACGGTGGTATCCCTAAGCTGAAAGTTCCCATACGGCAGGGGACTCTTGTCCGTACTTCCCAACGCACTGTCGGTAAAGTCAGAGTTCAGGTTTTGCCTAAAACATGACAATAACATTTTTTATTTTACGCTCTTTTAATTAACAAAGCCATAAATTATCATACGCGGGATCTGTGTTACCGTCATGATTCTCACGCCCGACGGTCAGATCGTATTACGATTTACTGAAATGTTCTGAAATTAGACGATACGCAAATGCCGCACGGTCCCGCACGGACTATTAGGTATACGAAGACAGGGCACGTATGGAAATAAGCATCTCTATCTCACTTATAGGTGGAAAGATTTTGTAAGAACCCTATGACGTGACCCAAAGCATGCAGCATGTCATATAAGCCCTCTTGAAGCGAAGCTTCTTAGAACAACAGAACCTTAGGAGGTGGTTTCTCATCGCTCGTCTCTTATCTACACGGTCACTGCAAAATAGCAGCTGCTTTTTTCTTCTCTCCTTGTTTGGAAGACCCATTTTCTGCAGCCATAGGCCTTAAAAGTGTGATTAATAATATAATATTCACCTGTAAATAGACCACGCGTGCAGATCCTCCGAGTGCATGCCGCGGTGGTCGTGCATCAGCGGGTTGGACGGCACGGAGTACCTCCTCTCCCCGCCGAGGCCCAGCGCCGACTGCGACATTGTTGGTCTCTATTGTGTCTGTGTGTGAATTAATTATGGGTTTGAGCTTTTTCGAAATTAATTAGATTAAAAAAAATATTTAAGTACCTACATGTGTCCACCGGAGAATGTATCTCCGGACAGGATGGACATCAGTCTTAGTAACTAAGCGTTTTCTATATTCCGTAGGACTGTGTCTTTGTTAAGTCAAATCACTTTATATTAAGCCCTGTCATTTACCTAAATAGATTCTGTTGGACTGGGATAGGTCTAATTCCTCCGGTACAAAAGTCTAGTCCTTTTACATGGACTTATGGCCATAAAAACACAATAACTGAGAAATCATGACTCAATCGTTATTCGGATTCCAAATTCCAATAATGAGGGCAGCGTGGCAGTTGATTTTGATATTCAATGCGTAGGAGATTGATGGCACTTACCAGTGGCATTCCAATGTTATGTCGTGTTCTGGTTTCTTGAGCTTACACATGGTCATTCAGTGTTCATGCTTCATGTTGATCTGAAACAAAAGACAGTGCTGTTAGATACTTATTGGATTCTTTTTATATCTGTACGTGTTTCTACGAACAAATATACAATCATTCTTCGGAATAAATGTTCCTTATTGGGAAAGTTTAACTGACTTTGACTGTAGTTCTTAGTTCTTTCTACATATATCCGAATACTGGCGCCTTAAACAGGAAAACCTAAACCAAAATTTTATCTATCTGATGACTGTAAAGATGGTCTCATTTCAGCCCATAAAATGCCCTCTAAAATACCAATGTCTGCGCAAACAAGTGGGCTCATTGTAGTTTTCGAAAGCCAAGCATACAACAACCATTATTGGCATGTTCACATGTCATTTCCTAACAGCGATCGACATTGGTCATATCCCGTACAAAACTTGTCTGGCGGCTAGCATGCCGAATCAAAGGCCACACCAAGTTGCGTCACAACACAACCCAACCAACAGTTGACTAGGTACCGGACGTGTGCGCGCCGACCAATCTCAACATCTCATTGTCGACGTTGCGAAACAAATGAGTATGTCAACGAACATTTGTTTTTAATTCAATATTGTTAATGTGATGTAATTTGGATGTGGTTCGTTACCTTTCGTGAGGAAGGTCATTGGTACTATTATTTTGCATGGGTTTGCACTTCCGCGTATGGAGGAGCGTACATGGGTTTGTTAAAAACCAGTAATCGTCTGCATACATGGTGCAAAAAAGGCCCTTGACCCACGTGACCTAGGACCAATTTCCTGTAGGTATCTTAATAGCTAGACTAATTAACGACTTTTTTATATGGCTTAACTGAAATGTTGCGGAAGTGATCTGCTGAGAGACTGAATCACGATGAAGCTTCAAAAACCAAGTTCTTACATTATAAATACTGAAGCTATCTAACGGAACCTACAGACATTACATACATCACAGAAGAAACACCATGCCTTGAACTAGACATCGATTATGTGGTAGTAAATAGACCCATTAACTAACCGTGGGACCCCATACAACGCATTGTTCCACTATTACGAAGATTCAGCTAATTGAACAGTGCTAACTTAGGTACAATATGATTTATTATTAGCGTCTAGCTTTAATTGGATGAATGACAACTTCATCGACGAGTAAAAAGTTGAAGCTGCCGGAAACGCTTGACGTGGTTGTAGTATTTAAAACGATTAGGACTCCTATTGGCATAACTGGTAGGTACTATCTAGGACTAACAATAAGTTTTGAATCAAGGCTGACACTCTAGGTATTAAGTTGTAGCATGAAGCAGACTAAAGAAAACAATGAAATATAAATAATATATAGGTACTCTGCTCACTTATCATCAGTAGTGGTCCTGTTGGTAAATTGCCTCATCTGCGTGCTCAATCAAATGTCAGCTTTATGCTGATTAGTCTAAGCCAGTCCAACTGGTAATGAAATAATCACTCCTCGATTATCATACGTTATTGTCTATAAGTGTCACTTCGGAAGTCACCGTAGGACCCTCACCTACTTCGATGGCGTGATGCGTGATGCTGCACTACCGGTTCTCTAAGCCATTGCGTGTCATTATCATAATTACAGCAAGCTTTATTGATGTAGTCATTGAGTAATGTACCGTCTTCTCGCTCATTGTATGGGATAAAATAAATAATGATGAAGATAACGATGGAGAACAATTGCTGCTCATTTTATTAATGGCCTGGTGGATTTCTCGTCAGTTTAGCGATTCGTCTTCATTTATTTAGTCCAGAACCGTTTTGGTATGCGAATGATGGTGAAGTATTGAGCTCAATGATCATTAGCTGACCAAAGAGTTGAGGGAAAATTTGTTGGTACGACTTATTAGTCGATTCGCACGAATGTATCCGCCCGAATCGACGAATCGTCACTTTTAGGGCAGTTGTTCCGCCGCCGGCGAGGAAGCGACTAACTATCGGCTATTTTCTCGCTCAAGAAACGTACAAAGATGTACATACCGTGTAAATAAAAGAGATGCATATATTAATAGTCGATCGCTGACTGATCACACTGCCGGCGAGGACTCGCTCCACTGGTTTGTCGCTGAGCGACAAGAGCTATCAAAGATAATACTCGCTCAGCAATGCGCGATGTGTGCATTGCGCGTTCAGCGATGCTCGCTTGGCGGTCAGAGCTCACGCCCGCTATAATCTCCGCCCCGTGCGACTGGTGCGAGTGTGCGACTAATCGCCCGTCGCACTCGGACACTCGCTGATAAATGATTTATTTTCTGTAAGTACTTAGGTTTGTACAAACACTTCTAGAGAGAACAAAGATACAGGGGTGTATCTTTGTACTCTCGGTCTTGAATATCCGTTTTCGACATACCACTTTGATATATCATAGCAAAGACTTGTCGCATCATGGACTAGGGTCACGAAGCGCTTAAATGCTATGTTATCATCTACACAAACAGTCATCTAATCCTATATTAGATTTTTATCTTTCTAATAAGATCTACAACCTCAGTATATCATCGTGTGTGCTTTGTGTTGTTCATGCTTAGGTTTTGATGGTATAATCTGTTTTACAAGTTTATTATTATGTATGTACCGTGATCTTATCTGCGGTGTTCTCTACTGACTCATCAAGCGTACCTCCTGCATTTAATA
Source organism: Oligia latruncula (assembly GCA_948474745.1). Lineage (NCBI taxonomy): Eukaryota > Metazoa > Arthropoda > Insecta > Lepidoptera > Noctuidae > Oligia > Oligia latruncula. Next base: position 16,708,924 of record OX419686.1, read on the forward strand.
AAGGTGATCTTACTCCGGTAAAATGTTAAGTAGCTGTAATTCTACATCATACAACTTTATTATGACCGTATTTGGCACTTTTATCTTCGTTAATGCCTAGGTAGGTAGGTACGCTTACAAAAAATAGCTTGTTACACTTACAAAAATGGTACAAAACGTTTTATAAGTGCTCATCCACACGAGCGACACGCGTCAATGGCAGAGGCAACTGCAGCCGTCGACGGGCATCGACGGCTGCCGTCAACCCGTGTCAGCAGCTGCCGTCAACGCGTGTCGCAGGCTGCAGTTTCCTCTGCTGTTGCCGCGTGTCGCTCGTGTACAGTATGCACTGCACACTTACAACTACCGATCTGGTAATATTCTCCAAAATAATTACAGGCATGGGTAACGCAAAAATGTAGATAAATATGACTAATAATCTCTGAAAACGTTAGCAAGTGTGGTAACTGGTTAAAGTGGTGGGTATCATCATACACCTCAATCAACGGATGATTAAGCCCGAAGGTTCGTGACGGTGGGCGAGGATCATGATAAGCTCTTTGTATGTTAATTACAAGTAATTTCGTATTACCTGCACGGCCTTCCCTCCTCTGTTGTAACCGATGAGGAAGCTTTGAAATGTCACGCAGTTACTCATCGTGTAAGTATTTTTAATACATTTTTATTATGTCCTGTTGACGGAGCCAGAAATCGAACCTCCTTACTTACTAGCTTCTGCCTGCGACATTTTACGTCAAATATATCCTACTATATATATAGCTTCTGACCGCGGCTTCGCTCGCGTGAATGTCGGAAATTATACCACGGGAACGTGCTACCGGGACAAAAAGAAGCCTTTGTCCTTTCCAGTACCTATCCTATCTATCTCCTCACCTTTTATCGAAATCCGTTCATTGGTTTAGGCGTGGAAAGGTAACATACAGACAGTTACTTTCGAATTTATTAAGTATTTAGTAGTATAACATTAATTATAGATCTTGCAATTCAGGCTTTCATGCATGATCTGTTTACCCGTGTCAATTAACTTGAGATAATAAATAAAATACAGCATTGTTTTCAAATTAAATAAGTCAAGGTTGTGTGAAATTAAAATTCTATACGAATTCTACGACGACGTCGTTAACTAAATAATTCTCTGTATGTGCGCCTGCGCGGGCGCCACCCACATTACATAACTCGCGTCCTCCAAATTCCTAAAGATTTTAGTTAGCACTTACAACATTTGCGTGACCAATTAGTACTTAGTTTGTCGTTTCATTGCGAAATGTAACAAAAATAACAAAATTGAATAGATTTACTATGCATTCGTGTAGGGTTACCTACCAGCCGTTTGCATTTGTCCTAGTTTTTGGTCCCCGACTCCCCGTCCGGACTTTTCACAGTCATTTGTAGAACATATGAAGAAGAAGAAAGTTTAAGAAAGTAAAATGTCCAACCTTTTTTAAATGTCCGGCTTTTGATGAATGTTTAAATCATTTGAAATGGTAACCCTACCTACGTGGTCTAGAATAAAAAGGGAATTGAAAGAATTAAAAGGATAAAAGGATTCCTGAGTCAGCATTGCGAGTGCTAAGTTATAAATCGTGTTAGACCCCTGAGCCTGCATTGCTAGCGACTTGATTGCATAAAGAGAGGCTCTTGACTTTGAACAGTGATATATTGCCATGGGATTCGAAGCGTAGGCGCCATGCAAATATCTTGAACAAATCATCTTCTATTAGCGGAACAAAACGCAACAACCAGTCGTCTTATGATTCGATTCATTAATTTAATGAGATCGATAATATGGAAATCAAAACCATGTGTATGTTTTTCTTTTTTACTGAAATGAAATTGTTTATTCTGGAAGTAGGTTATCGGAATCACTTTTACGCGGTATACTAAAAAAAATAAGCTGTATGGGGTCGACATTTCCTACCGGACTTCCTTCATCTCTGAGAAGAAATGGCAAAACAAACTCAGGACATAATTAATCTTGGTCAGATCATGAGAGGACCATGTAGATCAGTGCCTGAAATGGTATTTTGGGAAAAAACACAGATTTATACTTCCCGAGCATATTCCATTAAAATTGCTAACCATGCTCATATACCTAATTGAACAACATAAAAGTACGGTAGCTTGCTGCTCGCTGACGCCATCATAATCTACATCTGACATACATTGTCAGGCAAATAATCCAGTGTGCACAAAACGTCAGTGCGTGACTCTTGCGCACGCATTCTATATTACGCCTCCATTCCTTCAATGCTGTAGGTACGCAAATTTCTCTGTTCTCAAGTAAATGGGCAATGCGTGTGCGAAGCCTATATTGCTTGGAACAGGGGCTATTTTTACCTGGGATGGCATGCGACTCAGGCGCTTTGGGGTTAGTGACCCGTGGTCCGCCATATTCTATCGCACGTCGATGGACGTAGGTACTCTTGGTCGCAATTGTTAGAACAAAGGTATCAAGACCAATTGACTTCGTGGGCAATTTTATTATTGTTGTTATTTTTTGTTTTTTTTGTAGTTAGATAAGCTATGATTTGGCGAACGTTGAACTTTTTTCTTATTTATCGTTATGATTATTGAAATGGAAATGATAGTGCAGGGCAGATTAAATATTATGTAAAGATTCAATTCAATTCAATTCGATCTTTATTGCATCCATAATGTACACATTCAGGTGGTAAGTAAGTACAAAACAATAGAATCAATTACGGGCCCTGTCGGGTACAGCAAAATTTTATTAAATAGGTAGGAGAGAGGAAGAGCGCTCTTATGTTTATCCTTAATATTAAATATTATTTTGATGTTTTGGTTTAGTACTTTTAACTGAAAGCTCATGGGACATCCTATCTCCTTTAATAAGGTACCTATCATGCACGTCTCAGCTGTTAGTATGAAAGTCAAGGATAATAATTATATGCGATATTATCTCTGAATTTCATGCCTACAGCTGCCAACAGGTCTTGAATAACCTGATGCTAAAAACTGGACTGGATAGCTGCTTTACACTACTTTAGACTTAGGCTTTGACTGGTAATGTTAGGCCCTGCCCTACCTACTAAGGGAGATGCATTCTTTGTCAGATTGCAGCAATCACTCGACTGATCAAAAATTCTGTTGTAATTTGAATATAACGGACATTTTAAGTCGACAGTCAATTTCCTTAACTATCCGTTTTACTGTACATAAGTAAGTAGGTACCTATATTCTGATCTTATTATAGCTTGATCTGGGAACGTGTGCAGACTTGCTGACTAACAATACCTAATGAAATACGAGGTATAAATTATCATGAAATATAGTAATTTAAGATCCGCATTCCGTTATTACATGATTATTTACAATGTTATTTATAGTGTCATATGTCACGACAAAGCTCTAAGTTGTCATGACATAGTTGGCTACGCAGTCACGAGACATTTAGTGGCGATAAATAGGTATATTTCCATTAATGTATAAATTGTTGCATTGCGCCCACGCATGCTGTGAATAAACTTGAACTTAACATGGGAACCGCATTCACCTTATGGTCGTTACTTATAAGTTGTCATTTTCGCAATTTCTTTGTCCTCCACTCCAACATGCCGTACAATAACGAAGTCTATTACCTTTAACAATATAGGTATGAGTAGATACTATGCCTTACAGTATTTTCATTTTTGTATACAAGTAGTTCGAACCCTTTACTTTGTGTAACTGGTTTCATAACCACTGCTCTCAAAACGGCGAAGAAAAACAACTTGAGGAAACCGGCATGTCATACAACCAAAAATTCGAATACATGTGACAGATCTACCAACCCGCACTTACGGCGCAATCCCTCTCACAGAGAGGAGGTCTGTGTCCCAGCAGGTGAGACTTAAGTAGTAAGATGCTGAGTGTGGACTATGATGCTATTTCCAAGAAAAGAAGAAAGTCGCGTGATAAACTCATAAACATAAGGTAGGTAAATCAATCCACAGATAAGGTGAATACTTCACGCAATAAAAAAGAAACACTCTATGCCGACAAAAGAGATAAATATCATTCTGAAGACAAGAAACTTACTATTATAGTAATATGCAATTATTCACTACAATTAGAGATTGTAAATCGCGTAACGTTACGCGTTACCGGCGTAAGCGCAACTATTGAATAAATTAGAACATAACATCCGATACCATTCGTAACTGTTCCGGTTTTTTAACATTTTAGGTGGATCGTTTCTTGCGATGCTTGAAGAATTCGTGGGTGTAATTGCAAAACAAAAACATCCCAGGCCTTTGAGACTTTTTTGGTCTTCTGATTGCTGCGCCTAATAACACGAGATTGGTGAAACGTATCATGAAAATAACGTAACACGAAGCCGTCCTAATGTATGTAATGCAACATGAAATGTAACACAACAACTAGGCGAATTTGTTTCAACGTGTGTTAGGTACATTTCATACCTAATAAATTTTTGACGTGTAGTCTTTTTTGAACCAATATATATTGAAATAAATATATATCAACATTTATCATTTATTTTTGGGCCTGCATCAAAATCCTTCACGTTCAACACATAAGTACATGCGGTCAGCTCAAAGTCACCCGTGCGCTGTGTCATAAATGCATACAGAGATATTTGAACGTGCATGCCAGCTTGGCAGGCCTCAGCTGACTCACGTAACATACCTGCTAAAGGTTGTACCGTTACCATTCCGACGAATATTATCACTTAACTTGTACTGTGTTCAAGGTTTTGAAGTGTGTGAAGGAAATATTATAGCAAAAGCAAAATTTTATTAAGATTTAAGTTATAAATCTATCCTTTGCTTGTTCTCTTTTAATATTCTTCTCTTTGTCTTGTTTACCTCAGTGTAAAAACGTCAATGAAATCTTGCCAATCCAGCATTCTATAATTTGCACTTTTCTAAATATATTCATCTTCTTTTAACTTTTCATGCTAGCCCCGCGTCCTAACCAAAAGCGACCGTCGACCGTTTTGACGTACAGACGCCAGCAGGTCAACCTACCCGAAACTGTCAGATTTTCCCAATCAACCTTGAACCTTATGCTTTAGCAAAAAGTCGAAAATCTAATAAAGAAATCTGACAGATTGTAGTAACTTGATGTGCTGGCGTCTGTACAAACGCGACTGAATTGATCACGCGACTATGTGTATGTCATATTCATATAAAGGAGCGGGCCGATCGCTTTTCGTGAGGACGCGACCTTTGTCCAAAATCTCTCTTGAATGTAAGCAAGTAATTATTTATGTTAATTCAATAAGGAATGGGTATGGCTATTACAATTGAGAAGACCCCTGCCCTTCTAACTAGGAAAATCCTGTATCTTGAAGGCCAGTTTACTTTTTTTTGTGACCCAAAAAGTCAGTAAGTTCAAAACCAGTTCAGTTGAACTCGTTTCCAGCAAGTAATCGCAATGTGTGAAGCACACGTCGCCGTCGCTCCATCTTTATTAAAAAGAAAAGAATTGCTGATAAGTGGAACGAAGTGAGATTGATTGTGTGCTTGAGAGATTTCATCTAGATTGAGTTTTCTAACACTTATTGTTTCATATGTTGTTACGGCGTTGAAAACAGTCGTAAAATAATCAATTCTAGAATGAACACAAACAACACACCTCATTTTGCGGCTATATCATAATAAATAGCACTCAATGTCTGCTGTGCCATAATGCACCGTAAAATCTCAGCGCAGCAGAAACTAGCAATATTTCTAAACGATTTTACTTTCTTGTTGCAATAAAACTTACACTTATTCTTGTTTATTACAGCGCTTTCTTAACCACTGACCACTGCCTTGTTTCGTTTCACTTGACTGGTGGTTTTACGAAGCTCACTTATGTATGACATCAGATGCTCTTGAATTTTGCACCCGGATCCCAATTTATTAAAGTTAGCTAAGCACATCTTTTCTTCCACACACAGCTTTGTTGCATCAATCTAGGTACGTTTTTCATGTTGTTCTAACATTTTTAAAGTCTTCTTGTCAGTGTCACAGGCACTACGTCGTGTGCAGCAGCCGACAATTTCCTTGCTGTGCTCGTAAACATAGATTTGCTTTGTTTTTCATTCGAATTAACTTGTCTTTTTCATATGCCCGTGTTTCTGTAACAAATAAATCTTTTTTTTTTTCTTTCTTTCCGATGCGGACGCTGTTGACTTGTTGCTAATGATAATAATAATTCTTCATGTAATATCTTAATCATTTACATTTACAGGAGGCTAATTTGCTGGAGGTCTTTCACCTAGGATCACAGAGGTGAGAATTCTTTATTTTTAATACTAAATGGGCCCGCTCTTGACCCCGATCACGTCTGATGGAAAGCGATAGATGAGGTCTATGATGGAACGAGCGTGCCCAGAAGAGGCCTGTTCACTCTTGCTTTGAAGGAAGACGGACCTTTACCTTCTTAACACTAATGGCTTTCATAATCAAGTTCTCTTAACAAGTTTATTTCGCTATGCGAGTGCACATGAGAATAGTGTCATTGCATGTCCCACGAGAAGATTTAAAGATATATTGTCAAAGGTGTTAAGATTATCTTTTACGATAGAAAACTAGCTTCGCAGATGACTGCGGTCATTTTTATAGTTTCTAATGAAATCTCTAAGTTACGGCTTAGATAGTGCTAAACCGACATTTACAATAAGACGCCTCATGCAATATTTATAACTTCATAATTATACCTGTCATTAGGTCGGAAGAACATGAAATTTCACGCGTACGAAGACGCGGGCAGAAGCTAGTGTTCTTTAAAATGCTGATCTACCTCCTTATTTGACATAATTTCTCAATCTCACAATATTGAAAGACACTAAAACCATAACGACATAATGAAGAACAAATGCGAAAAAGATGACGGTGCTGTAAAATGCAATGCAAAATTGCCTACAAAAGTATCCCGTTAGAAATCCATGGTATTATTTCCATTGTCAACAATTCACACGATAGGAAATCGTAAATTAAAATAACATTATAGAAGCGTCTAATTTGTAGTGCTATAAGAAAATGACATGGTGCAAATGGTCATCATTGAGGCCTTAGCCTTACTACTACTCCTTGATAACGACCCTGATGGTGATATTGAAGGAAATTGGTACTTGTAGCTACCCAGTTAGTAAATGGCTGACTCGGCAGTAAACACAACATCTTTATAGATAACTGTTTTTGTAAATCCTGTTATTTGAGCTACATACATACATGAGGGGCCCGTGGCTAAAATAATAACAGCCGCACAGGTCGATCGATCAGGTTAAGCTACGCTTACCTCGGCTGGTCTGTGGATGGGTGACCATCTTTACATACCGAGACCCCTCCGTGCCTCGGAAAGCACGTTATGCCGTTGGTCCCCGCTGTCATGCGTGGATCTTTAACAGTCGTTACGGGTAGTCAGAAGCCCGAAAGTCAGACCACCAGTCTTACCAAGGGGTATCGTATTACCCAATAACTGGGTTGTGGAGGTCAGTCGCTTCATCTAAAATACTGGTATTCAGCTGCATCCGATTAGACTGGAAGCCCACCCCAACCTAGTTGAGAAAAGGCTAGGCAGATGATGATGTTATTTGAGCTACATACCTACATTATAGGATTTAAGCTATTATACCTATTGTATCTTCTTCTATACTAATGTATTAAAATAGTAACGAAGTCAAAACTGAACATTGAATATTTAAAAAAAAATTAATTTGCTGCGAGGTGGGAACGAGTCTGATGATGATGATGATGAAAATCTAGTTTTTATTTTAGAATTTTTGTTCGTCTGTTTGGATGTTCCGGATTGACGCAAAAACGGCTGAACTAATTTCGATGACATTTGGCACACAGATCGTTTATAACCTGCATTAACTCATAGGTACTTTTAATCTCGGTGGTACGTTCCCGTGGGATATTTTCCGACATAAACGCGTGCGAAGCCGCGGCCAAAAGCTAATTAGTCCTTGATAACGACTGATAGTAATATGGAAGGACTGGTATTTACTTAGTAAATGGCTGACTTATCAGTAAACACAACATCTTACTGTTATTGTAAATCCTGTTAGTTTACCTACATAAGTAAGTATAGGATTTAAGCTATTTTGTATTCTTTATGACCTTGATGGTTATACGCAAGGAAACTCGTACTTAATTAGAATATGGCTGACTCAGCAGTAAAATACATTGCATCTACAACGCCATTAATTTTACACACGTAGGTATACGGTTTCGCGTTTTCATTTCATGAACATATTTTAATTTCATTAGGTAAACGTTAACTTCTATAATATAAAAAACGTGTTAAAAATGAACCGCTGAATGTATTGCTACGCGCAAATCTCGAGAACAGCTGAACCGATTTGGCTAATTCTTTTTTTAGAATATTCCTTGAAGTACGAGGATGGTTCTTACGCAGAGAAAAAAATAATATATCTATGGGAGTAGGGTGGAAGTAGGGTAGGAGTAGGGTAGGAGTAGTGTAGGAGTAGGATATAGGAGTAGGGTAGGAGTAGCGTAGGAGTAGGTTAGAAGTAGGGTAGGGGTAGGAGTAGGAAAGCACGTTAAGCCATTGGTCCAGTAGTGGATCTTTGACAGTCGATACGGGTCGTCAGAAGCCCGAAATTCCGACAACCAGTCTTACCAAGGGGTATCGTATTACCCAGTAACTGGGTTGTGAAGGTCAGATAGGCAAGCGCTCCATGTAAAATACTGGTATTCATTCAGCTGTATCCGGTTAGACTGGAAGCCGACCCCAACATAGTTGAGAAAAGGCTAGGCAGGATGATGATGACTAATCAATCAAGTTTGAATATTAATTAAATCAGTTTCCTCTTCGTACACAAAACACTCCATTCCCAACTTTCAAATAAATGCCTTGATTTTGATCGTATGGCTATAATTAATAATTCTTTCAATGATAGTAAATACAATTTATGGATAATTTGTATTTATTGATTTTCTCCTGATTACTAAGTGGGTGATTTCCATATTGATTTCACTTTCTTATGCACGAGGTGTATAATTTATTTGCATATGCAAAGGAGCGCTTACGCATCTCTTAATGGCATTCATTTCATTGCAAATGCCCAATTAATAAGCGGATAGCGGAATTTGACACAGAAATATGCAGTTTTATGAAATAATAGCTGCGCCTCGCGGTTTCACCGGCATAAGTGTCGATCCCGTGGGAATTTCGGGATAAAAAGTAGCCTATAATTATGTTAATCCAGGGAAACAACTACCTACATACAAAATTTTATCAAAATTGGTAAAGCCGTGTGAGCGTGAAGAAGTAACAAACATAAACACACACACACACACTCACAAACTTTCGCCTTTATAATATTAGTGTGATTCACATTTAAAGTATTTACTTTTAACAATTTAATATGTTAATTCATCTCTACTTCTCTCAAACTGCACAATAACGAATGAGGCTTCGAAGGTTGAAAGTTGGTGGGAGAATCCACACTTAACAGAGATTTTTCCTGGACGTGATAGAGCCGTAGCATACACAAGGCAATCACCGGAACTCGGTAACCGGCCCGGACACGGTGTCAACGAATTCATATAAAATATACACACCGATATTATTTTTGAGCCCTTGACGGAGCTCGGTCCGTTCAAGTCCTGGGCACGGCACTGATATGTGTGGATAGACCTTTACAGTGTGAAATGATGATCGGGAGCCGCGTGACGACTCCCGGCCACCGTAGGCGCGGGCCTGCGGGCGGAGAGTAATGGGTAGCTCACCGTCCGATCAGGAGCCGGCCCGTGCCGGGTTGATGTCCCATCCATAAAAAAAAAGTGCCATAAAATACGTAAATAAAAAAAAAACAAACAATTGAATCATCACTGCCCGCTACTGCTTCCAACTTAACACTATTACTCAGGGGCATTACGCAAGCGAAAATATTATTCAGTTTGGAGGAATGTCGCCGCCATCGCAACCGGACGCTACTGAATGAAAGGAAACGTATCTGAAGTTTAGTGCAGCAACTTAATTTGTTATTTCCTTCAAATATAATAATGCCTGTATTAATTCCAGCCTAGAAGTTAGATAGACATCTGAACTTTAAGCTAATAGCTAGGTGGTAACCTAAAATATGGTTATCGTTGAGCAATTTCCGTCCGAATTTTCATCTGTACCGGTATGTGTCGGTTTTCCTTTCATTTTCCTTGAAAACTTTTGTATTAGTCATAGTTTTTAGAATTATAATAGCCGTTTTTTTATTGCGCATTCGCTCTAGTTGTTTGCTAGATTCAACTCGGGAAAATTAGTCACGAATTTGTTGGCTGTTGGATTATCTCTATCTATATCTGTACCTAGGTAGATATTAGTTTAAGATAAGTATCATAAAGCTCAGGGCTGGTCTTTAACCAGCCGGTCGATTCTGTAAAAATCTCAACGTGAAAACTTAGGTGATGTGAGTTTGTTTTTGCTAGGAATTGACACTATTGACAGCTCACTCCACGCTCACTTCACCTACGTTTTCACGGTGAGATGGTTACAGAATCGCACTGCTGATTTCTAACATATTTGTTTAGTTTGCGACAACGTTTGAGGAACATTTAGTTGGGTTTTTCTAAATAAGAGTTTGGGAGGTATACAAACACAGGCTATACTTACTTAAGTTTCGTAAAAAATCACAACTGTGACACAACCGCCAGGATTTTAATCTAGGTAAACTAGCTGTTCGTACCCGGCGTCGCTCGGGAAAATTGCCGACTTATCAGGTGTATTTCAAAAAACAAAAAAATCATACAAACCTTGTCCTGACATTATAATCGTCAGTACAAGGTTTGTATGAAATTTATTTTTTTACACAACAAAAAGAAAACAGCCAAATTGGTCGAGCCGTTCTCAAATCTTCATACATGCGGGCGGCGATAGATTTTTATCTATGAAGAAGATTAAAAATACTGGTTAATGGTGATGATGAATCATAATGATGTTAACGTTTTGGACGATAATTCTCTTCATAACTGTTCGTAATTGTATAAAACTACAGCTTAGCGAACCTTGTATTTAATGACTGTGAATGTGATCAAGTGAGAGGTAATATTTTAAGTTTTAATACTTTTAACCTCATATATCTTAAATCTTACACCATTATCTGATCTACGTTAGAGTCACGCGATCTCCTAACGGCTAAGAAATCAACGGTTAGGTAAGTACCTAACTACCATTGATTTCGCGGCTTCCACAAAATACAAGGCGGATTGAATCGAATTGTACCGAGATTCGACGAATACAAAAGCTAAGTACCTTATGAATGCAAATCTTCCTCATCGTGTCGGCATTAAATTTATTTGACCCAAAACTTCGCCATTTCCACTTCCACGGCATCGTCAGTGGCAGCGCAGAGGTCGCTATGGCTGCATTTTTTGGGGCACAGAGGGCAAGATAAGAGGTAGGAAATAGTCTGCGTCACAGCTCCACATCCAATCTCTGCTGCCGTAAAAGTAGGCCCACTTTGCGAGTTGTAGTTGAATTTTCAAACTTGCAAATGCATTGTAATGCAAATGACTTTTCAAAAGGATTTTCCCATCACCATCAGCTTAGTCTTTTCCTAACAACATAATTATGTTGTTGTTGTTATTGTTCTGGTTAGACAACCAGATGCAGGAAAGGATTGAACTAAAGGAATGTAGGAAAAAAAGGATTTGCTCACTATTCAGAACAGGAATATAGGTACATTTAAAAAAATTCTCAACCTTTTCCTAAGCCACTGTACTTAGGTGCTTAATTACTGGATAAAACTGATTACTTAACATTGTTCCAGTGTGAACCTAAGGAATGTATTTACACAAGTGGGTCGATCGCGGGCTTTCTATCAAGGCTATTATCGACACAATGTTGCAGATTCTCATAGACGAGTAGGAAATCGGTTAGACAAAGTTAATTCCATTAGTTATGCGGAAACCAGTAACCGTCAAAATAGCTGTATATTTTAAAATATTTTGTCCCGTTGGACTATTGGTTTTAATCGCTACTGTTGAACTTATAAGGTTCTAGGTAAAGTGTTATGGATTTTTTTACATCTGGAATTTCTCAGCCCGGAGTCTGGATTTGTGGCCAGTTGATGGTAATAGGCTCGCCCCTTATTACGTGGGACTTAAACATAACTATACCCCTAATACTTCGGGAAATACGGGCGTTATGTTACGATATGAGGTTTTTTTTGAAAATTTATTGTACTTACTACTGAGGGGCTTGTGGCTAAGTATTAACAACCGCACGGGTCGATCAATCAGATTAAGCTATGCTTGCCGCGGTTGGTCCGTGGATGGCGGACCATCTTTACATACCAATACCCCTCCGTGCCTCGGAAAAGCGGGGTATTCCTCAAATCGCAACCATTTTTACGCGCAACCAACTAAGCGCAACTCAGTTATTCCTCGAAGCGCAACCATTAGTTGCGTAATTTTAATTTTCGTAATTCAAATGCACTTTAAGCCGTTGGTCCCGGCTGTCATTCGTGGATCTTTGATAGTCGTTACGGATCGTCAGAAGCCCGAAAGTCTGACCACCAGTCTTACCAATGGGTTTCATATTACCCAGTAATTGTGGAGGTAAGATAGGCAGTCGCTCCATGTAAAATACTGGTACTCAACTACTCAGCTGCATTTGGTTAGACTGGAAGCCGACACCCAACATACGGGAAAAGACTAGGCAGATGTTGACTTACCTACTAAAACTGAGTCAGAAATAACTCATGCACCTTAAAAATAGGTCATTAATTTCTTGAAAAAAATCTAGCCACAAGAAATACATATGCCATCAAAAACATAATTTGTAAAAAAAGCCAAGTCTCGCAACTCAGTTCTTCTACCGTAAAAAGTTGTGAGATCCATAAAATACCAAGTCGGTTAATTTATTCACTCCCTACTTAAGGAACCTTCTGTCTTAAGTTATTACATAATTAGCTAACCTAACAACATCTTGTAGTGACCATCAATATTAAAAATCTTTTATGTTTTAAATAAACAGTTGACTTGGCAATCGCACTGTGAGATACATTGTGTTTTCATGCGATGGCGATGGCCAAGTCAATTTATTTATTTAAAACATAAAAGATTTTTAATATTGATGGTCACTACAAGATGTTGTTAGGTTAGCTAATGGACTGGAAGCCGACCCCATGCAACATACGGGAAAAGACTAGGCAGATGTTGACTTACCTACTAAAACTGAGTTAGAAATAACTCATGCACCTTAAAAATAGGTCATTAATTTCTTGAAAAAAATCTAGCCACAAGAAATACATATAATTTAATTTACTTACCTATAAGTAATATCGAAACTATTGTGAAACAGTAAAACAGATTGACTTATTAACATAGATCGCTAAAGTTATTGGAAAATAATCGTAAAGAATCGCAGTTACGTTGCGGCTATCAGTAATGATTCTTTGGTTCGCTTTCATTCGAATTAAACTGCTCCATCATCGAGTTATAATCGAAAAGGAATGAAATTGAATGTTGCCCAATCGAGTTTCATTCACAAAGGTTTTTGCTTCAAGTTCCATGTTCCAATCTGGAGCTTCAGTGGGTCAACGAGTTTTTCTTGACTGTGGACAGTAGTGAGTAGTATTGTCGCATACAGCCACGTAAAGGTAATAAGTATAAGGTTTATCTTTAGGAACATAATATAAGAATAGTAATAAGAAGGTTATTTAAAAAAAACTGCTTTGTTGGTCTAGTGATCGCAAGCGTTACTGCTAAGCATGAGGTTCTGGGTCCAATTCCCAGGCCGGCAAAGTGCCATGGATTTTTCCATTAGACATTTCTCAGAAGCAGCCCGGTGGGCAGGTTTGTGGTGCGCGTACCGAATTGTTACCTGCCCGTCGTCATGGAAGAAGACTTCTGCCCGCAGGACGTGGTGTTCCGTCGCTTCCGCGGACAAGTACCACAGAGCAGCACAAGAACAAGCTAGTGAAGTACTATTTTATAATAAAAATATGTATGTTTAGGTTAAGGTATAATGCAGATAAGGTATAACACAAGAGCAACTACTTCGCGTGCCAAAAATCGCACCAGCTTACGTACAAAAATCGTAAGCCGCCACTTTCGCGCTCAGTCCTGTGTACTGCTGGCTGGGTGAGCGTGAGCGCTGGCGCTAGGCCGCCGCCGGGATGGGGCAAGACGGGTGCCGCACACGACGGCGTCATTCAATCGACTTGATTTTCCCATCACTAAATAGTGCTTGTGACGTCATAGTAGGTAGTCAAAAAATGGCGCGCTTGGTTTTCATACAGATGGTTCAATACTTGCGTTATCTAGGTCTATCTATATCTGTGATGTATACACATCCAAGTGATAGCCAGGATCATAATATATAATTTAGCTTTGATTAACGATTAATGTTGTTGATTAAATATGCAAATCATCATCATCATCATTATCTTGTCCTTATCTCAATTTATTTGGGATCAGCGCTGAGCGCCGCATGACTTTTTCGTCCTGATTATGCAAATTACTTTACACAGGTAATAACTTACATAGAGCATTCTACTGTAGAACTGGTTGACAAAATTTGCGGTACTCTACATAAAACACGGTTCTTTAGATTCATACACTGATACAAATCAGGACAAATCCGGGGAAACGCGGACGATAACCCTGACCTCCTCAAGATGGCAGCCAAGCATTCATATGCACATTCAATTCAACGAGAACTTTCGCTTTATAGGCATTCCAACTTTATTTATAAAAAAGTTATCTCAAAATAACTCTACTTTTATTGAAACAAGAAACTTTCTTCGTAAATGTTACGAACATATACAAGCAAATGCCACGGGAAAGTAAAAGTTGTGATCGATCCAATGATATTTTAGAATATCATTGGATCGATCATAATTATTTAATGATTCTATACCGTTTAAATCTTGTAATGTGTCAGTTAACTTGAAGAAACTTTATTTAAGTTTACCAGTTTACATAGTACCTATGTAAGTTATATTGCATTGCCCAATTTGTGAACCAATAATAAACTTTAAACTTGTTTCTCTTGTTTTCCTTAGTTATTTATAAATTTTGTAGTATCTATAGTAGTAATGTAGTACCTATAATAGTAGTAATTTGTGCTTGTGGCACAATTATTAGGTACGCTTATGGGGCATGCGGTGCTAACCTATAAGAAATTGTTACACTAAACTTACATTTAAGTAATATATTATTTTAACGGTGTAAACAATTGTGTAATTCTTGCTACTTCCATTTCTTTTATTAGGGTTCCGTACCCACAGGGTAAAAACGTGTCCCTATTACTAAGGTTCCACTGTCCGCCTGTCCGTCTGTCACCAGGCTGTATCTCATGAACCGTGATAGCTAGACTGTTGAAATTTTCACAGTTGATGTATTTCTGTTTCCGCTACAACAACAAATACTAAAAACTGAATTTAAGGGCGCTCCCATACAACAAACGTGTTTTTTTTTCGGCGTTTTTGCCTTGTGGCACGGAACCCTTCGTGTGCGAGTCCGACTCGCACTTGGCCAGATTTTTTTCTGTGCTCCTATGTCAAGTGTATATGCTTAAACCTTAGACCATAGAACCTACCTATGCCCTTGACTTGCTTGTCATTAGAGAGCTCACGAAAGGAAAGGAAATTATAGTCTGGGTCCATGTTACCGAAAACGGTGAAGTGAACATTAAAATGTTGATCAAATTACTTAATAAAACTTACCAGCAAAACAGCGTTTTCCCGTATGCAAATCCAATTCTGCAACAAAACAAAACATAGCATAAGTATAAGTAACATGAAAAAGGGAAAACTATTCATTTTCGTGAAAGCCAGTTACATAAATAATCTATACATTCGCAACGGTCACGCATATGAACCTGCAATTCTCCGGTACCTAATCACGAAGCAATCGTACGCATCCCAATGTGGAACTAATTCCTATACCGAGCCTTGTGTTACGTCAAAAGGTTTTGCGCTTGCGCCACACGTAAGGTTTGAAGTAAACGAGTAGAAACAATGTGCACGCTACTTTCTTTCTGTCGTCAAGGAAAGTGACTTGGTAGGCTTGAAATTCCAGATGTAATTACGATTATACGTTTCCAGTTTACGTATAGTTCTGTTGTGCAGTCAACCGCATGTCCATGGTAGCAATTGACTTTACCGAGACTCCTTAGGGGGCTTACAGGACCTAAACGGAAAAAACGCAAGTTTTAGAAACAATAAAAGTATATGATCGACTACAGTAAACAAAACCAGAAAAATATATGATATTCTTCAGGATATAATATGTAGATAGTGTGTTGAAAGAAAGAAAAGAAAGAAAGAAAGAAAATACATTTATTTAGCACAGACTAAAAGACGCACAAAAAAAAACAAAAAAAAAACATAATACAACTAATTTGATACGATAGAAAAAAAATCAAGAAGATACTTCTACAAACTTTCTTTTTACAATAAAAACCATACTAATACACATACAAATTCTGATTTTTTGTCAGATTATTCTACAAGCAACATACTAAAATACTAGTGTTTTAATTTTTTAGTCCAAACAACAGATTTTTTGTAAATAGATATTGCTTCATACTTCATATTTTGCAATAAATTACCAGCGCGCGCGTTGTGTCATCGCGCTTCCCTTTCTTTTCTATGCAGTCCGACAGTGACCGCGCTTTAGGTAATGTAAGCCCTTAAAGGCTACATGACTAAAGCGCGGTCAGCAGTGGACGTCTTTCAGCTGAAATGATGAACTACCGTAAGGTCTAGCTAGCCCTCAAACTGTTTCCTTTCGTTCATTATAATATCGACTTCACCCCGCATACTTCCACTGCTGTACATTTATATTCCGCAGCTGAACGTTCATTGCTGATCATTTCGCCAATTAAACACAGTAAATTAGACTCAACCAATGATCTCGTAAGAATAAAGAGGCTAAATTAGAGACGCGGGCAGAGCAAATTGCAGTTCAGTACCGTGATTTCATGCCCTAACAGAATGATCTAGTCTACTTTGCTCAAGAATGTTGGGCCGTTGAGCTATATTCCGAAGCAAATGATCAGAGGTATGAAATATTGTGTCTGTTGATAGCAGAGATTGTGAGTCAGCGCAGCGGCGGCCCTAGAATTTTTTTTAGGTGGTGCAAAATCTTTCGCCACGTTATCCCCTCTATCCACTCACGCGTACATCGCCGAGATTATACATTGGGTGCAATTCAGTAACGCTTAGTACGAATTGGTGGAATAGCAACTAGCAAAAATTATGAAGACGATGTATAGACGCTTCTGACGCATACCTACCCTAAGTGTTATTATTTTATTTTTAAATATTGACCCTAACCTAAAGTATTCATAACGTGAAAGAACCTTAGCCCAAATGCGTCTGTGTAATGAAAACCTTTTCAATTCATAAGCG
The DNA here is from genome assembly GCA_948474745.1 of Oligia latruncula. Taxonomy (NCBI): domain Eukaryota; kingdom Metazoa; phylum Arthropoda; class Insecta; order Lepidoptera; family Noctuidae; genus Oligia; species Oligia latruncula. The sequence continues at coordinate 16,726,256 of OX419686.1, forward strand.
AATAGCAAGATTTGATTGAGCAACAAAACCATTAGTAATACCAATCAGTGTGAAAACCGGTCTTTCATCGGATTCAGATTAATCTTCCGTCAGGATTTGGATGATTGATTGTCACTGAATGAACGCACCGGAGCAATCATCGGCAAATCGTTGCAACACCTAGGTACAGTAAACGGCACATGTAGTAACAAATTCATATTGAGAGCGCCTTTTTGTTGTAGCAGTAAGGACGATTTTCGTAGTGCAACTGTTGCTACTGATATGTATGACTACCTAAACCTATGACTTAGGTATCCGGTTTTTTATTGCAGAATTGCAAAACAATGAGCTGGCAGTGATGTCGCAATCTTCATAAATATTCAAGCAGCCCTTCTCGAGAATAATCATCTGGCAAGTATAGATATCGACTCTACTATCGGTATCTTGTAGCGATAAATCGATATATTTATTCGATCAGCAAACATCGGTTGATTACTTCGAGATTCGAGCTCTCGATTTGAATATTGAATCGAAACGATATTATCTTCGAACATGCAGCTGCCTACCTGTATCTCTGTTTCTGCAATCGATTGCAATTAAATATATTAAGTATCTATCATATAGTGTATGAGATTAATGATAATATTAAAATTGATGATATGTAAAACGTACGAATTCCTATTAAATATTGGTTCATTAGGCTTCGATAAAACTTATCTATATGTACAATTTTATATGCTAACATTAATTTTGTGCTACAATAATTAGGAACATTATTTCTATATGCGTGGTGAGTGATGAAACAACGAAGCATATCTATATATATAAAAGAAAGTCTGTTAGTTACACCACTTATAACTCGAGAACGGCTGAACCGATTTGGCTGAAAATTGGTGGGGAGGTAGCTTAGAACCAGGAGACGGACATAGGATACTTTTTTTTTTTATAGTAGGAGTAGGGTAGGAGTAGGGTAGGAGTAGGGTAGAAGTAGGGTAGGAGTAGTGTAGGAGTAGTATAGGAGTAGGGTAGGAGTAGTGTAGGAGTAGGGTAGGAGTAGTGTAGGAGTAGGGTAGGAGTAGGGTAGGGTAGGGGTAGGGTAGAAGTAGGGTAGGAGTAGTGTAGGAGTAGTGTAGGAGTAGGGTAGGAGTAGTGTAGGAGTAGGGTAGGAGTAGTGTAGGAGTAGGGTAGGAGTAGGGTAGGAGTAGGGTAGAAGTAGTGTAGGAGTAGGGTAGGAGTAGTGTGGGAGTAGGGTAGGAGTTGGGTAGGAGTAGTGTAGGAGCAAAACAACGTTTGCCGGGTCAGCTAGTTAATAATAAACCTATTAATAACATATTTACGATCAAAGTTTTATGACCCTTGCAAAAGTAGATACTTACCTACTTTTAGGTTTATACCTACGCAGAAAACAATATATAGGTAGGTACATAAAAAGTGCTCTTCTAACTTTACTATAATCTAGCTTCCGCCCGCGGCTTCGCTCTCGTAGCATGTCAATAACAAGTATCCTACATTCTTTCCCAGGATTTAAAGTATCCCCGGAACCAATTTCATCAAAATCGGTCAAGCCATTTCGGAGATTACCCGGCCGGAAGCCGAAAAAAAAAATTTTTTTTTCATTTATGTACCGTTTATACCTTAATATGCACTTTGTAGAAATCTGTTTTTTTTTTACATTACAAACAGACACTTCAATTTTATTTATTTGTGTAGATTGTACCTCTATACAGGGTGTTTGGTAGAAGGACCGACACAATTTTCTTAGGGGTAGAAAGTGTCATATTATCCTAGTTTTCATTCATAACACCGTCTTATGTATCACGGTAGGTAATTGAGACAATAATAATTATGTTTCTTTTTAATCACCCGAAATATTGTCACAACTGTTTTGTTTGTAGTAGTTTTTGAGCGCAATAGTTTTTGGTGTTATTCAATGTAGGTACATTTATGTACATGCAATAACACCAAACACACGCATTTGCATGCATTTATGTGCATGTGTTCATGGTTCTAGAAAACGACTTGGAGCTTCCAGTCTTAAAATGTTAAGGAACTAAAAATTTCAATTTAAAAAATCATAATAAAAATGAAAAATAAAACAAATTTTGTGCTAGAAAATTAACATCCCAATCAAAAAACTGTGTCGGTCTTTCTGCCAAACACCCTGTATAGATGTATAGATTCAAAAGTAATTCTGTCTGTATGTAACCTTTTCACGCCTAAGCCACTGAACGGACTTTGATAAAATTTGGCAAGGAGATAGATGATATCCTGGGAAAGGAGATAGTTTTTGTCCCGGTAGCACGTTCCCGTGGTATAGTTTCTGACACCAACGCAGGCGAAGCCGTGGGGTCTGTCCGCGTTTCTACTAGCTTCTGCTAGTAGAAACTAAAACACATCACATTCAATCAACGAGAGAGCACATTTATATTCAAAACACAGCCGAGTTTAATTACGACGTTTAGTGTTTCTTGCTTATCTCGCACCAAGTGATAAGTGAGAACAATTCGACGATAACTTAGCAAACGAACGAAATAGATCACAATAATAGCACAGACGAGAATCAAACGGCTACTAGTCACGACACCGGTCGCGACAGATTCATTAAGTCGTAAAAAATACGTGAAAAACTAGTATGAGTTGATAAGAGCTCTCACGTTAATTTTAATTAAAAATTGCAAGTTTTTGTTAGATCTGTACGGATATGAATCGTTTATTTGCAGAAAATATAAAGTGTTGTGTGTTGATGTTATCTACTAGTTGTAAAAGTTGGTGGTCTAATATATACACTCCATGTTTACTGGGTACTTATTTTAGTCCAATATAGAATAAGTCGCGAAAAAAAAATCTGCTGTTCCCTACATTTTGACGAGTTATGCGAACATAAATGTAGGGAACAGCTGACTTTTTTTTTGCGATTTCAGGTTTGGCCCCATAGTAAAAGTTGTTTATAATGATGAGTACAAAATGACCTCTTAAGAGGTTTTGGGTTAATTCATTAACAGCCTGTATAGAATACTTGCAGCGCCCCGCGGTTTCACCCGCATAACAGAACTGTTTTTCGGGATGAAAGGTACCGTGTCCGTTTCTGTACACCTGAAAATGTATATGCAAAATTTCAGGATGATCGGTTCAGTGGTTTAGGCGTGAAAAAGGTAACAAACTTACTTTCGCATTTATACTTGATATAAGATGTTCTGATAGAAATTTTAAATTGAATAAATTAAATATCTCCTAAGTAAATTAAGTAGGTGTGTAATGTAGTCAAGGAATTTAATTATTTATTGTTGAGCAGATTGACACACTACGCCAACATTGCCGTATTTTCATACGACTGTCAAAAAATTACAAAATAAAAATTATAAAACTATCAACTTAAATTATAGTTTATTTGCTAAGCAGTCATTTTCTCAGACTAGACACTAGTTTAACCACGTCGCGACGTGTTAACGACGACGCGTCGTCGTTAACATACATAGGTACTATGTATCTTTTATTTAAACTTTAATTTTACTACAAAACTAAATATTTTGTAAGTCAACGTTTATTAAATTATAATAGGTACCTACATAAAATAAAATGATGCGAAAACTGTTGCAACAATAAAACTACATATTTGCGTTAAATGCGCAAGAGCAGGCACGCGGCGTTCGGGTGAGTAAAATTTGCACGTCGGTTATAATTAAAATTATACTACTTAATGTGGGTCAAGATTACAATGATAGACATTTGTGCAATACTAGTGCGTCTTGCAGGGTGCAATGTTCACATCAAACTGTGGATTCATGTAGAATTCGGCTGACTCTGCGATTTTTTGCAAGGTGACACCTCACTTTTATCTTTAGGTACATAAAATTAAAGTCGCGTTTTCGTGTCTGTCTGCTTGACCGCGTTATTCTTCTAAACTACGCACCAGACTCTCATGTGGTTTTCAACATAATATAAACAATGTATTCCGGAAGATGCATGTGTGTTAGTCAAGAAATCAACAAGTTTTGTCAAGTCTTAAAAACCGAGCGAAGCAGGGGCGGGTCGCTAGCTTATTTATATAACAATTCTGAAAACAGATATTAAGATTAGTTTCAATTTCCTTTTTGTTTTAAACTCGAGAAAATCGCTGTAATTCAAAATCAATGGTTGATAATAATCAAATAGATACTAAACTAAAAACTGTAAGTCATTTATTTTAGAATTTCCCGGACTCTACGAAAATATTTCAACGTCATTAATTCTACATACATGCTTCTAGATAATTTCCTATAGTTAAAAATACCTACGCATTTCGCAGTAAATTTCTCAAGCCGCAGTAGTTTTTTGTACATAAGCCAAAGTTGACAACCAAAGCTCGACCGCCGAGCGTAGGTATGAAAAGTGAAGTAGGTACATACAATACGACAGACGTAACTTGGTGGGCCTGAACTTTGCGCAGAAGGCTGCGCAGTAAGATTTTTTAGGAACCAAATGGTGACATGAGGCGAGTGCGAGTGAGAGAACATGCGCGAAAGTGCCAATGTTCAGGCCCGCCAAGTTACGTCTGTCGTATTGTACATGTGATTGCCTTCTGTACTCTCTGTATTTTGTGGTAGAACCGGTAGAACGCACATTTGTTTCTCCACCTCACTAATCAAGCCATCTAAAAACAAATCATCCTATATATCAATCTAACACCTTTTCTTTCTTTCTTTCCGTCGGTTCGAGTTAGTTTTCTCTCACAATTAATGAGCAGCTCTGCCATGGCCGTGATTTAACTACTTAGACAGTGTTCTTGGATACGAAATGAATGTTGAATAGCAACGCATGCGCAGCTAGGGTTGCTAGTAGAAGAACTTGTCAAGGAGCTGAAAAACGGTGTCGTTGGCCTAGTTAATTAACTCTGTTCTTTTTTTAGAATATACCTTAGAATAAAAACTTTTTACAAAAAAAAGTTATTTTTCAATTTAAATAGTGTTTTTTGAAAGTCGGTTGTTTTTTTTTGTAAAAAGTTTTTATTTTTCACTTTTTAGTGGGTCAGTTTGTAATTTATCTAAGTTACAATAGCCTAATGTCAACTGCTTATCACCGTTTACAAAATATTGCTTTTCCCGATGCAGGGACGTTAATTGTTGAAGAGTTCTCCTGGTAAGAACCAGGAGAACTCCTCAACAACCACTCACCATACGCATTGTGACGAGGATAAATCGTTTAGCAATCATATTAAAGTAATCGAATCGCAACCCGTGAAATATTTGTCATTGAGTAGTTCCGATGGCCATCTGTGGTCTTCATCATCAGCTCCACTTTACCAAATAATGATTTCCGAGAGGAATCTTTTTTGGGTATTTTTTACTTTAAAAAATACCCAAATCGCTATAGCTTCGCCCATAAAATTTGATGGTTTCCCTCGATTTCCATGGGATCCTCTCATCAGATTCCAACTTGATGATAATGGGACCACCTCGAGAGTATACCCTTTCGAACAAAAAAAGAATTTTGAAAATCGGTCCACAATTGGCGGAGCAATCGCGTAACAAAGACACAAAAAAAAAAAAACCAAACCGTCGAATTGAGAACCTCCTCCTTTTTTGAAATCGGTTAAAACAGCTACGTTTATCAATTGAGCTAATGACACCTGATTTAACCCGTGAATTGTCGTATCTTGATTATATTTTTGTGAGCCTTGCGAAATCGGGAATATAATGGTCATCATCTGCCTAGCCTTTTCCCAATTATGTTGGGGTCTGCTTCCAGTCTAACCGGATGCAGTTGAATAACAGTATTTTACATGGAGTAACTGCCTATCTGACCTCCACAACCCAATTACTGGGTAATACGATACCCCTTGGTAAGACTGGTTGTCAAACTTTCGGGCTTCTGACTCATCTGACTGCTCGTAGCGACTGTCAAAGATCCACGAATGACAGCCGGGATCAACGGCTTAAAGTGTTTTCCGAGGCACGGAGGGGTCACGGTATGTAAAGATAGTCACCCATCCACAGACGAACCGCGGCAAGCGTAGCTTACCCTGATCGATCGACCTGTGCGGCTGTTATTATTTAGCCACGGGCCCCTCAGGGGAATATAATGGTATGGGCAGATTAAAAAAAAAAAAAAAAAAAACCGACTTCCAAAAAAAAAACACTACAAACTGAAAAATAACTTTAATTTCGGAAGTCGGTGTCTTAGGGATCAGTATTTTAGTTTTTGCCACCGACTTCCGAAATTAAAGTTATTTTTCAGTTTGTAGTGTTTTTTTTGGAAGTCGGTTTTTTTTATTAAAAAGTTTTTATTTCTCGCTTTTTAGTGGGTCTATTCATAATTTATCTAAGTTACAATAGCCTAATGTCAACTTGCCCATCGCCTTTTTATAAAATATTCCTCTTCTCGATGCAGGGACGTTAATTGTTGAGGAGTTCTCCTTTTATTAGTTTTTAGATTAGATGCTGATAATCCTGGCTGCAGCATCAGGCCAGACTTATGTCAACATTGCATTGAACTTAAAATTAGTCCTGTTTAAAATGAGCCCAAACACGACTACGGTGCTGTAATTTCAAGGTTTTGTACTTTTTCTGATGCTCCTGGCTTCAGCATCAGGTCTTCGGTGTTCCTCGGTAACAGTAGGTTTATCCACACATCGAGTCCTTTTCAATGAGCCTAAACACGATATATCTGCTGTTAGTTGTCGAGGAGTTAGGTACTCTGCAGACTATCCTGACTGCAGCATCAGGTCATGACTTGATGATCATGAGACCAAATGTGGCAAATGCCCTATCAAACATCAAAACAATTTACTAAAACAGTCCTTGCCTGTTCGAGTAACTTCTTACTGTTAAGGAGTTGTACCTTCCATCATCAGCCCAGCTACCTGAGATGGTGACAACCATACACAAATACACAAGATACTTCATAAAATATGCGAAAAACAATAAGTGAGCCTATAAAATTTGAGGGTTGCCCTCGATTTCTCTAAGATCCAATCATCAGATCCTAACTTGGTGGCAATGGGACCACCTCAGAACTATCTACTTTCGAACAAAAAAAGAATTTTGAAAATCCGTCGACAATTGGCGGAGTATTCGATGAACAAACATACAAAAAAAACATACAAACACCCGAACATAGTACCTCCTCCTTTTTGTGAAGTCGGTAAAAATAACAGAACACTTTTCAGAAAGATACTTCATACTAATAAGACCAGTAAGCTAGAATCGTCGTAGGTGACATTCGTTAGTTTCTGCTAACCCTATGGGACAAATGCGTCAATGTATGTGTATGTATGTGCTGAAAGGACTTCATTCAACTTCCATATTTTTAGACTAAATCTGAATGCGCGACAATCCTAGCAAATCTAACGGCTTGTAGATACGAGCACACGACGGCGCTTACGCAGAGACGATTAGCAACGGATGAATACACAACACGATTGCTGCTTTTAACGTAATTGGAGTATTAGTGGTCAGCCGCCATCGCAAAATAATACGTTTGATAGTGAAGAAAAATGTCTTCCATTTGAAAAGTAAATATACGCACGCATGCATATGTATGTGCCACTTACGCTTTTATTCGACTGAATCTATGAATGTGGACGAGGTTTTTTTTACGAAATAAATAGAGTAGGATGTAAGTTAATTTGTATTCAGCATATACAACATGTGGACATGACATGTGGTCTGGTGTATGAAAAACTTCCCAATACAACCCTAGGTTTTATAGGTAGACATCAGGGAAATCTTATAAAGTCCCCAAGATTTCAAAAAGAGTGCCAATTTAAGAAAAAATGCCTCATGTAAGTATGATAAATATCTGAAGATCTCCCTAGGTCAGGTAGGTAGATATCAGAGAGACTTGGCAATTTTCTAAACTCCCGCGTGTTTATTTAAGATTTACCAGAAGCTTGAAAAAAAAGCATGAAACCGTGAGAAAAAAAAATCAGGCAAGATATTCACCATTTTCAATTACCGTACGTTAAGTTTTATTTGGGTAAATTATCGTAATAGTTACTTACTTAATTTAATGTTACATGACTACATAAGGCAGCATTTAAAAAGGTGGGTCGTGCCGTGCGTAAATGAGAACTGAAGAAACAATTGAGAGTGATTGATTTCCCTGTAAGTGCTAATTGTGCTTATTGCTTAAAACCACGCGTTTCATAAACCGATACATTTTTTTTTTTACATTACATTGATTGCATCACAAATACTACTTTTTAAAATAACCTACAGGGTAACTGCGTAACACACTATAAGTAGCAATGGGTTTCATTTTGACAGTTCATCAACATTCATTGCGTGATTTACGTTGTTGAGCAGACACATTTTTCGAACTTCTGGAGCAATGGATTAGTAATATGCTTGAAAATGATTCAAATTGAGAGTAATAGTGTGTTACGCAATGAGGGTGCTGATCATCATCCGACATGCCGATTTCCTTACGATGATTTCTTTCACAGTTTTGAGAGCAGTGGTAATGAAATACACAAAGTAATGTGCCTGTCTGGGTTCGAACCCACGACCTAAAACTCGTAAGTCGCGGTCGTTACTACTGGGCCACAACTTCTCCTTAACTAATATAAAAAAATTAGGTAATTAATTAAGAATTCATTAAAAATATGCTTGTATTGATGACACAGTTACCTTGACCGGGTGTAACCTCATGTGAATGTCATTAGCATTTGAATCGACCCCCGATACGAATCTTTCACACGTCTCGTGTCTTTATATGCTTATTTGTAACGCACTTATATACTGGCACAGACGCTACAAATTATGATGATTCATTATATCAAATTGGCGTATAGATTGTCTTGTTAGCTTGGGAATACATAGGAAAAATGTAGCTAGACGATACTTGTCTTGTTGTAGGTATTTTGAAAGCTATTGGTAACGAGGCTCTAGTTTTTACTGAGGGCATGTTGTCGCCATATTGTCTATTGCTCACCTATAGTATTCCTTGCCTATTGTATTTCAACTCATCCTATTAAAAGAAGGACATGTCATGACGAGAATGCTTAAAAAAAAACCCGGAAGTTCAGGTATTTTTTTACTTTTTTTTTTTTTGTTGATTTTAATGTAACTTTGTTAGTTTTAAATGCTCCTTTTTTGACTATTTGTATAAATTTCTTGTATGTGTCCCAAATAAAATATTTTACTTTCTTTCTTTCATATCACCTCGATTTCGCCCCTACAATAGACGAAAAATAACAGGTGCCATTTATGGCCCCATCCCAGGGTGCCCAAAATAGTTAAAAAATTAAATACACCTGCATGATACGGTGAAACTAAGTAGGCCTCCTAAAGCGACACGTGCGACTGATCAGTGTCACGACAATGCAGATGTTACGTTGAACGTGCAGCGTTACTCGATTAGATCGGATACGAAACGAGGTCATCTGCCGCGAGGTACGTGACATAGATGACGGCCTGAACGAAAGTCTCTAGAGATCGTTTGTTGTAGACTTAGACAAGAACATCGGAAGTTGATGCTTTTAGCATATTAAGGAGATCCTGAAACGTAAGACGGTTTTTAGGGTTCCGTACCGAAAGGGTAAAAACGGGACCCTATTACTAAGACTCCACTGTCCATATGTCACCAGGCTGTATCTCATGAACCGTGATAGCTAGACAGTTGATATTTTCACAGATGATGTATTTCTGTTGCCGCTATAACAACAAATACTAAAAACAGAAAAAATAAATATTTAAGGGGGGCTCCCATACAAGATACAACAAACGTGTTTTTTTTCGGCGTTTTTGCCTTGTGGTACGGAACCCTTCGTGTGCGAGTCTGACTCGCACTTGGCCAGTTTTTTGTTAACAAACTTACAAACTGAATGAAAGACTTCAAAGGTGGATAGTTCTAGACCCAGAAAGGGTCATTGTGCTTAGTGCATATCAGGGACTTCTCCAAAGGCGACTGACAAAAACAAGCTTTAGGGATTGCTGATAAGCTAAAAAAGACTCTAGAGATCGTTAGTAAGTTTGTGAGATCGCTTGTAAATTTCAGACGTCTACAGTCTGAAACTTAGAAGCGATCTCACACTCACAGAGAAATATCGGAAACTGATGCTAGAGTTTAGAGAGAAAGTTTAGTCCGGCGTGACTTAGGTACGGAATTACGAATATATAATTGGTATATAACTTGGTATGTTTATATATAACTTTGTATAAAGATTTGGTCAATGTACCTACATGTTATTGCTAAGATAAACTGATCGAAAGTCACCTAAAGTCGTTTTTGTAGATCTAGCCAGAGGTAAACGTGATCATAATCTCTTTAAGTATTCAAGAGCGAGATCCCGAGAGACGAATGAGATGAGGTTTGCACCGTTTGCACGACAACGTTTTGTTACACTAAGCATAGCCTGGCAGGAAATAAGGCTACAAGATTCATTACCTTATTAGCTAAGAGAAATGTTTCCTCGCTTCCTTAATTTAATTTATTTATTTAATTTCATTGAAGTGTAACAAAAAGAAATTTTAAGTTTCACTCTAAATAAAATAATGTGACGCGGATATAAACGTTTATTTCCGCATTTCTTTTGACAGAAAGAAAGTAATCAAATATTTTTCAATGAAAAATTATCGGTTGTGTGTGAAATTCGAAATCTAGACTTGGAAAATATTTAGCTCTATTTCGTTATGAATGAAACTGACTTCTGGATTTGTGCACGGTTGATGGCAATAGGCTAGCCCCCTATTACATGGGACTAAATGGGCGAAACTTAAGTGGCAGTGGGCAGGGCACATTGCTCGCAGAACAGATGGCCGATGGGGCCGAAAGTTCTGGAGTGGCGACCGCGTACCGGAACACGTAGCGTTGGAAGGCCGAAGACCTTGTGAAGGCCGCAAGAACCCGTTGGATGCGAGAAGCACAGAACCGGTCGCAGTGGAGGTGCTTGGGGGAGGCCTATGTCCAGCAGTGGACGTCTTTCGGCTGAAATGATGATGATGAAATGGGCGAAATGTGGGTGTACTACGAGATAAGTGCACTTTTGCCCAGGATGTTATGTAACTAATTCTTACAGCCAAACCAACATGCCAATCCTAGTGACAATTAAAAACTACATACAATCAGTGGTTTATTGGCTCGACATCCGGTTGTTTGCCCATAAAAACAGTTCGGATATGCAATTAGCTGCAGTGTTGCCGCGCAAAAAATGCCACTGTTCGTAGACCTCGTGGGATAGCTGCATGAACTGATCTCTGTGATAGTCGCACTTTACTAGACGCATTAGAGAAATTATGTATCATTCATCCGATCTATTTTGTAAAAATCTCGCCGTGAAATCTTAGGTAAAAGATCTGTAAACAGGGTCATTTGTAAAATACTAACAACCTTGCAGGACAGGATTAATAACATCATAAACAACGACTTTTGTTCTATGACTTTTTACAAAACATATTTAATAGGTAGGTACATTTACCAAAAACAAACCTTCAAGATTTCGAGTTATTCCGTTCTGATCCCCTAAATGACTGTGAACGTTCTGAAAATTACGAAAAATGCCCCCAGGTGGATCCGGAATATCGAGGACTCCGTTTTATTAGTCGGAAATGTTTATATATAAAGAAAATTAAGCGCAGAATTTGGAGATGTTATGTTTGGTACGTTTAGGTACATTTGGAAAATTTGTTAGTTAATTCAAAATTAAATTGAAATATGCATAAATAACAACGTATACCTAATTAATACATAAATATAACAATGTAATATTCTAACTTATTAACATAAATATGGCGTCGGAAAATTCCTTCGCGTCGCTGTCGACTGGTATTGTACCCAAGAGACTGTCGGTATTGCTTCGGTGTGTGACCAAAGTCTCTGGCCAAGTTCCAAGCCAGCCCTTGGGTCACGGGAAATGTCAACCAGCCGTTTGGAGATTTCGTTGAACAGACCATGAGCATTCGGACCCCACCGAAGTAGCTACGCCCCAAAGGAAACGGATAATATAAAGTGGCGTAACTATAGGGTGGCATTGGGGCAAAATGCCACGGGCCCCCAGCCAGAGGGGGCCCCAGGCCCGAGAGGGCCATGAGCACAGGAGGATCCTAACCTAACATAAGCAGTAAGGTGTTAAATTTTGTAGGAGAAAATATGAAATGTACGCGGAAGAAGTCGCGGGAGAAGTGCTAATAAAAAAAAAACTATAACGTTGGTTGAGCTTCTTTACATTGAGGGAGGGCCCCATCCCTTGAATTTGCCACGGGCCCCAAACGGTACAGTTAGCCACTGCGGGATATTGTAAATCAATAGTCTCCATAGATATTACAATGTAATGGCCAGTCCGTCAATGTCCCTAATAATATAACATAATTGGTCTCTTTTTGCTCTAATTATTACGTCAATCCAGTAATAATAAGGTTTTGCAATTGCAGCAAAATATATTGTATTGACTATTGTAATGTTGACTATGCATGTAAAAACCTGTGTGCGTGCATGGTGACAATGTTTTGTAAGCAGGTGTGATAATTTAAAAGTTCCATGTTTAATGAATGGCGACATGACATGGTGATGGTGATGTTTGACGGCACGGTTGGCGCAGTGGTTAAGCGATTGACTTGCGCTGCGTGTCGCGGGTTCGATTCCCGCACGGAACAAATATTTGTATGACCTTCAAGTAGTTGTTCCGGGTCTGGCTGTTTGTGTATGTGAGTTTAAATGTTTGTAAACGCGCCCACAATACAGGAGAAATTCCTAGAGAGGGGCAAAGGTAAAAAAAAAAAAAAATTGTCGCGGAATATACCTAATTATGTCGTAAACTGACTAACAACGTGACCTTATTTGTGCGATGGGTCGCACAGTGCGCTGGATTGGAGGGTGGGAATTCGACAGGACACTATAGTCACTGTGAAGATGGGGCTACCGTCCGACTTCTGATAAATGAATAAAAACATTCAACCGCATTGAAACCTCCTCCTTTTTTTGAAGACGGTTAAAAATACTATATTGCAGTGTCAAAGGTAGGCCGAGTACAAATCACACCTGTCACTCTTTGACAGTTGTATGCAATTACAATAACACGGCAATCTTCGTAAGATCTTAATTTGTTTAACAATTAATATTATGACTACGGCTCACTGCTTAGTGCTTAGATAATGTAAACCCGTAAAAAAACAAAAACGCCGAAAAAACACGTTTGTTATTTATGGGAGCCCCAAATAAATATGTATTTTATTCTGTTTTCAGTATTTGTTGTTATAGCGGCAACAGAAATACATAGGTAATTTGTAAAAATTTAAACTGTCTAGCTATCATGGTTCATGAGATACAGCCTGGTGACAGACGGACAGTGGAGTCTTAGTAATAGGGTCCCGGTTTTTACCCTTTGGACACGGAACCCTAAAAACGTTTCAACATTTTCATCTAAGTACTATAACATTATCCGACAAGTTTTTCTCACATCTTAATAAAATCGACTGTTTATGCTCCAATTTTTTAACGTTCTGACACAGTAAAGTTTATACTGTGGTTCTGACAAGAGTACAAGACATGGATTCGTCTCGCAGTGGGAAAAACGGAAAGGTTAAGATATCACCCGTTATCTTACGGTAAGTTCTGAATGTTTGGGCTGACGGTGCACTGTGCCGTCATTTTACTGTCCACATTGTTTTGATTAGCCCAGTTTTCGCTATAGAGTCTGAAGCCAAGTTAGCTGTAAAATGTAATTACTTACGAGGCCAAGTTGTTATGTTTTTATTGTTCACGCAACGGAAGATGAATTTTAGATGGTAATTTTTAATATTGTAGTTGCAATAACAAAGTATCTTTTTGTTGTGTTTGTCTTTTTCAAAATCAAAATTCATGTATTCAAACTAGGCTGAGAATCAGCACTTTTGTTATTCATTTGTTTCTATTATCATCAGATATTTTTGGAACAGACTATACCTATTCTATTATCCCCGGTTTATCTGGTTATATCCATAGCAACAAGCAACTCTGTGGCCATGTATAAAGCTGTAAAATTACACCTAGCATTAACCACTATCATAATAATTGGCCCGTATACATGTTGAACAGAGTCCTCCCAATAGCATTCCTGACATTTACCAACATTAAAAAAGTAGACGTAGGTAGGTACTTCATTTGTTTTATGAACGAACTAGCAGCGCCCCGCGGTTTCGCCCGCATAAGTGTCGATCCCGTGGGAATATCGGGATAAAAACTATCCTATGCCCTTCCCCGGGATGCAGTCTATCTCTTTGCTAAATTTTATCGAAATCCGTTTAGTGGTTTAGGCGTGAAAAGGTAACATACAGACAAACAGACAGACAGACTGTTACTTTCGAATTTATAATATTAGTATGGATAAAGTTGTAATCATCACGGTATAGTACAGTCACGAATTCCTTAACCTTACACAAAATACTGAAGCTAAAGAAGAAAAAACTGAAGAATTTTTTTCTCATAGTATTGATAGATATTTTATGGTGTTACGAACATAGTGTTATCGAAACCATGACTGTTAAGAAATAGGCTTTTCTCAAAGTTGGAATTTTTTACGTTTGCCGCAGTCGGTTCGTGGATGGGTGACCATCCAATACATATCGAGACCCCTTCATGCCTCGGAAACCACGTTAGGCCGCGCCGTTGGTTCCAGCTGTCATTCGTAGATCTGACAGTCGTTGCGGGTAGTCAGAAGCCTAAAAAGTCTGACAACCACTTTACCAGGGAGCATCGTGTTCCAGGAACTGGGTTGTAAAGGTCAGATGGGCAGTTGCTCCATGTAAAAGGTATTTAGATGCATCAGGTAGACTAGAAGCCGACCCCAACATAGTTGGGAAAAGGCAAAGAGATTTAAGTTTAATGTCTTTGGGAAAAGGCTAGAGTCTAGACAGATTGATTGTAAGGTATTTATGCTCGTGACTGTACCTACCTACGCTAATTATATTGCAACCATGGTTCTAGTAAAATTCTTCAGTTTTTCTGCTTTTTTTTTCGTAATATCAATGAGTACCTAAGACTAAGAACTAATTCGTCAATAGACATCGTCATCTGACCCTCGATTTAGTCAACCGTAAAGGTTATTTACACGAACGATTAGACACAGATGTTCTAATGTAAACGGCCATATAACTTGTCGATGACTTTGTAATAAGTAAATTAAGAAATTCATCAGGTGGGTACTTTTTGAGTTTATCTTGGACATCACAGACATCGGCGAAGGAATATATCGTGAGGAAACCTGGACTTATCTGATCTATCTTCAAAATCAATTGCATTAGTCTCGCAAAAACTAAAAAATGGCTCAACCGATTGTGATGAAACTTCGGTAAGTTGTCGTGTGCACGTAAGATAACAAAAAAAAATTAATGAAAAAAGGCCTTGCAAGGCATGCCAAAGAGAAGAGGTCTTTGCCTGCAGTGGGACAGTAATAGGCTTGTATTATTATTACAGGTCGGTAGGTGCAAAGCTTTTAAACTCATACACGAATACGACCTTTTTGTTTTTGCAAATCATATTTCAAAATTAAGTAATGAGACTTCAAGTGGCTATACCGAACGTTATTATTAGGGATGGGCCGAACGTCTTTTGAACCGAATACGAAATTCGAACCGGCCGAACATTCGGTGAAAATAAAAAGTTCAGTTGAACTTTGGTTAATTCCACCGAGCTGCACAGTTTTTCGGCACGAATATTTTTTGACGTGACAACGTCTTAAATTAGGTTGCGGCTGGGAGTCACTTATGAAAAAGTGTAACGCTCGGTAACGTTACGATGAGTCACCGAACGAGAGAGAGGCCCGCCGAATGCCTTGCGTCTCTCTCCCACTCAACTATTCTACCGAGAAAAAGACGTTGTCACGTAAAATCTTCGCCCGTAAAACCGACTTTACAGGCAACCATTTTTTTTTTCTCGCCTCCTCCACCTTGACTTTTCTCAGAGGCAGGAAATGCAAACAAACAAAAACGTACCTACCAGGCGCCTGCCAGATAATGCAGAATCCTTAGTGTCTTGCACCATAACCGGCCCTTGGATTTTTTTTAATACCAGTAGGTAATAAGATTTAATTTAACACTTTTATAATTACTTATTTCAATGTTTAGATGTAAAAATCTGATAATGCTTAGAATGCATCCAATTGTTAAATAAGTTACAACGAACAAACAATAAATAAATAATTATGATTTTAGTTTACTGGTTTAGTTTTATTATTTTAGTTTAGTCAAAACAGTTGATTTATTATAATATTTTCGGCCGAATACCTCGGTCGAAGTTCGGTTCAAATCGCCGATGTTCGGTTAAACCGAATGTGAAACGAATTTCGGCTCATCCCTAGTTATTATAAAACAAGAAATCTAAGAACGAAAAAAAATGAAACCGTTCGTTCAACTGTTACTTCTATAGAAAAACTTGGACAGTTCCTTTATGTCAACGCTCCGTTTTCTACGGGAGATTAGAACTGTGTAATGGAGAAGCCGCCGCTATAAGCTATAATTGCTCAAGTTCAGTGAGCAATAACACATTATTTGCGTCATATGGACTGCGACGTCGAGTGATCCGCTTCCAACAGTTATGCCGCGAAGTGACAACTGACCAACCACTGTTAAGCACTATTACTCAGATTAAATATTACGTTATGTTCTCAATTTCATGCTAAATCAAACATTGATGACTTGGGAGCCTCCCTCGGTAATGATCGCGGCGAATACCTACATAAGCGGTAACAGTCACTATGCTATAGATACAGACGGTCTTCACATTGGCAATGTTTCAGAATATTTCTTTATTTATCATAACAATAATATAAATTCGAAAGTAACTCTGTCTGTATGTTACCTTTTCACGCCTAAACCACTGAACGGATTTCGATAAAATTTGGCAGAGAAGAGAAAAACTATCCTTCCAAGGGATGCAATCTATCTGATTGCATCCCTTGGAAGGATAGTTTTTATCCCGATATTTCCACGGGATCGACACTTATGCGGGTGAACCCGCGGGAGTTATTAGAGAAAATCCAGCATACTACGATAGGAAACTTGTGTACCTCAACGATGATGATGTGAGTTGTTCAAATGACTCCAAGTACAAAGTCAGCCTGATACCTCTTTAGGTACCTACATGGTTATGTAATTGATGCTTTCGGCAAACAGACTCATGATCGCAAAATATTTTTAGTTTCCAATTAACGCTGATACACCTATACTTATTGCAATAACCGACCACTGCAAATCGTTGGGAGGCCCATGTTTAACAGTAGGTACAGTAAATGTTTATAGGTAGGTACGTATGCTGTGTGAGATACAATTTATACAATAATGATGTTGGATCAATATTGCTTCATTATATTTTATGACTTTTCATACCTTTAATACACACCTAGACTCCTTTTTTCCGACGTATTCCACATTGGGCACCTGTTTAAATGGCATCTGAGTGAATGTGCCGCTGTGTGTCAGGTGCATTTACTCAGGTGCCATTTAAGCGGGTGCCCAATGTGGAATACCCGATAGGGTTACGCAGCGCTCAAAAAACGCCAAGTGCTACGATACTTACTCCAATAAAACAAATAATAATGTCTTCAATTTTATCATTAAGTTGCGTCACCTATGTCTTTACAGCTCTTGAAAAGATCGAAAACAAGAACACACCTTTAAAAATCACTGACAACTATGCACTGTTATTTGTTTTATTTCTGGCATATTATTATACATAGCAGATACGTACTTATCTAGATAAATACCCTCTAACAACATTCCATATGCCAAAGTCTTTGACCTCATGTTTAAGCAAATACTTTTTTGTTGTTTTTATAAATTACGAAGCATATTTTTTGCGTAACCAACGAATGTAACTATTATCTATGCATTTAAATTGACCATATGTTTCAATAAGTTACTTAATTAACATCAAAATCGCGCCGAAAACTGCAAACCAGTTTTAGAATTCAAGATTTCTCATATTTTAAGTATATCAATGTCGTTTTTGCTTCGCATGGAGAATGCAAGCTTTCTCTCTTTTGAAATTTATATCCAAAATTGTTAAAAATTGGGTTGCTTACCCACTGCACTGAAGTTTCAAATGACAATTTCTTAAGCTTGAATAGGTGAGGTCATGAGGTATTGTGAGGTATGGTAGTCAAGGCAAAAACTAGGCAGCACAAGGAGCAAAAAAAAAATCAAGGCAAAAAATATAAAATGGCGCAAAAATAAAATATTAAGCCCGCCAAGCAATATAATGCAAAGATCGTAATGCTATGTTCACACGCGCGCGTTCAACTCGACATTCAACGTGCACATTCACATTCACGAGCGTGTAAACGGTACGCCCGAGCCCGTAAACGCGCCTGTGAACGTGAATGCCGCGAACCGGGCGTACTGACTGACACGACGGCGTGCGTGTGAACAGCTTGAATGTTCGCCGACCTGGGGCGGGCTGCATGCCGCGCAGCCCGCCAGGCAGCCCGCCGGGCTGCACGGCGTGCATGTGAACATAGCATAAAACAAACAGCCACACTACCCCAAGTCACGATGTTCGAAAGTTAAAACTGCTAAAAGGGGGACGTGCGACGCGCTCCATCAGGCATACAAAACACAAGAACATCTGAGCTTATAGCGGGCTCTCACCAGCTAGAGTAACCTTGATGCGACCGAAGAAAGCGCCCGGAACGATCGGCGAGATGCCAATTAAACAGAATACGAATAGACGTCAAGGTGAAATCACAGAGTGCAACCTCTTTACAGCTGAGCAGAGACAACGTGATCAGCGTTCGGTATTTAAAAACCGAGACGGTAATAGAACCTCTATTCTAATCATATCTTAACGAAATATCACCGATTACGGTTACTACGATTCCTCTTGGTGCAAACGTTATTAAATTAAATAGCGAATGCCGTTTTATTGCTTCGAGCTTTCGTCGCGGTCGTTATTGCGCGTTGAAATATTAACTAAATTGGAACCTTGACATTAAGTGGAAACTGAACTTCCTAAAATGTTGCTGAACTAAATAAATCAGAGTGTTTTGAATTTTGCTTAATGACAGGGTGTTGATAATATGCGGATATCCACTAATCTATTTAGCAAATCTATTTTTGATGATAATAATAATAATAAACCTTACTTATTAGGTGATATTATTTTGATTGGATTTTTAAGGCATTCTCTATAAGTGCAAGGTCATGCAAATAATTCACAGGCACAGAAAGTCATAAATTTAAAACCCAATTTAAGAATCGATAACTAAAAAATAATTTCGGAAGTTAACAGGGCTGAATATGGCGGCCCAATTTAGTTTTAAATCAGTGTAATTAAGTAGATCTAAATTACTTCAAAAGGTAGGCGTTCTATTCTCTCCCTGGAGAGCTACCGGCTTGTGGCTAAGTAATAACAGCCGCACGGGTCGATGCTACGCTTACCGTGGCTGGTCCGCAAATATAAGGTAAGCACGTTATGCCATTGGTCCCGGCTGTCATTTGTGGATCTTCGACCAGTCGTTACGGGTCGTCACAAACCCGAAAGTCTGACAACTAGTAAGTAAGCCAAGGGATAACGTATTACCCAGTAACTGGGTTGTGGAAGTCTGCTAGGCGGTCGCTCCATGTAAAATACTGGTATTAACCTAATTGGGAAAAGGCTAGGCAGATGATGATGGTAGGGATTCTCTCGCGTACCTATAGGGTTCTGCCCGAACAGCCATATCTCAAATGACCACCCTCCAATCACTGTACCTATCGTTTGTTTCATTTTCATCACTACTCAACAACAGGATCATAAAAAAAGAAAAACAAATATCAAAGAAGTAACTGGTCATACACGTACCTACGTGTATGGCGTGGAATTCGATGCCATAATATTGATATGGCGCATACTACGCCACACAATTATTGGGCAACATGACCTTCCCCAATGTCAATGGAAGAGCCAAGTGCCTAATTATGGCCCATCACTTGAGTATTTAATATTCTAGCCACATACAATGTCAGCAGGACATGTAAAGGCAGCTAAAGGTCACACTATAAATAAGTCAATGGCACTAATAGGTGTGGGTAAATGAAAAGAGAGATAAAAACAGGAGTGATGGAATTTTAAGCTGATCAACACACAAAAATCGTTGATTAAATATTAAGTTTGTGGAATCAAACACAGTGCTATTCTGTAAAAATCTCACCGTGTAAACTTAGGTGAAGTGAGCGTGGAGTGAGCTGTCAATAGTGTCAATTCCTAGCAAAAACAAACTCACTTCACCTAAGTTTTCACGGTGAGATTTTTACAGAATAGTACCGCTGTACCTAATTAATATTTATGACAGTGAAGGAAAGTACAGAAAATCATTTAGAATAATATTAAATAAAAAAATACGTGTTAAAGTGTTATTTTTAACCAATTTACGTAAAAATTATCATAAAATTTATCAAACTGTTTTCTAAGTCAAAGATGAATGGACTGTAGGCATAGTAAAGTATATTTCTGACTGGCAGCGGCACTACTGTTTAGCATAGAAATTAAAGGAACGATTAGTATAACTTCTTATAAAACATCGTTTCTACTCGTATTAGCAAAGCTATAAAATGTTTACGATTTCTACTTCGGTGGAATTTATTATGTTTTCCGTTTCAAAGATAGTCCTAATGGACATAAAAATGTGATTGATGCTGGTAAATTATCTGTTAGTACTACATACAGGCTATCTGATCAAACTTAGAATGTAAACCTTATTTTGATGAAGTCAACATGATCATCATCTGCCTAGCCTTTTATTCCAACTATGGCTTCCAGCCTCACCGAATATATTTTATATGAAGCGATTGCCTCTCTGACTTCCACAACTCGGTTACTGGGTAATACGATACCCCTTGGTAAAACTGGTTGTCAGACTTTCGGGCTTCTGACGACCTGTAACGACTGCCAAAGATCCACAAATGACAGCCGAGACCATGATAATATTTAATGTGAATGGATTGTGTGAGGCTACGAAGGACGGGAATTCTAAGATGAAGGTTAATAGAGATGGTGGCAGAAAACGACGTGCTAACTCAAATAAATTAGGATTATATTATAGAGATATGAGGAACAGGGTGTACAGTTCACTCATCCTCCATAGAAAAGGAAGGATTCTCCGATCAGACGGGTGTCGTGTTTGGTGGGCAACTGCCCGACGGTTTTTTATTTTTTTTGTATGGCGTCTCGGAGTTCAGCCTATGAGGTTGTCGTCTGCTTAACCGGAATTCTCTGTGGATGCCCCGATATATTAAGGCCTCCAGGCAGAGCTTAAAAAACTTAAAAACTAAGCGACTACACGCTAAGGGCACCCCCTTTGGGGTACGGATCTTGGCTTAGGGCGTCGCTGGGAGAGGGCAGCAAGGGACAGCCTAGATCGGAATTATGCCCGACGATTGATGTTACAACAAGTACCAAAATGAAGTTCAGTCGGATCGGAACGACGACCGAACCAAATAGAATGAACTTCGTAGAAGGAAATGACAGAACATTCAGCCGATACGATAAATTTAGCACTTCGGAGTAGACCCTCAGGACGTTATATAGTACCTATATGCTAGTTGCGCGGTAAACTCTGCTTGCAAGGATTTTGCGTAGCGTCAAAGTGACGCGTAGATCGCATATCGCGATGTAGATGCCACAGGATAAGAACAGAAGGATGACGATCATGGTTTATGTGAAGGATACAAATGAAAAGGGATTGAATGATAACGTGAAGGCTGGCATGGGAGAAAACATTTTGCGCCGAACACATGTAAAATAAAACAAGAAGATTGCAGGTAGAAGATGAAGACGAGTAATAAGCATAATCAGCCTATAATGGACCGAGAGACAATGATGTGGATCTTAGTAATACTTGTTGAAAAGTATCCATGAAGATAATTAGAAAATTTCAACATTGGCATTGTAATAAAATGTTAATGACTCATTACAAACCGATATTAACGATATCGATTAAAACAGTGTTAATGGCGATATTAATGTTGTCAACTAAGTTTCTGAAGCTATAGCTTTCACAACTCTTCGATGATTGGTCGTCTAATTTAATGATGATAATAAACTTAACCTATTGTAAACGTATTGGATGCAAATCGTCTTTAGATTAATGATAGTTTAATCTGTGCGCAATCACCATAACTGAAATTACACAGTACCTAATGTCATAATTTCAGTTACGAGAGGACCTAAAACATCGGTCTTTGGAGACTTTGACAACACAGGCGTTTAACTGAAGTCTAATTCTCGTAATTAAAAAAACGTTTAAATTCAAGTCACAATCTCATCTCAGCGTCAATCGATTGTCAAAAACTAGTCAAAAATTTAGGGAATTTACAGGCATTTTTGACAGATTGAGACTGATATCAGACAGTGAACGTTCTTATAATTACGAGACATACAAGTTGCTTCTTGACACAAAAAAAGACTTCACCCTTTTTGATAACATTATCAACTCTTTTAGGACTGGCAACATTTAAAATGTTAACGTCAAACAAAGCGTTCTGTCAACTACGTTCAAATGTTCTTCGGCAGCATTAACAGCTTTCCAATGAGTTATATTTCACACATAATAATGTTAATTGACACAAATTCATGTCAAATTCTGAACCTACTACGCTTTGAAATGAGCAACTAGCTTCATATTTCTGACTGACGCCTTCTTGACAATTCAAAACTGCTTGTAAACGGTTTAATTGAAATAAATGCTTTGAGTTTGATCTTCGACCAAGTACTTAATTAATTGGCTTAGGTATGTACAGACGCCAGCACATCAAGCTACCCGAAACTGTCAAATTTTCCTAATCCACATTGAACCTTATGATTTAGGGATAAAGTTGAAAATCTATTAAAGAAATTTGACAGATTGTAGTAGCTTGATGTGCTGGCGTCTGTACTGCATACGAGCTAGCAAAGTAGCTACAAAGTGTTTTCAAAAAATTACCAAAAACGTGTTACAATAAAAGCATTTCGATAAAGTAACCAATGTACAACTAATAATTTCCTGTCCAAACTATCAACGAAGTAGATCAGATGCGAGAGGAGTAACGGTACCTCGTGCATTCCTTGTTCATAACGGCAACCTTGGCCACTCTGATGAGATAGTATATACCAATATAAAGGTGTATCTACCGTTTTTGTTTGCGATACCTACAATTATTTTATTGATAACCTTAGAGATTGAAGGCAATTCAATGTGGAATTTCATGAATGGTCCTTGCATCTTTTTGGTCCTTTAACAAAGCTTTTCTGGTCTTTCTCTTTCAGGAATCGCTTATATTCAATTTAAGTCAAATATCTAGTTCTTTAAATCTAGAAACTGGTGCAAAAGCCTGTCTCACAGTCAGATAGATATTTACGATTCTTTAAACCAACAGGTCGCAATGCAATAGTTGTAACACAATGGGTAAATTACTGTGATCTGTTTTAACTTTATTTGTATACAATATTCATTATATAATCACACATATCTTGGGTATCTTGAGGTACAAAGGTTATTGACAGTACCTGTGATCAGCACCCTAATTTCATATCACACGCATCATCATCGATCGCAATCTGAATAATTTTGAAGAATATTGCTAATCCTTTGCTTCATATGTTCGAATTTGTCTGCTCAACAACGTATACATATAACGCAGTGAATGTTGTTGAACTGTCAAAATGAAAGCCATTCCTACTGTTAGTGTGCTATGCAAATAATCCAAATATTCTAAAGGTAGCTCATGAAAATGTAAACAAATGGATCAGAAAACGTATCTGTGAATGCTAATTTGTAGCGCCACTTACAAATTGTGTGCTTTGATTTGATTGTTTAAATACATAAACGCGAAATGCTAATTTTAAACCAGCTTAATGTTTTTCATTTGACAATTGAGATTAATTTTATAACCTTTATCCCTTCAGAGAGTGATTGCATAAGAATTAAATCACATCAGGGTTTGTTTATACTTTCATCCGATAGTTTTGGAACAGACTATAAGTTGTGTGATGTGTTATAACGCCATACAACTTTACAGTTTACTGCCAAAAGATAGGGTTCTTTTGGCAGTTAGTTACAAGTTAGTTCTCTTGGTAGAACATATGTACGCTCAGTAACATAAACCAGTAACCTATTTAACAAAAACACACATTCCATGTAAACATACATAACATACATGCGATGATAAGAAACACAAAGTTAAACAGTTCAATGACGAAGTATTAAAAAAATCATTAATTCGATAATTTATCATTTCATTTATCCATACTACTTATTATTATAAATTCAAAAGTAACTCTGTCTGTCTGCCTGTATGTTACCTTTTAACGCCTAAACCACTGAACGGATTTCGATAAAATTTCGCAGAGAGATAGATTGCATCCCGGGGAAGGACATAGGATAGTTTTTATCGACATACCTCGCTGGCGAAGCCGCGGGCGGAAGCTAGTCATTTATAAAAAATGGTCCTTTATTTTGGTAGCTACCAGCGGGGTAGTTGCGTAACACACTAATAGTAGCAATTGCTTTTTTTTGACAGTTCAATAACATTCATTGCGTTATTTACTTTGTTGAGCAGAAAAATTTGGTTTAGCCAATATCCTTCAAAATTATATTTAGATTGTAATTGCAAGCATGGTTTTTGTTGAAGAATATCTCTAAATTTATATATACCTATTAAATCTTTATAGATTTATAAATTACCCAGACCTTAGTAAAAGGGTTCTATTTGTTTCTTGCACAAACAAATTACCATTAATTATAACACGGTGCACCACATCGAAATTAAAGTTAATACCAATTGACACCGATTCAGAATCTCGTTAATTGCATGAAGTGTCACTTTGGTTAGATAAATACTTAATACCGTTTTAGTTACTGTTACACTTTTGTAGTAACTGCCGGAATAACTTCAAGAGATAAAAATGCAGTTATGTTTCTGTTCAGCGTTTCATGTCGTATGACAATAGCTGCATTTAAACAAATGTTTTTGAATTGTTGCTCTAGTTTTATTTTTACTTTAGCTTAGTCAAGTAATGCATGTCAGTTCTTAACTATAATTTTCTTTACACGCTCACGGAGACTAGTCATTGCTATTAAGTTAGTAAATTCATTTTAAAACAGCGTTGTTTTCATTTGATTCCCCAGGTAAACTTAAATATCATCGTCTTTGTAATCCTCATAAGGAGAAGGCGGATTATGGTTAGCAGAAATTCAAGCTCTCAAGAATATTTTCTCCTCCGCGAGAGAAACTTAATACTTCAACAATAATCCTGCAAATCATTGAAACAAATCAAAATTTAATGTTAAACGAAAGCCAACGTCGACGTGGATCAGTTTGGCATCGACACTAATCCACATTGGATCGTAATTCTGATAAAAATTTAAAACAATGGCGTCCGTTCCGTTCGCCGCCATTATTGCGCAGAAGTTGCGCGTGCGCTAGGAAACTATCCTGCATTGCGAAACACATGCTGTAAATTACTTATATTAATTGTACCTTTTTAAAAACAAAAATAGATGATAGGAATCTTCAGTAAGCCTTGGATCTTAGTTGCGTAAAGTCTAAAATAACGAACAATTAAAACTGAAAGCAGTAAACGTTTAGTGTAAATGCATCAGTTAGATGTTCAGGTCTGATGAACAGTTAAGAATGTTAGAAATAATTTTATGTCGTACAAGGTGAAATAGTATTCATAGGCGGCATCCGTACGGTGTAATGATACACTTTTGCATATTGCTGATAACATCGTGTCATATGAAACTATTACTTAGAAACATTACTACCATGTGTTTTCAGTGAATGCATTTATATATCTGGGTCAGCAGAGTGGGTAGGTATATAATTATGTATAAGATTACTTTACTGAAACATGTCGATATCCGTGCACATGTCAGATTGAAAATGGGCTAAAAGAACCACCAAGTACACGATGACATCGCGGCAGGCCAAGGCGAAGAGGGCTATGACTCCTACCGAAAAAACTGACCTGCCTCAGTGGAAAACAGAATTGTGTGAAAAAGGGAGAGGGAGGTTTTTGGCCTGCTGTGGGACAATACATGCTAGTTAGATCAGATATGGATTATTTTAGATTGATTACTGACATGTTTCCTGTCCAGGACCATTAAAGGTACATACATAGCATACATAAACAGCCTATAATGCCCTGCTGGCTACAAGCCTCCTCTATAATCCACCACGCGGGCCCAGTGCGGGTTGGCGGATTAAAGGTACATAGTTTAGTAAAAAGAACAGAACCTAAACGTACCTGTGACATTCAAACGCGCACGTCTCAATGGCTGCACCCCACGAAACAAAAGTTGCTTCATTCGTCCTTAACCTCGCTTCAATATTGACGGTCATTGTATATACAAAACTAAAGTGGAGTAACGCTAACGTTAATAAATGATATTGAATTACTTAACCGGCTTTATGGCCCATTGTTTTGTTAGTAATTCATTCAAACGTGCGAAAATTTGTTACTACTGAGGTGGAGCTACATCCAAAACTAAGCGAGAATTGAGCGAAGATATGTTTTTAGTTTTTGCCGTATAGACATTGATTTTTCAATCTATGGTAAGACAATTTTCATTCTACTAAACAAGAACTTCAGTTTCGTCTAACTAGATCTTCATATCAGAAATCCAGGTTTTCATACTTTAGAACTTTCGTAACGGACAAGCGGGTCGAACACTCTATATCTCATAGCAAAGAGTTCCAATCATCCACAGTACTCATCCAAAGTATCCCGGCATTACTTTGGATAGGTCCTTTAACTTCCAGAGAAACTGCGACAATGTCTAACAACAAGTACCAGAAAAACTTACTTCGTCGCCTAACATCCATTAGTTGGATCCATCTGCTTAAAAGTCCTACGAAAACTGGAATGGCAATTTGTTTCTCCTCAGGTGAATATGTCTGTCCAGTATCGAGTCGATCTGCCCACGCTAGTGTTAGTGGACACAGCTCTAAATGAGACATTTTTTCCAGGCTCAAAAAATGCCGCCTCCAGAAATTCACAGGACTATAGCCAACAGCATTGAGAGGGCGAAGCTACAGGATGACCCACGCCATTCAATGCACAACTTTCTATATATGCTCCCAGTCGCATATCTGCCAGAATTTACATACTATTTCCTTGTTTCCAACAAAACCTTCAGCAACCGTTACTTAAGAAGCGAAGCCATCTGTGTTGGACCTATGCCTTAAGTACGGAGACAAAGTGCTATCGTTCAATGATGCACATTATTTACTGTGAGAACAATCTTGTTATTAGGTGCCATTTGGCAGTTCCCGCTATAAATCCCGTTCGCTTTATATGTAAATTACGGGTATTGTGGATAGAAAATGCGATAGCAATTTAGACTATCATTTTGGCATATCGTTTTCCTTAAAATCTACTAAAGTGGTGTAATCTAGAGTGTAATTTTATTTTCCAGCGGTAAATCATCCTGTCTCGTTATGTTTTGGTAAATGTAAAGTCAGGGAAATTAATTGTTAAGCAAATTGATTACCAACTGAAATTGTCCGTATCACAACTGTAATTTTTTGACACTTTGTTTGAAATGGTATATAACACGGTAAATTGACCTAGGGTGTCAATTTCCTTAACAATTACCCTAGCTGAGTAGCTGCAAGTACATACCTAAATTCATCGTTCAAGATGATCTACAAATTTTAATTAGGGTATTATTATTTTTGTCAGGAACCAAATGCATGATCAGTCGATCATGCATTTGGTCAGATCATACGACTGTATGATCTCCTAAGACTCAGTACTCCGCGGGGTACGTGTAACACTCTAACAGTAAGGAATGGCTTTCATTTTGACAGTTCAACAACATTCATTGCGTTATTTATATTGTTGAGCAAACAAATTTTTCGAACATATGAAGCACTAGCTTCTGCCCGCGACTTCGTCCGCGTAAAATTTCACCCTTCCCCCATTCACCCTCTTAGGGGTGGAATTTAGATAAACCCTTTCTTAGTGGATACCAACTCTTCACAAAGAACACACCCCCCTTTCATGTCTCTAGGACCAGCGGTTTTGGCTGTGCGTTGATATATCAGTCAGTCAGGACTTTGAATCATACATAGATATACCTAGAATAGATGGAGAATGGATTAGCAATATCCTTCAAATTGATTCAGATTGTGATTCATAGTGTGTTGCCCAATTAAGGTGCTGGATGGATTCTCCCACTGCACAAGCAAAGAACAGACTAAGCAAAAAAACTCGTCTAAAAACAAATGTATAACAGCCACAAGACCTATGGTTGAGACAAGAAAAAGTTTATAAGTAGAAAGTGAACCTGAACATTGATGCGCTTATATAAAATATTATTTGACTAAAACACCGGTTTCTAACGTCAGAATAAAGAATAAACCAGTCACCAAATTAAAATTCAGATCTTTGTTTACATATTTTTTATAATCGTCTAATGAACCGTAAAACTAGTTCCGTTTTCACCAAACATTTGATTTTGTAGTAACAAATTAGAGAGAAGCGGATGTCGGTGACGTGTTTATATCGGGCCCTCTTTCCGTTTTCGACATTATATGAAGCTAAATATCAATTTGTTATTACCCGTAATTTTGGTCATACTCTGACTCTCCTTAGTGATTCATGATGTATAGACGCCAGCACATCAAGTTACCCAAAACTGTAAAATTTGTCCAATCAACTTTGAAACCTTTGTTTTAGTGATAAAGTTGAAAATCTATTAAAGAAATTTGACTGTGATGGTGTCTGTACCTATGCTTAATGTGGATTGTAAAATCTACATAACATAACATCACGCCTGTAATCCCCGTAGGGTCAGGTAGAGGTGTACCTATAGTTCACAACATTTCGCCAATTATGTTCAAGTCTCATTGTAATAGAGGCGAGCCTATTGCCATCATCATCATCATCATTTCAGCCGAAAGACTTCCACTGCTGGACATAGGCCTCTCCCAAGCACCTCCACTTCGACCGGTTCTGTGCTTCTCGCATCCAACAGGTTCTTGCGGCCTTCACAAGGTCGTCGGACCACCTTTTGGGACGCCTTCCAACGCTACGTCTTCCGGTACGCGGTCGCCATCAACCGAACACCATTCTATATACCGGGCTGCTACTGAGAAATTCCTGATAAAAAAAAACAAAAACACTTTGTCCGACATGGGAATCGAACCCAGATGCATATCAAACTGTAGATGCCTCTTACTGCTAGAGCCATTCAAAAAACATGTTTAATCTGGCAGAAAACGTAGTAACAAAAACTAAACAAATAATATCGAAGACCTTTTTAATTATTGATTGAGTGACGTATGACGTATATCCGCACATCAATCCGATGAGTCTACAAGGCCATTTACCCATGACACCAGTACGAGTAGCTTAGTTTATGACGCAATGATGCCATCATCCCACACGTCTCTGATGTCAATGCCACCGCTAATGAACGCATGCACATCTCAGCTTAACGATTACATACCAACTTGTATAAAACTGTAGGTAATCCAAGCTTTTTTGCTGTCTAAGGCCAACGGAATGGATGATTGCACAATGTACGAGTATAAGTGTCAGGAGAAAAATGTCCTTATTAGTAGTATGTGGACTAGTACGACTTTTTCGTTGTAATTTTTGGTCCTTTTGTACGCGTATTAAAATTTTTAGGTTAGTCAATAACCCCAAACGTCCGAAAGTCGTGTTACCCAGTAAGTGGAGGTCAGATAGATTTCGTTGTAATTTTTGGTCCTTTTATACGCGTATTAAAATTGTTGGGTTAGTCAAAAACCCGAAATTCTAACAGTCGTGTTACCCAGAAAGTGGAGGTCAGATAGATTTCGTTGTAATTTTTGGTCCTTTTATACGCGTATTAAAATTGTTGGGTTAGTCAAAAACCCGAAAGTCTGACAGTCGTGTTACCCAGTAAGTAGAGGTCAGATAGATAGGCAGTGGCTCCATGTAAAATATTGGTATTCAGCCGCATCCAGTTAGACTGGAACCCAACCACAGCATATTTGGAAAATGTTAGGCTTATGATCATGGTCCTGCTATTTTTAGTATATGATGGACCATAGTCTCATCTTTAAGAAGAAGATTGCACAAAGGTTGGGCTTTTGTGCAATCTGCATCGGCAAAGCATTTTCCTCAACGAGCTGTCGACCACAATTTTAAATTATGAATTATTTATTAGCAGCCAGTTACGATGATCGGTTGCAGTCACCTACATGCGCGGCCTCGGATGCGCAAAATAATAAATTGCCAGCAAACAATGGTGTGGCGCAAGATTACGCACCATTGGGTGGCATGTGGCCGCCTTCACGGCTATTGATGATTTGTGGGACATGGCTCATAATTATTATGTCGTCACTTCTATGTGAAAACTGTGAAAAGGTACTTTCAGAGGATTATCTTCTCAAATGGTATTTGAATTATTTTGAATGCAATATTTAGACAATAGAGACTCTAGGTAATAAGAGGGGCTTGTTGCTAAATTATAACAGCCGCAAGGGTCGATCGATCAGGTTAAGCTACGCTTGCCGCGGTTGGTCCGTGGTTGGGTGACCATCTTTACATACCAAGAGACCAAGACGCCTCCATGCCTCGGAAAGCACGTTAAGCCGTTGGTCCCGGCTGTCATTCGTGGATCTTTGACAGTCGTTACGGGTCGTCAGAAGCCCGAATGTCTGACAACCAGACTTACCAAGGGGTTTTGTATTACCCAGTAACTGGGTTGTAGAGGTCAGATATGCAGTCGCTCTATGTAAAATACTGGTATTAAGCTGCATCCGGTTAGACTGGAAGCCGACCCCAATATAGTTGGGAAAAGGCTAGGCAGGTGATGAGAGACTCTAGGTAATAATCTAGATTATTATCTAAGACAACATCCAGAAATTCCTACTGACGACACTTTTCAAAATGGAGATGGAAGTCAGAAAATTATGGCACAACCGCGAGGCGGAAAGGGGATAAAAAATATCTCCGTTTTTAAAGTTGAGAAGAAGTGCCTTCATCGCTTGTTCTACTTTCCTAAGGTTTAGAATGAAAACAATAGGTTCCGCAGAAAAGGAATCCAGAAGCATTTATGAGATGTCCAAATGCCAACAGCGTCGGATTCAAAGTGCAAAAAATGTTTGAAGGCCATCATAATATTGGAGATTATTTCCATTTTCGCTAGATGTGGGTTACCTCGTACGCCTTATTTGGGAGAGGCATGCAAGACAAATTATGAATAGTGGAGCTACAGATCTAGACAATACCGACATTGATGACTCATTGGTATTTCTTAAAACTTCATTTTCAAAAACAGAAGCCTGTGCAGGTTATTTCAATATTTATAACGATTTTTAGTAAATTACTTCACCGACCGCATGACGCCATGGCTTATTAGTCGATTCGCACGAATTTACACGCCCACGCAGTACGCACACGTCACGACTTGTTACTTTTAAATAATATTATTCTTTCTATATGTGACTCCCACGAAGTTTATTTATTTGTGGGCGAAATTCTCCCTTGAGTTTAAAAAGCCTTTTGATGTAGAATTTACCGATATTCTTCTTAAAATCTATAGAATCCCATTGTTTTAGGGCATAACAATAATAAATGTTCTCTTCAAAGAACTATAGTATATCTGCCAACTATTATCTAAGGCTTAGATAGACTTACTTAAACTGGATGATTTTTTTTCACCGACTCGACATTTTTACAAGGTTTTCTACCCATGAATATGAAAAACTTTCACTATAGGACAAATTCTGAAATCACGAAAAAAAAATCTGCTGTTTCGTACATTTTGGTCAAGTAGGTATTGAACTTTTGTATTAAACAGCTGTTTTTTTCTTTCTTGATTTCAGAGGTGGTCCCATAGTGAAAGTTGTTCATATTCCGAGACAGTAAAAAAAATCATCCAGTATAATATTATGTAAGTAGGTACATATATCTAAGCCTTAGATAATAGTTGGCAGACATTAGCAAAAAGTCCGAACATTTCACTTTTTAAAATGTGTACTTCATCACCACACTGCTCCCAAAACGGTGAAGAAACATCGTGAGGAAACCGGCATGTCCTAGAACTAAAAATTGGAAGATATGTGACATCTACCAAACTTCCTCTTACAGGGAGGAGGCCTGTGTCCCAGCAGTGGGAACACTACAGGCTGATTATGCTTATCCTATTTGAAAGACCGGGGTTCTAAAAACCCGGATTAGACCGGAAAAATCCGGAGCCCTACACATAGGCTACATTCTGCAACAAACCTATTACTTATACACAATGTAGGCTACAGGAATTGTCATAGTTACACTAACACATAAGATACGACGGTACAATAGGAAACATGCTTTGCTAAGCAGGTCAATGACTTGCTTTATCATGTCTCCGTGGAACAAGCGCCAACTGTAAGGGAATACTCAGACTTGTCAGGTATTCGCAACTAAGCAACTATGAGACTGTTTTCTAAATTCCTTGGAGAAAGCTGATTGTCAGCAAAGAAGTTTGGTTTCTTGGCGTGGTTGCAGCCAAAGACGGATTTTGGGCGATTTTCTCATATTCAGCTCACAACAACATAAAGACTACCATGATAGAATTATTAGAAAGTTTAAAGGCATTGGCGCCGATTCCCTTTTTCACAAACTAAACTAAATTTAAGTTCAGTGCATCTTTTTCTTTCTAGTCCATTAAGAAAAGGACAGCAGATAAATATTAGTTTAGTCCTGTCAAATTAAGATACTCCATAGCAAGTTTAGACGTGATTAAAAACATGGCTACTAAAAATACGTCAATTTACGTTCTAAGCGCTGTCTAATTTGCACTGCATATGAACTGCATACCAGCTGCAACTCTGCAGTTTAGATGCAGTTGTATAACTAGGTCTCGAAGCAGTTCAGTCAACTGCATCCAAACTGCGATGTTGCAGCTGAAATGCATTCCGTCTGTGTAGACCCTAAGTTATGTGAATTAAAGAATTATTATTATTATTATTGCTTCCTTTTTATCCTCATTTCATAGTAGCAATGTTTTATTTTTCTCCGTAGCAGCCGGGTGCCTGGTTGGTGGCAATAGGCTTGCCCACATAGGAATTAATCTTAACTTGTGAAATGTAGGGTTCCTACTTTAGGTACCTACACGTCTGCCTTACCCTTCGGGTTAACCAGCGTGATATTATGTCATGTGTCCATTGTAGCACCTTCTGTTCTGTACGAAGGTCCATATTGAGTGAGAAGCTATAAAGTAGCCAACAAAAAATGCGATGATCTGACCGGAACAGGTACGCAAGGCCCAAAAATTTAGAAAAGTACCAAATGC
The DNA here is from genome assembly GCA_948474745.1 of Oligia latruncula. Classification (NCBI taxonomy): domain Eukaryota; kingdom Metazoa; phylum Arthropoda; class Insecta; order Lepidoptera; family Noctuidae; genus Oligia; species Oligia latruncula. Next base: position 16,759,413 of record OX419686.1, read on the forward strand.
CGTTCAATCAGCATTGTAATGCATGGCGTATGGTTTAAGAAGCGCCTGCTAAGTTGTGAATTTATGCCGTCAAGTGTGATTAGTCCTTAAGTATTTAAACACGACAGCTGGTCACGTTATTCGCATAATTATAACGACAGCAATTGTAAACCCTTCGTGTTCACGAGTTTAGCTTAACACTTTCCTTGTTTGAAAGAAAGTCATTTGTCTTGGTTGTTACTGGTATTTAATAACAGATGAAACGTTTCTTAGTGATGTTTTCTGGTATTGGCAAGAAAAATGCGAATACTTTTAGTCCCTCGTCATCATCATGTCATCATTTTCTTGCTCTTATCCCAATTAATATGGAATCGGCGCGGCGCAACATGTTTTCTTCTTCCATACTTCGTCATCATCATGAAAAAGTATGCATTCTTCAGAAATTAAACAGTCGGGAAAGTAAAGTATGTACAGTCAACAAAGGAGTTAAGTATACAGGAGCGTCGGATATTGTTGAAGTTTACTAAGAAACCGATGGATATTCTCGAATAAAATTTTAGTTTATTAATAGAAAACAAACAGCTCATTTATTAAATTAAATTTCAGTCCAGAACATCCATCGGTTTCTTAGTAAACTTCAACTATATCCGACGCTCATGTATACTTAACTCCTTTGTTGACTGTACCTAAGTGGTCACTTCTGTCGAGGTAGCGAGACTATGGTCCTTTTTTATACTATGTGTATTCAACGACAAATGAATGATAATGCTGCCAAAATTGCCACCACTCGCGGAAGCAACATTTTAAAACATCCACGATAATCTATCGAATAGACAATCAAGATCACAGTTCTTCTGGTAAAAAACAGCAGAATAAATGCATTTATAATAGAACTAACTACAAATAGCTGCGCTCAATAGTATAAAGGACGCTTTCTTCTCCACCTTGGAAAGCTAGTTAATCCGGTTCGTTCCAGTCAAGTTTATGTTATTATAATTTATTATATTGTTAAGTATACGGATCTGACAAGAGCTAAGCTTGTTGGACATACGAGCACTTATAAACTGTGTTAGTCTAGGAGATTTCTGATTACTTATACATATGTGTTTGAAAATATTAGAAACTTATACAGGGTGGCATCATCGACGCGCATACTGTAACCATAAACTCAGCACATGAGTCTAGACGAAAAATTTCAACCCAGGGGTTTCGGAATCATGTCCCTGCCCCCGTTTATTTTTTCCGAATTGCGACTGTTTTCTCTCAATTCGTTACTGCTTGTAACAAATCTATTGTTTTTAAGGATAAGAACATTTCAGATAAGTCAGTTTGCAACTCAATTAATCAACTCAATGGAAATATAAAATTTTTGGTCGTCCAAGAAGGACCAGTTTTGTGCCTGTCTAAATTTTTCAGACTACAAGGACCAAAAACGCCTACGTGCTAATAGTCACATACCACACAATTTTACTCTCACAAAGGAAATACCAATCAGCTGAATGTTTGCAAATTTTGAACACAAAACAAATCGCTGTGTTAGGAAACACTGCAATCGTGAAGATGCTTTACAAATCGCAAAGTGCAGTGTATCGTATTTTACGTAACACGAGGTGGTCGGTAATGGCAGGTAATGGGTAGCGGGACTGTAACCATGATTGCAGGTGCCATAAAGAGAACCACACATCACGCTGACGGGTTGCGCATGGGCACGCTATCGCCATAGAAAGTACTGACAGCTGTAATGTGATAGATGGGTGACATGGGTAGATTGCCGTGAGCTTGAATTGGTTTAGTTTTTGTACTCAAACGAGGCTTAACAGACATTAGCAACTCCTAAAGTGTTGGACGAAGGATCACATAGTCTAACCTCTTTGCAAACCTATTATACACTTCTGATAAGGTTAAGATTAAACAAGGAGTAAACTTTAAACAAAAACAGGTATATGCACTAGAGCTTAACGAAATCTAGATCAAAATCTAATCTAAAGAGATAAGTTGGTAGACGATTACTGCCTACTAAAAATACTAAAGGTATAGAGCCCTATAAAAGCCGATAGTTCCTCGAAAGACCTACTTAGTAATGTCCATTTAAAGTCAATTTAAGTAAACCACTGTTAACCTAAACCAAACCTGCAATATGGCCATATTTTAGTAATAATTGCCGTGCACACACTGTGCTAGTTAACCCATTAGATAATATAAGTGGAGCGAGCGAGTTCATTGCTCAAACAGACGAATACATACCTACATATCAGCAAGCTTAACCAAACGCAAATTATACAAAGTTGGTTATATAAATGAATGATGTTCTTCCATAATTATGCTGTTATAAATGCAATAATGTCAGTGAACTTAGCTCGCGTTTCAGTTTTCGTTGTGTTTAGTATGTTGTGCGTATAGCCCATTCTTTTAGTTCGAGGTATTGAAATGTGTTGCGTTTGATTTGATCATACGACAATACAGAACATAACACCAGTTTTACACTGGTCCTTTTGCTCTGTCATGAAAAATCGGTAACGATCAAATTGTAGCTACTTATAAGTCCAACAGTTGAAAACTATAAGAAATATTAACACACAGTCATGGTCTGGTGCGGGGGCAACTACATTTAATTGGCTCTAAGCTTACGCTGTTCTAAACAGACCGAAGAATAAGATCTAAATATTAATTTTACGAATTAACTAACTTTTTAAGGGTAGCCTCTGTGATAGTGTGGTAACAAGCAGACGTTCCAGATACCTCCGTTATTTAATTTCGTTTGGCAATTCGAACACTGGCTGGTACACACCTTTTACATGACGTCACCATAACAGGCTATTTGACTCCACAGCAGAACATAGTTTTTGGGAACTAGGACCATTTTTAGCCTGTCGTGATTAATCCCAACTTTTGACACAATTAGTTTGGTTTATTTATTTTAATCTTCCATTGGTTGAAGCAGTTCTTTCGGTCTTTACTCTTCAGAAGTAGGGCAGCTACAATGAGTATAATAATAATCTAGGTCTTTACTATTATTAAAAGTGATAAGTAGCTTTTAAACGTTTTCGAATGGGTCTTCAATACCTCATTTTTCCCTCAATTATTTTGCACGCTTGCCCGTTCATAATCGACCGCCAAATTACGGTGTGATTCTTAAAAATGTTAAACGCTTAAAAAAAGAGGAACTCAACGCAACTCTCTGAATGAATCATCAAATACCTTTTGTTGTTGGTCATAATTTTGCATCCGTAAAGCTAACCTCCAACCTCAGCAGATTTAAGTGTCTAAACACAGTTAACACAGTCACACTATGCCGAAGGTACGCGACCGAAGTTCGGCATAATTACGCCTGCAATGCTATTTAACACAACGTAATTTCGGCATAATTTGTCGTCAGTACCTAATTCAAATAGCATTGCAGGCGTAATCATGCCGAACTTCGGTCGCGTACCTTCGGCATAGTGTGTTTAGACACTAAGATTAACTTTTGGGCTTCCATTTAACATTTCAGGGGCTTCAAAAATGTGATGAACGTTTTTGTTTTTGTTAAAACATGACTTTTCTTCTGTGAGGGAGAAACCAAGGACCAAGTTAACAACTTACATACTCATCAAAAGCGAGGCTCGGGGTCAACTGCGCGTAGAGCCATATACCAGCTTTCTGATACTGGTAATCAGTTTTCTCTAATCTCGTATTCCGTAGTCACCATGTTGGGTCATTGGTGTTGATTCTCTTAACGTTTATTAATCCTTCATAAGGATTACTAAACGTCTTCAGTCTTCAGCATCAAGAGTAAATCTCATATGTCTGTCTGCGCTTGCTTCCAAAACTTCTCCAAATCACTTCTAAGTACTACATTACCTAAGATTTATAACGATGATAAGGTCAGTGATTTGTCTCCGACATGATACGATACGCCAGTCTGCCAGCTACACATTGACTCACCTGCGACTGGCTCCAACCAAAGTTCGTTAACACCGACCATTGTTTCACGAACATTTTCGTCGAATCATGAGAAAAGTTTAGAATAAGTTAAGTTATGATGGGAGTGATTTTCGGTGAGATTCAAGGTTAGATTTTCCGATACGGAAACCCAACTTTGTATCTGCATTTTTAACACTTTTCAGAAGTTTACAGTTTTGTAGAGACTTCCCCTAACGTAGTAGGAACAAATTACACATCCTAGTGTCCAGACTCTTTCGGGCTAATATACTCTTAGGCGCATAAACTCGTACCTGAATCGTAGTTTTTAAAGGCCTTAAAGAATCACCAACAGACCTGAATAGATATTTGAATAGGATACTGTGGGACAATGGAAAAATAATGCTCCCATTTCTAAATAATCCAAAATAGTAGGCAGGCCTTTTTTTTCCTAGGACAGAGCAACTTTGAAAATATCTAACAGCAATTAATGCTCGTGTGGAATCGATTTACGACAAATAATCCGCGACTTTAACGCTTCATTGAGGAGATGGTGTGGCCTCATTGAAACTGTAGTTGGGTTGGAACTTTTTGTTAGAAAATTGTATACAGATAAACTAATTTACATCAGCCTTAATAATATAAATTGATAACAGAGCTTCGGTATTGGGGCCATGGAATAGGCAAGCCATAAAAAAAACACACATCAGATCTTTTGGTAAAAACAGTCGCGTAGTCAGAAAAATACTGATTAATTTTTATATGGTTATTGAAAATAGAAACTATGTTTTTGGATAAGCTGTAAATAATCCTAATCTAAAACAACAACCATAGCACTTAAAACCTTTCATTGCTTTTTTGTGTCGAGCTGCAAAGTGACTCCTACGATATCTCAGCCAAGGTTTAATTTTTATTATAATCCTAACAGAAACAAAGTTCCGATTGGAGAACGACATAACAAGAAAAGTTAATTTATGTCTAAAAAGTTTAATAGTTTCAACATTTTCATTGAACTTACCGGTAACACGGCCCAACGGGACTCGGGCAGAACACACTTCAAACTCAACACTCAACACCAAGCACTCAACCCAAACCCCGGACACTAAACACACAAAAACATCAATAACATTTAATTTTCAGGTGTTATTTCAGTTGCTATATCGTTTAATTTTCGTTCGTTTCGATAACAGACCTCGTTTGAATATTAGTTGTTATTTTAGCGAGTAAGGCTAACTCCAGCGACTATACGACTGTGCAGAGTCGTACTGAGTCAGTGACACTGCGCAAGTCGCCCCTTCTCTGTCTAACCCCGCCTAAGTTAGGTGAAAAGAACGAGACGACTAATCATTGGAATGCAGCAACATAAAGAAGGTAGTATTGCGTGGGTGTCTCGCCTTCATATCAGGTTTTGTTACGAGAGGAAAAGGGACGGAGATGGCGTTTAGCCTTTCTGAGGTTCACGGTGAGTATGGACGGCAACCATGCATAGAAATTATGTGGAAAAATGAGGCTTTCATCGTTAAGGCGATGTACTTTCCAGAGCAAAGTATAACTGCTACAATGATACTTTTGATCGGCACTTACAATAAATAAAAGAGAACTGAGAGAGAATGTATACAGGTAGATAAATTGCGTAACACACTATCAACCTCAATCTGAATCATTTGGAAAGATATTGCTAATCCATTGCTTCATATGTTCGAAAAATATGTCTGCTCAACAACAATGAATGTTGTTGAATTGTCAAAATGAAAGACACTGCTACTGGCAATGTGTTACGCAATTACCCCACAGGGAAGGCGACATGTCCTGCAACATGGATGGGATGTCATCAGAAAAGTCGTAGCTAGTTCGGGATCGGGAGATATAACATGCTAAAGAGGAACTGCCTATGGTCGGCTACACGCTTCAAGTCTGTAGCTGAAGACAGTTTAGGCTTCCTGTGACAGGTGAAACTAACTCCAATAAGTTCTGTTCTACAGCATTTATCGAAGACTCGCACAAAATATGCTCTTTCTTCATAAGCAGTAGGTAACCACGTGCATTCTTCGCCTTAACAACCATAGCTTAGCAAGTTTATACAGAAGTAGATCCTATGTTAGTGGTTATAAGGTTTATTTCCCATGTAACAGCAATTCGTTCTAAAAATCAAGTGCATTTATAGCAACGAAGTGAGCAACAGATAAGTCTGGCAACGTTGCTAACTGTCTCGTTTAGTTTGAAGTTAACTGCAGTTGGGTTAGTGTGCTGCATCTTGTTGACGCGGAGGCTGTGTCGCTCTGAGATGTATTTGTTTGTGTTTTTTATTCAAAAATTAATGTTTTGATTAAGTTTTATTAAAGAAATAAGTTTTAAATATGATTGGAAGTGATTATACGTTAGAGTTGTGTAATGTTTTTCATTCGGGACAGGTTTGTAGACCGTTTGTTTTGTTTTAAGTTGCAACATACTTTTGTTGTAAAGTTATCTATGAATTATTGGATCTGTCATTGTAGCCAAGCAGGTATTACTGTTTCGCCGAATATAGCACCTATTTGTTTGGACATAGAAGCCTCTTTTATAAGCTTTTGAAAGAGAGAGGATTAACTAGCCAAGTAGACAACTATGGCAGCCCAAGGATTGTGGACAAACGGACAATCCCACAACGTAAAAAACCGGCCAAGTGCGTGTCGGACTACGCACAATGAAGGGTTCCGTAGTTGGGATGAATTTCTCCTAAGAACAAACTTAATTTTGTAGTTGAAAAAATGTTCTCCCATACATCGATATACGTCACGGTTCAATTCTCCAACAGCAAATGTAAGTTTGTAATCGCAAAAAAAATTTTTTTTTGAGTGGTGAAACTACAAATTAACTATTTTCGGACTTTTCCCTTTATTTTTAACGCGAGACCTTGCTTCTTAACAAATTTCATGATTCTAGGTCAACGGGTACCCTACAGGTTTTAATTTGCGACTACCAAAATATATTTTTTATTACGTTGACATAGAAGCTTGATTTTTTAGAGTTCTTAGGGACCGTAGACCTGCGTACTTGGGAACCTTGACAGACTGACAGACGGACGGACGGCAACGAAGTGAGCCTATAAAGGTTCCGGTTTTTCCTTTGAGGTACGGAACCCTAATAACACTTTTATTTATTTATTTAACCATTTATGTACACACATATATAAACAGACAAGAAAAAAACGAAACAGAAAAATAGGTACAAAGGTGATGCTTATTTCATAAGAAATCTCTTCCAGCATACCTACTTTTCACGCCTTAAAATAAAAATAACTGTTGATACGTGCCAGTGTTCGTCATTACGTCTATAATAATTTCAATGCCAAAACCAGGCCTTTCTTAACATTCTATTTTGGTTTAATTCTACCCATTCATGAAATATCTGAACTCCTGCTCAGCCCCTTTAAAACATCTTACATTTACAATGAAGAAGAGTGACGAGTTCGTTGATGTCTTTTGTACGGCGATATTTAGCTCAACCAAAAATGAGTTGTCTATAGTCTATCGTAGATGTCATAATGATAATTGGGGTCACCGGTGGCGTATTGTTTTTATACATATAATTTTTTTTAAACTTCCGGAATGTGTCAGCTGTTAGTAGGGGAAATAAAATGTCCAAATGCAGCGCGCAAACGCTGTTACTATGAATGAATTACCTACTCACCCGTTTATTTTGGGTTTACTAACTATGATCTGTCCCAAAAGTACCGAATTAAAGTGTAAACAAATTAAAAATTGGCATCCACGAGTACGTTTTCTGACCCCTTTGTTTACATTTTCATCACATACTTTTAGAACAAACTGTAGTGTCGAACTAGAAGGAAGCTACCGAATTAGTTGTGAGTGAACTCTGGAGCACCGTTCTAAGCGCATGAAGACCTTATGAATAAGAGAAACAACAATGGAGATGTGTTATTGTTTGCGATATCATTTAGGTGGAGCCAGGCAGCTTCTTTCAGCGACTGACTGGAGGCGTGAAGACTGGGGTCATCCTTAAAGATGTCTCCTTCACCACGCACAGCGGAGAGGTCACGGCTATCCTCGGATCGAAAGGTAGACGTTTTTGGTCAGCATACCTTCTCAGCACGATTGCTATAGCGTACCTACGTGACGAGAGTTCGATTCGGAACGAAACATATCTGGATATCTGCTACATTTGTGGCATTTGTTTTTGAAAATAAAATCTTTTCTATCAAGAAGACTAGTACTTATTTTATATATCTTTCCGATTTTTTAAATTGTCATTTGCGAAGCCTTTTTTGGAAAAGATTGGGTAAGTACCTATCATAACATGGGTTGATATCGCGTGTAACAAAACTATAACCAACCGTATTAAAAAGCAACCACTTTTCTGAAATTACTGAAAGGATTATGGAGGAGTCAAAGATAGACTGCCACTGATGTGTCCCACTTCCCCGTTTATAAGGATTTCCTTTGTCCACCTCACAGGCAGCGGTAAAAGGGCCCTTCTCGACGTGATAGCCCGCCGCGTGCCAGCTAAAGGCCACATCTTGCTGGAGGGAGTGCCTCTCGAAGCTGACCAGTTCAACAGCACTTGTGCACTGGTGCGACACAACACACGACTCCTGCCAGGATTGAGTGTGCAGCAAACACTTGGCTTATCACTCACTAAGGTAAGGAAGACTTCTGCTTTTGAAAAGAATGGGAGAAGAAAAGTGCTTAGTGAGAGAACTTTTTTAAGAGGTTGGTACCCGTATTCCTAATACCTACGTCGAGTCGTGAAATCATTAACATTCGCTTAATCAAAAATCAAATCTATAAAAAAAACCACTAACAAAAAAGCTGAAGTGTCTGTTTTTTTCTCTGAAACTACCAGTCGGATTTGAAAAAATATAAATATAAATTTTGCATCTGATAGCCCAATTCTTGAGGAAGGCCATAGATTATTTAACCTCACGCTAGGAGCCGAGCAAATAGATAATAAAAAGTCGTAAAGAACGCCAAGCGAAAACGAAGTAATAGCGCGTACGGGCGATGAGATGCGACGAGACTTTCTGAACAATATCTCCCCCCCCCCCCATTCAGTCATCGCGTAAGGTATGATTTTTAAAATTAGACGATAATGTTTCATGAAGTCAATATTTATGTTTTTAGATTTCAGGATATTTGAAATCGTCGAAAGTGAAACAAGTAATGGCTGATCTAGCATTATCAAATGTAAGTAACTTTTCAATCAATAACTAAGTTATTTTCCCGATGTTTTCACGCCACTCAACGCGACGTAAACACATTATTTACAAACATGTTTATTTGCGCAGGTTGCTAGCAAATGCGTGACGAACCTTACAAAGAGTGAATACAGAAGACTAATTATAGGTGTGCAGCTAATACGAGACCCAAGTAAGAATCATAAAAAATACGAACATTAAATTCAGTTGTATCCACAATAAATTACAAACTTACTTGAACGCGACTCTTTTTCAGTTATTTTACTCCTTGATGAGCCGACATGGGACTTAGATCCACTGAACACATACCTAGTGATTTCAATACTGTCTAATGCAGCGAAGAAATATGGCACAGCCATCATACTTACTATGGAGAAACCTCGATCAGGTAACATTTTCATTATTTTAAAGAAGTAGGTACTGGAATATAGTTAAGGTCTGTCCGCACATTGGCTTAAATTCTATCGGGTGAGACGTCAATCATGATCCTTTGACCTCATCTTTCTATATCCTATAGAAAGATGAGGTCAAAAGAGATATAAGATCGACTGTGATTTGAATTGGTCAATTTGCGAACTGGACCATTTGCGAATTGGACAATTTGCGATTTGAACAATTTGCGAATTAGACAAATTGCGAATATAATATTGACATAAATAATCATAATAATAAACCAACATATTAATGATAACTAACTAATAATTGCATTGGCATTTTATAATTGTATTTATGACTATTTCTTTTAAAAATTTACATTTTACTATTTTGTTTTCATTTATTAATTTATCCAATTATTATGTTATTCGCTGACATTTAAATATTTGTACGCCACTAAGGCCAAACATGACTGATCTATTATTGTATTATGATAACTTGCATGCTCTGTATGTATACTCATGTTTCCACAAATAAAGATTCTTGACTCTTGACTCTTGACGAGTTGCGAATTGGACGTTGTGAGAATTGGACATTTTGAGCCCACTGGACGTTTTGCGAATTGGACATAATGCGCCCAAAGGAACCTTTCCTATCTGACTACTCTGAAAAGAAAGGCTGAAAAAACTCAGAAGTAGTAGGTTCCTAAGAGTAGAAAAACGGGCAAGAAACTCCACGGATACTCTTATTGTTAGGTTTGGGTGAACAAACAGACTGCGAACCACAAAACAACACAACACTGTAATTTCATGACATATTTCTTGAAACTTTATAGGCAACACTAAACTAAGTCTAAACCAAAAAACTTTTTTACAAAAAAAAAAAAAACAACCGACTTCCAAAAAAAACACTAAAAATTGAAAAATAACTTTAATTTCGGAAGTCAGTGTCTTTGGTTCCGCATTTTCGTTTATTGACATCGACTTCCGAAATTAAAGTTGTTTTTATTTCTAGCTTTTTAGTGGGTCTGTTTATAATGTATCTAAGTTACAATAGCCTAATGTCAACTTGCCCATCGCCTTTTACAAAATATTGCTATTCCCGATGCAGGGACGTTAATCACCACACGCACCATGCATACGCATTGTGACGAGCATAAATTGCTTAGCAACCATATTAAAGTAATCGAATCGCAACCCGTGAAATATTTGTCATTAAGTAGTTCCGATGGCCATCTGTGGTCTTCATCATCAGCTCCACTTTACCAAATGATGATTTCCGAGAGCAAATGCTCAAGTTACTTTAAAAAATACCCAAATCGCTATAGGTTTGCCCACGGATATCGATGGGTTTGCCTATAAAATTTGAGGGTTTCCCTCGATTTCCATGGGATCCTCTCATCAGATTCCTACTTGACGATAATGGAACCACCTCGAGAGTATACCCTTTCAAAAAAAAAAAGAATGTTTGGAATCGGTCCAGTCGTCTTCGAGTAGGTAATCGGTGAAAATACATAAAAAATAAAAACATATAAAGTCGAACATATAACCTCCTCCTTTTTGGAAGTCGTTTAAAAAGAACCTATTAACCTAAGTAAGTTAAACTTTAAAACGGACTCGTTCGACAGTGCGTCGACATTTCACCTACATAGTCCCTTTATGATGCTAATCATGGTATTTTGTTAAAATCCACTGTGGCTTACTTTATGCCTGTGTATGTACCTACTGAAAACCTTTGTATGCGGCTGTTGGCACAGTTGTGCATATGTTGAAATATGTCAGTTTTCACTTGCGTATTTCATAATTTTTTGTCACTGGGTCACTGTACTGTGATTTTTTTTGTATTTTTAGTCATAGGTAGTCATTAAAATATTAAGTATGTACTTGTTTATAGGTACCTACATGTTTAGCTTATTAATTATGTATTCGGTACTTTTAGTACTCGTATTTCTAAATTTAGCTACATAGCCTAGCTGGACAGGATATTAATTCAGCTTTGTTACAGATGTAATGGCAATCATGTCATTGGTTTAAATAAGTTTTTGTTTTTATTATCTTATTTATCTTTTAAATATATTCTTTTATATTTTGTGAACGTGAGAAGGTTGTAGGCCTTGTAGACTGCAGATTTGTAGTCCATTTTCAATTTTGTTAGTACTTGTTGACAGGCCTACACTGTCCTCCATACCTGTAATTTGAAATGAAAACATTGTAAAAACCAATTATTTTTAAAAGAGCAACCGTGGAGATTCTTGCCGGCTCTTCTCCTTATGAAATGACCAATAGAGCCGTGCCCCTAGCTTCTGACGTTTGACAAGTGCCCATGTAGGTTTATGCGAAATAAAATACTTATTTTGTTATGAGCCCCATATTAATAAAACTGTAAAATAAATGTAGGTAGGTTTCCTGCGCCTAGCTCCTCTAGTAACATATCGCGTATCTCCCTGATGTCGCCAAGTCTCAAAAAAGTCAAATTTTAAATGAAGTCGTATAAAACTGGACGTCGCCCTGTAAAATATTTCAAAATGTTCCAGATGTCTTCCCATTCCTGGACCGCGTGGTGTACTTATGCCTCGGCGACGTGGTATACGCTGGTCCTACGAGGAACCTCCTGGATTACTTCGGCAGCATCGGCTTCCCTTGCCCACAACTGGAGAACCCGTTAATGTATTACTGTAAGTTGCCATACTTCGAAATCTTCTAGAATCAAGGGGGTTTCACCACCATCGCTCAAAAAATTAAGGATTCAGTGAGGGAGAGAGATGAACCTATACATGACAGGTAGCAACATCTCTGTTTCGCAACGGAACAGTGATGATGTCTTGCATCTCTTGTACCGGGCCATTAATATAGCTCATCGAGTTAAAGAAACATGTCGGCTCTTATAGCTACTTCTAGAACTAGCAGGGGGATGGGGTGGAGGGGGGGTTCAGGGGATCAGACCGGAATAACTCTTCTATGCCAAGCATAAACTGCGTCATGCGTGAGTCTCTTTTTAAAGCTCGATGTATTACACTAACCCCTAGGTACAGACGCCAGCAGGTCAACCTACCCGAAACTGTCAGATTTTCCCAATCGACCTTGAACCTTATGCTTTAGCAATAAAGTCGAAAATCTATTAAAGAAATCTTGACAGATTGTAGTAACTTGATGTGCTGGCGTCTGTACTTACTGTACGATCCCTGGTATCCAAACGTCTTCATTTCACAGTGTGCCTCTCAACGGTAGACCGACGATCTAGAGAGCGGTTCATAGAGTCCAACCACCAGATAGCAGCACTGGTGGAGAAGTTCAAACTGGAGGGCCAAGGTATAATGCAGGGAAACCTGCATGAGAACAACCGCATCGTGAACCCAAACAAGATACAGCTCAACTACGGGAAGCCGGGAGGCATGCAAGTTATATGGATGTTGTATTTGTGAGTTGCCATTTTTTTACTGACTTTAAAAGTCATCTGATCAATGCAGCCAAGATAAAAACAAATGTTTGAGAATGGTGAGACTTTTCGTTCGAGATGCCCCGGAAAAAAATGCCTGGAAGGAGGAATTGGGGGAGGCCCTTATCTAGCAGTGGGGCCGTATTTGCTAGCTAGAGAGAAAAAAACAGCTAGACCAGCCAAGGCCAATTAAAATCCGAAACACTTTTTTCATACGAGCCTAAGTCCCCTTTTCCAAACTATAATTTAGGCGATAAAATAAAGCAGCCATTTTGGTTTTTGCAGGAGGTTATTAGCTTCGATATTCAACCTAAAGAAGAACGGAATGAAACAAATGTTCATGAGACTATTCAGCTTGCCGTTGTACTTCTTCATAATGTGGATATTCTACAATGAGGCAAAGGTAAGAGTTCGCGACTGTCGCCTGACGTGTATGTATATGTACAGACACATCAAGCTACTACAATCTGTCAAATTTCTTTAATAGATATTCAACTTTATCGCTAAAGCATTAGGTTCAAAGTTGCTTGGGAAAATTTGACAGTTTCGGGTAGCTTGTCAATAGTGTCAATTCCTAGCCAAAACATACTCACTTCACCTAAGTTTCCACGGTGAGATTTTAACAGAATCGACCGGCTGTACCCAAAATTACAAGAATGCAAATCAAAACAAATTCGACGAAGAAGAAAATGTTGGCTAATTTTTTGTTTGACCTATCCTCAGGATTATCAGAGAGCTTTCATCACGAAGAGCGGCCTGATATTCAACGCAATGGTGGGAACCTACTTTATCAGTATTATGAACACAATCTGTTTATGTAGGTATCATTTGTTATTATTATTTATTTTCAGCCGAAGTAGATAAGTCCACATAAAAAAGTAAATCAGATGTTGCCACACTCGAGAAGCACGGACTGTTACGCAGTAGGTAGATACATGGATAGGCAATAAGGCGATATTTACCAGATATTATTATTTCCAAAATTGGATAATTTTGTATGAGATTATCTGCCACATGTTTACTGAAGCTTATCAGAAGGTGGGGAAATAGGCTTTACTGAAGTTTTAGCACATAGACTGCCAGCACTTATTTTATCATTTATAATACGTCATTTTTGAGATATTTAGAGAATTTTAGATCCTTTTAAATACCTATATGCTTTACAAAATAATCTGCAACCTATTCGTCTTTCTATTCTGATTATAGATAGTCCATATCGGACGCGCTACTACCAGGAATCTCAGGAAGGTCTGTACAGTGGAGCCAGTTTACTTCTGTCATGGAACCTCGTATCCTTGCCTTTCTCGTTCCTCAGCACGCTAGCATCTGCCGCTGTTATTTATCCGTAAGTTCTTCTTTACATTATTAATTGTATACAAGGCTTATCATTATGCTTCTCTATTATATCTCTACTATATCTATATATTTGTTACACCACAACACCTCGTATAGTTGCAGTTCACGAGCAGGTTTGCAATCATTGTAATTTAAACCTATAAGCTAATGTACTTAAAAGTCATATGACATGTATTTTTCGATCATAATTGAAAAAGAACTTGTAATGTTAACTAGATTCTTAAGTTTTAAGTACTTAAAGCACCGAATGCCTTTACCAACACCCGAACGAAAGTCACCAATAACTTCATTACCATTTCACCATTAAACAGAATTAAACTCAAAACTACCCTCTTTCCTCAGGATCCTATCCGACATATCCGAGAACCTGGACTTCTTGTACTTCTCACTAGCACTGTGGTCTTGCTACGTGTACGCGGAACAGCAAGCCATAGCCGTGATGATGTTCGTGAAGAATGGCATGATAGCCGGCATCGTCAACATCTACATCACTTGCATTTATGTCATGTTAGCCAGTGGAGTGCTCAGGTAATTTTTTTTAAGGTGGGCTTTTAAGGTATAATATATCTTTTGGCATTGTATGGCTAACAAATCGTTTGTCTGAGTATGGGCGTATGATGAAAGAGGGATTAAACGCAGTACCTATCTAAGAGAGTGGTGACTATAAGAAACTCAGAGACAAGAAAAAAGATCATAGATTTTGGGAGGTATGATATGACCACTGAATTGTATGTGAATATTATGGAAAAAAAAGCGAGTGAATGATAAGGTATGCCTGACAGGCAACTACGGCGATTCCCAGTAACAACCAAGACCCAACGAAGATAGGAAGAAGTGTCAACTCTTGTCGTTCAACTTTGCACATACCTACCTATTTATCACACCAATTAAAACATTTATTTTCTTACAGATCCTACAAAGGCTTCGAAGAATGGCTGTACTACATAACATACATCACCCATACACGCTACGCCTCCATCTTCATGCACAGAAACGTCTTCAAGCAGCCCACTTTCAACATCCTTCCATATAGCGACCAAGAGAACTGCACTTCAACAATATCTAGTCTTATACAAACCTCTTCGAACCTGAATACTAATTCTAATGCGAACTGCAGATATGCCAGTGGCAAAGCTTTTCTGACTGAACGGTTTTCTTCGAAGAATTTCAACGGAGATATTTACGCGGCTGGTGATTTTAATCCAGAGTTCAATTTAGGTGTTTCCTTTGCTTTCTCTGTTGGCATTATGGTGTTCAATAAGTTTTTGTATCTCATGCCTCTGCCGGGTTATATTACTGATAAGTTTAGAGAATAATGTTGATTGGAATATTATATTATTTTTTGATGAATTATTCTGTGAAATCAGTTCCATTATTGACATTAAAAAAAAATGTGTATTAAGTCTATTTAAAAGATTATAAAATTGGATCCTTATTTTGAGTGAAACTTTTATTTTAAACTAAACGTTGACGACCAAAACTTTTTAAACATGTAATCGACGAAATTAGAAACTAAAGATGCGATTTTTTTTTAATCCTTTAGTTTTACTAAGCTGAATTAGACCCGCGATGGCAGTCATACACCAGCTAAGTCTATGTTTTCATCCACATGAATGAAATACTGCCTAAGCACGATGTAGCAGCAGTAAACTGTTGAGGACCTTGAGCTCTCTCAACTGTCTTCCGTCTCCATCATCAGATCAACTCCAGGTCTCTATTATGCTGTAGTGTCATCAGAACTACATACAACGTTATTTTTAGTATATGCGAAACCTGAATAAGTAGAGTTTGATCAGAAAAGTGACTGAATCGATTCCAATAATTTTTACCCCATGTTATATTTTGTCCCAAAAATATTTAAAAAAGGTTAAAAGTTGGACACCGAGCGACACTAAGTTATCCCATCTCCGCGCCGAACGGTTAGGTACCTAGGTACTATTATCAATGAGCGCAACACGGCGCGACGCGAGCGGCGCGGGTGAGCATGTTTTTGTACGCACAAACAACCGCCGCCGTCACCGAGAACGAGATGATGGCGCCGAAGTAGCGATCGATACATACGTTTGGGGTAGATTTTATTTTTAAATTTTAATGGGATCTTCCACCTTTGTGCTGTGCCTTCTCCGTCGAATTGGTTAGGAACGAGTCCAAATCGTCATACCAGCGTTTCTTAGGCCTGCCTTGGTAACGACATGGAAGAATATGGGGAGGCCGTTGCCCAACAGTGGGACAATATAGGCTATTAAAAAAAACCGGTGCGCGAGTCGGACTCGCGCACCGAGAGTTCCGTACTTTGTAGGTATGTAGTTTATTACGGTTTTTTTTTTTTAATGTACCTACAAATTTACGGTTTTCGGATTTTTTCCTTTACTTGTGCTACATGATCTTGCTTCTTGCCAAATTTCATGATTCTAGGTCAACGGGAAGTACCCTATAAATTTTGATTCCCTTGAGTGTCGAAATATACGTTTATTGCGGCATATTCAAATAAATAAACGGCCGTATCTTTTTTTACGTTAACTTAGGTGTTTGATTTTTTCATAGCTTCAAGGGACTGTAGAGCTGAGTATATGGTTTTAATGCCAACTCGATACCTCCACGCGTGTCCGAGATAAAGGGTCTTGATAGACAGACGGACGGACAACAAAGTGATCCTCTAAGAGTTCCGTTTTCACCTTTTGAGGTACGGAACCCTAAAAAATGGGATCAACTTCGATGTGAACCTTATCCTTATCGTCAAAATCGAACCACTCTGTAGAACTGGAAAACCTCCTTTTTTTCATTAGTAAAAAAAAATGATGATAAGTCGAAAGTGTATGGATGAGAGTAAGAAACAACGTATAAGTTAGACGGTATATTTCTTATAACAATACTTACAATATCACGCTATTTTCTTTTTTAGATTAGAGTAGCCACATAAAAATGACGGTTGATTATTATTTTCTAGCCCAACTATCCAAAGTCCTTCAGTTACATATTATTAATTTATCACACAGCATGGAAAATGAATGAGGATTTACTGCTTAAATCTACACGGTTCATGAAACAATATAAAAGTATTGAGGAAGACGCAACCACACATTTTCCTTACGGGTAAATTTTTCAATGAATATTTTCACAATATAAATTAATATACTTTTTTCTACAACAGTCTTTTTTAGTTTTTGGAAACTAATGCGTACAAGAAGAGAAGTTGTCTTCTCATAAAATGTATGAAACATGATAACCTTATACTCCTGCAAAACCTAGTATTTCCTCACGCAATGGTGAAATCTTCAATTACTTTTAATTCTTTGTATGGATAAAGCACTGCTGATTCGGTCTGTGTCTCACTGTCATTTTCAGCTGGAATACATGCGGTTCCATCATCTGCAAACAAAGATACAGAAAATTGTATAAAATGTACAGTCACAAGCAAAAGTATGTATACACTTGGCTTTATTCAAAGTCGATTTTCTCCTTTATTTTCGAATGAAATTTTATATTAGTAGGAACATAGTATTTTCGAACCCATAGGTTATGTAATGTGTCGTATTTCAACGTTGCATTCGTTATTTCGTGAAAAAATCGCTCGTAACTGTACATACAAAAAAAAGTACAGTATTGTTATCTCACGAAGCGACGCGCGCTTTATTTGTGGTAATCAAGTGTACAAACACGCTGTGAATGTGTTCGTGTAGACGAGTAGCGTCAGCACATAACACACATATTTCAAATTAGTCAGCGCCTGACGTAAATTGAAGTATTTTTAGTAGCCAATTTTTTAATCTCGTCTAAAGTTGTCTATGGAGTATCTTAATTTGACAGGACTAAACTAATATTTATCTTCTGTTCTTTTCCTATATAATGAAATAGAAAGAAAAAGATGCATGAACTTAAATTTAGTTTAGTTTGTTCACAATAGAATCGGCGCCACTCTCTGAGACGGTACCGAGAGTTCCTGCTCCTGCTAACACACACATGTACAGTTCGCTAGGCTCTTTCCTAGCCGCGCCAATCCGCGCCATGCGCGCTGCTGTTGTATTCATAGGATTAACTACTGCGCACTGACTTGTTGCCTACTTCAGAGCGGCAAAGTTATTTGACGCGAACTGTGCGGTGTGTTTGTACACGTGGTAACCGCAAGTAAAGCGCGCACCGCTTCGTGAGATCGAAATACTATATAAATATTGTATGGTTTAATTAATTCATTACTGACCTCCATAAACTATTATAGGTTTGTTTAATTTGTTCATTGTGACCTGAAAAAAAATATAAAGGCAGGTTATTACAATCAAGTAGAACTACCATCATACATTTGAATTAGCTGATACAATGTTTGCTATTTTAATGTTCTCTTTACAAAGAAATTATTTTCATTGTCTAGTTAGTTGAATACTTAGTAGTATTCATTATGATTTGCAGCAGACGATATAATGCAAATAAAATATGCAATCAACACATTATACTAGGGCCATTACAAATGTAAAGTTAGTCATAAATCATTTTGTAAATAACAATAACACAGTTACATGTATAGAGGTATGAGGTACAGACCTGATGTTCCAACCAGACAGGTGACGTGTCTGGTGGGCAACCGCCCGACGGTTCATGTCGGGACGTTGTACATAATATGCTAGTAGAACGGTAAACTTTGCTTGCGCGATCCACGTGACGTCAGTGTGATGCGTACTTCGCATGTGGCGATGTAAATGCCGCCACAGTTACGAACAACATTAGTACTGCTTCATAAGAGCGAGCGAGAGGTCGACACTAACTTCGCGTTTGTAATGGCCCGTCTGTAATAACCATAAAAAGCTTAACACTTACAGGGTTACTTACTGGTGATAGCACAATCTCCCTATATTTCTTAAGATACAGCTTCAAAGGCTCCACGTAGTTGTCAAAGCCCAGTGCGTTCATCGCAAACAGGACGTCTTCACCGTTGATAGTTTTTCTCTTCTCCACTTGACACCGGTCACTCGCTTCGCTTGTTACAAACGAGATGAACTCTGATATGCATTCTTGGACACATTCACGTGCATCCTTTGCTATCTACAATATTTAATAGGGATGTCATACAGTGGACCCTCAGACTTCAAAACCCAATTGATAAAAAGTAAAAAATTAAAACATTTTTCTCAATTATTATAATATTGTTGTTAGTACAGAGAGAACATTGAAGTTCTTACATATACATTTTTAGCTAAAATTGTGTGGAACAATTTAGATAATCAATTTATCCATTTTAGACAACACAGACTTGTCCTACTGCAAGGAAAAGGCCATCCTGCATAAACATAAAATAACCCCATTGCCATGCCATCTAGAGCAAGCATGAACTTGAAAATTGATAATCCATACTAATATTATAAATGCGACAGTGTATCTGTCTGTTACCTCTTCAGACTTAAACCGCTAAACCAATTTAGATAAAATCTGGTATAGAGATAGTTTTGAGTCCCGGGAAAGGACATGAGATACTTTTTATCCGATATTCCCACAGGATCGAAACTTATGCGGGTGAAACCGCAAGGAGAAAAAAAGAAGGACGAGAGTTTTATTTTCAAAAAGCATCTTACCTTTCCATTTTCAGGTATTGCTCTCTTCATTATCTTGGCAATATTAGCAATAGGCAGAAATCTGTCCTGTTCTCTCAGTGGGGCGTTCTTACTACCTGAATCTGAGTTATTCTCTTCATCTGAAAAACCAAGATATAATTTAGGTGCAGTAAAAATTACTATACAGTAATTTCCATCTTGCGCCGAATGCCACGCATCTGTGCACTTGATGATCTGATGACAGCGTCAGTGAACGGAGTTCATGAATTTTGAACCAAACAAGTTAAAACTTTTTGCCATAGGTGTGCTAAGCAGAATTTATTTATTTATTTGGAAACTCAACAGCTTATAATTAAAATTACATTAGTTATGAATGTTCAATCCACTATCAATGAACAGTCCAATGCAGTTGCGTCAAAGTAACAGCATCTTACAGTCTGCATACACTGCTCAGTGATAGCGAAATGATGACAATTATCACTTAAGCCAATAACAGAGTTTCACGGCATTGAAAAAGCTAGGTTAACTAGAACTAGAATGATCTAAGGAACCATACAATTTACTGAGTTTACTCAATAACAACATAAAATTCAGAATTCTGATTAGTTTCAGATTATAAATTGAAGGCCATCCAATTAGTTTACTTTGGGGAAACTTAGGTACAGACTCCAGCACATCAAGCTACTACAATCTGTCAAATTTCTTCAATAGATTTTCAACTTTATCCCTACACCGTACGGTTCAAGGTTGATTGGGAAAATTTTACTGTTTCGGTTAGGTTGACTTGCTGGTGTCTGTACATAATTACTGTTAATTAATTCTTGGCTACGATACAGAAGTGGATATTATGCTTTGTCAGTTCTCTAATATTCGTCGAAGAATAATTAAGTGTGACAGGACAGAATTATGACTAGAGAATATTATGTACAAACAGCCCTTGAGTACATACCTAAAACATCGTCAGAGTTCACGACATATTCGCAACGAATGTTATTCTCCTCGTCGACGAGATATCCGTTGTCTAGGCGCACCAAATCATTGCCAATTTCATCGTTTTCCATGGTTTATGTGGTATATCATAAAGAAGTCACAACCGAGTAACGAGGTTATTTCTTACAGAAGACACAAAGCGTAATATCTTAATCATATGAAATTAAAAGTACTGAAAATATTAAATGAAAGTAGTTCTGATTATTATTCAGATATTATTATAATTCTATTCTATCCAAAAACCACAATAATGTTTACAACGCCACAAGACATTGAACATAGACAAGCTGAGTAGCTGACACTTGCGTCATGCAAGTGTCAGCTACCACAAATATAGATAATCAAATTATATAGTGAGTGACAACCTACTCTATAAGCCAAAGCTACCATAGACGGATAGTCATTATCAAAACTCTGAAATTCGACTAAAAGTAAATTACATAGTAGGAATGATGTGTTTTCTTGACTAATGATGTAAAAAATTAAATACTTGGTTATTTAAAAATAAAAACCTACAACATGTTTTGTTCTAAATTTTACTATTACCATCTTTTTTTTTTTTTTTGCGGATGGGAAATCATCAAATGACCCCTCCCGCTCTGGGTGGAGCGGAAGGGAGTGTCAGACTCTTACTGACTAAAACCCACCCGTGTTCCTTCCATAGCCCTATACGTGTACTGTTTTTTGTACTATTACCATCTTTATACCGTGTTTTTATGTAAATAAAAGATTATTATTTAAATGTATTTGACATATCTTGGGACCCTGGGGTCGCAGACATCTATAAGACGTGGCAGGGACCAAAGCCAACTCGCAGAGGCCCCTGAGGGGCCTCTGCGAGTGGGCTTTGGTAGTTTGGTCCCTTATCGAAAAACACTTTAGTAATAGGTACACACCTTGATTTAAAACTACATTGTATTTTTATTACTACTATCCACAATTCAAGTTTATATCTTCAGCGGTTTTGAGCTTTATTGTAATGGATAGATTATGGTTAATGAAGTAAAGAAACAATCCAAAAATTAAAACTAATCAACCATTGAAAGATTAAGTTAAGAGATTTTAGTAAGTTTTTGCCAGTCTATCAAAAAGTACTCTGTGGTTTTTGCACAACACTAAAAATTCTCCGTTCCGCGATGTAGGTTGTTGGAAGATAATTTTTCAATATCACAATAAATACAATTCATCTAATTACCACAACTACAATATCGGAAAACAGTGGGTAGCGCCATTGTATAACGGTGTGCGCCGCTGCCTAAGTAACTGGTAAAATAGGTTATTTTCAGTTTGGGGTCAGTGCACAACAAACGCTTATCAAGCATTACTATCGCAAATAATTGGCATATAAAGCAATCAGAATGGGTGTACCGAAGTTCTTCAGGTATACAAGCGAGAGGTACCCTTGCCTCAACGAGCTGGTGAAGCAGTATCAGGTAAACAACTTCTTTAGAACAGTTCTTTTGTCGTCTTAGAGGTAGGTACTTACTTACCCTAGAAGAAAACAATTATTTCATAACTAACTGAAATTATTTACCTTGGGAGGACTGTAATTGTTCTGTAAACTCCTATTTGAAATTCGTGTTACTAACACTATTATCATTCTACTTTTATTACTTCTTTGAGAAGAAAAGAAAGGCTTTTCCTAATAATATTCAAAAGCCCTATATTCCTATACTTACCTTCATCAAGCAAAGTGACCTATTATTTGTGGTGTCATAGTTAATTAGTTAAATACCCAGCATTTCAAATATGAGCTGTTATTTACATGTAAACATTGTGATAATGTTGCACAGGTATTTTTCATAGCATGCCACAATGTTGATCGCCACAGCTTTAAAATTATCCAAGCTTATGGATAATCCAATATTTCTTACTCTTTGCCTTAACTTTCATGTTATATACATTTGTATCATGTTTGTCAGTTAAATGGTCGACATAATGTGATCAACTGCCACATATCGACGGTGAAGTGCCAATACCTCCTAACTGACAAAGTCAAACATTTACACTAACTGAAATAAAACGTTCAAAAATAGACACGTTGGTTTAGTTGGGAGGTATATATTTCCACATTTTAATTGAATTGATGTTGCAACCTATGGAGGCCTATGTCCAGCAGTGGATGTCTTTCGGCTGAAATGATGATGTTGCAACTAAAAATACACTGAGGCGATTTCACTAAAACCTGCGAATAACGCCTTTAAATTCAAAACAATATAAAAAAGAAAAATTTTCAAAAACTGTCAGTTAGGAGGTATTGGCACTTCGCCGTCAATATGTTGTAGAATGAAAAAGTTAACATGTGTAATCTACCATTTGTTACTTAAAAATTGCTTACCTGTTTCAGATTCCAGACTTTGACAATATGTATTTGGATATGAATGGAATAATTCATAACTGTTCACATCCCGATGACTCAAACCCGCATTTCCGTATAACGGAAGAGAAAATATTCCAAGACATATTCCATTATCTCAGCATACTGTTTCAAATTATTAAGCCAAAAAAGTTGTTCTTTATGGCTATTGATGGAGTAGCCCCCAGGGCGAAGATGAACCAGCAAAGAGGCAGAAGGTAATAATATTACTGGTTACAGTCAGCCTGCATCAACCTACTGCTGGGCAAACACTCTCCCCATGACTTCCAGTTCTTTAAATCCATGGCCCACTTTAGAACACTGATTGTGTTTT
The DNA here is from genome assembly GCA_948474745.1 of Oligia latruncula. Lineage (NCBI taxonomy): Eukaryota > Metazoa > Arthropoda > Insecta > Lepidoptera > Noctuidae > Oligia > Oligia latruncula. Next base: position 16,782,872 of record OX419686.1, read on the forward strand.
TATTATTATTACTTCAACATTATTTATGCTGTGCAATACATATCGACGCATGAACGGCAAAATTGACTAAGCGACACAGGTTTATAATGTTGCTTAGTAAATTTTGCCTTTCAAGCGTTGATATGAAATATAAATCACTTTGATAACTTTATAAGTAGCATGCTTACAACATACATAATTATGTATATCTTGCTTGCTTGTTTTCACAGTTATTACCTTTTGCCAAGAAAGTATTGTTGTGTACCTGTCTTTAAAACTCGTTAACTCATGTTTTAGACCTATGAACAACTAGTTCCTCTCATCAGATGAGTGCTGCTGTCATAGTATGCTTGAAAACAGAATTACATCTAAAGGACAGACAACAAAATGTCACAATCTTTGTAGAATTAATTTTCCCCTTGTCTGTTAAGCAAATCTATTAAGTTTGGTACAATAGAAAAAGTACTTGTGTCTCATTAGTGACTAAACAAAAACACTGCTTATTGTTCTGTATAATTTGCCTTGTAATTGAAAGAAATTGAGAACAGAAATAATTTTAATCAAAATTTTAGGTTTAGGTCAGCAAGGGAAGCAGAAAAATTGGAAGAAGAAGCTAGAGAAAAAGGTACATAATGTATTTATTCATCTATATAGTAATAATAAAGCTGAAGAGTTTGTTTGAACATGCTAATCTTTGGAACTACCAGTCGGATTTGAAAATTCTTTTTTGCATTTGAAAGCCCAGTTATTGAGGAAGGCTCTAGGCTATTTACGATCACGCTAGGGCTCTTAGGAGACGAGCAAAAAGAAAAAAAGTAAGAAGGAACGCGAAAACGAACTATAAGCGGGCAGTAGGCGATGCGATGCGACGGGGTCGGGGACCAAGAAATTTTACGCGGACGAAGTCGCGTGCAGTAGCTAATTGTTTAATATAAATGTTGTTAAACTGAAAGTGAAAGTTTGACAAAATACCCTATTTAAACTGTCTGATTCCCAAAATTTGACAATATACTGTTTATGTTGACTTACTCCTGTGATATGGTTGCCCTATATATTATGCTATGATATCAACATGTGCATTAATTATAAATAGAAATATCAAAGCTTTGCAATAAGCGATTATACAAAAACTCACACCTTCCCATGAGGGTAGGCAGAAACTACAGAATTCTACCTGCTATGAGCCTAACATACTCCTTTAACCTCATGTACTCTCATACTCATACATTTGGTCATACACGCACGCCTGTTGCAAGTATCTACTACGCACCTGAAATTTTTGAAGAACATCAGTGAATATACACTACAATAAATATATTTGACCCAATGTATTTTGTCACCTGTGAAAAGCAAATCAAAAGTGAAACTTGAATTGTACGCTCTTAAGCTTTATTGGTATAATAGTGCAATTTTGAGCGCCTTAGTTACAATATAAATTGGTGTCTAAAGATCATGTCCGCTTCTATGCAAAGTCTAAGTCAAATCATTCTTTTTTTTTTTTTTTTCATTTTAAACAGGAGGTCTATTCCCTAAGCACGATATCCGTAGTTTCCGCCAAAGTAACGGGCGTTGCTTCGCCGTGTCATTTACGGACAAGATTAATTTGGGACCCGAACTAAATTAATGACAACATGATTTGACAGTTGTCCTTACTTCCGATGTGATTTATCCGTCCGAAAAAATGAATTTGTTATCTGTTTTAACGGTAGTACTACTTTTGGACAGGCCCGTATCTTCGTCGACAGACAGAGAGTACGCCCCCAGGCCATCTTACTTTCGTTTCGACGGTACATCTATCATGTCTCTTATAATATATTGTTTGGGCCCAGTAGGTGACCCCATTTATTGAGGCGTCAGAGAGGTGTTGTTCAAAATCAAAATATTTTATTTCACATAAACCATATTTATTTCATATGCACGGTTCCAATTGGTCGTTTCCTATGGAGAAGAACTGGCAAGAAACTTCACGGTTACTCTTTTTAAAAATAATTGGCTTTTACAATGTTTTCAAATTACAGTAGGTATGGGAGGACAGCGCAGGCCTGTCAACAAGTACCAGGTACTTGATAAAATAAAAAATGGTCTACAGATCTAAAGTCTACAAGGCCTACAAAGTTCTCACGTTTACAAAATAAGAATCTATCAAAAGGTTAAATAAAAAATAAAAACCTACTAAAACCAAGTGATATGATTCCTATTACAACCACTAATTCCGATCGTCAAGGGTGCAAGTGAACGGGCATTTGGGACACTAGCAGAAGTAGTCTATTAAAAAGCACTTTTGAATGTCAATATTTACAATAAAATAGAATTGATTCTAGATGCCCCTTCCAAAAGTTTCGTATGGAGAAGAATGAGCAAGAACCTCCATAGTAACTCTGTTTAAAAAGCTAGTTTTCTAATTTTTGCACTCTTATCTTTACTTCATTTGCACAGGCGAAGTACTGCCAACGGAGAAACGTTTCGACAGCAACTGCATCACGCCAGGCACCGTGTTTATGGCACGCCTGCATGAACAGCTCAAGTACTTCGTCAAGTCCAAGATGTCCACTGACCCCCTGTGGTCCAAGGTTAAGGTCGTATTGTCGGGGCATGAGGTAAGCAAGATTGTACGGAAACGTGCTAGAAAAGACCTAAATGGAATAATTAACAAGTTATAGTTTATGTTATTGAAAGTTTTTAATGTGTAATTCTCTAAAAGACATATGAAAACCGTTAGTTTTTACCATCGGTGTCAATAATATCTTCTAAGAAAAACAACTAGTGACCCCGGCCTCAGGCAGACAGTTGAAAATCTAAGGTTTCATGTGTCAAACTAATGGTGGAAAACAAATTTTAACTTGCCAAAGAAAATTCTGCACAAACTAAACGCGCATTACATAAAAATACACACATACAATGTAGCCAAAAGCCACATATTCAACAAATTAGCCATCAAGTAGCTTAGTGATATGGACAATCCTAGAGAAACAACTTTTTCATACTATTTAGGGGTAATACATAGATAAAAAACCAATACTTTGAACGACCTCATTCTTAATGCGAACCAATTTCAACAGACACCAGGCGAAGGCGAGCACAAGATAATGGACTACATCCGATGGTCCCGCTCTCAGCCCGACTACGACCCCAACACCAGACACTGTCTGTACGGGCTGGACGCCGACCTCATCATGTTGGGCATGTGCACGCATGAGCCGCACTTCGCACTGCTTAGAGAAGAGGTAATTATAATTACATTCAAGTTTTGTTACACAAAACACGCCTGTATTCCCGAAAGGGGTTGACAGAACTGCTTAGTATAATGTACACTTACATTTAAAGCCAAAAAGCTCTGATGCAATAATAAAAGTTGTAGCATTTGAACAGTGTTTAGTAAACGATGCACGCTCAGCAGATGCGCTTGCGATGTACCTAGACCCAACAAGTGAGTCTTTTCAAATAGGATTGAAGATTTACATTAATGGAGCCTAGCATACCTACCCGTTGTAGGTTTCATGTGTGGTCGCCATTTTGAAAAAAGAATGGCGGACTGGTAGGTATGCCACGGTCCTTCAAAGCCCTTTCATTATTGTTTTTAATTTTGTGGAAATTGTATTTTGAAGCTTCCTGTCTAAACAGCTACAACTTGATACCAGTATTTCTCAAATATTTAATATACTAGCTGCGCCCCGCGGTTTCACCCGCATAAGTGTCGATCCCGTGGAAATATCGGGATAAAAGTAGCCTATATGTTAATCCAGTGTGTCAGCTACCTCCATACAAAATTTTATCAAAATTGGTCCAGCCGTTTGAGCGTGAAGAAGTAACAAACATATAAACACACACACACTCACAAACTTTCGCCTTTATAATATTAGCGTGATTATGTCTAATTATTTGGTCTCCTATACAGGTAAAATTCGGCAGATCGACACAGCGCGCAACAAGTCCAGAAGAGACTAATTTCTACCTCCTACATTTATCATTGTTAAGAGAATATTTAGAACAAGAGTTTATAGCTATTAAGGGCAACCTGCCCTTCCAGTACGACATAGAGAAGATTGTCGATGACTGGGTACTCATGGGCTTCCTAGTGGGCAATGATTTTATTCCCAACTTGCCTAATATGCACATAAGTAATGATGCCTTGCCTGTTCTGTATAAGACTTATATGACGGTGTTGCCTACTTTAGATGGTAAGTAAACTTATTGAAATAATAATAATCATAGAAACGATGGATGGACTGTGTGAGCAGTAGCGGCGCTAGGGTGGTGCGAGCGGTGCGACGGCACCGGGCGCCGTCATGAGAGAGGCGCTGAAATCAACCGAAATGCCACCACCACGTCTTAAAAATATTTTCAATAACAATCTTCTCGCACACCTAGGACAATTAATTATCAAGCACAGCTTGACAACACCGATTTTATTTGCCCTCACCGTACTTAGGTCGCGCGAAAAAGTGTCCATACTGAGAAGACTGGTGGTCGCATTTCGGTTGATTTCAGCGCCTCGACGATCGGCTTTATAGTAAGTTACTATCATCAATGACTGGTACCTGGATGATAGTAACTTACTATAAAGCCGATCGTCCACAAGCAAGCAAGCAAATAGCAACTGCATATGCATATATCATAGGAACATGGTAGGTACATAGAGAGGCGCCACGTTAAGATTTTGCACCACCTAAAAAGAATTCTAGGGTCGGCGCTGTGTGAGTGATAATATTTTTGGTTAGAAAGGGTGACTACCGAGATGACGTCTACTAGAGAAAAATATGGAGGAAAAAGACATGTTGCGCCGATACCAAATAAATTAGATAAGGGCAGGAGAATGATGATGATGATGAATTATTATTTCATTTAAAATGTCTAACGGTCTCTGCGAGTTGACTTTGGCCTCTCGTACCTGCCTTCCAATGGTTCGGGATATATATCAAAGACAAGTTGTAATAATTTCTTTAAACACTTCAAAGTCACAAACATCTGTGTAAACCCTGGCTCTTGTACTAGGAGTTCCTGTATCACAAGAGCCAGAAATGATACTCATATTTAGTTTTTACAACAAGGTCAAAATCAGCTGTTACAGTATCATCTGTGAATATTCATAGCATTGGCATTTTGTTGGTGTTAAAAAATTTATGTAACCCTAGTTTCTGAAAGATTTTCCATTCAATTTATGTTGTCATCAAATCTTTCTATAAGTTGCGTTTATACGTCATTATTCAGGTAAACGATCACGTATTCCCGCGATATTCGCTTTCGGTTAGGACGCAGGGCAATGTTCTGCCTGGTAATTTAACAGAAAACAAAATGGTCGAAACAGCCCTTTTTTCTTCAGGTTATATAAACGAAGCGGGTGACCTCAACCTGCGAAGGTTCGAAGTGTTCATGCAAGAACTAGCTAAGATAGACACAGAGAAGTTTCAGGACACGTACGCGGATCTCAAGTACTTTGAGGCCAAGACCGGCAGGCGACCTAATGCTAATGAAAGAAGAGAGGTATGAGAAAAGGTTTTGATGATATTTTTGTACTAAAAGAAGCCATTAGTTATTTTTTGTTCTATCAGTCTTCAGTAAATTACTTAAGTGGCAGAGAGCAGGGCACATTGCTCGCAGAGCAGATGGCCGATGGGGCCGAAAGGTTCTGGAGTGGGGACCGCGTACCGGAAGACGTAGCGTTGGAAGGCCTCCCACAAGGTGGTCCGACGACCTTGTGAAGGCCGCAGGAACCGGTCGAAGTGGAGGTGCTTAGGGGAGGCCTATGTCCAGCAGTGGACGTCTTTCGGCTGAAATGATGATGATGAGTCCTAAGTATTTAGTATATTTTATGTTCGTTACTGTGAGTAGTGGTGGCCAACTGGTAATGACCGCGACTTCCGAGTTATTGGTCGTAGGTTCGTGGTGGATTACGGCCCACTCCCTCTCACAGATAGGCTGTGTCCCAGCAGTGGGAACATTATAGGCTGATTATGCTTACGTTCGTTACTATACAACATAATTTTTAGTATATGCGAAACCCGAAACACGTGTCCAGTATTTTTATGTAAAGAATCTATGTACAACATTTCATATCTGTATCAAGAAAAATCACAAAGTTATAAGCTTGTTAAGTTACCTGTTTGTCCGTACAAAAATATGCTCACCCGCGCCGCTCGCGCCGCGCCGTCTTACGCTCATTCATAATAGTACCTAGGTACCTAACCGTTCGGCGCGAAGATTGGATATCCTACTTAATGTCGCTCGGTGTCCAACTTTTAACCTTTTTAAAATATTTTTGGGACAAAATATAACATGGGGTAAAAATTATTGGAATCGTTTCAGTTACTTATTCTGAACAAACTATATTCAGGTTTCGCATATACTAAAAATAACGTTGTATAATCGGGAATCATAACTACATATAAGTTCACAATGTTTTAACAATTTAATGGCTACACGCACATATGCCTTTTTGTACATATTGAGTAGTGCGAATACTCACGGTAACACGAGACAACTCTAGATCTTCCAAGTACTATGGGAGCTCAAACATAGGAAAGTTGTTGCATTTCATGAGTAACAGGCAATCATTGCAACTTAAACCTTGTAGAATGTGCTTTCGTGATTTACAATTAGTTATTATGATGTTTTAGTCATTAGCAGCTATGTATGAGAGGTTCATTTTATTTCGCAGTACAAACCTAATAACGACGAGACGTTCAACGTGAACGTAGATGACATCAAAGCTAACAAACCAGATGATGAACTGCAAGCACTCATCAATGCCACACACGATATGGTATGTATGAGACTAAACCAGATTAAGGGCCTTATAAGGCTAAAAGTCACCCAAAGGGCAATGGAGAGGGCTATGCTTGGAGTTTCCCTGCGTGATCGAATCAGGAATGAGGAGATCCGCAGGAGAACCAAGGTAACCGACATAGCCCGAAGAATTGCCAAACTTAAGTGGCAGTGGGCAGGGCACATTGCTCGCAGAACAGATGGCCGATGGGGCCTAAAGGTTCTAGAGTGTCGATCGTAGAAGACGTAGCGTTGGAAGGACTCCTACAAGGTGGTCCGACGACCTTGTAAAGGCAGCAGGAACCCGTTGGATGCGAGAAGCACAGAACCGGTCGAAGTGGAGGTGCTTGGAGGAGGCCTATGTCCAGCAGTGGACGTCTTTCGGCTGAAATGATGAAACCAGATTAGCTAACAAAAATAACATAACACAGAGTATTGCTGTCCTGTTGTTGCCGATAAAACGAGAAAGAGATGCAAATTAGATCAATCAAATTAAATTGGGTAGTTGCAAAAAATATTTGGCTACAAAGAACTAAAGACCAGTCTGAGTAGACAACAAATAAAGGTGTATGAATATATGCTACGCCGACAAAGTCAAAGTCAAATCATTTATTTCAAATAATTAATGATTTGACTTTGACTTGACCGACTCCAAGTAAAGTGGATGACGTAGCGTTGGAAGGCCTCCCACAGATGGACCGATGATCTTGTGAAGGCCGCAGGTATCTGCAGGATGCGGGAAGCACAGAGCTTGTCGAACTGATGGTGCTTGGAGGAGACCTATGACCAGCAGAGACGTCAGACGTCTTTCGGCTGAAATGATGTTGTTGAAGGATGAAGAGCATTTAATTTTTTCCTGTCTTTCTTGTTTGGCATGATAGTATCTTTCTTGTTTTTTAAATGGTTTGGTGTATAACGGGCTGGTGTCCGCAACTCTACGTCAAAGCGCGTATTTTAGGTACAGTTTCCAAATGGTTAAAGCCTTTGTTTCAAAGTTTATTGAAATTTCGTTTCTTTTGCAGTTCCTTGATGAGGATGATGTAGATAATGAAGATGGGTATGAGGAGACCAGTGATGGTAAATATGCTTTATGTTAAAAACTTCAAGGAGGTCAATTCTCTGTCTCTTATGTACTCAAGTTCGATGTTCATTTATTTTGCAGAGGAAGCAAATATGGCAATGGAGTTCATTCTACACAAAAAGGATTATTACATGAACAAATTAGACTATTCCAAAGTAACAGAGTAAGTTGATCAATACTCGCTTTTTACAGTTAAACACATGCCACAGTTCAGTTGATAAATACTGGGACAATCAAATGTTGTTGGCTTGGAAAGAAAAGGGATAAAATCAACCTAAAGTTCTCGAAGAAACTGATGAAAAAAAAAACGCGTCAAATACATAACCTCCATTTTTGAAGTCGGATAATAAGACCGTTTGATTCTTCAATTCAAAATTTTATATTGTTTAAGTGATGCGATTCCAGCAGTATTGTATTTATATATCTTGTTTGTTGGACGCAAGCGGCCCAGACCCGTTCATTAAGGGAATATACGGGGGCGGCCTGTGTCCGGACAAGGACGTCTTCCGGTTAATATGATCACATATCTATCTACACACGGGTGTTTGGTAAATACGTGCAAACTACGTGCCTACAGATTGATCCGACTTTTAGAAAAATCGATTGCCAAATATCGATACTTTTTGTAAACTGACGAACAACACTATTGAACCGGGATATCGATTTTTTTAATCGATAAAATCTGTAGGCACCTAGTCCTAATACCGTTCGCGTTGATGTGTAAAGTAAATTCTGTAGTTCAAAAATGTTTTCTTTGAAAATAATTTTAATAGGGAAATATGAGGTATGTCAAATTTAAGCAAAAGTAACCTTATTATCAATGACCTTATAGTTATTATTCTATTTCGAAATTCTATTTACATATTGCAAAGGATCAATTGTTTTTTGTTCATTAGTTGGCATAAAACAAGACAAATAGAAAAAAATAGACAGCTGAGCCAACTTTTGAAGTGGCCAACAAATAACCAGACAACAAAAACCATAACATACTCTATGTATTTCTATGTACTTTATAACCACCAAAACCTTGCAGTGATTTACCAAACACCCTATAACTTTAAAAGAAAGCTGTATCTTTAGCTGTAACTTCCTTTAAAGGGAGGTGTTGGCTGATCAAGCGGAGGGATACGTGCGGGCGATACAGTGGAACCTTCACTACTACTACAAAGGCTGTCCATCCTGGTGTTGGTACTACCCACATCACTACGCGCCATACATCTCCGATGTTAAAGGGTTCAAGGATCTGAAGATTGATTTCGAACTTGGAGAGCCTTTTAAACCTTTTGAACAGGTGATTATGTTATGTCGTAATTAATGTTAGGTCCTTTTGTTTTGTAAACTTTTGAATTAACCTGTAGCGGTATCTACAACGCCACATGCAAACAACGCGTCATACTGACGTCACGCAAATCCTGCATCGCGCAAGCAGAGTTTTCCCACAACTAGCATAGATACAACGGCCTGACATGAACCATCGGGCAGTTGCCCGCCAGACACAACACCCGTCTATTCGGAGGATCCTCCCTTTTCTATGGAGGATGAGTGAACTTTACACCCTGTTCCTCATACCTCTATAAACCTAAACTGCGTTAAACCCCGAAGGATTAGGCAGATGTGTCGTTCACCCACTTTTTGATAGATTTGTTTAATGTCAGAGGGGGCAAGCCTAATGCGATTAACAACGGGTGAAAGTTATGCCATGAGCGTTTATTGGGTTTATCGTAAGCATAACAACATCAACATCGAACATGTGTTCCCGAAGAGGTACCTAACAGTAACACCCACATTTCGCTAGTTGTAAAGACACGTGTAATAGAAGACGAGTATATTTCCATTAACCAAACACAAATCCAAATTCCGGGCTGTTACTGAAAAAACACAACAACAGTCTCTCGGGGGCTCGAACTCAAGTCCTACGTTTAGAGCCTTCGCGCTACCACTAGAACTAACGAAGCGAAGCGTTGAATAATCGTTCATATTAAAATGCTTATTTATTTATTATTAAAAACTTTCTTATTATTGACTTACATGTTGAAATAAGCCTCCTGCCGGTCGATCCTGTCAAAATCTCACCGTGAAAACTTAGGTGAAGTGAGTTTGTTTTTGCTAGGAATTGACACTATTGACAGCTCACTCCACGCTCACTTCACCTAAGTTTTCACGGTGAGATTTTTACAGAATAGCACCGCTGTCGATTCTGTCAAAATCTCACAGTGAAAACTTAGGTGAAGTGAGTTTGTTTTTGCTAGGAATTGACACTATTGACAGCTCACTCCACGCTCACTTCACCTAAGTTTTCACGGTGAGATTTTTACAGAATAGCACCGCTGTAATTGTTAATTATTTTTTAATACTTATGTTTTTTCTTTTCTTTATTTGGTGTGCAATAAAGAATATTCTACCCATTTACTACGTTGCAGCTTCTAGCAGTACTTCCAGCAGCAAGCAAGCAACTACTACCGACTCCGTTTCACGACCTAATGACTGATGAAGATTCCCCAATAGTACACTACTATCCGCTGAACTTCGAGACCGATCTCAATGGGAAGAAAAACGACTGGGAAGCGGTCGTTCTCATCCCGTTTATTGATGAGGTAAGAATGAACGAAGAGCTTTCATCAAAGACAGACCTGTTGCTGGGTGTGTAACGCCACTTCTACTCAGTTTTAACACTTGGAAGTGGTTAATGGTGGGCGTTTAGGAGGCTGCTTTTTTGTAACTTTGACATTCCAAAAGTACTGATTGTTAGTAAATTTTTCATAAAACATTACATAAATGCAAAATTACTGATAAGTAGTACTTAGTAGTAGATTAGTTACATCGTCAACACAACACACAATACAAATTACACACAACAAGTTTGTTGTATTTTTTTTATTGTCTTGCAATTCGAAATATTATTAGGTAAACTTTATGTATTAGGTATGTGTGGCTGTTGTAAAGAAACGAAGTTTATCAACGTGTTCCTTTAAATATATCTGCGTGTAATTCATAGGTTAATCTTCTATCAGCAATGGAGCCCTGTTATCAGAGATTAACAGAAGAAGAGAAGAAACGTAACTCCCATGGACCTATGATGGTCTACAACTGGACTCCACAAAACCAAGGTATAATAAACTCTAATTCCATTCAGCATGACAAACATATATTCTAAGTATTCCAAGTAATTTTCTCGAATAGTTATAATTTTGATTGACTTTGTCTCTGTCACCTCTGACCTAGACTAGAGTCAAGAGCAAACACATTACAAAAATAAAAAAAAATGATTCTAATCATTCAACTCAGTTAAAGTTGAGGCCAAGTCTTATTAGATATGGTTTGATCTCTGGTTAAGCCCATTTTGTGTATGAGATCGAACATCAATTCATTAGCCTGATTCATATTTTTTTTTTAAAGTTTGTCCTAATTTATTTAGAGTCGGCATAACATGTTTTTTTATTAATTATTCTCTATTAGTCGTCATCTCGATATTCATCCTCCTTTCTACCCATATCTTTCACACAGTCCATCAGTTATTTCTTTAGTCTTCCCTTACTCTTATAGCCATCCGCATTTATACTCAAAACTTTCCTCACAACATTTTCCTCATTTTCATCGAACTAGAAACTATTTATCTATTATATTCTGAGTTGAGCTGCACGATTTTTGAGAAATGCGTGCACTGATAGGACAGGTCCTCTCAATCTGTGTGGTTCTTTCCTCAAAAGACCATTTCAGACACCAATCTACATGGTCTTTACACGATCTGACCAAGATTTTCGTGCACTGATTGGACAGGTCCGCTCAATCTGTGTGGTTCTTTCCTCAAAAGACCATTTCAGACGCCAATCTACATGGTCTTCACACGATCTGACCAAGATTTTTTCTGGACTTTTATAAGAGACTGTGACCTCTGAGTTTGTTTCGGCCTTTCTTCTCAGAGTAGTCAGATAGGAAACGCCGTCCTCATCTAGTTTAAAAAAATATAATTGACGTGTAAAACTGTACAAACCTACTTACAGAAAATAAATCATTTATCATTTATTCTCATCACATAATATCTATACTCTCCATAAAACAGGTGTAATGCTAGCCCCAGAGTTCTTCCCTGCCATATCTGAGTGCTACGCCAGAGAGCATCAAGTATGGAGACAAGAGATAGAGGTGCCCGGCAGTATGCTACGTAGAGGCATGCTACCCAACGCCAAGAGAGACATGCTGTTCCCGGGCTTCCCGACCATGAGGCATCTGAAGTATCAAGTAAGTAGTCGTTACAGACAAGAGATAGAGGTGCCCGGCAGTATGCTACATAGAGGCATGCTACCCAACGCCAAGAGAGACATGCTGTTCCCGGGCTTCCCGACCATGAGGCATCTGAAGTATCAAGTAAGTAGTCGTTACAGACAAGAGATAGAGGTGCCCGGCAGTATGCTACATAGAGGCATGCTACCCAACGCCAAGAGAGACATGCTGTTCCCGGGCTTCCCGACCATGAGGCACCTGAAGTATCAAGTAAGTAGTTGTTACAGACAAGAGATAGAGGTGCCCGGCAGTATGCTACGTAGAGGCATGCTACCCAACGCCAAGAGAGACATGCTGTTCCCGGGCTTCCCGACCATGAGGCACCTGAAGTATCAAGTAAGTAGTTGTTATAGACAAGAGATAGAGGTGCCCGGCAGTATGCTACGTAGAGGCATGCTACCCAACGCCAAGAGAGACATGCTGTTCCCGGGCTTCCCGACCATGAGGCACCTGAAGTATCAAGTAAGTAGTTGTTACAGACAAGAGATAGAGGTGCCCGGCAGTATGCTACGTAGAGGCATGCTACCCAACGCCAAGAGAGACATGCTGTTCCCGGGCTTCCCGACCATGAGGCATCTAAAGTATCAAGTAAGTAGTTGTTATAGACAAGAGATAGAGGTGCCCGGCAGTATGCTACGTAGAGGCATGCTACCCAACGCCAAGAGAGACATGCTGTTCCCGGGCTTCCCGACCATGAGGCACCTAAAGTATCAAGTAAGTAGTTGTTATAGACAAGAGATAGAGGTGCCCGGCAGTATGCTACTTAGAGGCATGATACCTAACGCGAAGACAGACGCTGTTCCAAAGCTTCCTGACCATGAGGCACCTGAAGTATCAAGTACATCAATAGGTCGCATAGTCGGTGCATTTCACGATTTCGCATCAATCATTGCAATTGAAATCTTATGTCAATGACATAGAAGCAACTACAGATTGTGATCTGTGTAAAGTAAATATGGTACAACGCGTTTAAGAAAAAGTTTGGCTTTAAAGAGAGTCGTCTCTGTTTTATACCTCTGTTAGAGTTTCTAATAGTAGATTGTTTGCCAAGGGAGCAAACAACTATTTTGAAGGCGAGAGTGTTTCTTTGAATCCAGAGCACAGAGAGGGATTCAAAGTACTTCACTCGATCGTTGCTCCCGAAGTTGACACTACTTTTTATCGACCCGCTATGAAAAAATTACTAAGTGCAACTTATGAATAAGAATAGTACCTTCGTTTATTTATTTACATACAATTACGAACGAAGGCAGAATGCTTTTAGCGCCTTTTTTATTTTTTCACAAACTTTTTTTTTCTAATTTGGCTCGCGCGCGTTTTTCTTTATCATACAGCCTGATACTTGTTCATACAATGTTCGTGATTGGAACTTTTACTAACAATATCCACATTCCAAATTTAAATCACTTTTAGTCCCTACCTAGGGATTAAAGAGTTATTTTAGTCCCTATTTACGAAGAATATACACTAGCTCTTTTTGAATAAATGTGATAAAAACTTACATGTGTTATATTATGATAAATGTGATAAAAACTTACATGTGTTATATTATTACGCCCTTTGAGCCGTTCAGACTGAACTCTAAAATGTCTTCCTTTTTATCTCTTTCTTGAATTCCCTCGTTCATTTCACAGACAAGCCTCAAAAAAGGCAAAGTGAAAGTGTTCGACCAGCAATCTCGCAACGACAACATGATCGTGGAGATCATAAGAGAGACAGAGAAGGAAGATCCGGTTGAGAAGGCGGCGCAACAGTTGCTGGGCAAGGTCATATGGGTCGGATGGCCGCACCTTACTAGAGCCAAGTATGTAAAGTCTATTCAAATTATTATTATTATAAGCCTGTGTTGTCCCACTGCAGGATAAAGGCCTCCCTTCCCTCTCGCCACTTGTCCCGGTCTACTGCGATTGTGGGCCAATCCTTTAAGAAGGAGTCCAGCTTCAAACTTATGTTTCAAATTAATATTATTTCAAGTTAAACAAATATAAATTTTATTTTAATGCTTATTAAATTGATTTCAGAGTGACTAGCACTATTGATGAAAAAGTTATAAAAATGTTTGAAGTTGTAGCATAAACTGAACTTTATGGAGTAGGATTTAACGTTATTTTTCCATAAACTCATATTTGTTTACGTTTTTGGCAAATAAATCGCGAATGCAGATTATATTATTTATTTATTTATCATCGAGGTATCGAGGAAATACTTGAGTAAAGATGAAAAAGTACTCGTACTTTTTATAATGGAAGTTATTGGAATTTGCTTGACAAATACAAATAGCTGGGTCCACACCGAACGATCCAATGCGCTCCGATCGAGCGCGAGAGCAACGTGATTGAAATGTGGGGTCGGTGTGGACGTGTCGCGCGATCGGACCGCTCGCGGTGGAGCGGCTGATCCGAGCGCTGTCGGTTTTTGACAGTGCTCAAAGGCGCTTCAGTCGTTCGTCGATCGGGCAATCCATATCGTGCGTGTGTTCAACTGAACTCAATCTAGCTTAAACTTGGATCGGCAATGGAGCGCGCGCCAGGATCGCGGGTTTCCTAAAACGGATCGTGCGATAGAATCTCCGATACACGATCCACGGTGGATGGAGCACCGATTCAAATTTGGATCGTCCGGTGTGGACCCAGAATGTTAATAAATGCTATTCGAATGACAGATCATACATTATTTTCCTTTATCTTTGTATCAACATTTGTACAGAGTAATATCGGTGTCAGACGAGAAGATGCGCCTGCACCATGTGGACAAGCAGAACAACAACGTGAACGGAGAGCCGGCCTACACGACTGAGCCTAATTTCGGCAACTTGCACAAACAGTGGATCAGTGAGAGATCCACTATTATTGAGCAGTGAGTCGCTTTATTAAAATAATTATTGCTCAACTTTCTCTTGCCGTTATCACAATTTATTTGGTGTGCAAGATGTACAGTCAGTTATAGCAATTAGCTGCACCTTTGCATAAATGGTTGAGATTTTTTAGAATACGAATCGATAGAATTTTATGATTCTTTTATAGGTTATTTACTTTGCTCAAATAAATAAAATATAAAGTAATTATAAAATACTAAATTGTATTATAAAATTCTTCTAACTGACTGTACATCTTCCATACTTCTCCATACGTCATCTCGGTAATCACCCCCATTTCCAGCCATATAACCTTTCACAAAATTTATGATTGCTAATAATAATATATATATATAAGTTTACAATGATACACATAATTATTATCTTACAGGCTATAATTTCTTATTACAAATGAATTAGACATCTGTAGCCGAACTAGGCGAAAGCCTGTATTTCGGCTATCAGCGCCCAAACCCTCAAATAATAAACACTTAAAAATAGCCATCAAGTAGAGATGTTAACATTTTGTAGATTAAAAAAATTATATTAATAATGATACCAGGCAATTTTTGCCCAACTTCAGCCACTGCAGGGTAAAGGCTCTGTTCCAACACAAGGCAAAAGATCAAAACATTGTTGTGGGTCAAACTCTCGGGGTTCCAAATCCATACTAATATTATAAATGCGAAAGTGTGTCTGTCTGTTACCTCTTCACGCTTAAACCGCTGAACCGATTTAGATGAAATTTGGTATAGAGATAGTTTGAGTCCCGGGAAAGGACATAGGATAGTTTTTATCCCGATATTCCCACGGGATCGAAACTTATGCGGGTGATACCGCGGGGCGCTGCTAGTTAATAAATAAATTGTTAATACACGTGTATTCGCCCAGAAGATTTTATGTACAGTCAACAGCAAAAGTAGATGATCAAAATCACAAATTCAATACTAATGAACGGAGTTCGCGTCAGAACTGTGTGGCGTCGAAGTGTTTCAAAAGTATGTGATTGTAAATTATGCCAAACATTTACTACTAGTACAGCTGCCATATATTCATGATCAGTTTTGACTCCTATTGAATTTCTGATTTTGATCATCTACTTTTGCTGTTGACTGTACACTCTTAAAAAAATATACGTGTCGAATGCTCAAGCTGCTCTATTAATATGGTTAGAAAGAAACACATTATTTAAAAAAAGTTAAACAGTAATACTGCAACATTCGAAAGTTGTTCGAAGCATAGACTACAGTGTGTTTTCTGTTTCAGCAATATGAACCGTCTTGGAATTGAATTGGGCGATGTCAGAATCATAATCCATGCAGTCAATTTAAAAGGTGAGTTATTAAATCAAACTAAAAATGTTGCGAAGGCCTCCACGAGGCACAAGCATAAATACTTTACACTTAGGAAAAATTCAAAACTGATTTTCTGGACAAATAACGTATAATACAATCCTTTTTCATAAAAGTATGTTTTCGAAAATACTTTTTTATCAAAACATTAGGAGAAAATTGCTTTTAAATATTGCAAAGTCATATTGTTTATTATAAAAGTATTTATGCATGTGATTGTTCTTTTGTGTGCCTAAAATCTATAAAATATCTTCGAATTGTAGGTTTCAAATACATTATACAAGACAACGTGCGAATGGTTCAAGAGCCGGAATGGTGCAGTATCCCTTGTGGGTATGCTTCTCAGGCCGTAGTACGAGATGTTAGGGCTCACATCATACAAGAGGGAGGCAAGTTCAGTACGCCACAGGAGGCCTACCCGCCCGGAGACGGCGTGTTTCTACTCGCACAGGGACAGCATTATGGCATTCTTGCAACTGTGAGTAGTATTATGTACTGTTTCTGTGTATTTTCCAGCCGCACGTGTAAGCGAGGAGCCGACTGTCTACCGGATTTCGACCGGGTTCCAAACTATGTAAATTTTGTGCAAATATGTCATTTAACTACTTAATAAACGCTTCAATTTCCTTTAAAACATTGTAAAATGCGCTCGCTGTGCGGCGCCAGTAAAAATCGTAGTCTTTTTTGTGACTGCGGGAAGCTTGGCGAACAAATATCAACTTTGCATGTCTTGAAATAAAGTGGAAAATAAATAGAAAGAAAGAAAATACTTTGATTAGGAACAGACTAAAAAGAACACAGCATATTCTGCAAATAAATAAAACTAATCATGTGCCTCTGTCTACTTTGATGCTCTCGCGGATAACTTTGATTACAATGTCAGAACCTTTTATGACCCAGAATCATTCTTCTACTTACCGCTGAAACTTATTTTTTAAGAAAGCAGTTCCGTTATTTAATGTTGGTCTTCTTTACAGAGAGCGTGTTTTGATACCGTTGTCAAAAGATTGGTGAAAATTACGGATTTGTGAAACCGATCTATATTTTGCAGTCGTTGTTATGACAGCACCACTTTCTAACCCATAAAATCTAGTTCTCCGAAAGACTGACAACCAGTCTTACCAAGGGTTAAAGTGTTACCCAATAACTGGATTGTCAAGGTCAGATAGGCAGTCGCTCCTTGTAAAACGCTGATATTCAGCTGTATCCGGTTAGACTGGCAGCAAGCAGTAATGATGATTACTCGTGTTCCCGTCAGGTGGTGGACTCGGAGTCGGTCGCGCGCGGGCGCATCAAGGTGCAGGTGCGCGAGCGTGCCGAGCCGCGCGCCACTGCGCATGCGCACGCCGCGCCCTACCGCGCCGCCAACCACGCCGCCGCCGCCTGCGGTACGAAGCTACACTGCTTTTTCATATACTATTTTATCTCAAAAAACTGCAACCTAACAGCAATCTTATCTTAATGAGAATAAAGATACTGTGATTTTCACAGACTTTTCAGTGGCAGCAACTCATCATCTTATACAACATTATTTTTAGTATATGCGAAACCCGAAACACGTGTCTAGTAATTTTATGTAAAAAATCTATGCAAAATTTCAAAACTGTATCATGAAAAATCACAAAGTTATAAGCTTGTTAAGTTACCTGTTTGAAAACATGCTCACCCGCGCCGCTCGCACCGCGCCGTCTTGCGCTCATTGATAATAGTACCTAGGTACCTAACCGTTCGGCGCGGAGATTGGATAAAGTGTCGCTGGGTGTTCAACTTTTAACCTTTTTTAAATATTTTTGGGACAAAATATAACATGAGGTAAAAACTATTGGAATAGATTCAGTTACTTATTCCGAACAAACTATATTCATTCAGGTTTCGCATATACTAAAAATAACGTTGTATAATAATAATAAAGCTGAAAAGTTTGTTTGAACGCGCTAATCTCTGGAACTACCAATCGGATTTAAAAAAATCTTTCATTTGATAGCTCAATTGTAGAATGAAGGTTACTTAACATCGCGCTAAGCGAAAACGAAGCAATAGCGCGGGCAGGCGGTGTGAGACGACGGGGTGGGTCGGAAAACAAGAAATTTCACGCGGACGAAGTCGCGAGCAGAAGCTAGTCACACTAATATTATAAAGGCGAAAGTTTGTGCGTGTGTGTGTTTAAGTTTGTTACTTCTTCACGCTCAAACGACTGAACTAATTTTCATAACTTTTTATCCCGATATTCCCACGGGATCGACATTTACGCGGCTGAAACCGCGGGGCGCAGCTAGTTATTTTATAATTTTAACAGTAAGCAATTGTTGGTTAGCCTTAAAAGAAAAATAAAAAAAACCTCGGACAGACAGACGGACATGACGAAACTATAAGGGTTCCTTGTAGGTACCTACTACGGAACTCTAATATGTAAAATGTTATTTTTCTTCGCAGGAGTATCAGCACAGATGTTGTCTCGAATCACAGGCACGGTGCTAGTAATAGCAGGCCAGCGACATGACATGCCCACTGAAGGTGTCAACAAAGTCAACATAGGACTCAACCTGAAGTTTAATAAGAAGGTAACTACTCGCTAACCCTTCGACTATTACAGGCGTGATGTTATGTCATGTAACTACTTCTAGGTTAGGTTGGGGTCCGTGGCTAAATAATAACAGCCGCACAGGTCGATCGATCAGGTTAAGCTACGCTTGCCGCGGTTTGTCTGTGGGTGGGTGACCGTCTTTACATACCGAGACCCCTCCGTGCCTCGAAAAGCACATTAAACAGTTGGTCCCGGCTGTCATTCGTGGATCCTTGACAGTCGTTACGGGTAGTCAGAAGCCCGAAAGTCTGACAACCAGTCTTACCAAGGGGTATCGTATTACCCAGTAACTGGGTTATGGAGGTCAGATAGGCAGTCGCTCCATGTAAAATACTGGTATTCAGCTGCATACAGTTAGATTGGAAGCCGACCCCAACATTGTTCGGAAAAGGCTAGGCAGATGATGAACTACTTCTAGGTTACTACTAACCTAAGCTTCACTTTTTAGGGTTCCGTACCCAAAGAGTAAAAACGGGACCCTATTACTAAGACTCCACTGTCCGTCTGTCTGTCTGTCATCAGGTTGTATCTCATGAACCGTGATAGCTAGACAGTTGAAATTTTCACAGATGATGTATTTCTGTGGCCGCTATAACAACAAATACTAAAAACAGAATAAAATAAATATTTAAGAGGGGCTCCCCATACAACAAACGTGATTTTTTAGGCGTTTTTGCCTTGTGGTACGGAACCCTTTGTGTGCGAATCCGACTCGCACTTGGCCAGTTTTTTATTTTTTGACGTGTGGCGGGTGGCGGTCAAAGGGTTAATATGTTACATTATTTATTTTGAAATAAACGGGCTCTGTTCTGATCCTATACTGCGTTCTAGATTTAGTTTCCAAACATGTACACAAATGTGTCTATGGAAATTTACTATATCTACACATAAAGTTCAGTTTACGCTACAACTTCACTTCACTTCCCTTTTCTCTCTCCTTAAACGTCATCATCATAATTTATTTGCTCCTGTTTCATGTTTATTATTATATGTATATATTTATTTAAATTAGTATAATATACGTTATGTATGTTTTATTGTATTATGTAATAGGTACACCACAGACTACCTACAGTATTTGTCTGTCCTTCCCCTTTTTAATCCATCCAAAGGTTGTCTTTAAAAGATCGCTTTTAGCGATAAGACCGCCCATTGTGTCACCCTATGTACAGTTTCTATTTTTATGTCTGTAATTTATTTGGTGTACATAATAAAGAGTATTTCTATTCTATTCTATTCTATTCTTCAACATTTTTATGACTGTTACAATTGTACTAGTTTTTTTTTTAATCAACCTAATGCACATGATCATAAAATTAGATAATTAAAGTGAAAATAACATCAATTTTAAACAAAGTTTTTTTAATAGACTGGTTATTTGTATAGTACGACAAAACACGTAACACATTACCCTTTTCCTTTCGTAGAATCTGGAAGTATCAGGGTACACTCGTCGTTGTAAGGTGACAAACTCCTGGCTGTACTCTGAGCGGTGCATCGAGCTGGTCAAGTCTTACGAGCTGCAGTATCCCGAGCTGTTCGACAGCTTGTCGGGTTTCCATAAAGACATTTACTTCGAGAGCGATCTCTTTCCGAATGATATCGGGTGAGTCTACTAATTTATGCTGTTTTAATTTTCAACGGGATCTACTTACGCTAGTTTCTGGTGACCACTTTAGATCTTCTAAACTGAACATAAGACTTTGATGCGGTTTTCATAATCACTTGGAGAGCATTTAATCCGGAAAGTGTATATGTATATAATAAATTAGTATTTGACTTAAATATAGCTCAAAAATCTGTCTCATGTCAGTCGCTCTCGAGACATGTTGTCATTGCACCTGTTTTTTTTTTTTTTTTTATTTGTTTGCTCTTGACTCTAGTCTAGGTCCGAGGTGACAGAGACAAAGCAGACGCTGGTCGCTAGTTTTTTATATAAATTGTTTTTTTTTTTTTTTTACGAAGTTACTTGTATTTATTGTAAATAGCATAGTCATAATTAGCCAAATAATATGTTCCAACTTCTGGGACACAGGCCTCCTCGTTTTGAGAGGGAGTGAGGCGTAATCCACCACGCGGGCCCAGTGCGGGTTGGTAGATGTCACGTTGTCTTTGATTTTTTTTAAATACTATCCTGTAAACATACTAAAAGTAGTTAATGTTCAGGAGACCACCCCTGGTGCAATAACAACAATATCAACGACACCCTACATTCTCTCCTACAGTAAAAACAAGCCGCAAGAGATAGCCCAATGGATAAAGAACCAGCCTCACTGCCGCGCCGCGCGACGTGAATGTGGCTCCGAAGCCCTAGAACCTGAGGAGATGAAGGTTCTCGCCCAAGACCTGGACAGGCAGATGGCAGAGCTTCAGGGCAACGAGAAGAAGGTCACGCTACAGGTCAAGTGGAACTTACTGTATAAGGTAAGGGAATACTCAATATGTTTATTGCATTCCACAAGGTGAACTTAGGTGGTATGTTTTACAAAGACATGATCATTGTGGGCCCGGTCGGGTACAGCACAGTGGCGGTACTTTCATAGAAACAAAAAAGCCCGGCTTGCCCTAATAAAATCATAATTCACAACAACAAACGTACTTAGATCTATCAATAAAAAATGTATTAAAAAAATACCAGTCAATGAACTCGAACTCAAATTCATGTCATAGGAATAATTATACAATTTCGAAATCCGAACTTGCGCGCACTGGGCTAGGATCGCGCGAATTTCGCCTCAAAACGCTATACAATGCGTTCAAATGCGCCATCTCCTGTCCCTGAACCTGTTACTGAACCTCCTATTTCTGGCGCAAGTTTTCAATTTCATTCTGTATATATGATATCGACGGTTGAAAGGCTAATTGGTCTAAGCGACATTTTTTTTGCAATCTTAGTTATATACATATTCGGAATCAGCAAATTTTACTGATTCCGAATATGTATACAGGGTTATTGGTAAAACACCAGCAACCTCTTAAGAGGTCATTGTACTCATCATTATGAACAACTTTTACTGTGGGACCAAACCTGAAATCGCGAAAAAAAAATCAGCTGTTCCCTACATTTATGTTCGTATAACTCGTCAAAATGTAGGGAACAGCTGATTTTTTTTTCGCGATTTCAGTTTTGGTCCCATAGTAAAAGTTGTTCATAATGATGAGTACAATGACCTCTTAAGAGGTTGCTGGTGTTTTACCAATAACCCTGTATAACTAATATTGCAAAAAAAATTTCGCTTAGACCAATTAGCCTTTCAACCGTCGATACCGTTATTGTATCCAGTCTCTAGGAATGACCAATAAACCAGGTTGGTGTACACCTCAAAAACGCAACATAATCCTTTGGGGAACACACGCCTAATATCACATCATCTATATTTGTTTGTATGTGTGTCTCAGCCGGAACTACACAGCGGCAACATCGCGCCGGACCCTCATGCAGACTTCAAACTCTACGACCGCGTGATCTGCGTGACACAAAACATGACCGTGCCATTAGGTGCCACCGGGACCATTGTCGCCGACTGCGCGCCGCCTAACAACAACACCGTGCGACTTAGTGATAAACTGAATGCGGACCATTCGTACCTCATCATGTTTGATAAACCCTTCCCCGGCGGCATGACTGAAGATCTGTTTGAAGAGCCAAGGTTTTACAGGTGAGATTTCTATACTTTATCATTTTAAACTTGTGCAGCTAACAGTGCAACTAGGTTTTGGTAATATCGTGGCCGATTTTGCGCCGCCTAACAATAATACTGTACGATTGAGTGATAAGCTGAATGCGAACCATTCGTACTTCATCATGTTTGATAAACTAATAAATGAAAAATGAATTAAAAAAACTGGCCAAGTGCGAGTCGGACTCGCACACGAAGGGTTCCGTACCACAAGGCAAAAACGCCGAAAAAAACACGTTTGTTGTATGGGAGCCCCCCTTAAATATTTATTTTATTTTGTTTTTAGTATTTGTTGTTATAGCGGCAACAGAAATACATCATCTGTGAAAACTTCAACTGTCTAGCTACCGCGGTTCTTGAGATACAGCCTGGTGACAGACAGACAGACGGACGGACAGCAAAGTCTTAGTAATCGTTTTTACCCTTTGGGTACGGAACCCTAAAAAAGAATGAACTGAAAGATAGAATGTATGATTATTGAATGAATGATAATGATTTTGTGATTAATAAATAAATCCTTCCCCGGCGGTATAACTGAAGATCTGTTTGAAGAGGTTTATAGGTGAGATTTGTAATCTTTTTTATATCAAACGAAGTATAGCTAAGGTCCAACTAGGTTTCGGTCGATCAGCTTCCATATAACATACATAATCGCTGGTTTATCGATGAATGTAATCCGGCTGCCATGCATCACATTTGATCGATTTGAACTATTGATGCCATGGACCACACCGTGATGTGATTGTTGATTTTCATCAATTTGTAGCAACTTTATACAGGGTGACGGGGACATCGACGCACAAACTGTAACCATGAATTCCCCTAAAGTAGATATTTTTCGTTGGTTATAAAAAAAAAAATTGCCGGTTCATACATTTTGACCGCGTAGGTATTGCACTTTTGTGGAAGTGTAATACATTGACACTCACACACGCTAACACACATACAAACACACCCCCACACACACACACACCCTCAGACACATACACACAGTCACACTTACACTAATGTGACTGTGTGTATGTGCCTGTAATTTTATTGTCTTTGTTTTTTTTCGAACTACTCTCTCACTAGAAGCCGGGCATTGATAGCTTCGCCACAGTTATTAACTTTTGCAGTTATCATCTTTTAACTATTTTTCGATGTATCTGTTTTTGTTCTAAAATAAACGATTTTTATTTCTTTATATATATATTTTATTTTTTTATGAAACAGCAGCATTTTTTTTTAATACTTAACCGATGAAATTTTCAAGGCGTCGATGTGGATCCCATCCTGTATGTGTCTGTGTGTTTCAAAAATTATCAGTAAACAGTTTTTTTTTTGTATTTAAATACGCTAGAATAACAATAATTTAGGATTTCTAACATCGTTAAGCTTATCATCTATATATGTATGTATGGCAACAGATTGTCGCCCTGCAACATGCTGAACCTGTCGTACGGCCGCAAGCTGCGCGGCGCCGGGCCCGCGCCCCCCCCGCAGGACTGCTTCCTGCCGCAGTCGCACGCGCCCAACCTGCTGCGCCGGGAGGATGGACATCACTCCGCCTTCGCCAACTACAGGTACACTTCTTACCTTTCACGAGCGTTTTTTTTTTTTAATATAAATTGCACCTCCCAGGTCGAACTAAGAGGTTGTTGGCTGCTTAACCGAGCTTGCCTGTGGATCCCTCAATAAATTAAGAAACCCAGCCAGGCCTTGAAATCTTCAAAACTAAGCGACTACACGCTAAAGGCACCCTCTGTCGGGTACGAAACTCGGCTTAGGGCGTCGCTGGGAGAGGGCAGCAGGGGACAGGCTGGATCGGATTATTTTTATGAGTGCCTCAACCATTCTAACTTATACC
This sequence comes from Oligia latruncula, assembly GCA_948474745.1. NCBI lineage: Eukaryota > Metazoa > Arthropoda > Insecta > Lepidoptera > Noctuidae > Oligia > Oligia latruncula. The sequence goes on from OX419686.1 coordinate 16,807,294, forward strand.
CAACTAGCGACCCGCCCTTGCTTCGCCCGGGTGCAATGGCGGCATGTCAAAACATCTAGATTTATGAACTATATCTAAGTTAAAATTAATGTATTATACATACCATTCGATATAAATTCTGTAATTGATGGTGAAAACCGCAATAAAATCACATGAATACACTTCCTCGCAGTTAAGAGGCCTATATCCCAGCTATAGGAACATTATAGGCTGATTATGCTTATGATTGTACTTATACATAAACAACTACTTTATGAACCGACGAAAAAAAAGGTGGTTCTCAAGTCGACGCGTATAATATATTTTTTACACCTAAGTTCTGTTGCTTATACTAATATGACCTTTCTTTGTGTAGTTAAAACTAGTGTATACAAATAATAATACGTTGCAGTCCACCGGGTGACAAGGCGGTGTCGCCAGACAACCGCAACCACAGCAGTCACGCCGTCGCTGACAACGGACCTCCCGGACAGGTATGCTCTATCCTAGCAACGTTATTATTTTTTTCTCAAACATGCTTGGAAATTTGATCATTATTAACCCCCGACGCAAAAACGACGGGGTGTTATAAGTTTTTTTGACAACCTTCTTCGAGATAAATCGAAATTGCTGTGCTGGCCAAATACATGCGAGCAGCGGCCGGCAAAAGTTGTATGAAAATCCATGTGTCGTGGTTTAGCGGCCAAATAAATTACTTCTTAAACCCATATCTGTCGTGTTATTTAAAAATGGAACGATCTTTTACTCCGAAACATGGCAACCAAGGAGGTAACTTACCAAAGTTTTATTTAAATTTCGAACTGGCTTGCAAATGGAATGAAAAAAAAAAACAAATGAACACTATAGAGCGGGAAAAATTAATTATTGTTTTTCTTCATTGATTTTGAAAAGTAATTGTATTTGACAAAATAAGTTCAAGTGACGACAATGAGTGTGATGAACTTACTTTGATGCCACCTGAAATTCCAGAGGCGGCAAGATCCGTATAAAAATTTGTTACCGCCAAAATCGAAAGAAAAATATTTTCAGATAAAAAGTTATGCAAGTACTACCACGCGACGGGCCGCAGACAACGCGCCCGATAATTTTTTACATACAAATCCAATTAATGGTGGAATTTGGCAATGTTTCCCGCGTCTGCGCGTTGTAGTGTGTGATCCGCCTTAGAGCTGAGGATCCGGGTGAGCTGTATAGCAAAAAAATATTTTAAAAATTATATATTTTGTAATTTGTTTTCTAACAGGACAACGCCACACACTTACTTCGTAGCTTGTTGAAGATCAGCGAAACCGCCGATGCTGAAGTTAAGAAAAAAAAGGTAACCTATGTTTTATTATGCAGCAACAATAGTCCTCAGGATCTATATCCTGAAGACTCATAAAAAAGAACAGCTAAAAAAAAATCTTAATGGTTATATTGTCATTATTTGTTCTTGTTTGTTTTATTACTCTACAGTAAAGAACACTCTTCATAACCGACTTAAAAATTGGAGAGGTTGTGTAATCGTCCCCATTTTTAAGCCTTTATTGTATCTTTCCTTAGCCTACGACGCCAGAACAGAATCTTAACTGGCGGGTGAAGAACGACAACGCGCCCGCGCATGTCCCGGTAACTCAACAACAGAGGTAAGAATAAAAGCTTCCCTCCGCAAAAGATACAGCTATACATGGTCAAATTAGATTAGCTAGCAAAACTGCAGACGTGATGGTTATTTTTTTTTTCAAAACGATATAATAAAGAAGTTTTTATGTTTTTTCTGCGTGAACGACCGCCTAGTAGTGTTGATACTTGAAGTATGAGTTGAGAAAATCTATTTTATTTTGTTCAGATATCAGTGCCTCGGAAAGCACGTTAAGCCGTTGGTCCCGGCTGTCATTCGTGGTTCTTTGACAGTCGTTACGGGTAGTCATTATCAAGGGGTATCGTATTACCCAGTAATTGAGTTGTGGAGGTCAGATAGGCAGTCGCTCCATGTAAAATACTGGTATTCAGCTGCATCTGGTTAGACTGGAAGCCGACCCCAACATGGTTTGGAAAAGGCTAGGCAGATGATGACCAATACCCATCGTCTGTGAAGTCGACACAAAAAAAAACAAATTTTTAAAACTGAAATTTCAAGTGACTAGCTGCGCCCATTAAAATCATTAATTTATTTATTTTTTGTTTTATAATGTTTAGATCATACTCATCACATCTGCGGAGTTTCCTAATTTGATCCTGATAATGGAAATGAGTTGCCACGCAATCGAACTAACGCAACTCATTTTATATTTTGTTATTTTTGTGCAAGCACCCCTCCTACGTTTTGGAGTTTATTTTCCGGGTAAGAAACACATTCCATAGATATAAGAAAAGTGACTTGTAAAATCACATCGAACATATCGAGGACAACCTAAAGAAATAAACGAAGACGACAACTTTGATTAACGGGCGCACATCAATCATTTCTAATTTGAACCTTATGCCAATGTTCATAAAACAGACAATATACTAATGAAATGCAATTGTTAGAACGCCCTCAGACCGACAGAGATGATACAAATACACCCTTGTTCTTATCAAAAACTACTTGAATCACCTGAGTGACATTTAATAATTTCACTAGATGGCGCTGACGGTACGATATTATATGACACGCCTTCTTTGATTTGATCAAAACTACTAATACCGAAAAAAAAAAATAGAAGACACCTTCTCTTCGCCTCCTGTCCTTATCTTAATCTAGTGGGTTCGATTCCCAAGTACCTGTGTTATTGTGTTTTCCATTAGGAATTTTCTCAGTCGCTCCCTGGAGACTTAGCCCCTTTATTCATAAACGTTGCTTAAAGTAGTGATTAGCGATCGTTTACCCATATATTTTTGACGTTTGAACGTCACTTAACTTTAATCATCGTTTATAAACATACCCTAGATTGTGCTCCCCCTCTTTTACATTGGATTTAAATATAACTGGCGAAATGTTGGTATTCTAAGCACCTCTGCTTAACCTTCGGTGAATAAAGGCGTGATGTTATGACAATTATGTGTATTTGTTGGTATAAATAGTTTTTTTGCTACTATTATTTTTTTAATTTAACCTTTCTATAGATTTTTTCTATTTAGTAAACGTAGGCCTTGTAGACTCATAGATGTTTCAATTTGTTGACCATTTTCTATTTTGTTAAGCACCTGGTACTTGTTGACAGGCCTACACTGTCCGCCCAAACCTATGAACTGTGTAATTTGAAAACATTGTAAAAGCGAATTATTTTTAAAAGAGTAACCGTGGAGTTTCTTGTCGGCTCTTCTCCTTAAGAAACGACCATTTGGAACCGTGCACTTAGCTTCTGACGTTTCAGAAATGTATGTTTATGGGAAATAAAATATTTTCAATGCTTGAATATATCGCAGGGGCCCGCCGCAGCCGCAGAACTGGCGCAAGGAGGCCGCGCTCGGGCCCCCCGCGCGCGCGCCGCCGCCCCACAGCGACTGGAACAACACGTATAAGGTACGTAATTACATGGCCAGTCATGGGGATGCCGACAGAAGTGGAAACTTAAGGAAGATGCGCTCAGGTAGCCCGCGAAATTCAAATTATCTTACGGTTTTTGCAATTTGTAGGTCAGTGTCAGGTTGTATGCTATGTTAATTAAAATATGATTCGCGACCGTAACAAATATGGATTCACAAAATTATACCCATTAGATACAGCAATCCCCAGTAACGGTTGAGGAAGAAATAGGCAGTCGCTTTATGTAAAATACTGGTTGTAAATAATTCAGCTGCATCTGGTTAGACTGGAAGCCGACCCCAACATAGTTGGGAAAAGGCTAGGCAGATTCAAATTTCAAATGTATTTATTAATCACAATTTGTACAAGAATATAATAGACGGTGACTCGCCAAACTAGGCATTTGCCTGTATCTTGGAAGCCAGAGTTGCGACATTTTCAAAGTGTGGTACATAGTGATTTTTCAGCAATACAACTCCTTTAATTAGAATTGGCTGCAGGCTATCCTGGCGCTATCGCCTTAATACTATGATATAACGGTGGTTTTTCACACTCTTAGTTAGACTCATAACTACAAATATATTGTTCACATGCAACATGAAGGTGACGCGAACCGAAGGGAAAAACTCATGATTTTTCCCTCGTCAAAAATCGCTTGAAAGAAGTGTTCACTTCAATAAACATTTTACTTCAAGCTACAATCGCCCATAGACATATACCTTGCAAACTAACGTATATAAAGTCGTGTTAATAAAGTCTTTAGAACTATGTCAGTAGCACTTCACTTTGCACTAGCTTATCTGAAGATTGATAAACCTTTTATACTCACTTATACAGCGTGAAATTTTAATGGTTGTTTTCCCGAAGCGAAATGATTTTGTCTTGATAGTACAATCGATTTATAAAAAATTAAAAATAAAGTATTAAAAAATGACAGATCTACAATTGTGAAAAACCACACTCGAACGCGATCTCGAACCAATAGTATAGCTACAGCGCAAAAAGACGACTGCGCGTGGTCGTCCTGCTACCTGCAAAGATGTTAGGGGCGTGGTCGTCCTGCTACCTGCAAAGATGTTTGTGCTCTTACATTGCAAACGTTGGCCAAACCTTACGAGATAGATCAAATTAATGTACTACGGAATTGTATATCTTACAAAGATCGATAAAAAAGTCCGCGATGGTATATGTTTATCTCCTAAGGATAACCCACAGTAACCATTTCTAACTTTTACATATTACAAAAAAATTATGGGTTATTTACCAAGCTATTTTAAACAATACAGTATCCTTTCCAATTAAATACATTAGATACGTTGTGAATTTCATGTAGATCAAAATTGCCCTTTACAGCATATCATTAAAATGAATATCTTAGAAGATATCAGAGATTTAAAAAGCGGGGGCAGAACAGCTGGCGGGGCTGTACGAAGTTCTCCTGGTCAGCTAGTTAACTATAAGTCCAGCCGGTCGATTCTGTAAAAATCTCACCGTGAAAACTTAGGTGAAGTGTGATTATTTTTGCTAGGAATTGACACTATTGACAGCTCACTCCACGCTCACTTCACCTAAGTTTTCACGATGAGATTTTTACAGAATAGCACCGCAGGTTACCTTCACTGATGTCAGTAATGTCCATAAATAAAAAGAAGTCATTTATTTATTCTTTAATTAAAACGGTTTACAACCAATTACAGAAATTATAGACACTTTACACATACACATAAAACATTAAATATAAAATGAAGTAAAAAGTTAACAACATTTTCATACATCCCTCTCACAGTACTTCTGACATGCCGACAAAATCTTCGTCCATTCCTCCGCAAACAGATCGTTTGTTAGATTAGAGTCCAAGAGAAATTGTCATTGCTGTTTACCCGAATTTGAACCCACAACCTCGTGCATGAGAGGCGAGGTCTAAACCCCTATAATGCGAGTGAAACCGCGGGTAACAGCTAGTTACTAAATACTTATATCCCTTATCTCCCACAGAGCCAGCCGCCTCTACCGCCGTACCCGACCTTCGGGCAACCGTTCCAAGGACCAGGACCTAGCCAGATTCCGTTCCCGCAGTTCCAAAACCCTCACTTTCAACAGCGCAACCAACCCTTTACGTTCCGTAACCAGGACAACGGCCAACGCAACCAACCTAACAGAGGCTTCGAACAGCCGGGCTTCCCCAAACATTTGCCGAGTGTTGGCGCCGTTGGGACCAATGTCACGTTGGGACCAAGTTGGAACCAACCTAATAATCAGGTGAAACCACAGGTAAATATTAGATAATCTTTGTTTTATGACTGTATTGTGTTTTAGCTCGGTTTAGTCCCTGATTGCGTAATTTAGATGCAATTGGAACCATTTCGATTACTCGGCGAGTGTTTAATCAAGCAATTATCGGAACCGGGGAACTTTCTGTTTGAGAAGTGATAATGAAGCAGTTGTTCACACAATAATATCGATAAAGTAAGATTTACCACAGTAGCCATTCTTCCAATAGTAAGACAAAATTGGTTAGATCGATGGGAGGTCAAGAATTGTCTATACAAGGTTATTGGTAAAACATTAACAACCTCTTAAGAGGTCACTGTACTCATCATTATGAATAACTCTTACTATGGGACCAAACATGAAATCGCGAAAAAAAAATCTGCTGTTGCCTACATTTTGACGAGTTATACGAACATAAAATGTAGGGAACAGTATTTTTTTTTTCCGCGATTCCATGTTTGGTCCCATAGTAAAAGTTGTTCATAATTATGAGTACAATGACCTCTTAAGAGGTTGTTAATGTTTTACCAATAACCTTGTATAGACAATTCTGTTTCCCTTTCTTAAAAAAAGGCCAAAATTGGTCTATATTTTTAATTATGACGAGTTTCGAGTTCACGTGCCGGGAGATTCTTGGAGATTTGCAAGGTTTGCGGTCGCAATGTGAAGTGTAATATCACAAGTAGTACAACACAGTATCTATTGAGTGTTAAATACTTATTAAACGTGACTAAGACTTGGCTTTTCACAAGATGGCCACTTTAAATGGTCGAAAGATTGCTGCGAAAGAATGCAAGGAATCAAGGAAAAAGATGAATAATATACAAATCGCTCATTTGCTACAAACTCAAACCATTTATTTCAATTAAACCATTTACAGGCACTTTTGAATTGTCAAGAAGTCGGTCAGTCAGAAAATATGAATCTAGTTGCCCATTCCAAAGCGTAGGTACCTATGGAGAAGAACGGGCAAGAAACTCCATGGACAGTCTTTTAAATTTTATTTTTACAAAAATATTAGTTACATCATTAATGTTGAATTTACAATTATATGTGAGAACGATGTAAAAAAGACGTACGCGACGCACGTAAAAGCGTCCGGAGTACAGCAAATAGTAAGAAAACAACAATTCAAAAATAAAATAATTATAAACAAGGTAGACATATCTCAAAATTGATGATTTTTTAGTTAATAATAAAGTTGTGTTGAAAAAATTGCGCTCCGTTTACTGTAAAAACGTCATTTCTCTAAGCTTTATAGTAAGAGAGAGAGGGCAGATATTCATTGTGAATATAAAATTAAAATTCAATTCAGCGCAATTATTTCAAAACAACTTTATTAACTAAAGAATCATCAATTTTGAGATATGTCGACCTTGTAGCAAATGAGCGAAATGCCCAAGGCGTTTACGATTCAATACTGTTTGCAAAGGGCTTTGAAAAATCACCTTCAAGAATTCAATAGGGCCATAAACAGACGCTACGCTTAGCGGACGTAACGCGACTTCGTCATAGACGCGTTGCTCATTCAAACAAAAAAAAAACAATAAGGTTGCGCCCACAGATGTAGATAAACCTAGATAACGCAAGAGCAACTACTTCGGGTGCCAAAAATCGCACCAGCTTACGTACAAAAATCATAAGCCGCCACTTTCGCGCTCAATCCTGTGTACTGCAGTGCTATTCTGTAAAAATCTCACCGTGAAAACTTAGGTGAAGTGAGCTGTCAATAGTGTCAATTCCTAGCAAAAACAAACCCACTTCACCTAAGTTTTCACGGTGAGATTTTTACAGAATCGACCGGCTGCTGGCTGGGTGAGCGTGAGCGCTGGCGCTAGGCCCCGGGGGTGGGGCGAGACGGGTGCCGCACGCGGCGGCGTCTTTCAATCGATTTGATTTTCCCATCACTAAATAGTGCTTGTGACGTCATTTTAGGTAGCCAAAAAATGGCACGCTTAGTTTTCATACGGATCGTGATACTTGCGTTATCTAGGTCCACCTAACTCGATGACGTTTTAGGTTTAAGACAGAGGAGGACGGACGTAGGGATTTATGGGCCATAAACGTCATCGGCCGCATACAGCGGCTTGTCGTCGCTTCAAAATTCTTGCTAAAGCTTTGGTTTCGTGGACGAACATACAATACCGGTTGTCCAATTACAGAACATTGTTTGACACCTTAATGTCAAATATTGGGCAAAATGGCGGCCATGACGGTCGTTATAATATGACATAACCGCTTTGCAAGGAAATAAAAGCTTATAAGAGAATACTGAAGCCTGATGCATCGCTCACTGCAGCTCAATAATACTTGGTAAAGTTAACGGTGACGCTAGATGTCACTGATAGCGGTGATTATGAGACTTCAACCTTCTTCATATTCATAGGCGTTAATCTAAACATATAAAACTCAGACTGACTGACTGACATAGTGATCTATCAACGCACAGCCCAAACCACTGGAGGGATCGGGCTGAAATTTGGCATTCAGGTAGATGTTATGACGTAGGCATCCGCTAAGAAAGGATTTTTCGAAATTCCACCCCTAACAGGGTGAATGGGGGGAGGGTGAAATTTCACGCGGACGAAGTCGCGGACGGAAGCTAGTTGTAATAATATAGTCCTGCGGGGTAATTCCGTAACACACTAACAGTAGCAATGGCTTTCATTTTTACCGACTTTACAAAAAGGAGGAGGTACTATGTTCGGGTGTTTGTATGTTTTTTTTTTTTTTTTTTTGTATGTTTGTTCATCGAATACGCCGCCAATTGTCGACGGATTTTCAAAATTCTTTTTTTGTTCGAAAGTAGATAGTTCTGAGGTGGTCCCATTGTCACCAAGTTAGGATCTGATGATGGGATCTTAGAGAAATCGAGGGCAACCCTCAAATTTTATAGGCTCACTTATTGTTTTTCGCATATTTTATGAAGTGTCTTGTGTATGGTTGTCACCATCTCAGGTAGCTGGGCTGATGATGGAAGGTACAACTCCTTAACAGTAAGAAGTTACTCGAACAGGCAAGGACTGTTTTAGTAAATTGTTTTGATGTTTGATAGGGCATTTGCCACATTTGGTCTCATGATCATCAAGTCATGACCTGATGCTGCAGTCAGGATAGTCTGCAGAGTACCTAACTCCTCGACAACTAACAGCAGATATATCGTGTTTTGGCTCATTGAAAAGGGCTCGATGTGTGGATAAACGTACTGTTACTGAGGAACACCGAAGACCTGATGCTGAAGCCAGGAGCATCAGAAAAAGTACAAACCTTTAAATTACAGCACCGTAGTCGTGTTTGGGCTCATTTTAAATAGGACTAATTTTAAGTTCAATGCAATGTTGACATAAGTCTGGCCTGATGCTGCAGCCAGGATTATCAGCATCTAATCTAAAAACTAATAAAAGGAGAACTCCTCAACAATTAACGTCCCTGCATCGAGAAAAGGAATATTTTATAAAAAGGCGATGGGCAAGTTGACATTAGGCTATTGTAACTTAGATAAATTATAAATAGACACACTAAAAAGCGAGAAATAAAAACTTTTTAACAAAAAAAAAACCGTCTTCCAAAAAAAACACTACAAACTGAAAAAAAAATACACTACAAACTGAAAAATAACTTTAATTTCGGAAGTCGGTGGCAAAACCTAAAATACTGATCCCTAAGACACCGACTTCCGAAATTAAAGTTATTTTTCAGTTTGTAGTGTTTTTTTTTCTTCAGTTTGTAGTGTTTTTTTTGGAAGTCGGTTTTTTGACATTTCAACAACATTCATCACAATCAACAATCATTCCTGTAAGAAATTGGTACACTAGTCTATAAGTCTATTGAATGTATCTCATATCTTTGTGTCAGTGTATTCAATTGTTGGTGAGCCAAATAAATAAAATAAATTCATTGCGTTATTTACGTGGTTGAGCAGACGAATTTTTCGAACATATGAAGCAGTGGATATATGATGAAAACCCTTCAAAATCATTCAAATTGCGATTGAAACAGTGTTACACAAATAGAGCGCAGTACTACTTACTACGATTGAGCAAAATATTGTTAAAACTTGTCAATACTTTAGAAACAGGAACGATTTTTATCTTCTTTCAACTGTTATAGTCTATGCAACAGTCTATTTAAAATCTAATTAGGATGTTGGTTTGAGCTCGTCTGATTGTTGCAGAACGTAAAACAACAACCGAATACCAACAAGCATGCTGCGGCGCCCCCGCAGAACAACGCGGACAAAGTCAACAACCCCTTCGTACCGCTGCAAGTACAGACTAGTCAAAGGTGAGTTACACAATGATAATACCAGCCTATTGTCACAGTAAAAATATAGCGATAGTCGCGGTGCTCCCAGTCACGGGTGCCGCTTAGGGGTACCGTAAATGCGGGCGTCTGTGTTAGTCTGCCGTTTCGAACGTACGTAGTTTCCGTACTGTTCATATCTTTACTGTGCTATTGTTGTCCCAACAGACCTCTTCTCACGCAGAGAAGGCACGAGCATTACACTACACTTAGAGAGAGACACACTACACTTAGAGAGAGACACACTACACTTAGAGAGACACACTGTGACACTGTGTGTACTGTAGTGTTACACAATAACATACTAAGCAGCCTATAACGTTCCCACTGCTGGGACACAGGCCTCGGCGAGAGGAAGTGGGTCGTAGTCCACCACGCGGGTCCAGTGTGATGGCTGTCACATGTCTTCGATTTTTTGGTTCTAGGACATGCTGGTTTTTTCACAATGTTTTCTTTCACCGTTTTTAGAGCAGCAGTGTTGAAATAAATTACACAAAGTAAAGCGCTTGCCTGGGTTCGAACCCACAACCTATGATTTGTAAGTCGGGGCTGTTACCACTGGGCCACTATTGCTCTGTTACACAATAGTTTTTAATAAAAATTATATTTTTTTTTGTATCTAAAACAATTTGTTGATTACTATCGATTCAAGGCCTGTTTAACAAATCTCTGCCTGACCTATAGTGAATTATAGGCGTGATGGTATGTTATTATTGGTTTGAACATGTCTGCAATTTAGATGACATACTTGAATACACATAGGTAACTCTTACCCATGTTTGCAGATAAATAAATGATTTGAATAATAATCGTCATTTATCCTAAGCACATCTCCATGAAAACGGGCCAACATAAAAAAAAACCGGCCAAGTGCGAGTCGGACTCGCACACGAAGGGTTCCGTACCACAAGGCATAAAACGCCGAAGAAAACGTTCCTTTAAATTTTAACTTATTTATTTTTTTGTTAAAGCGGCAACAGAAATACATCATCTGTGAAAATTTCAACTGTCTAGCTATCACGGTTCATGAGATACAACCTGGTGACAGACAGACAGACGAACAGTGGAGTCTTAGTAATAGGGTCCCGTTTTTACCCTTTGGGTACGGAACCGTAAAAATGTTACATTCACTATAATAAATCTAGGTAATGAGACTGAATCATAAAACACTATCACATAAACGTGATTGTCTCTGAATCGTTGTAAAATACCTACATTTTGCACTCGAGAATGAGTGCTTACTCACTAGGTAAACACTTCCGTGCAGCATATAATCCTCGATAGAGCACCTATACATGTGATACGTTATCTAAGTAATGAAATAATCAATAACGATGGAGCGAAGGCCCCTTTCACAGACGAGAAACTTTCTGATTTACTTTTCTGATTGTTAAATGGCGGCGGTACGGTCACCAAAAGTGATAAGTAACCAGGGTCGTCGGATATACTTGAAGTGTAGTAAAAAACCGATGTATGTTTTCGAATAAAATTAATATAATTAAGAGAAGACAAAGAGTTCATTTGTCAAATTAAATTACCGTATTAAATAAATTACACAAAGTAAAGCGCCTGCCTGGATTCGAACCCACGACCTACAAGTCGTAAGTCGGGGCCGTTACCACTGGGTCACCACTGCTCGCCTGAATTTCAGGGGTGTGAAATTCAGGGTGGAGAGTGTTCACCCCAGGCGCTTTACTTTGTGTAAATTGTTTTATTACCTCTGCTCTCAAAACGGTGAAGGAAAACATCGTGAGGAAACCGGCATGTCCTAAAACCAAAAAATCGAAGACATGTGACTGTCATCTGTCAACCCGCACTGAGCCCGCGTGGTGGATTACGGCCCACTCCCTCTCCTAGAGGAGGCCTGTGTCCCAGCAGTGGGAACATTATAGGCTGATTATGTGTATGTGTAAGAAGGCCACGACATATTTTTGTGCCTAGCGCCACTCCAGTTGTAAGTGCTTGATAGCTATTGAAGGCAGCAGCCTTTAGAGAGCTTAGCACTGCAAGGTCTTGGTAATTTCCATATCTTGGCGTGGACAATCGTCGTTGTGTACTTGTGCTAAATCACGTTTTACAAGCCCATTGTTGTGTAACAAGATCGTCACATGATGCTATTTTATTTATATAGGTTATAAACCATTTTTTTTTTTTTTTTACTTTTCCCACACAAAAAAGTTGCTAAGGCGGACTTAATGCCAAGGGCATTCTCTACCAGTCAACCAAGGGTGGTGAAAAGATAAGATGGCAGCTGCTTTGGTTGATAGGAACAATGACACAAAAAATCTATTAAAACTACTACTACTATTTTAAATAAAATAGGTACCAAATCTTGCAACAAATTACAAAGATCACGTAAAAATAATCATTGATTGGTGTAAGTACTCATAGCATCACACCTTTTCAAGGAGACGCGACGGTAGTGTTGTGTTTCATTCACATTGTATGAGCGTAGATAGGGCTCGCCCATTGCACTTTACCGGACACAGTTCCAAACTCCGAGCTGCTACTGAGATTTTCTTCTCTGAAAATCATGTCATGTCAGCCGCACTTGCAACGGCTAGACGAATGATTAACTTATTATTCCGTATGCATATCCTTGTTTCCGATTGATGTTATTTCCACTTAAAAACATATGAACTTTAGACTAATGTAAGTTAGTTGATTTCAGAATGACTATTACTAGTCATAAAAAAATGAAGTTTAAGCGCAAACTGAACCTTGTGTCAAAGTTATTAAAGTTTTTATCCAAAAAAACACATTTTTGTTTGTATGTTAATTGACACTTTACTTTCAACAGACGCGTCTCACAACCAAGCGGTTCTTCTCACAGAAGAGATTCCGGTCATATGCCGGCGCCCAAGTCTACATTACCGAAACCACAGCCTTCCAATGCGCCGGTAAGTTCATTTCCTACTCTTGAGAATGGTAGAACAGAAGTTTTCCTTGCACAGGTGAATTTATCTTCTAAAGTATTGAGGTCTATTTTATGTCGAAAATATTGCTGCATCCAGACCGCGGTTGACGTCAACCGTCGAATAAAATAGTTATTTCATGTCGCAAGTTTTGAGAAGTATGATAGAAAATGACGTATGTTGCGCCGATCCCAAATAAATTATTGTGTAACGTCAAAGGGAGAATAATGATCAGGTTAAGGTAACGTAACGACGTGCAACATTCAGAAGACAATCGGCAAATGTGGTATAAATGTCTACCCTACCACTAACGAGACCTATGTAACTGAATAGTCACTAAATATACACAAGTTCATGACACATCTAAAGAAAATCTATTTATAAAAAGTTATAGATAAAGGAAAAAAAATAGCCTAAACAGCTTTTTATTAGACTGTGACTAACTAGCAGCGCTCCGCGGTTTCACCCGCATAAGTGTCGATCTAGATAATCGGGATAAAAACTATCCTATGTCCTTCCCCGGGATGCAATCTATCTCTCTGCCAAATTTTATCGAAATCCGTTCAGTGGTTTTGGCGTGAAAAGGTAACATACAGACAGACAGAGTTACTTTCGAATTTATAATATTAAGTATGGATTCCACAAATTTTCTTTATTTAATGCATTATTTCAGCGAGTTGCAGACCAAGGGCTAAGCTAAGTTATTCTAGCTTAGCTCGCATGATATAGTTTTTCATACTTGTGTACAGACCGCAAACTATGAACTGAAGTATGAAAAATTACCTCAGCTATGCGAGCTGCATAGCTGAGGTAATTTTTCATACTTCTGTTCGCCAGGATTCGCATTTTGAAAAGGTTGCTAGCACAACCCGCGCTCTTAGGCATCAGCGAACCATTTCTATTGCCTCTCGCTTTACAACAAACAACTTTTGCCAATCGGACGTTACCCACTCACACTTGATAACATTGCTCGGTGTAGATGCACCAGTCGCCACAAATAAATGTTGGTAAAAATAGCCACAAATAAACATTGGATCTACACATCTATATATATAGGGTGACTGGTAATTAGTGACCGATACTTAAATGATGAGATGTCACATGTCTTCGAATTTTTTGGTTCTAGGACATGCCGGTTTCCTCACGATGTTTTCCTTCACCGTTTTGAGAGCAGCGGTGATGAAATAGTTTTCACAAAGTAAAGCGCCTGTCTGGTTTCGAACCTACGACCTAAAATTCGTAAGTCGCGTCCTTTACCACTGGGCCATTACTGCTCCCTATGTAAGCTTGGATATCTACTATATAGGGTGACTGGTAATTAGTGACCGATACTTAAACACGTGATTTTACTCATCATTATGAACAACTTTTACTATGGGACCAAACCTGAAATCGCGAAAAAAAAATCAGCTGTTCCCTACATTTATGTTCGTCTAACTCGTCAAAATGTAGGGAGCAGGTGATTTTTTTTTCGCGATTTCAGATTTGGTCCCATAGTAAAAGTTGTTCATAATGATGAGTAAAATCACGTGTTTAAGTATCGGTCACTAATTACCAGTCATCCTATATAAAAGAAAGTCTGTTAGTTACACCACTTATAACTCGAGAACGGCTGAACCGATTTGGCTGAAAATTGGTGGGGAGGTAGCTTAGAACCAGGAGACGGACATAGGATACTTTTTTTTTTTTTATAGTAGGAGTAGGAGTAGGGTAGGGTAGGGGTAGGGTAGAAGTAGGGTAGGAGTAGTGTAGGAGTAGTGTAGGAGTAGGGTAGGAGTAGTGTAGGAGTAGGGTAGGAGTAGTGTAGGAGTAGGGTAGGAGTAGGGTAGGAGTAGGGTAGAAGCAGGGTAGGAGTAGTGTAGGAGTAGGGTAGGAGTAGTGTGGGAGTAGGGTAGGAGTTGGGTAGGAGTAGTGTAGGAGCAAAACAACGTTTGCCGGGTCAGCTAGTAGTATAATATAACAATGTAGCTTTTGTGTGCGTGTCTGTTGTGTGATCGCAATTAATTTTTATGCGGTTTTCGTCATCATTTAGATAATTCACTACTGAAAGTTTATGTAACATTTCACTTAAATTAAGAGGACATGCGGGTGGTCGTTTCTCCATAGAAACGCTCTCGCCTGTTTTCTTTCTGGTTAATGACCAATGATTTATTACAGAATAATAAATATTAACTACTTGTATGTGCCTATGTTTTCCTTTTTGATGATACATTATTTTTATACGCACTGGAACCCTCAAAATATGCCGATTTAAACCGCTGTCAACAGAGGCTTAGTGTACAAATTTGACAACTAGTAATGAAAAAAAAAACATAGGGACACAGCATATATCCTTCTTATTCAGTTTATGAAATATCTTTTAAATTGCTTTAATATTGGAGGAAGAAATAGGCGAGAGCCAAACCTCGAATTACGACTTTTTACTTAGAATTTTTCAAAAGTGTCCCCGACCGCATTTCCTCTTTAGCACAAAAATCTTGGTGTATTAACATGTTGCCATTGAACCCGTGCAAAGAAGGGGCGGGTTGCTAGTATAAAAAAGTCGCTTTTCGTGTCTGTCTATGTGATCGAGTTGTTCTTCGAAAATACGCAACTTATTTTGATGTGGTTTTCGCCATCATTCAGAGAATTGCTTCCGTGTAAAATATATTAATATTTAACTTACACATAAATTAAGAAATATCGATTTTTATCAAGTTTGTAAAAACAAAAACCATGCGAAGCAGGGACGGGTCGCTAGTCACCCTAATATTATAAAGGCGAAAGTTTGTGAGTGTGTGTGGGGGTGTATTTATATGTTTGTTACTTCTTCACGCTCAAACGGCTGGACCAATTTTGATAAAAATTTTGTACGGAGGTAGCTGACACCCTGGATTAACATATAGGCTACTTTTTATCCCGATATTCCCACGGGATCGACATTTACGCGGGTGAAACCGCGGGACGCAGCTAGTAAAACATAAATCTTTGTAAGCAGATGGCGCAACAACACCAGGACCCGACATCGCGGCCAAAGAAGAAGAAAAAACCGAGAATAGCAGCCAACCTACCCTTCCAAATAGACTAAATTATTTGTATTACTAACTGACGTCGATAGTATAATGATTGGGCACACTGCATAATGCACGCTGAATTCATGTGTAGACGGCACATCTAGCTACTACAATCTGTCAAATTTCTTCGATAAATTTTGAACTTTATCGCTAAACCATAAGGTTCAAAGTTGATTGGGAAAATTTGACAGTTTCGGGTAGCTTGATATGCTGGCGTCTGTACAACTTTACAAGTCTGCATGTCCGTTCACCTGTTAAGTATTTATATCAGAAGGTCAACTTGACTCAATATACCGCCTGTATGTTCGTTTATCTGTTTTCAAGTTTAACATATCAAATGAGGCAACTCGGGATCTCTAAGGGAGAAAAATACAGGGTCGTGAGTACAATCTGATACTCTTTAAGTTATTTAAATTATACGTATTTTAAAGCGTAATTTAAATATGTATATTCGATCTGCATTACAGGAATTGTAGCGTGCATTATAAGTAGACTCAATCTAACAATAAGTGACTTTGAACTGAGCTTATTTATGATTGATTGCAAATGAAAAAAAAAATGGGAAAAGCAAGTTTTCGGAGAAAAATTCAAGTTTGATGCATCTCACGATTATAGAATAAAATCTTGTACATTTTGTAAATATTATGAAGTTATAAGAATCTGTAATGAATGAGTGTGCTCAATTAATTTAAATGGAATTAAGTCGAGATTGTATACGTTCTGGCCAGTCTAAAGTATTATTATTTCTAAATTACTTGAAAATGACATTGTTTCTTCAACGAGAAGCAAATTTCGTCAATTAGACGAACGAAACGTACATAATCTCGGTGTATGAATAGTAGCATTGATTTCAAGTTCCTGAGTTTTAAGCAACTTCTCATCATAACGTTATAAGTCATGGATGTCATTACTTTCAAGATTCTTGATGACTTTCTGCATCGAAGTCGTTATTTTTTCCCCAGTCTCTTCCGTTTCTATTTTCCCAATTTAGTATATTTAATTTTTCATCTCACTTGTGTACAAAATAGTCTCTATTTCGACTTCCATTGACATGTACACTTAAATAGTACAAAGTACTTAGTATTACGAATAAATCTATTTTTCTCGTGTAAAAAATAACATTTTCCATATCTGTATTTCTCCTAACGTTTTGACCGCCACAGTCATGTATAGATGACAAACGAAAATGTGCCCAGCACGCCACGGTTCGACTACATGACAGACTTTGACGCCGAGGGCACGTTTTTGATTTTTTGACCTGTGGCGGTCAAAAGGTTAATTGTTAGTGGACATTAAACTCAATAGGCATAATATAATACGTAGTTTGGACAGACATTCATTTGCATCCATCTAAGATTATGGAACACTAATGGAAGACTACAGCAAAAGATAAAATGGTGTTAAATCCCTGTATTAATTGCGACACAGTTCTATTGTAATAGCTTCATGTAAAAGCGTTAGTCTACATAATAAATTGAAAATGCATCGACGATGAAAATCTTTTTTGTGTGCTATGGTCGTCTTCCATCCAACGCCAGTGCGTTGAAAAACGGACTTTAACTGTTTAGCATACAGAATTTATACTCTAAAGTAAAGATAATTTAAGCAATAATGGTTGACTTTGTTAGGACAAGAATATAGAGGGTGGGTTTCTGAGACGGAACAGTAAGGGTTTATAAAAGTAAGCTGTAGTTTCTTTCCTACGAAATGTGTGGAAATAGTTTTTAGTGTTTTCTGAGTTTTCTGGTAGTCAAACCTCAATTGTTACTTTAGGATTTTTTTATCCTTATTAAAAACGGGATCGCTTGGCATGACTACAATTTTTTTTTCAAAATTTGTGAATTCAGATCAAAAAGTTAAGAATAGTGTCCTAAGACTGTTTTCCTGTAGCTAGAACGGTTAAGGTTCTACCGCCCCGTCTCCAAAATCTACCTATACCCTTTAGGTCTGTCTATCTATCCATTTTGCTACATAGCTTAAGAGTCAGTTTTTAAATACTGTATTAGTGAAGCAAAGCGGTGCTTGCATGATGTTTGTGGAAGCGTTAGACGGATGACGACCATTTTGTGAAATAGTTTTTAAATAAAAAGTAGGTACATATTGAAACAAGTGCATCTACAATCTACATTATAGTATGTAAAAGACATCATGAAAGTTGTCAACGAACTTACTAGTACTTATTCAACTCTTTGCAGTCCGGCCGTCGTCGAGAGAATGTGTTTCTGACACTAATCAGTGCGAAAATTCTAGTAGCTAATAAAGATCAAATTCGCAAAACACGTATTCGTTTGTATGAAACTGCACACATGTTTGTCAAGAACGCATTCTCGTCGGTGTACTGTAATTATAATATCCATGTGTGTAATTTTAAATTGTATTTTCTTTATTGAATGTGACAGCTAATAATATGTTTAATTCCGTTTGACTTATTTTTTATATAAAATCAAGATTATGACTCAATAAAGTGAAAATTACAACTCAGACATTTTGTTTTGTCTTGGAAGCTTTGTATTTTCCTTTTAAAACACATATTTAGAGGATGGAGGACTGCCATTTAAGTTGTAGGTAATCATACTAACACTGACTCCTTCGCGTTGGTCTAGTGGTCGCAATCACGACTGCTGGGCGCGAGATCCTGGGTTCGATTCCGGGGTCGGGCAGTATTGATTGAGTTTTTTGGCAATAGGCTCGCCCCCTATTACATGGGACTTAAACATAACTGGCGAAATGTGGGTGTACCTACTATAGGTACACCTTTTTTTTTTTTTGAGGATTGGAAATCATCAAAGTACCCCTCCCGCTCTGGGTGGAGCGGAAGGGAGTGTCAGACTCTTACTGACTAAAACCCACCCGTGTTCCTTCCTTAGCCCTTTATGTTCCGGGCCATCGGTAACCCTTTCGGGTGCTATAGGTACAACTCTGTTAACCCTTTGGGGAATACAGGCGTGATGTTTTATTATCATACTAACCCGCAAGGATCAGCACTTTTCTGTATAGTATCTCTTTCGCATCGAAACTCACCACACACCGACACTCCCTTCCGCTCCACCCAGAGCGGGAAGGGTCATTTGATGATTTGCCACCCTCAAAAAAAAAAAAGGCAAAGGTATTTGGGTAAGTAACTATTATTTATCTAGCATTACCAACACAGAACCAATGTAGATATGTATCTAAAAGTACAATTTTTTATTTTTATATACAAGGTGTAACAGAATAAACGCAAGTCTTCAAAGTAGTTTGTTCATAATTGTTTACTGAATCAATTTCGGTAACTTTTAAGATAGGTATTTTTTTTTTATTATGTGTTTTGCCATACTGATCGCCGATTGAGCCAAAGAAAATTAAATCTTATGTCAAGGCAATAAGACTCAATTTTAAATGCAGAAAGTAATGATAGGGTCAACACAATTTAATTAATAATAACAGTTAGCTTTAAAAAAAAACTGTTTTGATCATACAATGATGCTTTTAAGTCAATACTCTAATTGGGGTGTATGAGGTCTTGCGTTCATTACGTTACGCATTGTATAAGTAGTTATCTTTGAAAGAAACGATATTGTCGCTAAAATGCAAACAATGTCGAGTGTTCGAGTGTATACTTATTACTTAGGTCTATATAAGGACCTGCCGTCCTACTATCATTATTTGTGGAGTAGCAGCGAAAGCAGGTAGGTGTGTTATAAGATTATTCAAATTTTTCAAGTGCCCAAGGGGCGTTTAGTCGTAAATCCCGGCGCGACGTCACCGTCTTTGTCCACTTTTAAAATTATGATATAAAAAAGCACTTCCTCTCTCCTTAAACATCATCATTGTATTTTCTTTGATTCTATTTCATGTTTATTATATATTTATGATATGTATAGATATATACCATCAGGCGTGATCGGGGTCAAGAGCGGGCCCATTTAATAATAAAAAAAATATATATATATTTATGTATTTATATTTTTTTTTTGTCCAGCAGTGGGCTGCTATAGGCTGATGATGATGTATTTATATTAGTAAAATATAATTTATGTAGGTATGTATTTATTGTATTATGTATATGGTTCACCACAGACTACCTACAGTATTTGTATCTCGTTCCCCTTTTTATTCCAAAAGTTGTCTTTAAAAGATCGCTCTTAGCGAAGTCTTCCTCAAGAACTGGGCTATCAAAAAAGATTTTTTTTTTTCAAATCCGACTAGCAGTTCCAGAGATTACCCCTTACATACAAACTTACAAACAAATTTTGCCCCGTTGGTCTCGTGGTCGCAAGCGCGACTGCTGAGCGTGGGGTCCTGGGTTCGATTTCCGGGTCGGGCAAAGTGTTATTGACTTTTTCCATTAGGAATTTCATAGTAACAGCCCGGAGTTTGGAAGTTGGCGGTGTGATACCCCCGTGTCTCGGAAAGCACGTTAAGCCGTTGGTCCTGCGCCTGATCTCTCTCCGGTCGTGTCGAATTGCCGTCCCATCGGACTATGAGAGTGAGGGAAGAGGGAGTGCACCTGTGTCTGCGCACACACTTGTGCACTATAATATCTCCCGCACCGAAGGCTAGTCTCCGTTGAGATGGCCGCCGTGGCCGAAATACGGTCTGGAGGACATTATTATTACAAACAAATTTTACCTCTTTATAATATTATAGTATAGATAAGTAGGTACTAACCTAATAATTGAACATATTTTTCGTGTATTAAGCCAAAATGCGGGTGCTAACGCTGTTCCTGGTTGCTGCGACGGTAGCGTGCGTCTCGTGCGTGGACATGTGGTGGAACTCATGCGTGATCTACCAGATATACCCGCGCTCCTACATGGATAGCAATGGCGACGGGATCGGAGATTTGACTGGTAATATGTCAATTACACTTTGACCATGCTTTCAAACACGACAGACGTGGATGTGACATCCACCAACCCGCACTGGGCGCGGCTCCTTACCGAGAGGAGGCCTGTGTCCCAGCAGTGAGAACATTATGGCTGATTATGCTTTCAGACCCGACCGAAGTACTGAGGTTAGCTTCAATGGTCTTCAACAAAGAGCCTCGTACTGTTGTTATTGTTTTTAATAACGATATTCTGATACCGATAAGGACAGAAGGAAGCCGAAGAAAGACGTGGGTCATATTAACCAAGGATTATGAATCTTAGCTGTTATCAGCAATGTCCACCAAGATCCTCGATCCTGCTTATCTACTTCAAAATAATAAATCGAACATTTTCAACAGGTATAAAACAAAAGCTGCCGTACCTACAAGAATTGGGCGTAGATGCAATCTGGATGTCTCCGATCTACAAGTCTCCCATGTACGACTTCGGTTATGATATCGCAGACTATAAGTCTATATCACCAGATTACGGAACTATGGAAGACTTCGACGCTCTCGTGGCTGAAGCTAAGCA
Source organism: Oligia latruncula (assembly GCA_948474745.1). Lineage (NCBI taxonomy): Eukaryota > Metazoa > Arthropoda > Insecta > Lepidoptera > Noctuidae > Oligia > Oligia latruncula. The sequence continues at coordinate 16,828,709 of OX419686.1, forward strand.
ATTGGGTAAGTCGACAGCTAGACTCATAGTTTGCTTTACACTTAAACTAAGTAGGTATTATTTATTTGGAAAATCTGTTTAGAAGAGATGGAAATATTCATTGTGGGAAGGAGAGTGAATGCGGGGAAGAAAGTGAACGGTGCTAACATGTGGTTGTGGCCATCCAGTCGATGATGAAAAACGCTCGACTATCCACAATGGTGAGGAGGTTTGGGAGCAGTGGTGGCCAAGTGGTGACGGCGGCGACTTACGAGTTGTAGGTCGTAGGTTCGAACCCAGACAGACGCTTTACTTTGTGTAAATTATATCATCACCACTGCTCTCAAAACGGTGAAGGAAAACATCGTGAGGAAACCGGCATGTCCTAGAACCAAAAATTCGAAGGCATGTGACATCTACCAACCCGCACTGGCCACGCGTGGTGGATTACGGCCCACTCCCTCTCACAGAGAGGAGGCCCGTGTCCCAACAGTGGGAACATTATAGGCTGATTATGTATCCACAATGGTGTGTGGTACCTACGCTTATCTATGAAAGTGATTGTAGGGTTTGACTGAAGTGGCATGGAAGAATAATAAATGTGGGGATCTAACGCACTATAGCCGCCAGGTAACTCGGTTATTCGGTGACGAGTGAGTTTTTTAACGGTCGCGAAGTTACCCTATTTTCTTAAGCCTATCGCATGCACTTTGCAGCCGCAGCGCATGATCATACGAAACATAATGCGGCCCGCCTGTAACGTGCTATAAAAAAAAAGAAAGAAAGAAAATACATTTATTTGCGGCAAACATGACGCATAAAAAAGAGAACAAACACAAAAAATAACAAGTTGGGGAAAACATGCGTCACATCCACACTCAGCATAATTCTAAGACCCTAAACGGGACAGAACTTCAGCGCTGGTTTTCAGCGACAGCCGGCGTTGACGTGATGACGTCAACCAGTGCAGCATATGATTAGATATAAATAAAAAGCAACAGTCAAAATAAGAAATAAAATAAATGTACAATATACAACACACACATACATGTACATTTTTTTTATATGGTTCATAGGAAATGTACAAAAGAGGTCAAGGCGGATTTTAGCAATGCCTTGCGTTACAGTTCGGCCCACCATAATTTGCGCTACCCTTAAGCCTTCTTATCCCTTTGAAGTTATTAATGCTATCTTACAGCCTTAGTTTGCATTTTTTGTACTTTTTATGTTTTTCTCTGTACATTTGACTGAATAAAACTGATTTATTAATTGAATGCTTCCACTGACGTACAGGAATTCGCGTGGTGTTGGACTACGTGCCCAACCATACGAGCAACGAGAGTGAGTGGTTCAAAAATTCAATAAAGAGAGTAGGCAACTATAGTGACTATTACATCTGGGCCAACGGTACAGTAAACGCCACAGGCGCCAGAACTCCACCAAGTAACTGGGTAAGTTGTTTATAATATTACTAGCTTCTGCCCGCGACTTGTTCCGCGTCAAATGTCTTGTTCCCCAACCCACCGCGTCGCATCGCATCGCCTGTACGCGGTACTACTTCGTTTTCACTTAGCATTCTTTCTTACAGGGTTCCGTACCCAAAGGGTAAAAACGGGACCCTATTACTAAGACTTCGCTGTCTGTCCGTCCGTCTGTCTGTCACCAGGCTGTATCTCATGAATCGTGATAGCTAGACTGTTAAAATTTTCACAGATGATGTATTTCTGTTGCCGCTATAACAACAAATACTAAAAACAGAATAAAATAAAAATTTAAGGGGGGCTCCCATACAACAAACGTGTTTTTTTTTTCGTTTTTGCTCGGCTCGTGAGAGCTCGGCAGAGTCGTAGCGTGATGTTAAATAGCCTATAATCGTCCTCAAGAATTGGGCTCCACCGATCTATTTATTTTAAATTTACCTAATAAGTAAGATTTAAACTGATATTAGCTGAATTAGCTGCCAGTCTGCCACAAGCACAACTGTTGCGAATTTCGACGGGGCCGGGGTCGGAGCACTCGTCAAAAATTACTTAGCTACGCTACAAAATTTTAAGTCTAACAGACCTGAATTTGAAAAGAAAAAATTTTTTTGAAAAAAGAACCATAAACTTGTGCTTTGTTTTTCTTGTTACTCTTTCCTTCCTAAAAATACTTTTTACCCGTGTACAGTGGGCCTCGCTCGCAGTGAGCTTCCCAAATTTCTCAAATATTCCCAATTGATATTGAACTTTGTTTGTTAAATGAGGTATTAATTAGAATGAAGAAATTTCAAAATTTGGACATTGATATGAATTAACATAACATCTATATAGACATGTTAACATGGGTACGTTTTGGCTTGTTAGGGTAAACACCAGAACACTCTGTATAATTCAAAATACAGTCAACAGCACACTGGTAACTTGATGTGCTGTTACTTGTACTTTGTATCCATTCCATTTTAACCGCGCGCTTACTAGGGGGCGCTTGGGTAATGTTTGCACACGGGCGCTACATGGGCTAGAGACGCCTCTGCTTATACTATCTCCGGCTGAGCTTATTATATTTTTGTTTAGATCAGTCTGTTCCGCAATTCCGCCTGGGAATGGAACGATGAGCGACAACAGTTCTACTTTCATCAGTTCGTCATTGGACAGCCAGACATCAACTACCGCAACGAGTACCTCCGCGAAGAGATGAAAGTACGTTTGCACTTATAACTTAACTATAGTTCCGTTATGCAATTGTTTGAACTTTCTCAATAACCCCTGTTTCATATTCCAAAGAATTCGAAAAGCCTGTAATCTTAACTTTGTACCTACCTATCTTATCAAAAAAATCTCTTAAAGATCAGAAAATTCAGAACGTTCAGGCACCTTGCCGCGTTCTGTGCAGCATAGTAGCTGCCTAAAAAGATATCATCATCATCATCTGCCTAGCGTTTTCCCAACCATGTTGGGGTCGGCTTCCAGTCTTAACCGGATGCAGCTGAATACCAGTATTTTACATGGAGCGACTGTCTATCTGACCTTCACAACCCAGTTACTGGGTAATACGATACTCCTTGGTAAGACTGGTTGTCAGACTTTCGGCCTTCTGACTACCCGTAACGACTGTCAAAGATCCACGAATGACAGCCGGGACCAACGGCTTAACGTGCTTTCCGAGGCACGGAGGGGTCACAGTATCTTAAGATGGTCAACCATCCACAGACCAACCGCGGCAAGCGTAGCTTAACCTGATCGATCGACCTGTGCGGCTGTTATCATTTAGCCACGGGCCTAAAAAGATATAATATAAAAGCCAACGAAATTTTTCAGGAGGTGCTTCGTTTCTGGTTAAGAAAAGGAGTGTCTGGATTCCGAGTAGACGCAATCAACATGTTGTTTGAAGTGGAAGCCGGCGCCGACGGCTCATACCCCGATGAACCACGCTCAAGTAAGTTGACAACACAAACACAACCAAAATACGAGATGGATAGCTTAACCTTTTGAACGCCAGAGCATAAATGCACGCGCGTGCCCTCCACGCCAAGCCACAATTTTAAATATTTAAGGTATACAAATAAAAACACACATAACCTCCTCCTTTTTGGAAGTCGGCTAAAAAGTAATGATTTAATTGTTTATTTCGTGATAAAGTGCACCGCATTTTTTGTCACATACAGATGTTATTCGATGACTCGGGATTTACTAGAAAAATTAGTCTCCTGAGGAATTTAATATCTATTCGGTTGGAAAATTGCACTTCGATGACGGCCTATGTAACTCAAATTGTTGAAGCTGGGCAAAAATTACAAGGTACGGGGTTTGGATTAACAGACAAGGCGGTTTGGCAGCCAGAGATAAACAAGTTACTGGACCTCTAAAAACAACTCGCCGCGTTACAAATAAACAAATATTTGTGTCGCTCGTAATAGGATAGGCGACACACGACTGGCGTACAGGGCACGCGCTTGCTTGTCACGTATATGTGACAATGGCGTTCAAAAGGTTAAAAAACTGGCCAAGTGCGAGTCGGACTCGAACACGAAGGGTTCCGTACCACAAGGCAAAAACGCAGAAAAAAACACGTTTGTTGTATGGGAGCCCCCCTTAAATATTTATTTTATTTTGTTTTTAGTATTTGTTGTTATAACGGCAACAGAAATACATCATCTGTGAAAATTTCAACTGTCTAGCTACCGCGGTTCTTGAGATACAGCCTGGTGACAGACAGACGGACGGATGGACGGACAGCGAAGTCTTAGTAATAGGGTTTTTACCCTTTGGGTACGGAACCCTAAAAAGACTAGGCCGTTAATCTGGCTAGATATTTTTATATAAAATCTCACTTTCTATATTATGGAGGAACTAGCTGTATCTTACATAGGTACGGTCAGCAACAAAAGTAGAATAACACTTCATTTTTTTAATCTCAGTTATTGAAAAAAATATTTGTTCACAATTGCAGTACAAGTACAATGCAATTTTGAACAAATATTTTGTTCAATAATGAGTTTAAAAAAATTAAGTGTTAATATTTTGCTCAATAACTAAGATTAAAAAAACTGAAGTGTTAATCTACTTTTGCTGCTGACTGTACTCGTACATATGTTACCAGTAACGTTAAAAAAATAAGTTAGTCAGGTTATTTATTCATCATTATTCACCTGACCTTATCCCAATTTATTTCAATTTATTTTTAGGGTTCCGCACCCAAAGGGTAAACACGGGACCCTATTACTAAGACTCCACTGTCCGTCTGTCCGTCTGCCACCAGGCTGTATCTCATGAACCGTGATAGCTAGACAGTTGATATTTTCACAGATGATGTATTTCTGTTGCCGCTATAACAACAATTAATACTAAAAACGGAATAAAATAAATATTTAAGGAGGACTCGCATACAACAAACGTGTTTTTTTCGGCGTTTTTGCCTTGTGGTACGAAACCCTTCGTGTGCGAGTCCGACTTGTACTTGGCCAGTTTTTTTTACTCATAATAATATAGCCGTCGACATTTTTTTTTTTTTGACTTTCCTAAGAATTTTGTAAATATGTTCCATGTCGTGGCTTTAGATGCAACTGACGACCCCAACAGCTACGATTACCTACTTCACCCCTACACAAGGGATCGAAATGAAACATACTCGGTCGTGTTTGACTGGAGGGATGTCCTCCAAGAGTTCGCCCAAAACGAGTCCAAGGTCATGATGGTAGAAGCTTACACTGAAATATCGTTGATGATGCGTTACTATGGGGAGGGAAATCGCGACGGTGCCATGCCTTTCAACTTTATATTCCTTGGCGAGCTGAGCGGCACGTCAACTGCGACTAACATGAAGGATGTAATCGATAAGTGGATGACCAATATGCCAGCTAATAAGACCGCTAATTGGGTGGTAAGTGGCTTCGGATGTGGTGTTTACTTTTGGCCTAATTTAAACAAATAATTTTCTCAAAGTATATTGGTTACATAATCAGCCTATAATGTTCCCACTGCTGGGACACAGGCCTCCCCTCGGTGAGAGGGAGTGGGCCGTAATCCACCACGCGGGCCCAGTGCGGGTTGGCAGATGTCACATGTCTTCGAATTTTTGGTTCTATGACATGCCGGTTTCCTCACGATGTTTTCCTTCACCGTTTTGAGAGCAGTGGTGATGAAATAATTTACACAAAGTAAAGCGTACTCTGTCTGGGTTCGAACCTACGACCTACAACTCATAAGTCGCGGCCGTTACCACTTGGCCACCACTGCTCATTATTGTTTACATATTGGTTATCGACTCATAATATTGGCAAAAGTCAATACTTAGTTCTATTAAAAAAATCTTTACAAAAAATATTCAGGATGAAACTTCAGATTATCTAAGTATTTACTGTGTATTACAGAACGGCAATCACGATCAAAGCCGCATGGCCACAAGACACGGCGTGAACAGAGTGGACGCGATGAACATGTTGGCTCTCATCCTCCCTGGAATCAGCATCACCTATCAGGTAAGCGACACACTGCCTTATCCGTGGCGCACGAATGACGTTAACGGTAGTTCGCTATTGGTAAACATTTGTGCAATCGCTTTGATGAAATGTCACATAAAATGTATTAAAAAACAATATGGCGGCGTTAGTTCTGATTTTGGCCACGCGCCTAAATAACCTTGTAGTGCTATACTTGACCAGTACTAGCGCCGGCTCTGTGCCACCGACAGACCGCTTACTCAGGTAATAACCTCATTTTCGGAAATGTAAGCACCAACTAAGCAGGCTGCTGAATGCTGATAACTACGGCTGCCTTAGGAACATCCATAATTAAAATATTTTTTCTAGCTCATCACCTCGCCTCGTTGCCAAACTTATTCTGTCACCGTGCATGACCGTTTCTTTTATCGAAAAAGAAAGGAGCTAATATATAGAGCTTTTTAAAATAAGACTCCACATTTCAGGGCGAAGAGCTTGGTATGACAGATGGCAACATTAGCTGGGTGGAAACCAAGGACCCTGCGGCTTGCAACACCAACGATCCTATCAACTACTGGAAGACCAGCCGCGACCCTGAGCGTACGCCGTTCCACTGGGACGCTACCACGAACGCCGGCTTCTCCAACGCCAGCACAACGTGGCTTCCTGTCGCTAGTAACTACAGAACTGTTAACGTGGCGGTCGAGAAAGCAGCAACTAAGAGTCACTTAAACGTAATATTGAAATCTAAATTAGACATATGAAGCGCCTTCATGTTATCTCGAGGCAAAGGCCTCCCCATATTTTTTCTTCTACTTCTTTCTTTGTTGAGCTTCTTTCCGTATTTCTTAAAGATCCAATGTGATCCAATGTGGGCCAGTCCTTCCTTGGCCCACATCATCGAGTCAGATAATGGTCAAAGTCGTTACGTGAGAATTTTTCAAATACCAGTTCCAGTCTACAGCACGTTCAAACAAACAAACCCTTCAGCCTTATTCTTATTATAGTATAGACACAGTAAAGATATGAACAGTACGGAAACTACGTACTAACGTTCGAAACGGCACACTCACACAGACGCGCGCATCTACGGTACCCCTAAGCGGCACCCGTGACAGAGCACCGCGACTATCGCTAGGGGTGCCGCCGGGTATCGCCTAGCGATAGTCGCGGTGCTCTGTCACGGGTGCCGTAGATGCGCGCGTCTGTGTGAGTGTGCCGTTTCGAACGTTAGTACGTAGTTTCCGTACTGTTCATATCGTTACTGTGGTATAGATGAGGAATACACGTTCATTGGGTTTTAAGGGGATGGGTAAATCGCCTTTGGGAAAGCTTATTCCTGGCTCAGTAGCTCATTTTCCATGCATCTTGCAACTACTTTATTTGTCCTGCCACTATTATTAACGAGTACCTGTTTACAGTTTTACAAGGATGTCGTTGCCTTGAAACATTCTGCGGCGGTGAGTACCGGTTCGGTGGGAACACATGCGATTTCAAGCGATGTCTTAGTTGTTACAAGGTACGTACTCTTACGTCTTTTGGTAGGTAAGCTAAAACACATTTTTCGGTCTAAAGAGATCCCTTAGTGCCTAAAACATGGACACTTACAATGTAGACTGAACACCGAATAAAAGTGGCACAAAAGGGCTATGGAACGAGTCATGCTTGGAATAACACTACACCCAGTGCGTTACACCGAAATCCATCGTCGGACGAAAGTTTTCGACGTTAGTGACAAGGCGATACGTTTCAAGTGGCGTTGGACACCTAGATAGACGCGGAAATGGCCGCTTTTGATAGAATGGTGGCCAAGCTTGGACCATAGAAACAAGAAAGTCTTTGGGTCGAAGAAAGGCTGTTTGGTTTCCTGGTTGCGCGCTCGATTCCCGCAAGGAACGAAGATTTGCTTATGTATACAGATAGATTATAGATGGTTGATCCTGTACCCTAATTGCGTAACACACTAGCAATCGTAATCTGAATCATTTTGAAGCAAATTGCTGATCCATTGCTTCATAATTTCGAAAAATTTGTTTGCTCAACACTTAAATAACGCAATGAATGTTGTTGAACTGTCAAAATGAAACCGATTCCGACTGATAATATGTTTCGCAATTGCCCCGCAGGTCTGTTTTTGTGTTAGTTGTGTCTGTGAAAGCACAATACAGCCCTAGCTAGAGTGCGGATAGCGTTCTATTTCAACGTTAAAGTAACAAAATGAACGTGTCATAAAACTTTTTATAAAAAAAAATTGTCTTTTAGGGTGCCTACTGGAAATGACGATAGTGTCGTGGCAGTACTAAACTTGGGATCTACAGAAGCAGCCTTGAACCTGGCGTCGCTAGCCGACGTGCCACAAACGTTGAAAGTCGTAGCCTCGGGAGTCAATTGCGCAATCGCGAAAAAGTAAGTTTCTATCATATATTATTTATTTATTATTGAAACTAGCGGATAACGGCCCACTACCTCTCACCGCCTGGAGAGGCCTGTGTCCCAGCAGTGGGAACGTTATAGGCTGATTATGTTTAAGCTTAAACTTGCGATCCTTGACTTAACATCGAGATTACTTTCTTATATGTGAGTTTAATATTAATGTATTATCCACATATACCTTCCAGAATAAATTCTCTAAATGATGGTGATAAGGTAAGGTCCGTTGAGTAGTTTAGGAGAACAACGCGGTCACACAGACATACACGAAAAGCGACTTTAATTGGAAATCCAGGAATATCATAACGACTTTACCTGAATATAGTATATCTGTGTATAGTATAGTTTGGAAGTTGGCGGTTTAATGGCTCGGAAAGCACGTAAAGCCGTTGGTCCTGCTGCGCCTGAACTCTCCCCGGTCGTGTCGGATTGCCGTCCCATCGGACTATGAGAGTAAAGGAACAGAGAGTGCACCTGTGTTTGCGCACACACTTGTGCACTATAATATCTCCTGCGTACCTGGCTAATCTCCATTGAGATTGGCCACCGTGACCGAAAACGGTCGGGGAGGCTATTATTATTAGCAAGGCTTAATGAAAGGCCAGTTCAGATCAATACCACTGATTCGGACTCTTCTGACGAATCTTCGTCGTCTAAGACAACGATTAGAATAGAAAGTGTATATAGTTTCTTTAAGGGGCTTACAGGACCTGAACACAAAAAACGCAAGTTTTTGAAACAATAAAAGTATATAATAAAAAATAAATCTTTTTACAATTAAATCCATACTAATATGCATACAATCATTCTGATTTTTTGTCAAATTATTCTACAAGCAATATACTAAAGCACTAGTGTTTTAATTTTTTAGTCCAAACAATAGATTTTTTGTAAATAGATAATTGCTTCATTTTTTGCAAAATTTTACCAGCGTTGTGTCATCGCGCTTCTCTTTCTTTTCTATGCATTCCGACAGTGACCGCGCTTTAGGTCATGTAACCCCTTAAATAAAAATGTTATGAACTTCGGAAGTTTGTTTACATTCATTATCTCGTCTCGTTCGGCTTATGGCTTCTAACGTTAGTAGATACTTGTCACACTCAGTTTTACTTATTTATTTATTTTGTTTTACAGCACACTGGTACAGAAGACTGCTATTCCTGTGTCAGGAAACTGCGCGATGGTATTACAAAACGGAAGTCCTACAAGATTCGTAGTACCATTGTTCCTGTATATTTTTGTTACATTAATTCATGCATGGCGATAATAAAGTTGTCATGATCAAATAACTATTTTAAGAGATTATTTACCTTTTGTATTATATTTTTTAATATCAATCTATGAGTTTGTTTTGTAGAATATTTGTAAATGTTGTAATATATTTAATAAAAATAATGTTTAATTAACCACATGTTTTAATACACTTCCATTTATGAAGGGTTATGGAAATATGCTTAAAGGTCCCTTCATAACAGGTGCCCTTTTCAGACAGATCAGTTTTAAGTTTAAGGGGGTTAGGGGGCGCTAAGGTATATTATCTGCCTAGCCTTTTCCCAACTATGTTGGGGTATGGATCCAGTCTAACCGGATGCAGCTGAATACCAGTATTTTACATGGAGCGACTGCCTATCTGGCCTCCACAACCCAGTTACTGGGTTATACGATACACCTTGGCAAGACTGGTTGTCAGACTTTCGGGCTTCTGACTACCCGTAACGACTGTCAAAGATTCGCGAATGACAGCCGGGACCAACGGCTTAACGTGCTTTCCGAGGCACGGAGAAGGCGCTAAGGTAGCCCGCAAAATAAAAAAAAATCTTACGTTTCTTGTAATTTGCAGTTCATTGTTAGGTCGTATCAGAGGCGTCTCTAGCCCATGTAGCGCCCGTGTGCAAACATTACCCAAGCGCCCCCTAGTAAAAAAAAAAAGTGTCCCCTAGTAAGCGCGCGGTCAAAATGGAATGGGTACAAAGTTCAAGTAAAGCTCAACACACACCAAAAGAGCGGCGAAGCGGAACGCAGTTTCAGTGTCATATGAATTTTAACTCTATTTTTATTACTATAATACTTATTATCGCATGAGAAACTCGAACGAGTCGCGCGGATGCCAGCGGCGCCGCTGGAATTCCAGCGAATTAGCCGTGCGACTGCGCGAGAAGTCGCAGGAAGTCCCGAGAATGCTCGAGCAGTCGCGAGCGGCCGCTGGCAATATCCCGCCCCTCGCGCCCGCTCCCCGCGCGCGTCTGTTGCGCGCGAGCATTCGCATTCATTCCTCGCAGTGCAACGAATACAGAAGTGATGGAAATGGATGAAGAAAAGCTTATATATTTGGTGCAAATGTACGACTGCCTATACAATATCAAATCAAGGCATTACAGCGATAAACACATGAAAGAAGAAGAGAAGGCGCGCGGAGTCCCGCGACTTCTCGAGCATTCCAGCGACTTCTCAGGCAGTCGCTGGAATCCGCGCGCCTTCTCTACCGAGCGGGTCGCGGCGCTTCGCTGCCCTTCGCCGCTCTTTTGATGTGAGTTGAGCCTAACAGCACATCAAGTTACCACAAATTGTCAAATTTCCCCAATGGATAATAAACAATTGTTTGGAGATGAAGAAGAAATTCGTCGATTTTGGATACCATGGTGTGCTGTTGACTCTGTATTTAGAATTATACAGGGTGTTCTGGTGTTTACCCTAACAAGCCAAAACGTACCCATGTTAACATGTCTCTAAAGATGTTATGTTACATCATATCAATGTCCAAATTTTGAAATTTCTTCATTCTAATTACGACCTGATATCAAACAAAGTTCAATATCAATTGGGAACATTTGACTTTGGGAAGCTCACTGCGGGCGAGGGCCACTGTACACACGGGTAAAAAGTATTTTTAGGAAGGAAAGAGTGACAAGAAAAAACAAAGCACAAGTTTATGGTTATTTTTTTTTTCAATAATGTTTTGTTTTTTCAGTTTTCAGACTGAAATTTGGTAGCGTAGCCGCGTAGGTAGCTAAATAATTTTTGACGAGTGCTCCGACCCCGTCGAAATTCGCAACAGTTGTACTTGTGGCAGACTAATTCAGCTAATTTAATATCAAAATTAAATCTTACTTATTAGGTAAATTTCAATCAAAAGAAAAGCCGCAAATATGAAGTAAATTTCTTAATTACATGTTTACTCAAATATAAAACTTAATCCATGGGCCAAGGCTTATTTCGCAAAATTACGTGTAGCGAGCGGTAGAACAGTGCGGCACGCGCCACGCGTACTCACGCTTTTCAGAAATGCCGCGCGCTTGACGTTCGTCCATGGCATGGCAATTTGAACTTTATTGTCTATCCCAAACAGTCGAATTCGCATTATTTGCAATATAACTGTCGGTGTGTTTTCAAACGAATCATTGAAACAGGTGCCGCCGAGCGATGCGACACTCACTACTACACTCAAAATATCTAACTAGCCTGAGCTGTCCCACTGCAGGGCAAAGGCCTCCCTCCCTCTCCCTTTTCCACACAACACACACACACACAAAACACACAAAATACACTCAAAATATAATCTTTAATAATGTGTAATAAGGTTTATTTCATGTTGAAAAAAAAGTTAAAATTGTAAAAGCCGCTCGGGTGTTCGTGGCGCGGCTTGCTTTGGTGTAATTCGACAAATATAAGAAGAGCTCCAGATGCTATATAAAATGTATGGAAAGCGGAGCTCTTTTTACGTTGGTCATTTAAAGTGCCGCGGCCGGCCATCGCGCGCGCCGAGTGGGCGAAGCGAGCGGCGCTCGGCGCCCCCTAGGACCGCTGCGCCCGTGTGCAACGCACACCCTGCACAATAGGTAAAGACGGCCCTGGGTCGTATGTTGATTAATATGATTCGCGACCGTAACAAATATGGCTTTACAGAATTATAATCATTAGAATCTTTCGAAACCAATATCATTTCAGCCGAAAGACGTCCACTGCTGGACATAGGCTTCCCCCAAGAATGTCCATGTAGTTCCTTGCTCGTTCTTCTTTAGGAACCTACTACGCTTGTGAGTGAGCATCTAGCTTCATCTTCCTGACTGACCGACTCCTTGACAATTCAAAAGTGCCTGTAGTTGGGTTTGCTGATAAACAGACATCTAAACTGGTATAGGTACTCACGTAGACAGACAACTTGGTAGCAAGAGCACGAAAATTCATTTAAATTTTTGAGAAACTTCGCTATTCAGCTGACACCGATACTCTCAGGTTGTTCTACATTTCACTGTGTCAATCACTTCTTGCATACAAGCAGTAGGTATGCAAGAAGTGATTGACACCAGCCAGTATGGGGTGGAGCCCGTAAGACCTACTTCCTTACATTAGAGAGAGCACACAAATTGACGGCACGGTTGGCGCAGTGATTAAGCTATTGACTGCTGCGCTGCGTGTCGCGGGTTCGATTCCCGCACAGAACAAATATTTGTATGACCTACAAGTAGTTGTTCTAGGTCTGGCTGTTTGTGGTATGTGAGTTTCAATGTTTGTAAACGCACCCACAATACAGGAGAAATTCCTAGAGTGGGGCAACGTTTAAAAAAAAAAAATAATAAAAAACTCCGCAGACGTGATGGGTATCGATATCAACATGATAACTTCGAGCAAACTCGAGGGGTTTACAAGTAGCCACTGAAGAGTTCCACTATCTATCTCCTGGCTCCATCATCAGTCCCTCGACACCAAGTGCAATATGAATTGGACTCATCAAAACGGATCATAAAATATGATCCCAAACTCGAAGGGTTTACTAGTAGCCACGGAAGAGTTCCACTATCCAGCTCCTGGCTCCATCATCAGACTCTCAACACCAAGTGCAATATGTTGGACTCGTCAAAACAAATTATAAGAGCCCAAACTCGAAGGGTTTACTAGTAGCCACGGAAGAGTTCCACTATCCAGCTCCTGGCTCCATCATCAGACTCTCAAAACCAAGTGCAATATGTTGGACTCGTCAAAACAAATTATAAGAGCCCAAACTCGAAGGGTTTACTAGTAGCCACGGAAGAGTTCCACTATCCAGCTCCTGGCTCCATCATCAGACTCTCAACACCAAGTGCAATATGTTGGACTCGTCAAAACAAATTATAAGAGCCCAAACTCGAAGGGTTTACTAGTAGCCACGGAAGAGTTCCACTATCCAGCTCCTGGCTCCATCATCAGACTCTCAACACCAAGTGCAATATGTTGGACTCGTCAAAACAAATTATAAGAGCCCAAACTCGAAGGGTTTACTAGTAGCCACGGAAGAGTTCCACTATCCAGCTCCTGGCTCCATCATCAGACTCTCAACACCAAGTGCAATATGTTGGACTCGTCAAAACAAATTATAAGAGCCCAAACTCGAAGGGTTTACTAGTAGCCACGGAAGAGTTCCACTATCCAGCTCCTGGCTCCATCATCAGACTCTCAACACCAAGTGCAATATGTTGGACTCGTCAAAACAAATTATAAGAGCCCAAACTCGAAGGGTTTACTAGTAGCCACGGAAGAGTTCCACTATCCAGCTCCTGGCTCCATCATCAGACTCTCAACACCAAGTGCAATATGTTGGACTCGTCAAAACAAATTATAAGAGCCCAAACTCGAAGGGTTTACTAGTAGCCACGGAAGAGTTCCACTATCCAGCTCCTGGCTCCATCATCAGACTCTCAACACCAAGTGCAATATGTTGGACTCGTCAAAACAAATTATAAGAGCCCAAACTCGAAGGGTTTACTAGTAGCCACGGAAGAGTTCCACTATCCACCTCCTGGCTCCATCATCAGATCAGCTCCAAGATACCAAATTATAGTTTTGTCTTCCGAAGTACGTATATCTACAAAGTTTCATTTCGATACGACAATTAGAAGTAGGTTAAAATTGACTTCTAAGATTTTGTTACATAGTTTCAAGTGAAGCTAATAAATCGCCAACCCGTCTTGAGCAAGGGTGGTGATCAATACTCGTGCCTATTCTCTGTCTGAGGCCTCTTAAATTGCCTTTGCCCTGCATTGGGGCAGTAATAAGCTGGTGTTATAAAAGAGCTGTACCCTTCCTTGGGGAACTCAGTTAAGTATAGCACTAGCAGCTAATCTACTACGGACATAAACCATGCGTTGTTTAGAGGTTTCAATACCCTGAGTCCCTGACGTCACGGAACCGAGTGGAAGGTCTGTGATAAAGGTAAGTGTTTTGTTTGCGTATCTACAAGTTTTAGTAATACTTTATTAAGTAGGTAGGTAGATATATGTATGATTGAGGGACAGTATAAAAAAACCGGTCAAGTGCGAGTTGGACTCGCGCACTGAGGGTTCCGTACTTTATTAATTTATATATGTTTATCACAGGATATATTTTTTTGGAATGTTTACGGTTTTCGGATTTTTTTCCTTTATTTGTGCTAAATGACATTGCTTCTTGCATGATTCTAGGTCAACGGGAAGTAGGCACCTAACCTACCCTCAAAGTTTTGATTCCCTTGCGAGTGTCAAAATATGCGGCATAAACGTAACATAAACACCCATATGTTTTGATTGCGTTGCTTTTTTCACTGCTTCAAGGGATTACAGCCCTGAGTATTTGATATTAATTTCAACCTGATAACTCTACGGTACCTGAGGAAAAGGTTCTTGACAGACGGACCAAAAAAATTATCTTATAAGGGTTCCGTTTTTCCTTTTGAGGTACAGTCACGAGCACTAATATGTCAACACTTGGCAACTTTCAATTGCGATTTTTTCACAAAATAACGAATGCAACGTTGAAATACGACACTTTACATAAACCTATGGGTTCGAAAATACTATGTTCCTAATAATATAAAATTTCATTCAAAAATAAAGGAGAAAATCGCCTTTGAATAAAGCCAAGTGTATACATACTTATGCTCGTGACTGTACGGAACCCTAAAAATGAAACCTTTAGCGGTAGAGTTTGGTCAAATTCATCAAGTTGTCGGTTTTAGTTTTTAATAAGGTCGGAGAAATGGCAAGTCGCGTAAACCTACGTAGTAAAATATACGCTACGCCTTGTATATTTTAATGAAACTTCATACACATAAGCAGGATACAAAGGTCTAAAAAGTTACCTAGTAGAGAACATTTTCGAAAAATAGTGTTACAGCAAAATTAAGTACCTACTTAGACCGATTTTAAATTTTCAATAGAAACGGAGATTTTCAGTTATCTTTTTTTATATAAGACATTTTGAAAATGTTCTCTACTAACTTTTTAGACCTTTGTACCTATCCTGCTTATGCGTAGGTATGAGAGCGTTTACGCCGAACGGCATTTCATACAAACTTTCAAGCCCTTGTTTTCCGAAATGAATGAACCGATTTTAATGAAACTTCAGACGCATAAGCAGGATATAAAGGTCTAAAAAGTTAGCAGAGTTAGAACATTTTCGAAATGTCTTATTTAAAAGAAGATAACTGGAAAACTCTGTTTCTATGAAAAGTTTAAAATCGGTCTCATTTGGCTGTAACACTATTTTTCGAAAATGTTCTCTGCTAACTTTTTAGACCTTTGTATCCTACTTATGCGTATGAAGTTTCATTAAAATCGGTTCGTTCATATCGGAAAACAAGGGCTTGAAAGTTTGTATGAAATGACGTTCGGCGTAAACGCTCGCTCCTAAGCAATAATACCTAAACTTGAAACGGTTTTAGAGAGACTACAACCCAGTTATAGGTTTCTCAGAGTCCTGTAAACTCAAGAATTAACATTCAAAATCGAACAACAACCATAAACTTTGAGTAAGGTATAAAGAAGTACAAAAAATAATAAAAAACTTTTTAAAGTAAAAGTTTTTTTATTTTAAAACAAAAATAAATGGAGATAATAACGCCCATAAGAAACACATTGTTCCAGACTTAACTCATCATCTGCCTAGCCTTTTCCCAACTATGTTGGGGTCGGCTTCCAGTCTAACCGGATGCAGCTAAATACCAGTATTTAACATGGTCCGACTCCAAATCTGACCTCCACAACCCAATTACTATACGTACCTACCTAATACGATACCCCTTGGTAAGACTGGTTGTCAGACTTTCGGTCTTCTGACGACCCGTAACGACTAGACTGTCAAAGATCCACGATAGACAGCCGGGACCAACGGCTTAACGTGCTTTCCGAGGCACGGAGAGGTCTTGATATGTAAAGATGGTCACCCATCCACGGACCAACCACGGCAAGCGTAGCTTAACCTGATCAATCGACCCGTGCAGCTGTTATTACTTAGCTACAAGCCTCTCCAGACTTAACTATGACATGGATAAAATGAGTATTTACAATAAAGATCGCAAATATGCAATCTGTGTAGTACGTGTGAGTAGTTTTTAGAGAATTAGGTATTCAGAACTATAAAAAATCGTTTTTCCGAAGCAAATTTAAAAAAAAAATCCTTTGTACGAACAGATCTTTGAGTACCTTTTAAAAACATTACCAATTCAGGAGTTAAGTAGAACCTCAAATTCCTAAAGAATCATAAGTATTATAATCACCAGCGATAACATATCGGTAAGGACAAACAATATGAAGTGCTCGCATTTACATATCACTTGAATCTTCCTGCATATAAGGAGCAACCGGTTGTGACCATTTATTGGTGAAGCAGCAGTGAAAACAGGTTGGTGTCGTGTTTCAAATTATTGATCTTTCAAAGTGGCTTAGATAATGTAAGTACATATTGTACATCCTGGGACTCTGTCATACGGATCCCATCTTAATATGCAGGTGCCAAAATAGGGAATTCATTTTCAATGTTCTGCAAGGAAGTACCGACAGCAACCGAATATTCTACATAAAAAATTTAAATTCACACAGCATTGACCGCTGGGACTTGAAGCATGAAACATGCACAGGAGTTCCGTATGAAAGTGGAAGGAAGGATTTTTTTAAACCTTAACCATAAAGGGGATAAAAGTTTGAAAGTTCTTCATTTTTGCCGATGGAGATCCTACTGGGTACACGGCTTGTCTTATAATAAAATTGCATTGTCTGTGGGCGTGTCGTGTGACCGGTGTTCTATTATAGCTGAGGGCGGCGGTGCCTGGATCTGCCGTTGAATCGGTAACTCAGAAGACCGATGAGCGGTGTGCTACAAACTCGCTTGCAGTCAAACCGTTGCATTAACTTCACAAGACACAATTTAACGAGCAGTGATCACTTTGGGCACCAGTTTATACTTTACTTTGGGACATAAGTTATTAGTCTCGGTCCAAGTCGGAAAGGACTGCAATTTGCCGCTAAAAGTACTAAATTAGTTAAAATATTCCTTGATATTAATTACATGTTTCATGTATTAAGCCAATATGTGGGTGTTTACGCTGTTCGTGATTGCTGCGACGGTGGCGAGCGGGTCGTGTGTGGACATGTGGTGGGAGTCAGCGGTCGTGTACCAGATATACCCGCGTTCCTTCATGGATAGCAATGGAGACGGGATCGGAGATCTAACTGGTAACATTTTTAGAACTTTATAGGTATTATGTTTGACATGGCTCGTAGTCGTAGAATAAACCACGCCCTTACTCGTCAGTTCCGGATTAGCCCATTAGCAAATTAAGCAATTGCTTAGGGCATCACGTCTCGGGGGCACCATAAGGCAGAAACAGCACCGAAAAAGCATTTGCTAGCACATGCAAGGCTGTTTATCGGCAAGATATTACAAGACCCAAAAGTCACTCTAGAGATGTGCGCCAATCTTCACAAATCGCTCCTCGATGTTTTGGAAAAATACGAGACGACTAGTGGATAGGGGGGGCCTAAAGGCGTGGATTGCTTAGGGCATCAAGTAGTCTTTATTCGGCACTGCTCCTCGTGAGACGTGAAAGTGGGAAAATCAGACTTGCGAGCATCTTGCGAGTTTTGCGATCAGCAGTCTCCTTTGTGCAAAGAAGTCATCTAATTTAATAATCGACCTGGAATCCGTTTGGCAAACGTGGTGATGCAGAATATAAAACGCCTATAGGTACGATTGCTGATTCAACACTGATGATATTACTTAAAATAACTAAAACGCGCTATATACGTATAGTAGGTACCTATGTCTTCATAAGAAACTACAATATTGTATGTATATTACGTACCAGCTTCCGCCTGTGGCTTCGCCCGCGTGGTATGTCGATAAAAATAGCCTATGTTCAAAGTATCCCATACCAAATTTAATCAAAATCAGTCCAGCCGTTTCGGAGATTAGCCGGATCAAACAGACAACCCTCAGGCCAAAAAAAATTGTTTTTTTTTGTTATAAATACCGTATACTTATATTTTCATAGGCATTTAGTTTATCGCTCTTATTTTTAATTTAAAAAACAAACACTTCAATTTATTTTTGTATATGATAATAAACATATCATTTTGAACAGGTATAAAACAAAAGCTGCCGTACCTAAAAGAGTTGGGCGTAGATGCAATCTGGATGTCGCCAATCTACAAGTCTCCCATGTACGACTTCGGTTATGATATAACAGACTATAAATCAATCTCAGAAGACTACGGCACTATGGACGACTTCGACGCCCTCATGGTTGAAGCTAAGAGATTGGGTAAGTCTTTATTAAATCAACAATTTATAACGAGTACAGTCGACCGCGCTTCGATGGTAAGATGGTTGGATGGTAATAGAATAAGAGGCCAGATTGTACTAATTTTAGACGCGGCCTACTGTACCTACCGATCCCGTTGTTGTTCCGAGTAGCAGTCTCCTCGGTTCTTCAATCAAAATGATTGCAGTGTGGTACCTAGTACTTTTTTAAACCTGTGAAAGACCTCATAGATACGGACCTGTGAAACTCCTCCGGACTACAACCTACAACCACACAAGTGTTCCTCTAGGTACTTTTCCCTAACCTCGGTACAACTTACCGACATGCAGTGCCAATATTAAACCGTGATACCACTCAGTTTTCAAGTGTTTGTACACTTGCTAAGGGTTTTACTCTTATCGGAATAAGTATATACTATAGAGGTAGGTACCTAGGCGGTTTGTTGATCAAATTACTTTGTTTCACTTTGTTGGCTAAGTCAACGGAACCCCTACAGCCGTACCTCCGGCACTGCCCGATTCAATCCTTATGGCAGCTCGGAACATGGGGCGAGTCGCTGCGCAGTAAAAAATCCACGTGTCAGCGGGGGTGAGGGGTGAGGTACTGAGGTACTGCGCAGTGTTAGCGCATGAAGTTCGAAGCGGGCTGTACCTATAAGATGTTGTTCTAATACCTACTTCTCTGACGTACAGGCATTCGCGTGGTGTTGGACTACGTGCCCAACCATACGAGCACCGAGAGTGAGTGGTTCCTGAATTCAGTAAACAGAATCGGAAACTATACGGACTATTATATCTGGGCCGACCCCAAAGTGGTCAATGGAACAATGAGTCCACCTACTAACTGGGTAAGTCATGTCATGTATTAGGCCGTTTACACATTATGCCGCAGCAGCAGCGGCACCGCCGCCGCCGCCGCGGTGCCGCTGCATCAGTCACCCTTGGATTAGTATGAATGAAACGGCGCCGCGGTGGCGGCGAGTTTTTTTAAGACCCATCAAAACTCGCCGCCGCGGCATCGTGTGCAAGGGTTCATACAAACCCAAAGGGGCAACCAATACAGCGGCACCGCGGCGACAGTGGCGCCGCCCGCGCCGCAGCCACGGCTTATTGTGCCAGCCAGTAGGTACACCATATTTTATTCCTAGCCTACAAAATAAAAATGCTAGATACTAATTTCTAAAATAACATGTTAGTAACATTTAACGAAGTCTATTTTTATCGTAGGTAAAAAGTTACATTTTCCAAAGTTTACATAGAGGCAGTAGTACCTACCTCCCGTCCCCTCGAAACGTCGACTATCTATCCCCGCGGCTAACATTCATTTACTTTTTGTTTAGATCAGCGTGTTCCGCAATAGTGCCTGGGAATACAATTCCGTTAGAAACCAATACTACTTGCATCAGTTCGTCATTCAACAGCCAGACATCAACTACCGCGACCCGCTGCTTCGCGAAGAAATGAAAGTATGTAAACGTTTACACAATAACAATAGAAATCTATAGAACAATATACCTATAAGTTTGTACATTTTTAAAATTGACCGATGCTATGTTATAACTAAGTCTTGTATGCCTTAACGTTCAGGCACTTTGCCAGGTGTTGACTTAAATTTTATACCAATGTTGCCAGGGCTGTTCTAGAATCCCGCATGATAGCTCTTGTAAAAGATGTCGCATAAAAGTCAACAAAATCTTTCAGGAGGTGCTTCGTTTCTGGTTGAGAAAGGGAGTGTCCGGTTTCCGAGTAGACGCAGTCAACATGTTGTATGAAGCGGTAATCAACGACACATTCCTTGATGAACCACCCTCGGGTAAGTTAACAGCAGAAGCACTTGCCGGGAAACCGTTGCATCTCCAACCTTACTGATATAATATGTACCCGCTCCCACAGCAGGGCAAAGGGCTCCTCTCATACAAAGAAGCTTTTCAATAGAAGAAGAAACGCTTTTTATATAAGCCCAAAACCTCCTCACGTAGTTTTTAGGGTTCCGTACCCAAAGGGTAGGGGTTGAAAATTGCAAAAAACGTAAGAAAATTTGCATTTTGCGGTCTACCAACCACTATCCCATGGATAGGCAGAAAACTAAACTACCTACCTACATACAAGAGCTATTCAAAGGGCCTTTCTAGAACGCACGCGTAAACTGCTGGCATTGGTTGTATTGTATGATTTATCAACAGCCAATCGCAGTAGATAGTTTTCGCGCGCTTGACAATTTGTCACATTAAGGCCGCATTCCGAATAATCGCTCACAGCGCTCATAGCAATAATTTGCGTTCAGATTTAGATAAATATTATCACGATTATGACAGCTGAGAGCTGTCAATAATTCTAACGCTCGTGAACGCGCTCACAGTGCTTACTCAATCATCATCATCATTTCAGCCGAAAGACGTCCACTGCTGGACATAGGCCTCCCCCAAGCACTTCCACTTCGACCGGTTCTGTGCTTCTCGCTTACTCAATGTGAAAACGTTATTATTACAGTATTTCTTTGTATAAACACCTCATTTCTTCTTCTTTGGTTACATAGCGACTGTCAGCCAGAAGCACAATTTTGAAAATGCCACGTTAGTTTAATTTAAAGATATGATGCAACTCAAAACAAAACACATACTGACACATCCACATACACACACACACTGTAATTTTTGACAGCGCTCACGGTGATATTATTAAAAGGCGTGGTCGGCGTTATCGCAAGATGGCGCATGTCATGACGTCTCACGACGACTCTATGACGATTCACGGGACAACGTTATTGTGATCACACTAGTTCGGTACGGGTTTAAGGACGCTCAAATCGATTATTTCCCAACTCGAAATGCAGGGTAATTTTGTGATAATTTTCGTCCAAAAAACTGGCTTATGTATTGACTTATTTATATTACTGTAATTTAAGGAAAGATAGAAATATAAGATATAGGTAGATATAGATGCACATAGATTTAGTAAAAACAAAAGTACTTAGGGAAAAATCTAGGGTGAGGAGTCTATCCTAAGAAGTCTTCAAAATATTAATTTCTAAATAATATTAAGTACCTAAACCTCCATTCGTCATGGCTTCAGGTAATACTAACGACACAGGCAGCTACGACTACCTAAGTCACCCCTACACTAAGGATCAAAACGAAACGTACGACGTTGTGTATGACTGGAGGGAGGTCCTCGAAGAATTCGGTCAAAACGAGTCCAAGATCATGATGACAGAAGCTTACACCGATTTGGACCTGATGATGCGTTACTATGGCAACGGGGTTCGCGAAGGTTCCATGCCTTTCAACTTTATATTCCTTGGCGAGCTGAGCGGCACGTCAACTGCGATTAACATGAAGGATGTAGTCGATAAGTGGATGACCAATATGCCAGCTAATAAAACCGCTAATTGGGTGGTAAGTTCTTATCTAATAATCTCTTTACATCCGCAAAAATGTCTTGGGACATGTTGCAAATTTATAAACTTTAGGGCCGTGTCCTAATTTATAAACTGTAGAGCCGTGTCCTAATTTATGCGATCGTCGTGCAAATACGCGATCGTCGCGTTTTCAGATCCTCTAAGTATTTCCTGTGTATTACAGAACGGCAATCACGATCAAAGCCGCATGGCCACAAGACACGGCGTGAACAGAGTGGACGCGATGAACATGTTGGCTCTCATCCTCCCTGGAGTCACCATCACCTATCAGGTAAGCGAAACACTGCCTTATCCTTTCTAACTCTCCCGAGTTTCTGTGAGGGCTCGGCCGGGGAAGTACCACCGTGCACCATATTATGTCGCCAAGCGGCAGGTTTAATTACAAGCATCCCTAGGTCACCACAATTGTCTTACATGTTTTGTAATCATGGATTTTTAGGAGTTGTTCAAAAATATGAACAGCGCGAAAGTGATTTCATTTCGATTTGACTCAAACCAGTTCGATTATTGATTTGCACACTTGCGCGAAAGGCCATTAGCGCTAAAGGCAACTTAGTGATGCACCGAATTGTGTATGCGATACACAATTCGGTAAAGAAACTACAACTTCTGCAGACTTCACCGTGTTGCAGTCGCAAATCGCAGCGACCCAATAGATATGCTTGACTGGTATCTACTATTATAGTGCTGGCAAAGTATCACCGACTCGATAACCCAGATATCAACCGCCTTTTCGGAAATGCCGGTACCACTGGACAGACCGATAATATTACAGTCTAGTGCTGCTTTACTCCTTAGGTAAGGTACCAATCAAATGGGATTGTAAGAATTTAGCTAAACAGTTAATATACAAAGATATCTACATCCCGTTGTCGACTGTACTCTGTCGACAGTCACCGCAAGACCATCATCTTATCCCAACTGTGTTGAGGTCAGCTTCCAGTCTAACCAGATACAGCTGGCTGAATATCAGTATTTTTCATGGAGCGACTGCCTATCTGACCTCCTCAAGCCAGTTACTGGGTAACAGGATACGATATTGTCACCGCAAAACCATTATAAATTAAAATTCCCTATTTGCAGGGCGAAGAGCTTGGTATGACAGATGGAAATATTAGCTGGGTGGACACTAAAGACCCTCAGGCGTGCAACACCGAAGACCCTATCAATTACTGGAAGAACAGCCGCGACCCTGCACGTACGCCGTTCCACTGGGACGCTACCACGAACGCCGGCTTCTCCAACGCCAGCACTACGTGGCTTCCTGTCGCTAGTAACTACAGAACTGTTAACGTGGCGGTCGAGCAAGCAGCAACTAAGAGTCACTACAAGGTAGGTTACTTATGTCTAAATTAGTCATAAGAAGAGCCTTTCATGCCAAATGTCGTCTCGTGAAAGTCGTTCTGTCGTATGGAGCGTTAGACTGTTTCACGGACACAGAAGCCGGAAATTAAGAGTCACCGGTTACATCTTAGTGAAACGTTAATCCTACTGTGTAGCTAGCAGTTGTCAGATATGCGTCAATTACTAGCCAGTATTATTAATGACTGTTATACTTCCTTCTTTCAGTTTTACAAAGATGTCGTTGCCTTAAAACATTCTGCGGCGGTGAGTGCTGGCTCGTTGGGGACAACTGCCCTTACAAGTGACGTGTTAGTTGTTACAAGGTAGGTACGCGTACCCTATCAGCAACACACATTGGGATACTCTCATCTTTACTTATCCCCCTTTCACCATCCCTTTATCACATTTAAGCATTTCTGTGCGGCCTGGCTCCGAAGGGTATGTTCTATGTTATGGGTTTGGTTTCCGCACTTAGTCCTTCAGTGGACCATTGTGCGTTCTGCGGAGGGTATTTCTAATGTCTCCCCACTCCTACACAACATCACGTACGGCGACACGTCCGGCGGCGGCGGCGGCGGCGCAAAGGCTGGCTGAATTGGCTTGGTGGCGCGTTCGATTTCCCGAACATATATTTGCTTGTATTTAGATTTTGTGAGAGAGGAAACCTACGGTAGCGTTATATTTCATTGCGTGGGAATAACAATATCTGTCTTAATTTAATGTTTTTTGTCTCCTTTAGGGTGCCTTCCACAAGTGATCCTACAGTCGTTGGATTAATAAACTTGGCATCTACACCGACAACCCTAAATCTGGATGCTGTAGCCGGCGTGCCCCAATCGATGCGAGTGGTTGCCTCGGGAGTCGATTGCGAACAAGGCACAAAGTAAGATCATATTATACCCATTTTCAATAGTATAGTCTTTATTCTAAATTCTAAGGTAGTTGAGGTTCGTCGGGAGTCGATAGCCGATTCCCGGCCACCGTAGGCGCGGGCTTGCGGGTGGCGAGCAATGGGCAGCTCGCCGCCCGGTAAGGACCAGGCCCGGGTCGACGGCGCGTTGTGTTCCACGCGCGCCTCAAGGAGATGTCAGCACCAACTGACGGGGTTCGCTAGGGCCGATGCCCGCCAGGGTCGCGGGTTGTTCGAAAGAGATACCGTGGCCCCTGGCACAGGCAACTGAAGGAACACGGGTGGGTTTTAGTCAGTAAGAGTCTGACACTCTGAAAGTTAGTTGAGGTTTTTCTGGGGAATCCATTTGGTACCCTTTGTAGATCCTGGTCTGGTTGGCAGGAGTCACACTAATTCCAATTCTCATTTGAGTTGATCAATCCGATTTAACGTTTTAATAAAATTGAAGGTTAATATATTTTCATACTACTTAATAAACACTTGACTTTACAATATTTGATGGTACCTTTATATAGACAATCTGTGACATACAAACGCATGAGGGCCCATCGATCAGGTTAAGCTGCGCTTGCCGTGGTTGGTCCGTGGATGGATGACCATCTTTACATACCGAAACCCCTCTGTGCCTCGGAAAACACGTTAAGGCTTTGGTCCCGGCTGTCATGCCTTTGACAGTCGTTAGGGGTCGTCAGAAGCCCGAAAGTCTGACAACAAGTCTTACTAAGGGGTATCGTGTTACCCAGCCCAGTAACTGGGTTGTGGAGGTCAGACAGGCAGTCACTCCATTTCAAATACTGGTATTCAGCTGAATCCGGTTAGACTGGGAGCCGACCCCAACAGAGTTGGATAAAGGATGATGATTGACCAGCCTATTACTGTCCCACTGCAGGGCAAAGATCTCTTCTGATACAGAGAAGGCACGCTAGCTTCCGCCCGCGGCTTCGACCGCGAGGTATGTCGATAAAAACTATCCTAAGTCCTCCGCGGTTTCACCCGCATAAGTGTCGATCTAGTGGGAATATCGGGATAAAAACTATCCTATGTCCTTCCCCGGGATGCAATCTATCTCCCTGCCAAATTTTATCGAAATCTGTTCAGTGGTTTAGGCGTGAAAGGTAACATACGGACAGACCTTCGAATTTATAATACTAGTATGGATTTATTGTGTGTTACAGCGTAACAGTGGCAAGGAACAGTATTGTTCTGGCAGCAAACTGTGCGATGGCATTGCAAACTGCAGCGGCAGACAATACCGGAGGTGGTACCGATGGTGGTGGTACCACTACAGGAAACAGTACCACTACAGGAAACGGTACAACTACAGGAAACAGTACCAATCCCAACGGTGCTACAAGTATCGTAGCACCATTCATTCTGTATATTGTGATTTCAATGATTTATGTATGGCTACAATAATCAGGTAAATAACTAAATCAAGCCTTTTATTAAAATAAAAATCAATTTTAATCATAGGAAAAATTAAAATTTTGAATGACGTTATTTTTGTAATTTTGTTTAAATAAATGTTTTGTAGCAGTCAATTTGTTGTTTGCTATTATCTAAAAAAAGCACGTTAGTTGGGTCGCTATCACCTTATTGGTCGCAACCCTATCTTTGCGCTTGTAATAACAGCGGGGTAATTGCGTACAACAGTAACAGTAGCACTGGCTTTCATTTTGACAGTATATCAACATTAATTGCGTCATTTACGTACGTAGTTGAGCAGACAAATTTTTCGAACATATGAAGCAATGGATTAGCAATATATCCTTCAAAATCATTCAGATTACGATTGAAAGTGTGTTAATAGGGTGCAGTACTACCTTAGACCGATTGAGCAAAAAATATTTATTAATATTTTTATTTTTCACTTTTTAGTTGTACACACGGCGACACATCAAGCTATACATTTCAAGTTTTAGCTGACCTCGCATTGTATAGGTTTTTCGTACAATCAGAAGTCAGCTTATACTGGTTATGTACCCATAGCTTGTTAGTTGTACACACGGCGACACATTTCAAGTTTTAGCTGACCTCGCATTATATAGGTTTTTCATACAATCAGAAGTCAGCTTATACTGGTTATGTATAGCTTGATGTGTAGTCGTGCGTACCCCACACAAATTCGTTGAAACTACTGCCTATGTAAATATCAGTGGCAGGAGTTATTATAACATCATCAATATACTTACAGTAAGTGGAAAAGATATGTATTAGTGAAGCTACTTAACTCAAAAACTACCCAAGCAAAGTTTATTAAAATTATATGGGACTACCCCTAAGACATACGTACCTATCCATTAAAAAAAATCGAAATCGAACCAGAATTTCCGAAGATATCGCATAAGACAACTTCTACAGATCTATCAAAAGTCCATGGCACCTTCTAGGAAACACAAGCAGTCCACTTTGTTGATGACCAAGTCCAAATCTTTCTTTGCTATTATTTTCCTCTTGTTTGTAGCTGTATATGCATAAGTTTCCTTGGCTATTGTTTCTAGAAATAGTTCCTGAAACAAAAGGGACTATAATAAATCGCACACGTAGATCTAAACAGCGATTAACTCGAAAAAATACTTTTTTCAGGAAAGTTGAAAAACTGATTACTATGTCCATATGAGGAGGAGGAGTTTGCTGTATTGATCAATAATTTTTAAGTTGAGTAATGGAACTATTTTTGAATCTGTTTTGTTGGTCGCTAGGTAGTGAGTTAGGGAATTCGATGGTATGCATACCTCAAAAATTGAGATTTTAGAGTTAGCTCTCTTTAGATCTAGGTGTGCGAAATGTAAATGTGCTTTTATTATGTTACCATACTTTATAAGGATGTAGGATGACGAGACCAGAGAGATTCCTTGAGGAGCTGGGGTGGTTCAAAAAATCGATTTTCCCACCCATGCGCAAAATACGCGCATTGATGTGGAGTTGCGAATACCACGTATTACATAGTAAGCCAGAATTACTTCTACATAAAATCAGAAATTTGTGAATAATTATCTGGGATTAAGCAAAATTAACCAGAAAAAAATGTATAAGTAAGTAATAGGATTGGGAGAGTTTCTGGTTCCCTCCAAGTCAAGAAGTTCAGGGGCACCAGACAATACAA
This sequence comes from Oligia latruncula, assembly GCA_948474745.1. Classification (NCBI taxonomy): domain Eukaryota; kingdom Metazoa; phylum Arthropoda; class Insecta; order Lepidoptera; family Noctuidae; genus Oligia; species Oligia latruncula. The sequence goes on from OX419686.1 coordinate 16,856,364, forward strand.
AAATAATTTGTACACTCACTGTAGCTTTAGTAACGAGAAACACGGCGTCTCCGGACACCACGCTGACGTCTGGGTCCATTTTCATAATATTCTTAATCCTAGCTATTGGTAGCCGCGTGGAGCGTATGACCTCGGTCTTATTTTGCACCTGAGGCCTCTTCTCGTCTACCGCATGCTCTTCAGAACTTAATAAATCTGAATCTTGTATCGTGTTTATGTTTTCTGAGTCCGTCTGTTCTGTTAGCTCTGCATGTTGATGGTCCGCTTCAAGGTAGTGCTCCGACTCGTCAATTATATCCGATATGTCTACGTCGTCGTAGTGTTCTTCTTCTGCCATTGCTTTTACAAAATAATAATATTATCAACACAAACTTGGCGCGATGTTTGGGCTGTTCTGTTCCTGTCAGTGTCATTCACTTCACTCATCACAGTTAAATGTCACTGTCATTAGTGTCATTGCCAACCCCAGTGTCATTTTGTGAGTTTCCGTTTAGAAACATCATTCGATATTTTTACCCGACGGCGTCAGGAGGGTTATGTTTTTTACCCGATTGCGTCAGAAGGAGGGTGTATGTATGTATATTTCTTTGGCACGCTCTGTAGCCTAAACGGCTTGATCGATTTCAGCTTGAGAGGTGCCGTTAGATTCGTCTTAAGTGACACTGGGTATGTACCTATATCAAAATTGAAAAAAAAAAAAAAAAATGGCCGATCTTTGGCGTAATATTATGTCTTCAAACGTTTTTTTTTTCTTAAATCCTATCGAGTGGGATATCAAAATAAAGGGTTTTATAGGGGAAGCGCTAATGTAGCCAGCGAAATTCAAATTTTCTTTCGTTTTTTGCAATTTGCTGGTCAGTATGATTAAAATATGATTCGCGGTCGTAACAAATATGTATTTACAGAATTATAATCATTACAATCGGAAATACAACTTGATAAGTTAGTATAATCCCCAAATGTCAAGATTTCTTTTGAAATAGTCATTCTTGGGGATTACTTGGTCTTAGAGAGTTGTGTTGATGACTTACATATTGTTAAGGCTGCGAATCATATTTTAATCAACGTACAACTTAATAATGATCAGCAAATTGCAAAAAACGTAAAAAAAAATAATTTCGCGGGCTACCCTGGCGCTTTCGCCATAAAAGGTGATTACAAAATTATATACAACTTATAATGGTTAAAAGTAATTCGAAGTGACAAATCGTAAAAAACCCGTACCAAGAACTAAATCAGTCGTCGTCAATATTCGACTCTATGTAATATTATTGGAATGCTTTATTCATCATATCACTTATGATAATCTATTAGGGCTTCCAAACAAATATAGAAAATATTTTAGGCGTATGGATGTAGGATATAGTTAGGTACATGGAAGCGGTTCTTATCTATGTTCTATGTTATGGGTTTGGTTTCCGCACTTAGTCCTTCAGTGGACCATTGTGCGTGAGCGGTTCTTATCGGTCTTACTCGGAATATAACTACACTCAGCGGCACGGAATCTTGGCCAAGCGCTTATCTCGCGATAGCAAAAGTTTTCTGATGAATGTTTGTTGTGCAGGTATGTCAAAAAATGTTTACTTTTAGTTCAAGAGGGTAATCCATTATGTTTAAGTGCACCACGACGAAACTTTTAATTTACAGTTGAATCGGGTCATTTGAGCGACTAAGTTCACGTTTTAAATTTGTGTGTTGTGAAAAGTTTACTGTTCGGTTTTTTAATTATTGTGATTTTATGCTTTTAATTCAATAACTAAAGGTGCTTTATAAGCAATAAAAATCCCACACAGCACATAATATCTAGTAGATATCCAATATTAGTCTACTGAAATCTAAGATATCTAAGATCATAATGGAACGTTTAGTAGATATCTACAACTGGTCTTGAAATCATCTCTTAGTTAAGATATTACATAATATCTAGAAGACATCTACAGCTGATCATCTCTTAGAGAAGATATTGCATAACGTCTAGTAGATATCTACTGTTGGACTTAAAAATGACTCTGAAAGTTCAGAAGAAACAAAGAAAATCAGCAATTTTTTTCGCTGTACTGAACCTTGCAATGCAAATTTATACTTACAAAATAATGAGTTGGACCCAGTTTTTCTATTTTTATTATTTAAAATAGACATACAATTTAACGAAATGATTATAGACGTGGACGTTACATTTTACAATTCAACTCAGTAGATCGTAATAATCATCGCTTACGGCAAAAACACTTTGTACTTACAATAAATCGAGTTTATTGATTGGTACTTATTATTTATTTTATTAAAAAAAAAAATTATTACAAAAAACATTTTAGTGTTTTTTGTAATGTTTGAAAGCTTTGTTTTCGAATTTTGCAACGCAGCGAGACGACGCGTTATGATTACGTGTACAGGAACGCAACGGAGTAATAGTGTTCTGTGGCCCCTATAAACAATATAACCTAAAAAAAAGGCACGCCGTTCGGCTCTGTAATTCTTTTAAAAACGTGTTTTCTTTGCATAAATACCTAATTGGTGAAATCACGATGTGATATTTTGATGTAAAAGTGCAAAAAAAAAAGAAGAAAGTGTAAAAGTTCTCCAATTCTCTGGAGAGAACAAAGTCGATTTTTGGCGCTTGCTTGCTATTCATTGAAGACTGTAAGTACTTACTGATAACAATTATTATATTTAAAAAAAATATAATAATTGTGTAAGTACTTACTGATAACAATTATTATATTAAAAAAAAATATAATAATTGTTATCAGTAAGTACTTACAGTCTTCAATGAATAGCAAGCAAGCGCCAAAAATCGACTTTGTAGAAGACATGTCTAGTAGATGTGTAGTAGATGTGCATATAAAATGTCTAGAAGACATTTAGGAGGCGGACATAGAGTCATCTTCTAGATATCTACTATAGTACTTGTAAATATCAACAGATGTCTCCTAGATGTTTGTATGAATATTTAAAAGATATTTACTGGATATTCTTTAGACATTGTGTGCTATGTGGGTTCTAACTTAACCTAACCCATTTGGACGGAATTGCTTGGCTTAGTTACTGCTACCTATTCGGCTCGCACGTGGTTGATCACAGAACTGCAGAACTATTTACCTTTAAGAGAGGGCGCCCACGAGCAACTTTTGTCTCCGCAACTAATTTGTCTCCCACTCTCATATCAAGTCTGCATCTGGGTTTGTATGAAAGTGCGCGCATGTAGCGACACGACAGCTGGGAGCCTTTTTTGTCCGCGGGTTTGGAGATAGGCCGGCGGGCGGCGACCGGATATCTATGCCGGCGACGCAACTGTCGCCCGCATAGATATCCGGTCGCCCGTCTTAATTGGTTGCATATATATCCGATTGGTTGCAATGCAAGTGCGCACACGGCGACAAAAGAGTTGCCGGCTAACTTATGTGGCAGTGGGCTGGGTACATTGCTCGCAGAACAGATGTCGAGATGATGGGGCCGAAAGGTTCTGGAGTGGCGATCGCGTACCGGAAGACGTAGCATTGGGAAGCCTCCAAAAAGGTGGACCTGGTGAAGGCCGCAGGAATCCGCTGGATGCGGGAAGCACAGAACCGGTCGAAGTGACGGGTGCTTGAGGGAGGCCTATGTCCAGCAGAGAACGTCTTTCGGCTGAAATAATGATAAAACATACCTGGCCTGCTGGGGTTGGCAGAGTTGTCACGAGGAAACATGCGTGATGTACTTGCAACGACCCACAACGCTCAGAAGTTCAACAGAATCTGTTGCACTAACCAAACCCACTGTGCACTTCTAGCCAGCTGACAGTCCTTCACCTTCAACTAAGTACTAAAAGTATTGACTGGAATGAAACTCTCCGTGGTCATGTCCAGCTGACCACACATGATTACCTACCTATAGCAATAAGCCCAACACGTACTGTAACCACCCGATCCTTACTGAACAGTTCAATAAATGCGACATTGTTGACATAACCGTCCTGCATGATGAGAACCTCGTGAAAGCCGAGAAAGATAAACAGATCAAGTATCTTGACTTGGCTCGCGAGGTTGTCGACATGTGGGATGTGGACTCAGCGATAATTGTGCCGATAGTCGTGACAGCCAATGGGTTAATAGCCAAAAGCCTCGACCAACACCTAAGGAGGCTCTCGTTGGGCAGCTGGATCAAGGGCTTGATTCAGAAAGCGGTAGCCTTCTGGACACGGCCCGCATTGTTAGGAGGTTCCTCTCTCTAGAGCCCTGATCGCCCGCCGGTAGCTGGAACCCTGTTCCCGATACCGGTGGGCTACTATTTTTTATATCTTTAAATGTTTTTATATTCTAATATTTAAAAATATAATGTATAGAATAGAATAGAATACTCTTTATTATGTACACCATATAAATTACAGACATAATAATAGAAACAATACAAAGGGTGACACAATGGAGATTAACTTTATTTCATTAATTATCACATATTATGTGTTATTTAATGAAATAAAGTTAATCACATGACTTCTCTATAAACAATCCTGACATATCCGGTAACGATTTAAAACAAATATTTACCATAATGGGATCCCAATGGGAACCAATCAGAAATAATTCTGCAGCGAAAAGATAACATTGGAGCGAACAATTTGATGTATCACAACAAAAAACTTGGATGTTGACTTATAAAGTTCCGTCGCCTTCGCTCTTTCCGCATTATTCGCGGAGCTGCAGTAATTGCAGGTTGGTTGTGCACGTTATTTTAAGAAAATTAAGTCCTTAGTCAGAGCATTTGCGTCGATCATATCTTACAACTAAGTAATCACGGTCAGATACATTATGGCTTACTACCTAAATTCGCAACTAGACTTTAGTTTCGACCCCTATTTTAATTTTGTTCCTAGTAACGTCAATTTTGCATCACTAGCTTTGCAATTTTATAAGATCCTTTCGAATCGATGGATTGTCCAACCGTGCACTACGAGTTTTAAGTCAAAAGTGCGGTGCGTTTCGGCAGGCTTACCTAGCAAAGTTTAGAGGAGTTAGCAAATTATCTTAAAACCACAAGGTCTGTATCTCAATCTGTAGTTATTTCATCACCGTCATTAATTACAGCCAAAAGACGTCCACTGCTGGACATAGGCCTCACCCCCGCATCCCATTTCGACCTGCCTTCTCAAGGTCATCGGTCCACCTTGTGGGGGCCTTCCAACGCTACGCCTTCTGGTACGCGCTCGCCACTCCAGAAACTTTCGGCCTCATCGGCCGTCTGTTCTGCGAGCAATGCCAAGCCCTGCTCACTGGCGTTATTTACCAACAATGGCAACAATTAATGTCTTTTTTCTTGTAGTAAGTCAAAATGCGGGTGCTAACGCTGTTCCTGGTTGCTGCGACGGTGGCGAGTGTCTCGTGCGTCGACATGTGGTGGCAGTCATGCGTGATCTACCAGATATACCCGCGCTCCTTCATGGATAGCAATGGAGACGGGATCGGAGATCTTAATGGTGAGTATGTTTTACCCTCTTGACATAAAACGATTTAAATTAACTTTTTATTCAAACTAGATGTCTCCTATTATTAGCCTTTCAGTTTGACCGCGTGCGGTCTGTGCAGTTTCGCTTTTTCATTTTATCTGCGGTAAAAACTCTCTTTATATCGCTTCTTCGCGTTATTTCATCAAACAGGAGTTTTGAATTATTATAATAGAGGAGACTGGTACTATGCAGTTAGAGAAGTACTAGTTAAAACCGTATCAAACTTAAAAAACCGTCGTTGTATGTGTAGAAGAATCTCAGGGAAGGAATTCTTCGTGACAATAATGCATTTATTAATGGAATATTTATAAATACCTACAGGAAAGTAACACGTTGGTGGAGTAAATTCTCATTATTTATTGACATTACAATGACGTGCACAATTGCACGTAGATGACGTAGATGCAGCATGATACTTGAACTCTGATGACCTGAACGTGCCCTTATCGTCACATGTTTCAGATAATATCAACTACCTCGATTGCCAAGTGTCTAACTTATTTAGACGGCTGTAAACCGTATGGCCCCAGTTTTAAAAACCCAGGTAGAGCAAAAAAAATTTGTGGGTTTTCCTGACAAAAAATTCTTAGTGCTATTCGGTGGACAGTCTCATCATGTCATCACATGTCAGCGTCCATGTTTGGGTATTTTAGCACCGTAGGTAAGTCTATGTTGGCAGGACAATTTGTTTATGGGAGACTTTACCGGAAATTGTGCCTGATTTTTTGTGTGCATATTTACCGTCAAAGGGATAACATATCTCCTTGCTACTCAAAGAGTCCAAGCCCAACGTCATTAGTTTATTGGATTAGTTTATAATTTTGTTCCTATCGCACGCCTACTGGTAAAATATGGCTTAGTCTATTCCCTATAACACGGAACACCATGTTCTGTACCCACATTTGCAAAATAAAACATCTTTATCATGGTTTCTCCCTCTACCATGATTCAAATTCAAAGGCTCAGGAAATACCTCGTACCCACAGGCGAGTTTTTATCACGTCTTGGATTTCAACGCACTGCTAAGCTAATAGCTCCAAGATATCCAGCAGTGTATTTTTTGAAGCGCTGGGCTGGGCACTGTGTTGGATTTTCAATGTTCGACTCAATAATGAAACATGAATGAAAATCAATTGCACGATAAAAAATCGTCGCGGATACATCACAAGTCCAACATTACAGACATTCCAGCTTATAAGCGAATTATAATCTCTTTGTCATGCTCATTATTGTACGAATATGTACAGGCTCGCGTCGGGTGTCAAGAGTTGACATAACACCTTAGAAGTGTTCGTCAACTCATAACATTATACTTCAATCAACTCAGCCTATCGCAGTCCACTGCTGGACATAGGCCTCTCCCAGACTGCGCCACAGCACCCTGTCCTATTATCCACATTATACTTGCCCATCTTTTATTAACACGATGATGTTATCTACTGTAAACTTACTGTAAACAAAGGAATAAATTGACCATCGTACACTCATAGGAACAATATTTTTAATGTGCCTCGCGTAGATATATATACGTTCCGATACAAAGGGGCTACAAATGTACCTATTATAAGTAATACTCATTATAAATATGTACCTGAGCCACTACAATAATACAGTCATCAGTCATCATAATTCATTATCTATGGGTAGAATCTGCAAGCAATAAGTCACGATCTAGACACATCTAGATCTATACGATTAGTAGGTATGTTTTTGTGTACCTATGTTGATTTTAACTTTCTACTACAACAATCTGAAATTTTATTGCAATTCCAAAATCCGGCCGCAATCATGTTAGGAGCCTAAAAATCCTGAAATCTCAGGACAACCCCTGAGATATGGGTTACCCTGTAGAAATCTTCACGTAACGTAAGGAAAATGCCCCCTCTATGCGACTTCCTCTCTCTCTGTTTCTTTCTATTATATACGAGTGTATGCGTGCGAGTAGTTATCGCGTAAGGAACTTTTGTTTTAGTTTTGTTTGGATAAGGCGTCATCACCGCATCACCTTTTTGGTTCCAGAATCCAGATGAGTCGAAAAAGGAAACTGAGGCTATTGTCAGTTTGCCCTGAATTCATTTATTTTATTTATTAATTGTTTATTTAATAAATTTATTATTTGCTTTAATTTTGAAAATATATTTTTTTTGTACTTTTTTCGATAAATATACGTTTTTAAATGATTAATATTTCTTAGTTATATGTATTTTAATGTAACACACACAATTTTATCTATGTTAATGTTAAAAAAAGTACCTTTTACTTACTTTATTTTTTCATTTTACTGAACCTCATAACACTTGAATGGGCAACTATGAGCGGGCGTTGATAGCGTATAATTATAGCCAACAAGTCAAAGAATAAGAATAAAGTAGTTTTAAAGCAGGATCTGTCAAGACTTGGCCAAGTTGTAGCAGTTTCTGTTTCGTTCCATACAACAAAAATTGAAAAAAAAAAACCGGGCAAACTACCAGTTTTAGAGAAAAAAATTTCATGACAATATTCATCAGAATGTTAGATCTTTCGATAGGTATTTTTTTAAAAAGGAATTTGTAAAAAAAAAATCCTATGTCCCTCAATAGAGCAGTTTCGACCCACTGTGCGACGGTCCCCGATCGCAAGTTTTATTTGGCTAATGTTGTTGTTGTTGTCAATATCCTAATGTTGTTGTGTTGTCTTTCACCATTACGAACTTGGGAAAACAGACGGTAAGAGAAGAGAGAGAAGCTCGTAAGAACCGCGACCACAATTACATCCTGCAACTTTTTCAACAGGTATAACCCAGAAGCTACCTTACCTGAAAGAAACGGGCATCGATGCGATATGGATGTCCCCCATGTTCCTATCGCCTATGTATGACTTCGGATATGATATAGCGGACTACAGGAAGATAGCCCCAGAGTATGGCACCATGGAAGACTTCGACACGCTTATGAAAACAGCTAAGACATTAGGTAAAATTTATTTTAAATTATCCAACTTTTTTGTGTGTTCTTTCTGACATCAGTGAAGGAGAAGATCGTGAGGAAACTAGGAATAACAGTTAGTATAAGTCTGAAATCGCCAACCCGTTTTGAGCAAGCGCAGCGTGGTAATTAATGTTCTCGCCTTCTTTGTATGAGAAGAGGCTTTTGTCCAGCAGTGGGACAGTATGTACAGGTATCATAATAACATAGACAGCCGATGCTAACATTGTTGGTAAAACTCTAGGCAGACAGCCCTAGCAGCGCTGCTGTGGGCGATGCATAATTCTTGTCGGTACCTAAATAGTCAAACTAGCGGCCAGTCATAGCTACGCACGGGTGCAATTTTTTTTTATACAAACCTTTTCCTGGCAATACCGAACACAACAAAAAAAGAATTATCCAATTTGGTTCAGTCATTCGGAATCGGAAGTTATGCACGTACAGACATTTCGGCGACTTTGTTTTATACTATGCACTATGTAAGGATAATATAAGATCGAGCTGAAGCCGTGAAATGCAGATTCCCTGCCTTGTATATTATGATTATGACATAAGTAGACATTGCGGATGTCTATTAGCGGCGATGACCACTTATTAGGTACCTACCAATAGGTACCTAATAAAAAAAAAATACTTTGGCAAATCAAAAATATTTTGGCTAAATTCGCGACCACTTACAGTAGAATTCCGGGAAGTTATGTAAATAAAGTATAGTACCATTAGTACCTGCTTTAATGGTCCAGATTCGTACTTATACATGTTTATATTTCTTGTAATAGTAGTACTTAAACGACATTGTTTATCCCATCTTAAATGGCGTCGTATGCGACAACAGTGGGCGATACAATCGTAGCAAACATAATGATGTCTTCCGGCGATTGGTGGCTAATGTCGCGGTCGTTACAGCTCACAATTGGAAGGCCTGGCAAGCGATTATTGTAAGCAAACATAGAGGACATTACAGTCTGTCAAGTCGGTTTTTGTGTGCTAAATCCTACCAGTTCCTACTATATATCCTACTAATATTATAAATGTGAAAGTTTGTGGAGATGTTTGGATGTTTGTTACTCAATCACGCGTAAACCGTTGAACATATTTAGGTGGGTATAGAGATAGTTTAAGTCCCGGGAAAGGACATAGGATAGTTATTATCACGATATTTCCACGGGATCGAAACTTACGCGGGTGAAATCGCGGGGCGCTGCTATAGTGATTCATATGCGAAGGCAATCAAGCGACATAGTACGTTCTACCACACACACGTTGTTCAAGTGCTTGAACCAACTGAAAAACGGCCTTATTGCTACGGCGCTGCCAAATTACCATGTAGGTAGTCAGGGAAATAATTAAAAAGCCATTTTATACAACTGTCAAAGAAACAAATTTAATTTGAGTATACCCACGGATAATTTAAGTTGGTAGTCAATTTGCATAACAATATTTTTTTCTGAATTTGCATTGCGGTCGACTGTTCTTCAGGAGTCCGTGTGGTGTTAGACTACGTGCCCAACCACACGAGCAACGAGAGCGAATGGTTCGTCAAGTCAGCTCAAAGAGACCCCAACTATACCGACTATTACATCTGGGCTAACGGCAAGCCTGACCCCAAGAACCCCGACTATATGGGACCTCCTAACAACTGGGTAAGTTCAAAGGCATCGAGAGACTAAAGCCTGCAATTTTGTACCATATGCGCACCAATTGTAAAGTATATTTTTACATTATACAGATCAGTATATTCCGCAAGAGTGCCTGGGAGTACAACGCTGTCCGGGGGCAGTACTACTTGCATCAGTTCGTCATTGGTCAGCCCGATCTTAACTACCGCAACGAGAAAGTTCGCGAGGAGATGAAGGTACACCTACTCATCGAAAAAGTAATTCAAAGGAAACTGACTAGAAATAATAAAAATGTTACGCAATCTTTGTAGGATGTTCTTCGTTTCTGGTTGGAAAAAGGTGTTTCTGGATTCCGCGTTGATGCAGTTAACATGTTGTATGAAGTGGACCCAGCCAACTTTAATGGACGGTACCCTGATGAACCACTCTCAGGTTTGTGCATAGTAAAATAAATTTTGTCTCTGATACGAAGATAGTACAGTTCGTTTTTTAACCAAGCCTAACTCTTTCGGAAGTTGAAGTGAAAATTTACCAGAAACTGCTGAATATTGTCTTCTACCTACGTACAACGATGATGGTTTCAACCCAAGACAGTTGAGAAATCCTTGAATAAAGGCACTTGTGAGAAAGGTCCATTTATCGTTCAAATAGTTTTCGTAAAATAAGCCATACTTTTGTTTGATGACGATGAGCATAGAGAACTCCTTTACTTCGTTACAGGTATGGCCGGAAAGACACCAGAAGACTACGACTACCTAACACACACCTACTCCAGAGACCAAAAAGAAACGTACGACCTCATCTACGACTGGAGGGCAGTTCTTGACGAATTCACGGAGAAAGACAACGAGTCCAAGGTCATGATGACTGAAGCCTACACCGAATTACCCCTGATGATGCAGTACTACGGAAACAAGACCCGGAATGGTTCCGTTCCCTTCAATTTCGTGTACCTCGGGGAACTGTCCAATAAGTCAACAGCAAGGGATATTAAACTGAAGATTGATTTGTGGATGACGTATATGCCAACTGGGAATGTTGCAAACTGGGTGGTATGTATCTTAATTTCTTACTTAGAATACTTTCTTCAAATAGACTGACCTATGTTACTACTATGCTTAATAGACTCTTGATTCAAGAGCCTGAGAGTGAGAATGAGAGAGAGAGTGAGTAACATAACTTGATTAACTTACCTACCATCTTCAAATTGACTCATGATTTCTCTCACATATTTTACCATAAAGCTAACGGAAAACCGCTTCATGAATAATTATAAGAATACATTATCAACGTACTTACAGAACGGCAATCACGATCAAAGCCGCCTGTCCTCAAGGTACGGCGTCAACAGAGTGGACGCGATGAACATGTTGGCCCTCATCCTCCCCGGAATCACCATCACCTATCAGGTAAACAGTCCAAAACTCTAAGGAGTATCAATATCATTATCAATCGTTTTTACTTCAGTCGTTATCGCGCCATTGGCTGCTATTGTGGGCTTCTTTTTTTAAACATGCGTGTTCCTCTTCTTCCTTCTAAGCTGAAACACAAGGGCTTACGTAGTCACTTCGTCTATGTGGTCCAATGTTAAAATTGGAACTCACGCCTCCGTTCACCCAGTCCTGACATTCAAGCCTTTATATTAACTCCAGGGCGAAGAACTCGGCATGACCGACGGACACGTGAGCTGGAAAGACACGAAGGACCCTCAGGCTTGCAACACCGACGATCCTATCAACTACTGGAAGAGCAGCCGCGACCCTGCGCGCACGCCGTACCACTGGGACGCTACTATGAATGCTGGCTTCTCTACTGGCGGCTCCACTTGGCTTCCCATCGCCGACAACTACGCGACTGTCAACTTGGCGGCTCAGATTGCTGCCAAAAAAAGTCATTATAAGGTAAGATTGTGATGTCATACTGCTAAGGTAATTTTAAGCGTCAAACCCGAATTATAGGTGAAGTAAGCTGTCAATAGTGACAATCCCTCCCTAGTATCAGGTGAAATGACAGTTTATTTCAAGCTACACTTTTTATCTAAGCACATTATATCTAAGGGGTGATTTTTCAATATTCAGATATTTATTCCGAGGAATAAATATTGCGGTTTGACAGCTTTTGTATAGAAAATATGTCAAATGTCATAATAATTATTCTTCAGTAATTCGACTATTGAAAAATCGGCCCTAAGTTAAATATTAATGTAATACACACATGAACCTTCTAGAATTTTGTTGGTGAAAACCGCATCAAAATCCTTTGCGGAGTTTAGAAGAACAACGCGGCAACGGGGTCACACTGACAGACGAAAAGCGGCTTTAACTGTTTAGACATGAAGTACTTCTTCATTTAATATTTCCAGTTCTACAAGGCCGTGGCTGCGTTGAAACGTCTCCCGGCTGTCCGTTCCGGTGACCTGGACGTGCGTGCGCTCTGCGAATTCGTGTTGGCTGTTGCTAGGTACATAGTTAACTAAATTTACTCCCTGAAATGGAATGGTAACGATATGACACACAATGTGAACATGCAGTGGTTTTTTTTATCAGTTTTAATATATATTGAACTTTTACCTTTAGGTTACTGCCCGGCCACCCTGTGGTCGTGGGTGTCATGAATCTGTCTGATAAGGAGATTGCAGTAGACCTCAGCTCCTTGCATCTGCTGCCCCAGCAGCTAGAAGTTGAAGCCTCTGGTATCAATTGCTCACTGGACAAGGGGTAAGAGACCATGTTATTATAGTAAGGGCAAGATTCACACGAATAATAACCATATTATGAAGCTTCCAAAGTTCATAATTGTATAATCTGTGAGCATGTGAACATTCATACGACTATGAATCTTGTATACATAAAGTTAAGGTTTATATTCGTATGAAACACCAACTCTACTTAGCAAGGTGAAGTCAAAGTGCGATCTGTGGATCTTGACACAAGTGCCTATAGGAACTTAGTATAGTGAGCTAATATTATATAGGAATTGATGGGATATAACCACGACATAGCGACTAATGTCCGTCAGCAGTCACTGAATGTAGTAAATCCTAACACACACTAAAAAAAAACTACTAAACAATACGAAATCAAAATCCAAATATCTTCTAAAGCACTACAATGTTAGACGCGTGACCAAAATGAATGATTTTTGAATACATTCCAAGTGACATTTCACAAAACAACTGCACAAATTTTTATCAATAGCGCCTCTTTGCCAAAGTCATTCAAGCGCCAAAAGTTAAAATGTTTTTTATTGTTACAGAGAAAAGGTACAGAAAGCTAATGTTACCATGGCGGGCCACTGCGCACTCGTTCTGACATCTACAGAAAAATGTTGCTAATCAACAAAAAATAATCACCCTGTATAGACTGTGCAGTATTTAGATAAAAGGCGTATTTTTGTATTTAATTTAACTAGTATTTATTATATATTTATTGTCGTTTGTCGGTAAAATATAAATTTTATTTACTCTCAAATTATACTAGTTTCAAACATCGAGTTTGTTTTCTTGTATACTCATCTATTCTTAGTCACCAGTCCCACCGCTGACGAGGAAACGACCAGCTATCTGAGCTATCGACTATTTTCTCGCTCAAGAAACGTACAATTTCTCAAGGTTGCTTTCCTCACGCATGGGAACTTGCAAATATAACCCTATTTTACAAGTATGGAGTCCTAAGGATACTCCCTAAGGATGGTGTCGATACATACTGATCTTCTGAGATGGTTCGTTTCTTATAGGACTCAGAGTGTTGTGATAAATGGTTTGTTTTGAGCACCCTGAGTGTTTCCTCTGGAGTGCCTGAGGGCTCATTTTAGGACCACTTTTATTCATCATATTTATTCATGTATTGACTGACATCAATACATGTTTTCGAAATTCTATACGCACACGATCTCAAAAATTTTAGGCCTGTTAAAAATTTGCGCGATTGTATACCCTTACAGGAAGACCTAAACAGGTTCTCTACATACTGTTCAATTAATAAACTACAACTTAGAATATCTAAATGTTGCTGTAGAAGTTTTACAAAAAAAAAAACAAAAATTTCGCATCCTTACTCTTTAAACTAGGTATGTAATTTTAACTAGAGAAACATAAATAATGCCTTCCGTATGTGCGGTTTTAGTATGAGATCAGACACAGAATTTGTCCGCCCATATACATATTAATTTATATCTTTACAAATCGTTAGTCACGACCCAGTTAGAGTGCGCTGTTACGGTATTGAATTGTATCAACAGTGTAGAACATTGAGCAGACTGATGGGGCGGTAACTGGTGGGCTCAGACTTGGGCTTGCCTGGCTTGGGGGATACCGATGACGGTGGCTTCTTTCCAAGCTTGCGGCAAGATGTTGTTGCTCAGAGCGCCATTGAAGATGGCGGTCATAAGCAATATGAGGGGCGGGGAGGAGTTTGTACACCTTATTGGTGATACCGTCCGCGCGTCCGGACCGGGGGCTTTACCAGCAAGTGAAGCCAGTGCAATCATTCTATTCGTCGCACTCGCGCAATCGCACAAAACTATCCAAGATCCACACAGTTCGCTGCCCGTTGCTCGCCATTACTCGCCAACTCGTTTCAAGTTGCTAGCTCTACTCGCTTTTGTCGCTATTCGTCGGCGGTGCGACAGGCGCCTTATCCATTAGGACTTGATTGAAAATTAATTTCATCTAGGTATAAGATTTTATTTCTGTAACTGCTATGCAGCTGGGTGTAAGTAAAGACAAATAAAACAGCTTTTCATTGTAATAAAATATTATTATCAGTTCGTGTTGAGTATCAAAACCACATTAAAATAATTATCCGTATATACACCTATAACACTTATCATTATAATTAAAACTAATTATTTCCTACTGTACATATTATTTAGTACATCATACATGTGTTGATATGGTTATGCGAATAGAAAGTATCACCATATTACGTTTTTTTTTCTATGCAGCCTATTGATGTTACCAGTGTTAAAAATAGCCTGAGACTTATTCAAAATATATATTTTAACTATAATTATATAATCAACTTTTGTGCTTTACAGTTCATTGTAATAAATCGTTGTGTTGAAGAAAAAGAGCTGTATTATAAGTATTTGTATCATCCGAGAATAAATAAACTCGATACCTAAGCTATAAGCCTTTATTGTAGCTACTTCAATCGATCCATTGATGTAGGCCAAGGTATTAGAGAAGCCTTGCAGTTGTTCACAAAGACGTTCCTATTATTGCTGCATAATAAATTATAAATAAAAGCCTACTTTATCGTACGACTATAACAGGCTGAAATAACTGAAAGTCGTTGCAAAAATAGCAGCGCACGCAACATTTTTCTTTGTTTCTACAAAGAGTTTATTTTTATTTTTTATAGCAGCAATTTATTTTTTAAATAATTGCCTGACAATTTATTAATAGCAAATACACGTTGAAGCATGCTAAGCATCTTCAGAAGGCACTTCGAAAAAGTTAGAGAATAGTTTTTAAAATAAAAACTGAACAGCCTTTAGGTAACGCATAAACAAGTTAAAAAAACGCGCATATTTTTTTTTTTTCACAAACAAACGTTGCGTCAATATAATTTCAGTCAACCACAATTAAAATCTCTAACATGGATAGAACACAGAATCGCTAAATTTTAAAGCTTGCTAGTATTCAATATTCTTATTATAATTCATAATTACAAGAATAACACTGTATTAAACTGGTCCATTCCTCCGTCTTTTGATTTTAATATATCTCTTATTCCCAAGCAACAAATCTACACTGTACACAACAATTTTCCAATAGGCTTCCATAAAATAGTCAATTTTTTTCTAAAATACTTTAACTTAAACATAATAGTTTCTTCCAAAAAGGTTTCTTTCCGTGTCTAATTGGCAACCCCGCCAAGATGGCGGCGTCGAAAGCATCTTTCAACTGTTTCCTGGTCTTCGCAGAGGTTTCTATGTAGACTGCGTTGATCTTAGTTGCTAACGCTCTTGCCTCAATGTCCGAGACAACGTGTTCTCCACGACCCTGAAAAATGTCATACATTCTAATTATTTCAATGTTTTTTTTTAATTTATTGTGAAGGCATCCCTTTATTGGAAAGCCTCAAGAAACATGGTCCAGTTCAAGAGAGAAAGTCGAAGAAATCTTCTTATTGCCGCATAATCAGTTTTACATATTTTAAGACTTGATGTTAAAAACTGAAGCAGATATTCACCTTCAAAGTCTGCAGCACTCTCGAATCCTGCGCAAGATCACTCTGCGTGCCGACGAGTATGAGCGGCGCGTTCACATTAGCCACAGCTTTGGTCCACCTCTCAGCAACAGACCTGAAGGTCTCAGGCCTTACCACAGAGAAGCACAGCATCAGTACATCGGTGCCAGGGTAGCACAGCTCACGGAGCTCAGACATTGAGTCCTGGAATTAGGAGGAAGGAGGTTTTAGTTCTGTACAAATGAGGTCTTCAGTGAAGAGGTTTAGAAGTCTTCAGCGCATAGGTTACATTACATTAAAAGATCCAAATATGGGAAGTAATTCAGTTTTTACACTGGCAACATTTTATGAAGTTATGACTGTTTCCCCGGTGTTTTCCCATGCTGTTCCCATTCGCGCCATCATGAATTCATGATCAGCCTTCGGGAACTTTAGTAGATTATATAATTTTCCCTCTCTTTTCCCGAGGACGTCGAAAGGCGAAACATGAGATAACCTCTCACTCTCAGCAACATGTGCTACATTTATCAATAGGTAGGTCATTTGTCAATAGATAGGTACCAGCGAAACACGTTACCTACACGATGTATTTTCACGTCACGCACGACTCACTTACTGTATGTTAATAAAGTTGTGTATAATCACGTCTCAAGCAAGAGGCAATCATGTTTTGTATCATATTCTTTCGATAGCTTTCTATTTCTACTTGACATTTTAGCTCGTACGCACGTGCGATTTTTTACATGATGTTTTTTTTATAGCGCACTGGATTTCAAGTCTCGGTATTGAGTCGTGCATTGAGAATCCAACGTAGCGCATCCCAGCATCTATTTTGTCTATGGTTTGTAATGTCCCTTGCGTTTTACAACGACATCAATGAATGGATGCGTGCAGATCTGTGATCAATTCTGTGCCAGCAAGTGCAGTGTGTCTGAAACCAGCAAAGCACGGATACTTTACGAAACCAAATAAATATCGGAATCATGCCCCGACTGTACAAAAAGGGATAACATAACATAACGTTTTATTATAACGGTGCAACCGGAGTCCGGACCTTAACGCGCCTCGTTTAGGGTCAACGAACAGAACATTTGATAAATAACTGTTCCTACATCGTAATTATTCTGACCGACTAATTACGGGTGATGATAACACAATCGTAACGCATTGATTTTATACGGTACATTCACAAGTGGTTCGTAAGGTCGCGTCGTCTATCTTAATTTTCAAGATAAAAAATAGTTAAAGACTAGGCCAAGAGTTGTTACTGTTCGGGCCAAACAAATGTGGGATAAGTGAACATAATAAGATCTATTTTGGCGAAACCGTTCTATAAAGTGTTACTGGTACTGGCCAGAACACTAAACATTGATCATCTGCTAGTATTTCTTTTTTTATCACACCCAGTGCAGAAGACTAGCTTCCTCTCACGACGCAGTTCTTCCCTGTTGTGTTTGTCCCAAATTCCCAACCCCTACCTCTTCTACATTTTTCCGACAAGCCTAACTTTGTTGCCTAACCATCTTATTACCAAGGCTTCAAATTATAAAATCGATTTTCCCGACAAGATCCGGTACAAACATTCCAAGTAATCTTGAAAAGTTTTCCCACACCGAAATCTATGTATATCTGGTACAAATCAGAATTTACGCAGCACCCGTAACCGCAAACAATGAAACCGTTTTGTTTAGAGCATGAGTGCTAAGTCGCCACCGGAGTACCTACTGCCATAGTCCATGAGTGAAAGTATTGACAGCAACCATCAATTTACTGACGTACCATTTCTGGTCGGCTGCCCAGAGTGACGCAAGCTCACTTCAACATGATGGCACCTTTTATAGTGAGCTATGATTTTGTATCGGTTTTTGATTGAGAAGATTGCACGTTTGGTGTCAGTGCAGTATTGGAACGTGATTGTGTGATGAAATGGTTTTCTATGTCGTCACATAAGCGTTCAGAAAGCGTGGTAAGGTAATAGTCGTTCACTCACTATCGTTAGGTATACTTCGGCAAGAGTTTCAATTATTTCTCTGGTTTAAAGCCTGGGATACACATGTCATGTAGTAGCACAAAAACATGCTAATTTCGAGCAGATGCTACTGCTGGTAGCTGACAATTATTATCATGTGTGTATACGAAAAGAGTGTGGCGGCCAATTACATCGCCACATGCAAACCACGCATCACACTGACCGTCACTGACGACACGCAAAAAAAAAGAATTTTGCGGGCTACCCTGGCGCTTTCGCCCTAATCTAGAATTTCCAAGACGATCCAAGTTTTTTTCTGCATCAGCAGTTATGATGTGAACCTTTCTTCAGAATGTTGCAGTACTATCTGATCAAATATCAAAGCTTTATGAAACCTTACATGTACCTATCGTTTTCAAATTAAATTAACTGATTCAGCACACCGAAGATCCTGCTTTGTCTAAACTTGGTCGAGGGAATCTATTAATGGTCCACAGAGCTCTCACGCTAAGCAAATCTTACCAATTGTAAATTGTCTTGCTATGCAAAATAATTGTTATTTTCCATCGAGAAAATATGAGAAATCAAGATGATTGTGTTTGTTTTCACTAATACCCTAGAGGAATTTCTATGATTTCTCATACAGCTAAATGACGAGTTGCGTACATTTCACTTTCATTGTCATTCATAGTCGCGGTCGGAATTTCATAAATGGACCTACTCGCAGGTTTGTAACTTGAAACAACGGCTTATTATGATTATCAGCATCTAATCTAAAAACTAATAAAAGGAGAACTCCTCAACAATTAACGTCCCTGCATCGAGAAAAGGAATATTTTATAAAAAGGCGATGGGCAAGTTGACATTAGGCTATTGTAACTTAGATAAATTATAAATAGACCCACTAAAAAGCGAGAAATAAAAACTTTTTAACAAAAAAAAAAACCGACTTCCAAAAAAAACACTACGAACTGAAAAAAAAAACACTACAAACTGAAAAATAACTTTAATTTCGGAAGTCGGTGGCAAAAACTAAAATACTGATCCCTAAGACACCGACTTCCGAAATTAAAGTTATTTTTCAGTTTGTAGTGTTTTTTTTTTTCAGTTCGTATTCTTTAGGCAATTATCACGAAGGTAAATTGTGGGCAAGTCGACAACTCCAGAAAGATGTATTAGGCAATTGGCACATTTTGAAGTTTATGCAATAAAGAAAAATGTAAGTACCTACCTACACTACCTACAGCTGTTTTGTAAATTTTGTAATATTTAATTCTTATCACTTCTGTGCGCTAGTGTCCTTTTTAGGGTTTCGTAGTTCTGACAAGGAACCCCCTTATATGTACATGTAGTTTCGTCATGTCCGTCGGTCTGTCTGTCCGAGGTTTTGCTAAGAAACCGTTAGTACTAGAAAGCTGCAATTTTGTAGGAGTGTGTATATCAATTACGCCGACAAAGTGGTAAAATAAAATTTTGGAAAATATTTTTTTTAGGGTAGCTCCCTAACATGTGAAGTAGGGATGAATATTTTTTGTCGTCTACCCCATCGTGTGGGGTATCGTTGAATAGGTCTTCTAAAATGACTTGACTGATGGCTAAAATTATTTTTCTATTTAATGCTCCATTTACGAAATATTAAACTTTAAATTGCAAATTTTTGTTCCAGTCCCCCCTCTAAAAGCTAAACTGCTGGCTTGAAAAATCTGGAAAAATTCTCGATGATAGTGCATTTCAACTATAGCGGTTAAGGTAACTTTATTAGTTTAGCAGTAATAGTCGTTGAACTTAGGTGTTGGATAATTTTGTACAAAATCCTTAGCATTAATCCTTTAAAGTGACTAAGATGAAGTAGTTGCTTGTTTATAACGGATAAAGACTTGCATTGAAAAACAAAGAAAACATTTGTGTTTAACACTACCGAGACAATATTTGTAAAAGAAATTCGCATAGATTTTTTTTCTGAACCTAATGCCTGCTTCTGATAACACAATCTTTCCGCAATTTAAACGGCGATAAAAGTCTTTGATGCCGTTTGAAAAGTGCAAACAAACCGTGATTGTGTTGCACTGTATTTACTTAAAAACCCACATTTCGCTAGTTATGTTTAAGTCCCATGTAATAGGGAGAGAGCCTATTGCAACACAAATCCTGACTCCGGGCTGCTACTGAGAAATCCCAAAAGGAAAAACCCAAAAACACTTTGCCCGATCTGGGAATCGAACCCGGGACCTCATGCTCAGTGGTAGCGCTTGCTACCACTAGACCAACGAAAGAGGCCAACGAGACTAATGTGGGTGAGTGCATCATAGGTAGGTTAGGTACACTTCTGCCTAATCTTTCGGGCTTAACAGGCGTGATGTAACGTTATGTTATAAAAACTGTAGTCTTGACTTCTTGAGTAACAATGACATTTCGCAAAATATTCTGCAAAATGTATAAAGTAACTGACAAAGACTGCGGACCGGTATCGTTGCATACATACAATTGACAATCCAGTCTTGCATGCATTCCGGCAGTTAATTTGAAGTGCTTTCCTCGTATAAATAATTAAATAAGTGAATAACAATTTGCTTGGAGTTCACAGAATCAAGCAGTAGGTATATCACGTTTTTACCGACTTAAAAAAAAGGAGGTTATCAATTCGACACGTTTGTATGTAATATTATTGGAATTGCATTATATTCACATATGACAATCTATTAGGGCTTCCCAACAAATATACCAAATTTTATAGACGTATGTATGTATGTAAGTACGTATGTATGTATGTATGTATGTTTATCCACGCACTTCTCCGCAACTATTAATCGGATCGTGACCATTTTTTCTTTAGAAATTAACTCAAAATTATGAAATAACTTTAATTTCGGAAGTCGGTGGCAAAAAACTAAAACTATAAAAAATACAGATCCCTAAGACACCGACTTCCGAAATTAAAGTTATGTCATAATTTTGAGTTAATTTCTTTTTGAAGTCGGTTTAATTTTTTTAAATTACTTTTTTTTCAATAGGTTTTTGAAGTGAAAACTTCTTTAGGCGCGTTGGGCATTTTTTGAGATGGGAAAAAACCATTGAACTCGCGCCACTGTTACCGTAAGCGACACTGCGCGTGTTTTGTTTATAAGACGATTCAAAAAATACCCTCTTCGGAGGTGTTCGTCTGTCCTCTGTACTCGGTTTTAATTTATATCCGATACTAGCTTATGCCCGCGACTTCGTTCGCGTGAAATTTCACCCTCTTAGGGGTGGAATTTCGAAAAACCCTTTCTTAGTGGATCACTTACTCTTCACAAAGAACACACCCTCCAAATTTCATGTCTCTAGGACCAGCGGTTTAGGCTGTGCGTTGATATATCAGTCCGTCAGTCAGGACTTTGAATTTTATATATATATTTAGATGTCAGTGAGTGATGGACTCACGGGATGGACTGATGGCAAAGTATTCTGTTTGTGTTTTGTTTTCACTTCAACATTTGTAATGTCATGCGCATGCGCATCCGACATCGTTGAAAGATGAAACCATTGTCACCATTGTGTTCTGACTGCCATGAACGAATCGCTGCCAACGCGCGTGATCAAACATTGGGAGTACAATAGACACGTTATACAATGCGAAATATACCTACAAGGGTGGCATCGAGCAGGGAGATCGACACACAAACTGTATCCATGAATTCAGCACAAGATTCTATACCTCAGACCAAATAAAAAGCTAAGAACAATACAGTGAAGCATGCAAAAACTACACCTCCGCTCTGTGCATACACGCTCACACACACATATTTACAACCATTTACAATCAAACTGCACCTCACCATGTGCACACACGTTTACGAAACCGGCTTCACTTTACTGTTGGCAGCCCTCTGTCTTGGTTTTTTATTTGGTCTGAGTTCTAGACGTAGAAATTTTTCGTCAGTTATCAAAAGAAAAT
This sequence comes from Oligia latruncula, assembly GCA_948474745.1. Taxonomy (NCBI): domain Eukaryota; kingdom Metazoa; phylum Arthropoda; class Insecta; order Lepidoptera; family Noctuidae; genus Oligia; species Oligia latruncula. Next base: position 16,878,525 of record OX419686.1, read on the forward strand.
ATTCTGTTTTATATCAATGAGCAATACCTACGCGCCGCCGGTCAAAATGTATGGAACAGCAAATTTTTAGGGTTCAGAATCGTGTACAGAAATCATGGTAATAGGCTGCAACTGCAAGTCGAGGTCCCTGCCATCCTGTGGCAATGTAAACTTGTGTAACATGTCATTGCTTCTTGCCAAATTCCATGATTCTAGGTCAACGGGAAGTACCTAGGTTTTGATTCCCTGCGAGTGTCAAAATATGCGGCATAAACGGAACATATAAACGCCCGAATTTTTTTATTGCGTTGACTTAGAAGTTTGATTTTTTCACTGCTTCAAGGGATTGCAGCCCTGAGTATTTGATATTAATTTCAACTCGGTAACTCCACGCGTTCCTGAGAAAAAGGGTAAAGTGATCTTATAAGGCTTCCGTTTTTCCTTTTGAGGTACGGAACCCTAAAAACAAATTGATTTAAAAAGTAAGCTGCTTGCTGCTGGTCAGTAGTTTCAAGTTAAACCACAGATTTATCTGTTCTGTGGTTTCAACAGTCCCTGTCTTTGGCCCATACTTTGGCCACCTTTGGCCCTATGAATGAAATAGGTAGAACAAGTTACCCAACCACTCAACTGCCACCTGCATAAGTATACATACACACATGTGCAATTAAATTTTTCTATACCATACACTACACAGGTAGAGAAACTGTGGGAATGCTCGGTGTACCAGGTTGCGTATCCATTGTTAAATGAAAAAAAATGGATCCGGCGTGTAGGAGGTTATAGATTAGTGCACCACGTGCTATTTTTTTTTTATCAAACATAATTCCACCTTTTTGTTAGATAAATATGGCGCTACGCCAGGTGATGAACATGGCCGTGGGACCCGCCATTTTGTAGGTATGCATTTTCTTTAACAACGGCCTCTATAGAAGTTTGAAAAAGTGAGCACGTGAAAAGTAAGCTTAGCGTAGGTTGGGTGTGCGAATTTTGACGATAATTCCATGTGGTCGATAAGCTAATGATAATGTGGTATTTTATTGATAATTCGAAATTATGTCACGGCTTTCGTGTTGCGATAATGAATAAACCAAGGACGGATGTTCTAAGAAATACTTTTTTTCGATGAAAATGATACAGACAACGGGGTCATTGCGTAACACACTATCAGTAGCAACGGGTATAATTTTGACAGTTCAACAACATACATTGCGTTACTTACGTTGTTGAACAGACACATTTTTCGAACTTATAAAGCAATGGATTAGCAATATCTTTCAAAACGATTCAGATTGAGATTAATAGTGTGTTACGCAATTATTAGGGTGCCGGACAGGCTCTAGTTCTCACTAAGTTCGGCAATGGATTATGGAATTACTATATACCAAATCCCCATTCATATACATATTATTTACGTGAAGAACTGGCTATAGTGGAAGAGAAAGTATGGATGGATTGTGATATCACCGCTAGAAAAGAGTTCAACACTGAGATGACGGCTGTGTATCGAAGAAAAAAGAAGTACTTCGACCCCAATTGCATTGCGAAAAGTACAGGAAGATGTTTGTCACGTGAAGAACTGATCATGCCAACATAAACATAACACATGATCCCCAGGCTGAGGAAGTTCATCGGATGAGATGACTTTTACATACATATCCGTCTTCCCAGCATGATTCAGAGTTACTGTCAGTGTTCCGAGTCGGCAGTTTTTTTATAAGAGGTGCAGGAGGTAAACGAGCTTGGCGGCCAGCTGTTGGTAAGCAATCAAAGCCGCCTATATACACCTGGAAAATCAAAGGAGTCTTTTACGTATCTCCTCATTAATTTCTGGAAGGGTCTCTAATATTTTAGTGGACTGTTTTGCCCCAAGGCTTTGAATTTCTATTCTTATAGGTATCTGAGTAGAGTTCTAACTACGCAATTTTTGGAACTTAAAATCTTCAAAAGATGTTCTCATCTTTAGTGGTTCAGGCTGTGTGTTGTCAGTCGGTAAATCAGATGACGAGATTAAAATGTTTTATAATTTTAGACATACTTATAAGAATGGATACTAGCCCCCTTACTAATAAACGTTGTATAGCGTTTGTATAGTTACACAACGATTTGTTTTCTTGTTTCGAAAGTCAAATTACTGACGACTGAAAGAGATACATTTAATAGAGACTAACCACACTTATTCAGCTCTCTTCTGCTTTTGTCCATAGAAAACAACAATTTTGTATGGAGATACGTACGCATCTGAATAGACGCGGAAAGCTGAACGGATGCGTACGCATCTCCATACAAAATCGATGTTTTCTGCTAGCTGAACAGAGCTGAATAAGTGTGGTTAGTTCCTTATTAGTAAGGGGGATAGAGTATAGATATTGCTTTCTTTATTCGTTAGTTTTCAATATTAATTAATATAATATCTCACCTGTCCAGCAGTATCACAGATTTCTACGCAAAGCGGCCGGTCGTCTACGTCCACCACAACTGAAACAAACAAATGAATATCATTAATATTAAACAAGATTGATACAATTAGCAACCATAATTTATATTAGCCAAGTTCGCTTGGCATATATATTTTTTTAATAAATAAAATTGGGTGTAACATGTGAGAAACTGGCATAGTAACTATTCAGTAATTTAAAACACAAGGTTGGTACATTATGCAAGTATGGTGAAAAAAATACCAAAAACTTCCGCATTATTTTTGCTGGCAGCATTTTTTTACTTTGTTTTGTTTACGCAATATTTTATACTTGGCAACAAAATTCAATGAACTACGTTAAGTACTTTCAAGTTTGTTGTATGTACACAGCATTGATTGTGTAACGTAAAAGTAATATTTTAAATGTCAGTGCGAACACGGTTTACAACCGCGAGCCGCAAACGCAGCTAAGTTAGGTAACCAACTTGATTCTTGTATTTTATTCTAAACAATAGAATTCTCAACTCCGTGCAAAGTGAGGTGCAAGTTTAAACTTAAGTACTTACCTACTTAACAAATTGATTGAAAATTATAAGTTATATCGTAGACGCTGCACTTTCTAATCGTAGATAGGTATTATGTGCTGTTAAACAATGGATTCCTAGAAATAATTACAGCGGAACTAGACAACAATTTTGATGCAATTATTATTACATCATAATTCCAACACTGATATTTATGAAATGTCTAAAGGAATAAAAGACATTATTCAGTACTAAGCTTACATTATGCTATATTTATTTGCCCTGGGTGGTAATCGCGTAACACACTAACACAATGGGTTTAATTTTGACAGTTCAACGACATTCATTGCATTAATTACGTTGCTGAGCAGACAAATTGCTCCATATGTTCGAAAAATGTGTCTGCTCAACAACGCAAACACAAACAACAACAAATAACGCAAGTAACGCAATGAATGTTGTTGAACTGTCAAAATTAAACCCATTGCTACTGATAGTGTGTTACGCAATTACCCTGCTGGAACGAGTCATAGCTTATAAAATACACGCAGCATAAAAAAACTACACAGCAGGACTAAAATAATTAAAATAAAATACATGTCAACCGGTATGATTTCTTTTTTCACAGTGACAACACTGAGTCGACACCCGATACGTCACGTCTCCCTCGGCCCGGATACGCGCGGTAAACAGCGAATGCCCGAACATCCTGGCTTTTGTTCAAAAACCTGTATTACCGCATTTTACCGCCATTCGCAATTACTGAAATTACTGGCCACACGAGCCGCCATACTGTTTTGTTTTGTAGTAATATTTTGTTATTGTTTGATCATTGTGCTTTATGTATGCTAGTTGTATGAATTGTGCCCTGTATGACACATTAAACATAGGTCAATGCATAATAGGAAAAGTTCGAATTTAAACTGTATTTTGTTAGATTCGGAGGCTTCGAATATATCCAATTTTCCTACAATGCATTATGCCAGCTGTTCTTCCTACACCTGAATACTTGGTAAAGGGCTAAGATGATCGAATTGGACCTAATCCACTTTAGTCCAGATCCCAATATCATCTAAAGAGATTTTATCCTATTACTATGATAATAGTAAGGTACTTACAAAACAAATCAATACAGAAAACTAATCTGTGTCTACAATTTAACCGTTTGCTCTTTCTATTTATAGGTTAAACCGTTAACTCGATAGGAGTCAACCGGAGCAAAAGAGGAATATTGTACGAAGTAGAACTCAACGTAACAGAACAAAAAGTTTCCAATAAGGAGGTCACGAGACGGTCATAAAAAATAGAGAAAAAAAAAAAGAGCTGAAATCGAGAGCGTATCAGCCAGTGAGGTAGTCAGATTTTTTGGCCAAAGTCCAGTGCCTCGAATGAGTCACTATGGTCGTGGTCGTGTAGCCGTGACCGTGTCTCACGATCCTTGTGTCCGTATTAGTTTAGTTATGTCACTACTTTTATTTCACTATTTACTATTTTTATTGGGTTTAGCTAGCTTAGTGATAAAAAGGTAGTATAAGTTATTATGTGTAGCTTGCATTTTTAAGCCATTATCGCGATCATTGTTATCATCATCATCATCAATCAGCCGAAAGACGGCCATTGATGGACATAGGAGAATAAAATTATCGCGAAACAGTGATCTATATTCCGGTTATGAGCACATATAAAGACCCAAGTAGGAGTTCAACGGTTAACACAAGAGGTCAATCAAAGCTGCTAGGACCTGATCCATCAATTAATGTTAATTTGGAGTCAATATCAGGAGGTCTCAAGTCTAAATTTAATATGCCAAGTCTTCCAAAGTCCCAATTTAATCTTTAGGTAGCGCGGCAAAGAGTTCCTGGAAGGCGTAGGAAGCCATTGCCCAGCATTGGGACAGTATAGGCTAAACCAAAAAAAAGTGTTTCATAATGTAGGTACTTGACTTTTAAATCAGACCATCATCTAGATACAATTGTGGTTTAGAACGAAGAGCCTCAACTAAGGCTGGTTATTTTACAAAATGAAGCAAAAAAATGTCGCGGTCTCAGCCCGTCGGAGATGCGGGACGGGAATGAATGACCTCGTATCACAGCAAAACAAAATAAACTAGTCTAGACAAACAAAACACTGCCTGGGGGCTGGAGTTCACAGTCACACAAACAGAGCTACGAGATGAAAGATCTTGGAGCTCGGATATTTGGTTTTATTTTGCAAGATAATTCATGTCAGAATTGAAATTGAGCGTTGACCTCTGTTTTAAAAGATCTATAAGGATTGCAAAGGACTGATTAAAAGTAAGAAGAATAAATAAGTAATAAAAGTCAAAAGTTTTTAAGTTGTATGAGATACTTGGAAGTTTAGACCAGCCAGTAGAAGGAGAAACAAATTCTGAATGACATGAATAAGTTTACATAATAAACTAAGAAGCTTATCAAGCATGAATGAGAAAACCACTCAGTATAAACTTGAAACTCACATTACATCTTTTGCTTATTTTTATGAGCATTTTACATAAAAGCTATGAATAAAAGATGCAAAAGGCATAACATAAACATTTCTTTTTAAATCTACGAGGTATTTTGAGAATACTCAGCGGGCATAGCAATACATAGATAATCTAATTTGCGACCTTTATTTGCCATTTGGAACGGTTCGACGACCCTGGTAACCCCGTTTAGATGGCGCCACTGTGACCTTCCCGAGGACCTAGATCAACTTGACCTATTATCGAATAAAGACGAGTACTGATGGTCTGATGTAAGTGTGCGATAGAGCGAATCATAGAGTTGCCATTTAAAAGAATAAAGGCATTTCTGACCCTGGATTCCTGGATTTTTATCTGTTTAGATGCAAGATAGTGGAAACATTGCGTTTGATGGGAACAGCCTTTAACAGAGAGTCGAGTTGAGAGATACCTATACACCCACATTCATCAAAGAAAAAAAAATGTCGTTATTTGCTTGAGAACAACTTGCAAGAGTCAGCAAAGATGGAGCAAGGAATACAGTCATGCATTTTTCTTTAAAAATCAAGTCGTATTGTGCGCAAAGTACCTAAGTCTGCGCGCGGCCGAAATCGGAAATAATCGTTTGCCGCCATCTGGTCGTTTATATCAGGTGTCAAGAGAGTGTGCTGTGTTCCGTGTTTTCTTAAGTAAATAATTGCCATCATTACGCCGAAAGCACGCCGAAAGTGACTAAAAGTGCTGGCAGGGATCTTGAAGTCAAACGTCGCGCGCAGACCAATCTTGCGCGCACTCAACAATGACAAGAGCACATTATCATTTTGTTTGATTAGTAGGAGACATTAGAATTTACCTACTTATTGCGCCCGCCAATACGGACCTATGAAACCGATACAGACCACAATAATTATCACAGCTAAAGACTAGATAGTGACAATTTAGTTCAGACCTCAGTGGTCAGGTAAATGGGCAGACATTTGCGGTTACGATCACAACAGGATGAGTGCCAATGAGAGGTCGTTTAGTCAATGTACTACCACAGACATATAATATAAATCGCTTTTATCGTTAAACTATGTCGGACGTTGCCGGTTCATGTGGAATAATGAAAGCGTGAAGCCTGCTATCGAATAATCCTAGTGATACAAAGATGACATTGAAGGAGGCGTTCTTGGTAAACATGAAATAATATTGAATAACCAAGATGGCGGCGGTTTTAGCTGCACGTCAAAAGATCCTTGTACCAACAATGTACAGACGCCAGCCAGCACATCAAGCTACTACAATCTGTCAATTTTCTTTAATAGATTTTCTACTTTATCGCTAAACATTAGGGTTCAAAGTTGAATGAGAAAATATGACAGTTTCGGGTAGCTTGCGGTTGCGTCTGTATAAATATGAACACGAACAGAGATAATTGGTCGGAAAATTACCGATTCTGCTGTTTCTGGTTCTTATTGCTCCGTTGATTCCAAATTCATCTGTTGGTATCTATTATTATATTGCTTCGGTTGTTTTGAATTTATCTCTGACCGGTAGTGGAGTAGGATGGGGAGTGGAGATTCTTCTGCTCTACATGCATTGCCATGTGAACAATCTTATTCGGTTTTATCTTTTTCGTTTGCTGCGATCTTTCTAGCACCAAAAACATCGGTGGTTGGAACACTATAATATTACGTGGGGCATATTGAAAGTTGCTGGATCTGGCCACTTACAATAAGAGCCAGCGCGCACTAGCGACTTTTTGTTGACCGATAGTTTGATCGAAAAAGAAAAAGTTCGCGAAAAGCGTCCTCACATTCCGCTAAAGTAACAGAAGCCTATTTGAAGTTTTCAAATGTGGAACTGATGACGCATCCGCTTTATACGCCGGACCTCGCACCCCGACTTCGTTTTGTTTCCAAAAATTAAAGACAAACTTAGAGGCACACGTTTTACAAGCCCTGAATCGGCGGTGAATGCGTTCCATGAAGCCATCGAAGAGGTCCCTAAGGAAGACTGGTCCAACTGCTTTGTACAGTGGTTTCAGCGAATGCAAAAAGAGGGAATATACTTTGAAAAACAACAATGTATCGTAAGTCTTATATCTAGTCTTATTTATCAGAATCCAGTAACTTTCAGTATGCCCTATATAAGTATACCTAGTGCCGCATGCCGTTCTTCTTCGTCCTATCGAATAGTTTGGACCAGAATACAGCCACGTCATAGCGTTATCATTAGCCTCGCAAAGGATTTTCATATTGCAGTTGCAGGTGTTGTTCCACAAAGAACACGACAGGAGGTGAGGGCGTGCGTGAGGCATCGTATGAGATGCATCTCCAAAGTCGTCGCGTTTTAATGAATGTATCCTCAAATCTCATTCTCATATTTATGACTGGCTGTTCCCCGCGGTGTCACACGCTGCGCGGCTCCTAAGGGTCGTAGCGTGATGTTATATAGCCTATAGCCTTCCTCGATAAATGGACTATCCAACACAAAAATATTTTTTCAATTCGAACCATCAGTTCCTTAGATTAGCGCTTTCAAACAAACAAACTCCTCAGCTTTATAATATTAAGTATAGATTTCATTTTACTTCCAATGAAGAGTGATCAGCTCTCTAAGTCCCTAGTCCCGACAATCTGAGCTAACATTCATATGAACTCGGTCAATTTTAGTGTGCCATTAAATTAGGTCCGGATTTACGACGTCTCGTGGTTTTTATAGTCGGTCGGGTTTTACGATCGTGCACGCAATGATGGCGCGAACCGTTTAAAAATGTTGCCATTTTACAAAATGTTTGACACCTATTATAGAAGTGTCATCGGCCTGGATTAGCTACGAGTACCTAATTCTAATTAGTGTCTGCCTGCGAAGTTAACGTATGCTACGTGCCACTTCTGAACAGTCCTGGGTTCGACTCCCAGATCGAGCAGTGTTATTGGTTTTTGCTCGGACCGGGACCGCCCGACTAATAATGCCTAAAGAATACCTGGGACTGAAACATAACTTGACTTTCCAGAGAAAACGTAAGTAGTTAAACTACCCTGTAGTAAGTGTTTCATGTAATGTCATTTCATGTTGTATCTAAAATCTACTTGATAAGTAAGTAGGTAAAGTCATGTCGCATGACCAAGAGCTCCATTTTTTTTCAGAGAAGGTGAAATGATGAAGGTTAAATGAAAATATCACTCACGACTTTGCTGTTGCACATAATGAGCCACTGTCGTATTGAATGGCATTATCGGCTGCTGCACGTGTGTGTTTTGTAGACAAAATATTATGTTATTATAATTTATCAATGCATTGCCATTATGACATAAGTACCTAAATAAAAATATAACAATTGTATTCCTTGCAGGGGTATGCAGAAGTCAGAGGTGTATAACCATAGATATCCGTGTGTATAACACAGGATCACTCACCTACATTTGACGATGCTAGAACCAGAGTGATCTAAGTGATATTTTTGGCAAAAATGGTTTTTCCATGCAATTGTGTAAAAAAAAGCCATTTTTAAAAATTATGAGTTTGAGTTATCTACGACAAATGTATAAAGAATAAATGACGATGCTAGAACCAGAGTGATTTAAGTGACATTTTTGGCAAAAATGATTTTTCCATGCAATTGTGTAAAAAAAACCATTTTTGCCAAAAATGTCACTTAGATCACTCTGGTTCTAGCATCGTCATTTCAGATTTCGACAGTTTTTTGTAATTTCAGACCCATGTATTGGAAGAAACCAAACCTGTTTACACAAATCCAGACTCCGACCGGCTTCTGTGAAATCTGTGTTGAAAAATACCCATTGTAGCTCTTAGCCCGACCGAATCTAACTTTGGAGCCCACGCGCAGTGACTTGTGACCACGGAATAGATAAATATCTATTCCGTGCTTGCGACCATAGACCAACGAGGAATAATTTATAAATATTTTAATAATTAACTGAAACTACAATCAGCCGGTCGATTCTGTAAAAATCTCACCTTGAAAATTTAGGTGAAGTGAGTTTGTTTTTGCTAGGAATTGACACTATTGACAGCTCACTCCACGCTCACTTCTTACAATTACTTCTTACACTCAGGTACAATAAAAAAAAAAACTTCACCTAAGTTTTCACGGTGAGATTTTTACAGAATAGCACCGCTGGTACTTGAATTAAAATTACAGCAGGCTGCAAGCGATATTAAAATATTATGAAGTTAAATTATGGTTTCATTACAAAAGAGTGATTCAAATTGTTGTTTTCATCGATTTTAAATTAATTGGACATAAATAAGCACCGACATTTATTAATGTGTAAATCCTATGCACTAATTATGGAGTTTATAAACTCTAAATAGCACCGTGTAATGTTAATTACTTTGCTTAGATACTATTATATAGATCAAGTTCTTCTAACTGAAGCGACAGCAGCCGGTCGATTCTATAAAAATCTCACCGTGAAAACTTAGGTGAAGTGAGTTAGATTTTGCTAGGAATTGACACTATTGACAGCTCACTCCACGCTCACTTCACCTAAGTTTTCACGGTGAGATTTTTAAAGAATAGCACCGCTGTGCTGCTGGGGAGTTTGTTGCGCCACTTCTTCTTCCCAGCTAAAGCACTAGGAAGAGGAGAAGGGCGGGCGTTATAGGGGACCGTTTTAAGAAATTTTAAAGTTCAAAAAGTGCTAATTTCTCATCCTAATTTGAGTAAATGCTTTTGCACAAAATTAGACAAACTATTACACTTGCGTGGAAGATTATCTACTTGCCTCTCTAATTACATCATTTGCAATTGCAAGCAGCAATTGAATCAAAACACTGACTTTTTCTCACATCTCAACTTATTGTTGTCTAAACAAGGCCTCATCTGTACTCACTCTCAGAGTTGTCATAATAACCAAATTGATACTGTTGACACGATTCGTATAATCACACTATTACATCACACTAATATTATAAAGGCGAAACTTTGAGAGTGTATATTTATATGTTTGTTACTTCTTCACGCTCAAACAACTGGACCAATTTTTATAAAATTTGGTATGAAGGCAGCTGACACCCTGGATTAACATATAGGTTACTTTTTACTTCGATATTCCCACGGGATCGAAACTTATGCGGGTGAAACCGCGGGGCGCAACTAGTGGTCTATCTATAAAGCACAGTGCAATTATTACATGTTTCTATCAGACACTAGCTGAACCCGGCGAACTTCGTACCGCCTCAGAATCGAAATCAGTCAATCCGTTCTTGAGATACTTATCATCAAAAAACCCGTTCCATACAAATGTATGACAAAATGAATTAAGTACTTAGCTTCATTATTTGTTTTTTCGTGAATGTTTTATTCTATAGTTATTATTCTGCTATTCGGGGCTGAGCCAAATCAAACAAATCAAAGATCATAAAAATCGGTCCAGCCGTTCTTGATTATAAACTTGTAAATGGTGTAGTAACTAACCCGACTTTGTTTTATTTATAGATTTCCAATTGCTAGAACATGAATAATATAAATAGTTATGTCTGGATGCGGCTGATTGACATCATAGGAAGTTTCTAAAATGTTTATGCGATCTCCTGGTTCTATAACCTCATTTTGGTCGCCATACAAATAAATGAGCATCGCTGTAATGGATGAGTATACGGATATACCTACCCACAGGATATACCTACTTACTTCCTACTTTTGATGTCTGTTGTTGGTTTGACTACCTACTGCTACACAATGACGTAATATACTGCTACCTACAATCTACATAAACAATCATATTTTATGTCAAAAATATTATTATGACCAGTTTTTGAGTCAGGCAAAGACATAAAAATTATACAGGCTAGTCCAAGTTGAGTCAAAGACTAGTCCATTTTTAGGGTTCCGTACCCAAAGGGTAAAAACGGGACCCTATTACTAAGACTCCACTCTGTCCATCTGTCTGTCACCAGGCTGTATCTCATGAACCGTGATAGCTAGACAGTTGAAATTTTCCCAGATGATGTATTTCTGTTGCCGCTATAACAACAAATACTAAAAACAGAATAAAATAGTTATTTAAGGGGGCTCCCATACAACAAACGTGTTTTTTTCGGCGTTTTTGCCTTGTGGTACGGAACCCTTCGTGTGCGAGTCCGACTCGCACTTGGCCGGTTTTTATTCTTATCACAAAGTCATGATAAAAATAGAATTGAAATACAGCAATCTTCGATCGATGACAGCAATACATAAAAGCAACGAATATTAACTTACTGATGCAGACAAGAGCACGAGAAAAATATTGACTTATGCAATCTTTCCTTATCACTCACGTGACATTCACACATGATATTTAATTTACTGACATTCCAGATAGCGTTATAATAAAACAATTATAGGTGCCGTAGTTCTACCCTTGATAAAGAATGCAACAGCTTATGTAGGCCACTAGGCCATCGTGTGTACACAACAATGGCCCATTTCTGTGCTTTCACCTTTAGGAAATTAAAAAAAAATAACATTGACATTATGATTTTTTTTTTGCGTTTTCTTGACACTTGACATGTATGATGTGTGAAAGGTTAACCTTCCTGCATTATCATGTATTAAGCAGGGGTAACAACAATTTATCAATGTTTCCATAATTATATGTTCGAAAAATTTGTCTGCTCAAAAACGTAAATAACGCAATGAATGTTGTTGAACTGTCAAAATGAAAGCCAATACTGATAGTGTGTTACGCAATTAGCCCACCACCGGTCACACTCTACAGACGCTTCGAGTTAGGGGCTGCCTCCACGAGCGAGAGAATCGCGACGAGTCCGCCCTTATATCGTCGGATAATCTCCACGAACGAGCGATAATTCCGCCGCGTATCGTCGCGAGTCGTTACGGAATCGCGGCGATTCCGCGGCGACTCGTAACGGTATCGCCGCGTTTCCTTGACGTCACGTTGCGAAAGAAGGAATTCAGTTACGTTTGACAGCGCGCCCGCCGCGCGCTCGTCGCGAGAGCGCCCCGAGCGCGCGGCGGTCGCGTTGCTAGTCGCGGCGGGCTAGCAACGATGTAATGACGTTTTGCGTGCTCGTTGCCACTCGTCGCATCGCGGCGATAATATCGCCGTGTGGAGACGGTTCCATAGAGAGTGTATAGAAAAACGTGGCACGGCGATAATATCGCCGCGATTCTCTCGCTCGTGGAGGCAGCCCCTTAATCCGTGAGCTAGTGAAATGATATTGTTTATTCTATAAATAGGATATCGGAATCACTTTTATTAAACGTCATATTAAAAAAATTAGCTAGATGGAGCCGACATTTCCTATGTGACTACCCCTGAGAAGTCAAAGTCTTGTGAGGAACTGTATGTAGATCAGTGTCTAGAATGGTCTTTTGAGGATAAAACCACACAGAGGTAGAGCCGTGGACCTGTCCAGCATGCAAGCGAGTTTATAATGAAGAAATAAGGTTTAACCTCTCTTCCTTATTCAGCCTAACTTGCCAGTGAAAAAAACCCACAGATTATTAAGACCAAATTATGACATTACAAAATCTTTAATCGTGTTTCTTTGTGTTCAAGCTTGCTATTACTCCTGCAACAATAATTTATATGAATCATATAATAAGAGGCGATCTAGTGACCTGGATACGGGACGGTTGCAGTGATATGGATCGCTACGGAGAATTATTGCCGTATTCTAGCACATTCATCAATATTGCAGGCCGGAACGAGCGGCTCAGCTGGCAGCACTGATATTTTTCGCAATTTTCTGGCATATATCAAGTTAATTACCTATTTTAACTGAATTTCTCTGGATAGTTGTTATGTTCTATATTATTGAAAAAGTAGACGACCGGCAGCATGCGTTGGAGGAATGACAAATTAACAATAAAGAAATCATAACCATAAACGAAGGTCCCAAGGTAAAAAAACAGAATTTGGCCGTTGAAGACGCTAAAACAGTCGTTATTACTCATCAAATAAGACTCATAGAAGCAATACCCATGAAAACCAAAAACGTTAATTTTATTGTTTTAGGGTTCCGTAGCCAAATGGCAAAAACGGAACCCTTATGGATTCGTCATGTCTGTCTGTCTGTCCGTCCGTATGTCACAGCCACTTTTTTCCGAAGCTATAAGAACTACACTGTTGAAACTTGGTAAGTAGATATTGTATTCTGTGAACCGCATTAAGATTTTCACAAAAAAATAGAAAAAAACAATAAATTATGGGGGTTCATACTTAGAACTGAAGCTCAAAAATTTTTTTTTCATCAAACCCATACTTGTGGGGTATCTATGGATAGGTCTTCAAAAATGATATTGAGGTTTCTAATATCATTTTTTTCTTAACTGAACAGTTTGCGCGAGAGACACTTCCAAAGTGGTAAAATGTGTGTCCCCCCCTGTAACTTCTAATGCTATGTTCACACGCGCGCGTTCAACTCGACATTCAACGTGCACATTCACATTCACGAGCGTGTAAACGGTACGCCCGAGCCCGTAAACGCGCCTGTGAACGTGAATGCCGCGAACCGGGCGTGCTGACTGACACGACGGCGTGCGTGTGAACAGCTTGAATGTTCGCCGACCTGGGGCGGGCTGCATGCCGCGCAGCCCGCCAGGCAGCCCGCCGGGCTGCACGGCGTGCATGTGAACATAGCATTAAATAAGAGAATGATAAAACTAAAAAAAATATACCATGTAAACTTCCACCGAAAATTGGTTTGAACGAGATCTAGTAAGTAGGTCGCCGGTGAAAATTTAAAAACATTTGATGGTACGGAACCCTCGGTGCGCGAGTCCGACTCGCTCTTGCCCGGTTTTTTTTTGTATACAGAGACTAATAAAACAAGTGCCAAAAAATAGGAAACGGATAATTTACTCGTTTGTTGATACCGTTAATATAATTGTAGCATGATAATTGATAAGATAGCGGATTGATTTCAAGGAAAGCAAAAACAAACAATGTTTTATCTTACACAAGTACTTTCTTTGCACATTTGTGTATACAAGGTGTAACAGAATAAACGCAAGTCCTGAAAGTAGTTTGTTCATAATTGATTACTGAATCAATTTCGGTAACATTTAAGATAGGTATTTTTTTTTTAATTATGTATTTTGCCATACTGATCGACGATTGAGCCAAAGAAAATTAAATCTTATGTCAAGGCAATAAGACTCAATTTTGAATGCATAAAGTAATGATAGGGTCAACACAATTTACTTAATATAGTTAGCTTTAAAAAAAAATTGTTTTGATCATTGTATTATGCTTTTAACTCAATACTCTAATTGGGGTGTATGAGGTCTTGCGTTCATTATGTTACGCATTGTATACTCTAGGTACTAATCAAAAATCTATAAGACTACAAGGGGTAAGAAATAGCGGCAAATTAGGTAATTTGGTAATTTTTGAAGGTTAAAGGGAAAGATATTTAAAGGTTTTCTATTTAAGGTTGAACACTTTTAGAACATCTAGGCTATTTTTACAAAGTAACACAGACTTACGAGTAAGTGCAATGCCAAAATGATCTTTAACAGCTTAATGACATACCAAAATATTTTTTTTTTTTTTTTTTTAATTCTGTAATTAGGATATCGGATCAATTTTACACGTACTTAATATTAAAAAAATAAACTTGGTAGAGTCGACATTTTATATCGAACTACGTACTCCTGAAAAGAAAACTCAGAAACCAAGGCCTCTTTTAAAGTCCAGACATAATCTTGGTCAGATCATGTGAGGACTAAAGTTTTTACTTGTGAAAACTATTACATTATTTATTGTTTTTTGTTTTAGTATAAACTAGCTGCTGCCCTCGACTTCGGTCGTGTGACATAATAATACCTTTTAATTTTCTTTCTTTTTTTCTTTTTCTAAAATAGCCTAAGTTATTTCTTATAACATCAGCCAGTGAAAGTCCCGTCAAAATCGATCAAGCCGTTTTGGAGATTAGCCGGAAGAGACAGACAGTTTTTTTTTTATAAGTGCCGTATACATATACCTACTTTCATAATACCTATGCATTTAGTAAAAAGCTATTATTTTGAAATTACAAACCGCTCAATTTAATTTAATTTATTTCTACGTTTAGAAGATATTGGTGGAGTTATACTTTTTAATTGTAGTAATGAACTGAAAAGTCAAACTCGATTGACAGGTCTGCTTATCCACGTTCATTCATATTTTTAAGGCTGAATGCAAAGAACGTGTTTTGCCTTCAATGAAATGTAGAAAAAAGTAAAAATGTGCTATACCTATTCAGGAATATATAACCATTTCTATATGAAGGCAGATTTATTGCTGTTGTTGATCGATATCAATTACATATGTAGATACCTAGCTGTCAAACAAAAAAAAAACTTAATGCACTTTGTGCGTAGGTCATCTACCTAGCTAAATGGTGTGCTGTGTAGGTATCGAATATCTAACAATAATGATATTCAATTACTTATTACCCACACTGATTGCGTTAATGAGGATCATTTTGTAAATTGCAACCTTTACGAAATAAATACTCAGTAGTTTCCGATAGTCCATAAACTTTCATGACTATAACCTATTGTGAATAATCGCAATATTTACAAGGTCTACTTACATCCGCCAACTTGTTCCTGTTATGGTGATAAAATGATATAATTTATTGACTAAATGATACGTGTAGTGACACTGACAAGTAACTAGCAAGCTGCTTCTATAATATGCTCAGACCATAGAAATGTAACTTTCATGGGTCAGACAGTCCAACAACCACCACGAATTTATTTGGTTGACGATGGTTGATCTTCGTGCCACTGCAAAGATTCCAAAAAACCGTTGTGGTGTAACTTTGAGTAATCTAATGGGTAGCGTAGAACAAATGCTGGACCAACAGACATCCTTTTCATCGTTCTGCCCTTGTCGGAACTTATTTGGGGTTGGAGCAGCATCTTCTTCCATAATATGTACAGCTATTCTATTAGTCGTCTCATCATTCCTATCATTCAACCTCTGGCCCATTCTTACTATTTTATTATCATCTCCAATCATCGCAACAAGAATATTATCATACTCATCTTCAGTTTAAAACGTTTCTTTTTTATGTGATGGCAGCCAGTAACAATAACCAATTCTGACCAGCCAGTGCGAACATAAAAAATTTTTTACAGTCTAAGACTTATTCCCTAATTGCAAACTGACGTTTTAATACGTCACTCATTAATTGGCATGGACGTAATATATTAGACTAATATATTACGTCCATGTTAATTGGTTCGATGCCACAGATACCGGACGTGTTAAGAAAGGCAACGATGACTTTTTTCCTCAATTAACGTTAAATAAACTGGTTTATAAAGACATATGAGTGCTGTCCCTCGATAATACCAATGCTATTTTTAACTGTAAGTACTTATTATGTGTTAAGTACTTTTGTTCTGCTTTTTTTGTTGTATGTAGATATAGCTGTGTAGTGTGTGCCATGTTTTTATGCTTTTGCTTGCTAATAATGGCTTCAGTTTTAGTCATTTTTCAAAATCTGTTTTCAATTCCATAATTTCTTGTTAGTGTGCTTTATCACGATAATGTTTATATTCAAAACAAGAATCGAATAAATACATATATACCGATAATAATAATAAAGCTGAAAAGTTTCTTTGTTTGAATTTAACAAGCTAAACTCTAACTACCAGTCGGATAAAAAAAATGTTTTTGCATTTGACAGCACAATTTTTGAGGAAGGCTATATGTAAGATATTTTAACATCACGTTAGGAGCTGATCAAAAAAGAAGAAAAGTCAGAAAGAACGCTAAGCAAAAACGAAGCAATATCACGGACAGGCCACGCGATGCGACACGGCATGGGTCGGGGAAAAGAAATTTCACGCGGACGAAGTCGCTAGCAGAATAAAGTACAAAATTCAAATTGCATTCACCTAGAATTGCAGTCCCAAGATAATATAAAAGAAAGTGAAAAAGTAAACTAGAGCATACTCCGCAATAAACCCTATTTTCAAATAACGAACACAGTCATGCAGGCTACAATTTGTGTTATTCGTGGGGTATCAAAGTGCTCGACGTGTAGCAATAAGTCAGGTAAGTACCGCCTACAATGCGTTCCATGTATGGCATAAAATAAAGCTGAGTTACTTCCACGGCGTCTTAAGGAGTGTGGTGCAAGAGTTAGAAAATGAGAATTGCATAACAAAAAAATCAAGAGTAAGATTATACTGTGACGTCACATAATATGAAAACCCCTGGAATGCCAATTAACAGTTTTTACAGCATATCAAATTTACTAAATTTAAAAAAGAGCCTTGTCAAATTTACTAAATTTGATATGGCACAGAGAGTATCAGGCGTAGAACTTCTGCTTCCCTAGTCCACTAAACTAAAACAAAGAAAAACTACACCGCTTTAAAAACTCGGACATCTGTTTCTCTCAAAAGCAAATGTTTACAGAAAACCTTGCACTGTGTTAGAACAAGGCAACAGTTTTATTAATCAAATCGCTACAACTTATAACACTCGCCTGCCTGACCCAGCGTCGCCGCCGTCTCCCCACATCCGCAGGGTAGTCATTTGTGTCCATATCTGTTCCACACATCCTAGCGAGCGAATTAAATAATCTTATATCTGAGCTAACTCGACCAAACATGGCCATCAGCATCAGGTATGTAAGACTTTATTCTCTATAATTACACTGGTGGACAATAAAATTAGGCCACCTACCAATCCGGTTGTCGTGACTGTGTTTCTTAATAAAAACTTTTTTTATATTTTTTTTATTGATTGTGTGATAATTCTTAAATGAAATAATGCATTTTTAAATTAAATAACTTTATTTTTATAGCTATACATAAGAAAAATCAAAAATGAAGAAAACATTTACAACGACTCTCCCACACTGATAAAAAAAAAACATTTTTCGCTGATGTCAATCTTTCTTTAGTAAAAGGTATTGCCTTCTCTGGCTTTGATAACACATACCATCCTTTTGTTCATGGATTGTATCAACTTTTTAATGGTAGATTGGGGTATGTTTTCCCATTCCTCCAATAAAGCCGCTTTCAGCTGTTGCATTTTCTCCGGAGCTGGTTCTCGCTGTCTTACTTGCCGTTTTAGCTCGTCCCATAAATGTTCTATGGGATTAAGGTCTGGACTTTGTGCTGGCCAGTTCAGAACCTGTATCCCCGCTTCTCGCAAGTAATCTCTAACGCACATCACAGTGTGGGGGCGCGCATTATCGTGCATTAATTTAAATTCTTGACCGTTAAATCCTGAGTATGGCACTACATGCTCTTCAAGAATGTCAGTGACGTACGAATCAACTGTCACAGTTCCTCTATCTACGATAACCAGCTCTGTACGGGCTTCTAAGCTTATACCTCCCCAGAACAAAACTGAACCACCTCCAAAGCTTACCCTTTCAGATATGACACATTGTGCATATCGTTCTCCCGGTCTACGATATACTCTTTTGCGACCATCAGCACCATATAGCCACATACGGGACTCATCAGAAAAGAGTACTTGCCCCTATCGTGCCAAAGTTCAATCACGGTGTTCACGAGCAAAATTTAACCTTGCTTCCATAAGAGCTGTGGTAAGTTTAGGACCTGTTTAGGGTCTGTATGGTTTTAAACCACGTGCTTTAAGGCGTCTTCTTATTGTCCTATTACTTACAGCGACCCCTCGGACATCTCTGAGCAGGTGCTGCAATTCTACTCCAGAACGATGACGATTTCTGAGGCTTGCTGACACTACAAATCGATCATCCCGTTCAGATGCCTTTTTCTTCGACCTGATCCAGGTCTTCTGATGTAGCCACCGGTCTCCAGATACCTTTTGTAGACATATTGAACCGTTGATCGACTAACTTCACATTGTCGAGCGACATTTCGCTGGCTCATTCCAGTTTGTAAAAACTTTAGGATTCGAACAACTTCTGCTTCGCGTAGATCCATATTTATCAGTGAAAAGGAAGTGGGAGGCACAGAACTTAAATCAGTAATACGAATTTAACGATAGCTTTAAATAGCGACCTAGCGAAAGGGCATTAAACATAAAAGAATAAAAGTGTGCGTACCTTAAAAAACTGATTAAATGACATTTGACACATTTACACGTGATAATTTTATCGATGTACCCTCTATAAAGATTGCAAACGAACGTTCAAAAACTTATTATTTATCTTAATTTTTAAACATACCGTAATTAATGAAAAAATCATAAAAATAGGGGTGGCCTAATTTTATTGTCCACCAGTGTTTATAAGGATAAATAGCTTACCTTTAAACGCGACCACATACGGTGTAATTATGTGGTATGACTATTATAAATTCTAGGTTTTTGTCTTGTTTATTGATGACTAATTCGAGTGGATTCGTGCGGCGGTTATAGGCAGATACCACCTGTCATGAATAGTTGGCGTAACAGGGACCAATTTGGAGAACAAAGTTATTATCTATACGTACAATGAGTAGTGAATAGTCTTCGAAGGATTGTAAACAATGTCCGAGGTAGAAGCAGTCACCTTCTAATGAAAATATTATTATGTCATCGATATTATAGATGACACTACTGTGAGTAATATGTATAATAGTGGATAATTGGAAAGATGATAACTAATTTCATATGGGTGCTACAAACCGGAGAACAAACGGATGATATACGGCAAAAAAGTAAATGAACACTGCTATGATCGCTGATCAGAAACGAAACAACGAAAATGTGCTGTTTTGTGTCCAAGTAAATTAGGATATGATGATAATTGGGTGATGAGGATGAGCTATAATAAAATACAGACAATACGACTAGATTCTGCCAGCCTCGAGTCTTAATTTATTTTTCCTGCGCCTCACCAAGCAACCAACATGCAACTTTTTTTTTTCCGGGATGGAAAATCCTCATGTCAGGCTCTTACTGACTTAAAACCACCCCGGTGTTCCATGTCACACCTACGCCGGGGGTCGCGGGAACGTACGATCAACCAACATGCAACCTCAACTAACTGACATGTTTATTCTGAATACACCTATAAGCCCCTCTAGTTAATAAAACACAGCTGCAATCACCATCATTTTAATGATTAAACGTTTACACGCCAATTATAACCATAAAACAGCCTCGTTGACTCAAAAAGTATCACACTTGATAAATAACCGGATAGATGTAATAGGATGTAATGGTAGAAATTTACATAGAGCGACAAGTCCAAGATGATAATGTGGCGGAAGACATGGCGCCAACTTATAAATAGTTTTCAATAAAGTGCCGCCATTAGGTGCAGTGAGTAATCTCACTGGAAATAATTGACTCGTCCTTGGTGACAAATTAGTGCAGTGCGTTTATCTTTATCTCTGTCTTTCTTTATCTTTTGAAGGGTCAGGGAGATTGCGAACGTGGATGCAATAACATAAAGCTTGGTATTATTCAATCTATTACAATGGCTTTGTTTGTTGAAATCTTTGAATTTTAATTTAGTCATTGCCCTTTAAATCACAGCTGCTAGTGCTAGTCCTTTTGTAGATTGCTGATAATGTATCTATACTATACCTACGTCCAGGTTGATGATTTTATAGTTTTTGTAGTAGGCATAATGCTCCAGAAAATGTAATTCTTTTCGTCACAACTACAATAAAAGATGAAGCAGACATTCCGCCTTCAGCAGAAGTTTTAGTTCTTAATCACCTATATGACGAATAAACACGATGAATCATCTACTGTACCTTGAATACTTTACCTTTTTTGC
Organism: Oligia latruncula; assembly: GCA_948474745.1. NCBI lineage: Eukaryota > Metazoa > Arthropoda > Insecta > Lepidoptera > Noctuidae > Oligia > Oligia latruncula. Next base: position 16,899,580 of record OX419686.1, read on the forward strand.
TTCTACTATCTCGTTCGGTGATGTATCATCCAAATAGATTGAAAATAACTGATAATGGTTACATATATTTTAGTTTCTCCGTGAAAATATCTTTTATTAGAAAATCATACACATGAGAGATTAAACCAATCCTAAATCGGCAAGATTTGTGACTTTGAAAAATACATTTTCGTTCAACTCGTTGAAAAGTTTAAATTATTCCCTTTCCATTTCTTCGAGAAACTGACTGTAGTCTTTGAAACTGTCTATCTTCAAATTTACACAATCATACTTCTCCGCACAAAACATATTTTTTAGGGCTAACTATTATTAAATGACGTTTCATTAATGATAAAATATAACGATATTTTATCATTTTTTTATGGACAGACCATTGAGGAGTTCTAGCACGTGCCTTCGATATACGCAAACCAACCCTATAAGGGCACCGGCATATTCACTGCTTCGGATGAATACTAATGTCCGTGACAAAAACGTTAATGTGCCCTTCGTCTGTTATTAGGCGGAATCGTTAATTAGAAACTAAACAATGTGTTCTGTGATTCAATTCTGATTCTTTATTGTTATGATAGCAATTAATTTTCATTCATTTTGTCAGTTTGCATAATGTTTGTTGCGCAATTTGGTGTTCACAAAAGTCTTATTGAACACTTGAGCACCTAAATTAATATTGCTGGACTATCAAAATTATATCTATTGGCGCCTTGGCGGTTGTTTGTCTGTTATACAAAAAGTGTAGACTATTACTTATTGACTATTGTTGTAGACTGTTGTCATTGCTATATCTATTGGCGGTTGTTTAAGTGAGTGTAGATTCTTATAGCTAAATCTTACAATATTCTACTAGTAACACCGTTTTATTTCAAAATAACTACTTGGATGAGTCTCTAGTTAAAAGTAAGACTATAAATGTGCTTCCTTGGACACTGGCCAGTCAACGTATGTTAAGGGCGTGAGAGTTGCCTTTCTGCCAGTTTTATATGCTGTAATGCCCTTCTCAACATCAACAGCTCATATAAATTACTTGTAAGCAACATACAGTGAGACCTTAGTTAGATAGATCAACGAATTTGGGATCACCTATCACTGGAGGATCCTTCCTTTACAATTATCACCATATTTCCTACTTGCACCTCAAACTCAAACTCAAACTCTTTATTGCATTCTTGTGACCCCGCGCTGTGATAACCTTGCAAATAACAATGAATTTAGAGGTTACTGCTGGTTAAGAGCCAAAATGCTAATTAAAGCCTTGGCTTGTTCTGTTGTGCTTGAAGGTAATGATCAGCTTGGAAAGAAATCAACAGTAACGCTCCAATTTGACGACTTACAAAATCTTTTGCAGTTCTTATGAAAAGTACTTACAACACAAAAGCCAGCACACACGATTGGCCTTAAAATTTCTCTCTCTCATTTACGTGCCAATTGGCTTTACAGTCTCGTAATCCACAAACCGGTCGCACTGGTGAAAAGTTCAGTTGTCCCGCATTCATTCTGCACCAGATTCGATCATTCGTCACGATGAGAATGTGAATTACACGTAATTACACCCTTTACGGAAATATATTACTTTGATCTTGGATAAAAATATGATAAAAAGCAAAATTGTTAACATAATGGTTCTTTTAAAATTGCGCTAAGTGCGCATGCAGTTTGAGTTTTCCAAAACCTTATTAACATTTTAAAAGCAGTTGACCGTTTTTATCATTCACGGTTAATAAGGACACAGTTTTAAAGGTTTTAAATCTTTGTACAATAACACAAAGATTAAAATGGGTTGGGCTTGGGATTCTGAGATATCGATTGGAGACATTCTTCAAAAGCTAAGACATCAATCAACCCAATTATGATCTTGTTTTCTTTGGTAATACAATAGCAATTCATGCCGGAGATTGGATGTTACATAGGTACTCCTTTTCAATAAAATGTGACTCTATCGGTTCATGGGATTATGAGAAAACGTTTATCTTCTGTGTACACACGGCGACCCATCAAGCTATACCTACATTTCCAGTTTTAGCTGACCTCGTATTGTATTGGTTTTTGTATGTATAGCTTTTTGTGTCGCCGTGCGCGTGCGTACCTATAGTGCATTGATGGAGTAAGACCAAAGATTAGGGTCGGTATTTTTTTAAGGAATTTCTAGGATGCATCCTTCATGAAACCAAATATCTAGGGTACAGTCAGGTGCAGTGTAGGGTAAGCAGCACAGATAAGCTTGTTCTATTAGGGTCTATGATGAATTATTTTGTGCAGGAAAATTCTACATATAGAGCAGGATAGGCGTGCATAAAAAACTTAAAATATAGCCTATCTAATAAAATAGCCTTCAACAAAATAGTAATTTGTTGCTCTTATTTTTGTTCGATCGCGTAACTGAAATATCCTTCAGATAACGACTCATAATACAGATAATTATCAGGATCAGGCGACTGTGTCGAGTGCTCGAGTGTTTATCTTGGCATAATAAGTCGATAAGAAAATTCGCAGATCGCAGCAATTGATAAGTACGTAAAATGACGGAGTAAACATACGATGCATTTTGGGGTCTGATAAGCATTCATGAAATGAATACGAATTCGAAATAATCAATGAACTCCTTAATACGGACACAATGTTCCTAATACGATATATCGCACCTTCAGAATTATAGAGACCTGGTGCGATATGTAGGTTTGTAACTTGTGTTGTGACTTGTGACTTGTGTTGTTTGTAGGTTTGTACCACCGCGGACATTAGTGATTGACCACGTTTGTCAACCTCACCCAATCTACAGAAATCCTTGTAGGTAATAGGTGTACTCAAGTCAAGAACACAGTAAGCCAGGACCTCGATTTAAAACTATAAATATTAAGATCAAAGAGTGAGAACTTAGTTTGAAATTTAGATTCAGCTAGGTAATTGCGTAGCACACTATCTGTAGCGATGGCTTTCATTTTGACAGTTCAACAACATTCATTGCGTTATTTACGTTGTCGATAAGACAAATTTTTTGAACATATGAAACAATGAATTAAACATATCCTTCAAAATGATTCAGATTGAGATTGATAGTGTGTTACACACTTAGGGTGCTGGCTTGAAAATGGTTCTATAACACTGGCTTTATTGCCTGACTCTCTAATGGTTCTGGAAGACAATCGTAACGTTTTGGACGATCAATAAGACCAACTCAATTCTGCACGCGTTTAGGCCCTGTACGTGCGAAAAGGTGTTTTTCTCTTAGGTATTGTTAGCAAAAAAAGTATGAATGAAATAAAAGGAATTTATAAATGAAAATAGGAAAGGAGCGTACCTTGGTAGAGTCAACCGCACTACGCACATCATTGGTAATTCTTGCAGGACGAAAATCGCCCTTACAGCTACTACATTTGTTCTGTCAATGTCAAATTGTTACCACTGATATGCTGTTGACTGTAGTATTATTGAATAACTATGACGATTTCAAAAACCACCATACAGGAATGAGTGCAGTAATAAACGTCTATTTCCAAAACTGTGAACCTTGGAAAATCCAGTTCAGGGAGTCTTGATACTTTACACCGTGTTGTGTAAATGATAAAGATCTACTATCAGACTATCAGCACTATCAGTAGATTACCTATACCAAACCCATAATCACGAACAAAAGACGGCGGTTAGCCGCCATTATAGCGCAAAAAATGACAACAACCGCAAATCATACAATTTTGAAATCACCCAGCTGGAACATCTGAATATTTGTTTACAAGCCAACACTAAAATTACAAAAGCGTAAAACTAACTAGCTAACGTAAAAAGTAATGCCTATTAATATAACTTGTTGTTATCGATTTTCTTTTGTTACCGCCATTTTGGAACGGGAGTTGGCGCCAAGAAGTTTTTGTTAGGTTATTTTTATGACCAAATCAGCAACGGTTGCTTCGGGTAATGAGTAATAATTCAAATAAAGGAGGTGAACTTATGCGTGTGAGTTAATTTTGTTGAAACTTAACTTTGAATGATTTTGTTCGCGTTATTTATGAAGCTACTGACACAGACTACTGGCTAATATCTAGGGCTTTAGAAGATTATCGTGTTGCTTGAGTATACAGTCTCTGTCTAGTTTCCTTTGTTTTACAGGCAGCGTTAATCAGCGTTTATAAAATATCATTTATTCTGTGAGGATTTGCAGCCTTCCTTTCTTTAGATGTTAGCAAAATTAAGTACTTAGTATTATTATGAGCAAGGGGATCTACCAGGCAACTAGTTTGATGAATGACTAATGTTAAGATACAAAGCTACTCGTATTCTTGAGCCACATGAGCTGTGTCCAGTGGTAGGTAGGTAGGTAAAAATGTGTCACATTAATAGCCAAAATAGGTACCTACCACATTATTCAGAAGAATCTAAGCAAGCAGGTGGATACGACGTTTTCGGGATTTTCCCATCGCAGACAATACTTTTCCTGCTCAGTTTCGTAGTAGCCATAAAATTTGAATGGTAATAAAGCGAAAAAGGGGTATAATAAGGCAATGCACTAGCATCCGATGTCCGAACAATGGTAGGTAAGCACCTATTGGGAGCGGACGCTGGAATGCATCGCGCATGCGCCGCGTCCATAATGAAAATGAGTGCGGTACCCGTCACGCGGCCCAGGCGCTAACCGTTACCTAAAAACAAACACACCATGCCATCAAATCAAGCCAAAATCGACCTTAAATGAAAAGCAATAACAAAACAATACGATTACTTGATATCTTGGTAAAACAACCCGAGTGTAAACACCTTATACAGAGCCATACACGGTAGAGAATTATCGATCAATCGAACGATTTTTCATCGATGATCGACGCGGAAAATTATATTCATTTAAGTATATCGTTTTATTGCCACCCATATCCTGCTTTGGAAAATTTATGGTTTCTTGTCATTTTATGACGAATGCAGTAGCTTCTCGAGCCTTAAAAACTGTAAAAGCACAAGAACTCATCAGTCATACAGAGATCGGCGGGGCCATTAAATAAACCAAATAAGTACCTATAATGGCAATTGATCACAATGACTTTCATTTTGACATACATTGCTTCATAGGTTTGTAAAATTCGTCTGCTTATCAGCGTAAATAACGCAATGGACGTAGCTGAACTGTCAAAATGAAAGGCATTGCAGTCGATTGCCATTTTGTATGTGTTACGAAATTACCTCGTGGTTCTTTAAATGGCACACCAGAAAGATAAGTTCATAGCTCTATACATACTCTGAATTCCTTTACGTCATCATCATTAATATTTCACATTGTTCACTACATAATAAACAATGGCCGGCTGACACATTTTTTCTGTATTTTAATCCCTTCTTTATACATTAATAGAGGCTTGCATTATATCTACTGGTATTTGTCACCAGATCAAACACCTTTGTTTGAAAAATAACTAACATGGAAGTTTTTATCCATACTAATATTATAAATTTGAAAGTAACTCTATCCGTCTGTCTGTCGGTATGTTACCTTTTCACGCCTAAACCACTGAACGGATTTCGATAAAATTTGGCAGAGAGATAGATTGCATCCCGGGGAAGGACATAGGTTAGGTAGTAGCGGAAGCTAGTATATAAAAAAATCAGCCTACACCCTAATTGCGTAACACACTATCTCAATCTGAATCATTTTGAAGGATATTGCTAATCCATTGCTTCATATGTTCGAAAAATGTGCCTGCTCAACAACGTAAATAACGCAATGAATGTTGTTCAACTGTCAAAATGAAACCCATTGTTACTGATAGTGTGTTACGCAATTACCCCGCTGTTGCCTTGCAGGGCAAAGGCCTCCTTTTTCCACTAAATTCGATCCCGCGCCAACATCAACTCAGGGAAATTAACTGACAAGCAAATTGACTATCAATTTAATATCCGTACATACAATCGAATCACAACTGTCATTCTGTCATTAGCAATTTGCAATCGACGGACGATTGCAAATTGCTACAACACGGTCAACGATCAAGTTCCCTGACTGTACAGCACGGCTACACATAAAGCTATACATAACCAGCCGGTCGATTCTGTAAAAATCTCACCGTGAAAACTTAGGTGAAGTGAGTTTGTTTTTGCTAGGAATTGACACTATTGACAGCTCACTCCACGTTCGCTTCACCTAAGTTTTCACGGTGAGATTTTTACAGAATAACACCGCAGTATATGCTGATTTATGATTGTACGAAAAACCTATATAATGCGAGGTCAGCTAAAACTGGAAATGTATAGCTTGATGTAGTTTCTATTGTCTTTCTCATTTCATTAATCTATATAAATAAGTTTAATATGCTTTGTAACTATATTTCCTACTCCTATGTTTAATGCATGCCGTGGCAGCCTTTAATTAAGGCTACACTATAAAATGTTATATTATTATTATGTATTTTAGCATGTATTTTTGGTGTAAGCTTTGTTGGTTGTCCTAAATAAATAAATGTGTTCGCCGTGTGTACAACATGTACAATTACTGTCTATTTTTACCAAATGCATTGTAAATTGTCCCTAATGCATCACCTGCAACCTGCAACGGTTCTGAACCGGTTCTGTTGGCAAAGTCCTTAATAACAGCTGCTGTGTTGTTCCTAAATTGTGATTGGTAACACGAAATATTCAGACAACTTGCTCGATTTATTTACAAACTTTAATTTATTATCTTAACTCTCAAATTTCTATTTAAACGTAAAGGAATAAAGTTAAAAATTGCAAAGCAGAATGAGGAGCTCAAAGATTTTTTTCTCTACATCTCGTAATTGTAATTCGTGTTTTTCTGCAAAAATGCGCCTGAGTCTCGTAGTAGGTAATACGATTTTGTTTTGTTTCACATGCAGCTGATCCGTTCCAAGTTATGTCGCGGTTTTTACTGGAATCATTACAACGTAAAAAGGGCTAACCAATAAGAATCAGTCATTGAAAAATAATTCAAAGAAATTGCGGTTAGTTGCTATTATAAAACGTGTCATTCAAGCAATATAATTTATTTATGAACACTTCAAATGACTCATAAACGATATACATATTTACAAAGACTCGGCGCTTTTGACCTGTCATCGTACATTCATATTTCTGTCTGCAGCCGCGAATTTTGTAAGGCGAAATAATTTAGCAATTAATCGTTTGGCTTTCTTTGACCTGAAAACAGTGAATCAATGTTTATTGTTGAATATGATGAGTGATTTGTAGTTATAAAGGCTTGATGAACTTTAAAATGTTATTGAACATACACATTTAAAGGAAATTGCAAAATTAAGACAGTAAGTGCAGGCACGTGCAGTACTTAGTGTAAATATTCAGCAAAATTGATTTACTTTGACAGAATCGGATATTCGGAAACGTAAATCAATCAAATTTGTATAAGTACCTTATTTATCATCAGACACTGACACGTTTTCTTTTGCCAGAAACAAGGTAGGTACTCTGATTTTTCCAGAACGATTTCCCTAGCTACCTTAATTAATTTCATTCAAAGCTTTACAAATAAATAAAATTTATCATAATAATAACAGCTTTTTGCTAGATGCACATGTATATACACTATATACGGTACATAAAACAAAAAAATCTCGGTCTGTCTGTTTGTTCCGGCTAATCTCCGTAACGACTGGACCGATTTTGACTGGACTTTCACTAGCAGATAATTGATGTTATAAGGAGTAACTAAGTAATCAACTCACTCAACCAGCTCTACATGAAGGAAGAACCATAACATCAATAAAGAAAACCTATTTAAGGCTAAAACCACAAATACCACCAACGAATTTCTTAGAACTTTAAAAACGCTTCATAAATTATTTGCTCTTCATGCGGGCATAGCTTTGCTGTGTACAGATGCTTATCAACCGTAGAATGTCGGAATGTTCCTTCTGACTGTTATAAACTTGTAGAAATATACAATAGTAGCGCCAGTGACGTATAAGCTGAGGAGACTGTTAGTCTTGGTTTGGCCTGTGACGCAGAAGGATGGGGAGCATGTGTCAATAATAATGTTAAGAATAAAAAGACACAGACCAAGTAAAAGACAGACAAGGATGTGAATTCTGAGATATTGGCTGATAGAGACATCTCTTTCAAACCTTATACCAAAAAAAAAACGTACGCACTGCTACATATCAAGCTATACATAACCAGTATAAGCTGACTTCTGATTGTACAAAAAATCTACACAATGAGAGGGCAGCTAAAACTGGAAAGGTATAGCTTGATGTGTCGCCGTGTGACATATGTGGAAGAAAAAAAGATATACTGCACCGAATTCGAATAAATTGGGATAAGAGCATAAGGATGATGGCAGTTATAAATTTATAATGTAATACAAAGCGGTCTGCAATCAAAATACCGGCAGTTCTCGTCCAACTAGCCTCTTTGCAGCGTGTTTTAGTGCATAACGAGATTTAAAAAGAGATGGTAATGTTCATTGTATGCAAACTCCAACGATCCCGAAATCGATTCAGTCTGATTGAATCTTGCGAAAGTTGCTCAATGTGTCGGGAGACCGTGACATGTATGTAAAAAAGCCGTTGAAAAGACGAAGTAGATGCAAAGATTTAGGGTTACCACTGGGGCACCACTGATTAATAAGTGGTAACTCTAATCAAATCACTCCTTCGGTTGTTAAATACGACAAAGAAAATATTCCTTTCAGTAACCAATAGTCCGCAACATGTATTTAGTAGGAGTATTTCATATAATATGCACAGAAGATCGCAACTGAAATAGTACTTCATATCTTCCTCAATTACAACACCAATTGTAAATGTAGCCGCGAATTCCCTTCTTATTAGATAACATGTTGACCCGGGACCCCGGTATTAAGCAATTTAACCCATTAAGCGAAGTATGCTGTTGATTGTAACAATCAACGGCCGGACTGATTGATTGACACAGCCTAGATGGAATTAGGACTCATTTCATTGATACAGACAGGTCATCAACACTTTCTGTCAATGTCAACGACTGCTTGTATCACATAGAATTAGCATAATGATTAACTGGTTTGATAAGTTAGATTGTTGCTTTGACTGTTAAGGGTGAATTTCACCAATGAAACTGAACGCGCTCAGCACATCTAAGCCGTGTTCAAGAGCTGTCAGTGTCAAAATTGTTATGATATATTGAGTTCAGTTTCATTAGTGAAATCCGCACTAAGCCCCGTATTATAGAACCTCACTCAAGCCTCAAGCATTACTTAAAACTGTAGTTTAACCAATCAAATGGCTCTAGTTTTAAGTGATGCTTGAGTCTTTGAGTGAGGTTCTGTAATACGGGCCTTAAATCTGCTAAACTTAACTGAAAGAAATGCCCATCATCTTTATGACCCGTTGAAAAAACTTTCAAACGGAACATAATCAGCCTATAATGTTCCCACTGCTGGGACACACACAGGCCTCCTCTCGGTGAGAGGGAGTGGGCCGAATCCACCATGCTGGCTGCTGGCGGGTTGGTAGATGTCACATGTCTTTGAATTTTTGGTTCTAGGACATGCCAGTTTCGTCACAATGTTTTCCTTCACCGTTTTTTTAGCGTCCGTTACCACTGGGCCACCACTGCTCCAACTGCTCAAACTGAACAGAAATATTAAATTAAGAGAAACCTCAGCTGGTTCTTTAGAAAAATCTTCGTGAATGACCCATACACGGTCATATGTATGTAAAAGTGAATCAAGATTTATATTGGACAAACATCGAACGGTTCAGCCGAGAGGTGCACATAAGCTATAACGCGGCAGTCACGATTCGACTTCGAATGTGCACGTGTTACCGAACTGGTTTGTTGAGAGTTCGAGTAACGTTCGACATCGATGCTTCCACCGAATACTGTAGTAATAATGTATGGAAGGAAGATGTTTTGGGGTGAGTAACTTCGTGGTTTTCAAATTGATTCTGTCCAGGCATATTACCAAGTGGAACTAGAGGACTATTATTGAGATCCTGTAGCTGAAACTCTACAAACTAACTTGTAATTGCAGTGAAAATAAAAAATGGGACTATTTTGTTTAATTTTCGACACCAATTACATGATTTTTACCTACTTACTGCTTTCAAGATATTTTTTACTTTCTAATCTGTTCCTTTTTCTTTGAAAGAGATGGTGACTGTTTGTTACAATATCAGTGTCGGAAGTTGTGGACAAAGAAATGAGATTCTTTTATACTACCCATCATCAAAAACCTGAACTAATCCGTGCCCACAAACTGAACTTGTACTTAAGTTCAAAATATACAATGTGGGTGCCTGTATGAATAGTACGCATTGCAATGGAGATAACGGTACGTAGGCAAGGCATGCCCGCATCGGAATAGTTACGCAACGGATTATGCTACAATGATAGACTTGGTCGATCAACCGGGAAGGTCGTGAGAAATGTTGATTCATTATTCAGTGGTGCAGCGTACATTGGAACTTTGTGCGTTTGAGCGCCGCATGCTACCAACCTGATAGTTTGTAATATGGTAATCGGATAGCGTAAGGGATGTATGTTTTGTAATAACAAGTCATACAGGTGTAGGTAAAGTCAGGGAAATTAAATCCATTATAACTCTGTCTGTATTATTTCACGCTTATACCACTGAACGGATTTCGATAAAATTTGCCAAGGATATAGTTGCATCCTGGGGAAGGACATAAGCTTCTTTTTATCCAGGTAGCACGTTCCCATGGTATAATTTCCGACATACACGCGGGCAAAGCCGCGGTCAGAAGCTAGTTGTTCATACATTCAAATCAGAACTGTCAGTCTTTGACAGTTGTATGTAATAGAGTGCTACAAGGATCTTTTGTCGCCTGAATGACATTGACAGGAGGGCGTTGTTGGTAAACAGTTGGGAAATTGACACAGAAATTGCCACACGTCAAAAGAACCTTGTAGCGTTGTAAGTACCTAAACCACGGTAAATATACTTCAATTTGCTTAACAATTAATTACCCTAATTGTACCTCCTACAAACTCTTCTTTTCATTTAAATCAAAGACATTGGAAATGAGGAAGCGACTTTTTATATTTTCGAACACTCCAAAGCAATCGAAAATGACATTGATTTTAAACTTTACATTGCGCAAATAAGCAATGTCATTGCATTGACAATTGGTTTTGTTCATTTACTTACAAACTTGTGGTCGACCATTTTTCTCGTGGACATCCTGTAATTTAAAAGCGAACACGAACTCGCTTTGTGTGACTGAATATTACATGAATAATATACAGATGCGTCATACTCGTGATAAATATGAAAGGTGCGATTTAACGATATGCCGCTGCGAATGTGATGAATTTTATTACAGAATACTATTCGCTCCTCACGTACACATATTTCCATTTATTGACTCGCAATGAATGTGATGAACATTATTACTTTTTCGATTAGGTACGTATTGAGTTTTGAGTATGGATGTCGATGGCTATAAGAGTAGGGGAAGACCAAAGAAACGATGGATGGAATGTGTGAATGATGATATAGTTAGAAAGGGGGTGACTACCGAGATGACGACTAATAGAGAAGTATGGAAGAAAAAGACATGTTGTGCCGACCCCAAATAAATTGGGATAACGGCAGGAGAATGATGTACGTATTGTCAAAAAACAACATAAATACATGCTAGCTTCCGCCTGTGGCTTTACCCGCGTGGTAGTCGATAAAAAGTATAAAGTAGCCTATGTCCTTCTTCAGGGTTCTAAGTATCCCTTCCCAAATTTTACCAAAAGCGGTCCAGCCGTTTTAGAGATTATCCGGAGCAGACAGACAAAAATTAAAAAACAATGTTTTTATGTTATAATAAGTAACGTATATAAAGTATATACGTTACATATATGCATTTAGTAAAAAGCTGTTATTTTGGCATAACAAACAGACAAATCAATTTTATTTATTTGTAAGTAAGTATATGTACTTAGATAGATTATTAAAACAAAAGACAGTTCTAAAAGGTGACTATTTATTAAATGTCACCGTGCCCTGCTATGCAATGCTAGGCCACATGTTGGTTGGCCACAAGGTTCCAGTAAGAGAACGCTCTTACTGGAAGCTTGTGGCCAACATGTGGCCAACTGGCCAACGTTTGATCGTTCATATCCCAACGTGTGATCAAAAATTAAACTGTTCACGAAGCGACGGACGCGCACTTTCACTCAATGGAAAAGAAATGCTTAGTAATTATAACTGAGATGCGTGAAAGTAGCTAATTTAGTTTGTGTTTGTTGTCACGATAAGATTTGCGAGCCGTTATATTTGTCTACACTGCCGATAATTTATAGACGATGACGAATAGTCGGCCATTCGGCTATGATTAGGTACACGGGGTACACCTCTACACTACAGTCATTACTTGCTTCTATTTTTGTTGTGGGCAGAGGCGCATGGCGTTAATTACTACTGGGGATCATTAAGTTGTGCCAGTAAGCATGATTTTCGGAATAGTGAAACCAGAACATAAAGCTTGTACAATCTGTCAAATTTCTTGAATAGATTTTCAACTTTATAGCTAAAGTTTATGGTTCAAAGTTGATTGGGAAAATTTGACAGTTTCGGGTAGCTTGATGTGCTGGAGTCTGTACACGGAATAGATAAGCAATTATGCAATCAAACATAAAAGGTTTTTTAATTTTTTTGCCTACAAGCACTTTCTCTTTTTGTGTTCTTGAACTACCTACTTCATCATCTGAGTAGCCTTTTTCCCAACTATGTTAGGGTCGGCTTCCAGTCTAACCGGTTGCAGCTGAATACCAGCATTTTACATGGCGCGACTGCCTATCAGACCTCAACAACCCAGTTACTGGGTAAAGGCTCCTACAAACAGGCGCGACGCGCGATATAATCGCGCGCGACACAAAGGCACCGCTCGTTGCGCGACTTGCGGTGCTTTTGTGTCGCGCGCGATTTTATTGCGTGTCGCGCCTGTTTGAAGGAGCCTTAATACGATATCTCTAGATAGGACTGGTTGTTAGATTTTCGGGCTTCTGACTGGTGTAACGACTGTCAAAGATCCACGAATGACAGCACTACCTATCCACTTACAAACAAACATAATCAAACATGTAACAACAGCTTCATCATACAGTGTTCAGTAATAAAAGTTACCAAAGACTGTTTTATCAGTTTTATCTCTATTACAACAGAATGCTTGCCCACTAAAACGTATAATTACAATGTATGTATGCGTGGAACGGAACGCAATGCGCAGTAATTTACATCGTTACCGCATTCCGTTCCATTATTCGGTATTTCAACATTAGGAGCGTGATTTTTAAATAATACTGCATTTTCATGGTAAATAATATAAAATTAACATTTTATTTATGAGACTTTATTTCATAACTAGCTTCTGCCCGCGACTTCGGCCCCGGGGCCCGGGACCCATAGCGTGGCGTACTCGCGTCCCATCTCTCGCCCATCCTACTACTTTCTTTACTTACGCTTAGCGTTCTTTTCACGGATATCGACTTTTTTGACGTGACAACGTCTTAAATTAGGTTGCGGCTGGGAGTCACTTATGAAAAAGTGTAACGCTCGGTAACGTTACGATGAGTCACCGAACGAGAGAGAGGCCCGCCGAATGCCTTGCGTCTCTCTCCCACTCAACTATTCTACCGAGAAAAAGACGTTGTCACGTAAAATCTTCGCCCGTAAAACCGACTTTACAGGCAACCATTTTTTTGCTTTTGCTCGGCTCCTAAAGGTCGTAGCGTGATGGTAAATAGCCTATATGACCTTCCTCAAAAATTGGGCTATCAAATGCAAAAATATTTTTTCAAATCCAACTGGTAGTTTCGGAGATTACCTCCTACATACAAACCTCTTTAGAATATTAGTATTATGTAGGTAGATAATAACATTTTAATAGACGTATGGTAACACTGTTTTTCTGTAACCTTCCCGTAGCTACAAGTATTTATTATCATCTGATAGGCAGCAGCTGCGTGTGCCTACCTGTGCTGTTATTATCATCATAATATCATAGAGCAGAGGGCCCGTGGCTAAATAATAACAGCCGCACAGGGGGCCTAAAAAGGCCACTTTGGCAGAATCATAAAAGGATAACATTATGAATCATAATATGGCGAAGACAGTCCGTGTTTTTCTTTTTTTCGCTGCACTACCTTATAATCAAAGAGATATGGATTAGATTGATTGGTATTGTAGCACAGACAAAAAAAATAACTGAAAAATCCTTCACCAATGGGATTTGATACGATTCGGTCGGCTTCCAGTCTAACCGGATGCAGCTGAATACCAGTATTTTACATAGAGCGACTGCCTATCTGACTTCCACAACACAGTTGCTGGGTAATATGATACCCATTCCTGCTCTTCTATACTAAGGTAATAGGTAATACGGGCTGGTTTCCGCAACTCCACGTCAAAGCGAGTATTTTGCGTAATACGTCTTATAAACTAATAACTAATAATAAAACTGAAGAGTTTGTTTGTTTGTATGAACACGCTAATCTCTGGAACTGCCAGTCAGATTTGAAAAATTATATTTGTATTTGATAGCCCAATCCTTGAGGAAGGCTATATAAGAGCTGAGCAAAAACAAAAAGTCAGAAACAAGTAATTTCACGCGGACAAAGTCAAGTAATAAAATTTTATTCTCCAGGATTACGAGTTTACTTTAATGCAGGTAATCAATTAGATAGTGACTCAAATTGAGTATCCCTGAGGATGATAGCTAGTTAAAAGTTTTTAGTTTAATTCCTAGGTGCCTATCGCCGACATACAGCGATTGCCATAAAAAGTCTTCCTTTTCTCCGACGAACCCTAAGCGTATCTTTTTCCGTCGCGTCGTAGCCAATAATCAAGTACCTATTTTATGTTCGGGCCTTTGGGGTTTCACATAAAATTTTGACGAGGCTCGCAGACGCATAGTTCCCAGGCTGCTTGTCCTACAATACCGGTCTACATTTAAATTACTTACTAATCATATTAATTACACAAACATAATTTTTACTTTTTATTTTGTGTTTCACGAACTGTGTCCAAATAAAGGCTCCCGCAGAGAGGCGCGACGCGACTGCGTGACGCGACTCTAGTAGGTATAATGATTTCAATGAAAACTTTATGGAAATTGTTCTACCAGAAACGCGTCGCATCGTCGCGTCGCGCTTTTATTTTACATATTATAACGAGCATTCGTAAAGATGCAATAAACTCTGAGGCATTACCTTGTAATCTCCGAGACAGACGGCACAAGGACGGCTGGGACAGGATATCACAGTGACATACTTCACATTCATTTACTTGGAGTAAGGAGACACCGATTTTATTGTAAAGAAAGACTTAGCGGGGTAATTGTGTAACACACTATTCAGTAACAATGGTTTTCACTTTGACAGTTCAACAACATTCATTGCGTTATTTTGAGAAAATTTTTTGGAACTTATTGAGGTAATGGATTAGCAGTATCCTTCAAAATGATTCAGATTGAGATTGAGGGCGCTGGAGGCCTAAAAAGGCCACTTTGGCAGAATCATGAAAGGAACTGTTCAGTTAATCGTATCAAATCCCGTTGGTGAAGCATTTTTCAGTTATTTTTTTTTGTCTTTGCTAAAATACCAACCAATCCAATCCCAATCTCTTTGATTATACCTACGTAGTGCAGCGAAAAAAAGAAAAACACGGGCTGTCTTCGCCATATTCATAATGTTATCCTTTTATGATTCTCCAAAGTGGCCTTTTTAGGCCCGCAGGTCATAAACACACATAATCTCAACAACGTTAGACTAACAAGAGAGGTTTCTGTCTCATTCCAAAAGTGTATACTCGTCCTTCTCGTAGTTTCTATACAGCCTTAGAAATCAGTACAGTAATTAACATTCCAAGTCTACATTACTTTAAAATCGGTCTTACTTTTTCCAACATCAAATGTGCCGGCCATAATGGGTTTAGACGGGGCCCGTCTACAAAAAAAATTAAGGTATGAAGGCACGTCCCGTCCCGAAGGCACCGGGTGCCTTTTCTAAAAGGTAATCGCTTGGAGGTTTTTTTTTTTTTTTGTTTTTCGTAGAAGGCAAAGGCACAAAGAGTTGAGGCAGCTGCCAATACAGCTGGCTGGTCGATCTATCTTTATGTTTTTTAAATGTCACCTGGAGCTAGCGCCAAGTGGCTTACGATTATTGGAAATGTATTTTTTATAGACGTTTTAAATAGGTTTAATCAATGATTTCAAAAGTAAGGATACGCCCGTCTGAACATTTTACATAGAAGTTCTTCGTTCGAAGTTCGCGCGCACCACTGTCAACTGAGTCGCGTTGGCTCTAAAACCGTCATTTTAGGGCCAGCGCGTTGGTGCCATGAAATTTAGTCGCGCCGTTAGCCCGGTCCTTACGCTAGTAATATATATGTCAATGGGTTTAATCGGTTCATTAAAAAGTATTGCAATTATATGTGTAAAAGAAAGATCTTTTCCAACATTTATTATAGGTTGAGAACATCACACTAATATTATAAATGTGAAAGTTTGTGAGTGTGTGTGTTTATATGTTTGTTACTTCTTCACGCTCAAACGACTGGACCAATTCTGATAAAATTTTGTATGAAGGTAGCTGACACCCTGAATTAACATATAGGCTACTTTTTATCCCGATATTCCCACGGGATCAACACTTATGCGGGTGAAACCGCGGGGCGCAGCTAGGTACTAATAAAAGTTCCGTACTTCGGTTTTGTGCTCCAGTAGAAACTTGTCGCAACATAAATCACAATGCTAATAAAAACCTTGTACGGAAACTCGACACTCATTACATTGTCAATGTAAGTAACGTAAATTATGTTTTCTGCTAACAATGCATAATTTACTTCCGCAAAGAACAAGCTTTGAAATGCCGAAAGAGAATTTGCATTTCTTGTATGAAAAGAGTTTATGTGCGACAGCAAAAAAAACAAGATTTAAAAATATAATAAAAGTCCTCATAAATTCGAGTAAGCATGTATTGGACAACCGAGAATTACTTTCCTTATTTACTTGAGAAACAATGATAAAATCAAAAGACAAGGCAAGTGTTGGCGCCTCCCTACCTCGATATACAATTTAAAACACTTCACTGAATGCATCTTTAAACGTTTGCTTACACCGACAATACTTTCTTGTTTCCTTGACCCACTATACTTGAAAACGCTGCATTGTCCACTGCCTCAACAATATGACGGATTAGTCGCACAAAGGGCGGACTCCGCTGCTGGTGAATACTATATACAGGCGTACATTTGCTGTATGCCGCATACAGCAATGTACGCCTGTAAAGTACGCCTGTATAGTACGCGCTACAGGCGTACTTTATATTATACTATACAGGTCATCATCATCATCTGCCTAGCCTTTCCCAACTATATTGGGGTCGGCTTCCAGTCTAACCGGATCGGCGTGCACTAGCGTGTTTGAAAGAATATGTATGACTGTTTTTACAGCACCCTAATTACGAAACACACTATCGATTTCAATCTGAATAATTTTGAAAGATATTGCTAATCCATTGCTCCATATGTTCGAAAAATGTGTGGTCAACAACGCAAATAACGCAATGAATGTTGTTGAACTGTCAAAATGAAACCCATTGCTACTGATAGTGTGTTACGCAATTACCCTGCTGGTTATAAAGTATCCGTGTGCCAAATATTCAAATCTAGTTTTTACGGAGCAACAAACATCCATCCATCATTCCTCACTTTCGCGTTTATAATATTATTATTAGTAGGAAGTAGGAAAGTAGGCGTACTTTTACTGAATGCGCTCTGTCGATGTTATACTAGCGTGTTTGAAAGAATATGACTGCATTAGCAGGTTAAAATTAGAATTGTGTTTGTAGAGATGAACGTTTGTTTTATTCTTTTTGTAATCTCTACTAGTTATTCCGTGTCTCTGTCGAGCCAAGCCGTTAGGGCCTTTGGAAGTAGTGCTCGCCTCGCTTCGCTCCCTCGGCTCGCACGCGGTTGATCACAGTTCTAACCTAACCTAACCCATTTGGTCGGGGTGCCCTGGCTTAGTTACTGCCACCAATTTGGCTCTCGCGTGATTGGTTACAGTTTACAGTCCACAACCTAAACTATAATTGAATATGGTTTAGTAAAAAGGCTAGGCGGTTAACTAAACGGCTAATTTAACCGGTTGGCTGCGAAATCTCCACGTGATTTTATCCTCTACTGTATAATAATCGTAAAATGAAAGATCTCATCGATTGCTTGTATTTGCAATATAAATAATTTATTGGTTGGCACACCATTTTTGTACATTCGCGGTTGCACAGCATGAAATCAGCATACGTATGAATCGAATTGAAATATTCACACCATGCCACGGGCGGGTCACGAGTAAATTACTAAAACCAATCGAGATATTTCGATATCCGAGGGAGGCAAAACCGCAAAACCTTCTTGAGAATAGGTATCTGCACTAAAATCACGCTGAAAATATGACAAAAATGTGACTCAAAATACTGACTAACCAAAATCGAAGCCTATCTATATTATCTAAGTTGTTTGGCAATGACGATATTATAAGTATGACTTTATGACTTAGTACCTACTCTAAGTAAACACTTGGCAATTCTTCAAAATCCAAGTATGTATGCACTAGACCACGTCAGCGGAGAAACGTGTCAGTAATTCAGTATCACATTTCCTCATAGATAATCGTTTTATCATTATTGTTACAATATATAAAAAAGTGTCTGTTTACAATACATATATACATATTGTTCAAAAAAACGTGTCTGAGTGACATAACACGCTAAAGAAATATTTTGAAAACATCAGCGGGGTAATTGCGGAACAAACTATCAGTTGCAATGGGTTTCATTTTGACAGTTCAACAACATTCATTGCGGTATTTACGTTGTTAAGCAGACAAATTTTTCGAACATATGAAGCAATGGATTAGTAATATCCTTCAAAATTATTCAGATTGAGATTGATAGCGTGTTACGCAATTAGGGTACAGAACTACAATCACGCTATAGTATACCCACATTTCGCCAGTTGTAATAAGGGGCGACCCTGTTGCCATCACCGCTGCAACGGGCACAAATCCAGACTCAGGGCTGCTACTGAGAAATTGCAGATAGAAAAACCCAATAACACTTTGCACGACCTGGGAATCAAACCCAGGAATTCATGCTCAGCAATAGCGCTTCGAGGAGCAGTGGTGGCCCAGTGGTATCGCCCCCGACTTGCGAGTTGTAGGTCGTAGGTTCGAACCCTGACAGGCGCTTTACTTTGTGTTACTTATATTTCATCACCACTGCTCTCAAAACGGTGAAGGAAAACATCGTGAGGAAACCGGCATGTCCTAGAACCAAAAATTCGAAGACATGTGACATCCAACAACCCGCACTGGGCCCGCGTGGTGGTTTACGGCCCACTCCCTCTCACCGAGAGGAGACCTGCGTCCCAGCAGTGGGAACATTATAGGCTGATTATGTATGTTATGTATGTAATAGCGCTTCCGACCGCTAGACCAACAAGACAGTCAAAATAGGTTCTCAGAATAATGCTGTTGTCTGTGAAATGGAGGATGTTTAACAGTCCTACAGTCAGTAGGTACTATTCCGAAAATGCGGCCGTTCTAACTCAATCTATCCTCAATCAATATTTTAGTCGAGTTATGGACACAGGAATTGCATTCAGCCGACGACGATATCCTAAATTATTTATCGGCTATCATAGTTATTTGTGTTCTATTGATAAATCTCGATTTTGGCAGATAGTTGGGCGTCGTGAAATGAAATTCCACGATATGATATTCAATTGTGTTTTGTTTTCGGTAAAACTCTACTATGTATGACTCAGTGGGTCCCGAACTCCCGATCGCGGCGGCGCGCCCAGCGTGATGAGCTGGAGTCATTGGTTCTTGGCAGCTCTGGACAGAGAGAGGTGGAAAGAGAGTAGGGAGGCGTTTGTCCAGCAGTGGGACAAAAAAATTAAGTTTGACACTGACAAATTGACGTAGTGACGTCAATTTGACGTGTTATAGCAATTTCAGACGAATGTCTACAACTAATAAAGTGTAATCACACGACTCGAATCTTTCACATTATCAACAGACTTTCTATTCATTTAAAATAAATGATTGAATATCTAAATAGCACACATTAAAACATTTAAATGCTATCATTGTAACTGGATTAATAGCACAAGTGCTGTTCTGTTAATTTGTGAGTTGTGTGACCTTATTCCGTTGCACCACACTCTCCCTAAGTCTATCGGAGGAATATAGGCCGATCTGTCGTAATGTATAGACGCCAGCACATCAGGCTACCCGAAACTCAAATTTTTCCAATCAACTTTGAACCTTATGTTTTAGCGATAAAGTTGAAAATCTAATAAAGAATTTTGACAGATTGTAGTAGCTTGATGTGCTGGCGTCTGTACCTACAAATAAACAATGTGAAAACTTTCATCATCATTCTCCTGACATAGCATAAATACATAGCCTATAATGCCACAGGTCCCTCTGTAAGAGGGCCGTAACGTAATCCACCACGCGGGTCCAGTGCGTGTTGCCACGTCTTCGAATTTTTGGTTCTAGGACATGCCGGCTACCTTACAATGTTTTCTTTCACCGTTTTGAGAGCAGTGGTGATGACATTAACCTTTTGACCGCCACACGTCAAAAAATCAAAAACGTGCCCTCGGCGTCAGTCTGTCATGTAGTCGAACCGTGGCGTGCTGGGCACATTTTGGTTTGTCATCTATACATGACTGTGGCGGTATACACAAAGTGCCTGTCTGGGTTCTCCTGACATATTATACCCATTTATTTTTCTTCCATACTTCTCTATTCGTCGTCATCTCGGTCGTCACCATATTATCTTTCATGCATCCATTCTTTCTTTGGTCTCGCCCTGTTAGTTTATCGGGGGAATATAGGCCGATCTGTCGTAATACTTGTAATGTAAAACTCGAATAAACATTGTGAAAACTTTCGATTTTTATTACTTACTGCTTTTTGTTATATACACAATGTCTTCGCTTGAGCAATGTACTCGTGTATAAAAATAAAAATATATACAATGTGTCGAACTAAAGTAATATTGTGTTTCGTAAACGTATGTTGAGGCATGTAAATTTTTTAGGGATTAAGTAACATCTAGCGCGTTGATCAAATCTCAGGCCATGGCATGCTAAGACAGACCCCAGAGGTCTAACTGTATGCTTTATTTAAGTCTATGAAACCTGTAATTAATAAAATAAAAAAAAAAAGTAAAAATGAAAGTTTATGTACAGTCACGAGCAAAAGTATGTCTTGGCTTTATTGAAAGGCGATTTTCTCCTTTATTTTTGAAAATTTTATATTAGTAGGAATATAGTATTTTCGTACCCGTAGGTGTATGGAAAGTGTCGTATTTCAACGTTGCATTCGTTATTTCGCGAAAAAATCGCAATTTAAAGTTGCCAAGTGTTGACATATTGGTGCTCGTGACTGTACAGATCAAGTTTCCCGAAACTGTCAAATTTTTCCAATCAACTTTGAACCTTATGCTTTAGCGATAAAGTTGATGTGCTGGCGTCTGTACCTAAGCAACGTTCATCAATGAAGGAAGTAGATCCTTCAAGTATTGAAGCAGTGGGCTAGCCTTCATTACTTAAAAGAGTAAAGAAAAAACAAAATCAATAGACATTTTTTCAAATTAGGCTGTGAATCAGCACTTTTTGAACGTCAAAAGTACATAAGACAGTCCTCCAAAACCCGGTCCGTCTCCAGTTCCTAATTTCAACTGTCTAGCTATCACGGTTCATGAGATACAGCCTGGTGACCGACGGACAGACGTTTCGTTTTTACCCTTTGGGTACGGAAACTTAAAAAATTCTAAATAGGTAAGTAGTATAAGTACCCTCATCATCATTTTCCTGACATGCCTATTGTTTGGCGGTAGTATTAACGCAACATGTCTTTTTGTTCCACACTTCGCTATTAGTCGTCATCTCGGTAGTCCTAGTTACTACCTTTCTAAAACCAGCGTCAGGGACTAGTTGACTGCACTCATGGTAAGCTGGGCCTATTTTATGCAGCCATTAGACACAGAACACTATTTTCTTTCTTTTTTCTTTCTAGCCATATAATCTTTCCACAGTCCGTCCATTGTTTTTTTATCTTTTATAGACATAATAGTAAGTACCTTATCATCATTACTTTTGCACGTTCTCTGCTTCCTAACATCACGTTTAATTATGACACTCACTTGCAACTCTTGCAAGCAAACTACACAAAATAAACAGGAAACACAGCTGCCGGTCGATTCTGTAAAAATCTCACCGTGAAAACTTAGGTGAAGTGAGTTTGTTTTTGCTAGGAATTGACACTATTGACAGCTCACTCCACGCTCACTTCACCTAAGTTTTCACGGTGAGATTTTTACAGAATAGCACCGCTGATCATTAGTTAGACAATTCTTCCCATTCACCTACATCTCTATATATATAAAAGAAAGTCTGTTAGTTACACCACTTATAACTCGAGAACGGCTGAACCGATTTGGCTGAAAATTGGTGGCGAGGTAGCTTAGAACCAGGAGACGGACATGGATACTTTTTTTTTTTTTTTGCATTTTTTTTTTTTTTTATAGTAGGAGTAGGGTAGGAGTAGGGTAGAAGTAGGGTAGGAGTAGTGTAGGAGTAGTGTAGGAGTAGGGTAGGAGTAGTGTAGGAGTAGGGTAGGAGTAGTGTAGGAGTAGGGTAGGAGTAGGGTAGGGTAGGGGTAGGGTAGAAGTAGGGTAGGAGTAGTGTAGGAGTAGGGTAGGAGTAGTGTAGGAGTAGGGTAGGAGTAGTGTAGGAGTAGGGTAGGAGTAGGGTAGAAGTAGGGTAGGAGTAGTGTAGGAGTAGGGTAGGAGTAGTGTGGGAGTAGGGTAGGAGTTGGGTAGGAGTAGTGTAGGAGCAAAACAACGTTTGCCGGGTCAGCTAGTATATATATATAAAAGAAAGTCTGTTAGTTACACCACTTATAACTCGAGAACGGCTGAACCGATTTGGCTGAAAATTGGTGGGGAGGTAGCTTAGGACCAGGAGACGGACATAGGATACTTTTTTTTTTTTATTTATTTAATTTTTTTTTTTTTATCGTAGTAGTAGTGTAGGAGTAGGGTAGAAGTAGGGTAGGAGTAGGGTAGGAGTAGTGTAGGAGTAGGGTAGGAGTAGTGTAGGAGTAGGGTAGGAGTAGGGTAGGGTAGGGGTAGGGTAGAAGTAGGGTAGGAGTAGTGTAGGAGTAGTGTAGGAGTAGGGTAGGAGTAGTGTAGGAGTAGGGTAGGAGTAGTGTAGGAGTAGGGTAGGAGTAGGGTAGGAGTAGGGAAGAAGTAGGGTAGGAGTAGTGTAGGAGTAGGGTAGGAGTAGTGTGGGAGTAGGGTAGGAGTAGTGTAGGAGCAAAACAACATTTGCCGGGTCAGCTAGTTATTTCTAAACGTAACAATGTTTGTTGCAACAAGATTATTTTATTTTGTTACTCAATGGAAGTTATTGCGCGCGCACGTATGGATGCCAATAAAGAATATATTGCAAATTTGCAATACGCGAAGTCGCGACTTGGGTTTGCAAAATAAAACATATGATTGTGTTTGGAAATTCGTATTTGCGCTTTTATAATTTCTTACGGGACGATATTATCGTGGACGTCCATGTACATGTACATAAAATGTATGGAAATACGTGTACGTTATAACGTTTTCGTGGACGGTTTAAAAGCGTCTTCCTAATTTTATTATGTTCTTCAAACATTTTACTTCCCTGTGTTATCGCGATGCCGGCGTTGACGCCCTCAATAAAACTATAATAATATGTATAGCGCACTATGAACTATGGAGTACTTATGGAAATTTAAGATTTTTCGGATATCGAAGTCGTCGGTTGTTACTTTGATAATAATCGATGTGACACAGGCCGATACAGTCATGGAGGATTTACATCAGCTACGGTTACTTCACAATTACTACGACTAAAGTTATTTTTGGCCATGTCTTGTGATCCACCAACAACGATAAGTTCGTACTTCGTAGTCACTGTTAAAATGAAAACGTCAACGACCGGAGACACAGAATCTATACTAATACTAATAAAGTACCTAATAATAATGCTGAAGAGTTTGTTGTTAACCTTTTGACAGCCACACGTCAAAAAATCAAAAACGTGCCCTCGGCGTCAAAGTCTGCAATCATGTAGTCGAACCGTGGCGTGCTGGGCACATTTTGGTTTGTCATCTAGCAAAACTGTGGCGGTCATAAGGTAATATCCCAACTCTTGAGGAAGAGAAAACTAAGTAATAGCGCGGACGGACAATGCGATGCGATGCGACGGGCAGAAGCTAGTAATATTACTGTGCCAGAGGTCTTCAACCTTCGAAGCTTTTGTCAAAGACCACTCGCAGCAGTCGCAGATCAAGGCGTCAGAGTCTAACCTTTTCATAAAGGTGCAATTCCAAGATGGACCGCAGGCCGCAAACTGCAGCTGCAGGTTCAAGCGACACTATTGGTTTCTATGTATCTCTATGAAAACTGCGGTCAACCGCAGCCGCTAGCCGCATTTTCGCCTGCGGTTGCAGTCTGCAGCCCATCTCGGAATTGTACCTTTAGGTACCGCGTCATTAAGCTTAGCCACGTTTAGCCACTTTCAACGTCCACAGTTCTTTAAAGCCAAGATTATACGCATGCTAATGTTGCAGCCGGCGAAAGTACCTACATTGTCTTGACACTTTCACATTACCATGCAGACATAATACCTTCGTACGGGTTCCTGGAAACTATCACGATAAGTTATAACTGTGTGTTTAGCATAGGCAATGTTTTTATGAACGTATTGTCTGTACGCGGAAGATCTTCGCTGTTACTTCATGCCTGGTCACGCTATTGTAAGTTCACGCCTTCACGGCAATGGTTTATTTCAAAACAATGGTAGAGGAGCTTAGAAGCTGGTCTGACTGACTGTAAGACAACATACAGCCCATAATAAACCACTGTAGATTACACAAAGAGATTTAGTAAATGTCTTTGAGATTACATAATCAGCCTATAAAGTTCCCACTGCTGGGACACAGGCCTCCTCTGAGAGGAAGTGGGCTGTAATCTACCACGCGAGCCCAGTGCGGGTTGGTAGTGTAGAGGTCTAGACGGGACCTCTAGAATACCTATAGGTGGAATCCAATTGAAATGCCTTTGACTTGGAACTAATGTATTTAAAAGACGACTTAACAATTCAACGATAATTCTAGCACTCACTACTTATAAAGAACAAAAACGAAAAACACCATATTAAATTAGGTATTTGACACTCGTTTGAATGTTCGAATGGAATATTATATCCAGCCAGAGCTTTTTGCTAAAGGCAGGATCACATGTCATCGAATTTTTGGTTCTGGGACATGCATGTTTCCTCACGATGTTTTCCTTCACCATTTTGAGAGCAGTGGTGATGAAAATAATTTACACAAAGTAAAGCGCCACATTTTGTAAGTCGCGGCCGTTACCACTGTTTGCCGTGTTGCACAGAGTACTTTTATATCTATGGAACGTGTTGCTACACGATTAAAGTAAAATAATTTTCCAACGGTGCACTTGAAGCTCTGTCGAAACTTCCCTCCTTCGCGAATCACATGGATTCGCGGGCAACATCTATCTCTCTCTACTATAATGATAATGGTTTTGTTATTACATTTGTGCCGTCTGTCTGTCATTTTGTCTATTCTTCCGTCGATAAAACCCGTTTTTACGGCGGTCATGCTATGCTGCGCGGGTATAGTTTCCAGCCAGTCGATTCTGTAAAAATCTCACCGTGAAAACTTAGGTGAAGTGAGCGTGGAGTGAGCTGTCAACAGTGTCAATTCCTAGCAAAAACAAACTCACTTAACCTAAGTGTTCACGGTGAGATTTTCACAGAATCGACCGGCTGCTGTCCAATTTGCGATACCGTCAATCCAATTATGTCATAGTCTATTACGCTTGCAAACTCGATTCGCGTCAAGTCATTAGCATCAGATAATCATCATGCCATTACCAAACTTACGACAGTGTTGCCACACTTTTAAATAAGTTCAGCATATTGTGTAGATACGAAAGGAGTTTTTAATGGCCCTCGTCACACAATGCATCATTCTAAAGTAAGAAAGTCTTGCAAACGAATGGACAGAGTGGAACTCTGAGTTTGTTAAAAGTTGGGCTATTTTTGTAGTCTGGAATGTCATTGACATTTCTTGTCATATCTCACAACCAAGATTAGTTTTTATCTGTAATTGAAGAAACTAATCACGATTATGATAAGGCTGATTATTGATTACCGAGTTATAATAGGATTTTTTTATAATTAGTTTTTACCTTTTCTATCAAATAACACTTACGAAGGTAAAAGTCAAAGGCGCCATGCCATACACCAACATTGACATTACTTTCTCTGTATTGTCAATGTTGTCATTCTGTGGCTTCTGAACAAAATGCCGTTAGAGGGATTTTCTTTTATGGGTTTCTCTACGGAGCAAGTTCTTTGTCAAAGAAAGACAGACAATAGACACTAGAGACGTCGCCTTAATAGTTTTTAAACGCTTTAGTTTAATTTGGAGAGGACAAATTACGGCGACCTTCAGGCTTGTAATTATTTTTAAGGGGAATTATTTCGAGAGCCTTCTTTTATTAATTATCTGCCTGGTTTAATTAATGAAGAGAAAGACTTTCATTAATTTTAATCAAATGACAGCTTTTGATAAATCTCTACAAATTAGCCGATTACATACCTACGTGTGTCACATTTCTAACTAAACGCCGACAACTTATCTAAATTACATTAATCATTTCAAATACATTAAAACGGGGAAATCAGAAGATAAATCAGAAAGCGGATCTTGTCAACATTCATCAATATTGTGGCGAAGATCTCTACAGGAAAATTGAAACAAGATAATGTAAACAAAAACCAATTAAATATATTTAGTAGGTATTACAAATTAAGGATTAACGACGATTACTAATGATATTCGCATTTCGCAGTGTAATCGGCCAAGGACTTGACTACAAGTACTTCCTGAGAACTTTTCCTCTCTAAGGCAAGCGCACATTACAGCCGCAACGGGTTTAGCGCAACGCATTATCGTACAAAAAGTGTGGTGCAACTGTAGTTGTAGTGTGCGTTGGTTCATAGAAAATGTAATAAATAGTCCTCCAGACCGTATTTCGGCCATGGTGGCCAATCTCAACGGAGACTATAGTCTTCGGCGCGGGAGATATTATAGTGCACAACTGCACAAGTGTGTGCGCAGACACAGGTGCAATCCCTCTACCCTCACTCTCATAGTCCGATGGGACGGCAATCCGACACGACCAGAGAGATCAGGCGCAGGACCAATGGCATAATGTGCTTTCCGAGGCACGGGTTAGACACCGCCAACTTCCAAACTCCGGGCTGTTACTGAGAAATTCCTAATGGAAAAGCCTAATAACACTTTGCGCGACCTGGGAATCGAACCCAGGACCCCACTCTCAACAATTGCGCTTGCGACCACGAGACCCACGGAGCAGTTATAGAAAATGAACGAAAGTAATTAAAAAAGTAAAATTTTTGCAATGCGTTGCGTTGCGGCGCGACCTGCCCCAATCAGCGTTAGCCTTTAATGTCATCAAGATGGCCTCCGAAAATATAATAGTGGACATCAAACGAACGCGGAAAACTATTGGGAGGAATTAAAGATAGATTTAGTTTTTGATGGTCGTAGGAAACATGTGTAAAAGGAAAAATGTGCATGGTCACCTAGATGTGACCTAGGCATAGCAATTCTAAAGCTGTTCACTACTGGAATACCCAAGTCATTTATTTGGAAATTTTCCGAGGAAACTAGGCAAACGTTCCTATTTCACCATCCATCATCCAATTTTTGAGATGTTCATAAGTAGTACCTACAATACGTAACTTGGCGGGCCTGAACATATTTTTTTTTCCTAAAATCTTACTGCGTAGCCTTCTGCGAAAAGTTCGGGCCCGCCAAGTTACGTCGGTCATATTGTAGCTGATGACTGCGTTGAGCAGACAAATTTTTCGAACATAATGAAGCAGTGGATTAGCAATATCCTTCAAAATGATTCAGTGGCTTCGATGTCAACAGCAGTCAATCTTAGCAACAGACAGTATAAGTACTACTTATATGGTTTCCAAGTAGAGAGGAGGTCAGTCCCTCGTCTATCTATAAGCACAAAGTAACCCTTACGAGTTACGATGTTAACGACTTGGGACTGGCGTGGGATGACACGGGGATAATGTGTTTTTTATCTTTTCCTTTTTCTCCCAGATCAACGGCAATGAAACAGGCTACGAGTTAAATAGGTGTTGAAAGTCTTTTTTATAGAAATGCGTAATACTTACAAATTGTCATAAAATACGCTTTTCACATAAATAAGAGTGCGAAGTAACGTAAAATTTAATTCAGAGTGTGCTAAGCTGCTAAATAAAAAATAAAAGAAAATCTTTTTAATTCAGACATATTTTGCCATTGACATATATATTACTAGAGTATTTTGCCCATAATATTGTTAGTAGGTGGTACAACTTATGCTAAGTAACGTAAAGCAAGTATTTTATTTGTTTATAAATTAACCATAATAGGGTGCTTAACAGTTTTATACCTTGAGTGCGTTACTTTAATTCGAGCCCTATTGCCGAAATTAAGTAATTAGTCTTTTTATTTCATCCATGCATCCTCTTGATTAATGAAACTATGATCCACTCTGTATTCAGATCCCAAAGGCGGTGTAACATTAATTGGTCTCGGTATTAGAGAAAAGGTTCAACAACCCTACCCTACGTGCAGGTATGGTGAGAATCCTCTATTTTTTTTTTTACTTTTTGGTATTTTTATTATTCTATTGTCATACGAAGTTCGCGCGTGATTTGAATTTCGAATAGATTATATTCGGCATTATTGCGAGGCGTTCTATTAATTTTCTTTGTTAGTTGTTATTGTTAGTAGTGCTTAAATTTCACGATAGATGTTGATGGCTCTATTATTGCATTTAAATTAATCCTTCGAGCTATAGGGAACAAAATTGTTGTATAGAATTATTGCTAATTTATTCTGGGCATGTTTATTAAAACAATAGAAATAGGTAGTGCTAGCGCCACTGGCAACATTGGTTTACAAGGTACCTTATTATGAATCCTATAGGACCTCAATAAGTTTAATACATATGATTATGCCGCACCTGGAATATTTATTTTTCCATTTCCACAAATAATTTTAAGTCGATTTCTAGGAAATTAACGAAATGATATCGATTTCGTACGCCACGAATAATTGATAACAGTCTCCAATAACGGTAGGTAGGTAACTGGTTCTCTATTTACAATATGAACATCAAACGTTTCGTAAATAAACACTTGATAGTGGTAACGTCAAGGAAATTAATTGTTAAGCAAATTGACTACGTAGGTACTGGTACCTATATTCAATTCAAATCACAATAATATTACTGTCATTCTTTGACAGCTGTTGTATGAAATGGCTATAACACGGGATGTTGACGTAGGGTGTAAATTTTCTCATCAATCAATCAATTTCCCTGATTTTAACATAATGACTGCATAGTTAGTAAGCCCCAGGATTGAATTACACAGTTCTTATGCTTCGCATAAAATGCATTTACTTAATAAAAGTATTCCGTTTGTTAATCATTCAGTTATCTAGACATTCGATTCAAGGATGCGTTTATATCCAGTTCACAGAAGTGTTATGTCTCACTCGAATTCACTCGATACGTTATCACTTTTACGACGTGCCGGCTTGGCTTCGTACACTGGGATAACTCGATGAAACTGAGCTTTTATTAGCCCTTTCCTTACTTAAGCATTCTTTTGTTAGTCTGTGTCTGTGTTCGTGTACCTGAAGACCAGGAGTTATACTTTATTTTATCCGGCTGTGTGGTTTGGGAAATGTTAACCAGCCGGTAATTGCGTATTGCGTAACACACTAACAGTAGGAATGGGTTTCATTTTGACAGTTCTACAACATTCATTGCGTTATTTACGTTGTTGAGCAGACCCCTTTTTTCGATGAAGCAATGGATTAGCAATATCCTTCAAAATGATTCAGATTGTGATTGATAATGTATTGTATTAGGGTGCAGTGCAGAGGTTGCCATGACTTCATTAATGTATGATGACTTGAACTGCAACAATGAAATTTTCTCTAGAAAATCTTCATGCAACAATAGGAATGAAGGCTATATTGTAGCATGCTCCGGAAGAAAATCGAGAAAGGAGATCCCATCTTAAGTCTCGTTTCAATATCCTTGAAATCTTACCAAGTGTTTGTGCTTACTGCTACTGAACAATCAACAACGCTTATCGTGAAAATGCTCTACATCAAATAAGTCGTTCTGCGAATTACTAAAAATACCTACCTACCCAAAACCTTGATGTTTGTTATGTCATAGATAAAAGACAATATTAACGCAACTAGCGCATTTTATAAAATTCAAGTGTCAACGGTGTAGGTAAACCCAAAGTAAATACAGATTTCATGGCTGAGATTACACGTCACGACTACCTATGTAACGTGTTATTAAAAATGTAACAAGTACGGGAAAATTACGGCGAAGCTATTATGAATATATTACGTCATTGATTATGAAAAACTTTTTTTGTATGATTGCTATTAAAACGTGGACGACCCCAGGGAATGTCAAAATCTCAAATTCCAAAAGTACCAAAAGCTGACCACATCTGTCTCCCTCCCTTTTTGACAGTTCTGTTCTGTCTTTGGAAGGCCAAAAGGCCATTTTCAGCAGTGACAGTTTTTTTTTTCTTTTGGCCAATGTTAGTTTACTTTCAAAATGTCCGATTTTCTACGAAAATCCAAACAGCAAAATTCTGTTTATATTCCAAAGAATAGATGATGAATTTCTGGATTCAATCCTAGAATATTATTTCCGAAGAACTTGTGGTTGGAGCTTGTTATTGTTATTTTCACAAGGTCGGTCATAGACTCGCAGTTTAGAATCATTCATTTGTTTATGTTAATTAGCTAATGTGCATAGTTACCTAATGTTACAAAACCTTTGACTATATTTTGTTTTATAAGTTTTTGCTGCAATTAGTTAATTAGAACTACGATAGATAACCTACTTATTGTTATTTAATATTTTTATTGTTTACTACCTTATGTTTATTTACGTTTACCTACATGGCGCTTAACTAATTAGTACCAAATTTTACAGTTTTTTTTTTAAATTGATGAATGCTTGAGGGAAAACTTCCATTTATTTTGAATGGTATTTTTCAAATTGTAGTAGGTAAATTACATAAAAGCAAATAAACTACTTTAGAGAGGCCACGTCATTCAATGATCACTTTCTACACAAGGTAGTTCGCAGAAATGATCCTTGCTTCATATTCAGTATCTTCGATCGCTCGTAGTTATTATTATAAAGATTTATGTTATGTACATGCCCGAAATTGACAAATTTTCCCAATCAACTTTGAACCTTATGCTTTAGCGATAAAGTTGAAAAAAAAAATATATTTATTTGTGAATAAATCTAGGATGCGAGTTCGAGAGAGACTGGCTAAATCATAATCTGTGCCATCATTTCTGGGATTACATTATCCAGAACTCTATTACTGGCTGGAAAATGAGCCAGATGTTCTGTAGCTTACTTTACTACTACTACTAACATACATCTTGGAAATAGTAGTCATTCCATTACGAAGATCTTAGGTACATATCTACTGCATGTAGGTAGGTACACCGATACCGTGTAAAATAAAGCTTGACTCGAATGACAGCTGAGTAATCTATTGAAAGGAGCTGACATAATTAATTATCGTGTTCATTCAAATCTTTGTGTGGGTAGGTATGTATTGTTGTTAATTATTAGTCGTAATTATTCGTATACGACTTTTATAATTGAAGTTTTGTAAGTCTTGTATTTTTATTTCTGACACCTGTCAGTTGTGTCATCTTATTATGAATGGAGTATAGTGGGTATAGCCAAACGGGCCACTTACTTTCCCAAGGTCCTTAAAATAACAATGATACAATTTAAATTATGTAATATGAAAAAAAAAAATTCTGAATGCCAGTTATAAATTGAAATGAGAAAGCGTAACAAGAATTTTAAATAAGAAACCGACCACGGTGTTATTGCTACGTGTGTTTAAAACAAGTTTCTTTTGTTGATAAGCCAACAGAAAATGTCTGGACGAGTCATTGACTCCTGCTGTATGAATATGGTGTAAGTTTAAAAGGTATTGCCTATACCACAGTATAAAATACTGTGCCTATACTATACATCGTATTATAAAGTCCAAAGATCAGCATTCGCTTGCACGTTTGGCAGATTATAAACAACCTTGCATCAACTTCACTGAATACGAAATTACTTAGTCTGTTTTCAGAGGTTCACAACATTTTCACAGTCTCTTTGTGTTAACTCATCGAAGTGAAGTTCGTACGGTCTCGGTTAAGGACAATCCTTTCCTATTTTGATATCGAAGTAGCGACACGGACTACCGCACATGGAAGTTTCCTTTGTAATGTAATCAATGTAAACAATCGTATTTAGAAAGGCTCAACTTATTTATAAATTCCCGTGTTTGTATAGCAGCTTGTGCATACTATTTTCCTTATCAATAACGTGACGTATTACATTATAATAAGGTATGCTTCTTTGATGTTTCTCTATGGCTAGAAAAAGAACAAGAGTTTTAATTGGAACGAACGAGTTAATTATAGCCAATCAGAGCGTGGAAAAGAACTCTTGATTCAGTTATATGATAGGTAAGTGTGTACTGCATCACTGCTTTTGCTTAGTCCGATGATTTCTGATGATCTTGAAACGATGAACAAAGCGTTCAGTTTACATGCATTGTTTTAATTATAGGGGTATAGCCGTATAGGGAGTTTACAATGATGATTACAGATTTGCTTATGGCTTTCGAAGTCAGTAAGTGCAAAGCAGTTTCGTAAGGATTTTTTATTGGTTTGCAGAAATTCGGTTCTCTCTTTTTTAGGTTATAGGCTGCTGTAGATATAGACACTGCCTAAGTGTATAATTCAGTTTCTGAAAGACTGCATAATCAGCCTATAATGTTCCCACTTCTGGGACACAGGCCTCCTCTCTTTGGGATTAGGCAGAGGCACCACGGGGGCCCAGACCGGGTTGGTAGATGTCAGATGTCACATGTGATGTGTTCGAATTTTTGTTGCACGGTTCCTCACGATGTTGCAGTGGTGAAGAAATCAAATACAAAAAGTAAAGGGCATGCCTGGGTTCGAACTCACGACCTAACTCGTTTCGGGGCCGATACCACTTACTGCTCCCTGATTTGATTGGCTGTTGTTACATCAGTCAGCCAATCACAACGAGTTTTGTAAAATATCAGCTGTTTGTACTAATTGGCTTTTCTGAAATCGTAGTGTTGTGTGTGTAAAGCCAATTCAAAGAAGTTTTATGTTAATTTCGGATTACCTACATTGTTATCTTGTAGAAATTGTTTATGGCGCCGCGCCAGTAATAACAAAACACATTACTATCGTACCTAAATGCAGCTGACGATACGATCGCTCGTCAGACGATAATTCTAGAGGTAATCACTAATGAGTGATCTCCACAAATCAGGGTCGTTCGCGATAAGTCACGCAACTGGCCGCCCGGCGCCCGACCAGCGATGATGTCTTTGTTTTATCTCAAACATATTCTTTTATGTTTCCTGGAGAATGTACTGTTTCTTAGTAGGTACTTAATCTTAAGGCATTTACAAATATTCTTACCATTGAATGTGTCGTAAGCTGTAGGTTGGTAATCCTCCCGGAACGTGTCCTGCGCGTACGCCGCTATCAGCGAGCTCTTCCCCACAGCTCCATCACCCACCAACACACACTTTATCTTTTCCTTCTTTCCACCTTTCACCTTCCTCCTATCTTTGATCTGAAACATTCGGTTCAAAGTCCGCCTGCTCTTCTTGTCCCTCACCGCCCACTCGTTCACTTTATCACAGCAGTTCAAGTCCTCAGACACATCGTCTCGTATCACAGTGCGGCCGTTCTCTTCGGCCACCTCAGAGTAGTCGTAGTCGTCGTCGTCCCGCCGCGATATCGGGAACTGGCTCGGACTGTGCACTCCGAACACGAACGGCCCGTCTCTCTCGGGCACACGGGCAGCGAACCCGTTCGCCGGAGTCGGGGGCTTCGCATAATGCACTACCGGGGCACGGTACTGACTCGAAAGGTATTCGTCAGACGCCTGCGGATCGAACCTGAACACTAGTTCCGCTTCCCTCCGATCCAAACTTATTTCTGGAGGCGTAACTTTATCTTGAAAGTATCCAACTTTCTCGCGTGCCCTTGTCTCCTGTAGTCGCCTTTCGAGTTCGACATTCGATGGTTTCCAATAATCTGGTCGGTATTCGTAGGAATAATCTGCAGGCAGGTTCCTGGGTGCGGGTAAGGGCCTGTGCGGGCCAGTATCGCGGGGAGGCGCGCGTGGTGGGACCATTAGAGGCTTTTGCGGTTCCGCCAACAACGGCCGGCGCGCCGACAGGTTCGCGTTTCTGTTAAACATGATCCCTTCCAAACTGGGAGACATTTGCACTGTCACGACTGGCCGCCGACAAACGGATTATCGAGGTGTGCGTTCGCGCACATTACTTGCGCGATGTAATCGAAATATATCGCGGTTTGTGGAGCGCGTGGGCGCGAGTAGCGACGTGCTGTCGCTGCGGAGAACAGAACGCGACTGTCTCGCGGCGGCCGGTGGTAGCCGCGCTCCCCTCGCCCGGAGAAATGACCTGTTGCTTCTGTTACCTGTTCAGGTACAAGCGACCGTTTCGCGAGCAAAGCGCAGCTGCTGCCCGTAAGGCCGTGAACAAAGCCGTCATATGGCGTGGCCGTCGTCGCCAGCCGCCTCACATAA
Source organism: Oligia latruncula (assembly GCA_948474745.1). Classification (NCBI taxonomy): domain Eukaryota; kingdom Metazoa; phylum Arthropoda; class Insecta; order Lepidoptera; family Noctuidae; genus Oligia; species Oligia latruncula. Next base: position 16,934,428 of record OX419686.1, read on the forward strand.
CATAACCCCGCAAGGAAATTCATTCACGATATCCAACGATGAATGAACCACGACGTGTTTTGTTTACCAAATGTTCAATGTTTACTTATTTGGTACCTACATATAGCTTCCAACTATGTTCCAATCCAACCTCGATTTGGACTACGTTATTATTACAAAAGTCAATCTTTTATTATAATCAATGAAGTCAATGGTTATTGTGGAATAGACTCTTATCTAGGTTAATGTTCCTACAACTTGTAACTTGGTTTGGCATCATTTTTTTCTAGCTTAACACAATGTTAATGAACATCATTGTGATTTATCTTTTGCTTCATGTCTCTAGGTTGGATTCCAGTGTGCCATGGAATTTGAAATGATGAAAATGACGGACGCCATTATATATTCCCCTTATATTCATAAACAATATCAAGGACTATAAATTGTAATACAATATTTTAGTAGGTACATGCACTCATTGGAACAAAGTCACACACATTATTTTAACGCACTTCAAGCAAACACTAACCGTTACGTCTGCAAACCTCTGTTTAGTTGGTTGTTGTTGTTTGGATTACGCTAACGTAGTATTTCTTGTTTAAACTTTATAGTAGGTAAACCACAAAAATACATAACATGAAAAAGATACATCAAACACTACAAAATATACAAAGTTAGACCGATGATGCTATTATTTTATACTACGTAAGCGCAGGGTATGCGAAATCACCGGTGCATGGATATGGGAATCGAACCCAGAACCACACCTGAGCTCAGTCGCATCTTTCAGTAGTTTCAGTCTATCAAAATGTACTTCTGCGACCACAAGACCAACCAAAACCAACGAGGCAGTCGGCAAATATTATTTAAAATTTTGGATACCTATCGAATTGCCTAAGAATTTTAATAGTGGTGCTCAGGCAGCTTAAAATTATTTCTCTTTTTATTTATTTGAGGTCTTCTTCTTCGTGTCACTGGCACAACAGAAATTAATATTTTGTTGGCCTAAAACTTCACCACATCCACGGCGTTATCGGTGGCAGCGCAGACTAGCGCAGAGGTCACTTTGACTGCATGTTTTGGGGTACAGAGCTACAGAGGGTTTGCTCTGGTTATGAAAGGATTCAGAAGCTAAGCGCGAGGAAGGTATGTAAAATCATATTATATGCCTACAAAGTGCGGAATGACTTGAGGTATTTCAGTGCAAATCAGTGTACCTACCAGGAATTTATTAGTAGCAACCCGAAGTCTGAATGGAATTTGTGTTGTGCCCAGTTCAGTGAAAAATTGTCAATGCTATAGCAATGATTAGTCTCGCTCGCCTCTGCTCTCTCCCGATCATAATTATGAGACCTATACCGTTGGAGATGCCTGTATTCTAGAGGCTATAAACGTAAACTCAAATAAAATTATTATGATTCAGCCATACTTATAATAGTAATTAGAGTTTACGTTTGATAACGTAATCCTTCCTAAAATAAAAATTATTGATTTCCGAACAAAAGTTTTATATTCTATGGAACATTGCCAAGCACGTGTTTTTATTTTGACATTATATTGACAGCTGCCAATGCTTCCATGCTTCATGCGCTCCATTTATAAACTAGGAAATGTCACGTAATGAAGCATATTTTTTTCTTTAAAAAGAGACAGCTTATTATTAATACCCTAGAAAAGTAGAGACCACACAAACTTGTAATGTTTTAAAGTGTTTCATTTAAGTTGCCATCAATGTCAATGTCATTATTGAAATAACTTGGTTAGGTTCGGTAAAGTGAACTACAAATTATTTAAAATAAATTATTTTTAAAGATTTAAACTTAGTGTAGTGATAATAATAAGAAGAAATATATCTCTAGTACGATGGCCAAGTTTAAATTGAGTAAGTAAAGCATTCAATTGCCAGTTCACACTTTATTGTAAGTCATAACTCGAAAGAGCATGCGACAACAATGTTGATGATGATAATTTTATAACACCTTCATGCTTTTACTACCCAATATCCAGCATAGTTGATTAAATGTTGCGTATATTATATCTACCGTATCATTTACTGGCAAAAACTTCTACCTGAGTAGAGGTATAAGGTGGTCAATATTTCACAATAAGTAGTATCTATCTGTATCTTTACGTGCTAAGTATTTAGATTAATGAAAAACAATAATGTTCTCAATAAGTTTGCGCCATGTATTTACTGAATCCTTCACAATTCAACACATGCATAACCTTCATTTATGTGTGCTATTTAGTTAGCCTTTCAAAGAATAACTTATGAATGAAACTAAACTAAACTATTAATTCCCTCAGAGAAACCATCAAAGAGGCAGCCGGCTCGTCTCCGCTACAAAATAGAAAAGAAAGTAAAAGATCACAACAGAAAATTAAAGAAACAAGCAAAGAAGAATCCTAAATCAAAGAAAGCCAAGCCCATACAGATTCCTAATGGTTGCCCGTTCAAAGATGACATATTAAAGGAAGTAGAAGCTGTCAAAAAACACAAGGAAGAAGAGAGACAGAAAAAGCGAGAACTAGCTAAACAAGAGAAACAAAAGAAAAAGGAAGAAAAGAAGGGTGGAAATGTTAGTATGGGCACATTGGTAAGTTATTAACTCATTTCTGTATTTTCATGCTAAGAAAACATGTGTAGGCTCTGATCATCTGCCTAGCCTTTTGTCAACTATGTTAGGCTTAGGTTAAGATGCAGCTGAATACCAGTATTTTACTTAGACTGACTGCCTATCTGACCTTCATAACCTAGTTACTGGGCAACATGATACACCCCTTTTTTTGTTTTAATCCACTTCGAAAAAGGAGGTTCTGTATTAGACCTGTATGTATGTATGTCCGCGATTTTCACAAAAATGAATAAACCAATTTTTATAATTCTCTAATGTGATCTACATACTTTCGGGAAGGTTTTAGTTTAGTATATAATACATTTGGTAATTATTCTTATGTACGTTTTATGCATAAATGTACTGCATCTCGGGCATTTCAATGTGAATTGTGATGATTCTTCTAGTCGGTGTCTTCAATTCTTCAATGCACTAGTGTTAATTGAATTTGTGTGGGGTAGGTACAACTAAAAAGTGAAAAATAAAGTTAGTTGTTTTTTTTTTGCAAAAAAGTTTTTTATAGCTAGTGCCCAGTAGTAACTAGTAATCTATGGGCGTTTTATGTCTGCTGAACATACAATTTTTCTTCCTTTCTTTATTGTATCTTCTCTATTCATAATTTACAGGTAGAAAATGCACAGGCCAGAGGCAAAGTCCATGATGCGTTCAAAGGTGATGAGCCCACAGATGATGTAGAGTTTGGCAAAGACAGAAAAAAGGAGAACTCACTCAAGACTTACTACAGAGAGTTTAAGAAGGTTATATCCGAAGCTGAAGTTATCTTAGAAGTTGTTGATGCCAGAGATCCTTTAGGTGAGGAAATTATTGATGTATTTTGGTGTTTTTGTTGATTCTGAGAAAAGAAAATTAAATCTTCATTCTCTCCCCTGAACCATATAAAACGCTTTAAAAGATGGCACATACTGGAACTCGATCGAAGGAACTGATGTGTTCCCACATGTAGATTTGAGACCATCAAAACAATTCCACCCTAGTAACCGCACCAACAACCACCACATCTAATTATGGCTAAACAGCTGATTGTAGATAAAATGGAAATTAAAAAAAACATATCCCAATTTATTTGGAGTCGGCGCATATGTTACTGGCAAAATTGGTTCCTGTATAATTTTAAAAGCCATTATTGTAGATATTTTCACCTAATTTAACTAAGAGATTAAGGAGTTTGGTGTGTCTTATTTGTATCTATGGTCCCACCTATTAACAGTTAAACCTAAAATATTCAGGCACACGCTGTTCTCAAGTAGAAGAAGCAGTCCGAGAGTCAGGCAAGCGTCTAGTTCTAGTTCTGAACAAAGCAGACCTGGTTCCCCGCTCCAACCTCGAAGCTTGGCTCAAATACTTGCGCCGGACAGCCCCCTCAGTACCGTTCAAGGCTTCTACTCAAGACCAACAGCATAATCTTGGAACGAGGAAGATGAAACATGTTGTTAAGGACAAGCAGATGAAAGGTAATTATTAAATTTGTTAAGGCTACGCTCGCCTAGTGGCGCCCTCATAGTTTGTTTGGTTATTTCTTTTATTTTAGAATGAAAATGCGTATCAAATTATCAATCGGAATCGGTTTCATTTTGACAGTACAACAACATTCATTGCGTAATTTACGTGTTCAGCAGACACATTTTTCGAACTTATGAAGCAATGGATTAGCAATTTGCTTCAAAATGATTCCGATTCTGATTGATAGTGTGTTCGCAATTAGGGTGCAGGTTTTTTTTTTATAAAACAACAACTTCTACTCTATTACCAATTATGTATATTGAAAACATGGAGTAAGTTTGTATGAGTGGCCAATAAACCTTCTTTGAAAGATACTATCAGTTGGTGAAGACTTCAATTTTGCAATTTGAGATTAGAGGTAAAGCTGTCATTCAGATTGTTTTTATAATACTTATGTACAGTCAACAAAGGAGTTAAGTATACAGGAGCGTCGGATATTGTTGAAGTTTACTAAGAAACCGATGGATATTATCGAATAAAATTTTAGTTTATTAATAGAAAACAAACAGCTCATTTATTAAATTAAATTTTAGTTCAGAACATCCATCGGTTTCTTAGTAAACTTCAACTATATCCGACGCTCCTGTATACTTAACTCCTTTGTTGACTGTACCTATCCAGTTGCACAAAACTCGCAAAATCCCTCGATAACTCGACGACGAGTCTACCTTTCACAACAATCAATATTCATAACACCTTATTCTCGATTCCCAGGCTCAGCATGCGTGGGCGCAGAGTTAATAATGAGTCTGCTAGGCAACTACTGCCGCAACAAGGGCATCAAGACGTCCATCACAGTGGGTGTGGTCGGTCTGCCCAACGTGGGCAAGAGCTCCATCATCAACAGTCTCAACAGGTCTAAAGCTTGTAATGTTGGAAGCACACCAGGAGTTACCAAGTAAGTATTGTTTGTTTCTTTAGGAACTAACAAACTATTTAGATGAAATTTGGTATAGACCAAATGTCATCTAAATCGGTTCAGCAGTTTAAGCGTGAAGAGGTAACAGACAGACACTTTCGCATTTATAATATTAGTATGGATGGATGTCTAAGTATGTTTTGTCAAGTCGTATAAATCGTACGAAGCATGAGCGGTAGTGTGGAATAAAACGAACCTTCTTTCAGCCAATAAACAATTAACCCATCTTCCATCCATTCCAGACAAATGCAGACAGTTCAGCTAGACTCTAAGATCAAGATCCTGGACAGTCCCGGCATAGTGTTCCACTCCGGACCAGAGAGCGACTCGTCCGTGGCGCTAAAGAACGCGGTGCGTGTGAGCAGCTTGAAGGACCCTGTCACACCCGCGGCTGCCATCTTGCAGAGAGCTAACAAACAAACACTGACCGAGCTTTATTGTATACCAGACTTTAATACGCCACAGGTAAGCTATTCTTTTAGTTTAATACGCCACAGGTAAGCTATTCTTTAGTTTAATACGCCACAGGTAAGCTATTCTTTTAGTTAAATATGCTACAGGTAAGCTATTCTTTCAGTGCTAAATAAACATCGACGTTGTGTCTGTTAAAAAACAGTTTAGAATAATTAAACAAATGGCGATAACACACAGTTTTTAAAATGTAGATACATCCATACTAATATTATTATAAATGCGAAAGTGTGTCTGTCTGTCTGTCTGTCTTTTACCTCTTCACGCTTAAACCGCTGAACCGATTTATATGAAATTTTTTATAGAGATAGTTTGAGTCCCGGGCAAGGACATAGGATTATTTTTATCCCGATATTCCCACGAGATCGACAATTGTGCGGGTGAAACCGCGGGGCGATGCTAGTACTTAATAAAAATGTTTTATTCTATTGAATAATATAAATTATGAATTATGAAAAATATAAATTATGAATATTTATTTCAGGAATTCTTCGCGCACCTGGCATCTCGTATGGGTAGGTTTAAGAAAGGTGGTGTGCCTGATCAGGAATCTGCTGCCAGGATACTCCTAAACGACTGGAATACCGGCAAGGTAAGACTTGTGTCTAACTAAAGACCTTTCGGCTATAAATAGTTCCCAAAAATAGGCGTATACAGGGTTATAGGTAAAACATTAACAACCTCTTAAGAGGTCATTGTACTCATCATTATAAACAACTTTTACTATGGGACCAAACCTTAAATCGCGAAAAAAAAATCCGCTGTTCCCTACATTTATGTTCGTTTAACTCGTCAAAATGTAGGGAATAGCCGATTTTTTTTTCGCGTTATTTCTTAATTCATTTGTAGAATAACATCGTTTTTCCAGCAACCATAATTTTAACTTTATAAATAAAATAATGTAATTATAGTTGTCATGCTGGCGACTGGTCTCCAACCAGCCCAGCTTTTCTATTTGCAGGATCATCAATCTGTTTCCTTCATTATCAAAATTCAATATACATTTGCCTTTTTCCGTCATCAGGTCAGATACTTCACCCTGCCACCAGAGACTCTCGATTCAGATATCCACGTAGACGCGAAGATTGTATCAACAATAGCCGCAGAGTTTGACATCAACGCGTTCGAAGCCATGGAGACCGAAGCTATCAACGAACTCGCCTCGCACGATACTGGAGTTGAAGGGATCACGGTAAAAATCTTGTTGTTTATTTAAGAGCCTATACTACCTCAGCTAAAATTCACTCTTTATCTCGCGCGCACGATACTGCTGGCGGACTGTGTGAAAGCGAGACAGAGTGCGGTGCTGGGCGGGAGGCAGCTGCCAATAGTTTAGGTATTTGCTTTTTACGGTACAAATAAAGGTAATTCAAAAAAACTAACTAACATAAGACCTGCTTTATAGTTAGTTCAGTTAGTATGCAAAGTTTCATGATCTAATTTGAAGTATTTTTTGAATACCAGCGGTTTATTGTTCGGTTTGGAGGTAACTTTAGATTTTTTTTCTATCGAGAAAAATTTATGGAATCGTGTTTTCGTCTAACATAAGACCTTACATTAATCCTCAACTTTAGCATATATTTATTTCAAAATTAATGCTGCGGAATTTTCGACATAACGGAGGATCATGCTAAGCCATTTGAGGTAGTATAGGCTCTTAAGAGTTTATTTTGCATGGTAGGTACAGAGATTGTGTCGACAATAAAGGAGCTAAAGAGATCATAGTAAAGTAATATTTCGAGTTTAAGACCTTAAATGTAAGAATAGAATAGAATAGTTCTTTATTTGCACAGTAAGTTGGTACATGTTACAGATGTTAAGTTTAATAAAATGATCCAGGCCCTGCAGTCTCGACATAGATAGCAATCGCTTTACGACCGAATTCGGTCGCAAAGTCCTATCGATCCGGATTTAGCGATATTTGGTAGTCTCGACTCTCAAAGTTATCGATTGTCATCGGTATCTTACCGAAGTTTGTCGCAAACTTTACGATTTTCGTAATGTTTACGAATATATTTTGCGAGCATTTTTGACAGATGTAGAGACTTGCGTTTGTCGTAAGGATCGTTAAGGCTAGCGATTATTGTCGGTATTATTTAGCGATCGGTAGTTTGCGACAGCGTCGCTATCTATGTCGAGACTGCAGGCCCAGTACTAACTACCTTAACTAAGGCATGCAAACAGTTTTAGCTACTTATAAAGAACATTAATATATTATCTATTATTGCATTCAATCAAATCAATATAACCATTACCATGTCAAGATGAAATTCAGTACATTATTTGAAATAGGCATTACAATAATAATGCCAAAGTTTAATAAAATAGGATTATAAATTCGTCAAGTTCGAGGTCAATACAGTTAAATTAAAAAGAGAGAGAGTAATAATAATATAATTAAAATAATAATAATAATATAAAAAATAATAATATAATTTGCAAGGTTAATAAGCACACCAAAATCTTTGAGGTCTAGGTGGTCAGAAAATAGAGGTCTTCAAAGTGCGGAGCGACTGCCTATCTGACCTCCACAACCCAGTTACTGGGTAATACGATACCCCTTGGTAAGATTGGTTGTTAGACTTTCGGGCTTCTGTCTACCCGTAACGACTGTCAAAGATCCACGAATGACAGCCGGGACCAACGGCTTAACGTGCTTTCCGAGGCACGGAGGGGTCACGGTATGTAAAGATGGTTACCCCTCCACGGCCCAGCCAACCGTAGCTTAACCTGATCGACCTGTGCGGCCGTTATTATTTAACTACGTTGACAACTGAAACATAACACCAATATATTTCATACGCAGATTTCAAGCACAGGCCCAGTGAAAGCAGCTTTACAAGATGACATGCAAGTAGACGAGGAAGATTCCAGTCTGCTCCCAAAATCAGTGAACATACGAGCGAACAAACAGGACAAGAGGACCAGATCAAGCGAAAAAACAAAAGCAGACCCAGAAATGCTCATCGAAGGAAACACGAAACTAAACCAGTTAAGGAAACAACAATTTAAGAAAGATAAAAAGAAAAAAGCGAAGAATGAGAAGCAGGCCATCCAATTAGCTGATGTTCTAGAAAATGTGACGATTACAAGTTATAAAAAGAAGGATGAATACGATTTTAAAGAAGACTTTTCGCTTTAAGTTGGTTGTGTTCGGTTGGCACTCGAAATTCTGGTTTTTATCGCGTCTGTTGAATTTTAGGATCGCTTTTGAGATGTAATATTTTTATTCGGGATATGTTTAGGTATTATTTACCTATGAATGTTCCCATACTTTTCCATTTAAGTTTGGTGAATAAGTATTGAAAAACACGAAGTTGTAAAAAACCATGTTGGTGACTGAAAAGAAGGGTTATTGACTGATAACTCAACATATTTAAAGGTGGATTAACAAATGCATAATTATTTGTAGCAAAAACTAAAATTTGCATACTAATAAAAATACTTAAACTTTGTTTATGTATATGTCGCAGCCAACTGGTTAAATTAGCCATTTAGTTAACCGCCTGGCTTTTGGAAGTAGTGCTCGCCTCGCTTCGCTCTGTTACTGCGAACAATTCGGCTCGCGCGTGATTGGTTACAGGTCCAACCTAAAATATAATAGAATATCATTCAGGCCGTTAGTTTGAACGGCCGCCGTTTAGTTAAAAGGCTAGGCGATTAACTAAACGGCTAATGAAACCAGTTGGCTGCGACATGTACAACAAAGGACTCAACAAAAGAGATAAGTATGCAGGATCGTCGGATATAGTTGGAAGTTTAGTAAGAAACCGATGGATGTTCTCGAATTTATTAATAGAAAACAAACAGGTCATATTATTATAACAAATTAAATTTCAGTCGACAACATCCATCTCTTTCGTACTAAACTTCAATTATATCCGACGATCCTGCATACTTCACTCTTTTGTTGACTGTACATACATAAACGCACGCCTCTTCTTATGTGGTAGGCAGAACCTTCAGAACGCTACCTGCTACGATCCTTGCATTCTCCTTTTTCTTCCTTCTCGTTATTTGTCATTCTTCTTTTTCCTTCCTTTGTTTGTCATGAGAAACTAGAATTTCGCGGACCAATCAGGAGCTTTCCTAAAGCCACGTCATATTTTTATAAAATAAGTTATTCAATAATGTTTGAAGTACATGTGGTACTACGCTATTTGTCGAGCTGTTTTTCAAGGACTCAATAAAAGTAAGTGCAAAATTATTGTCATTGTAATAAGACCTACATTACCTTGAACGGTATTTACTCAAGTATTTGTCACGGTTATCTGTAAACTTGTTGAGTAATTAAAGACGTATTACATATAAATTGGGGTTTTAATATATTTTTGGTATTTTCTGGCTAATTTGTTGACTGATAATTATTCAACTGAAGTTATGCAAACAGAACACTCGTTTTGCTGAAATTGCATCGCTAAAAGAAAATTTAAAATTCACTGTCATTCTAGTTCATCATCATTTCAGACGAAAGACGTCCACTGCTGGACATAGGCCTCCCCCAAGCACCGCCACTTTTTTTTTTTGCGGATGGGAAATCCTGAAATGACCCCCGCTCTGGGCGGGGCGGGAGTGTCAGACTCTTACTGACTAAATCCCACCAGTGTTCCTTCCTTAGCCCTTAATGTGTTCCGGGCCAGCGGTAACCCTTTCGGACAATCCCGCTGACCTTCTGAACCTCTCTTGCGTTGAAATTTTTTGTCGGTTATTAAAAAATATACCTATTTGCCGTAGGTATTGCATCTATACTAATATGTATTGTAAATTCGAAAGTAACTCTGTCTGTCTGTATGTTTCCTTTTCAAGCCTAAACCACTGAACGGATTTCGATAAAATTTGGCAGAGAGATAGATTGTATTCATTTGCATTTTTTCCCAACGTAGTTGGGAAAAGGCTAGGCAGATGATGATGAGAGATAGATTGCATCCCGGAGAAGGACATATTTGGATAGTTTTTATCCCGATATTCCCACGGGTTCGACACTTATGCGGGTGAAACTGGGGGCGCTGCTAGTAACCATATAAGTTGTGTATATTTTTGTAATCATCTTTTAAAGCCCTTTATTTTGATACCCCACTCGATAGGTTTTGAGAAAAAAAAATTTTTTTTGAAGACAACATTGCGCCAAAAATCAGCCATTTTAATTTTTTTTTCAATTTTGGTATACCCAGTGTCACTCGCACAATTAAGACGAATCTAACGGCACCTCTCAAGCTGAAATCGATCAAGCCGTTTAGGCTACAGATCGTGCCAAAGAGATATACATATAGTCGCCATATAGAATTTTCACTAACGCCAATGTCTTTAGTGACACTCGCCGGCCGGACTAACAGGAATCGACGTGTGAATCATAAAAAATCGGCCCAGGCGTTTGGTCTGTATAGTGCTTTAAAGGAACATACATACATACTTAAGCTGATAAACACATTACCACTCCTTTGCGTCGCGCAGTCGGGTAAAAATAACTCTTGTGTAGGAAATCATGACGTTCTATAGGCAGAAATGGCACAAACAAAAACTGTTCAATTGGAACACGTCAGATCTCGGGCTACTAATGAAACGATATGCATGACGGTAAAACTACAATAATATACGAGTTAATTACTTTATTATCAGCCAAATTAATATGTTACTGATGTGGTTGTGGTTTGTTATAGTAGGTAATTAAATGATAATATTTTATAAATAAATGTATGCCTAAACATGGAATACAGCGGTGCTATTCTGTGAAAATCGCAACGTGAAAATGTAGGTGAAGTGAGCGTGGAGTGAGCTGTCAATAGTGAGATTTTAACAGCCGCTCGATTCTGTAAAAATCTAACCGTGAAAACTTAGGTGAAGTGAGTTTGATTTTACAAGGAATTGACAATATTGACAGCTCACTCCACGCTCACTTCACCTAAGTTTTCACGGTGAGATTTTTACAGAACAGCACCGCTGAATCGACCGGCTGGAAACAATATCTACCTCAGCACACGGAGCATGTAGGTTAACACTCAGCACGTGTAGCGTGACCGCCGTAGAAACGGGTTTTGTCGACGGAAGAATAGTGTTACGGACGCCGAGCTCGCCATAGAATTAAGTGTAAATAGTGATATTATGTAAATCTAGTGTGTATTATGTTAGGAATTATGTACCTTGATCATAGGAATAAGTTTATGTTTAAGGAAATGTTTGTGATTGGTCACGGAGTCTTGCCTCCGACAGGTTTCGACAAGTCGAAACCTGTCGGAGACCGGTCACGAGCCAAACGAACCGGATTGGTGCGTCGCCTAGAATTTCGATAGTTAACACAATAGTGTACCCACTACTTGCGCCCATGTGCTGGGGTATAATAAGGGGCGCCCAATCCGGTTTCGATCGTAGTCGTTCGCCGATTGTACAGTACAGCTGATCTCTGAAGAATAAATAAGAAGAAAAATTGGAGTTTTAATTAAGAACCTGAAGAACCACATACAGTCCACACCACCGATACAGTCTGACCCCTACAGTTCTGGTCCTGTCGAGCCGGATTAAGAAAGGACTCTGCGACTTGGAAGAACAAATTATTCGTGAGTGAACCAGTAATAACTTACCTGCATATCTCTGCTGTATATCTCTGCTGTATATCTCTGCTGTGTATCTCTGCTGTATATCTCTGCTGTGTCACTGTGCGCCGTCAACCGAACGCGATGGTAGTCACCCGTAGTCAAAGTGACTTAGCAGAAATGGAAGAACAGCGGCGAGCCCTAGAACGAAGGGACGAAGAGATGCTAACATCGGTACGTCGCAAGGAAGCGGAACGAATAGAACGAGAGCGACGACGACGACTATCGCTTGATCCACCGGCGTCACCTCAAGTCGACAGTGTGGCCGGACCCACTACCGCCGCAGACATCGCTACAGCGGGACCATCGTCAGAACAGCGCCGTAGGTCGCCGCCGCGGTCAGTGAGATCAAACACAAGCGTGACTACGCGGCTACGATTGGCCGAACTTGAAGCGGCCGAGAAACTAGCAGCCATCCAACGAAAGGAGCTGGAAATTGAAGCAGATCTAGTGAAGAAGAGACTGGCCGCCGAGGTCTCCGTGATCCAAGAAGACCAAGAAAGCGTCCATGAAGATCTACTTCAAGAGGAACACCAGCACCAGAAGGTGGACCAATGGCTGCGTACCCACCCCATCAGTACACGGGGGGAGGGGGACGCGAACGCAGAAACCAAAGAAAACAACGCGAAGCAGCAACGATTTGATGTGCCACGAGGAAGGTCGCCGACGCCAACGAGAGCCAGAAACAGCATCGACCAGTTAGCTGCGACCCTGGAGAAGATGGCCAGACCACGACTTCGGCACACAGATCTACCGACTTTCTCTGGTGCAGTCAGTGAGTGGTTACCGTTCAAGGCATCCTATTACGACACGACCAACATGTACAACGTGTCACCGGCAGAGAACCTCCAGCGACTAAGAAGTTGCCTCAAAGGCGAAGCACGAGAAACAGTAGCAGCTCTTCTGCACGCGGCCACAGAACCGGACGCTGTAATGAAGACGTTGGAGCAGTGCTTTGGCCGACCAGAGGTAATCATAGACAAAGCGCTGGACGACCTGAAGAAGATGCCAAAACCTAGTGCCTCAGCCAGTGACCTAAACAGTTTCGCGATCAAGATTCAAAATACGATATGTGTGTTAAAGACAATCGACCGCAAGGGGTACCTCTATAATCCCTTGCTAACCCGGGAAGTGCTTGAAAAATTAAGTCCCCATCTCCGATCCCGGTGGTGCGACTTTGCCTGTGACAACGAAGGAACAGCTGAGCCAGAAATAGTGATGCTATCTCGCTTCTTAATGCGTGAAGCGGATAGGGCGTTACGATACACATACGCCCCGACAACGAGCGCCGCGGCCGCACCACAGAAGAAGGAGACCAGGCCTGCTATAACACTGAAGAAGAAGTCCAACACAGTGTACGCCACGGTTGAAGAGACCGAAGAAGATCAGTGCCCCAGTTGTAAGCAAAGTCACATACTAACCCAGTGCCCGAAATATAAGGCAATGACAGTGGACCAGCGGTGGGAACTAGTGAAGGAACAAAAGATATGTTTCAAGTGCGCCCAGAAGAAACACAGACGCATCATGTGCAAGGCAAAACCGTGCGGTGTGAACCAGTGCCGCCGGCCTCACCACGCCACGCTGCATCAAGAAAGAAAAGAGTTGCCCGAAGTAAAGTCAGCAACTGAACATAAGTCTGAAGAACCACCCAAGGAAGAAGCGGTACTGTCGGTAGCAACACAACCAGCTGCCGAACCACGAACAGTCCTGCTGAAGATGTGCCCGATCATCGTCTCCGGACCACGGGGGGAGGCGAAAACATACGCTCTCCTGGATGAGGGAGCAACCATAACCCTCGTCGACAAGGAGCTAGCAGAAAGCATCGGGGCAGAAGGACCGTCGCAACCACTTCACCTGAACGGGGTCAACATGTCGCAACAGGAAACGGGCAGTCAGCTGGTGAACATTCAAATCAAAGGGCTGAAGAGCGACGAAAGCTACAAGGTCAAAGCAAGGACCATGAAGAATCTTCAACTTCACCAGCAGTCCATCCCGGAGACACTGTTAGACTACGAGCACCTAAGGGACCTGGCACCAGAAGAGGTATGCTACGAGAAGGCACGCCCTGGTCTACTAATAGGAACAGACCACTGGGAATGCATCGTGTCAAGAGAACTCCGAGTCGGCGGCCCCAACCAACCAGCTGCATCCCTAACGCAGCTCGGCTGGGTAGTGCACGGGACCGCACCACGAAACGTCATCATGAATGAAGGCAACGTGTTGCATCTCTATGAGAGCGACGAGCAGCAACACAACCACCAGCGCCTTCACGACTTAGTGGAAGCCCACTTCAAAATCGAAGCGCTGGGAATTGCGCGAGAACCACGCGTAAGTGACGCTGACCAACGAGCGACAGCCATCGTCGAAAGAACGATAAAGAAGATCGACGGTGGCTACGAAGTCGGACTGCCATGGCGACACGACAACGTCACCATGCCACCAAGCTACGGTGCAGCGCTCCGCCGATTAAGAAAAATCGAACAGAAAATGGACGCGTCACCTGACTTCGCCGAACAGTATAGTGCCCAGATCGACAACCTGCTGAGAAAGGGATATGCAGTGCCGTGCGATGGCACAGAACAGGCAAGTGCTGTCTGCTGGTACCTGCCCCACTTCGCCGTGCAGAACCCAAACAAGCCCGGCAAGCAGAGACTAGTGTTCGACGCAGCGGCAAGAAGTCATGGTGTGTGCCTGAATGACAGATTACTAGAAGGCCCGGACCTGCTGCTGTCATTACCGGGAATCATATTCCGCTTCCGGGAAAAGGCGATAGCAGTCACTGCAGACATCCAGGAAATGTTCTTACGCATCAAAATAAGAACTGAGGATCAACCGGCACAGCAGTTTCTGTGGAGAGGCACCAACAGAACAGAGCCCCCGCGCCACTACAAAATGACGAGCATGATCTTCGGCGCAGCTAGCTCTCCATACATGGCCCATTATGTCCGTAACCACAATGCGGACATACACGGGCAAGACTACCCACGAGCGCTAGAAGCTATAAAGAACAGCCATTACATGGATGACCTGGTAGCAAGTTACGATGACCAGGAAGAGGCCCTGAAGGCAATACAGGAAGTGAGACAGGTGCACGCGGTCGCCGGGTTTACTCTGCGTGAATGGAGCACGAACGACGAAACAGTGCTACGCGACGTGCCTCGGGAGCTGCATGCCACCACACCCACACAACTGGGGGGAGAGAAGCCCGCGAGCAAGATACTCGGGCTGTACTGGAGCGCCGAACGAGACGAACTCGGGTTCAATACCTCAATGAACCGAGTCCCCGCTCCGGTACGAGAACGGAAGCGCGCGCCCACTAAGAGAGAAGCACTCAGCTCGGTAATGTCCATCTACGACCCTCTAGGACTGCTGAGCCACTTCACAATACGAGCAAAGATCATCCTGCAAAGTTTGTGGCGCCTCCAAATAACGTGGGACGAACCGATACCAGAAGAGGAGAACGAACTCTTCACAACCTGGCTCGCTCAACTCACCGACATCGCCCAGCTTCGACTACCTAGAAGCTACACGTCGAACAAGTACAAGGACATAGAACTACATGTCCTATGCGACGCGAGTGAACAAGCCTACGCAGCCGTGGCCTACTGGAGAGTAGTGAACTGCGACGACACAGTGAGCATCGTGTTGAACGCCGCCAAAGCCAAGGTGGCACCACGACAAGCGCAAACTATTCCCAGGCTGGAACTACAAGCAGCGGTCATAGGGGCTAGACTCGCTGACACCCTCCGAAAGGAACATCGCATGGAGGTGAGCAGAACGGTATACTGGACAGACTCTTCCACCGTCGTGCATTGGATAAAAAACGACATGCGACGATACACGCCATTCGTCGCGCACCGACTGGGAGAGATCGCCGAGCTCACCTCAAAGGAAGAATGGCGCTGGCTACCAACTGACCAAAACGTAGCCGACGACGCCACCCGACTTACCAACGCGCCGATCCACATAACCGATCGGTGGTTCCAGGGGCCTAGCTTCTTACAACTACCCGAGGAGCAATGGCCCGGAAAAACGCCGCCTACAGAAGACGACGAGCAGGGAGTGTTGCACGTCATCGAGGAACCACGAGACAGCTGGCTACCCGACCCTGCCCGCTTCTCCAAATATGAAACGCTAGTAAGAACGGCGGCGAGAGCCCTGGCGTTCATCGACATGTGTCGACGAACCGCTACGAGACTAGAACACAGACACATCCAGCACGCCGAGAAAGAACTCCTGCAGCAAGCACAGCGGGAAAGCTTCAGCGAAGAGATGAGGCGGATACAGTCAGCCCGTCCCCTCACAAGAACGAGCAGGCTGTACAAGCTGGACCCAGTGTTAGAGGACGGCCTCCTGCGGGTACGAGGCCGCATCGAAGCATCAGCAGCACCACAAGAGGCAAAGAAGCCAATCATACTGGACGGCCGCCACCGAGTTACGAAGCTTCTGGTGCTACGAGAACACTGCGCTGCAGGTCACGCCAACCGTGAGCGCGTGACCAATGACCTGAGACAACGGTACTGGGTCATACATCTACGACCTACCGTGCGCACCATTGAAAGAGAGTGTGCTTATTGCAAGAGACAGAAGGGGACACCACAGACGCCGGCCACGGGAGACCTGCCACACGCCCGCCTAGATCCCTTCCACCGCCCGTTCACTAACTGCGGGGTGGACTATTTTGGACCCATGATGGTCAAGGTGGGCCGTCGTCGTGAGAAGAGGTGGGGCGCCTTGTTCACATGTCTCACATGCCGCGCCGTACACATAGAGCTCGTCGCATCCCTTTCGACGGACTCTGCAATAATGGCATTAAGAAGAATGGCTGCGCGCAGGGGTTGGCCGCGGCTCATGTACTCAGATAACGCGACCAACTTCCGAGGGGCTGATCAAGAGCTCCGCAATGCCTACACCGAGTGGTTACCTGCCCTGAACGACGAGGGGCTGCAGCATCGAATGGAGTGGCGGTTTATACCTCCTGGCGCACCCAATCAAGGCGGCGCATGGGAAAGGATGGTACGCTCCGTCAAGGCGGCCCTCAAGGTCACCCTACAAGAGAAGGCACCTGCTGAAGAAGTCCTCAGCACGCTCCTCACCGAAGCAGAGTTCTCCATAAACGCACGACCCTTGACCCACGTCAGCGTAGATCCGAACGATCCTGAGGCCCTGACCCCCAACCACTTCTTGTTGGGGTCTTCAAACGGCCTGCCTACGACGGGGCCGTGCAAAGAGGACGACCGACGAACATGGCGAGCTAGCCAAGCGCTCGCCGACCACTTCTGGCGGCGCTGGCTACGGGAATATCTGCCCACACTAGTACCCCGCGGCGAGCCGAAGAATAACGCGAGACCGCCGCAAATTGGTGACGTGGTTCTGGTGGTCGATAACACGCTGCCCCGGAACACCTGGCCGATGGGGATCGTCGAGCGCACGCACCCTGCAACTGACGGCAGCATTCGTGTGGTCGAGATACGGACCAGGACCGGAATCTTCCGACGACCGGTGAGCAAGCTCGTCGTCCTGGAGAAGAAGGAAGAGGCTTCGCGAGCTACGCCGGGGGGAGAAATGTTACGGACGCCGAGCTCGCCATAGAATTAAGTGTAAATAGTGATATTATGTAAATCTAGTGTGTATTATGTTAGGAATTATGTACCTTGATCATAGGAATAAGTTTATGTTTAAGGAAATGTTTGTGATTGGTCACGGAGTCTTGCCTCCGACAGGTTTCGACAAGTCGAAACCTGTCGGAGACCGGTCACGAGCCAAACGAACCGGATTGGTGCGTCGCCTAGAATTTCGATAGTTAACACAATAGTGTACCCACTACTTGCGCCCATGTGCTGGGGTATAATAAGGGGCGCCCAATCCGGTTTCGATCGTAGTCGTTCGCCGATTGTACAGTACAGCTGATCTCTGAAGAATAAATAAGAAGAAAAATTGGAGTTTTAATTAAGAACCTGAAGAACCACATACAGTCCACACCACCGATACAGTCTGACCCCTACAAATAGACAAAATGACAGATTGTCGAAAGATTTGTATTCTTCCGTCGATAAAACGTCGTCATGCTACGCGTGCAGGATGATAAATATCACACGAAAACTGCTTCTATGTCCTCGGCTGATCATTATTTTGAATACCTATAAATTAATTATCATTCCTCAATTTTATTAGTCACCTAATCACCCACTTTTGTATTAATTAAATTATTTGTTCATAGTATTAGCTGCATCGTTGGTCTAGTCATCGCGAGACAAGCAAGCGCGACTACTAAACGTGGGATCCTAGGTTCGATTCCCAAATTGGGGGATGCTTATTTGGGTTCTCCATCAGGAAATTCTCAATAGTAGCTCGGAGCCCTTGATGGCAATAGGCTTGCATTTGAACATAACTGGCGAAACATTGCTGCACAATGCACTATTCTTCGCCACCTACCTTGGAATACCTACAGACAATTAAGATGTTATGTAATGTTAAATACTTTTTCTATGACAAATTATGAGCAAGTTACAATACCTACCTGCATCTCCTACACATTTTTAAGTAGGTAGGTATGTACAACAACAGTTAATACGTCATCAATCTTTGCTCGATTGTCTCAGTTGTCCGTATGAATACCGGAAACTGCAATAATGTAGGTAAGTATAATGTCGCTCATTGTTTTATCAGATAAATCGTTCGCTGATCTAGAAGTTTCGTGCGGACTGGCTGGTAAGGAAAGTACCACCACTAGTAAAGCTTACGACAAGGGAAACAAATGAATAAAACGCTACATAAACAAGGTTAATTTGGCGCGTGAATAATCGGAACTAACGCCGCGCCGCCATCTTGATTTTCAATACAATGCAAAAAAAATATAACGTCAACAAATATTTACCTACCTACCAACAACGCCCTTGAGTAAATGATTTTAGGTAGAGTACCTTGAACTCTCGGTCATCTCGGTGGAGCAGACGAGTCCTGAAGTTGAGACCGCGTATCGGCAAGCGATAGTATGGGACGCCCCCCAGCCAGATGGACGGACGATCTAAAGAAGGTGGTTGGGACCAAAGAGAATTCGTCGTTGGCTGGGACGGACTGGATGCGGAAGGAGGAGGACAGGGTGTTGTAGCACTTGTAGCGCAGCCTGGGAGAGGCCTATGTCCAGCAGCGGACAGCAAATAGGCTGAGTTGATCCTTGGACTCCTAGGATCCACCTAGATCCTAGGTATAAGGATGTAGGTACCTGCATGATTGTTTACGCTTTCAAACACGGCGACCTCTTGTCACGGGATTGTCCGATGATGATGAAAAAACTGGGACAATCCCAACAAAGACCGTGAAAAACAATAACATTAATAATAATGGCTAACAGCTTATAGTTACCAAGTTATTCCTTATCGCATGTGAAAAGGCTATCTTTCACGGTATCACTACCGAGGTCACCCGATCATTCCCAAATACTACCTATTTTTTTTTTTCTGAAAAATAAAGAAGAACGTACACTTCGTGTAGACTCACCCCCACCCCCTCTATCTACTCTACTGACGCGCACTGAAACTTCATTGTCCTACTTACCTAACCCTGGCACTAAATGGTGGTCGGTGGGTTTCCTAAAATTCATAAAGGGATTACCTAAAGATGCAGCCTGCATGGCACGGTGCCTAGGCTCCTGTCTCTACAACATGTTTCACTCCAATCTTTATGACAAGTCATCATCATCATCATTTCAGCCGAAAGAAAGAAGAAAGAAAGAAAGAGTATTTGCGACTCGTAGTCGTACAGGAAGATCACAAACTAAACTAAACACAGTAAAATAAAAATCCAAGTTATATAAAAAAAAAAGTAACAAAAGGAAAATGAAACAAAGTCCTATACGAGGCCAAAAGGCTCTTTCTCAGCATGATCCTGCGACATTTAAAAAAAATAAAGGTTGCAGCGCTGGTATTCTGATAGGGCCCGCCGACGTCCACTGCTGGACATAGGCCTCCTCACCTCCACTTTTGTGCTTCTCGCATTCAATGAGTTCCTGCGGCCTTCACAAGGCGGTCGGTCCACCTTGTGGGAGGCCTTCCAACGCTACGTCTTCCGGTACGCGCGACAAGTCATAGCAGGTGGGAATGAAAGAAGAATTTGCCGGGCAGCATTCGACCGCAACCGACTTACCAAAGATACCTATAATGTGGTTTCCATACTGTATGAAAATGAGCCGTTCCAATCCAAGACCTAACACAAATACAATTAATCTATCGATCTAATCTAGGTTTGCGTCGCCTACATAATAAGCGATATCAAAAATTTATGTCAAGAGCAGGTCCATACGGCAATAAAAAAACTGGCCAAGTGCGAGTCGGACTCGCACACGAAGGGTTCCGGTTCCGTACCACAAGGCAAAAAGCCGAAAAAAACACGTTTGTTGTATGGGAGCCCCCCTTAAATATTTATGTTATTTTGTTTTTATTTTAGTATTTGTTGTTATAGCGGCAACAGAAATACATAATTTGTGAAAATTTCAACTGTCTAGCTACCGCGGTTCTTGAGATACAGCCTGGTGACAGACAGACGGACGGACGGACGGAAGGGCGGACGGACGGACGGACAGACAGCGAAGTCTTAGTAATAGGGTTCCGTTTTTACCCTTTGGGTACGGAACCCTAAAAAGTAAAAAAATGTTAGACTGTAGGTATTGACCTAATTGTTTAATTGGATAGTGTAGGTAACCTATAGGTACCTACCGATTGTTATTACAACTATTCCAAATGGGCGAATGGTCATGAAATTGAAACCTACGGAATAGATAGCTAAATAGGTAATCCGTGGATCAACCGATAGACGATTTATGGCAGTTTAGGGCTATGCAACATAAATTTTCACCACATGCTATGTGGTGAAAATTTATTTTGAGTGTAATTTTTTTCTGCATGAATTGATATCAATTTCATTTTATTTAGTATAATATATTATTATCAATGTGATCGTATGCTATTTAAAAGCACGCAAGAATATAAAATATCTATTATTTATTATAAATAAAATTATAAAGTTGAAGAGTTTGTTTGGTTGAACGCGCTAATCTCAGGAACTAGGTACTGGTTCATATAACATCACGCTATGACCAATAGGAGCGGAGCATAAATAAAAATTGTTGCAAAAACGGGAAAAATTATTCCTCTTGAGAGCTTCGGCCGTTGCGTTACGCAAAAATCATGTAGGTAGGTATGACGCAATTCAAGTTCTAAAAAAACTGGCCAAGTGCGAGTCGGATTCGCACACGAAGGGTTTCATACCACAAGGCAAAAACGCCGAAAAAAACACGTTTGTTGTATGGGAGCCCCCCTTAAATATTTATGTTATTTTGTTTTTAGTACCTATTTGTTGTTATAGCGGCAACAGAAATACATAATTTGTGAAAATTTCAACTGTCTACCTACCGCGGTTCTTGAGATACAGCCTGGTGACAGACAGACGGACGGACGGACAGCGAAGTCTTAGTAATAGGGTTCCGTTTTTACCCTTTGGGTAAGGAACCCTAAAAAAAAGCACAATTGTTGACTTTTTTATGGTAGGTACAGGTAGGTACCTAATGAAATTTGTTCTAATTATTTGCGAAGGTGTTTTTATAAATACTAAATAAATACGTTATTGATCATCACAAGTATTTAATTCCCCTTGACATCATTTGATTTAAATGAATAAGTATCATAAGAGATCACAGTTTTAAAATAATGGAATATACTTATTTTAGTATAGGTAGGTAGGTTTTTTCCTCAAATTAACGCGGGTGAAACTGCGGGGCACAATTAGTCATAGATAAGGATAGAAATGGGACGCCCTGGATCAGGTATGGTAATACTTAGTACCTAGATCAGAAAAATAACCCGCCTAAATCGAACTGGCGATGGCGTGACCTTTTTAGATCTGGTCACTGTACGGTATTCCGATTGAGAAGGTTTTCAAGGTTTTGGTCTAATCCGTAAATCGATTAGATAGGTAGGTATCTATGTAAAAGGACTATAGGTATAGTAAGATACACGGTGGTCTACTGTGGTAGGTAGTTATAGTTACTCAAAAGGTATTTTGGTATTCTCCTGCATAATATAAATATTTAACTTAATTATTAATTGTTCAAATAGTAAAACAATAATGAAGGCCACATTACATACATTCAATACAAGTACAACAACTAATGTGAAGAGCCCACGACACGACGAATCCACGTCGTACTAGACAAGCACCTCTCTTTCCAACTGACGATGTGGTATATTTTTATCCTTCTCTTATGCTCTGTGCGGTAGTGATTGGCGGCTACGTTTACATTATCATTAATAGTATGAATGAACTTTCTCGATTATCGAACAGCAATAGTATTTACGCATAATAAACTATGATCATCTTTCAATTTTTTTTTTTTAAGCGTGGTTACATAACGATTAAAAAAACATTGTTCGAAAAACCAGAAATTAATGTGAGTACTGAAATGTAACAACCGGTGTTCATAATTTCCCGCCGTCTGAATCATTAATTTCATGTAGTGTGTTCAATTCCTATTTGCTAACTCCCAGCCAATAGCAGCTTTCCATCTGTCTGTCGTAATTTAACGTAAAACGTCATTTTGCTCCTACTCTCTCACTCCTATGCGAATTCACCGAATTCAAAAGTATCTCTGACTCGCTTCAGCATTACTCAATACATTGACGTTTACGCCCATCTCATTCGCACTTCATATGTTTGTGCTTAACAGAGCGAGATAAAACATTGCTGAGGCTTACAAACCGGTCGAAGTAATAATAGAGAATTCGCAAATTTTGAAGTTATTCGTGGCCAGTCCTTTGAACGTCGAGGTGCTTGTGTGAATCAAAAATGAAGTCTTTAGTGCTAGCTGTTGTCAGTTTACTGGCGATTTCATCAATAAATTGTGAAGTGTTCTTCGAGGAGACATTCCCCGATGGTAAGTTCAAGCATTTTATTCAAAAACCTTAATTTTGATCTGTGCCGGCTTGCCGCGTGTGCTATCGATTGTCTCCAAGATTATCGACAGCCGGTTTATTTTGGGGAGTAATGTGTTAAAACAGTACGTTTTTCATTTCAGACTCATGGGAATCCAACTGGGTTTACAGTGAACACCCTGGCAAAGAGTTCGGCAAGTTCAAGCTGACTGCTGGAAAGTTCTACAATGAACCGGAGGAAGATAAAGGTAGGTGGAGACCGGTCCCCTTCTAATGCCCCTTACTATGTAACATTCACGTTTGAGTGATGAATTAATTTTGTTGTGTGCAGATTAATGCACATAGGTAAGCATGTATGTATGTTTAATTATGTAGTAAATTACCCAATACTATGAGCGTGCAAAGGGCAATGAACTCAATCACACACAGTAAATTAACAGTAGGCCCGCGTCAGCGTCACAACACGCCATCCTCACTGCATCTCCTATACATTCCTGTTCTCCTGGTACTTGTCAGGTCTGCAGACGTCTGAAGACGCGAGGTTCTACGCATTGTCGCGCAAGTTCGAGCCATTCAGCAACGAAGGAAAGCCTCTGGTTGTGCAGTTCTCAGTGAAGCATGAGCAAGACATCGACTGCGGAGGTGGCTACCTCAAGGTGTTCGACTGCAAGTTGCAGCAGACTGACATGCATGGAGAGTCCCCCTATGAGATTATGTTCGGCCCTGACATCTGCGGTCCTGGTACCAAGAAGGTAAGAACAAAAAGTTTTTCATATTCTAAACTGAGCATTTTGAAAGCAATGACAAACAGGGAGGTCAAAACGTCTTGATTAAAGTTATAAAGCTACAGAAATAATCCCAAGACATTTATTACTTTTCATTTACTAATTTGCTTAATTATGTAAATGGTAATGTTAGGTAATATGCCAAATTAATGGCCCACTAAACTAGAATATCTGCTTAGCCTTTTCCCAACTATGTTGGGGTCGGCTTCCTGTCTAACCGGATGCAGCTGAATACCAGTATTTTACATGGAGCGACTGCCTATCTGACCTCCACAACCCAGTTACTGGGTAATACGATACCGCTTGGTAAGACTGGTTGTCAGATTTTCGGGCTTCTGACTACCCGTAACAACTGTCAAAGATCCACGAATGACAGCCGGGACCAACGGCCTAATGTGCTTTCTGAGGCCACTAAAGTAGAATAACCAGTTTCAATATCATGATCATTCTTAAGATGTAATGTCAAAAAGTTTTTTACATAAATACTTGCCTGTTTAGGTATAATCCTTTAATAGTCTGTTTCCATTGGGAAATAATAATATCCTATTGAATGAAGTTGTTGTCAGTCACAGGAAATAATAATTAAATAGTTCATGGTGTAGGTACATAATGTATAACAGTTGTTCACTTTCTATTATAAAGTACCTATGTTACTATGACATTACAACAGTACTGATGGATTTTATAGGTTCTTATCTGATTAGGACAATGGTTTTCAATTAGCTAGTTTTCATGGTGATTAATAGTTATTTTTTTTCATTTAGCATTGGTATAAACAAGTTAGCCAGCTAAGACAGGATTCAATAGTAATTAGAATAGAATAGAAATACTCTTTATTATGTACACCATATAAATTACAGACATAAAAATAGAAACTGTACATAGGGTGACACAATGGGCGGTCTTATCGCTAAAAGCGATAATTATTTTGTTCCTAATTGACTAGTATGAATTTATTAGGACTCAAGACTTAGATCTTTAGATTATAGGCAAACAATCACTAGTAGGTAATAGGTACTCGTATTTAATTTTATACCTATTATAAAACTTTTCTTAGAAAAGTCGTAAAGAAGTAAAGTTCACACACTACGATTGCATTGTGGTCTCTTTTAACCTAAATTAATGTTATAAATAAAGAAAAAAGGTTTGTTTTTTTAATGTTTGTTTGTTACGCTTTTACGCTAAACGGCTGAAGGGATTTGGATGAAATTTGGCACATGGGTAGACCATTACCTTGATTAGGACATAGGATAGTTTTTATCCCGATATTCTCACGCTATCGAGGCTTTGCGAGTGAAACTGCGGTGCGCAACTAGTTTTATATTTCGGAAATTTTCACTTTTATTAAACTTACCTTTACCAACACCCAAGTCAAAGGCATTAATAATTTCTACATAATACAATTCCATGTTCCAATGAATCATTAAAAATAATGACTGAAACATAGGAGTTTAGATTCGATTAGTCTTTTGATAAACATCTCGCGTTATTTTTAGGACGTAATAATGAATTAACTGAAAATGACCTTCGGAGTATTAATTAGATTAGTAAGTCAATAATAAAAAATGCGCCAGTTCCGCTATAATTATCGTGAAAGCTGGACAAACAGCATGGAGATATTATCAATATTTTACAAATATTAAAAAAGTCCGAGGTCAGCAAACATACATTTAACAAAAGAGTTAGGTATGCAGGATCGTCGGATATAGTTGAAGTTTAAGAAACCGATGGATGTTCTCGAATAAAATTTAATGTTATTAATAGAAAACAATCAGCTCATTTATCAAATTAAATTTCAGACGATAACATCCATCGGTTTCTTGCCTACTAAACTAACTCTTTTGTTGACTGAACCTATTTACTCTTGCTTTCCATCACACAACAGTAATGAGAATGACAAAAATGAAAGTATTGATATACTCGTCATATTAAATTAATTGAGAGATCGTTGGTTGCGTTTTTTATCGTATACTACAAGTTATCGTAGTTGGTCTCGTAAAATACTCGACAGATTTTGATGTAGGTAATAGCCTAATAGTTGATCTCGAAAAAGACTTAGGTAACACATTCTGATGCAGTTTCGTCATAATTTTAGCGTTTTCGCGAAAGTTTTTAATTTTAATAAACGCGTACAAGTAGCTCATAAAAAATAAAAAATCATTTCAACATTACTGATCAAACTTCATTAAAAATTCATGTGACCTTATGGACACGTCGAGTGGTCGAGTGTGCAGACTCTCGCATTATCGATTATCCCAGGCTCGACACTATTTGTACCTAGGTAGCGATATATTATTACACCTAGGTCATAAAAAAAAGTAATTTAAAAAAATTAAACCGACTTCAAAAAGAAATTAACTCAAAATTATGAAATAACTTTAATTTCGGAAGTCGGTGTCTTGGGATCTGTATTTTAGTTTTATGCCACCGACTTCCGAAATTAAAGTTATTTCATAATTTTGAGTTAATTTCTTTTTGAAGTCGGTTTAATTTTTTTAAATTACTTTTTATTTCGTAATTTTTAGTTTTTGCACTAGTATTTGACCAAGGTTTTGAGATGTTTTCCCTTTGACACTACACCCGTAGCTCTTATCAATAAGCCAGGCCGTCACACTTACACGTATTAGTCCATATCTTGAAAATTACTGAATCGATCTTGATGAAACTTGCACTGTTCCCTAAGTTGAAGAAAATGTAAGCCAATAAAAAAATGGTTACGATCCGATTAATAGTTCCGGAGATATGCGTGGACAAACATACATACATACATGCATACATACATACATACATACATACGTCTATGAAATTTTGTATATTTGTTTGGAAGCCCTAATAGATCATCATATGTGAATATAATGCAATTCCAATAATATTACATACATACGTATCGAATTGATAACCTCCTTTTTTTTGAAGTCGGTAAAAATAAAAACCAATTCAACATTAGTGACCAATCTTGGATATGGTGGGTGACACACGTCGAGTTGCTGAGTGCTTGCAGCCTCTAGCAATATCGATTACCCCAGGCTCGACACTATTATAGGATCGATATATTAACACCTAGCTAAAAAAAAAAACATTTCAACATTATTGATCAATCTTCATTAACAATTCATGTGACCTTATGGGGACACATGTCGAGTTGCCGAGTCCATGGAGCCTCTAGTATTATCGATGATCCCAGGCTCGTCACTGTTTGTACCTAGGTATCGATATATTAACACCTAGGTCATAAAAAAATAAAAAACATTTCAACATTAGTGATCAATCTTCATTAAAAATTCATGCGGCGATGTTGTCGAGTTCATACAGCCTCTAGCATTATCGATTATCACAGTGTTATAGGAATCGATATATTTACACCGCCCCCAACGTAACGTTTTGTAACAAATGTTCAATGAAGCATTGAATAGCTAGGATGTTGCATAACATTGGTATCCAACCGGCGATTTCACGAATCCGTTTATTGTCTGTCTGTAACAATTAGTTGGCAACACTAATTTGGTACTTACTCATTTGCTAATGTAATGAGCTATTTATCATTTGTTAATTTCTTAAATGGGATGTTTATGTTAGGTCTAAACTAGCAGCGCCCCGCGGTTTCACCCGCATAAGTGTCGATCCCGTGGGAATATCGGGATAAAAAGTAGCCTATATGTTAATCCGGTGTGTCAGCTATCTCCATACCAAATTTTATCAAAATTGGTCCAGCCGTTTGAGCGTGAAGTAGTAACAAACATATAAACACACACACTTACAAACTTTCGAATTTATAAAATTATGTATGGATTAGATAACAGGTATAAATTATTAACAAAAACTAGACAATTTTAGGGTCACTGACCAATTTTGAAATAAAACTTGCGCGTCTACCTCCCGTCTAATAAAATACGCAAATAAATAAATTATCACCTATAGCAAAAGTTCGATGGAACCTCATAGTTCGTCAACCTCAAACACGTTTGACAAACTTCCATCTCCTCTCTCTTTCGATCCTTAGTGCTAACTAGATCTTCCTTCTCCCTCAGGTTCACGTGATCTTCAGCTACAAGGGTAAGAACCATTTGATCAAGAAGGACATTCGTTGCAAGGATGACGTGTACACCCACTTGTACACTCTGATTGTGAAGCCTGACAACACCTATGAGGTGCTCATTGACAATGAGAAGGTTGAGTCTGGAGAGCTTGAGGCTGACTGGGACTTCCTGCCGCCCAAGAAGATCAAGGTAAGAAGCCATTTTGAATGAAGACTTTGTGCTAGGCAGGTCAAAATTTTACAACTAGAGATTCGAGCAAAATTGGCTGAAGATTTTTTGTGTCTATTTGGAGGTTTGTGTTTACGGAATTTAATAACATAAAAACCAGTCATAACAATTAATGAAACCATAATACCATGATGGTATATGCATTTACAGAATTTTGTCAAAAACATTAGTTTTAATAGGACTCTCTTCTAATTCTCTAACTTTCCTTCCCCTCAAAGGACCCCAAAGCCAAGAAACCCGAAGACTGGGACGAGAGGGCCACCATCGCCGACCCTGATGACAAGAAACCCGAAGACTGGGACAAACCTGAGCACATTCCCGACCCTGATGCCACCAAGCCTGAGGACTGGGATGATGAGATGGACGGCGAATGGGAACCTCCCATGATTGACAACCCTGACTACAAAGGAGTTTGGGCACCTAAGCAGGTAATTTTTGAATTTTGTATCAGGTTTTGGATGTAATTATTAATTCGTCGGCCATTGTTGAAACCGGTTCGTGCGAAGTGGCGTCATCGAAAATGTATCACTTGCTATGTAGCTTGAGCAGCAGCGACATAATTTTAACATTGAAAGGTCATGAAATAGAGCAGAGTTTGACGACACTACGAACGAACAAACTTTATTTTGACTATAGCATCATCAAAGATTACGATTCCGTATTTCTGTGTTGTACAAATTTGCATTTTTCGGCAATTAAGGCCAGAAAGAAGGATAAGTCAATAAGCTAAAATTATGTTTCACAAAAACGCCGAAAATTAGGAGCAATGACACGGAAATAACGAAGTTCCAAGTCATGTTGTCGACTTACGAGTTAAAAATAAGAAGTCGACTCGCTCCAATTTCAACAAGAGTATTTTAATCAATTGGAAACGGTTCCCTTTCTACACAATTTCTCTTATCTAAAAACTGCATTAAACACATTTACACCCGAAACGTTTAATTTCGCAGTCGCAACGTGTGGAATCTATTTAAAACTAAAGAAAGCATCATTGAGTCATTTGATGACGTCAGCTTCCTTAAAAGTCGCGCGTGACTGTTTGCATAACGTTCATAACGTATATTGACCCGCGTTACCGTTATAATGTGAAAATTTAACGTCTCATTGACTGGCGCGTACGCGTGTTACTACTATTCAGCAGTAATAGTTCAATAGACTTGAATTATTTACTTAGTAAGCCGAATGATGAATGCATCGGGATTTTCCAGTTTTCATGCGATTATCCACATTGAATTACAACCTAGTTTTAATAGATAAATTCGCTATTTGCAGATCGACAACCCCGCCTACAAGGGACCATGGGTACACCCAGAGATCGACAACCCCGAATACGTATCAGACCCCAACCTCTACAAACGCGACGAACTTTGCGCAGTCGGTCTCGACTTATGGCAGGTCAAGGCAGGCACCATCTTCGACAACTTCTACTTCGGAGATGACGTTGCAGAGGCCGCAGAGCGTGGTGAGGCCCTTAAGAAGAGGCTAGAAGGTGAAAAGAAGATGAAGAGTGAACAGGATGAGGTTGAGAGGGAGAAGGAAAAGGCTGAGAAGCCTGATGATGAGGATCTCGATGATGAAGATCTGGATGATGAGGCTGGTGAAGCTGCGCCTGTGGTGAGTTGACTTGCTTTTTATTTTCAAGCAACCTGTTTATTGCTAATAAGAAGGTTTTTTTGCAAGCCTAAAATCAAGAATATTTTTATATTCTATATATTATATATTATTAGACTGTCACAACAATCCACTCGCTATATATTATAGCTAGATGATTGTCGCAGTTGGTTTTTGTAGCCAAAGTCAAGTGATGCAATGATAAAAATCATAAAAAACACGCTTACCCAGAAAAGGAAGTAGCTACAACAAAGTAGCCTTACAAAGTGGCTTTACTGACCAATTTAGATGTACATTTTTTGTACTCGACTTCTTGGCATTATAATCGCCTTTGTTGCGTTTATAATTAGAATTATTTACAGAGTTTGAAGACTTAATACGTCTTAATTTATTGTTGACCTCCATTCTAATTAGGAACCGTCTTTGTTACAGGAGGACCACGATGAACTGTAAACTGTGTCAATGTGTGTGTAAAGACAATAAGTATCGTCGGATACATACGTGAGCGTGTGTTAGCGCGGGGCATGCCTGTGCGCATGCTGTAGTTCCAAAAACTTGAAGAACCCTTAGTCCATCATAGTGCGTTATAGTGTGTCTGTTCCAGTCTTCTATACAATATGTATGATAAATACCTAGCTGTAAAATTTAATTCATTATCATACTTATCTTACAATGCGTGTGCTGGCTCGAAATATTCCAAGTTGGGGTTATTAATATTTATTTTTGCGGACCCAACAAACTGTTTTTTTTTTTGTATAAAGGTTGCAATCACGCTCAGTTTTTATTGTATTAATGTTAATACGGCACTGTGTGTCGTCGAGTGCAGGGATTTATTGTACAGTGTTAGTTGCTGTAGCCTAAATTTTTTGTAAGAATTTGACTAATGTTGTAGAATAAATCTGTGAGTGAAAGTTTCTCATTTATGTTGTGAAACGAGTCTGATTAAAATTAATATATTAAATTTATTTTTGGTTTTATTTTTTTTTTGGCACGGAATTGGATGGTTTGAGTACCTATCGGCTGAATCTCGGTACAAGTTTTTCAAGTCGGCAAAAGCTGGTGCGAGTTGCACAGTCCACACCAAGTAGTATTTTTTCCCAAAACTATTATGAATAAAAGTTTGATGAATGATAAACGCGTGTTATATAAACTACCCTCTATAAAATATTTATTAAGTTCTTCTAAGATTTATTTGAAACAATTTTGTACTTCATAGTAGAATTTGCCCAGGTTTTACTCTAATAAACTTAACATTTTAATCAATCTTGTCTATAATTTAACAACAATAACAGCTGACTATGAGATAACCCCACGAAGAATAGTAAAATATTTACATTTTCTAAACCAACACGTGCAAAATGATTTACAATTTCAAACAAGTACATTGAATTTTAAAACATGTTGAGTATATTTGACAGGAACTTTATATAGCCAGAAATCATTCTATCCAGTGCGTTCCTAGAGCGTGGCTTCTGAGTCTGACCCTCGTTGCTTGGCCCCCATAGCACTGTTTAGAAGAGAAGACGCACAATCAGTATAAATAAAAAAAGTGGCACTCCAGGAGCGCCGACAGAAATGAAAACAAAACACAAACAGACTACTTTGCCATCACTCACTGTCCTATCGGATATACATTAAAATCGGGAGTACAAGGCGGTGTCGGCTACGGTAAAAGTGGCGCGAGTTCAATAGTTTTTTCTCATCTCAAAAAAGGCGCCTAGAAGTTTTCACTTCAAAAAATTTAAATTATTTACGATTGTTCAATTTTCTTTTGCTTTCATTCTAACGTCATCGCGTCAGTATCAGTAACATTATTCAAGTAACCTCGACGTAGCCTACTCATTCCTGTTAACTTAGTTCACCAATTTTCTACGAGATGTCGTGTCTTTAGTATAGGCGCCATCTATTGTTCATCATCATTATCATCTGCCTAGCCTTTTAACAAATATGTTAGGGTCGGCTTCCAGTAGCGCCATCTATTGTTAGCTGCTCTATATTTCGTCTAAGCTCAAAAAGCGAATTTTCATTCAAAGTTTTTAACTCTATTTATTTTAGACTTACTCCAATCGGCGATAACTGAAACATAAAAATAATTAGATTAGTAATACAACGTAACTAGTTACATTGTATTAGTAGAAAGTTGAATAGTGCCTTAGATGTCTGGTAGGTACCTACCTCCATTTGGGTCACGTAAAAAGGGGAAATTCAGTCAAATATTCAGCCTGGGAGGTTCCGGCCTCGGTTTGTGTTCCATTGTGTTTAATGTTTTAAGATTGAGGCCGTAGGTACTTGGACCCATGTCCCCTTAAAATACTGGAGCCCAATGTAAAGAGTAGGTATCTATGTCTATCTACACATTACTGAATTGAAAATCAACAATAGGAACAATTGAATACAGAAGGTCCCCAAGAAAGGTGAGGGCTTATAAAGGACACGGTTTGAGTCCAACAATAGTTTGTATTACAATAAACATTATTCGAGTCAACAGGATTTTTTAATGTCAGAGGAAAAGTCCAGTGATAAACCTACATAAATAAAATCCAATACAAACAAACATCATGTTCAACTGAAGCGTTTGCACAGAATTTTCATTTTCCAGCTTTTGAAAACGCTGTTTTGACACGTATAAGTAGTTGGAAAAAATTAGATCATCGTCATTATGCCAAGAGCGATTGCGTATAGGTACCTAAAGCTTATTCTAGTTTAAAAAAACCCAGTCATATATACCTAGTTGTTTAAAAAATACGACTTACGTTTCTCCAGCTGGTTGGTTTTCTTCTTCGTCAATTTGGCAAAGTCCTCCACTACACCAGGCTTGGGTGTCGACATGGTTGGCACTGGATGGCCATGGTCGTAATCGCGCAGCCATAGACAAGGGTGCGGGGTAGGCGCAGGTGCAGCGGTCACTGCGAAGATGAAAATTATAGGACATACATTTTCGAATTGATCGGGAAACGTTAAATTCGAATGCCGCCAGTTGCAATTAGTGATGTAGCCATCATCATCGTCATCATCCACAGACCGACTTCACCTCCACTGCTGAGCTAAAGCTAAATAATAGTACCTACCTACTACCTTCTCCAAGTAAAATTACTAAGTAGAATAAGATAAGTCTGCATTTCCGCCCACATTGGTCTTGCGAGAGGAGAACTCAGGCCTGTGTGCCAGCAGTAGAACATTAAAGGTTGATTTTGCTATTATAGAAATCAGCATTATTATAAAAAGAAAGCTGGTTTTTGGAAAAGACAGCTCCTATACTCTAGACTCTTCGACGCATTCACTGAATATTCGTAGAATCTTCGAAGAATGACTTGTTATTATCGATCGAAAAAAAAAGTAATTTAAAAAAATTAAACCGACTTCAAAAAGAAATTAACTCAAAATTATGAAATAACTTTAATTTCGGAAGTCGGTGTCTTGGGTTCTGTATTTTAGTTTTATGCCACCGACTTCCGAAATTAAAGTTATTTCATAATTTTGAGTTAATTTCTTTTTGAAGTCGGTTTAATTTTTACCGACTTCAAAAAAAGGAGGTTATCAATTCGATACGTATGTATGTAATATTATTGGATTTGCATTATATTCACATATGATGATCTATTAGGGCTTTCAAACAAATATACAAAATTTCATAGACGTATGTATGTATGTATGTATGTATGTATGTATGTATGTATGTATGTATGTATGTATGTATGTTTGTCCACGCATATCTCCGGAACTATTAATCGGATCGTGACCATTTTTTTTTATTGGCTTACATTTTCTTCAACTTAGGGAACAGTGCAAGTTTCATCAAGATCGATTCAGTAATTTTCAAGATATGGACTAATACGTGTAAGTGTGACGGCCTGGCTTATTGATAAGAGCTACGAGTGTAGTGTCAAAGGGAAAACATCTCAAAACCTTGGTCAAATACTAGTGCAAAAACTAAAAATTACGAAATAAAAAGTAATTTAAAAAAATTAAACCGACTTCAAAAAGAAATTAACTCAAAATTATGAAATAACTTTAATTTCGGAAGTCGGTGGCATAAAACTAAAACACAGATCCCAAGACACCGACTTCCGAAATTAAAGTTATTTCATAATTTTGAGTTAATTTCTTTTTGAAGTCGGTTTAATTTTTTTAAATTACTTTTTTTTTAAATTACTTTTTATTTCGTAATTTTTAGTTTTTGCACTAGTATTTGACCAAGGTTTTGAGATGTTTTCCCTTTGACACTACACCCGTAGCTCTTATCAATAAGCCAGGCCGTCACACTTACACGTATTAGTCCATATCTTGAAAATTACTAAATCGATCTTGATGAAACTTGCACTGTTCCCTAAGTTGAAGAAAATGTAAGCCAATAAAAAAAAAATGGTCACGATCCGATTAATAGTTCCGGAGATATGCGTGGACAAACATACATACATACATACATACATACATACATACATACATACATACATACATACATACATACATACGTCTATGAAATTTTGTATATTTGTTTGGAAGCCCTAATAGATCATCATATGTGAATATAATGCAAATCCAATAATATTACATACATACGTATCGAATTGATAACCTCCTTTTTTTGAAGTCGGTAAAAAAATACCATTCGTGTATTTTTTTCGACCGATAGAGGATATTGTTATGTCAGGTCGATCATTTGTTATACTGTTTGTTGACTCACTGCAACTTGCGACCCCTAATCTTTCAGTGAAGTTAATTAACTTACAAAACCGGGAAAATAATCTGTCAAGAATTTATTGCATAGGGCGCCTCGTCTAACTCAGTAAGCCCAAATTGTTTTTGAATTTCGTTGGTGTCTCACCTTCACTGTTCGTAGGGAAGATTAAAACCTGAAAAGTTAAGTTAAATTAAGTAAAGTAATAGTAGAAATTATAAGTTACGTTGAAGCTTGAAGTTACATCATTGGGTGCTTATAAGCATATTGGGTTCTTTTGATCGATTGGTGCAGTAGGATCGCTTATCGTCCATAGTATTTAGTTACAATATTTAGCAACCATAGGCACACATTTCGTTATCTATTTATTTCGTTATTTATCTATACTAATATTATAAAGCTGCAGAGTTTGTTTGTTTGTTTGTTTGAACGCGCTAATCTCTGGAACTACTGGTCCGATTTGAATGATTCTTTTAGTGTTGGGTAGTCCATTTATCGAGGAAGGCTATATAACATCACGCTACGACCTTTAGGAGCCGCGCAGCGTGTGACACCGCGGGGAACAGCTAGTCTAAAATAAAACCTTGCTTGATCGAAGAACAAATATTTTGGTACTTAATCTCTCTAACGATGTTCATTATTAATTTTAGAATAAGTTATGACGAAAATAGATAGAAACATTACAATGAAAAACTAATTCAATCCACGAACGCGAAAACTAAAATTTTGACATTCTTACCACCACTGCGCCAACAGACACGAAAAACTTAAACTTGTACATGTTTATCTACTAAACGAAGCACATAACAATGGCTGAACTGTCGTCTTGTTTATATTTATATATCTGGAGACAACGCCTTTGATACGGACAATTATACGCTTATTAAAACACACTGTGCCAAAGAATATAATATTATCCTTGTTACATTGTCATGGTAAGTATTTTTGGTTAAGAATTCGGTAATAAGAATAAGTCTATGTATTTAAATTGTTTCAAGGTGTCAAAAGTTTATCCATTAAATAATGTTAGGCTAGGTGACTACCGAGATGACGGCTAATAAAGAAGTATGGAAGAAAACGACATGTTGGGCGCACCTCAAATAAATAAGGGTAGGAGAATTAATGAATGAGGCAACTAAGCACCATCACGGCAACCTCTCCAAAGGTTTATGCGGAGGTCGTTGCGAGGTCCTGACATGGTTTCTTATCTCAGGTTGTAGCATCTGCGAATAGACAAAAGTACGTACCTACTATCCAGTGCCGGATTAGCCCCTAAGCAAATTAAGCCATTACTCAGGGCATCAAGTCTCGGGCTAGCACATGAAAGGCAAGGGTGTTTATCTGCAAGATATTCCAAGACCCAAAAGTCACTCTGTGCACCAATCTTTACAAATCGCTCGTCGATGTTTTGGAAAAATACGAGGCGACTAGTGGATAGCCCTACAGGCGTACAGGCTTGGATTGCTTAGGGCATCAAGTAGTCTTAATCCGGCTCTGCTACTATCAGAAAGGTTCAATTGTTTTCATATACTTAGCATAAGATAGGGATAAGGGCAGGAAGATGATGATGAGCATACGATCGTCATATGATCTTTCAGAGTAGGATTAAGGTCTAAGTTGATCTAGTGTAGATTCTCTATCTAGTTTATCAGACAGACTGTTTATATGTCCCCTGAAACTGCCTGAAACAAAACTCAAAACAGCTTTCCTGGCGATCCCCTTTTTTTTTAAGACCTTTATGTAAGCTTCTGCTAAACAAACTAGGGCGATGTAACACACACGGAATGGAAAAAACAAGGTAACACATCATCAGTCATACTTTAATCTTTTCCGCTAGTGTGAAACACTCTCACTTTGACACCTTTATATTCCTGAAACCCTTCGAGGTTTTATCAAGAAACAATATTTTCGTTGCCCACAAGTTTATTTTGAGTTTTATAAGACCCGCCCTACAACACAGCTTTGTTTTCACAGTCACCCCTTAACTTAACTATACCACACCTTTTGTACAACTATAACATAAGATTGGCTTTCTTATGTCAGGGGAAGAAGGTTGAAAATTGCTTGTGTATTTGCAGAAGGGTGTAAAGGAAAGTTTGGGTCCCTCAAGGCAGGGTGATAACGTAAAGTGTCAACATTTGCCCTGCATCGTTGGATATCCGGTGTCGACTGACATGACCGACTTTTGTCTAAGGTCGGAAAGAATGCGGGTGAAATAAATGATAGTGATAGATGTCGTTTTTTTGGTCAGGAACTTGGGAGCAGATGAATTGCTTGTTAGATAACACTGGAATGAAATAATTGATAAAATGACAAGGATTTATTTCTTTGCATCTGTAACGCAAATGGTTGTTTTCAGATGTTTTATATACAATTATTTGGTTTCATAGAATAGATGTAACTGTACCTAAACATATGCTTGCTTCCAATACATTTGAAAGACATGTAAATTATAGACGTATCAACATCACATAATAAAATTATCTAAGTATTAAAAGATAATTTTAAATTAATGTATTTATTATCTTCTCGCAATTTTAATAACTTCATCATCTGCAGGAAATTATACTCATTTCGTTTGGTCTTGATAAGCAATCAGTGTGATGGCGAGAGCTTGAAATTCAGTCAGAAATTCCTTGTTCTGAGTTTTATTTAGATATATGATATCTATAGGTACCTATACAGTTGACAGTTGTGCTGTAGACTCTTGTTGAAAGACTGGCGCCTGGACTGAAGCCCTGGGTCATGGTGGTTAGACATGCTACCACCTTGTTGATTACTGACATGAGAATTATATTTTTGTAGGTACCTATCTATTAGTTAGCGCGATACGAGAGGAGACTAAAGAAAACAGGCAAAAGCTGACTTGACTGAAGGTTCACAAAGAGCCAGTTGAGTAAATTGTAATCTAATTTTTGATTTTCATAGACACTGAAGTAATTTTCAAAACATAGATAAACACATTGAGTTTCCTGGAGCCTAGACTTAAAAAATCTCTACTGAATCTTTCCAACCAGCTAGCTGCAGGCCTAACAAGAATTTACTCTCGCAGCGGACACGACAGCTTTACTATCTTCGTAAATAACACTCGAGTTTTACGCGAGGCGAGTGCAGGCAACGGCATAACATTTTTATGCCAGGGCAGGGACGCTAAACCCATGAATCGATGGTAACACGATTAGGGGAATCGGACATCATTAGAACCCCTGGAATATTCGTTACAGGGGAACATTTGAAACGGGAGAAATAGAAATATAGATGACCATGATTTTTCATTTGAGTGTACGAAATATGAAGAGTGGAATTCGTAAGGGTGCCTTCTTACGGAAGGACTTTATTCCGTGGCGATTGGGGAGTATCATAATATGTGGAAGTGGATTAAGGGAGTAACCATTAGATGACAAGGGTCATCGTCTTTCAAACTGCCAGCAGTTTGAAAGACGATGACCCTTGTCATCCTATCAATAGACCTAGCAATGAAAATATTCTATTGTTTTCTTTTTCGTAAGTAAGTACTTACGAAAAAGAAAACAATAGAATATTTTCTCTCGTATTTTGAAGTGGGCTTCGATCGGGCAGTTTTATCGATTGGGTGCATCCATTGGAAATTTCTCAGTCTGGAGAGTCAGGAGTTTGCATTTATGGCTATCTGGCTCGCCCAACATTACATAGGTACATTATTTATAGCGATGTGGGTATCTATATAATACACCCATAGTTCTTATATCTATGAATACATCTCTGTTCCCTTTAGAGAACAGCTTGATTTTTCGGTATATCAAAGCTATACAATATCCTTCTTGTCTTTAGTTTCTTGATTTTTTGTTAACAAAGTAGGTAAAGAGGGAGGAGCTAGTAGGAGCAAGGGTGCGATCAGCGTTGGTAATACGATTACAATTGATTATATTGGGCTCAATGAACTGGATTACAGGATGGGGAACAAAGATATATCGATGGTACTTTTATGGGTGTTGTTAATGTGATGTAAACTAAATTTTAGTAGGAGAAGAGCTTGTGTAATTCGTCCGGGGAACTACTGCTTACCTATTTGTATTTCCGAACCAGTACCTTACCTAGGTACTGGTTCGGCAGTATGGCAGTGCAGTTCCTACTCCAACATGAAACTTTAAGAGGTAAGCACATTTTGAACCTTAGCATATTGTTTCTTATTTTTTTAGAATCTCCAACACAACATATTCATTATACATGACACATAAATCAGGGCCCTATACCTACCACAAACCTTCTAGAACAAGTCTACAATTGTAAAAAAAATTAAATTGTAGAAAAAAATATTTTTAAAAGCGTAAAACACAAATCATGAGGTCTATGCACAAATTGTAGACCTTGTTTGTCACTAAAATTTAAATATTTGTAAGGTTTTTCCTGTAACGGAAAAATCGTGAGTTTTGTGGTACTTAAATGGACTTGTAAAATTTACAAATGAGTAAATTGTGATTGTAAAGTTTTGTGATGACATTTCCCAACCCGCACTGGGCCCGCGTCGATTACAGCCCACTCCCTCTCACCTGGCGTGTGTGTGTGGCTGCTTGAGGCTTGTGTCCCAGCAGTGGGAACATTACAGACTGATTACGCTAAGTTCATGCTATTAATTATGTGTGATCCTTGACTCTGGGAGACCATATCATGCACAATAAATTTAACAACGAAGCTAACAACTTATCGCACCTTTAAAGTAAAACCGGTACTAAACGAAATTATAAAATTTTACAGGAGAGCCAATATTAGAAAAAAGTCACTGTTTTTTGTCAGTAAAATTTTAATCTGAGTGCAGGGTTCTATAAGACATTAAATTGACAAAAAACAGTGCCTTTTTTGATCAGATCAACGCTTGATTTCTAACGGCTTTAATCAAATTATGACCAGACAGTATTATTACTCACCCCGTCATCGCTTACGCTGTCGTTCTCGACAATAACCGAGTTTATCCTCAACGAAAGTCAAGGAAAATCTTCAGTAATTCAATTACTAGCTTAGACTTGTGACTAAACTGACTCATCTCATAATAGCTTCCAAGAACTAGTTTCATATTAATATTGCATAGAAACAGTGCGGCCGTCGAGGGAATACGTTCCTGACACCTGACAGTGTGACAATTCTAGTAACTAATAAAGATCAAATTGGCAAAACACGTATTCGTTTGTATGAAACTGACAGGGTGTCAAGAACGCATTCTGTTGTCGGCTGGACTCTTAAGTACGCACGACGACATTAAGTCATTTAGGATTTCCAGTATAAGCTATCTTCTCATTGTATTAAAAGCCAGTGAGGTCAGCTAAAACTGGAAAGGTATAACTAGATCATACAATGTCGTGTACATAGATTGTTCACCGTGCCTCCATGGACGCTAAACCTTAATTTGAAGTCTTCGAGGACGAATGAAAGACGATCATGTACAGACGCCATCACATCAACCTACTACAATCTGTCAAATTTATTTAATAGATTTTCAACGTTATCGTTAAAGCGTAAAGTTCAAAGTTGATTGGGAAAATTTGACAGTTTCGGGTAGCTTGATGTGCTGAGTTACTACAATCTGTCAGATTTCTTTAATAGATTTTCGACTTTACTGCTAAAGCATAAGGTTCAAGGTTGATTGGGAAAATCTGACAGTTTCGGGTAGGTTGACCTGCTGGCGTCTGTACATTATGCCTGGAGTTCTCTATGTTTGACTAATTTTATCTTTATCTGACACGACTGGCCGGTTGCCGTTTTATGTTGAAGTAAAATAAATCAATTGTAATTTTGTAGTAGACACAACTGACGCCATCTCTCGTGATCTATGGGTACTAATTAATGATTTGCGAGCAGCGTTGCCGGCGCAAAATCCGTTGCGAAAGCATTTGTTTCACTTTAGCATACTTTGGGTATCACACTATTCACACTAATATAAAGGCGAAAGTTTGTGAGTGTGTGTGTGTGTGGGTTGGGGGAGGGGGGGTGTGGGGGTGTGTGTGTGTTTATATGTTTGTTACTTCTTCACGCTCAAACGGTTGGACCAATTTTGATAAAATTTTGTATGGAGGTAGCTGACGCCCTGGATTAACACATAGGCTACTTTTTATCCCGATATTCCCCCGGGATCGACATTTACGCGAGTGAAACCGCGGGGCGCAGTTAGTGGGTATATAATTATGACGTTGTCAAGGTCATGGCGGAATCAAATTGGTGCTGAACAGCTTGTCATTTCCTTGTATTTCCATATATTTTACTGTAGAAAACATTGAAAATGTGTTTGGTATTACATATTTTATAAAATATATATCATCATCAGCCGAAAGACGTCCACTGCTGGACATAGGCCTCCTCCAAGCACCTCCACTTCGACCGGTTCTGTGCTTCTCGCATCCAACGGGTTCCTGAGGCCGCAGGAAAATATCATATTTAAAAAAAAATATTATGTAAGTACTTAATAGTATAGATACAACATAATTATACGAGTATGTATATTGTCCTTATTTTATTGTTAAATTAATTTAAATAGGTAGTCTAGATTTATTTTTAAATAAGTAAGTATATCTACACCTAGTAGTTTTAATTTTGTTTTTTTTTTTGTAATTTTAATTTCCTCCTTTTACCCTTACAGGGTCCTTAATCTTGAATGACTTACCTAGTTTTGAGACCTTTGTAACATATTTTTTACAATATGGAATGCAATAAAGAAATTACTGGAAGTTAAATAATGTACGCATATAGGTGCGAAATGCCAGTAGTTTTCAAAATTTGATGAGCTTTTCGGCAATAAAAACACAAATTGTTCAGATAACAAAACAATAGATTCATTAGCATCGGGGCCTTGCCTTCGCCTGTGCCTTCTTCGCCTTCCGGCTAATGATGAATGAGTCTTCCAGTAATACCTATTATCAAAATAAGCCTATGTATAGAATGTGGTGAAATTCCTTTGTTCGCTGCTATTCAATAATTTAAATGAATCATACAGCATAATCAGCCTATGTCCCCACTGCTGGGACACAGGCCTCCTCTTTTCGAGAGGGAGTGACCTGCAATCCACCACGCGGGCCCAGTGCGGGTTGGTAGATGTCACATGTCTTCGAAATTTTGATTCTAGGACATGCCGTTCAGGCGCGGTCGCAGCCTGAAATTTTGGAGGGGGTCACTCACTACACTAATAAAAAATAGGTATCTGGAATAAAATAAACATTATTGCACAAGACAATTTTATTATTATTTTATCGCTGTTATTATAAATTTATAGCTAGAAATTTCCTTATAATATTCGGCAAATTTTTGAGATTTTTAAATTTGACCTTAGATTTTGGGGGGGGTCATGTCCCCTGTGACCCCCCCCCCTTCGGACCGCGCCTGATGCCGGTTTCCTCACGATGTTTTCCTTCACCGTTTTGAGAGCAGTGGTGATGAAATAATTTACACAATATAAAGCAGGCCCGTTACTTTGTGTATTTTATTATTACGCTTTCTTTTGTAATTACTTTGTGTTAATTATTACCCAGGCAGGCGCCTGGGTTCAAACCCACGACCTACAACTCGGAAGTCGGGGCAGTTACCACTGGGCCACCACGGCCCACATGAATTATACAAGACAGTGCAAGATAAAATTGATAATTTTGTCACAACATTACGGAAGATGCTTATGAAGTTATGACATGTGCATTATTGTGTAACACCTTAGTGCAATACATAATAGTAGTACCTATTAATACTTGGCACTTAAAATTTTTGCATTGGTCATGCGCCTGATCTCTCTCCGGTCGTGTCGGATTGCCGTCCCATTGGACTATGAGAGTGAGGGAAAACAGAGCGCATCTGTGTCTGCGCACACACTTGTGCACAATGATATCTCTCGCCTCGAAGGCTGGTCTCCGTTGAGATTGGTCATGGCTGCCGTGCATGGCAGAAATACGGTCTGGAGGACTATACTAAGTATACTTAGCGGACTAATTTAGCGGGCGGGTTATTTAGTGGAGTTCCTTCAGATCGACTTTCGAGTGCCCAACTTGGTAGTGCAGACCGATGGTCGACTTGGGGATCTAACCTTATGCCCAGTAGTCTCGCCTGCGCCCACTATATCAATGATTCATTCTTGAGTTAGTAGCATCTACATATGTGGCCAATGTCCTGCTATAACAATGTTGATAAATATGTACAGACGCCAGCACATCAAGCTACTACAATCTGTCAAATTTCTTTAATAGATTTTCAACTTTATCGCTAAATTATAAGGTTCAAAGTTAATTGGGAAAGTTTTCTGGTGTCTCTACGTACTTAGAACATAATATGTCCCGAGTATATAATCTTCAGAGTTCTATCTTTATTTATTAACATCATATTACAGGCGCTGATTTATAGAAAGCACAATCTTATATAGAGAACGATGTCTGAGATAGAAAGGTCGTGAGATACAGATCACCCGGCTTAGGACATGTTAATTTACAAAACGGTTAGAGTCAATTCAAAAATTGTCTACTAGATAAGAAGACAATATTTTCACTTGCAGCCAATCTCAATAATCGCGATGTGCTGCTCCGCGATGCGTCCCCGCCACCCTCTGGTGGTCGCAATAATATGCACTTTAACACTGCTGCACATAGGTACTTCAAGCGGTGTCACCGTTCTGCTCTGGCTGAAACCAAAAAGTGCATGAAGATAAGAAATAAAAGTCGTTCACCATCCATCCATCGTATTCTGCTTTTGTAGTCTGAATGAGATGGATCATCTTGCACCCTCACTGTCAAATACAATCTGAATAATTTTGAAGTATATTGCTAATCCATTACTTCAACTGTTCGAAAAATTTTACTGCTCTATTTTTTATTTTATTGTAGAAGTATTTCTAGGCGGTATGTCAAAAATTAAGAAAAGAACTGTCACTTTGTATAGAAAGCAATGTGTCTACTCTTCGTAGAGATAGAAGTGTTCATGCTACGCGTGCAGAGCTGCCAAGGACCAATCTTTATTAAAGGAGTCCAGCTTATATAAATAACATTAATATATTTTGCAATAATCAATCTTATACGATAGAAACGGAAACAAAACCACTAAGCAAAAGGGTCAATTCGTAAATATAAACGTACCTATTTCTATTTACAGTTTTATTTCAACTCTTACACTAAAACTTCGCCATAAAATTTATATAGTTTTCAAAATGGACGAAGTTTCCGGGATTCAAACGACTTTCTTTAGGTTTAATTTAGCGAATTTGGGCCAGTTTAAACTTACGATACCTACTACTTTTACAATGTTGTTCTATTTAAACCAGCGCGCAGCGGGGTAGTTTTGTAACAGATTATCAGTAGCAATGGGTTTTATTTTGACAGTTCAACAACATTCATTGCGTTATTTACTTTGTTGAGCAGACATTTTTTTTTAACATTATGAAGCAATGGATTAGCAATACCCTTTTTTTTTTTGTGTATGAGAAATCATCAAATGACCCCTCCCGCTCTGGGTGGAGCGGAACTAGGGAGTGTCAGACTCTTACTGACTAAAACCTACCCATGTCCCTTCCTTAGTCCTTTATGTTCCGGGCCAGCGGTAACCCTTTCGGACAATCCCGCTGACCCGGCAGGCTTCGGCCTGAATATCCTTCAAAATGAGATTGATAGGAATTGATAGGATGTTACGCAAGGAGGAGTCTTGTGTCCCATCAGTGGGAACATTATACTCGGTCGTAGGTTGACTATACATAATATGCAGGCAAAATATTTCTGATGTAAAAATGAATAAGTATACTCTTTGTATAAAATTCCAAATAATATCGGAGGGTAAGTAATTGATTGCCACCCTTGGGACGGTAATGTTTACTCAGTGAACGCCCAAAATTGCTTTAAAAACGACTGGCGCATAGCTTCACGTTTTTAATTTCAAAACAAAATACACTCAAGGGAATTAATGTGGATTTTTTTAGACATGATGGGCAAAGCTCACTCCCTGGACACCTGAGGGAGGACATCGCTGTCGAGGTAACCCATGGCGAAGGTGGTGTAACGACCTGATAAGGTTTGCAGG
Organism: Oligia latruncula; assembly: GCA_948474745.1. Lineage (NCBI taxonomy): Eukaryota > Metazoa > Arthropoda > Insecta > Lepidoptera > Noctuidae > Oligia > Oligia latruncula. Next base: position 16,978,792 of record OX419686.1, read on the forward strand.
GCCAACATGGCCAGTGATCGCACAAGACAGGGAAGTTTGGAAAGAAGAAGGGAGGCCTTTGCCCAGCTGTAGGACACAATATATAGGCTAACTAAAAAAAACAGTGGCACTTCGGGAGTGCCAACAGAAGTGAAAACAAAACACAAACAGAATACTTGGCCATTACTCACTGACATATCGGATAGTATACATTAAAACCGAGTACATCCCGAGGACAGCCGAACACATCCGAAGCGGGTATTTTTTTAATCGTCTTATAAACAAAACACGCGCGGTGTCGCTTACGGTAACAGTGGCGCGAGTTCCATGGTATTTTCCCCATCTCAAAAAATGCCCAACGCTGAAAGAAGTTTTCACTTCAAAAACATTATCGAAATCATAAATAGGTATCTAGAGTTGCTTTTATTTCCTTGAAAGTTATTAGTTGCATCTTCTTAATAATTTTGACTTATTATTGGAATTTTAGGTTTAAACGAATGTAGGTACCTTGTTCTTCTATCTTAGTTACTTAACTATGTTGTCAGGTTAAGCACAATAAAGTCCAAGTTCATGTTGACTTGATAGAATTTCAGTTAAAGTTACCTTAACTAAACGTTAACGTAATAAATAAGTGTCCGTCGAATTATTCGGTCAGGTGAATATTTTAGTAGTTACGGTTTTGAAAGTCTTCGCACTGAACGTAGCGTTGACACTGCGTAGATTGTGAGCAGACGTTGCGTAAACGATGCGCAGGCGATGCTCAGGTGCTGCATAAACGCTGAATTAAGCGCAGAGCACTTTAGGGCCGCACCGCATTGCAAATTTCCACAATGCAGGCGGGCCGCACCGCACTTTTTAGCGATGCGGCCCGATGCGTAAGACGCTACATGGACGTTTAATGAACGCCTACACTGGATCATCACCGAATGAAAAGACGTCTGTTATGTTTCTTGTTGATAGTCGCACATAACAAGACTTAGTGGTCAATTTACTGCGCCGGATTTTCTGATCGAAAATTCTGTTAGTTATTATCTAAAGCTGTATTACTGCAGCCGGTTAGTGGCGATACTACGGCGAGCTTACTGTAAAATATGATAATCCTGGAATGATTGGACACACATATGTTACATAATACCACATGGACAATGGCGTGGGTGGGTTCGGCTAAACCCAAGCTATGGGGATTGGATTCCTGATAATAACAGTGTGGTATATAATTACCTACTTAAACTTAAGTCAATGACGTTGTTGGTTTTCGTCCCCCAAAAAAAAATTGAGAAATAAAAACGCCTATGTTCGAGGCGTTTTTATTTCTCAATTTTTCTTCCCTTTAATCGGATATTAACCTAAATACGTTGACAGTGGTACACTGCGGGTAATTCCGACCTTTACGGATTATGCCGAGTTTTATTTAACTTTTATATTTCCCTGCGGAGTTGTGGTCGGGTTGGTGCTCAATTTTCTCATTTATTTAATTTTGTTCCTTTTTATGAAGGGAATGATAAAAAGTGTTTTACTATTCTCTCCCAAATGTGTTGAAAAGGGTCGTGTGTTTCACGTGAGCATTCGTCATTACCCTCTCGGCTCACTCCTTGCTGCAATCCCGCCTCGAGTGCAATGACAAACTTTGCCTACTTGTATCACAATGAAAATCTATTTATTATATTACTCTTATTTTAAGACAGAGGCAACCCCAATTTCAGGAAAATTGTGGAAAGGTGTTGGCTCTCATAATAATAGATATAATAATATCTATGTTTACCATAGAAATTATTTATATGATAAATCTATGATCTTTACTAATAATAAAGCTGAAGAGTGTGTTTGTTTGAACGCGCTAATCTCTGGAACTGCCAGTCGGATTTGAAAAAATATTTTAGCATTTGATAGCCCAACTCAATTAACATCACGCTAAGACACTTAGGAGCCGAGCAAAAAGAAAAAAAAGTCATAAAGAAGACAATAATCTAGCCTGGGCGATGCGATGCGACGGGGTGGGTCGGGGAACAAGAAATTTAAGGCGAACGAAATCGCGGGCAGAAGCTAGAGTAATAATAAAGTTCGGATTATAATTAGGTACTGAAACTACGTTCTTATTCCTGCAATTGCGTCTAAAAGGTAGGTAAGTGGGGACAGAGACATTGCAAGACATTGTGGAATCATTTTCGAACATAATCCTTGGCATAGAAACAGAAGTGTCGTGTAATGAAGAGGATAAGTAAGAGTGTAGTAATCCAAAGATAATGAAGATGGTGATGGCGCCGGGTTCATTTCGGACAATACATAATGTAAGGGTCATAGCCACTTGGTAATTGGCAATGGCGCCCGATGGTTATACGCATTGTGCAATAATAACGGTCTACACTGTAACACAGTACCTACACACTGTGCACACTGCGCACTGCTGTGCACTGTGCTCTGTGCACTGTTGTTCCGGGTCTGGCTGTTTGTGTATGTGATTTTAAATGTTTGTAAACGTACCCACAATACAGGAGAAATTCCTAGTGTGGGGCAATGTTTTTTAAAAAACAAAGAAAAACAAAAAACAAAACAAAAAAAACAAACAGTTAAGGGGACTAAATGAACTAAAGTGAGTGCGGTCACTGTCGGACTGCATAGAAAAGAAAGAGAAGCGCGATGACACAACGCTGGTAATTTATTGCAAATTATGAAGCAATTATCTATTTACAAAAAATCTACAAAAAAATCAAAACTAGTGCTTTAGTATGTTGCTTTTAATCTTCTTATCTGACAAAAAAATCATAATGATTGTATGTATACTAGTATGGTTTTTATTGTAAAAAGAAAGTTTTTAGAGGTATCTTCAAGATTTTTTTCTATCGTATCAAATTAGTTGTATTATGTTTTCAACACACTATCTACCTAGCATCTATTATCCTGAAGAATATCATATATTTTTCTGATTTTGTTTACTGTAGTCTGATACCTATACTTTTATTGCTTGCGTTTTTTGTGTTTACGTCTTGTAATCCCCATAAAGATGCTTGAAGGCGATGGGCTAACCCTGTCATTATCTGGTGACCTGTAGGTACGCCTATAATTTTCAGTACACAACCGGCCTTTGTTATGTCTCCACACGTAATTTGAACGTTTATAAAATTTTAACAAATTTTCGTATGCTAGAAAAATGATGCACGGTTTTATTACGTCCGTGCTGGGCTATCTCAAGTAGCCTTCAGGAATTTAGGAAGCGGTTACTTTAGTCAAAATGTTAGTTTCTTCTCAAGTGTCATCAAGTCGATGCTCATTTTGTCGCATATACTGCGACGCTGCCAAAAAATAACCTGTAAACGGTATTTCATTTCTAGGTAGTAGATACCTAGATTTCAAAAAAATTAGGCCATTTAAAAGTAAAAGAAAGTACCTACAACGACCAAGATTAGTTTTCGAGCTGAGGCGGAGATTCCTTGAAAACGGTCAAAAAGTTGGTTTTATAAAGCAGCGTATCTCCACCGTAAATAATTTTGACAAAAAAAAAATATTTTCATGTCTTATTTTAATACAGTGATGGAACTCAAATCATAATTAAACATACATTAATGCATCAAAAAATCTTCAAATACACCTCTTGATTTTCTTTAAAAGCAGTTTATCCCTTCATTAACAATTTTAATTATAATTAAAAATATGCCATTAAACTAATGCCAAACTGCATTCAGTGATGGATTATTTATTATTAAATAGTTTTTGTAAATAGATAATTTCTTTATATTTTACAGTAAATTACCAGTTTTGTGTCATCGCGCTTCTCTTTCTTTTCTATGCAGTCCGACAGTGATCGCGCTTTAAGTCATGTCCCTTAATAGATTCCCAAAAGTGTATCTGATACCGATGCATTTAACTGATTGGTGTCGTGTCGACAATTTCCCTGGATGAATCTTTTATCATCCTATCATCCTCATCCCAATCTATTTCGGGTTGGCGCAGCTGGTTACTTCGCCCATACGTCTCTATAACCGTCATCTCAGAGTCTAGTTCCTTGCTAGCCATATTACCTTTCACAGAAATCATCGATTAATCGTTACCGGAAAAATTATCAATATTAGCAGTGCCACTAATATGATTGCTTACTTATATAAGTTTTTAATTTTTGCCACTCTCATCCTAAGTCCTATTTCAAAATCAGTATCGATAATATAATCATTATGTAAATTACAGTAAAAGGCAAAGCAGAGTCTGTATGACCGCGGAAGCAAACTTTGATATCACCTTTGGCATTTTAAACGTTATGGGTTGATTACATTGCACTTTGGAGTAGCCTCTACCTATGTAATAATATTAACAAATACAATACTACACTTAGCTCATATTTTTTAACAACGATATACTTATTTTCTTTTTCCTCTCTAAATTTTTCCTACTTTTTTATATTTTCTTCTACCACTTGTAAGAAGAAAAAGACTTGATGAATTTCCGTTGCCTGCAACAAAAAGCGTAAAAAAAATCTACAAAAAATTGTAAATCAAGTTTGATCTCAAAGTATAAGCCGTGTATCAGAGTAGGATGGCTGCATGGCTGCAAACGCCTAGATGCAACCGTTGCGGAACTCGGCCGGTGAGTCGGTCCGAACCACGAGTCGGCGACCTTACTTCTACAGTGCCGGTATGAGGGATCAGCCGCGGTAATGATGAGCACGTAGTGGGTTAAATAGATTGCTGGTTTAATGGTGTTTGTATAGAGCTAATGAGGTCATTTGTTTAGGGTATTATTCGAGATAAGCATGTTTTGATTTTTAATGATATTTTTCTGCGAAAACATTGGAAATATCGCAGATGGTTGTTTAATTAAGGTTGGTCAGACAAGCAATGTACGCAGAAACTAAGTAAGCGTCGCTAGAGGATCGTTCGTGATACAGAGGCGCTCAGCCCCGCTTCCCTCACTCAGTGAGGGCGTCCCTCAGTCCTCTCACAAATCTCGTGCGGAGCGCATGCCCCCTCGCGTCGCATCTGAGTGCCGGAAAAAAACAGTTGAATTTTTTTTATTTAGAAAAAACCGTGCTGTGTTTCAGAAATTTCTAAGAGAACATTGGATTTTTATTTCTGTAAGTATCGTTTGGAATTATTTTAGTTGGCTGAAGTGAAAGCTCGGAGCTTTGAAGGCTTAGCTTAGGCCATTCGAAAGGTGAATGAATCAGGGCGACTTGTCTAGTTACGTTCTATATTGTTGTCAATATTTGGGACATGTGTTTCAGTGAGGACTTCTTGGTAAACTATCCAAGGTTTTTTTTTTAAATTAGTTGTCTGTGTAGTGTAAATCTATACTCTTAATTATGTACTTTTTGTTTGTTTCTTTTTTCATATCGGCTGTTTTTTCATAGAGACTGGATTCAGAATGCATTTTACAGACGTTAGGTATGGAGTTTTGAGATACCCGGAATTAGTTTTAACTATATACTATATATTATATTCTTAAGTTTTCACTCGTTTGTCTACGGGTCACAGGAATGAGGAATATAACCCTACTGTAATATAGTATCAACTAGTACAGGGGGTATTGTGACTGTTACTGGTTGCCTTATACCTACATTACAATATTGTAATGTAATTTCAACAGTATACTTAAGGTAATAAATTGTGCAAAATAAATAAATAAATATTGCATAGATTTGTTAAAGAATTTTCATATAAAAAAAACGCTTAATTTCTAAACTACTTAAAGAAAAACTTACTATCTACCAACTTGGAAATGACATCATGACTGAAAAACTAATTAATTAAGTACCTTCTTATTTCTTTTGAGCCATTAAACTAGTTTTTCTGCTTTATTTCAAACAAACAAGCGCAATTAAGTGTTTTCATTTGAATTTGCATATTTCGTTAAACTAATTATTTCGCGTTCCAGTTTTTCTTTTATTTTTTTAATGGTGAATATGCAAAGCGTTCTGGCGAGTTTCGTAATTAAAATGATGACTATAATATGATGACCTGATGCTGTAATGGTGATAATAAACCATTCACCTAGATAGATATAAGTATATTTAATACTTATTTATTTTCCGTCTGCCACATAACATGTTTTGATTTTTTATAGATAATCGTTAGATTACGCAGTTTAGTTAAAGAATCATTAACCTGGAAAATATTCCACTTAAAACTTATGTAAAGCCATTGAAGTCTTTACAATAAAGATATCTACAATATTAACCTAAAACCATCAATTCATGTTGGATAATTTGGACTTGATTAGTTTATTTGTGTCAAAATTAAACTTCCCACAGTGCCGGTATTTCCTGCAGTTTTTCATTCACGGATCATATCTTAGCGCTGATATTAGTGACAATTATATGTTCAGTTTCAATGGTCTCCAAAATTTATCTTGGACTGATTAAAAGCACACAACTTTTAACGTTGGTAGGGACGGGATTTTTAACAAAAAACTCTTAAAAGTTCATGGAAAAAACGGGAAAGTAGGTAAGCATAGGAAATTTGGAAATACATAACAATACGAAATTATATTCATAATGGCTACAGTGATTATTCCTTAATAAAAAGTCCATTCAAGAGAAGAAAACGGCCGTTGCGTTCAAATATTTGGGCAGAAATCCGATGCCAATTTTTGCCGCGCAATTAAAAAGAAATGCAAGCGATGCACGGTGTCTTGTGTCATTACCATCGCGTCCTTTGTTTGCCAATTAGTTCGTTGACACACACAGAGCGACTGACACTAGTTAATGGTAATCAAACGATGGACACTGAATAGCAATCAGTCGGAAACTCGACGGAAAACGTATACGGACACATGCCGCATCAAAGCAAAACTTTTTTGTTTAAGTTTTTTTTTAGTTAACTAATTTGACGCCGTTGGTTGATGTTGTCACTTTGTTTGATTGTTAAAATATGTTTTTTTTTTGTTTTTCGATGTTATTTGTCTACCTATGTGTCAGAGATAAAGAGATAAAGACTTTTTTTGTTTCGTTATAGGTAAGTAGGTAACAAGTTCTTGACAAAAGTTTTGAAATATTAATTGGTCTATCAGATCGTAAATTGGCATATTATATGATGTTTCTAAAAGCTTTTAGTTCTGCGACAAACGGTCTAATTATAATACAAACTTGATTCTATAAATTGTCTTTGATGTGACGGGTCACTTTATGATTATTTGGTTGATGTAAGTAACTACTCAAATTGTCAGGGTGAATACCTATTAGTTATGGGCTGATCCTACCAACGCTGACTTTATCCAAGGATTAATATTAAATTTTTGACAGTTTTTCCATATCGACAAAAATTGGCAGACGTCATTTATTAAATTATGTTTTCTGACGTTGTCATCATTATCAATCAATCAGAGTAAGTTAATAAATGGAGACCAGTTATTAACTTACTTATTTTTTTAAACTATGTAGTTTGTATTTCGTGTAATTACATTATTTGGTTTGATAAGCCATTGCCACTTAAACATTAACTTAGTAAATGATGATTATGCTGCCATTACCGACTGTACATAACACTATAAGAATAGAAATACACATATTAACATACGAATCTATAAATAAGTGTTTGTAGACACAATGTCTTGCAGCAATAAAGAGGTCCTCAAAGGAGTAATAAAACATACCTATTTATTAATGCAAAATAGTCTTGATGTCATTCCGGAAAGCATATAATTATACAATATGTCTAGGTACAGTTATTCTTATTTTCAAGGATACATATTATATGAATGATGATGAGTAACTAACTTGACTGATGCCTGACTTCTGAAGAATAAACACTCAATAAGACGTTATTGATCATAATAAGCATAATCAGCCCATAATGTTCCCACTGGTGGGACACAGGCCTCCTTTCAGTGAGAAGGAGTGGGTCGTGTCGGAATCCACCACGAGGGCCCAGTGCGGGCTGGTAGAGGTCACATGTCTTCGAATTTTGGTACTAGAACATACCTTACGATACTTTTTTGCTATTGATCAAATCAAATAAGTACCTACGGTTAGCTATTTGTGAACACAGTTACAAGGTAGGTTTAACAATGTATCTCTGTGTCTTGCCAAATTTAGTGACATACCAATATTTTTTACTAGCTGCGCCCCGCGGTTTCACCCGTATAAGTGTCAATCCCGTGGGTATCGGAATAAAAAGTATCGGGAATAATCCAGGGTGTCAGCTACCTTCATACAAAATGTTATCAAAATTGGTCCAGCCGTTTGAGCGTGAAGACGTAACAAACATATAAACACACACTCATTTTCGCCTTTATAATATTACTGTGATAAAATAAAAACAAGGTAAATATATTTAACAGCAATTGTAATTCAGGTGATCAGACCGGAATAAATAGAACAATAATAATAGGTAAAAGTATTCGAGAATTGAAAGTTAGAACCGAACAAATCAAAGATATTTCGGCAGCTAGGGGATTACATGTTAAAGCTATATCTCGTGGTTGATAGTCATGATGTCTTATCGATCCGGAAACCTCGTTTTTTTTTTCAAAATAATCTGAATCCTTTCAATGAAGATAAGATAGATACCTAGGTTACTTTATCACTCAAACTAAAAATCATGTACTTAAATTCTTGTTAAAAAAACTACAGAAATAACCAATTTACTCAGAAATATTATGGCCTTCGATCTCCGTTTGAGAAGAGTAATTTTTATGCTTCAGCCGATACGAGAAAAGAAGCAATAATTTCCTCTAACATTGCCTTTATAAGTCTGAAAAAGTCTTTGGTCCACTTGGAATTGGACCTGCGGGTCCAGTGGACGTAATCATTTATTTTCTTTATTTTTATTGGTTAACCCACATTCAAACTTAGAACAACATCTATTGAAAGAGTCCGCGTATCACTGGTCAGTTTCCCTCAGTCGTCAGTTTATTTAATTCGCCAGTTTCGCTGATTTGTCAGTTTCACTGATTCGTCAGTTTTACCGATTAGACAGTTGCGTTAACTCGACAGTTTCCGGTGTTTGCCAGTTTTCGTCGATTCGTCAGTTTTATTCAATTTGTCAAAGTAGGTACAGTCGGTAGAAAACTGCACACACGTCTGCTAATTTAAACGGTATAGTTTATTACATCCCGAAACACTCATATTTGGCAGTTTACCCCTGTTTTCCGTAGTTGTACTACGTCGTAAATTTTGCCTCCTTATGGAGGGATGGCGAGGGGTCGGCCATTTGTTTACTAAGTGTTCTTACGAACATATTTACTGGGAGATTTGTGGCTTGTGGCCGCCCCTTATTCGGAAGGTTTTGATATCAATATTAGGTATCAGTACGCGCATTTTCATGAAGTATTTTTAATTTCAGGAACCCACACAGTAAGTTTTATTACACAGTGTTTATTTCCTTTAACAAATGTCTTCTCAGACTTTTTCTGTTTTCACGTCTGCACGTTAACTTTTCCTGGGAAATTATGAAAATTGAAAGAAAAAACTAATACAGTCGAGCTTAAAACAACAGAATACCAACCTGTAGGTATTTCATTACGAACTTCCTGCTTGCACGCGAATACTTTTGCACTCTGTCCATACGTACCTACTTCCCGAGTCGCGTATTTTTTATTTCACCTGAATAAAAAACGCAGTCTTTCGCAAGTCTATGTTTTTAATAATAAATGTCTGGTTTATTCTGTATTAATTTGTTTTAAGTTATGATTTGAATGCAACCTCTTTTGATTTCCATTAAGAAATACTCGTAACTTGTGCTCAAAAAATATTGAGAGGCCATTAAATTTGAATGTTATTTTTTTCCTTTTTATTTAATAGTATGCAACACTTTTTACTCCTGCCAGGATTTTATTTACATGTATGACACTTTGACGTATTTGAATTTTTCAAGTTTTATGAAACTAGTATAAACTCCTTGTCAAAAAATTATCCCCAAAACAAATTAAAGAACTAAACCTTAACGTGACTGAACATGTTGGTGTATAGTTTATTTCATGTAAAACTTAGATAAAACCAATTCGCACCATGATCAAGAACAACATGATAACTTGTTACGAATTAATCAAATAAAACCTTTTATCTAAGTCTATAAATCTATGTAAAATGATAACACCTGTGATTAAAGAAAATAGGCAAAAAACAGAATTTAAACGTGTTTCAAAAACCGACGTGTCATCAAAAACACGAAACATGTTTGTTCAAATGAACACGTGAATCGTGAATACAACATGGTGACTGACGACGTCATTACTTTGTGAGCTGAGTTTTTATAGTCTGTGGTTCATCAAGGATTAATTGTTTTCTTTTGTAAACTACGTGACAGATTTTTTTTTATTTAGACTGTTGTTCATTTCCGGGATACGGGTTTTTAATTTGAAATGTCTGTGAAAACAGAAGGGCTCTATGACATTTCTAGGATGTAGAGAGGGTGAATGTTTCTGTTCCTGAGACATCATGCTGAAGTTACCTCTTTGTTTTTCTTGGTAAATTATAAAATGTAGAGCCTCGTGAATACCTACTCATGAAGCATGAGCACTTTACACGAAAATGCCAAATTAAAATAGATTGTGTAACAATTCGGTGATTCTATAGAATAAGGAGTCTAATCTGAAGTTGCTTCAAGCCAATTTACAATAAACCCTGACATTTCATACACGGTTAAGTGCGAAACAACCTTCCAAATGTCAATAATCAGTACTTAAACAACACAATTTATAGAAATTAACGAACAAAATATAACTGTTTTGGCTGCTTATCGTTCATGTATGAAAAAGTTCTTATGAAATAAAACATGGAAAGTTTTTCCAAACCCGAACCCGAAAAGCATCCATACTTTAAAATAAAAACTTTTTAACAAAAAAAAAACCGACTTCCAAAAAAAACACTACAAAGTGAAAAATAACTTTTATTTCGGAAGTCGGTGTCTTTGGATCTGTATTTTAGTTTTTTGCCACCGACTTCCGAAATAAAAGTTATTTTTCACTTTGTAGTGTTTTTTTTGGAAGTCGGTTTTTTTTTTTGTTAAAAAGTTTTTATTTCTCGCTTTTTAGTGTGTCTGTTTATAATGTATCTAAGTTACAATAGCCTAATGCCAACTTGCTCATCGCCTTTTACAAAATATTGCTTTTCCCGATGCAGGGACGTTAATTGTTGAGGAGTTCTCCTGGTATTCCACCATCAGCTCCATTTCACCATTCGCATTGTGACGAGCATAACTTGCTTAGCAACCATATTAAAGTAAGTAATCGAATCGCAAACCGGGAAATACTTATTATTGAGTAGTTCCGGTGGCCATCTGTGGTCTTCATCATCAGTTCCACTTCACCAAATGATGCTTTCCGAGAGCAAATGCACGAGTTACTACAAAAAATACCCAAATCGCTATAGGTGTGCCTATAATACTTGAAGAGTTCCTTCGATTTCTCCAGGATCCCATCATCAGATCCTGACCTGCTGACAATGGGACCACCTGGAAAGTATACCCTTTCAAACAAAAAAATAATTTTTGAAATCGGTCGAGCCGTCTCCGAGTAATCGGGGAACATACATAAAAAAAAAAATAAAAAAAAAAAAAGGTTCCGACGAATTGAGAACCTCCTCCTTTTTGAAGTCGGTTAAAAAACAGTTGACTATCTCATAAAATATCTGATTTACAATAGGTGAGAGGTTCCATTTTCAGGAAGTGTAAAGCCAATCACAAATTTGATAAACAAGATAACTTAGTAAAATACAGTAAAGATTAAATTACTCTTGTATTGTTAAATAGACTGGACTGCAAAGATGGTAGTCTAGTATCTAATATGCGTTGAACTTTACAAGCGTCCCACGCGCCGCCCACGCCATGCACTTTCCTTATGCGAACTTATGCAGACTGCGAAGGAGATTGTTCTTGATAGCTTGATAACAAGTTTTTGTTGCTGTTCTAAGATTTACGCGGTTTTCGCATCTTTATTTTACGTATAATATAGTGACGCCTGCAAAATGTTTGGATTGATTAACTATAACAATCTGTAAAGGTATGAGTTTGCCGGCTATCTAAGTATACACTTGTGATATAATAAAGCTTAAGTGTTTGTATGTTTGGACGTGTTAATCTCTTGTAAGTAACTACTTGGCGGATTTCAAAAAATATTTTTTTTGGATTTGATAGCCCAATTCTTGAGAAAAACTATTTAACATCACGCTACGACCCTTAGGTGAAACCGCAGAGCACAGCTAATAACATCATATGCATGATTGGGTTAGATGTTAGCTTTGAAAAGCTTTTGCAGATGTTTCCTTTCAATAGGATCAAGCTCTTTTGTGTCATGTGACACGCGTCTTCAAACGAGTAAAGCTTTCCAAGAGGACTATTGTAAGATCACATTACATCATCCAGTTTATTCACCAGTATTTGGAACTTCGTAAGAATCGTAAGTGCATATTTTGCAGTTATGACAACCACCTCTTAAGCGCCATTGTAATGCACGTAAAGAACTGATCATTTGAGCTTCAAAATCGAGCTAATAAGGACAGAGTAAGACAGAGTTGCACAAAACTCGAAACGTTAGCACTGGCGCAACGTATTATCGACATTTATACTGCAAACGTGTATCTCAGACAGTCAGACCAAACCGGTCTCCAAGTCACCAGGTTACCGCTGAGGCTAACGCGCTGGTTTGCGTCCAGTTTGTATTGTTTGAAACACAAGGGCAGGACGGTAACGTGGTTTGGTAAGCTGGGCACTCGCTCGGCGGTGAGTCACCGGCTATAGGTGTAGATAGGTGGCGATGGCGGGACCGGTGAGTCAGCTGCTTGCAGTGAATCAGGATCGAATCCTGAGAATGACAACGATTTTTACTATTTGCTCATTATCTCTAGTCTATCCGACGTCAGACCTGTCGCTCGAGCCACGTTATTCTTCGATGTGCAGTTACGGTACTTAAGCAAATTGAACAATGTAGGTAAATAAAAAACGCAAGTCCAATACCGTACGCTCGGTGAAGCGATTAATCGATTCTCGATTTATCGCCATCGTTATTATTAAATTGATCAATGCATTTAATTTTCTTGTCCACGTCGTCTGGTACTTAAATAGTATAACTTTCATCTATAACGTCATGCACTTTATGTATTTTATTGTCAAATACATTGTTATGTAGATATCTACTCGTATGTAGGTAAATGTTTGGAGTAGTAACTTCTTGAAACATTCAACGAACTATAGAAGTACTTATATTAATGAAAAATATCATGAATGGCCTAGCAACAAAAAACATACCTACTAGGTAAACATTGGCGCCGATTCTGTTTGTTCACAAACTAAACTAAATTTAAGTTCATGCATCTTTTTCTTTCTATTTCATTAAAAAAAGGACAGAAGATATATATTAGTTTAGTCCTGTCAAATTAGTCAGCGCCTGACGTAAATTGACGTATTTTTAATAGCCAATATTTTAATCTCCTCTAAATTGTCTATGGAGTATCATAATTTGACAGGACTAAACTAATATTTATCTTCTGTCCTTTTCTTAATGAAATAGAAAGAAAAAGATGCCTGAACTTAAATTTAGTTTAGTTTGTGAACAACAGAATCGGCGCCATTATTAAAAATAATAAAAATTATGTTCATAAAGCAATTGAATTTGTAATTGCGGTGACCCGAAAAGTTCTAATTTCCTGATATTGCTCATCATAATGAATTTTAATTTATAAAAGTATTTTAATTAATTAGCTTATCGTCGCGATCTATCAACAGTATGACATAATGACAAGTAAAAATTCCCGCCTATTTTTCGAGCATAGATTAAATAAATTAATTTTTATGCGCTAGGGGGCCTGTCATGGCGTTTCGGTCACGAAAGCTCCCCCTATACAGCCTTATACGGTTGACCCTATTTACATTTGACCCATTTCTCATTATGATTACCCGCACTCAGCTAAAACTGACCCACGTTGATATATATATATAGCCCATGGAATGGCTGACAGACTGAAATATTTTAATGAATTATATCGCTTCACAAATCTGATAATTAATAAAACTTAATTATATAATTAGTTAGTTATTTTCCCAAGCTGCGCCACACGGTCTTAAAAATCATTTTTTGTTCGCGAACAATCGTGTAAGAAACATTTTATCGTCCGTTCTGTTACATTGACAATTCAACATGGAGATAATGCATAATTTATATAAAATCTCGTTAGTGTTTCCAGGATATCAAGCGCAAGAAACGAAGGAAATACCCGTAAAGAAGTATGTCTGGAAAGTTTTCCTGTACTTACATAATATTTTAAAAATATATAATGACACGACCACGTTTCGAATACTCTACATGACATACGCGGACATGTTCAGCAGAATATCATTTCTAGTGAAATAACTCTTGTTCTGCAAATTGACATTTGGTGGGTCAGCGCTTGAAGCGATGCAATTTTGATGAGCACTCTGCCGGGGCTAAGTGGGCTCACGGTAGGGGCACAAAAATGTGATAAGTCTACGAGAGATTTAGAAATATATGACAAATCGACCGTGAAATATAAATAAGTTGAGAAGTTCAAAAGTTTCGATGATGAGAACAAACACGACGTTATGTGAAACGCAACGCTGGTTTAGATTAATATCCACATTTAGCGGAGATTTTGATAGATGACCAAAACAGAAAACTAAGGAATAATATGACTGCAGTAAGGCTTTGAAGCAGAGTAAAAAAATGTCTCAAGAAAAGGATTAAAGTAATAAAACTGTGCAACTTGGTCTTTTACAAAATACAATCAATGAAAAAAACAATCTTCCTTTTCAAATCAATCTTGTCGAACCGAAAAGACAAGCGGCACAAACACATACCGGAGTTGATTTCATTATAATTAGAATAAATTTCGCGTAAGTTTCCATATGAGACTCGCACAGACCCGAAGCATGGCACAAAAGGATAGGAGGCCTATACTCGACAATGGTACAAGGCTGCCGATGATGATGATGATGAAGTAAGTCACACATATGCCATATCTTTGGTCGTCAAGACTGCCTTGAGGTCCTACTGAGAAATCGAACGTGAAGACATACAAGTAAAATGATGCACGTGTAACTCGACTCGACCCATTGGAACGCGCCACCCGAGCGCTCTGATTTCTGTAACTTGGGCTCAGGAGTCTGATTACACCGAACGACGACATTCTCGTTTCGTTTTCTAATCACTTTTATTGCATTTTTACTTGTGTGTATCTAATTGTAACTTGAGGCTGATCACCGTCAATAGAGGAGTTGTAGCAACGACACCTTTACAAGTGTTTTTCTTGTTTAAGCAGGTGCAGTTTCAGGTAGATATTAGCATTCTGTGTTCCCCTTGAAACTACACGTTTGGCAGAAAGGTGTGAAAAAAAGAAACATTCTCGAATATTCAACACCTTTTTATCGCAGCTTTTTTTATCCTTATCATAACCATATACGATTGATTACTTTGTTACCTCAAAGCAGGTACAACAGAAAACTTGTGAAAATAAAACTAATTCCTAAAACGAATTAAAATAAAAAAACAAAAATTATGCTTATAATGAAATGTTTTCGCTTTACTTTTCTTCTAAATCAACTCGAAAATTTTCAAGCCAATTTACGTTTGATTGATGACTTAAAAACTTTGAAAAACAAGATAAAAACCGTCTGCGGACTAGACCGAAAGAACGAGGCGCTTATTGAAATGGTGCTCGTTGAACTGAAACGTCTGGTAATTGCAGCAGTCAGATTTTTTATATTCATGGCAGATTATGAAAAATAACATCTTTTGTTCGGGCTCAAAAGGCCTTATTACGAAACAAGGTATGTTTAGAACTAGGTTTAAACCATCGAGTCATTTTTGAATTTTGAACTTAGTTGAAGTTATAAGAAGTAACTAATAATCTTGGACATCACAACCCGATTGAGCAAAGATGCAACACTAATAAGTTACACGAATTTGGATAAACCTAATCCTTCTAAAGTAATGGGTCAGTTCAACAAACCATGTGATCTTGATGACACCATAGCCTTGACAAGTCAAAAATAATAGATTGGCAATAACCAAAAAAATATGAGTCAAAGCTAAATTGCAAAAAGGCTGTTTGGCCACAAATTAAATTAGCTACATCAGTTCTCGACTACGTTAGAACCGGTTCTGAAACAATAGGAGTTGCAAGGTTAGTCTTTATGTCACGAGTAAGAATACATGCGAACTCAAGACGATGTGAACACAACAACAAAATATAGTTAATACAAAGATTGTATGTGATATAACAATATTAGATACCTATGATGTTAGAAACAAATAATATTATTATATAAAGGATATACTGACCACATATTGCCGATTTTCCCACAAAAAAGATATTGGCATAACCAATTTATTATCTAGAGACACGACCAAAAGTCACTGAACCAAAAACGAATCGCGAACCGCCAGGTGTTGTCCACCAGCCAATAATTTTGCAGCTTTACTTCTATTAATAAACATAACAAGAAAAAACAAAATCAGTTTGATCAACATCGCAGTTGCACAAACTTCGTAAGTTTTAATTAAGATAATATTTTTTTTCTTGACCAGTTTTCCTTGATGCTCCGTGACTCCGTGCCAAAGTTCAGACGATCACGGCTTGCTCTATCTTGTCTATTGTGTTGTGTGCCATGGACAAGTCGTTTGACACGATAGAGGCAACATGTGTGACGGTATTGTAAGCTCACAAAACGAAATTGTTGCTTTGAATTGGATTGAAAGATTAACTTGGACATTCGTTGGATGTATGTATATGTTGGATGAATATATGTTTATAAAGGACCGGGTTGTCTACTGCTCGAGGGAAGTAGGTTAAAATTGGAGACAAATATTGGGAGTTTCGTACCTATACAGATTAGACGGTATGATGGGTTACAAAACAGCCCGTAGGCAATCATAGCCGGTCGCTGCTACATTTATGTATGTATAAAGAGGAAAATGTTATGAAAATTGCGTTTAGCGGAAAAATTTATATGCGCTGATAGAACCGCAATATGGTAGACTAGTTTTTGTAACGGTTACTCTTATTTGTAGACTTATATTACGTTCCTTTTACATCAACGAATCTCATAATATCTCGTAACTCGTAACTCAGTAGGTAGAAATTATTCAGTCCATTTTATATTCACTTTCATTTTACATTTCGCTTTAATGCAAATTCAAAAGGATTGAAATAAAATTTAACAAGCGACTACGCTTGTTATAGATAAATTCATGTTCTCATGAATAATTGAAAAGGTGCCATTAAAATAATCTCCATCTTAATATTATTTTATCTGTTATTTACAGCATCCAGCTCTAGAGAAACTTATGTAATTATTTATTTTAATAGCTTGTAGTACAGACGCCAGCACATCAAGCTACCCGAAACTGTCAAATTTTCCCCATCAACTTTGAAACTTATGCTTTAGCGATAAAGTTGAAAATCTATTAAAGAAAGATAGATTGTAGTAACTTGATGTGCTGGCGTCTGTACATTGATCTATAAAGTTTTAAGTGCAAAATATATAATATTGCTTCACAACGAATAATAAAACAACTGAAATTATATCCGCTGTAAGAAAATTTCTGCAATGGATTAGAGGAATATAAAGCATACGGACGAAGAGAGTGCGGAACCATGTACAAAAATCATATTTCATCCGATTGAAAGGCAGCGTGAAATTGACACAATAATAAGGAGTTTTCCTCAATTTGTTCTCAATATATGTTGACACATATATAATATAATATACTGGTCTATTTATCCCAGATGCGCAAAGAAACAGGTAGGTGTACATAATATATAGCAAGGTGCCTTATGAATATTCATCAACTTTTACACACTTGTTTACACCATAATAAGGTCAAGTAAGTACCTACTTGATAATATTAACAAACTGCTTGCGAAATAGTCACACTTCGGTGGAGCACGTTGTTCAAGACATTTCAGTTTAGAAACTCACCATTCTATGCGTTGTTATTTGGAGCACAGTTGCTGCAACTTTCATCCTTAGCACCTTGAATTTAGAGTAAAGAATTGAACAATAAGCAACTCAAATCATAGATTTACTAGAAATGTACTTTAAAAAATCATTGTTATGATATTCTTCAATCGCTTTATCATTGTTGCTGTCTTTGCAATTGTTTGAACAAAGTCACATGCGTTTTTATAGTTCACAAATCAACCCAAAATGTCATAATATCTATTGCTATGCTATTTTTATCTTTATGTGTTCCAACATTACGGGCTATTATACCGTGAATATTTGTGGTAGATAATATGACCTGTGCCACACGTGTGCCATATGTATAACAAATTGGGTTGTAAATCTTGTGTGCTTTTAGATATTATATCATCTTATCTAAGAGGTTCTGGATATAAAATGAGACAATTTTTGACAAAGTCTGATTGAATATTCTGTGCGCTATATTATTATGTCATGTTCTTAATACATATTATATGATTCTATACCTATAGTATGTATACCAAAACGCATGTATTCAAAGGAGAACAAAAACTAGTTCAGTCTTATAAAGAAACTAATTTAACTCGAATACCCGACTCGGAAACTTCTCTAATCCCTTCTCTTCTTCACTTTCTAAACTCAGGAACTTGTTAAAGTACGGGAAATAAGATGAATTACTTATGTAAGTCACATTACGCCAGGATCAGGTGCACAAAGCCTCCAGCGACAAAAGACAAACTTAAGATTGCTATTGAAAAACAATTGATGCGGTGGCTCAAGTATCGAACCCTTGGGCACTCCATTGTAAAACAATTGTTGCATTCAAAACTTCGTTGTGTTCAAAGGTTTTACGATTTTAGACTATGTTTTGTTAGCAATAGGGGTGAAAAATCATTGGTATGATTGCAGAATTAAGCTAGAGTAACCGAAAAAGTAGGGCGTCGTGGTCACGAGCTTAAGTTAGAATGTTTTATTTCGAATCGTGACGGATGGTAGGACGAAGGTAGGAGTTCAGAGTAATTGTAACTATTAGATAAAATTACTGGTTTCAAGACAAATAATACTAGCTCACGACAATCTGTAAGTCAGTCGCCGTGAAAAACTCTCACTACATGGTTCAAACGATGCAGAAAGTGGTTATCCTTGTTTTTTTTAAATCGTGGGAACGCTCCTCGCTTCGTGACCACCTACAATTGTTTCTTGGGATGTAAAAACCAACAAATGATTACCATTTTATTATCTTTTGATATGAGATCGTTGCTCACATTAATTTATTCGATTAACACAAATGTTCTGTCTACTGACGATACTTGTTGTCTAGGCGTTTACGAGAAAAGGTCAATGCGGTTATGTAAACTGTTCAAATAATGTCATGATAAGTACGAATCCCCATAGGAATAGGAATTACCTGAAGTAATAACACTGTAAGTCGGCGAGCTTCTGAAGGTGTGTCACCGGTTATGAGCATGATTGTGAGCAGTAAAAATATAATACCTATAATATTATGAAATGGTTGCGAGGCGATTTAGCATATTTTTCTACAAAATGTAAACTATGATATCACTTCATGGTATTCTTTGACTACGACGTTCTTTAGCATGTAGTACATGCTAAGGAACACCTCTGCCTAACCCTTGACGTGATGATATGTTACGTGATTTAGTTACTTTTCTTTCCTAAATTTGTTATTTATGTCATTTCTGCTAGTCAAAGAATACCATGAAGTGATAGGTATTCCACATTTCGCCAGTTATTAGGGGGCGAGCCTAACTAAATACCATACCATAATCAGCCTATAAATGTTCCCACTGCTGGGACACAGTCGTCTTCTCGGTGAGAGGGAGTGGGCCGTAATCCACCACGCGGGCCCAGTGCGGGTTGGTGGATGTCACATGTCTTCGAATTTTTTGGTTCTAGGACATGCCGGTTTCCTCAAGATGTTTTCCTTCACCGTTTTGAGAGCAGTGGTGATGAAATAATTTACACAAAGTAAAGCGCCTGTCTGGGTTCGAACCTACGACCTACAACTCGTAAGTCGTGTCCGTGACCACTGGGCCACCACTGCTCCGTGACCACTGGGCCTAATCTAACTAAGTAGCCTGGTGATAATGAAAAACAAAAATCAACACAATAAACAACACAAACACAATAATCAACAGTTTCACTGCAAAATCGTTAATGTCAAAACGATCTAATAACCCACATCACATGATGAGGGGGAAATGAGGGTCAATAATATTAATGACGAAAACATAAAAATCTATTCAAATTCAATACCAAAACAACAGCTGTATGGAACGATTAAAACACCCATAAAAGATCTTTAACGGGTCTTTTTATTTCTTGATTTACGTTCTGATAATATTGGGTACACACATTTTGGTTGCCCAGGTAGCATGAAATATAAATAATACTTCTTTTTTACAAATTTTCTGCTAAGATATGCACAATATATGCAACACAAAGGTTCATTACGACGATGTTTTGTTACGACTCAGTGTTTCGAAACCTGATTTGCACATGAGATAAATCTTAATAAAGTTACGGAAGAGGAAGAGCTTGGGTTTCATTTTAACGATATAATTTTAAAGAACAATGATTAACAGTTTGAAAAAAATATCAAGCTCCCTCGTAGATTCGCAATGTAGACGGTCACAGTGGGCAACACTACCTGCTAACTACCTATATAGTTAGTTTATTTTCAAATAATAATGTATTACGCACTCGTATGTGTGTCTCTGTAGTAATTTTTATTTCTTTCTTCATAGGAGGATTTCATAGATGTTGGAAACATCTATAATTTTACCATTACAGTTATTATCTTGTTGCATTATAAAGATAGCGATGATGCTACTCAAATGGCTACATTTATTTTGACTTTTGTTTTTCTAGTTTCGCTACCATTGCGCTAGACAAATTCTTGCAACCGCAGTCTGCCTGTGGGTCAAGGACATAACTGTCAAGATGATACAACTCATTATATTTGTTGCTATTACAATTTGTGCATAATGCGTCGATGTCTGATATTAGAGTCCAGCAAAAAATTGTGATGTTCTCGTCATCAAATGGATTTATATTAATTTCTTGAGCTTCTTCTTTGTTATTTTAATTAACATGAGTTTTAGCAATGTTTTCGTCTTCAAAGTCTGACTGACAGGTACAGATTCTGTTAGTAGATAAGTTAATCAGAAAACTGTAAAATCATCTTAATGTGTACATAATAGCCACTTAGCTACTCAATTTGATATCAACCTTGGATCTGCACTTTAAGATTTATTTTTTAGTATCAGTAACTGCATTGCCATTCTCTACCAAATTTTTTGTAACAAAGAATTTATATAAATTGATTTAAAATGCGATTTTATTAAATACACGAACAAAGTCTAGATTAACTTGAATTTCTATTGGAAGTGCGGAGAACAAAGTATTCGTTTATATGAATGGAAGCCTCTTTCCGGTCTGTCTGTCTGTATACAGTGTACTTATTTGTATCGGCTATAATTCAGTCTATTGTGTGCTTGGCCTTGCTTCGCCTTTCACCGCTCCGGTTGAGAAATTACGCCTAAAATTTGAACAGATCGGCTGCTGACCACTCAAACTATATTTGTGCAAATAAAAAGCTGTTGCACAAAATAGATCATGTTGCACCATAGCATACGATTACGATTTGATGACGTTATTAGTACTCGGTACAATATTCAATTTTGGTACTCGCCCTTTTGAATCAAGCTTTTGCACAAATGTCAAACACCGTTTCTTTTTTTGAAGAAAGTAATGATACTGTGCCTATCCTATAGTTGGTGGAAGGGTAAACAAAAGATACGTTATTCGGATTTCGATTGGAATTAATCTGATTCGATGTGAAACTGATTAATTACAATCATTGTTTACTGCACAAATATTACACCTAGACTCAGTTCGTAGCTAAATTTCGTGTGCCTAAAAGTCCTGTGTGTAAGCGCAGGTCAAAGAGAAATTACATTTTACGTACGTGAGAGAAATGGCATCGTCTATGTCAATAATTTTATTGCAAGTCATCAATAACGAAAGTTGTTGCTAGTAACAATTAGAAATATAGGTTATTATTAATCTGATTCATACCATGATCTAATAAATGGTGATAATTTTTTATCAACTCATATTAAAGCAAATATTTGTATTGTTTCAGGTCCATGTTTCAACAAGAATAGCAGAGAAATAATTGTGTGGAGCTTTCTTCTTCCTACTAGGTGGGTATTAGTAAAAAAGAAATAAAATAGTCATATAATCTAAAATGTAATGGTCATCTTCATGTATTGCAGCTTGCAGCGTTACTAGTTTCTAATTCATCATATTAGAAGTGTTGTGTTCATCGAAAGCTCTGTTAACGTCTACATTAACATAGAGTTGTGTGTTATTTCCTTTTGTTTTGTCTTTCTCATGAATACCTAGTAAGTCTAATCTATATTTGAGTGCGATCTTTCCTCTGTATAGAGTCAGCCCTGTTTGAGCTATTGGGGTTTTTCTTATTTCAATCACTGCACTGTGAGTTCTTCTATCGTCGCCAAATTGTTGTATCTCACATTGTTGTATCTATAAACGCGTATAATAATTAATCAGTATTTATTTAATACAGAGCAACACATGACATACTAATGTAAAATAGAGAGAGAGAGAGAGAAAAAGATAAGAGCGAGTGAGCAAGGTAATCTTAAGGATGCGTTTCAGATCTCAAAGTTTTCCAAGGTTAGATTTATTTGTGCTTTAGCTTTTAGCGATAACACACGAAATTTTATTAAACAGCAGATAATGACGTCATATTTATTTATGGCTAATGTTTACCTTCTCAGTATGCACCTCTTTTTATCATGTTGTGCAACGGTGGTTTAAGTTGCCAGTTTGTGGTTTGTAAATAATCCGTCATGCTTTATAGATAAGTATTTATTTGCAAAAGTCTTGGTTTTTCCAACCTCTGGTTTCATTTGATTAGGCTGTATTTATTAGGTGATATCATGCGTCGACGTCTTCATTTTAAAATTCTCATTCCTTGTTGTAAATCTTGATTCCCGTACGTCTCATAGCCAATCTCTCAATCAATCAACTCAGCCTACAGCAGATCGCAGTCCACTGCTGGACATATCTTCTCCCAGGCTTGCGCCACAATACCCTGTCCTCTGCTTTCCATAGGTATCTAATGAACCCATTCGTCCAATGTTCCGAATCGTTAAGTAATCAAAGTAGCGAGAGATAAAGCCAGATTTTATCGTTAACATCTTATACATACAGTAGTTAAATTATTCATGCTTACGGTAATCCTCTAGTGTTAAGCTGACATGACAAAAACTACTTCAGAAGTTAAATAAAACGCGGCAAAGACACTCCTAATGCAATAGTACGAGTATTACAAACTCTCCGATAGATGTAACCGTGTAACACCGCGGAAGCGTATCGAAGTGATCGTGATAAAGAAACACGCTCAGTTATTTGAAACCACGACCAACATTTAAAAGAAGGTGTAATCAGTATTAATGACGTTTTTTTAAATTTTTTGCCTGCAGTTTTTATTCCAATAGAGCCTGCTTCGTCGAATGAAAATTGATTCTCCGATTAAACGGTCATAGATTTTCTATGATATGGCTATTTTTATAAAAACTTGACATCCTTGCGTTTGATGATTCTTAGTATTCTTGTTTTTACGAGCTTCTGCCCGCGACTTCGCCCGCGCGAAATTTCTTGTTCCCCTGATCCACCCCATCGCATCGCATCACTTACCTACGCTATCACTTCGTTTTTGCTTGGCATTCTTTCTTACGTTTTGCTCAGCTTCTAAGGGCCATCGCGTGGTGTCTATATAAGCCTATCGCCTTCCTCAAGAAATGGGCTATGAAATGCAAGAATAATTTTTCAAATCCGACGGTAGTTCCAGAGATAAGCGCGTTGAAACAAACGAACAAAACTCTTTAGCTTTATTATTAGTAGTATAGATTTCTGATTTCTAGCTAGGCTGGATTTAGGTGCTTTGTAATGAGTAGTCGATTTTGGGAAAGTTGGCAATGACTTGCATATTCCTACTCATCATCTCATCTAGCCTTTGCCCAACTGTGTTGGGGTCAGCTTTCAGTCTATCCGGATGCAACTCAACCATCATACATTAAGTATGCAATAAAAATCGAGCTACGAGTATATTAGAAGTAGCTTCTAATCTGCAATATTTCAGGAAAACTTAGTCACAATCCGTGAAGCACAATGTAAGTACCTACGGCACTCACTGATTGGTGTACCTACACTAGCAGTGATTGTATAGTAGTGTTAGACTTTAGTTGGGCTAATTAGGTAGGTAGGTTCTCTATGGTCAATTAAACTTAACCCGAGGCTTGATCTTGATGTAACTTTATCATTTAAAACTAATCTTACTCTTCTCATCATCCTTTTCAAGGACATCCATAAGGTTATCTAGTACGTACAGGGCGCTGGTTCGTCCATAATTCATTAACACTAAAGATGGTTGTATTAATAACTGCTAAAGATTTATGGCATCATCAACAATAATCAATATTAATAATTATAGAAACTCAGCACGTGTCCTCTTATACGTGACTGGCAAGCTAACATCAAGAACAACTGCCTCTGTAGGCAATGTAACTTTGGTTAAGGTAGATATAGGAAAGTTAAGGAGATGTTTGAGAGTGACCGCATTGTTGGCATCATCACCAATGTTCTTTGCTTCTTATAGAGGCAGTCTGTCTTGTGCAGGTAGCAGCTTCTTATTCTTATATGCAGATAGATGCTCCATCGTCATCTTCCTATTCATGATACGTCCTTATTAGGTTCGTCTTTTTCTTTTCTGTTCACCTTTATCAACCGTCTTAAGTGACCATGTCCTTCCTAGTCATAATCGTATTTCATTATTTCTTTTCCAATTAAGGCTATTTCAATTATTCCTAAATATTTTTGATAGATGGTAAGATGCTATAAGATGCTAAATATAGAATCAAGATCATAATAACATAGTAGGTACTTAATAAAATGTTGTGTTATAAAGATCAACCTATTAGGATGTATAGACTGTGCTATTACACATAAGGTAGTTACTTAGTTTAATAAATGTGTGACAATACGCATATCAGATCCTTGTCTATGGCCGTCAGACGCCATTTTAGTATCATGGCATCATAAGTAAATGTCAATTACAGCAATAAAAACAATATTTTATATAATAAAGTCATTATTTATAATCAATGGATGACTCGCATCTTCAAGTTTTACCTAGACGACATATTTTTGCAGGGTTAGGTATAATTATTGGCTAAATATCCCGATTTGCATTATAAAAGCACGGCCACGTCCATGGAGTTTTTTTCTATTGCAAAATTATAGCTCACTATGACATATACACGATGACACACAAAAGCTTTTATCACGAATTCTGTAAGTACAGACGCCAGCACACCAAGCTACTACAATCTGTCAAATTTTTTTAATAGATTTTCATCTTTATCGCTAAAGCATATGGTTCAAGGTTTATTGGGAAAATTTGACAGTTTCGGGTAACTTGATTTGCTGGCGTCTGTACATGATTCTAGATCCCCCAGAGTAGAAATTTTTAGACGGTTCATACAAAAGTGTTTACACCACCAAACTGTATGAGCGGATTTTTGTTTTATGACTGAATTCATGGTAAATTGGTAACAGTTTGTGCGTCGCTGTCCTTTACATCCTGTATAATTAATACCTACAGGAAAAGTGCTTCAGCCCAGGCAGGTTAGTAGAATATCGCCTTTGGATAACTCACTAACCAGTTTCGTCGTGTCGCAGGATGAAAAACCACTTATGTAACTGTTTTTCAATCGATCAGAGCGGAAAATCTTAGAATATGATCGTAAAAAGTAAACTGTAATATAAAAAGTTGCGATAAACATAGCGGTTATATAAGTAGGTGAACGTGATTTGTTGCATTTTATATTTATGTTATTTGAGTACTTTTATTAATTTCGAAAATAAGATTTTTGATAACGCTGTCGTGTGTGTCTGTGGTTATGAAATTGTTATTGGTTTTACATCCGCTGTTTTAACGAAACTACATAAAATAGGAATTATTATTGCCATGTTGCATGTTGATCATTATAGTACTTTTTGAAAATTAACTTGTTAAATTAGATTTGACCACAGCGGTGCTATTCTGTAAAAATCTCACCGTGAAAACTTAGGTGAAGTGAGCGTGGAGTGAGTTGTCAATAGTGTCAATCTCTAGCATCACGTGATTTGACAGCTCACTTTATGCCCACTTCACCTAAGTTTTCACGGTGAGATTTTTACAGAATAGCATTGTTGATATAGATAGACCTAGGATAACGCTAGTATCACGATCTGTATGAAAAACAAGCATGCCATTTTTTGACTACCTACTATGACGTCACAAGCACTATTCAGTGATGAGAAAATCAAATCAATTCAAAGCTCACCGCCCACAGGACTGAGCGCGAAAGTGGCAGCTTACGATTTTTGTACGTAAGCTGGTGCGATTTTTGGCACGCGAAGTATTTGCTCTTGCGTTATCTAGGTGTAATTTATCTGTAAATTTAATCCATAGGTATTCCTCTGAGTTTCTTTTGCTAAGATTTGAAGGGCTTAGGATTTTCTTGATACACCAATGTGAAGATAGTCGGAAGCCAATTCAAGGCTATCTTATTTTTATTAAACCTCGACAAAAACAGAGGGGTGTTATAAGTTTGATTTTGATCACTAAGATACCAATTCTTGCAACACCCGTTCAAAAAACATTCGTTAATTTCCAATCTTAAACGCACTTCGTCCGTCCTTTATTTCTTACACTTTATTAATCCTTCTTCTTGCGTATACAAGCCGTCCATCAAAGTAATTAGTAGTCTATTACTGGATGAAGAGAAACCACGAAGAACGCTAAACATGAACCATTGTGTACAGGAACGTTATAATAACAGATCATGTATCTACAATGATTAAAGTGAATCAATTTATATCGGGAACCTTTTTGGCCTCGCACCAGTGTTGCCAACTTTGGGGTTTTTCCCCTAAATTTAGGGGGAAGAAGTCTTAAAAGGGGTATTTTTAGGGACAGATTTTTTTTGGGGTTATTTTTAGGGGCTTGCTAAAAGTTTGCTGTGGCGTTATTGACGCTGCTCGTATCTATGGGTATGAATATGGGTCTTGCGTTAAGTTTGAACCTACGGCAAATATGTATGTTAAAAGCCTTTAGCGTACGAATGTATGATTTAAAAAATACATGGACCTTGAACAGTAGCACCGCTGGCGATGATGATGATGCCGTTCTGGAACTGATTAAGAATATTACAATTTAGTTAGTAGTTTAGCAATAGGTATTTAGGTACCTAGTCTTTTTTTTTACAAACTATGTACCTATGCGTTTTATTTGGTGAGTTACGAACGACTTAGGGAGTTGGGAACTGCATCAAAGAAATTTACCCTATGTGAACCTATACTTAGGGTTTTTTTAGGGGGATTTTTAAAAAATCTTGGGGGCAAATTTAGTTATGGGTTGGTAACACTGCCTCGCACAGCAGGGTAATTGCGTAACACACTATCAGTAGCAATGGGTTTCATTTTGACAGTTTAACAACATTCATTGCGTTATTTGCGTTGTTGAGCACACACCTTTTTCGAACATATGGAGCAATGGATTAGAAATATGCTTCAAAATTATTCAAATTGAGAGTAATAGTGTGTTACGCAGATTAGGGTGCAGATCTTTTTTAACCCCAGTCAGAAACAAGGGGGGGGGGAGGGGTGTTATAAGTTTATTTTTGGTTGTTTTTAATGTTAAAGTATTTTGTTAGTTTGAAAGGCTCCTTTTTTATCACGCTTTTATTTACTGTTTGTATTTCCTGTGCGTGTCCCAGATAAAATATTTTTCTTTTCTTTTATTTTTTTTTTTGGGAGGAAAAAGTTTTCTTGAACAAAACAGAAACTAGGAAGTAGGTATGGTCTTCTTAAACAGACCTTGTTCTGTAACGTCTGGACTTTATTGTAGGTATGTTAAAAACGGTGTGAAGCATGCAGGCTAGGAGACACTACAATACAAGACATGATTTTTATACGGATCTTGCCAGATCTTTAGTTAAGTTTTCAAGATTTTTCTCCCAATTCCGATTTCATGTCGATTTTTATTTGTTTTTTTGAAGTGAAAGCTTCTTTAGGCGCGTTGGGCATTTTTTGAGATGGGAAAAAACCATTGAACTCGCGACACTGTTACCGTAACCGACACCGCGCTACATTCGGATGTGTTCGGCTGTCCTCGGGATGTACTCGGTTTTAATGTATATAAAGAAAAAAATGTATGTATAGGAAATAATACATTTATTTAGCACAGACTAAAAGACACACAAAACACCTGATGGTCATAAGTGAACTGAAAAGTATTCTGTTTGTGTTTTGTTTTTCACTTCTGTCGGCACTCCCGGAGTGCCACTGTTTTTTTCATTAACGGTTCCATCGTTGAGAAAAGGATCCTGGCGATGTCAAGTTTTGCTTCCTAAAAGCCTGCTTTGTTTTTAAATACTCTCACTTATAACCTTTTTGCTCGATTACCTACTGAACAAAATCATCAAATAAGTTCAAAAACAAGGTTCCCAAACAGCATTCAACCTCCTTTTTTCCGCGCAAAACCCGATTGTAGAATCTAGTTAAGGATAAAAGTGTGGCCACAAGTTTAGTTACGGAGCTACAATTGGTCGAAGGCCGTATTATGTCAGACGGCGCGTCATGGCGCCTTTCCACCGCTCGAACCAGTCAGGCAGCTGCCTCGTAAAGAGATATGATAATTATGAATCCTTCTCATACTGTTTTGGTCTCGAGTTATTTTGATATTTGGAGAGATCGGACTTGTATCAGAATTAAATCGAGTAAAACTTTTTCGTATACCTACAGTTTGTTATTCATGATGCAGATTTATTTTTCTAAAAATACATTATTATGTTTTTTTGTTACCTCATTTACCTACATCCTTTTTAAATCTGAGTAAGGTAGGTACTAAACGAAGTCAAATTGACGGTTATATTTTTTTCCTTTGGTTTATTACGGTTGTATTTATTGAGGTTTACAAACAAAACACACAGACTGAATGTCGTCTACGTAAACCATATTCCGCCTCCTTCGTCTGACCCTTGAAACGCGTGGGATTACTAACAAAGAAACAACATTGTTTATCAAATTCAAGAACAACATAAATAATCTTCATGAGTAAAATTAAGTCAAAGCAAATATTAATAAACAATATTTGCGATGACTTTCCAGGTTAAATCTCAACCTGTTTTGAGTGATTCGGAAAGTTTGTTTAAGTTTGATGTTTCTCCGAAGTAAAATAAGGAAAGATAAAGATAAACACGATGTTCATACCTACTGTCTTGTGTACAAGGATATTATGAAGGCTACCAGTTTAAGATCAGACTACAGAAAACTGACTCAGCTGGAACTTCGCGTGCCAATATGGTCGCTCGTTTCCCAAACAATACCTTTACCTAGCTATTAATTATCTATTATGATATCTACTCCAGGCATTTATTACAATTAAACTATTTACAGCCACTTTTCAACTGTCAAAGAGTCGGTCAGTTAGTCAGAAAGTCGAAGCTAGTTGCCCATTCCAAAACGTAGATCTCTATGAAAAAGAACGGGCAAGAAACTGCAAGGACACTCTTTTAAATCAAGATATTACAAAATCCTGTGTACTAATATTCTTGTTGTTTCTTATACTTATGTGAGAACAATGTAAAAAAATAAAATGAAGAAACAACTCAAAATATATGTTTAAAAATAAGCCCTGGCAGTTGGAGATGACCAGTCTCAATCTGAGATACATATTTTATGACTTGATATGAATAAATCAGACTGAATTTTTTGACAATGTAGTAGAGCTAAAGCAGAAAGCAGTAGATAAAGGCAGAGGCAATATAGGAGAGCTCAATTTTTTGTGAAGTCTAATGGTGATTATCTTAATGTCTAGTGATCAACTGTAGGTGGCCTTGCTGTTTTTATAATGATGAAGTGAACAGTTTATTTAGATACTTAGACTAATAAAATCCTCATAGATAAACTGACAGCACGGGTCTACTTAAGTAATAAACAACAATTTTATTTCTTGTGTAGGATTCGTTAGATAGTCGTACATTTGATTTATAGAACTAGACTCGACACCAGTTTTCGTAGCGTTGAGTGCCATTAAAAAAAATAGCTAGACACGAACCAATATAGCGAACAGCTTTGAAATTAGAACAGATTAGGTAGTTTGATCGACATACCTAATCAAATTTCGAATCAGGGAACTTTGACAAATGCTGGCACAAAGTGGTGAAAACTCTATTTTATTTTTTTGCCAATCATGAATATTCTCCGTTGACTTACCACGGTAATGTTATTGCTGTTACTGTCTTCTTTCATTTTAATTATGAAAACATCACGTTCGGTCGGAACGTTAATTAAATTCGTCATTCATTTTAAACACGTGTTCTTCGATAGTTACGGATATTTTCATAATACGAATTTTCCACACGTGACTTTTATTTTTGTTCTAAGGTTTTGTGACGAATTTAATTTCTTCTTCACAATGGGCCCAAAATTTAATTTTGGGCCTCATTTCACGTACATCAAAAAAACAACGTCTTACATTTAGGTACAAAGTGCGGAAATCCTCGATAAATCCAAAAGCCATTCCAATACCTACATAAAAATACAAATTAATTATTTTATAAACGATTATTATGACGCCATCGTATTCATAACAAACCTTTATGCTGATATACAAGGTCGATTCCTCATTTTATAATAGTAAAACATGTACAAGAGAGATAATTCACGTTACTGTGGCGCTAAGTTGGATGACCTTCGGGCTGGTGGCAGCAAGGTGAATGTCCACAATAACGACCCTTGCTCAATGCTAACTCATCTCGCCGAACTTGACCGACTGGCCAGCTAATGATTTATTTTTAGAACACAGGACAGAGATAATTTGGACGACTTTCCCGCGAATTCTGTACTTAACGAGTTCCATATTTGAATTTCTGCCTTTTTTATAAGCCGAACATGTAAAGGGATCTAGTCATATTACTAAGAGAGTGTTTATTGAGTGCAAATTTGCATTGGATAGATTTAAAATCTTATACCAAATGAACTAAGTATGATTATACAGCTTGCAAAGGCTAAATTATCAATAAAACTAAATTAGCCACAAAAACCAGTATCTTTAAAATAAAAAAGCCTCTAAATTAGTTGACGCTTGACGTTTTTCTAGGACTAGGACTATCAACACAAAGATTAGACTAATACCTACGTTTCAAGATTATTATTAATGACGATCATTAAAACGAGTTCAAGTAGGTTCACTCAGGTCTCGATTTACTCAGCCACCTCCTTTTCATCTTGCAAGGTCCGGATTTACCTTCAATTAATCGATATTTTAGGTGCTTACCTACTCTGTAGGAGAAATTACTAGAGTTGTGATTTCGGACTCGCTACACTAGTTCACCACTGCTCTGAAATTAGTAAAGGAAAACATCGTGAGGAAACCGGCATGTTCTAGAACCAAAAATTCGAAGACATGTGACATCTACCAACCCGCACGCCCGCACTGGGCCCTCGTGGTGGTTACCACCCACTCCCTTTATCAAAGAGGAAGCCGGTGTCCTAGCAGCGGAACTATTATACGCTGATTTTGCTTATGCTACGCTAGTTTACGCTTTGAGGGACTTAACACCCATAGACGCAGTAACAATAAAATTTCTTTTGTATCTCGTTCAGTGTCCCTCAACCGATTAATATGTCTTTCTATGTAGTGATTTTTGACGCTTCCGGAGTCAGGTTCAGAGGCATTCACCTCTTTAGATAGCAACATCTGAACAACTATAACCTCTTTTGTAAGCATTTCGTCGAAGTTCACTTGCATAGAAATTGCTGTCTACTTAGAAGTCACTACTTACTTAATTTATATTTGACAAGCCAACGTCATTTTATACAGGAACTATGACGTAACAAACGAAACAGTGAATTAGGATATTATAATTCTGTTACATCATAAATGCTTAAGACATATTATCGATTTATATTAGATGAATTTTAAGAAAAGACTGCATTGAAATCAAGAGAATTAGCATAAAGAAACATAGGAAGCTGCATTTAAATTAATAAGTAATACCTGACCACTTACCTGATCACTTATAACATCATTTGCTGACTAGCACAACTTTCGAGGTCGATAATTTACAACTCGTAAAAATATCGATGTTTTCAATTCGACTTTTATTATTGTTGATAAAGTCTGCAAAAATGCATCGTAAGAAGTTTTAATTGAGTCGTTTCTCGATTTTTATTGTGCAACAACTTTACGGATCTGAGTTTGTGGAAACTTTTTGTTATTGAGCTAATAATTTACGTGATTATTGAGGTTAAAAACAAGTAGGTACGTTTTAATTCAGTTAAGTAACTACTTATATTATATGGTCGGCCATTTTAATTATAACTTATCAATAAAGTCAAAATTCAACAAATCCTTCAATAACTTGAGAATTTCTATAATAATAGTCTTAATCTAAGATTAAATTATGAATGTTTTTCCATAACAAAACTGCCAGACGTCAATACTATTCCACGGATTTAAGATAACTGACTTTGGTAAAATCTAAAGCGTTACATGCTCTGTGGTAAAATCAGCCCTGAGAAGAACATGTTCGATACATCCATCAACCGAACAACGTCATAGGAAAATTCCTTATTTGAAAATCAAACTTTTTAATTCCTAAACCGGTCTAGAACGCCCATACTGATATTCTAAACCTACTCACCGATAAAAAAAACAATGATTTTTTTTACACGCAATTTCACATCCTACACGATAATTTAAGAAGTAGACAATAAAATAAATCGTTCGCGATCAATACAAAAGATTCGCGTTAAATCCTATCTGCTATTAATATTAATGGTCCGGTGGTGTTGGCCGAACCGGTCGCTATAAGGTCATGATCCGATCTAGCCACACGACACTAGGTTGGTCTATAAATATCTGCGAATAGATTTCCTTACTAACTTTTATACCTAAAGGTTTTAATGTAGGTTTAAATTCGTTTACAAAGACAACGTTAGTAAGTTCGCAGCTAGTTCCAAAAAATCATAATAATTTATAATGATGGTCCTTTGTAAATATTTTGACATAAAAATACATCTCTTTAAGTAGTTTGCAAGTCAGAAGAAAAAAACATAATCTGAAAAGTATTGATAAATCTGGTAAACAAAAAAAAAAGGACTGTTAACCCATCAGTAGTCAGATGACCAAAAAAAGACATAATTACACGCGTTCGATCTCAAGATGTCGACGAAACACATTATTAAAACCCCAACCTTTCGTGGGCGTTGTTTTGTTTCTAGCACGTGCACAATTCACACGTGCCATTATTTTTATATGCTTTTATCAAGCTGGTGAAGCTGAGTTTATTGGCTTTTATATCAGACGTCTTAACATGGGTAATTTAATTCCATAAAGTCCGGTTTTAACGATTGATATTCATATGTCTATGCTTTAGCTGCCTAATTTAAAATAAGCATTTTGATTTTGATTTTGAGCTTGAGTAAGTACGAGTATTGACAGCTTTTTGCAAGTTTTTAAATCAATCAATATCTTTTTCCCGGGATCTTTTTCTCAGCCCTAATCATATTTCACCGATGCTTTTACAGCAAACGACTAAAAAATGAGTAAAATGAAAACGTGTAAAACTTTGATAAACCAAAATTATTCATATAGAAAATACATTTATTATGTACCAAAACTAATTCAGTGACCCCGTAGTAAGGTCATGTCGCAGAATAATATCAATTTATGACATAACTACGTGATCTATGGGTGACCCAGTTATTATGGCTATCATCTGTCATCTGATAAGTGGTGGTATTGGTGTACTAAGCAAGGTTTTTCCGTGATTATTCCACACGACCCACACTACAAGGTTAGACCTAGTGATCGTCATAAAAGGTACTGGTTGACAATAAAAAAGACGCAACACTTTTTTAGTAACTTAGTGTTGTTTTTTAAATTGATATTGTTGCGTTTATATACTGCCAGTTTGTTAACTTCACTAATTAATTAATTATTGAGTAAAAGTAATCTGATTTTGGAAACAATGGAATCAATTGTATTGGTTTTAATCTGCACTGAATGTCGAATGAATTTGATAACAATGAAATTGATTGCGCGCTATTACCATACCACCATGAAGACATTACATAATGCAGATTACAGATTATATACTTACGTGGGTGTAACTATACAGTTAATGCTACACTCTGTAGGTACCTGTGAGTGCAATAATAAATAAACAACAATGGGTTGAAAAACTCAATACTTACTTGATTTATGTTCATTGAAAATAATGGATATGTTTTGACAAAGAAGAGGTCATTAAGTCATACGGCCAGCATCCGACAAAGTAAGTTTATTCTGGACAAATCCTTTGCTCTTTCATACTGGGGTCTAGAAAAAAAATAAAAAAGCAAGAATACAAATATAAAAGTTTTTTAATTGATAAAATCATTGCAACATCAGAAGACTATGTAGGTAGGTATCTAGAACATTCGCCCTCTAATGCTACAATGATTCACATACATTACATGACGATTAATGATTCACAATACTGAAGTTTTCTAATTCAGTCCTGTATAACATGACTGACTTTCTAGACTAGACCTTACAGGCTCCAACACTGTTACAGCCGCTGCTGCAGCTGTTGCAGCTGTTGTAGGTAGTACATGTGACTTAATTTGAACCGTGTAACTACGGAATACTTATGCTCATAGTTCATAAAAACAGACGCGGTTGGTTTAGAAAGTTCAGTTGACCATATCAAATCATTGCTACCATACAATATAACCGCAACAAGTGGAAAATTGTATGAAAGCGAAAGCTAAATGTTTGCAGGTTTTAAGTGTACTTTTAGGTAAGTATATGATCTGAAAGCCATTAATAACGATATCAAACGAAGCATGGACAAGTTTCACTGCCAATTTGCCCTTTTTTAACCGACTTGTAAAAAAGGAGGAGGTTATCAATTCGGTTGATTTTTTAATCATGTATAAATCAGACAATGCCTAATGTCCTAACAAACCATAGAGACGTCTTTCATTGAAACTTTGGCACGGCAAAAACTTTACCGTTCAAAGTTGGAAGGTTTAAAATAATAAAATGAAGGTTCCAAGTTACGAGAAAAAGATGGGAAAATGTGAAAAGTTACAAATGACTTCTTATTTATTTTTGTTGAAAATACTACTGTTTAATACTGAATAAGTCAGTAAGTATACTTATTTAGTTTTAAAAGAAAATCTTTACCGCAATTCGGATTTTTCTTTGTATGAAAACTCGTGAAAAGTAAAGTAAAAAAAACCATCCTTTACACTTTTCCTAGACCGCGATAACTTGGCATCTGTGGCTAGGCTTTTTTCGCAACTCGTGTCTATGACTAAATAAGTTTTTAATTTCGAAACGGCTGGTTGACCCTTCCCGTGACCCAAGGGCTGGCTTTTACCTTGGCCAGAGGCTAAGCATCGCCATACAACGTGGCAATGCCGCCAGTCTCTTGGGTACATTACCAGTCCACAGCGATGCGGATGAATTTTTCGACGCAATTTTTTAGTTTTTGTGTAATTTTAGTTAAGTTAGGATATAATTTTGTTTATAATATTATTTTTTTTATAGATTTGGTTAAAGTTAAGTTGTTGATACTTAGTTTGAACTATCTTAGTTTGAACATAATATACATACAGGTACTATCTGTGTGCCAATAAGTCTTGGAACGGAACGAAGTTCCATATTGCACGTTATATTCTGCACACTTGGCGAAAGAGAGTTACCTATACCGAAAAAAATGTATAATTTTGACTCAAATATTGTACTACAATAATGAATAGAACTTTGTTCCAGCGTACCATGACGACACCTCTCTTTGATTAGGTATGTACCAACATTATTAAAGTAACTGAGGCCGATAATGAAAGGGCTATAAGACACATAATAACATAACCTATAATGTTTTCATTGTTGAGACACAGGCGTCCTCTCGGTGAGAGGGAGTGGGCCGTAATCCACTACGCGGGCCCAGTGCGGGTTGGTGACACAACCATCAAAATTGAATTATGTTTCGGAAGCGGTCGCTTCTAGAAAAGGTCAATGCTACCTTGACATTTTAGGGAAAACACCCGTACGTGCGTAGGTACCTATTAAAAGGCAACAACTGCCTGCATTTGCGGTTTCTTCAATCGGACTTTTAGGAATAAGATGTTGTGTTTTCCTTCTTTCGTAAACGCAACGGGAAAGTAAATAAAATAATACCTACCTACATAAAGGCCCAAAACTTTTCTGAAATCATCCATTCTACCTACGTTGGATGGATGGCCAAAATGTTTGCCTTTATATGTATTCGCATCGCCTACCCGCGCTATTACCTACTTCGTTTTCGCTTGACGTTCTTTGTGGGTTTTGTTTTTGCTCGGCTCCTAAGAGTCCTAGCGTAATGTTAAGTACCCTATAGCCTTCCTCAAGAATTGGGCTATCAAAAGTAAAAATAATTTTCCAAATCCGACTGGTAGTAGAGATTAGCGCGTACAAATAAACTCTTAGCTTTAGTATTAGTATAGATATTTTTTTTCTTCTAACAAATTTCTTAGACCTGAGGGGACTATAACTGTAACCTTCAAAGTCTTTATGTTCTTTTACAATAAAAAACATTGACCACACGACCCACACGTGTCAAGTGGTTTATTCAAATATTTAGGTACTTACCTACGTAATAACTTTTTTTGTCAGCACATTTATCATAGCTTTAAAAGTTTTGCCCCTCGTTATTGTAGCCATTTACGATCGTAATATTCATAATCAAATTAATGCATTTGTCAATGAAAGTTCCTACTTATAATTTACTATTTAAAATGCTTAATTAATTAAATTACCTTACAGAAGTTATTAAAACGTATAGTGATGTAACTATTTATCAAATTAAATTGAAATTTATGCTTAATGATGTTTATAAGTCTCTTCAAGTTGTCTGCATAAAACACTTAGGTACTTACAATGTCTAGACTGACATTACACGTATCTGTATTTCCCCAAACGTTTTTCAAGACATGACCATGACGCGAGGTAAGGTAACTTTTATACATTGCATCGGAGAACGTTCATACAAGTTGCAGGCGCAACTAAGAAAATGTAATGTAATCCCGAAACTAAAGACCATTGCATCAAGCGCTTCCGTGATAAAAAAAAATCAAATTTTGAACCTTGTTGGTAAGGAATAAATGTGTGTAATTTAAGCTCAGAGGTCAAATTGCAGTGGTCGAAAGTGTCGTGTCTATTGAAGATTCGAATAAAAAGACTGTAGTTGTAACATCTTGGTCTCGTTAGGAAATCTCTCAGGACGGCGATTGCTTGTTTCGTTGTGTTGCAAGTAGAAGTATTCGTGTTTGTTGCTAAGTTTTAATGAAATGGACTTGGAGATAATGATAATGTCTTTTAGGTACAATTCTCTCGTGTCGGTAAAAGCTTTTAAATTGTATACAGGGTGGTAGGGACATCGCCGCACAAGCTGTTACCATGAATTCAGTACGCGATTCTGGACCCTGCTGCCTGGTATTTCACTTTTGTAGGAAACAGCAGATTTTTTTTCTGATAACCAATCCAGAATACAATACGACCGACGTAACATGGCGGGCCTGAACTTTGCAGAGAAGGCTGCGCAGTAAGTTTTTTTAGGAACCAATTTAATTTTTTATGGATAAATTTATTAAAACACTCTCTGACCATTGGCTTAATTTATAAACCCCCAAATACGAACTTGAGCGACTTTCTTAATATTTACACACAAAGTTTGGAAAAGAGCAAACGCAAGACAATTATATTTGGGGACTTTAATACCGACTTACTAAGTAGTGGGCGCAAAACAACCGACTACACAGATGCTATACAAGAATCAGGATACTATATACTAAACAATATACACGAAAATTACTGTACTCGACAAACCAAGCACACAAAAAGCATAATTGACCATGCATGTACAAATATATGGAACGTTACGGTACACATGGCAATAATTGAATCAACACTATCAGACCACAAACAAATCTACCTAGAGCTCAAACAATACAAACAGACCCTAAAACAAAAAGTTCAATATGATGCGATTGATTACAAAGCTCTGTATGAGAACATGCTAATATACGACTCGACAGAAGTAGGAAACCACTATGCCATTCTTGAACAATACATAATAAAGAATATAAATGACTCGAAAATAATAAAATACAAAATACTAAACCTACCACAAAAGGACTGGATCAATAAAACAGTAATTAACTATATTAATGAACGAAATCAACTATGGCATGGTTGTTTGACAAATCCAGAAAATTTACAACTGCAATCTAAATATGAAACTGCTAGGAAAAAAGTAGAATGTAAAATAAAAGAAGATAAAAAGAATTACTATTATGATGCATTTTCCAGATGTAGTAAGAACCCCAAAAAGATGTGGAAATTGATAAACACCCTAGCTAAAAATAAAACAAACGATGTTTGTGCTCTTCCTAAACTCATGCTTGACGGCAAAGAAATAACAAACGGCACTGAGATCTGTAACGCGTTTAATAACTATTTTGCTACTATTGGCTCACTGTTGGCTCAGAATATTATACAAACTAATCCTAACCCACAAGTTACATTAAATACGCAAGACAAAGACCTTCAACTTACCATTTTAGAACATTGCTCTGAGGATGAGATATCCAAAATAATAGATCAATTAGATAATGATACCAGCTGTGGAATTGATGGAATAACAACAAAATCTATAAAATGCATTAAGAACCTAATTTTAACTAACCTAACTAATTGCATAAACAGTTGCTTTGACAGTGGCGTGTTTCCGGACAGTCTTAAAATAGCTAAAGTAACCCCTATATATAAGTCTGGAACTAGGACTGACCCCGGAAACTACCGACCAATTTCAGTGTTGCCTGTT
The DNA here is from genome assembly GCA_948474745.1 of Oligia latruncula. Taxonomy (NCBI): domain Eukaryota; kingdom Metazoa; phylum Arthropoda; class Insecta; order Lepidoptera; family Noctuidae; genus Oligia; species Oligia latruncula. The sequence continues at coordinate 17,017,652 of OX419686.1, forward strand.
ATTTCCAAAATATTTAAAAAAGTTTTATACACGCGCTTATTTAAACATTTAACCAATAGCAACTTTCTTTACTCGCATCAATATGGCTTTCGTCCACATTCGAATACACTTTCGGCTACTGTTGATTTAATTACTAAAATAAAAGATAATATAGACAAAAAGCAATTGGTTCTAGGTGTTTTTATCGACCTAAAAAAAGCATTTGATACTGTTAGTCATGACATCCTTCTGAAAAAGCTAAAAATCATAGGAATTACTTCTACAGCCTACAAAATGTTTGAGTCTTATCTTACTAATCGCCAACAGATCGTCAAACTTGATAAATTTGCAAGTGCCCCGGCCAATATACAGTGCGGAGTACCTCAGGGATCGGTCCTGGGTCCATTGCTTTTTCTCATATATATTAATGACATTAGTACCGCTGGACTGACTGGACACATATCACTGTATGCTGACGACACATGTCTTTTTTATTTTGGCGATTCCATCACTGATATTATCTCAGAAGCACAGAAGGATCTTAATGTTTTGAATGAATGGCTTAGTCAAAACCTTCTGACTATGAATGTCAGTAAAACTGCTTACATAATTTTCGCAGCAAAGAATAAAAAAATACCATCATTCCCAAATCTCACAATAAATAACCAACCGTTACGAAAATCAACACATGAAAAGTATTTGGGCCTAATTGTGGACAGTAAGTTGACATTCAGAGCGCATATTGACTACGTAAGATCTCGAATACTCCCACTAACCGGAGCCATACGTAACATTGCAAAATGCGTACCCTACAAACTAAGACATACTATTTACAACACGCTAGTCAAGCCACATCTGGAATATCTGATCCAAATATGGGGACAGGCTGCTAAAACAAATCAACAACACCTACAACGAACACAAAATAAAATCATCAAAGTCCTCTTCAATTACAATTACTATACTCCTACAGAATTACTATACAAAAAAACAAAATTACTTAACCTACAACAATTATATACATACCATACATGCATGACTATCCGGAAGATCCTTAAGACCAACATACACACAAATATTTCATTCATTCAAAAGACTCGTAGATATAATACCCGTAATCAAGACGACCTAGAACTACCAAGAGTGAGAACCATGCACGGTAGGAAAACAATACAGTATGAAGGGGTTCGACTTTACAATAAATTACCTAAAAAAGTCAGAGAGTGTACAAGCATACCAACATTTAAAAAAGGCCTAAGGAATTATCTATTAGATATATAAGTTTAGCTTTTTTATATTAGACATATATATATTAGATTTTTTGTTTAGCTTGAACTGTTTTGTATCTTATTTAGGGCTGATTTTTCAATCTAGATGGTTTTTATTCTTGGACTAAAATTGATGTCTGACAGTTTTTGTATGGAAGAACTGTCAAAAATTCAGAATTGTTCCTCCGATGAAATTATCTGGCGTTGGGGGAATCAGACCCTAGACATATTGGATATATTTTCTATAATGTTTTTTCCATGTTAAAACTATGGTGTTCAGTTTCTTGAATAGCTTGAACGTCGTAATGTAAACTACAACTTATTGTTAATTTAGTTAAGTTTCTCTTTAAGTGAACTGTAATTTGTTCTTTGAGAAATAAATGTCTTTAAACCGAAATGGTGACATGAGGCGAGTGCGAGTGAGAGAACATGCGCGAAAGTTCTTAGTGCCTATGTTCAGGCTTCAGGCCCGCCAAGTTACATCGGTCGTATTGTACCTATGTATAACGGGCTGGTGTCTGCAACTCCACGTCAATGAGCATATTTTGCTTACGACTAAGTACCTACTAATAGTTATTCTGTGGTATGGCGGTAATGGTTAAAACGAGAGTAAATCATGTCACAGTAAAATAAATATTAAGCACTAGGCAGACTACGAGGTTACTTACAATCTTAATATTTACGTGTTCTTTTTAAAAAACTGAAATACAAAAACAAAATTATTAGGTGACCATATCTTCGACAAGATTGACTTTTGGACTTTGGACTCTTTCAACAGTTTCAACTCAATAAGTATTGGATGAATAAATTTTTCAATACGATGAAAAAGTCTATTTTGGGTTGCATTGCACAGATTATTAAACAGTTCTCTCAGACGACATAAAAGTAAATTTTGCCCGATTGAATATTTAAAACCACTTCGGTCTTGCTTCGAGGTCCCCCTTTAGGTTGTTTTATTATTACCGGCTCGGTTGGTGTTTGTGCAGTAAAGTAAGAAGGCTTTAGGCGCATGGGTTTTTAAGGTAGCTAAAATATTTAATTTTTAAAGGCAGTAACGACTTTTTTGTTTTGTATTTTCTTTAGATTTCTTTTTTAAAGTTTTATTATCTATAACACAGGGACGGAGTTTGAAAATGACATTTCTCAAAATTGACAGCTAACGTTGGCAGCCATCATTGATTTCATAAACACTTCATTTGTTTTTATAAAGACAGCTGTTATAACGTTGTTCCATAATTAACTGTAAAAGCAGCCTTTTATTATCAAATGGCAGACAAAAAGCGTGTTTCTATCACAATAAATAATCTCACGCCGTCACGTTATAATTTGCTCGACGCCTGTAAGTGTTGGTTGCCGTGAACAAATCTGAAACTGATTATTATTGTATAAAAACTATAACGCAGACGATAATGGTTGTGGCACACAGAGAGCATAGAAAGTTAAAATCATTCTTTTTTTTTTGCAAATTATTCAGTAATAATATACCTTAATTCATGTAGACGGATGAAGTAGGTTAGGTACACAAAATAAAATGCATCTGTAAATTAGTTTTTGCCCGCAGTTTCGCCCGCGTAGATGACGGAAAATATTCCACGGGAACGTACTATCGGGTTTAAAAGTACCCTACTTACCTATGTGTAAATCTAGGGGGTCTACTCCGAAGTGGTTGATTGTCGTGTCGGCCGAATGTTCGGTCATTTTCTGATTTGAATATTGTTGTCCTACTACGAATTAAAAAAAAAAGGTAAAAAAAGGGTAAGGATTCTAAAAAGGTTCGGATTGGCACAGTTTGTACGGGACCTATAGTCAATATAGGAAATGAAAGGTAGTAGAAAACGACCGAACATTCGGCCGATACGGTGGTTAACCGCTTCGGAGTAGACCCCCAGTGGTTATAAACTATCCGTGGACCAAATCTCATCCAAGTCCGTTCAGCCCTTTTTGCGCTAATCCGGAACATACATCCAGACAAACAGACAGACAAAGTTCTTTATTACTATTATTATACTAGCGGCCCGCCCCAGCTTCGCACAGGTGTAATTTTTTTTTTCGAATTTCCGAAATTTTCTTTCATACAAACCTTGTCCTGGCAAAACCGAACACAACAAAAAAGAATTATCCAATTTGGTGCAGTCGTTCGGAAGTTTTGTGCATACAGACATTTTGGCGACTTTGTACTATGTAAGGATTATGTACTTATTGATTATATTTTTGACACGTACAAGATTAAGCGATGTCCAAAAAGCCAGTCAGAAAGAAATTAAAAGGGCTAGAGACCATTTTTACATTTTTTTTAACCTAATTTATAAGAGTCTAAGTATATGTCACTCACATATTTCGGTAATTAGGACCTATGATGTAAGCAAATAGGTACCAGCTATGTAGTCATACAATCTCTGAGCAGTGACTAATCAATTTTGAACAGCTCATCTGTCATAAACTGGTTCGTTTTTCATGCTAACCTTAGCAAATTAAGCCTGTGTTCGCAATGAGGAAAAGTCAAAGAAAAAAATAAATAAAAAGTTTGTTCTTTAACAAACTTTTTAATATATTTTTATGTTGTTTTCAATGTTGAAAATTTCATAGTTGTGCTATGAAATTTTAATATTACCTAATCTTACTTAAGTAGGTAATATTAAAATTTCATAGTTGTGAGTGAAGGAAAACATCGTGAGGAAATCGGCTTATCGTAGAACCAAAAATTCGAAGACGTGACATCTACCAACACGCACTGGGCCTACGTGGTAGATGAAGGACTCTCCTCTCCCTCTCACAGACAAGAGGCCTGGGTCCCAGCAGTGGGAACGTTATAGGCTGATAATGCTAACTAACTTGAAGATACTGGCCTAAGAAATAATCAATAATGTTAAGGTATTTACTTGTTAAAATAATAAACCATTTTTCATTACAGAGTATGGCATTCCCACGTCAATATAATATCACATACATTGATATGTACGTTTACTTTAACTGCTTTAGTGAATAAAATCTCTTTTGTGGCTTTCCGTCGCTATTATTAAAAGATACAATCGACTGCAACGTTGGAAATAATTGCGTAGTGGTTTTTAAGTGCAGCTAAAAATGCAGTTTGTGATTCCGTAATTGATGTCACAACTGTAATTTTATATTCAGGAAACGAGCGATAATATTCGCAAATAAAATACGCAGTTATAAAAATAACATCATAAGTTATTAAATAAAGTATTTACCGTTCATTACTGTACGGAATTACGATCATTTTTTCACTGACAAGCTAAGCGATAAGTTGTAATATTTTCTTCAATTTGCTGTTAAATTTATTTCAACACTCGTAAATAGTTACTTTAGTTGGACACTGATTTTATCTTTATTTCAGCAAGCACACAGAAAGGTAATAAAAGTTTTTTTGATATTCAAATTAATTGCCATAGATAGGATTGCTAGGCAGATGAGATAGGATTGGTATTGAATATCTAATTAAAAACCTATTGAAAAAACCCACTTTTTATGCATTCAGTTAATAATATATTCCAAAAACTTCGTAGTGCAAAAACTAAACTATTAATAAAATAAAAATACTAAAATTAATTGAATTATACCGAACGTACCTACGTTCGTTGCATAGTTAGTAAAAACAAACACAATATAAAAGACTGTAGATCTATCGAAGAGAACATAGATAGAGCTCTATTCTGACACGTTTCCGTTTCCACGGCACCAAGGCATTCAGCCTGTCTATTGAACGCAGTGTGCTTCCAACCTAACGCCTTTGCCTATAATAATGGCAGTGAAAATGTCTCGGCTACTCGTGCACTTTCACTGTAAGATTAGCTTTTTTTCTTCCCCCGTTTAAACGTCTGTCTCTGTGACGTCATCTCGATCATCGTGATCGTCGTATAGTTATCGAGACTGATCTCGATGGCTAAACGTTTTTCTAGGTAGATATAGATAGCTTTTGTCTCGCCCACCATCCTTTGTTCGATAGAAAGTGCTGCAACGGTTTGATTTTAAATTGTAATTTAGTCATTGTTAATCCTTTTGTGTTTGCAATCAGCGTGAAATATATGGGAGGGCTTTTAATTTGACTCTTATCACATTTGAATTTGGTGTAGGCACCTATTGATCTTTTGGGTAAATAAAACTCTATCATTTTGTTAGGTAATTCATTAGAAGATAAGGCAGCTTAGTAGGTACTTTACTAATTTTCGCACTGTTGTCATAACCATAACCATAATCAGCCTATAATGTTCCCACTGCTGGGACACAGGCACTGTTGTCGTATACGCTTTAAATTTTTTATGTTATAATATAGATTACGAATAAATTCATTTATATTGCTCTCATTTTGAAGTCTAAAAGTGAAACGCAAAAAATGTTCAAGTGTTTTTACTTTAAAATGACTAGCTTGAAAAACTATGAACCAAGGAAGAGAAAATAACGAAGCTGCAGCACGTCCATTAAATAATATTAATAGCCCTCACTCCGCGGAAACGTCACCTAATTTTTTATACGGAACACGGAAATTCTCTAACAGTGCTACTTAGCTCCATATATAGGTAGAGAGTGTGCACTCGACTGAGGCTTTGCTTAGCCCTTACTGTCACCGTGATTTGTGATGCGTCAGAGGAAATACATTAAATAGGTAGATAGAAGCACTACACCACTATAAACAACGTATACAGAAAGCCTGATCAAGTCAAGTAGACAACCTGTCAAATCTACAGATTTAACAGCTGTAAACTGTTGTGATTGGCTGACCAAAATAAGAAAAATAGCAAATCATTAACATGACACGATATTCGAAAATCAAATTCAAAATTTCTCATTATGCTGAGGAAATAGAAAACAAAAAAGAATCGCTGGAGCGCTTGAAAGTGACTGCAACGCTTCCAAATGCCATGTAACCTATTTCCTAGCAATTTTTGTGAATTCTTGTAGTGTTGCCAGTAGTGGATATTCTGTGCCTTGATATTTTGTAGAGGAAGTGAGAGGTCGAGATGACACGCCAAAGTCCGCATCCGCAGCTTTTATTATGTAAAAATGACAACTGGCAACCGTAGCGTCGGGCGACTACAGAATGTGTGGGGATTCTTGTTCAAAATGAGAGAGTAAAATGTTGAGTGGTTTTGTGGACATTGCTTCCATTTTATAATACTTTCCATTACCTACATTACTTTGCCTTTTTTTTTGGGTTTTTCTATTTGAAATTTCTCAATCGCAATAGTTGTCTGTGAGGCAAGCTTATTAAGTTTGGTAACAATAGAAAAAGTGATTGTGTCTCAAGTCATTAGTGACAGTTGAGCTCATATTAGGCTCGCCTCCTATTACATGGGACTTCAATATGACTGGCAAAATGTGAGTGTACTATACACCTCTGCCCACCCCTTCAGGGAAATAAGATGTGTTATGTTTTATTATAATAACTAGCTGCGCCCCGCGGTTTCACCAGCATAAGTTTTGATCCCGTGGGAATATCGGGATAAAAAAGTAGCCTATACGTTAATCCAGGGCGTCAGCTACCTCCATACAAAATTTCATCAAAATTGGTCCAGCCGTTTGAGCGTGAAGAAGTAACAAATATATAAACACACACACACTCACAAACTTTCGCCTTTATAATATTAGTGTGATAGATTCTTTACGTTGTGTAGTTCAAAATAAAGTACACACAACCCTGAGGTAGCAGCGATCGGCCTTTAGTATCCATACTTTATAAATGCGAAAGTGTGTCTGTCTGTCTGTAACCCACGCTTCAACCGCTGAACCGATTTAGATGAAATTTGGTATAGACATAGTTTGAGTCTTGGGAAAGGACATAGTTTTTATCCCGATATTCCTACAGGATCGACACTTACGCGACTGAAACCGCGGGGCGCTGCTAGTTAGTAATAATTACCTAAAAACTAAGAGTTAGTGAAGTTTGTTTGTTTAAAGCCTACTAAACTAAGGCGAAGTTAGCTTGAAGTGAGTTGTCATTCCACCTTAGGCTAGAGATTGACTCTACTGAATCTCTGGATCAACTCGCTTATTTATTTTTTTAATACTTCAAGCACATAAATGACACAGGCGGACTTAATGCCATAGGCATTTTCACATCATTCATCATTCATTAATTTTTTTTTTCCTTTTTTTTTTTGGCATTTTTTTTTTCACTTCACTAAGATTTCACGGTGTTTTTCGAGATCTGCAGAATACGGCTATAAAAGGCATGGTTGTAAGTCGTTATGCCAGGATTACATTTTCCAATTATTATGCCATACTTAGTTTAGATTGTGTTTTGTGTTATGGACTGTTTCCATACTTATCTTCTATTATGGTCTGGTATGTAAAACACCACTTTTGGCAGACATTCGTGATCGTATGATCATGTTAATTGGTATAATATTGCGTGAATTGAGATACTTCAATCATTGTGGAATCATAAGTATACGTTTAGGAATAGAAAATCTGAATTTATGCCCCTATTTAACAATTGAACGGTATTTTATGGATCGACGTTTAATAACAATGTAGGAAGATTAGTATCTCTTTAATAGTACAAATTGGATAATTGTTTCCATTAATAATTGCATTATAAATGCAGACAATATAGGATGAAAACAATGTATGAAGTAATTACATTTATATTGATTAATAACAGTACAAATTGCAGACAATGATTGAATGCAAGTGAATCTGCGATTTAAAAACTTTCTTCTTTCAGCATGATAAGTTTTTTTCTATTAAAAAAAACATGTAGGTACATAATCTGAATTGTATTGCCAATGCTGCACATTAGTAAATTATTCTTTTTAATTTAATAGACATCTTCCGCTACTTGATGATTTTACACTTTACATTTTGACGTGTCGTTGCAAAAAATATTAAGGGTTGTTTATGTACGATTTGGCTAAAGAGGTCACGAATATAGTTTATATTACACACGAAATTGTAATCATTACTTAGTAATACCATATAAATACTTTACTTAATTACGCAATTAAAAAAAACCTAGTAGGTACATATTCAAGTCGAAGAAAATACCTATATGTATACCTAATAATTAATTTACCGAACGTAGGGAGTTTTCGTATTCTTTATAATCTAATTTTTTTAATTAAACGAATGCTCAAATGAATTTGGAAGAAAGATATTTTCTGCGTCTTTTGTGAAAGGGTACAAAAGATTCCTACATTATTAGCATCCTCATACAAATAGGTACAAATGGTGCACTTCTTAAGGAAAATCCCAAATAAAAAGTTATAATAACAATCAAAGGAAATTGTAATAAATCTCTCGTTCTCGCTTTATTGTGGTTTTTCTCTTTCACAATACAATAAGGAAAGTAAAACGGGACGCATTATAAGCTTAGTTACAACATATTGTAATGCTATCGACATAAAGTATCTTCCTACATAGCTGTAATGGTATTATGAAAGATGTAGGTACCTAAACCTATCCATCTGCACAGCGATTCACAACCATTCGACAGTTTGTCGTATCGAAAATGACACATGTTCAATTACTGATTTACCTTGCCCCGATAGCAAATAGCTGTCGAAAGAATGGCGGTCGCTTGATTGATATAAACTAAAAAAATAAATATAGGATTTGTGAACAGTCTTTATAACATTGGTTGATATTCGATTGCCTGGATGCTGGTATACTGGTCATCTACTAGTGACCTATCCCTAATTTGTATTACACTAAACCAGTTATTTTCTTTTAAGTGACTTTGTTAGTATTAAAAAACCAATAGTAAATTGCTTCAATGACTTTAAAATTCAGTCTAAATTTCTGATCTTCAAAGTAAAAACCAAATTAAAACTGGTAGGTAGAAACAATTTTCAGGCACAGAATTTTGTATTTCAAATTATGAAGTACTCTTGTCATAATTATAATTGAATTAACCCAAACCCTTTTAGCTCTTAAATAATGAATTGGAGGGTTGTTTTCCCATTTTGATGTTTGAGGGTTAATTGTCAATTAATAAAATAATCGGATAAAGTTAAGGTCAATAGCTGAACTTTGAGTTCGTTATGCCGCCGGGTAGACGGGTTTGGGAAATTGAACATACTGAAATTCTGGTAAAATCTAATTAGATCGAAACCTAACCTTTACAGAAAATTAAAATTATATCCATTAATATGGTTACGCTAACAAGGAATTTCGTAGCGAATTCGTAGCGTTTTAGGATACCGTTGCTACGAAAAGCGTAGCGGATTCGTAGCGTCCGAGTTTAAACAAAGTTTGATTTTATATAATTTTAAAAGTCGTAGTCTAATCCATTTTCTTAATTAAAAATTAATTTCGATACCCTTTTGTTGTGACATATTAACATTATAAGTACTTATCTACTCACCTACTAAAGAAACACGTTTAAGTAATATCTAAACAAACAATTTAATTGTAATTAATTATGAATAAACAGGACATCCTGAGATAAAACATAGAATAAATGTTAGTAATTAAGCCTTTAAAGCAACAACACCTGAGGCTTTACCGGAATGGAATAGTTTAATAATGATCTCATTATTCATAATAAAACACGACACCATAACGTAAACTTCCTTGAGTTTTACTTTTCTCGTGTCAGAACGAGCTCATAATCACCTCAGCCTATCGCAGTCCACTGCTGGACATAGGCCTTTTTCAGCCTGCGCCACAACACCGTCGCCTTCCGTGTCTAGTCTGCCCCAGACACGTTTTTATGGTCGTCGGTCCATCTAGCTGGGGGGCGTCCCACACTACACTTGTCGATACGCGGTCTCCGCTCGGACTCGTCTGCTCCTCTCACACTGTCCTTCGACGAGCATGGCCAGCCCACTGCCACTTCAGCGTGCTTACTCAGCAAGCTATGGCTCTACTAAGCTAAAATCCCATGCCACGGCCACTCAGTAGTATACTCGTAAAAGCCAGCCAGTATTGTAATAATTAGTTTTTGAGAAAATCGTGGACATACAAACATTCATATACCTATGTCGAATACAGAACTTCCTTTTTTGAAGTCGGTAAAAAAAAAACCTCAATGGACAATACCTAACGTGGATACTGTGATCATTTATGCGTAGATGAAAGTGATTGGTAACTGTCTTAATATTTTCTAAACTAAGTACTGGCGGGCAATAAGGATTCCTGATTCGTTCAGCCCCTGAAGAAATTCACAACCAAACTCTTAATTATCGCATAATTGTACCTGCTATCAAAAACTCAAAGCATTTATTTGAATTAAACCAGAGACTTGAATTGCCAAGGAGTCGGTCAGTCAGAAATATGAAGCTAGTTGCCCATTCCAAAGTGTAGTATAAGATGGATGACTATGGAGAAGAACGGGCAAGAAACTCAATTAAATATCGATTTATGAACTAACTAGGTAAGCTAGGCCTATGTACATTCAATCTGCTTTAGAAGTCATGCCAACGCAACACAGGTTTACAAACAACAACACGCCAATTAGCCGTACTTACAATAATTATATAACCTGCGTATGCGCACAGTCATATATTTTGCAACTCGATGGCACGCGCATTGCCACAGAAGTATGCTCTACATATGCTATGGTGGTCATTATCGCATAGTTAGCGTTGTTTAATGTTATGTCATAGATTGTTAATTACCTATTATTTATTTGTAGAGCATCAGAACAAATACTTACCTATACTTAAACTAGTGACCCGCCCTGGCTTCGCACGGGTGCAGTATACTAATGTGGCGACATATCAAATCATCGAGATTTCAGTCCTTAACTAAGTTAAAACCTTCCGGAATAAATGCTTTAAATGATAAAACAAAAAAACCAATATCAAAATACTATGTGTAACTTAGAAGATCTAAGCGGTCACATATATAGTCACACACGAAATGCGACTTTGTTTTATACTATTTATGATATAAATTAAAATGTCTCTGATTGAAGCTAGGTTTAAAGAGCCTCTATGACATACAAACTTTAGGTAGTCAGCTTCGCTACCAACCAGTAGCGAAGGGTAAATTTTTGTATGAGGTAAGCCGGAGTAGATATCTTTAATATGATTATATTATTTGTCTATAGAATACTGACTGTGCCATTTTTAAAGGGAAGCCGGTAGGAATCGAATTGTATGGAACCTTCGTCACTGCTACCAACATTACTCTGCCAATCTGTACGACATTTTTCTGTTAAGACAAGCCATGTGCATGGTGTTTCCTTTCGGTAAAAAATAAGAATATTCACACAAACTTTCATCCCCTACTTACCCCATTAGAAGACGGATTCTCATAAATCCTTCCTTAGTGCTCAATTTATTCACGTAGTTGTAACTCGAGTTATTCCGGTCAAACTCAAACTCAACTCAAAGCATTTATTTCAATTAAACCTTGTACAGGCACTTTTGAATTGTCAAAATTAAATAGTCTGTCAGTTAGTCAGAAAGTTGAAGCTAGTGGCCCATTCTAAAACGTAGATCTCTATGGAGAAGAACGGGCAAGAAACTCCATTATACCCTGAACCCCCCTCCACCCCCCCTCCTCGATCCCCTGCTTGTTCTTCTCCTATTTTAATCTCTGTCTTATACACTATAAACTTTCTCATTCCCGTTTGATCCGCTTTTTCTTTTGTTTTTACAACTCCTGTGCTAAATGATGCTGCTAGACCCAGCGGCAGAGAATAAATTAAGTAATGATTTTTTTTAAATTAGAAGGTCCTGACCTGAGAACTAACATAATAGGTTCTACTTACCAAGGCTTCTATTTTTAAACATCATCGTGCCAATCAATTCCCAATTACTTACATAATTCCATTTACAAGCCAAAACGCATACAAAAAGCGTGTTTTCATCAAAACTATTACAAAAACATCAATCATCAGTTATCCATTGAGCGCATCCGCGGGTGACTTGCGCTCGCGCCGATGACGTCACGCGCCGTGATCAATTGATCGGAAACAGCAACAAATTAATTAGCTGACACTAGGAAGTGATGCCGCTAATAATAGCTTATCTTAATCTTAGTAGGTTGAAGCTGGATATTATTAGATAATCAGCCTATAACGTTCCCACTGCTGGGACACAGGCCTCCTCTCTGTGAGAGGGAGTGGGCCGTAATCCACCACGCGGGGCCAGTGCGGGTTGGTAGATGTCACATGTCTTCGATTTTTGAAGTGAAAACTTATTTAGGCGCGTTGGGCATTTTTTGAGATGGGAAAAAATCATTGAACTCGTGCCACCGTTACCGTAAGCGATACCGCATGTGTTTTGTTTATAAGACGAGTCAAAAAAATACCCGCTTCGGATGACGTGTTCGGCTGTCTTCGGGATGTACTCGGTTTTAATGTATATCCGATATGTCAGTGAGTCATGGCAAAGTATTCTGCTTATGTCTTGTTTTCACTTTTGGGGCACTCCCGGAGTGCCACTGTTTTTTTTTTTTTTTGATTGTAGGTTATGTCGGTTTTCTTACGATGTTTTCCATTACTATTTTGAGAGCAGTGATGAAATGAAATACACAAACTAAAGTGCCTACCTGGATTCGAACTCATGGCCGCGGTAAGTCAGGGCCGATACCACTGCTCTCAACACGTTCAACGTCATAATCACCGAATCATTTTCTACTCTACATGGTTATGAATAGAATAGAGTAGAATACTCTTTATTATGTACACCATAAAAATTACAGACATATACATTATTGAAATTTTACAAACGGTGACACTATGAGCGTTTTTATCGCTAAGTACTTATTGAGTATTTTGATAATGATTACCTAAGTAAACTTTTGGTATCAAAAGGTTTTACTCTAAAAAGGGTAAAGTTTTTGAGTTAGTTTACTGCAGTGTGAGTGAACTTTAAACTACAATGCAATTGCAAGTGCTGACTACGTGAATCAAGTGTCTTCCCCTTATCATAGTTAATAAGAAAGACGTTATTGGACGATTTCTTAATATTATAGTTACTTAGCAGTTTAAGTTATATTTAAAATACTTATTAGCTAATAGGCTAGATTGTAATGTGAATAAAGTACCACCGACTGTGATAGATAATTTATAATTTAAAAAAAACCGGGCAACAGCGAGTCGGACTCGCGCACCGAGGGTTCCGTACCATCATAAATGTTTTTAAATTTTCACTGGTGAGCTACTTACTAGATCTCGTTCAAACCAATTTTCGGTGGAAGTTTACATGATAATGTACCTACATCATATATTTTTTTTAGTTTTATCATTCTCTTATTTTAGAAGTTACAGGGGGGGGGGACACACTTTTCACCACTTTGGAAGTGTCCCTCGCGCAAACTATTCAGTTTAGAAAAAATTATATTTGAAACCTCAATATCATTTTTGAAGACCTATCTATAGATACCCCACACGTATGTATGGGTTTGATGAAAAAAAAATTTGAGTTTCAGTTCTAAGTATGGGGAACCCCCATAATTTATTGTTTTTTTTCTATTTTTTGGTGAAAATCTTAATGCGGTTCACAGAATACATCTACTTACCAAGTTTCAACAGTGTAGTTCTTATAGTTTCGGAAAAAAGTGGCTGTGACATACGGACGGACAGAGGGACAGACAGACTGACATGACGAATCCATAAGGGTTCCGTTTTTGCCATTTGGCTACGGAACCCTAAAAAACCTAAGTTAACTTTTGGTATGAATCAAAGTTAGTTAAAGCGGTGCTTAGAAGACTATAGGTTGATATGGTGATGATAATGAAACTGTCACAGCCAGGTGAAATGAATGGTGGACGTAGATAACTCACTGTCGTTGGATCGGTCGTCGGATAGTCGGCAAACATGAAAAGCCAGGGAAAGTAATAGATGGTATACTAGGTAGGTAAGTACTTGTAGTTACCAAGTAGGTACTTCTATCTATAAAGGTATTGTTTATCTTCCGGTTTTGCTTATAAAAGTTGACGGAAGAGGAAAATATGAATGATAAGCATACATAGCATGGAAGGCGATGTGCCAACAACGTATTGATTTTATTTGTATGATAAGTATTGATATATAAATTCAACGCGATGCTTCATTGATAATGATGATTGATAATGACAGTTTCCTACACACATCAATACTAATATTATAAATTCTAAAGTAACTCTGTCTGTCTGTCTATTTGTTACCTTTTCACGCCTAAACCACTGAACGGATTTCGATAAAATTTGGCAGAGAGATAGATTGCCTCCCGGGGAAGGACATAGAATAGTTTTTATCGACATACTTTGCGGGCGAAGCCGCGGGCGGAAGCTAGTTACAAAATAAAATGATTTTTATATTCTGCCAAGTAACACATATTGCAATACAGTTTAGATGGGTAGGTAAGGTAATTCTTTTTCGTCATCATCAGGTGAGGTGGCGAGTAAGATTGCATTACCTCAACTTGTCTGATTGATCAAATTACTATAATTTACTTAAGTAATTTGGCCTCTAAACTATTCTAAATCAAGGATAAAGCTAGATTACTAATCGGGCCCAACCTTGTGACCCACCATGGATTACATAGTTCGGCATTTGCCCTGAAGCACACATTTATTTATTAGTTATGATCTGATGCCATTAGCAAAGCGTATATCTGAGATGATAATATTTCAATATAATAGCACTATTTATTTGCTTCCCAAAGCACGTAAGACCCATTTACGAAACAGCGGACAGCTTGAGATAAATCCCTCAAAACCATATCTTTGGCAAAGTCAGTTAGCAACATTGGGTGAACCATTGTTTATGGCTTTATAAACTCCACTGGCAACACAGATGCGTGATAAGATACCGCAGACTAAAGACCGTGCCTTGAATGTTTAATCATAGACTACTAAAATTCATGCGGAAACTATTACATGCATAGATAAAGACAGCTAGAGGAGTGATTTGAATATTTGCATAGAAATTCTCCTAATCCCTGTTGAATTGCTGTGTTAAGTGGAGCGAAACTGTAGTAATTATATTAATTGGTGCTTTTAGTAAATAATAGTCCAATTTTGTTTTGTAGATCGTCGATTTTGCTAATGTCAAGGCGCTATTTAATTTTGATAGTAATTTTTAGACGATTAGCTGACGGAGATAATCGATTAAAATGTATGATCAATTAAATTAAGGTGTAAAACGGTTTGGTTTGAACAAAGACTATATAGGGTTATTGGAAAAACACCAACAAACTAAGAGGCCATTGCACCTACTCATTGATGATTTTTTTTCGCGTACAGGAGGCCAACCTGTACGCGAAAAAAATCAGCTTTTCCCTACATTTTGACGAGCTAAACGAACATAATGTAGGGAACAGCTGGTAGGAGTAGCAGCTAGTGGTAGCTAGTAAAAGTTGTTCATAATGATGAGTAGACCGTACAATGACCTCTTAAGAAGTTGTTGGTGTTTTTCCAATAACCCTGTATATTGCTACTAATAGCCAGAAAGAAAAACATAAATATAATAGCGTTAGGACTATAATATTCATAAAGCAATGTACTTACTTACCTAAGATTTCTTGAAAAGGAAATTCGTAAGGCAAATGATTTCCACAAATCCCTCGGTAAATTGTTTTTCCTAAGGTTATTCTGTTTTTCAAGACAACCAAAAATACTAAACTATTTCACCTAATTTACGCCAGTTAACCCTAAAATAATTATTTATTCTGGTCTGATCCCCTGAACATCCCCCCCTCCCCCTCCTCCACCCCGCCTCCTTGATCCCCTGCAAGTTCGTCTTCTGTTTTAATCTCTGTCTTAACCACATTATGTAAGTTTACTCTTTTTCACAGGTAAGTAGGTACCTACAGTCAAAAGAAAATTTCAGTAAAAGTGAATTTCAGTGCACGACGGATCGTAATATTCACAAACAAGTTAGTTCCCACGGCATTTATCTCAATAGATCTCTACTGGAATTTGGGTCTAACGAGTGACGATGTCTCCAAGATACAGCGTTTCCTACTTGAGTACTCCTGTTACTACTCTGAACAAACTAATAAGTATTTTTTTTTTTTTATTTATAACCATTTTATTATCTATTTCATTGATTTTCATAAAAGTACATGATGACATAAAAAAAAAACTGTCAAAAAAAAGTAAGACAAATAATTTAAAAAGATAAGCAAAAAAAAGTAAAGCTCTTTAGCAAACATCTCATTTCATTATTTTTCTTTTAACATAGTATTATAAGTTTGACCGACAAACTGCTTCAATTCTCTTTGTTCAGGAAACAGTCGAGGTGGAATTTCGTTAATCCTTTACCAGAGGAGCAAAACACGTATTTTTACGAAAGTTTGCGTTCTAATATCAGGCTCAATCAGTCATATATACCTCTAATTTTGATGATGTATGTTTTCGGGGTTGGCCTTATGAGAGATTCCTTCGGGTTTTTTACGATGATGCCTTAATTGACTTTAGTATTTATTTATCACGACTTCTTCAATCATTCATAGCGTACGCTGCAGAAAACTGCAGAAGAAAATTCGTTAAATTATTCCATCCTATCAATTTGATTATGTCGATCCCTCTATATCTCTATCCTGATAACAAAATTAATTGCTTCATCGCATATAACAACTGGAACTAGCTTTACAAACAAGTTGAGTGCGAAAATAACTTAAACATACAAATTATAATATAGCAGTCTAGTTATTAGGGCGTCCGGCTACAACCGCTTATTACAAGTAATTGCTATTGGAGGCGCCGCGTTCAGATTGAAAGCTAACGATCTTGATTGGATCAGCTCCGATGTCGTTATTAGGAGTATAATGTAGGATAAGGTGTGTGAAATTATCTTGAGGAATATGTAAAATGATATAGAGAAAATAATTGACAAAAAGAAGAGTCATGGGACTATAGAAAAAATTTAAAAATCGCAAAACTATAGTTTTCACAGCCGGAGATACTCAGTCTTGTTCGCTTTTAGCTTTTAGTACACGGTACCCGGTATATTAGTCAATTAGGTAAATCTGTATGCAGAACCTAATTATAATTATTATTCGTATAATAGGCGAAATGTAGGTGTACTATAGGTAGGTAGTTTTCACTGTGAGGTTTTTGCAGAATAGACCGGAATTATCTTGGGGAGAATCAGATTATATCAGAATTATCTTGGGGAGAATCAGATTATAAAAGAATTATCTTGCGGAGAATTAGATTATATCAGAGTTATCTTGGGGAGAATAGAAAAGAAATATAAATAGAAAATATTTATTGTCCAGGTAAGCAGGTTCACTGGTTAACAGCAAGTTAAGGAGACATGAGTAGCTTAAAATATTACCTACAGCTAGGGACGCTAGGGTTCAATATAGTATTTGCTAGTGAGTTACAAACTAGATAATTAGTCTGTATGAATGGAAGAAGAACACGTGTTGCGCCAACCCCAAATAACACGGGACAAGGACAGGAAGGTGAGCAGAGGATGATTTCAGTCAACCAGTATCAGCACTAAACATGAGTGATTTGACAAGAAACATTTTTCAATCATTCGCTCACACTGTTGTGTTTTTGTGTTTTTGCCTTGAATTTTAATCTTTATTCAATTTATCAGAAAACTTTTTTATAATTCGTAGATATAATGGACCATTTAATCATATAATTCATCATGACACAACAAATAGTGATTTGCATACAATGCTGGTAATTACCGGTACAATACGTGTATATTGACATAACACCCACGGTGAGGCGATTATAAGAACGACCAGTGTGTTCTCCAAAGTGCCTTTGACTTGTCTGAGTTTACTGATCGTGTATTTTTAAAGCTATTTTGACTGGTGAGTCAATCGAAATAGGTTTAGATTTTCAAATTAAATACTCGTAGATGTCTAAATTAACAACAAACACAACAATAACAACAACAAACAAAACAAACATACAACAACAACATTGGCATTGTATATTCATAACAATGCCATATTCTTTCATTTGGCAAAGAGCATCAACAAACAGATATATCGAGAAGAATAAAGCTAGGGGGAGCCGCATTTAGCAATTTGACAAGAAGCAAGGTGTCAGCCACAATTGGACGACATTCTGAAATCAGCCAAAATTCCACAAAGTGTGAAGCCGCCTCTATAACTAATGTGTTCTGCCACCATGACGTACGGTGCGATACTCACGCAGGAGGCTATGTACAGGGTAAGAGTTGCACAGAGAGCCATGGAGCGTTCCATGCATGGCATAAGGCTTATAGACCAAGTTCCAAACGTCAAGATCCGAAGACGTACGAAGGTTTTCGGTATCGGAAAACGAGTTACGGAATGGGCAGGACACGTGGCAAAGCGAAATGATTGGAGGTGGAGTAAGGCACAGGACACGTGGCAAAGCGAAATGATTGGAGGTGGAGTAAGGCAGTGACCGAGTGGCGTCCAAGAACTGGAAACCGAAGTGTCGGTCGTCCAGCGGTGAGATGGGCGGACGATATTGTTGCTGGCTGGCTTGGCTGGCACAGGAGGGTGGAGATTGGCACAAGAAAAAAGAGGCAGGCAGGGCCGACGTTCAGCAGTCAGTGAGCTCGGGTTGTGGATGATGATGATGTTGAGATGTAGGTATATATGTTACGGCTAATAGCCGAAGTGCGGCTACACCTAGTTTTAGCCGGGTACAACCAGGTGTATCCTACGTCGACGGAGCCCCGCGAAGTGGGGCTCCTATTTCTGTGTAAGAGTTTAATTTAAAGTAACCTAAGCAAACTTGACCTCGGGGTGCCCTTCGCTCGCTCTTGCATCCTACATCGCCTATTCGACCGACCGCATCCATGCAACCGGTGTCACCTGAAGTCCACACGAACCGCATGTGGCCGGCTGCACCTAGGTTGTACCCGGCTAAAACTAGGTGTAGCCGCACTTCGGCTCTTAGCCGTGACAATATGACTAGCCTAGTCTAGACTTGAACAACGACGATGTATCCCAGTTAAGGCCACTAAAGCAAGATCAATCTACATATTTTTCTATACGTCTTCTACGAACAAAATCATCATCTGCCTTGCCTTTTCCCAACTATGTTGGGGTCGGCTTCCAGTCTAACTGGATGCTCTAAATACCAGTATTTTACATGGAGCGACTGCCTACCTGACCTCCACAACCCAGTTACTGGGTAATACGATACCCCTTGGTAAGACTGGTTGTCAGACTTTCGGGCTTCTGACTACCCGTAACGACTGTCAAAGATCCGCGAATGACAGCCGAGACCAACGGCTTAACGTGCTTTCCGAGGCATGGAGGGGTCTCGGTATGTAAAGATGGTCACCCATGCTCAGACCAACCGCGGCAAGCGTAGCTTAACCTGATCGATCGATCTGTGCGGCTGTTATTATTTAGCCACGGGCCCCTCTACGAACAAAATCATTTGCTAAATTTATGTTTCTTAACTTTCAACTTTATTTTTTACTATGAAATTATCTTTTATGGCTACAGTTTCATTTTCAGAGCATTTCCATGCTGAAGTTGTTCACTTTGTTTTATTGTTTGCTACTGTTCCACAAATAATTGAATTTATTCAAAGTCGAGATAGCAGACATCTGCTATTGTCGGCAACATTTCAGATCTCAGGCCATTGTACTTAGTGCCTATTTTAGTCAAAAGCTATGCGCAAACGCAAGTGGGCGCATAAAATGAGGAGTTAAGACTTTTTGGAAACGTCTGACACTTTTTGTGTTTACAGGAATAAACATTAGAGTGGCTAGTTGAATGAACTGCTTAAGATTCGTCTTGGATGGTTAAGTTAGGGGATTTGGGCTTAATCTACTAACTACTGATATAGAGGGGTTTATTCATAAACAATGATTAAAGTTAAGTGACGTTTAACCTCTAACAAGTTTACCCGCCTACCTGTCGAAACACCCCACACGTCAAAGTAGTTGAATGGGCGCAGTAAAGTCATTGTTTTAACAATGACAATGACAATAGAACAATGACACCGTTGACGTTCCGAGCACTTTTCTTATGTACATTTGACGCTTGAGGGGTTAAACGTCAAAAATGTATGGGTAATGGGGTAAACTGTCTTAAATCACTACTTAACTTTAAGCAACGTTTATTAATAAAGGGGAGAGTGTTGAAATGGATGAATCAAAAACCGTAGGGGGGGTTGGTACTAAGTACTATGACTTGACGATAGTCATTACTGTTGCGTTGACGCCTATTTTCCTTAGCTAAACATGCAACTTCGGTGTATATTAGAGCATATTATTCTATCCACATACAAGCAATTTTCATAGGAAATTGTACAATTTTGTAATACAACACGCAAATAATTTCCAGGTAAAACTAATATTATAAAGAAAGCCGTAATAGTGTGTTAAATAATATGACAAAGCATTTTCATGTTTACCTAACACACGCCGCCGACACCGCGAAAATAAAATACCTAGTTAATATATATTCATAGACCAATATAACAATAACATGATGAAAATCGCCTATGTCCACAGTGTTTGCACAAAGCGGATGTTTAGAAATCTGCGAATCAGATCAGAAGAACTAGGACACTCCGCAGGATGTCTGCTAGCTTCTAGGGTTGGCAAACAAAAACAAACAAATAACTAGAACAAACACTTACTACATAAACGACTTCGCACAACATTGTTCTCTTTGATCTAAGTATAAGTTTTGCTCCAAATATGAACCCCCCCTCCTCGATCCCCTGCTTGTTCGTCTTCTGTTTTAATCTCTGTCATCCACTATGAACTTTCTCATTCCGGTTTGATCCGCTTTTTCTTTTGTTTTTGATCCTGAAGGATCGTCAGCAACAAAAATAAGTACAGGGTTTATTGAAATACATAAGTTCGTAATTTCTTATTGTAACGGATACGTGTAGGTATGTTATATTAGGTTATTGGTAACGACTCCACATTTTCGTCTTTGTCAAGTCACCGCACCCGGTTTGAAGCCTTTTTAATAATTTTTAAAGGATCGATCGAAGAAGGTCACCGTCGACTATTTCTGCTTTGTGCTCGTGATTATAATTATGTAGTTATAGATATTTTTGTTTTTATTTTTCCTTTATATTAGAATGAATTATCTTTTGTAAGCACCTGTGACAAAAAAACTAATTTTCTTTCTAGTGCCACGTTATATTAATAGTCTGAAAAAAACCCAACTTAGATTCTAAATAAATTACATCAGACAAGAAAATCAGTAGGTAAATAATGTATAAAACTATACCTACCTAATAATATTATTCTCGTTAATTGGATGACAACCCTGACGTTACTAATTGTTTGTTATTATTTTCTTTAGCAATTTGTTTTGTTTGACTACGGCAATGTCAGCATTGTAGTTTGTTTTTAAAAACATTACAAAGAGTTCGCGTCACCTGACTTTTATTAATGTTAGGTACATATTAATTTTGTAATATAGGTAGGTACCTACCAACCTGGCAACTTTTTATGGGGTCTTTTTGGTACCAAAACTGTGGATATCTTAATGGCATTTTCTCCAATTAATTCGAGTTGTTTAGGAATCGAAATAACAGATGTTACCGCAGCTATCGGTATTTTCAGCAAGCACCATTATCGAACAAAACAGTCCAAGGGAATCGACCAAATTGTTCATAAAACTGCTATAAACCCTTCCGTACGCCTTGACACATAGTAATAAACCCAACATTAGCTGGTATCATTGGCACATAATAGCAACACCGTCAATTAAAACAACTGACGTATACCTAACAGTAATTTCGTTATCAGATCTCTTTTCATATTCATTATTTTTTGTGTGGCAACACTGCAAGGTTGCGTCGATCTTCGTAGGAATTGTTTAGTCGAATTAGGTTTTGATGCAAATTACTGGCTTTCCGGGCGCCATTGTTTTGGCCCGCTAAATTAGTACGCATATATTATGAATTTTAATTTGTTTTATTTATTGTCCTTCTAGTTATTGTCTCACGGGGAAATAATAAATTAAGTTTGGTTAGTGATAAAACTTAATTGGTTATTAGTGATAGTCTTGTGGGGGAAGATTAATTTAAATTAAATGATTAAGTAGTTAAAGTTTGCTTGGTTTTATTATAATCCATGCATTATCAGATGAAATTCCAGTCCTTATCCAAAATATCTGTAGAAATTAATCACACTGAATTTCCGGAGGCAAACTCGTACCAACAGTACCTTATCGTACGCAAATGGGCAGCCATCCATTCCGGCACCATCTGCCTGAACCATTACTTCATCCACCCACATAGTAATTAATGTCCAAACAGTCATTAATTTAAATTAACTAATCCCATTGAACTTACTCGCTTTGTCCATGCTATTAACGAAATGCAAAGTAAACTTTCAACCGATGACTTTTCCGACAGATTCGGCCGCCATTTGTAAAATCATTTATCGTGGCTGATATCGGGTTGCAACCTTTGACAATGCTTCAGACTTGATATTAATCACTGTTAGCTTTACAGACAAAAGCTTTTGTGAAAGGTCAGATTCGGGGCGAGGACTTCTGGCAAAAGATAGAGTTAAAAAGATTTGAAACCCAACTCAACTCCGGAAGTGTTAATAAATTTGTTTAGACCGTGAGCCACAGATTTTAGATTTTAACCTTTAGTTTATTTATGAGCAGAAGAAGAACTGCAAGTGACTTTCTACCAGCACATAAATAAACCCCTGACATAAATGTAATTCTAGATCTCTTTTAGACAATCATGATACTGATTTTCGACTAAGTATGCAAATCTAAGAAATAACAACACCAAGATAATTTTAATATAATATCTATCTCTTATGTATTTTAGAACGTAAATCTCAAGAGTTCAGTGAAAGGGCAAAATGAAGTACTTAGCTACGTGCTTTCATTTTGACTAGGTAATTTTTTCCCAAAACAATTAATTTTTTTCATTTTTTTTTCATTTTCAATTTAATTTTTTTTTTAATGCAGAGGCTTCTCCATTAATGTCAACATGAGTATAAAAACGGTTGAAAATTCATTAATACTCCTCAGAGGAATAACGGTGAAACAGTAAACATTTCACTAACTTTATCGTCGATATTCATTTCTACGTATCTACTCCTATACGAAGACGTCGGCGCTCACAGAAGGTCACAGCAGCCCAACTCTACTATCTCTGGTTGACAAAAGCATTGTACTCATGATCACACGTCTCGCCTTGACTTGCGCAATTCAATGAACATTGGTTAAGTAACGTGATTATCCAACTCGAGTCGTGGGAATCGTCACAGCTTCTGTAACCGACACACTGCTCTTTTGAGTTTTGTTGTGTTAATAAACCTTTGTGCAGTGTAACTTTTTTAGAGGCTGTTGTGTTGTTATCCTAAGGTTTACAAGCCGTCGTCAAGTCCTCCTGTTCTGGGCCGTCTCCTTGACCTTCCGTTAGTCATCGCCTTTATCTCAACCTTGATAGTGTGGCGTGTTTTTGAGACGAGTCTTTAGTTTAGAAGCTACGAATAGTCAAATGGGAAAGATGGTCAAGGGAATACTTGGAAATATAAAAAAAGGATTTTTCAGTTATTTGAAAAAAGCATTTGTCCATTCCCTGTCTGACAGGACCTTCCAGCAGGGCCTTTATTCGGGAATATTTCACTGAAGAAGTGCATTCTCTTGAAAAACTCAGCCTGTACAATAATATGATAGACTTGAGAATGTCCATGTTCCCATATTTGTATTGTTTAATGCGGTGTTAATGGGTTATGAATGTTTTGATGCCTCCATGAGGTAAACAATTGCTGCTGTCGGCATGTCGCAACGTTACATGTGCAGATGACTTGATTATATTAGTAAGTACTCGTGTGGGAATTGACAGATGGATGTTGGATTATGTTTCGTCGTTTATAAACAAGGTCATTTATTTTATTTTTTTATTTTCCTTTATTGGCCAACCAACAATTATTGTTTACACTGTAAATACCTATTTAAAGTAACTATACCATAATCTAGGTTTAGTGTAACAATTTCTTACAGGTTAGCACCGCATGCCCCTTAAACATATTATTGTGCCACAAGCACTGTAAGATTTAGATTTAGCAAGACCACAATTTTTTAGGGTTCCGTACCCAAAGGGTAAAAACGGGACCCTATTACTAAGACTTCGCTGTCTGTCCGTCCGTCCGTCTGTCACGAGGCTCAAGAACCGCGATAGCTAGACAGTTGAAATAGTTGAAATTTTCACAAATTATATATTTCTGTTGCCGCTATAACAACAAATACTAAAAACAAAATAAATATTTAAGAGGGGCTCCCATACAACAAACAGAAAAAAAACGAACAAACTGTTTTTTTTCGGTGTTTTTGACTTGTGGTACGGAACCCTTCTTGTGCGAGTCCGACTCGCACTTGGCTAGTTTCTTTTTCGTTAACGTCTTCTATAAACTTTACCACCAAGAGTTTATTTCGTTTTGTCTTTTGTAGAAAGAATCTACGTATTAAAAAAACTACAATTACCTACTAATCCTTTCTAATTGTACCTACCAGTAGATATTGCATAATTTCTGGTCAGTCATGATAGTCATAAACATCACTCGATCACTTAGTTATATGATATAAAGTCATTAGTTATCTAGTAACCTGTAAGACAGCATAATAACCCCGACTATAAGGAAAAACTAACCAACAAACATCATTCATAATTTAAATAAACATTTTTTGTAACATCAGCACCTTAATATTTGACACGAATAAAAACCAAAACGAAAAAAAGGTAATTACGATATTAGCTTAGCGCCGTGTATGTTTCATTGCGATTTACAAAAAAAGGAAATAAAAGTGATTTGGATGCGTGTACGCAACTTCCTGCGGGCAGCCGCTTGCGCTGACGTCATTAAAATAGGGTGACAATCAACAGATAGTGTTGGTAGACTGATATAACTGAACCCTCCACTTACTGTGACCTAAAATATGTGTCCCATTTAAAGTTTTGATCTACCTATACGTACTTACTTTTAAATGGACACAGAATTTAGGTCAAAGTTGGAATACCATAATTATTTATAGTGAAAATTCAGTAGGAATATTATAAATTTGAACGTCTTGCACATTTTTTTTTTTGTAATTCAGTCATTCCATACGAATACTTCGCGAAAGTCAGATAGTTCAAAAGGTAAGTAGCTAAACTATTGCATTAAAAGCTTTATTTGGTACTTTGCTTATATTTTCGGGAAAACTTAATTCAATTTCGACCTCCTTAACGTTTTCTATTTTACAACACAAACTCATAATCCCGACGCCATTCGAAAATAAAAGGAAAAATTTTCAGTTTTCCCGCCGCGTGGTGTGGTGTTGCCAGCGCGTGCGTGTGACAATTAGGGCGCGACGCTTCACCATTCCTCTGTGAATACATTAATTAAACAAGATAAATAACTGTTGGAATACGACAGATGCACTTTGTTTGATAAGTGATAATACATTCGCATAGTTTCACAACTTTTTGCTTGAATGCGTGAGAAAGTGGCAACACTGGCAACTTTCTGTGCGGTGATATTGATACTCGATGTGATTGTGAGACTGATTTATGTCTTGCTCAATAGATACATTCACATAGGTACCTACTCTATATAGGTTCGTAGGTATGTATAAAGCAACAATCGAGAAGAGCGATTGGTCTGTTTGGAACGATTTTTCTATCTCTAAAAGGATTTCAATAATTTATGATTATGGATAAATGAGAATCAAACAGTGCTTGAACTGCTACTACTGCATGCAGCCCTTTCTAATCAACTTTATAAATAATTAAGAAATAGCGTGGCCATACAACGTGGCAATGCTGCCAGGCTTTTGGGCACTGTTCCTGTTGACAGCGATGCGGACGAATTTTTTGGTGCCCTATGATTCTTTTGTTTATTTTTTACATGTACATAATAATATTTTAAGTGTTAGCTTATATTATGTAAATATTATCTTGATTAAGTAAATACATAATTCTTTACTTTATTAATTTTATGACCAAGCCATGTATAAATGAAAGTGAACGCTATATTTACATCTGAGGAAGCCGAATTTTATGCCCACTTTACTTTTCGTTATGGCATCATTTATTAATTTTCATGCATACTTTCTTTACAATAATTCGTTAAATAAAACCTATTATTCCATTCACCTTCAGCCATATTTACGTCATTCTTTGTTCTCTTTTATTATTTGTAAAGAATTAAATAGTTCACCGTCTGGGTCGATAAGCCACACTGTTCTTATGGCACTTGTACAAATACGAACAACATTATACTACAGATCTGTGAAAACCCACAAGGACGTAAAAGTTGTTCATGCAAGTGCAACGTATCTTTTGGATTCAGTTACGTAGGTATCATATTATATTTCAATGTTGAATATATGAAGATATTATTTGGCCGCGACGGAATACGATAGTAATTCAGTATTGTGACGGTTTATTGTTCATAAAGTTGAAATATATTAAAAAACATTAGCCATCCTAAATTATTGTTATTTTCCTAGCAGATACCTAAAGCAAGAAATTACTATTTTATCTTTTATACTAGACATCGAATACCCTTCATTCATAGGAAAACATCGTGCGGAAACCTGGACTTTGTAATAAGTCAGTAAATAAGTTTTGCAATCGCCAATCCGCATTGAAGGGTGGTGATCAATGCTCATGCTTTCTCTTTATGGGAAGGGGCCTTTGCCCTCTGCAGTGGGACAATATAGGCTGGTAGGTATTATTATTCGTTTGAATGATAAACTTAAACTTTCATACAACACGTATGACCTTACATGCATGATAACTACAAGCTCACAGAGCATGTAACACTTTATACAAGCTGAAGTTTAATAACGTCAACTAATTTGACAGCTCTAAACTGTCACTGTCGCAGAGTGTCGCAAGATAAGTCTGCGCGCGACGTTTGAGTTCAAGATTATATCCCTGCTAGCACTTTTAATCACTTTCGGCATAATGATGGCAATTATTTACTTTATAAAACACGGAACACAGCACATTCTCTTGACACCTGATGATATATAAACGACCAGATGGCGGCAAACGATTATTTCCGATTTCGGCCGCGCGCAGACTTATTTTGCGTGCACTCTACCATTTTAAGTTGAATTGATGCACATGAAAGACGCACAGTATATTAGTGCGCGCCCCCTATTAAGATTTAAACAATAATATACTTTAATTATAATATTGTATTTATAGTATTTTTAAGTTATATTAATACTGTATTGTACCTATGTGTTTATATGGGCCTTGATGACTGAAATAAATGAATAAATAAACATAACTGACGAATTGTGGCTAAGTATATTACCTATGTACCTTCTACAGGTACTCCTCTGCCTAACCCTTCGGGGATCTACAGGCGTGATGTTATGTATAATATTGTGCACCAAAAAGACAAGAAATAAAGCATAAGGTTCAAAGTTGATTGGGATTATTTGACAGTCTCTGTACAACATACAATTACTACATTTACTATCAGAGTACATTGTACATTTGCCTTTGCAACGACAATAACATTAAGCTCCATATTATACCGGACGTCTTTCCTTCTACAGGGTTATTGGTAAAACACCAGAAACTTCTTAAGAGGTCATTGTACTCATCATTATGAACAACTTTTAGGTACTATGGGACCAAAACTGAAATCGCGAAAAAAAAATCAGCTGTTCCCTACATTTATGTTCGTATAACTCGTCAAAATGTAGGGAACAGCTGATTTTTTTTCTAGTGGTAGTAGAGGTTTCTGGTGTTTTACCAATAACCCTGTATATAGCTTAAATATATTTCCTGTACAAATGCAGGTTTTGCGATTTTCTCGCTTGAGACGTTTTATTATCTCGGTGCGGCAGGCATTCGCTTCCAGTTTCGGTCTAGACGCGAAATGCAGTCGGATTTATTCGTTCTAAGAAATATTTTATGTCCTACTTTAGTTTATGAGCTAGAATATTTTTCTGTCTGAAGATTATGTGGTTTTAAAACTGTTTGGTGGTTTTTAAAACTGTATTTGGATTAAAGCATGATTGGAACGATTTTCGCTAGTTTTATTCGAAATCATACTATTTTTTTTTTTAAATAGTCACGCCATTTACAAGAATCCACAATGTCAGGAAATATGATGATTGTCTTAGACAAGGACTCTACTAATCACATCATTATCTAGGTCTGATTACTCGATAAAACGCAGAGTTGTTTTAATTAAATGGCATAACGGTATCTGGTAGTTAGTCTTGTATTTATTCACGAGTACCTACACTTAATACTTATATATAATACATACTTGTACTTAGATCTTACATGGTGCCCGTTCCGTGCCTCGGAAAGCACGTTAAGCCGTTGGTCCCGGCTGGCATTCGTGGATCTTTGGCAGTCGTTACGGGTAGTCAGAAGCTGAAAGTATGACAACCAGTCTTACCAAGGGGTATCGTATTACCCAGTTACTGGGTTGTGGAGGTCAGACTGGCAGTCGTTCCACGTAAAATACTTAATTCAGCTGCATCCGGTTAGACTGGAAGCCGACCAGTCCGGTTAGACGGGAAAAGGCCAGGCAGGTGATCCACTCTGCGTGTCCTTCATGCACCTACCAAAAAAATTTAATTTTTCTCTGTAAATTGGTTTTAAAAAACACTTAAATTACACGTCAAAAATAAATAATAATCATAAAACTACATGAGGTCGGTGTGCTACCTAGCTAATCCAATAACTGCCTACTCTAAACTGAATTCGGAATGTGAAAATAAGCCTCACAAGTTCACAACGCCTCATGTCATAATACAGCGTACATTAGTGTAATTCAAGTAAATTGCACATGTATGGCAACCCAGTAATTATTGCAGACAAAGCAGCTTACGTCATAAGGCAGCCATACACATGCCCGACAATGCAATTAGTTTTATTACAAATCTAAAGTTACCTACATGCTTGCTTTGTTGAACTTTCGTGTTACCGGTGTGGTAAAGTTTAAGTGAAATGGAATGAAGATAAATTATTTGATTACAAAACCATTCTCCCGTGGCTAAATAATAACAGCCGCACAGGTCGATCGATCAGGTTAATTGGTCCCGGCTGTTATTCGTCGATTTTTGACAGTTGTTACGGGTAGTCAGAAGCCCGAAAGTCTGACAACCAGTCTTACCAAGGGGTATCGTATTACCCAGTAACTGGGTTGTGGAGATCAGATAGGTAGTCGCTACATGTAAAATACTGGTATTCAGCTGCATCCGGTTAGACTGGAAGCCGACCCCAACATAATTGAGAAAAGGCTAGGCAGATGATGACCATTCTGAATTGTTATCTTACCATTGACATAAATATATTACTACTTTTGAAATCATAAAAAAAGGCCACAAAAATCATGAATAATAAAAATACATGAAAAACCTGCAAAAAAGTCGCAACGTGAGTTTTTCAGCTGCTCAGAATATGTTCAGGTTGTTAGGTACTTACAACAAAAATTTTAAATCGATACTGCCAATTTTGCCATAACACCAACTTTACGAGAACCAACCAATAAAAAATAATCATAATTAGAAACCCAACGAATCCGATGCCGAATTCCAATTTTAATTAAAAGGAATAAAACATCGTTTAAATTCGGAACGCAGAACCAAAACAAAAGCGTATTTAAAAAAAAGTGTTCTGATTCGGACAAAAATGGCGTTCCCTGATGGTTGTCGGCAAACAATCTGTGGCCCAGTTGCCTACGGGCCTACATAATATAGCGTAACAATCGTGTCAGCGATTTGGCGGTTTGTTTACTCGTCGTGGCGGTTGTAAATTGCTGAACATTGTAACCACTGATTAACGAGAGATTAACCCGCGAATAAAGTCAACAGCTTGACGCTCCCACTTTTGAACGACGGTTTACGCATACTAACTAAACGTCTATTGTTTTCCGGTTGGACCGATATAACCAAAGTTTAACTTTTAATTTGAATAAATGTTTACGCATAACTTCACTAGATTGACATAGACCTTTCATTTAATGCCCCAAATAAACATCAGTAAACTAACCAAAGATAAACAAGTCGTTATCTTGCTCTTGCTGTATCTTTGAATACAAGATATCAACAAAATGAAGTTACAAGCAAAGTACATTGTGATTGTACTCAAGAAACTTTTTTAATATTCTACAAAGTGCTGGCAAATACTAAAAGGCTGTCTGTACGTACGTTGAAAAGGATATAAAAGTTCCATTTTCAAATGCATATTTTCCCTGTGAGCGTGGATTTCCCGCGTCAGACATAATTTGCATAAAAGGTAACCTCGCAAGGTAAAACGTGGAAGTAGTCTGAGAAACGATGCAGGGTCTTATTTGCCAAACAAATAATTTGAAATATTATAACGGAAAGCAAACTTCTAAAGAATCTAAGTAGGTAGGTAATAACTTTTATTAAGATGATGAAGATTAAGAAAACATTGATCAAAGCGTACTTCAAAAAAGAAAAACAAGAATAATGTATGAAGAAAAATGGATCATAGCCATCACTCCTGAAAAAAAATCATCAGGACAAGACAACCTGTCGAAAACAGTAACGTTACGAACAAAGAGACAACACTACTACCAATAAAGTCGTTGACCAATTTGAATTAGGTACAAAATGAAAATTATAAACAAAAAATCTCAACACAAAATATCGTAACCGGCGTGGATGACGTCACACGCACAAGATGGCGGGCCACGATCATGTGTGGCTAGAGTTAGGTAAAGTGCAGTGACCCCGGCCAATGTTAATGTCAGCTGTTACGACTCGTGAGCGAGATGTATTGACAAACCATGGATTTATTGTAGGGTGCCGGCAGTAAACTTGACACACTCATATTAGTGCTGCTGTTTATTTTATGTATTTTTGGAAAACAGAGAACGAGACTCATAGGATAACTGTATTTTATTCTGTAGGTAGCTTCTCAAAATATAATCATTATTGAATAATTCTTAATTCCAAGTTAGCAGCGCTGATTGCTGCATTGATGCGCTGATTCACAGATTTTTATTAACAGATCGAGTACATTCCAGCCCGCACTGATGACTCTTAAAATAGTGAAACTATACTGATACTGACGATGATGGTAAACAGAACTTCCTTCAAAGTAGTTCAACGAAATACCTATAGATCCAAACATTTAGGCTAATGCCCTAATGTTAGTGTAAGAAACGAAGATTTCAAACAACGAGATTGTTAGGTATTTCCGTATCCAGGTAGCAGCTTTGGCACAATTAGCTAGGAAAGTAAAGAAAGTGTTTCATTCACGAACAATTTGTGAAAGAGCTGTGCTCTGTATTATGTTAGAAAATGTACGAAATGGCGCTAAACGCTTCGCATTGTTCAACGGCGGACAGGGCTGGCGATTTTTCTTGTTGCCTCGCATTTATCATGATTTCGGGTGGCAAAGGAGGCTCGGAACGGTATTTGTTATTAGGAAGATCCAGCCTTCTCATAACTCTTTTGTTTTCCCTA
The DNA here is from genome assembly GCA_948474745.1 of Oligia latruncula. Classification (NCBI taxonomy): domain Eukaryota; kingdom Metazoa; phylum Arthropoda; class Insecta; order Lepidoptera; family Noctuidae; genus Oligia; species Oligia latruncula. The sequence continues at coordinate 17,049,162 of OX419686.1, forward strand.
GGGAAAATCTCATTACTTTGTATTTTTCTGGAGATGCTATAAATTCTAAGGATTAAACTGAAAACTGCAAAAAATAAAACTTCAGGAAAAAGCAAATTCAAAATCTACCATAGCATATGAGCCTATAATGTTATCACTGCTGGGACACAGGCTTCCACTCTGTGAGAGCGAATGTGCTGTAATCCACCAATCGGGCCCAGTGTGGGTTGGTAGATGTCACATGTCTTCACATGTCCAATTTTTGGTTCAAGGTTTGCTCACGATGTTTTCCTTCACCGTTTTGAGATCTACTATAACCACTCCAAACTGAAATGAACAAGACAGAACATCGGCACTTACTAGAAGGACTTACAATAAACAAAGCACATGAGTACCACTTCGTGAGAATGCCAGATCCCTCACAATGTCATAAAGTGGAGACGTTTCGAGGACAATACGACAGCCCTGTCAGTGAGCGGCGTCGTCGGCGAGGAGGGTGCAGTCAAGCGCACTATATTATATTCTGATTCTGAACACAATGCAGTCTGCGGATGTCTGTACACGCGAACGCAAAACGCTTCCGTGCCAATGTTTTAGCTAACTAGCTTGTATAGAGTTCTTGCGAGAATATTGATGATTGTTAAGAGGGAAACAAAAAGCTGTTGCTTATAAACTAAGAAGCGAATTCCACCTCTCAATGGATAGATATTATTGTCTTCAGAGGTGGAATTTAGATGTTTAAGTTTTTTTGAAGTCTTTACTGCTTCAGTAGTCATATAATTATTACTTACTATTATTAAATGAAATTAAAAAAAGTTGTTTTATTCGCTACAAATACTTATATTTAAAACTCGCCAACTGATTCTTTGCAAATGCAGTATGTCGACGAGGTGCGAAAATTGGCGTGAATTTGAAGTTACACCAAAACTTAGGTAGTAGCCAGTACAACTTCAACACAAGACTTCCAGCTGAAGAACTTTGTGAAAGCTCTTTAACTACCACCTGTTGTTCGAAGAACTTTACTCTCAAGTTACCTTCTTCAACTACAAAGCTACTAATAGCTTCATACACAATTTCTCCATTAAACCCATTAACACCAAGCAACGATGATTCTACCGTTATAATTTATACCTTTGCTTTAACCTTTTTGCTCGCAAGTCCGTACCAAGAAGGGAAGTTGTTACCCTAGTCACTGTACATCGGTTACGGACCGCAGCCTCCGTTCTTTATCATCGCCATTGTTACGAACAAACACTACACAGAATTAATATCTGACGTACTCGGCAGTTCTCTTCTACAGACTTGAGAAATTCACTTTCACGAAAATGTTCGGGTAGATAGTTTCTAAAATGCAAGCGTAAGTCATATTAATGTGGCATTTACGAGTTTCTTGTCATTATTATTATTAAATTGAACTGTTTTTAGGTTCAATTCAAATGTATCTTTATTTGTATCGTTTGTATCTTCTAAATGTATTCCTCCATTTATTACATAGAATACACACAAGAATCGTCAATTTCATTTTAGGGATACGGCGCCAATACAATGTATTTTGTATTTAAATTGTATCTCCAACCAAATTGGTTTCCTCCTGTTTGCTGGAAACGTGTGATTGTTTAGGATACAATTTACTAACGTATTGGTTCGTATATTATGCAGACTGTAGTAGTTGGTGTCTGCCATGCTCTATATATATCTGTTCACAAGTAAATGTCAATTAGCGAAGGGAAGTGGGACAAGTAATTTTTTTTACTAGGCGATGTGCTTGTTACTTAGGTGCTGTGTCTAGAAATCTGCTCAGCTTGTGTGACAAAAACGTGGGCGATATCGTCTATTGTCCTATCATTGTGCACTACTCGCTTTCTGTGACAATTGACACATTGGACTGAACAACTACCAGAACAATTGACTATGTTTAGCATAAGCAACTTTGTTTGGCATAATATCACATAATAATATTAGATTTTCTCCTATTTCCAGATCTCATGATGAGGTGTCTGTGATCTCATACATCGGGCGGGAGCAACGCCTTCGATCACCATGACGTCAGAGCGGACCATCCCTCACCTGAGGGACATCTTCGGCCTCAACCAACAGTATGATGCAAAGAACACTTGCGAAGACACTGACGACAAAACAAAGAAGTCCAAGAAAAAGAAGGAAGACTACCGCACGTTCCCCAACGGCGATGTCAAAACACTAGAGAGACACCTCAGTATGAAGAAGACTATCAGGAAAAAGATCATGCGCGACCTTCAGCAGGCGTTCGTGGAAGACCCTAACGAGTTTAAGGTCGAGAACACGAGCCCTGAGAAACTGAAGGCTGAATTGAGCGCGGAATCCATGAAAATCGAGAAGAATGTTCGTAAGAACGACCCGACGTTCCTAGACATCCTGCGAGGAGAGACGCGGGGCGAGGAGGCGCGGGAGGAGCAGGCTCCCGCAGAGAAGACCAGCTTCTGGCGACGTCTCACCATGAAGAACAAAAACAAGAGATAAGACACGAGCCGAGCGCCGGGCGCGCGCCTAGCTCCGTACCGACTGACTGCACACGCGTCATTATCAATAAGTATTTATTGTACACTTTTTGATCACTGTATTACCGCGTATTTGGAACCTTTTTGATCATCTTTACATAACGTTTATATCTGTACGCATAATAATCTATTGTTGTATTTGCTTATGAATCCTTCTAGTTGTTATAATAGAGTCAAATATTATAAGCTTACGAGAGATTTCTGATAGGCGCTAAGTTACTTCTAAGTTTTGGTGGGAACGGAGCGAAGTGTTACAAGTATCCTCGGCTATTGTTACTTATTATAAAAAAAGATATCTCGTTCTACATGTGATGTAACGTTAAGTCGACTAAGTTAAGTGTAAGTGAACTTAGGCTAAGTATTTCGTAAGTGGCGATTGTGTAAGGTAGGCTCGTGGCAATTCCTTGTTGTGACAGTTTTTAATTATTATAATGCAATATAAATAATTTTACACATTTATCTGCATATGTTTTATTGAAGTCTTATCATAACCATTAGATAGAATATTATTGTAGGGAGCTTCCATCTTCCTACACCTCTTTCATATTCCTCTCAAGTTTTAATACTTAATGTTGACATTGGATGGGCTTTTTTATCCTACTCCGGACTAATTACATGAAAGACGAGAGCATTAGATTAATCTCAGGTAGGTATTGTAGAAGTCTCATACCTCAAAATTGCCAAACAAAATATGCCTCGTTTGAAATATAAAAGCCTAAGTTAAATAAAAATATTGTGACGATTCGAAACAGAGATAGTAGAATGGTATGGAACGTTTCCTTTTTGTGTGAACTATCAAGATTACCTACTCCAAAAGTATGATTCAATAGTTCTGCTTAGTACTGGCTTATCTACAATGTAACGAGTGAATAATCTGCAAGACGAGCCAAGCGAAGCGCATGGGCAAGGGCCCTAAAACTAGGGGATGGAAGTTTGTATGAGACTTCCGCAAATTTTGATGATAAGAGGTCTGAAAATTGATATAGGGACTCCTTGTTATAATAAATTACATATTTCAGGATTTTTAGTAAATCACCACCCCAAAAAAAATTGTTTTTCTTAAGCAACTTACAAAAATATGTGAAAAATGTTACCAAGACGAGACCACATCCACATATTGCTTGCACCTTGCACTGTCAAAAAGTTATCATGTAGAGCCAAGCTTTATAACTCTACACGTCAATGATATTATTACACTATTATAATATCATTGCTACACGAACTCTACAAGCCCTACCTTCACAAACTCTACACCTTAGTCAAAATATGTGCTTAGCTTGGCCGTTTCGCTACCATCACATGGGCGTAAGGTGAAAAATTTATTCACTGTTCATTACAATTTTCATTTGTACAATAGTTCTTGTGACAAAATGGCCAAGCCTCATATTTTGACTAAGGTGTAGAGTTTGTGAAGGGCTTGTAGAGTTAGGGCGTGTAGAGTAAAAAGCTTGGCTCTACATGAGATCTGATAACTTTTTGACAGTGCGAGCCATCTGTGGTCTCGGCTTGGCAACATTTTACATGAAAATGTGTTTGGTGGGATTAGTCTTACTACATCAGCCAACTCGGGCGAATGTTATTAGAGGATGGCAACGCCATCTATTGAGAGTAAAAACATGCGGCGCTAGATGGCGTTATAAGTAAAAAATGTGCCTAACAGTTTGAAAACATGGTACTAAGTGCTAGCTTTACAAAAAATAAATAAACTTGGCTTGTAGCGCTTTTAGCCATAGCAATCAAGTCCATAGTGCGCTATCAAAGTTGTACTGTTCTCTAGGCACATTACACATCTAAGCAATACAACTAGATGGCGCTGTATAATCTTTGTGCATTGTAGTTCGTTGCGAGGAGTTGACTTATTACTGCTATTGACAATCAACGCCATCTAGCAAGAGACTGCTCTCAATTTCGAGGGTGCTTGCTTTATTTTCGACATCACATTTTTACAGATGGCGCTAATGGCGCTCCGGCATTTTAAATATACCTACGAGATTCTGTCTAAAGCTAGAGTCACGAAGATACATAGATATTCAAGTTTACTTCGCCTATGCGCGTCCTAGCTCGCAGGGCCTCGCTGGTTGGAAACACATTGCGGCAAAAGGGCATTGAACCCCATGGAGTCATGGTGTTATGCTGAGCTAACCGTACAATCATCTCGTACGAAATATTGTATTTAGTTTCGGCACAGGTAATTACTAAAGCCAGCAGCCACGGCCCACTCATTCTTACAGAAGAGAATGCCTGAGTCCCAACAGTGGGAACATTAATTAGACTGATTGTGATGTATCTATGTAAATATCTATACAAGAGCTAGGTCAGATTTTGTCTATTTCACTAAGTACCTATTCGTTTACCTATTCATTGCTTCTTATGGGTCAAAATACATACATACGACAAGACATCGGATCGTAACACGACGTCGCATCGTGGTACAGTCAACAGCAAAAGTAGATGATCAAAATCAGAAATTTAATACTAATGAACGGAGTTCGCGTCAGAACTGTGTGGCGTCGAAGTACTAGGTACTACATAGAATACTTGCTACGTAGAATACTTCTGAATCACTTCGACGCGACGCCACACAGTGCTGACGGGAACTCCGTTCATTAGTATTGAATTTCTGACTTTGATCATCTACTTTTGCTGTTGACTGTACGATGCACGACACTTCGTCGTGTCGTAAAAACTACTCCTTACATAAGTAAAAAAACACATAGGTACAGTCACGAGCATAAGTATGTAATACATACTTATGCTCGTGACTATGTATACACTTGGCTTTATTCAAAGACGATTTTCTCCTTTAGTTTTGAATGTTTTATGTTATTACGAACAACGTATTTTCGAACCCATAGGTTTGTGTAAAGTGCCGTATTTCAACGTTGCATTTCGTTATTATACGAAAAAATCGCAATTGAAAGTGGCCAAGTGTTGACATATTAGTGCGTGACTGTACACACGATACGACGTCGCAACGTGCCGCGATGCGACGTCGCATTGTGTGTAGGTATGTGTTCCGGCCGTTATTGACAGAAAAGGCCTCATAGGAGAGTAATGTGTGGGGATCGAACCCATTTTAAACCAAGTAGGTAGGTACTTGTATGAAGTTTAAGCAGATCTGGTAAAATTATCAACATTTGTATGTGAAATGGCCATCGTGTATTCCCGTTTGACACTCAGCCAGGTTTTTGTTTGAGTATTCTGATATAATTACCTAGGGGCCTTACCATCACCTCTTAACCCTTAGTATGCCAGAACGTAGATCCACGCGAGACAATGGCTTTTTAATTGTTTCTGTAATTACGGCATTCAACCGTTTAAAGCAGGGCAGAATATGAACGGCACTACTACTTTTTTGTACTAAGACGTGGTGCAGTTCAACTTCTGCCCTGCTTTAAGAAGAGGTGATGGTAAGCCTCCAGTAATTAACTCAGCCTATATATCAGTCTTTTGCTAGATAGATCTGCTCTAATGAACATCGGTCCTGAATTAGATACTTACCATATTATTTTGTCATAACTCATACTTACGCATGTCTTCTGCCACCATCGCGACTAGGAACACCATATTCAGCCCAGATCTTGCTTTAGGTACGGACGCCAGCAGGTCAAGCTACCCGAAACTGTCACATTTTCGCAATCAACCTTGAACCTTAAGATGTAGCAATAAAGTTGAAAATCTATTAAAGAAATCTGACAGATTGTAGTAGATTGATGTGCTGGCGTCTGTACCATGCCAATATTAATTTCAAGGTCATGCTTTGGCATCAATTCAGAGATAGTCCATGAGAACCATATTACCATAGTTTGCAGGTAAGCAAGACTGTCCTGTATTTTGTGTGTAATGTATGTGTGTTTGTGTCATTGTGTTGGTAAGGCATGTCGCCTATATTTCTGGAAAGGATCATATCCATGCAGAGAGCCAATGAAAACTCAATAAAAATGTAGGTATACCAAAAATGAAATAGGTAGGTATAAAGTACTAATTTAAAAAAAAAAATCTTTATTGTTTAGTTTTACATTGGCTCTGCATGGTTAAGGAATACATAATTAAAACAGCAGATAGGGTAAGAAAATTCGTTTATTTATTATTGTATTATTTCATTTACATTCTCTTCTTTATATTTTTCACCTTATTGAGGTGTTTAAAAAAAAAAAACTACCACCGGTTCGGAACCTACAATCGACTGAGAAGAACCGGCAAGAAACTCAGTAGATTTTTTTTTTATTTAATTTTACAATCAAAAAAATAACCCACGCTGTCGTGGCAAAAATTACCTGTGTCGGGGACCTATAATTTGCATGTTGAAGACATGTGAACAATAAGAAATGATTCTATTTCTTGTCAATGTCTTTTGACATTTTGTCAAGAGACATTTTAATTAGAATTATTACAAATAAGAGAGGATTCTTCAAGGATTTTTGTCAGTCTATCAAACTTGTCATATTTTACCTATGCACCCCAAAAATAGTAGGTACTTACATATTTATTTAAAAAATATATATTTACTAATTAGGTACTACTTTACAATAAAGCTAATCGCGTTTAGAGAAGGGAAGACAAAAATGTCCTCTAAAAATCGTGTTAGTCAGTCCAAAAAATGTGGAAATATTATAACCCTTTAGCCCCAAATCTACGCCGCGTACTAATGTATACTAGAGAATTCTACTATCCCCCCCCTTCCCACTAACTAAAAACATATCCTGTCAGTTAATAAGGTGGAATCCTAACGAATTAAATAGACAAGTATTAAATTACTCTACCTACATATTGTAACTTTTAATAAACCATATTTTTCCCATACTGTGCTACAGAAGATGATTGAAAATATGTCGGGATAGGGAAGAATTTGTTTCAAAGTCAGTAAGATAAGGTATTCGCATATCAAAAGAAAAAAAAACCTGCCTATGAAAACCTTGATTTCTCATTTTTGGACAAAAATTTAGGTAGGTATTTAATTATTTATTTGTAATGCCCTTCCTGCCTAGTATCTAAAGATTGACTAGATATGATACCTAGTTGTTAAGTTACTCGCCACCTAAACTAAATATTTGTTTGTTTAGCTGACGATTGGATTCTTAATTAAAAATATAAAACAACCATATAATATATATTGTTCTTGACTATTTTCTAGTTAGTGTTTAAGTTGTCTTAAATTTTATAGGAGTGTTTAGTTGTTTCAGCAAACTATGCAGTAACCTTATCAATAAAATGTCATCCTATCTATACTGTGTTATATAAAGTCGTGTCGATAATATATCATAGTTTGTCTAAATGTCAACTTACTTATTTAAATAAAAATAGCACATCTATTTCTAATGTCATTAGGTAATGTCGTAATCACGATGTCCTATCATTGTCAAGTCGAAACTAACTATAGGTAGGTATATTTATTTTCGAATCGATATATTTACCTCTTAATATATTGATTTAAAATGAATAATAAATAATAATATATTATAAAAACAATATCAATTTAATTAAAGAGTTTTTAGAAATTATATTGTATCTAATAAATGTAAGTTTCTAAAACTTTAAATATTGCCATTAAAATATTTATATAATTGTTAATATGTATTCTGTTGAGAAGTTATACCTACCTAAATGGTTTGGGTAATATTAAGTATTTACACAAAGAGAAACAAAATTAATACTTTGATTACTAATGATTTATTAATCAAATTTACAACGATTTACAGACGTCAATGAATTTACTTTTTCAAAATAGTAAAATTATTATTTAAAAAATTAACATCTATAAAAAATCTTTAATTGAAGTTTGTTCGGGGACAGATACAATATGACAGACCAATTTTTAGTACAAAAATATAATATTTTATTAAAACGTACACAAATTATTGATTAAGTGTATGAATTCCAGATTGTATTATCGAGTTCCTCTAAGCTGTTATTTGGCAGAAAATTGCAATCAAGGGCATAAAATCCGAAGCGAATGACTTGACTAAAACTATTATACCTAATCGCTACACTGCTGTAATTTAAAATTACTTAACCTAACACTTGCAAAGAAACACATTTTAATAGCAGCCAAATACTACCTCTATGTATTATTGAAAGTTACTTCTAAATGTTGTCAAGAACAATCCTAATTATACCTTATCTAAATTTTAGCCTAGATTCCTAAGTATAGCTAGGAAAAGCCACGCCTGAGAGTTTAGGAGTTTTAATCTAAGCCTGCCAACAAATTAGGCTTCTTCCAGATTCGTTTTGTGGAGTCTAATACGGACATCCTGAATCTACGGCCTGTTTAAACCCTAAATGCCAGGGGCTACCATCCTACCTATCCTAGGCTACAACTAGCACAAGCATAGTAGATATATCGATCGCCTACACCTTACCACTATCATATTTCGAAGAAACCTTAAATTTACGAGGCTGTTGAAACAGCTGCAATGAGTACATTACTATATATCTAAGCCGTAATCTAACTTACTAACCTTACTCCAATTTAAATCTAGTATATTGTAAGATGTCAAACACTGAATGTGATAAATATTATATTATATTATTATATTCTAATCATAAAATAATCTAAGTCATCGCCCGGTTTAATGTGCTCATTTTCATACCTATCGTAACTCCATTAGGTCTACTTTATTACATTCTTGGAACTCCGTTTTTGTCAACTTAAATCTCTAATTCATGTAATACAACTTAATGATGTAAATGAAATACAAATAAACTATGCGAATAAACCATGTTTATAAATACTTTCTGACCCCTCACTAGAATAATAAAAAACGCAATCATTTCGATTGTTATGGTAAATTTTAAACATTGAACGACTTATTTGTCCTAGTACATAATAATCAGTTTCAGAAACATTTGAATTACAAAGATATATAGCTAGTGAATATATAATAAAGTTATACCTAATTTACCTAGTTAGATAAATCTCATATTCGCCTCATGTGTTTACTGCTGCCAAGTTTTTTTCTTAGACTTTTGAAACTAACATCGCAGCCTACGTTCCGCTGATAATAAGCCTGCCTGATGCCGCCAACATAATAATAAAACATCTGAAAAATTAAATAAGTTTGCAATAGTTAAATCTAAGTCCGTGTTTCTTAACTTTGGTGTTAGATGAGATTGTTCTAGACTGAAGGCGATACGTTAAGGTGAGTTAGTACAATAAATTAACACTAACATTTACAGTAAGCATCTCGGATATTAAGACAAGTGTGTCTGTCCTCTACTTGGGCTAACCAATAGATGACGGTGATGCGAGATTTGGACTATTTCAATTAGTGGGAGGCAATAAAATTTTCTAACATGCTTTTTGTTTCGTAAAAATGAGTGCTAATCATAAATCTATTAGTGTGTGGATTTAATATTATAAACTGTTTAATTCGAATGATTATATCCTTAATTCTGCTAATAATTTAACTGTCGAATGTAGTCAGTCATGTACTTGTTCAGTTGTTCTAGAAACATTTTGTTTCTGCTATACATACTAGGTACGTAGACTCTGACGCATAATAAATAATTATAATTATGACACTAAGAGAAAATTCTTAAGATGCTTTCGACATTGTAAAAATTAGCAGAATTGGGCACCAAATATTAGAAAAATATAGGGGACTTGACAAGTGCCCAATGATGTTAGTGAATTTCGCAAAAAAAATGAAGATAAATAAAAAAAAACTATATTAATACCTTGAATTTTAATTATTTTGTTCTAAATTACGGAGGTGTTATTAATACTGGTGAATATCTAGGGTCCATCCTGCGTCGTCCACGATAACGAGTCAAATTGATGAAACTATGTGTATATAGTTTTGTAGATGGGACAGGCGGCCATGTTGTAAACGACGGAACCTTACGGGGTCTGCAGGAAAAGCGGTGGCATTAAATACGTGAACAGTTAATTTTAGCTCCTGAAATAATATTAAAGAAAAAATATATTACATAAGTATTTAAAAGTTAATCTCATCGAGCAGTGTAAATATATATAATTGTGTAAGTATCTAAACCGATCCCGCTAGAAATGTGTCGTGTCTACTAAATGGATGTATGTATCATTTTATATTTGCGTTTAAAAGCGTGGTGACACTAACATCCCAATGCATAATATAAACAATACATTAAATTCATTAGATATTTGAAAATGTAAATTAGTTACAATAAGCGTACGTTTTAGAGGAATATGTACAGCTTTACATCAACCCCATGAAGCAAAAGAAGGTAAAAACAGATTTCACGCTAGCAGTGGACAAAGACGAAATTTAACCAAACCCACATTTCAGAACTGCAATAAAAATAAACCAACGCTGTTATAAATAGACTTAACCAGCATGCTAAATCTGAACAATCTGAAGCACATACAGAAACTAATTTCCATTCATTTAATGAAAAAGAAATAATTAATGTAGGTAACGAAATACTGTTCATGCTGTTCGGATTGGTTGCATATAAAGAAATCGGGCAGAAGAGAAATCACTTTTCCATCTGAACATTGCAATTAAACTCAGTGCTGTTAGGACAATGATTAGGATGGTGCCGGTTCTACCACGATTTTTAAACAAATTAAATGTGTGCGTTCGTCGAAGTGGTTTGATTGTGTGCATGTATTATAGAAGACAGTGTCCTTATACCTAGCATACAAGCGTGAAATTTAAAAAAAATCCCTGACAAACTATCAAATAACCATCATTTGGGCATGAGAAGCTCTAACTAATGATACCTATTTAGAATATATTATATTTCGTTAACTTATTTTTATAAAGATTATCTTATGTTTAACCTATGTGTTATATACAAATTAAAGTAGGTACATATTTGTATTCCGTAATCCATTTTACGAATTTTATAAAAGATAGATATAGATCTATCTTGCATGCCGTGTTATTCCGTCTTAATATAATTTTCCTAAATTCCTAATATAATATTGTTAATATATAACCATACGAGATCCTATTAAACCTGAATTATTTAAACTTAATTTATATTAAATTGTGGAGAATACCTTTTCGATTAATATTTAATGTTTACTAATCATATCTATCATATCACCGGTAAAAACAATAACGTAATAAATAAACGCAAAATAGCTATCCTTATAGAATCCTAGCAATGTAAGTCACTAAAACTAAAAAAACGAAAAATCCTTAAAAAAATCCGCCTAGTTACCACAGTATTCGAAATATTCTTGAAATAAATTCTACGCAAACCTACATCTAATTTCGTTATATCAATATGAATTATACATATTATATGTACGTATCTATTAGTAGTATTTTAATAACCTGCGTACCTACCTATTATAATTATATAAGCTAGCGTGCCCGTTTGATTAACCCTAGGACCAATTCTCTACCTAGCTAGATGTGGTTGGTAAAGATACATACAAAGAAAAAATAAAAAAAATAAACCTAATATTCGGTGTTTTATATATTATATTTCTTATTTGACCTTCTTCGCCTTACATCGATACATTATTGCCAATCGTAGTGTCATATAGCCGATCTTTTATATAAAAAAAATAAACCTAATATTCGGTGTTTTATTTATATTTCTTATTTGACCTTCTTGGCCTCACATCGATACATTATTGCCAATCGTAGTGTCATAAAGCCGATCTTTTATATAATCCAATCAAAATCATTATTTCGTATTATACGAATTAATCCTAATTACTAAGTTGTTTATCTTATATATAAAAGTACATTCATGTTGTTTTATAATCCGTAAGCCGAAATAAAAACGAGTATATCTCAATGTATTTCTTAAAATAGTCTTTTGGTACCTAGACGAAGACGAAGAGATAGTTCAAATGCAGCAATACTCAAAAGTGAAAAAAACATCGTAAGATATTTTAGATTTCGAATATAGATAAAGAAAACCTAATAAATGCCAATTCAATTATACTTTTCGCGATCGTCTATAATTTTAACCGTGATGTTGTAATGTCAGAAAACGAAATAGGCAGGGATGCATACAGCATATACCTACTTCTTATTGTGGCAGCACCTTAATAGTTAGTTAGTCTTTTAATACAACGCGTTCTTTATTGAACCTTTCTATGACACCAACAGACTTTCAAAAAACGAACCCTAAACCTCTGTTCAGAATTTTGATCACCTGTTACACAACCTTTTAATTATTAAAATAGTCGCAATATAAACCTAACAAAATAAATAAATTGGCGTAGTAACTGTGTTTCAGTATTTTACTGATCATAATTAACGACCCAGCAATCATTTTAATTAATTAAGTTGTTAATGTTATATTGATCAAAATATCACGTTTAAATGATTTGCCAAAGTGTGTATCGCAGACTTTTTTTTTTATTGTAAAATATCATTTAAATTAAATTGTAATGTCATTCTAAATTCTAAAATGTCATTCTTTAATAATAGATTAAAATATAATGTACTTATATTTAATATCATAATTATTATATTTTGCAGGAATATGTCTCTCTTTCGTGATATTGTTTACGCTCGCGCGAAAACGTTTTTTTATAGTATAAATGTGAATTACTGTTTTATAATGTTGGTGTAAGTATATTTTAACTCCGTGCAAAATAATTCATGCGAATAAATACATATCTGACTTTCATTGAAGTTTTCACAATAAATATAATGTAATAACGATACAATTATTTTAAAACTGTTAATAATAAATTAAGTAAGTAAACCTGCGAACAAATTTTAGTAAAATATAAATTCATAATTCAATTTTATTTTATTATAATCAATTGCTTTGGTTAGTGACAAATTTGTATTATTGATACGTTTTTAGTCAATATTATAAATATGTAAATTTAAATAATAAAAGATATATTACGATGCAACAAGCGAAGTTGTAGAAGTTTTTGTATTACATCGTAATTAGGTAGGTATGTATTTATGAAATGACTCATGAGAGTATGATAAAACACGTTTATAAAATAATTGAAAACGATTATCAGTTGTATGGTTGTTGATAAAGCATACGCATACAAATGAATGTTAAAGTTGTTGATGGCATCTAAACGATTAGTACGAATAGTAAAAATAAATTTAATATTTAAAGTTAAATGGTTAAAATGATTTTGCATGAAGTCTAAATAGTGTAATAAATTAAAACTATATAGAAATCGTTAAATGCTATTGCATTATTTCGTAAGCACACTGTTTGACATATTATTATAATAATTATTATAGCGATACAAAATAAAAGTGGAATCTAATCTAAATAGGTATTTAATTTTTATTGTTTTATTCTTAAAGCATAGACGTCAATGGAATAATAATGAATATTGTAAGTAAAAACTATGTGTATTGGTAGGTAAATGTATACAGAAGAAAGTATTAACGTTGAACTTTATAATTAACCTATTTATTATATCACTGTTATTAAATAAGCAAATTAATACGTTTGCTACGAATAAACTAAAATGAAAATTGGATTTATATTTTGGGTAATAAATATACCTAAAGTGGTTCTTAATATTTCTGCTCACATATAAATAAATATCGTTATTTTAATTTAGGTACTTTTATCACTTCTGATTAAAAAATAGGTACTCATAGATTTTAAAACAGTGCTTGATATTTTGTACTTATAAATAAATAAATTAATAAACGATTTTCACGATTGTTGCAGTTATTGAACGGTATATATGGTACCAATAGATGATATTTTAAAATAAAAAAATATTAAAATAAAGTTTAAAAATAGACAGTTAACATTATTAAGCCTAAAAACAAGTCGTGACGTACTTAATTGAATAGTAAAGTACAATATTAATATCTATAAGATAATAAGATAATTAAAATCAGTTCTTTTAATAATTTTGTGGCCTGTTAATTGGGAGTCATGTGAATTAATTAAAAATAAAATTACTATAAAATGTATGCAATTAGTAAACCTTACACAAAAAGTGATTAAACTTTTTTATATTTATGTTATTTAGCAGGTAAGTAGTCTAACGACATTTAAAACCGTTGGTTACAATAAACTGAAAAAAAAAATATTTTGTAAAATATATGGGTTAAAATGAACAGTTTGTTTAATAAATATTCCTGCCAACAATTTCTGCATTAATTAAAATAAAACTTTTAAAAGAATAAATCAATATTTACGAGTGTCAGACAGACAATATGTATAAGACATAATTATTATCACCAAAAATAAAACATATTTTTAGCTCAATCCAATTTTAGTATTATTTTAAGTATAATAGTTTCATTGTATTCATTATTTTAAATCAATCCGAATATATTTAAATTGAAAAAAACTTATTATAACATCGGTAAAGTAAAATAATAAAAGATACAACCTCAGCACAAGTGCTACAGAACATAAGATAAATATAATTTATTAAAAAGAATAACACGCATAATATAATTTGCCATAAATATGTATATAACAATTTTGTCGCATAATTTGAAACTGTTATAAAACAGAAATATGCCAATTAAAACAATAAAAAAAATGGTATTCGAAACAATCAACGCCGTAAATGGTATAAGGATATACACAATAGGTACTTATTTTAGATATTGGATCACTTATAATTATTTAAGTTTATTATCCATTTAGAAAACTTGTATTGCGTCGCTTATAATATAATTTGTCATAAAATAAATAAAACAATTTTGCTGACAAAATCCATGTAGTAAGGTAAAAACCTTGATATTTAATTATCATTTAGTTAGTTATAGACAAATAGTTATAAAACTAAAATCATTTTTACCGAAAACCCGATTAGTTTTAATAAGGCTAGAATTTTTCTTCAACATGAAGTCTCTCAGTTCTTGGCTATAATAATTAATTTTAATTGCCATCGGCACGCTAAGAAGAATAATAGTTTTTAACCTTCAGTTTATTTTCTAATAGATTTAATTTAATTGGAAAAACATATTTCCAGAGGTAGTAGGTAAGTAGGTACGCAACATCTTAAAATAAGGTTTCAGTTTCTGGGAAATTATGCACCTAACTAACCTACCTAATGAGACTAAACTTATTAAAAATAATCCTTGTCATAAACGTAAATTTTTATTGTTTTTTTTTTTCAAAAACATTAATTGTTTGATTTTTCGTAACTTATTTCATACTAATGTTTTACCTGTTTTTTATAATTTCCTTTTAAGACTTATGTAAAATACTCATTTAAATAGGTAGGTATGTATTTGTTTCAAACATATAATATCACTTGCACCATTTGGTAACAAGTTATTACCTACCTAAATACCTACCATTTAACGCAATATTTTAAGCTAAGGATAAGTCGCGTCATTGTTGTTCATAATCGCACCTAGTATACCTACGCATTTTTATCTAAGTTAATACTTAAAACAACATTCTTACATAGTATAAAACAACGTCGCCAAAATGTCTGTACACGCATAACTTCCGAATGACTGCACCAAACCGGATAATTATTTTTTTTTGTGCCAGGACAAAGACGGTGTGAAAGAAAATTTTGCAAATTAGAAAAAAAAATTGCACCTGTGCGAAGCTGGGGCGTGCCGCTAGTTCAAATATAAACCAAACCTCAATACTCTAACCATCTCCGCTCGGTCTTTCTTATCATTATTCAGTCTTCAGTCAGTACCACTTCAACATGCTAATTGTATTTCCACAAATTATTATCCTGAATAACGTTTATTATTATTATACTCATGGCTCATTACTCTGACCATCTTAGCTCGTTCATTATTCCGTCTACCACCAGTACCTACTACCACTCCTTCACAAGCATCTCATTTGATATCAACTAATTAGTATCCTCAATCATCATCATCATCATCTTCCTGCCCTTATCCCATGTTTACTTGGGGTCGGCGCAACACGTTTTCTTCTTCCATTCGCCCCTGTCAACCGTCACTTAATTAGTATCCTCAATATCGTTTACTAAACCTGATTACTCTGATCGTCTCGACTCTCGACTCAGTCTCTGCTATAATTCCGTGTATCATCAGTTAATACCAATCTGACTTGAATATCCTATTTGAATACCTATCTACGAATTATTATCCTGTTTAATGTTTATTTTACCTCATTAGGTACCTACTCTGATCATCTCAACTCGTTCTTTTCGTCATTACTCGTTCTATCGTCCGTACCCACTTTAATATACCTACTGTAATACATCTACGAATAATCACCAGCATTAATCCAACGCAAAGTCAATCCACCATCAAGTCAATTCCACCTTAAACCAATTCCACCCAAAACCAAGTCCATCACATACCAATTCCAACCCAAACCTAAACTATATTTTTCCACATCTGCTAATAATAAGTTGTTTGTTTTGTATAATTATCACGTACGCTTAAAACTCTGAAAAAAACCCTACCTACTTATTGTAAAAGCGTTTAATACTAAGATTCTTAGTCTTCTTACCCTTACTGACTCTCATTTGGGTCGTTTAAGAACGTATTACATCATCCAAGGCAATTGGAAGTATTTTTCATTATTTGCATAACTAAACATCAAAACACTATTATATATTCGGAAAATTCCGTATAGTATCTAAGTACATAAAAATTGAGACCATAGACATAATTTATTTACAAGGTACAGATCCAAACAGTTGAATTTTTGAACGGGTCGAAGTGCGTACTCTTGTGCGCTCAGTGCGCTGCCATTATTTTATAATTGGCGACTGTGGAAGTCCGAGGGTATTGTTACTTTAAGTAAGATATACAGAAGCTGTAGGTGTATCTTTATAAATAAATGTTATTATTTGAAGTTTTATTAAAATTATAATCACGCCAATGGATAAATTCAGTCTCAAACCTTAATATTAAAATATTATAAATTCCGATAATTCCGCAATGCTACTCAAAAACCGAGGCCTTATATTTGAAGCTTTCCTAAAATTATAACCATGCCAGTTGAAAAATTCAGTTTGAAACCTTACTATTAATATATTTTTCTCGTATATTCCGAAAACTCCGTAACGGTTCTCAAAAGAATTAGGTCACATTTAGGTATAATCACAATTATAATCACGCCAATCGATAAATTCAGTCTCAAACCTTACTTTTATAATATATTATACTCTCGAAAATTCCGTAACGCTATTCTTATAAGAAATCATTTATTATTATTTGAAGTTTTCTAAAATACATTATACTCTAAAAATTCCGTAACGCTACTTACTCATAAAGAGATCATATATTATTATGTATTTGTAGTTTTCTAAAATTATAATCACGCCAATCGAAAAATTCAGTCTCAAGTCTCAACCCTATTGAAATATTTTATATTTCGAAAATTCCGAAACATTACTCCTTATATTTGAAGCTTTCCTAAAATAATAATGACATAATCTTAAAAATAAGTCTCAAAACCTTACTATTTATAAGTATGTTTAAGTATTTTATATTTCGAAAATTCCGTAACGCTACTTAACAATCAGACGCCTTTCTAAGTTTATTAATTTATAATTATAATCACGTCACTTTAAAATTCAGTTTCTGTATCATAGTGCTAAGTTTCATCCTGCCTACTAGGTATACGTAGTTTCCGATCATAACTTGAATATTCTGCTCATCCTGAAGCACTAACTCTTTCGCTCACTGTGACGTGAAAATCTTTAAAGACACCTTCACCGACTCATTGTACCTAACTAACCCGAAACTTTTTCAATTTATTTTTGTAATCAATTTTAAAATTCAGCCTCCAAATAGTAGTTCTAAGCTTCATTCTGCCTACTATACGTAGTTTCCAATTGTTACTGGAATGCTCTGCTAATCCTTGGGCACTAACTTTTCTGCTAGCTGTGCCATGAAAATATATAAAAACACTTTCAGCGGCTCACTGCACTCAACTAACACTAAACTCCTTATCAAATTGATAATTCTATCACACCGTTAAAAAGTTAGGATTCAAAGTCTTCTATGTAGTTTTCTTTTCACCCTTGGGCCCTATCTACATATTATCGCTAACTGAAACCATGCCAGTTTATAGAAACACTCTCACCAGGTCACACTTCAACCCCTGCTACCACAACACACACAACACCAACAACCTTCTAGTAAGAATAATATAATTTGATTTACTTTGAATACATCCCATAGGTATGCAATCAGCTTTTCTACAACAGTCTCTAACACATGTCACGAACTCACGACGCTCACAAAATCTTCATATTAAGTCTCCTCTCTCTTTGGAATCAGTTACTTATACGTCTGCTAATATACCATGAAAATCCATCCTACTTGTGTTTCTTAATTAGCTGTTTTGTAAACATCACTCTTTTCACAACGTAAAATAGAAATTGACGTCGACATCACAGATCCAATTTATATATTTTTGTCATGTATGCTAAATCGATTATGGTTTGTTGCTGTCATCAAACTTTTATATTGTTTTATATTAAAAATCCTAGCCACAAAAATTTCACTCACTTATTAACTGTGTACGTAAAGAGTTTTGCTACATTATTGGTTTTAACTTCGTCATTTCCTAACCCACAAAAAATCACTTCCTACTTTGTCACCATGAATTTCGTCATCACGAGTAATAAAATATATATTGCACCATAATGTGTAACTGCAAATGATCTTACTGTATTGCATCTTATTTGTTTATACATCTTCATTTTTCTTCGTTATTATTACGATAATTTCTTAATCTTGATATTTCTTGCACTGTTTGGTGTTATTATTATCATTATTTCATCTTCATACTTCTTTGTCAATCAAAAACAATTAAAACAGAAAATCTACATCGATATTCCTTGCACATTAATTTGTAACTATGATCTCACTATTGTGTCGTCATGCTTCTATCATTTATTGTATTGATTCTTAATAAAAATCCTAGACACATAAACTAACATTATCACTTATTAACTTGTACGTAAAGAGGTTCTTCTACATCATTGGTTTTAACTTCATCATTTCCTAACCCACAAAAAATAAATTCCTACCTATTACCATTAATTTCGTCATCGTGTAGTGAATGATCTTACTGTATTGTATCATTTATTTATTTATCATCTTCATTTCTTTTCACAACCCATTTACTGGGCAATACGAAACCTCCACAACCCATTTACTGGGTAATACGACACACCTTACTAAGATCTAACTATTGCTTTTTAACTCCTAAATGTGCAAATTATTGTGCGGTCATAATACGATCACATGTCACTACGCCCCCTAAATCTTCATAGGGTCTCCTCTCCTCTCTCTTTGAAATCAGATACTTCTACGTCTGCTAATATCCTCCTTCCTACTTATGTTTCTTAATTAGCTGTTTTGTAAACATCACATTTTTCACTTGCTGTAACGCAAAATAGAAATTGACTACATTCGTTACTGTCTTCCCCGTTAAATTATATATTTTTACGTCATTTATGCTAAATCGATTATGGTCTGCTGCACTCAAACTTTTATATTGATTCATATTAAAAATCCTAGCCACTTAGCACCAAGCACTATCACTATTCACTTTGTACGTAGAGTTCTTCTACATTATTGGTTTTAACTTCGTCATGTCCTAACCCACAAAAAATCTACACCCACGCTACAACTTCCTAATTGTCACCATGGATTTCGTCATCATGAGTAATAAAATATATATTGCACCATAATGTGTAACTGCGAATGATCTTACTGTATTGCATCTTATTTGTTTATACATCTTCATTTTCTTCGTTAATATTACGATAATTTCTTGATCTTGATATTTCTTGCATCGTTTGGTGTTATTATGATCTCAGTATTTCATCTTCGTACTGCTTCGTCAATCAACGACAATTAAAACTGAGAACCTACATAGATAGTCCTTGCACATTAATTTGTAACTATGCTTGTTTATCATTTACCAATAATTTCCAAAAATATCCTATCTCTTGCATCATAATATGTTACTATGATCTAACTCATCATCATCATCTGCCTAACCTTTTCCCAACTATGTTGGGGTCGGTTTCCAGTCTAACCAGATGCAGCTCAATATCAATACCAGTATTTTCCATGGAGTGACTGTCTATCTGACCTCCACAACCCATTTGCATACGATACCCGTACTAATCTAACTATTACTTCTTAATTCCTCTTCTTAACACGTAACGCTCATTTGACCGGAAAATCTTATATTTTGCAATATAATGCTACGATTATCTCACTATTGCATGTCTACGCTTTTTCCTGCTATTAACTATCATTTTCTGAATATCCAATATTGCTCGTTTCATAATCTATAACAATGCATGAACTTCACTATTGCACTTTATGTATAATTGTAATATTTATTGATAATTTAAAAAACCTATTTTCTGCTTCATAACTGTAATGTCTGAATTGCTTCTTTCTGCCTCTTCGTTATATCAAACCTCCTTCTTCCATCATTTCTTTTAACTTTTATTGTCCGTGGTATATAAGTATGAAATTACTATAGCATCTGATCTTCGTCTCTCTTGTTTATATTTCAGTTTCCGTTTATCTTATTGTTTTGCCATGCTTCTACGTCATTCAATAATCCTCAAAGAACATCTGGCATCGTATTTCATCAGTAATTCTGATATTTATTTATTTACATTTTTTGGATATGTTATATTTTACAGTTATGTCAACAATTAACATAATTCGCACTGAGGAGCAGTGCAATTATAAGCATATATAATTTAACTCGTATTTCGCAACATTTAATTTAATCCAGCCTTTTCATCATTATTACGGCACCAAGTGCAATAATTATCTTATATTAAATTCTTATCTCATAAATCAAATTTGTCGTTATATTCGGATTCCGATTTCACATAATTGTGATTTTTGATTTAAACTTATCCCGAATTCAAAGCGTTATAATTTGCAACCTCAACATCTGCTTTAGAATATCAAGTATTTGAGCATTGTTTGGTATTGCAGATATTTGTGCAATATCTGTGTATCATCCTAGTGCACTGCCACCTACTCCTTGTTCACGTTTACATGATGTTGTGCAAGAATCCTTGGTCTTTGATTAAGTACCATGATTCATCATTACTCTTATGGTTATCGTATACGCTTAATCTATTTAGCATTTGCGCTTCATATTTGATTAAACACTGAATATTTATTTCATATTTGTGCTATGTACTTTGTTGTAACATTTGGATTCCAATTTCATAAGTATATAATTATGCCTTCAGTTTATTTTCGAGTTTTCTTAATTTCAAATCGTAATTCGTAATTTGCACCATTTGCACATCTGCTCTACAATATCAATGTTGCGACGTGACCTTGCTATTGACGATATTTGTGCAATACATTGGTATCTTAATACCTACATAGTTTACACTCACCTACTTCACGTTTAAGTTTGCATGATGTTATGCAAGAATCCTTGATCTTTGATTACCATGATTCATCATTGTTATGGTTATCGTATATGCTTATTGTTTTAAAAATACGTTTCGCATTTCCGCTATAATTTTGATGATATTGAAATCAATTTATATTCCATATCCGTACTCAAGTACTTTCTACTTATCGTGTTTTACTATTGCACTCATATTTTTTTACAAGATGTTGTAACAATTCGTGTCTCTTAGGTCTTTGTCATAACATTTGGATTCCAATTTCATATAATTGTGTCTTCAGTATTACTTGAGTTTACTTAAATTCAAACCGTAATAATTTGCACCCTCAACATCTGCTCTAGAATATCAAGTATACGACGTTACCTTGCTATTAGCGATGTTTGTGCAATACATTTGTATCCTAATACATAGTTTACTCTCACCTACTTCACGTTTACGTTTGCATGATGTTATGCAATAATCCTTGGTCTTTGATTACCATAATTCGTCATTATTGTTATGGTTATCGCATATGCTTATTGTTTTAAAAATACGTTTCGCATTTCCGCTTTATTTTTGATGATATTGAAATCAATTTATATTTCATATTCGTACTCAAGTCCTTTCTACGTATCGTTTTTGACTGTTGCACTAATTTTTTTTACAAGATCGTGTTGCAACAATTCGTGTCTCTTAGGTGTACTTTGTCGTAACATTTGGATACCAATTTCATATAATTGTGCCTTCAGTATTTTTTTTATTTTACTTAAATTCAAATCGTAATAATTTGCACCCTCAACATCTGCTCTAGAATATCAAGTATGCGATGTTACCTTGCTTGTTATTACTGATATTTGTGCAATACATTTATAACCTAATAGTTTACTCTCACCTACTTCATTTTCATGTTTGCATGATGTTAAACAAGAATCCTTGGTCTTTGATTATCATGATTCATCATTATTCATATGGTTATCGTATAAGCTTATTGTTTTAAAAATCCGTTTCGCATTTCTGCTTTATATTTGATGATTGAAATCAATTTTTATTTCATATTCGTGCTCCTGTCGCTTCTATATTATATAGATTTTGTTAAACTCTTGTTTATTTTACTAGCTCATGTTATAAAAATAAATAGGTAAAATTAATTATAAAATAACAATAAATAATAACAACCACGAAAAAAATAACATAATTAGATTTTAGATAACATAATTAGATTGAGATCTTCTCTTCCTTAATATTTAGCAATTTTAGCTTATTAGATCCGAATTCAGATACATTTCTTGACCAGTCAAGTCCGTTCTTCCAATATAAAATTACTTTAAACTTGTTATTTGTACGTTGTTTTGGTTATAAGTTATCCAGGAGCTAGAAAAAGTAACAATGCTGACATACAATCGTAATTGCATCTTTTTTTTCAACGGCAGAGACCATGTCCTTGAGCAGAACAGCAGACTGAATCTTAATTTTAACATTCCGTAACATAGTTTTCGTTGTAAGCATCAGTAAGTAGTGCTCGTCTAGTAAAATAGATTTGTCTTTATTCTTTAATGACAAATATGGCATTTGACAATATTTTCGATATAATGACGATTATAATATAAAGCATTTTGTAACAATATTATTTCGCTCCTTGCACCACAGTCTGCAATATTCAATTTCTCTTAAATGTAATATTCATAAAACAATTGGTATACAGTTTTTCGAGTATGGATGGCATTTTATAATCTTAAAATATTTATAGATTGAAAACCACTTTTACTAGGTATGATCAAATACCATATAACAAGAAATTTGCTTAACATTTTATAAACGGTAGGTAATGGTTAGATGTCTTGCTTGCTTTGCCTTGCAGTTTCTGCAATAACAGTATAGCTTGATTCTACGATAATAGTAGTTATTCTACGATAATTAGTTTAATTCTACGAATATTTGGTCCAGTTTTAACCGATTCAGTAGTCTGCGAAACATAATTCAGAAAACTTTCTGAAATAATTTTGCAAGTTGTCTTGATTAATCAGCACTAAACATTACTGCACGGATTTAAAAATCCATCAAGGTTTGATTCATATCCATTGTTGTTTTAAAAACTCTTCTTAGAGACCAGTTATCAAATAACTAAGGATTATCATCTCTGCAAACAAAATATCTTCAATAACAAATGAGATATTTTGAATAACCATTAAAATTGGTTACAGGAATTAATGTAAACGGTGAAAACGTAACCGCTTGATTATTTACAATCCGTGCAAAACGCAATATTCCTCATCTTTAATGATCTTCACACGAGTAGCAATTAAGAATCGTAAATGTCTGTTTTCCACGTTTTATAATCCGTAAAACATGACTTCATAATTTTCGTATTCAAGGTTTATTGTCATGTAATTCAAATTCATTAATTTTGAGTCAATTTTATTGATCTCTTGTATATATCGAATATATTATTGCAACTATAATTCCAAATTCCGTACTAAATAGGCATTCTGTTTGAAAACCTCTTGGGTTGGTTACCATTCTATGTACAATATTCAAACCTAATGCTATGTAGTAAAGCTTCTTTTGCTTATCGATGTTATTGTCTAGCTATATTAGATTCTTATTTCTAACTTTCATCAGACTTCAATTTTGTTTAATTTGCTCATACTCGTACGTAGGCATTACATATTGCATAGCTTTCGAAGCTTTTATAAGTCATATAAGTACTTAACTGTTAAATAAATGAATTCTATCACTTTTTTATACATATCCTAGCTCATATTAAATTTTCGAGCCTCAATCCTTTCTCTGTCTCTCTCTCCAGTAGCTTTCAGTTTTCAATTTATGTCTATAGTAACTTTTCCATTTACCAATCTGTGTTTAATTCTTTAACTTCCATTCTTATTTGATTGCCTTCTCTTTAACTTTCAATGCCGATATTGCAAAATGAGCCTGTCTGAGATTACAACGCTTACAAAATAAACGATTCGTACTCCAGTGGTTTAATTCTACATTTTAGAATGCATCCCGATTTCTTTGCAGTTCGTGCGGAATATAACTGAAATATGTCGGTTATAAGCAACCTTAATTGGTTCGTGTTTATCGTTATCTTTCATCATGTTATTAATTAATGAATAAAATATATATGTAGTTTCACTACCATGTGTGTTATTTAAATCCTTCTCTACAGCTGTTTCGGCTTAATCGATTTTTATCAAGTTTAGCTATTTCAATATAGAGTTCGTTTAATACAGTAATCTACTGTTTCGCTTTTCTATTTTCGATAACTATTGACGATACGAATTTCTCAATTGCTTAACTTCATTGTTCTTCAAAAACAATACTATGTTGATCAAACTTTTCATTGCTGTTACTATAAAAGCCGTGTAGCATCTGTAGATCTATATCAGGTCTATTGTTCTTTTCCTTTACGACTTCTTCAATAGTGACTTATGTTTCTATAGCTTTATTGTCTTCATAATTTGCTGTGCTAAGTACAAAAACTTCAATTGCATTTGTAATAATTTATCTTTCAATGGTTATTTGTGTTCTCCACAAATTATTTTTATTATAATGCATAGTGAGACGCGTGCAATCATTCAATACAACGCCGCAATTATTTCCGATAGTCTTTTGAATGTAGTATGATAATAAATTAAAAAGGCTTGGTTAAGGTGTCCTAAGGTAGAAACTTATGAAGGGTACATACCTACAGCTCACATAAAATTTCGTTCAACATATTCCCAATCACTTGTTAATTTCACGACACATGCAAAATTCCGAATTTTAGGCACGTACGAATAGAAAATACTTCTAGCAAATTGTTACTAGCCCATGCAATTAAATTGAAGCTTAAACCGTCGTAATATTCAGAACGTGTCGATGAAAAGCAAGCTCCGTGGTAATCTTTATTTACTCGTTGGTAAGTACATAATAAAATGACAAGACATCACTACACATCACCCACATGCACTTCACATTGAGAAACAAGAAAACATGGATAGATTTAGAATTTTGAAAACATCCGCCACAATTTCTATATTCTGAAATTTCACTCCACATCTCTTCACTATGTTTAATCTCACAAACACTTGGGAAGCTAAGCAGAAACTACTACACTTTGAAAGATAGACTGTATGCCTACAGGTATTGTAGTTAATAAAAATAGATTTCACATAAAACCAACCACAAAAACTAAAAGCAATCACGATACTTCAACAAACACTGAATGTTTTAAAACATTGATATATAAATTGCTCCTACTGAATTTGATTTTTGTTTTTGTATTGTTTAAATGATAGATCAGTTTTCGCGACACTTTTAAATCTTGAATGCCTGCTTCTTTGGTATCATCTTTATTAATTTATATATTATGTTTGCTGCCATCATCAACTCACCATGTTATCTTATCCTAGCTTGTTATGTGCTATCATGCTCTGACTCCTGTTATTTTTTTTTACTATCAGCCTATGTACTGCTAGCTATGTCCTAAATTATTTAAATTAATTTCGGTATAATTAACATTTTTACTTTATATCTTATTTATCAGACATTTAAGAGGTCACATTAGCAGTTTCAGTGACGAAACAAGTAAAAAACTTGTCTAGCTATTTTACACAAGTTAACACAACTTTGTTTTATAACAGCCAAGTATTTTACGGCTTCAAACTAGTGACTTTGAACACGATTCCTAGATAGATATTATTTTTTATTGTCATTGCACGAAATAATTATAAATTCAACACTTTCAATTCAACTCGGTTAAAACACGAAGCATTATAGAATACCAGCTAACAACATACCTACGAGATCTAATTTTAATAAAAATGAACACAAACGTAATACAAACGAAGTATTAAATAAATAGGTACGCAAAGCTTTAAATAAAGCTAAAAACATAGATATCGTTAAACAAAAAGATAAAAACAACCTCAAGCTTACAATGAATGCAAGACATGAATAAAATGGAGTGCTCAACGAGAAACTAGTTAACTTTACGACACACAACACAAACTCGTGAATCGTGATCAGCTTAACCTAACATTCACTGGGGATTGGAATCCTCTCAAGGATTACTTTGTATTAGTGACGTGTACAACGCAATTGGACCTACCTACTAATTAAAATGGTGAGCCAAAAATAGCTACATCAGTGCAAATGGTGCAACAGTCCCAAGCAATGCTTCTAAGTTTCTATTTGTAATCAGATCACACAAACCCCAAATGCGTTTAAGTGAAAAACGAAGAAGTCCGAAAGCAAATGCTCAAATTTGTGTTAAATATGATAAAGTATAGTATGTTATTTGATTAAGAAAACTTCTTAATATTATATATTAACGAACAACCAGACCCTAATGATATGTGATATACTGTATTATATACATTTGATTCTGTACAGTTGTTATTAATAATAATATCCGCTCCTTAACACTGGCATGATTCTTCAAGAACATGTTAATGTCAGCGGGATTGTCCGAAAGGGTTACCGCTGGCCCGGAACATAAAGGGCTAAGGAAGGAACACGGGTGGGTTTTTGTCAGTAAGAGTCTGACACTCCCTTCCGCTCCACCCAGAGCGGGAGGGGTCATTTGATGATTTCCCATCCGCAAAAAAAAAAAAAAAGAACATGTTAATGTCATTTAAAGGTATATGTACAATCATGGCAAAACTACTTATGATTTAAATATTTAAGTCAATGTGAGCTCTAAATGTTTTAATAACATGGACTTTGAAAATGAATAGAATCCATTTGTGCTTAAATAATTTTTAAGAGTAATAAACAAAGTCATCAAGTATAAATAAGTTTGATTAAACGTTTGTCAACAAAAACATAACGCACTAGAATTATAATTGAGGAAAACATAAGTACAACTGCGCAAATAATTAGGTTACCACATCCTTGTATTGGTTAATTACAAATATTATTTTCAAATATATAAATAGTATCAAAACCTGCTATAGTCAACGAAACATACATATAAATACATATTATTTTACGATGTCTTCGGAAAATTCCTATGTGAGTAATTTGAAAATAATTAACATCAACCGTGGAAAAAATTGTCATTCCAAATCCTTAATATTATCAATTATATTCTGAAGGACAAATTCCTACCCTCATGTTCTTGAAACGAACAAAGAATTAAAACCAAATTATTTATAACTTTGCAAACACGGGCAATTAGTACATTTTAAAACACTTTTATATTCACATCATAGATAAGTACTTAGATTAACTTGCGTAAGTAAGCACCAAAATTTTTAAAATCGTTTGATAAATAAAACGTTTGCAGTTTTTTTACACGGTTCCAGACTTTACGCGCAGGAGAAACGCCAGTCTGAAACCGCTCTTAGTTTCCCCTCTATCCTACAGTTTCCTACGCAACGGAAACCACAGTGGGTTTCTTGTCAAACACTTTTATAATCAAATCATAGATAAGTACTTAGATTAACTTGCGTAAGTAAGCACCAAAATTTTTTAAATCGTTTGATAAATAAAACTTTTCGTTTTGCACACGGTTCCAGACTTTACGCGCAGAAGAAACGCCAGTCTGAAACCGCTCTTAGTTTGCCCTCTATCGTACAGTTTCCTACGCAACGGAAACCACAGTGGGTTTCTTGTCAAAGACTTTTATAATCACATCATAAATAAGTACTTAGATTAACTTGCGTAAGTTGTATTTTGTTGTATTTTTGTGGTGTACAATAAAGTATATATAAATAAATAAGTAAAAACCAAAATTTTTAAAATCGCTTGATATAAAAACTTTTCAGTTTTTTTACACGGTTCCAGACTTTACGCGCAGGAGAAACGCCAGTCTGAAACCGCTCTTAGTTTCCCCTCTATCCTACAGTTTCCTACGCAACGGAAACCACAGTGGGTTTCTTGTCAAACACTTTTATAATCAAATCATACATAAGTACTTAGATTAACTTGCGTAAGTAAGCAACAATTTTTTTTAAATCGTTTGATAAATAAAACTTTTCGTTTTGCACACGGTTTCAGACTTTACGCGCAGAAGAAACGCCAGTCTGAAACCGCTCTTAGTTTGCCCTCTATCCTACAGTTTCCTACGCAACGGAAACCACAGTGGATTTCTTGTCAAAGACTTTTATAATCACATCATAAATAAGTACTTAGATTAACTTGCGTAAGTTGTATTTTTGTGGTGTACAATAAAGTATATATAAATAAATAATAAATAAGTAAAAACCTTTTTACACGGTTCCAGACTTTACGCGCAGGAGAAACGCCAGTCTGAAACCGCTCTTAGTTTCCCCTCTATCCTACAGTTTCCTACGCAACGGAAACCACAGTGGGTTTCTTGTCAAACACTTTTATAATCAAATCATAGATAAGTACTTAGATTAACTTGCGTAAGTTGTATTTTGTTGTATTTTTGTGGTGTACAATAAAGTATATTATACTTAAAATTTTTGGTTTTTACTTATTTATTTATATATTATATAAATAAATAAATAAATAAGTAAAAACCAAAAATTTTAAAATCGCTTGATAAATAAAACTTTTCATTTACACGGTTCCAGACTTTACGCGCAGGAGAAACGCCAGTCTGAAACCGCTCTTAGTTTCCCCTCTATCCTACAGTTTCCTACGCAACGGAAACCACAGTGGGTTTCTTGTCAAACACTTTTATAATCAAATCATAGATAAGTACTTAGATTAACTTGCGTAAGTAAGCAACAATTTTTTTTAAATCGTTTGATAAATAAAACTTTTCGTTTTGCACACGGTTTCAGACTTTACGCGCAGAAGAAACGCCAGTCTGAAACCGCTCTTAGTTTGCCCTCTATCCTACAGTTTCCTACGTAACGGAAACCACAGTGGGTTTCTTGTCAAAGACTTTTATAATCACATCATAAATAAGTACTTAGATTAACTTGCGTAAGTTGTATTTTTGTGGTGTACAATAAAGTATATATAAATAAATAATAAATAAGTAAAAACCTTTTTACACGGTTCCAGACTTTACGCGCAGGAGAAACGCCAGTCTGAAACCGCTCTTAGTTTCCCCTCTATCCTACAGTTTCCTACGCAACGGAAACCACAGTGGGTTTCTTGTCAAACACTTTTATAATCAAATCATAGATAAGTACTTAGATTAACTTGCGTAAGTAAGCAACAATTTTTTTTAAATCGTTTGATAAATAAAACTTTTCGTGTTGCACACGGTTTCAGACTTTACGCGCAGAAGAAACGCCAGTCTGAAACCGCTCTTAGTTTGCCCTCTATCCTACAGTTTCCTACGTAACGAAAACCACAGTGGGTTTCTTGTCAAAGACTTTTATAATCACATCATAAATAAGTACTTAGATTAACTTGCGTAAGTTGTATTTTTGTGGTGTACAATAAAGTATATATAAATAAATAATAAATAAGTAAAAACCTTTTTACACGGTTCCAGACTTTACGCGCAGGAGAAACGCCAGTCTGAAACCGCTCTTAGTTTCCCCTCTATCCTACAGTTTCCTACGCAACGGAAACCACAGTGGGTTTCTTGTCAAACACTTTTATAATCAAATCATAGATAAGTACTTAGATTAACTTGCGTAAGTTGTATTTTGTTGTATTTTTGTGGTGTACAATAAAGTATATTATACTTAAAATTTTTGGTTTTTACTTATTTATTTATATATTATATAAATAAATAAATAAATAAGTAAAAACCAAAAATTTTAAAATCGCTTGATAAATAAAACTTTTCATTTACACGGTTCCAGACTTTACGCGCAGGAGAAACGCCAGTCTGAAACCGCTCTTAGTTTCCCCTCTATCCTACAGTTTCCTACGCAACGGAAACCACAGTGGGTTTCTTGTCAAACACGTTTATAATCAAATCATAGATAAGTACAACTTGAGTAAGTAAGCACCAAAATTTTTTAAATCGTTTGATAAATAAAACTTTGCGTTTTGCACACGGTTCCAGACTTTACGCGCAGAAGAAACGCCAGTCTGAAACCGCTCTTAGTTTCCCCTCTATCCTACAGTTTCCTACGCAACGGAAACCACAGTGGGTTTCTTGTCAAACACTTTTATAATCAAATCATAGATAAGTACTTAGATTAACTTGCGAAAGTACCTAAGCACCAAAAATTTTTAAATCGTTTGATAAATAAAACTTTTTGCACACGGTTCCAGACTTTACGCGCAGGAGAAACGCCAGTCTGAAACCGCACTTAGTTTCCCCTCTATCCTACAGTTTCCTACGCAACGGAAACCACAGTGGGTTTCTTGTCAAACACTTTTATAATCACATCATAAATAAGTACTTAGATTAACTTGCGTATGCGCCACAAATATAAAACGAAACTTGACGAACAAAACGTTTGCGGTTTTTACACGGTTCCAGACTTTACGCGCAGGAGAAGCGCTAGTCTGAAACCGCTCTTAACCCTATCCTAATTTCCTACGCAATGACGCCATTTTGAAACCACATCTGAATTCTGCTAAAACACTTTCCTAATCCTCACAAGAACTTCTTTAAATGATAATTAAAACGATAGGTACATTAATGAAACAAATGACGTGTAACCGTATTCATTTAATAAAATCTGAGCTCTAACGTTTGTTCAACAGTTCTTTTCATTTGAAACTTCCTATACTTTTACTTAATCACACCTGGGTTAATGTGCCATTTGCTCCTTTCCTTAGATCGAATACTCTTTATTATGTACCTACACCATAAAAATAAATATAAATGTAGAGATAAAAACCTTCGTCCTCATTTCAACACCCTTCTAATCCTAGCAATACGTACAAATGCTTTGTTATACGTACCTGCCTAAGTATCTTGACTTGTAATAAAATATCGTACGATTCCAGTAGGTAGCTCTACTGCGTAAAACTCCCATCAAAAGTGATATTCTATTGACTGAGAGAACACAAATTCATCTCACCTCAATTCTACTGTTTCTTTTTGTCTGTTTTCTGATTTGATATCTTAATCTTTAAAATTGTATGACTTCTAAATGTTTTTTTTTTTTAATATTTAGTTCTGAAGTCTCGATGAGGCTACAAATCGCCTGTACTCAAGAGGGTAGGTAGAAGCCAACTATATGTACTTAGTAAATATCTAAAACACTTTAAATTTACTATATTTGTTCAAAATTATCAAAATGTTGTACCTATGTACGTAATGGTGCCCAATATACAGGCTGTGCCTAGTTTAGGACCAACGATACCTCCATAATGTAATTTTGAATTTTGTAATAAACGAGTTTTACATACTTTAAAATAGTTCAGTATCTTTGTTACTAAAAGCACTCTAAGTACTGTTTCTGCCCCATTTTGGATCACAAGGGTCTTTCCAAAACACGTTTCTAATCCTGACAATACCTTCGTCGCAGGTACTGAGTAGTTATCTACTTAAAATGAATTCTCAAGCGATGCTAGCTGGTCTACAGACCAGAACAAAATTTATAAACATTTTTTTCTCCCTATTCCACTAAAATATCCTATTGAGAGAAAGAGAGAACACTACTAGGTGCTTCTCAAATCAATTCTACTTCTATTAACCAATCTCTGTAATGAGATATAGATCAATTAATTACTTTTTGCCTGTTCTACATATTTGCAATTAGAATTACCTATTCTGTTTTCAAAGTTTCAGTTTATTTGCTTCTGAAAGCACTCTGTCCTATTTCTTTCCCGTTTTTGGATACTTCTTTCTAAAAGTTCCTTCCTTTAAGCCTAAATCAATACCTTTGTCTGAGGCACACACGTTCCAGTAGGTACCTACCTACCGACCTACAGCATTGGCATTTCTATAGCAGCCATAGTTGCGCAATTAAAAGTAAGTAAGTATCTAAATAAATTAGACTATTTATCTCATCTTTAAAATTACTCCGCCTTTCTTCTAACATTTTTAATGTAAATGTTCTAACTTTTCGGACCCGACGCCATTTTAGAATCACACCGAGACCCTTTTCAAATTTTTTTCAAATAATTCCCTTCTCCGCAAAATACTGAACTCCGTATTGAACACCTATCCTAACAAAAGCTTTGTCACAGGTAGGTAGTTAAGTATCGACTTAAAATAAATTCTGGTTCGGGTCCAGCTGTTTTACCGACCTACGTCAACATTAATTCAATAGGGGGTCCTACAGCTGCGCGGATGAGCCCCGCCCTGCATGCGCAAGATGACGTCACCCTTTTGGTTCAAAATACGTAAACACATAGCTATACTTGCATAATTATTGCATGTTGCTATAGTTCATTTTAATACACAGAATATAATAACTACTTACTAATATCGCACAACAATAATTACACAGCTGTTCCTCAAGGGAAACAGAAATTTTAAACATAATTTTTTTTAAATAAATCTGGCTTATTTTGATAGTTATCTATATGTAGGTAATGAATGTAATATTATTAAAACAGAACGGACTATGCGATATTAATTTTTGGTAAGTACATAAACCTTGATGTGTCTGGTTAGTGCAGATCATTATTTATATGCCTGTGAATTTATAATATTTTCATGTCGGTCCCGACAAAATATGCTATCCATGAAAAAAATATTTCTTAATGCACTTTTACTTAGCTCGCGGCAATTTCATTCGCGGTCTGACCGGTAAAATCACGGAATAGAAAATTTTCTATTCCGTGGGTAAAATAATGTAGGTTTCTACGCACTTAATTGAAAACGTGATAGCAGCTGAGTTTATTGTAAGTAACATTCTTTGCACCGAATAAGTAGTAAGTACCTATAAATTCCGTTTTTATCTGCTATAAGAAAATTAATTGCTCTTAGATAATTACTTAGATATGTTTCGTTCTAAGTCATAAGGTGAGATTTATAACACCTTCCGTCAATTTAATTCCGCTTTTCGTGACATACTAAACGATGTATTTATTAAAATTTATATTCTTGAAGTTTAGTTAAGTAAGTACCTATTTAATTTACCTACTTATCTACCTACCTTAAAACATAGTTTCGTTCATAGTCAACACTATAGTATCTGTTTTACCTAAATTAGCCTCCCCAACCAAAGGGTCGGTAGGGCGACCGAAAAATATCAGCAATAATCAAGCAAGGATATTTTACGCGTAGGTAATTTCCAACAAAAACTGAAACCGCCTACTAAAAAAGTAATTATTATAATGTTAAAACCGAATTATCCGAGATATCCTACCTATTTCATTAAGTAGGTAACATGGAAAATTCCATTATCAAGTCTTATGCTAAAACAATATCAGCTGGTATAAACCTAGTCGATAAGCGATTAAATAATATTCACAATAAACAAACGAAATGAAGGTCAAATAAGACGCCATTTTGGACACCTATGTCGGCAAAATATAAAACACCGGCTCTAACTGATCCTACATCGAAATATACGAAAAACACTTATATTAATCATATAACACGTTAAACATAACTTTAAAACGACACATCAGGAAGAATTAAAACGAAATGAAAAAGAAAAATTATAACACAACCACATCATGGCGTTCTGTGACGCAATTTCAAAGAAAACGAATTCCTGTCACTAATATGCAAAACTTTACCTAATATAAACAAAAATATAATAAAATAATACCTTACCTTACATCTTATCCTTAAAAAAACGTCTTCCCCTGCTTTAAACAATCGAAAATAAGAGGAACTACGCAGTACTCGTCAACCGGGCGACGACTCCGCCATTTTATGCGCTAACGGGACTTGCCACCTCTTTAGCTATACTCCATACTTTAATATACATTTTTAAAACTATTTTATTACTCGGTATATGCCTACATTTTAAAGGGCCTGACTGGTCCTACCACTACTCAATCCTAAAATACATGGTTTAAACCGAACCTCACCACTAGACTTGGAAAAGGTATCTCAAAGAAACCCCCCCGCGTTTCAGTTTATATAGCCATTGCGTCAGATGCAGTCCCCTCAGCCCACTTTACTATGCGGCCAAGTTTGAAAGGGCCGATAACACCGCGCTAGTTCGAGGAAACCTACAAACACTCTGAATAGCCGGGTAACCGTTCTAGAATGTTCTTTGCCGCATAGTAAGAGATGGCATGACAAGAAAGAACGAGATGACGGTAAGTATTGATTTTATGTTCCAGAACAAATGTCCGCAGAGCCACCGAGGATGAAAGAGAAAAAAGATAGATATTGCGAGATGGCAATATACTTAGGAATGTTCTAGAATCAATAAACCCAGCCGGTGTTGTCAGGGTTCGTGCTTGAATTTCCCTATTGGAAAAATTTGCGATGACCACGCCCAATGCCTGCTTAAGTTTTATCGTAAGCTTAATTCACAATTGGTCATTACACACAATCTGAATCATTTATAAAAATATTGCGTATCCATTGCTTCGTATGATCGAAAAATTTGTCTGCTCAACAACTTAAATAACGCAATGAATGTTGTTGAACTATCAAACTGAAAGGCATTGATACTGATAGTGTGATAAGCTATTACTCCGCAGTATTTATTTCGATCAACTTATAATACTAAAGGTCAAATCGGCTATGGGAAGATCGGAGAATAGTTCTATTATAGCCTAGCCTAGATTACCAATTGCGTTAATGGTCTTCCAAACTAAAGAGCTGATTCGATTTACCGGTATACTGTTAAATATTAGAAGGATTGAACAATGTAGTTTTACTCATGCCTTCAACATGAAGCCATATTACCTTAGACCTAAAAACAGATCAGATACAAAGAGCTCAGGTAAGAGCATATCGTAATAAATAAACACCACATGGGATACGCTTTGGTAATTTGTCAACGTAATTTTAACGTTGTACAGACAGACGCCAGCACATCAAGCTACCCGAAACTGTATTTTTTTCCAAACAATCTTGAACCTTATGCTCTAGCAATAAAGTTGAAAATCTATTAAAGAAATTTGACAGATTGTAGTAGCTTGATGTGTCTGTACCTATTAGCAATTAGTAGGATTGTGCCGCTGCAGAGAAATCCTCAACACTCTCAACACGCTCTACCTAGTGTATGAAATCCTCATATTATTCAAATATGTAGGTATACTTTTTCTATTTTTCAATTACTTAAACACTTTTCAACCAAAAAACACAATAACATAAAACACGACGAATTCAAGTCCATGCTAACATCAAACACGAATTTACTAGAGTTTACCACGTTAACAGGGAATTTTTACAAGCTGGTATTACCATTTATTGCTTACTCACTCTTAATGACATCATTCTATCCCTCTCTCGAACGCTGATTGGTCAACAGAAATAAAACATCGAGAAAATTCTTTCATGGAACGAATCTGATTGGAGGATCGAGCACATTCTAGATTGTTCTTCAATGCTATTGGCTCCATATATAAAGGGGCGACGAGCGCGGTAATGCATTCAGTATTTGAAAACACAAACAAGCGAAGAGAACTCCAAGAGCGGTAATACTACCGAACAAAGTTTACGCAGTGAAGTGAACAAAGTATCCACAAGTGAATTATCATCGAGTTTATTATTCAAGTTTTATTATAAGAAGAAGAATATACAAGTGAAAATGCCAGCCATCGGAATTGATCTTGGTACTACCTACTCGTGCGTCGGAGTGTGGCAGCACGGGAATGTGGAGATCATCGCCAACGACCAGGGCAACCGCACCACTCCATCATACGTCGCGTTCACAGACACAGAGCGGCTCATCGGAGATGCCGCGAAGAACCAGGTCGCCCTCAACCCCAACAACACAGTGTTTGATGCCAAGCGACTCATCGGCCGCAAGTTCGACGACCCGAAAATTCAACAGGACATGCAGCATTGGCCCTTCAAAGTTGTCAACGACTGCGGCAAGCCTAAGATACAAGTAGATTTCAAGGGAGAAAAGAAAACGTTTGCACCGGAAGAGATCAGCAGCATGGTGCTGACGAAAATGAAGGAGACTGCTGAAGCATACCTCGGCACCACAGTGCGTGACGCAGTCGTCACAGTTCCAGCTTACTTTAACGACTCACAGCGACAGGCCACAAAGGACGCCGGAGCCATTGCCGGACTTAACGTGCTGAGGATCATCAACGAGCCAACGGCCGCCGCCCTCGCGTACGGTCTCGATAAGAACCTTAAAGGCGAACGTAATGTACTCATCTTCGACTTGGGTGGTGGCACGTTTGACGTGTCCATCCTGACCATCGACGAAGGCTCTCTATTTGAAGTAAGGGCGACTGCTGGCGACACACACCTGGGAGGCGAGGACTTCGACAACAGGCTCGTCAACTTCCTCGCCGACGAGTTCAAGCGCAAGTACAAGAAGGATATGCGAAACAACTCGCGTGCCCTACGCAGACTACGCACGGCAGCTGAGCGCGCTAAGCGCACATTATCATCAAGCACAGAAGCAACCATCGAGATCGACGCGCTGTACGAAGGCATGGACTTCTACACGCGAATCTCTCGTGCACGTTTCGAAGAGCTGAACGCAGACCTGTTCCGCGGCACTTTGGAACCAGTTGAAAAGGCCCTTAAAGATGCGAAACTAGACAAGAGCTCCATCCATGATGTTGTACTGGTCGGTGGCTCCACTCGTATCCCCAAGATTCAGAGTATGCTGCAGAACTTCTTCTGTGGCAAGCAATTGAACCTGTCTATCAACCCGGACGAGGCAGTTGCCTACGGTGCGGCAGTGCAAGCAGCTATACTGAGTGGAGAGCAGCACTCCAAGATCCAAGATGTGCTGTTGGTGGACGTGGCTCCTCTGTCTCTCGGCATTGAAACAGCCGGCGGCGTCATGACCAAGATCATCGAGCGCAACGCTAGGATCCCTTGCAAGCAGTCGCAGACGTTCACCACCTACTCGGACAACCAACCGGCTGTCACCATCCAAGTGTACGAGGGCGAGCGAGCTATGACAAAGGATAACAACCTACTCGGCCGCTTCGACCTGACTGGTATCCCACCAGC
Source organism: Oligia latruncula (assembly GCA_948474745.1). NCBI lineage: Eukaryota > Metazoa > Arthropoda > Insecta > Lepidoptera > Noctuidae > Oligia > Oligia latruncula. The sequence continues at coordinate 17,086,810 of OX419686.1, forward strand.
GCCACGCGGAGTGCCGAAAATTGACGTCACCTTCGACTTAGACGCAAACGGCATCCTCAACGTATCCGCAAAAGAAAACAGCACCGGTCGCAGCAAGAACATTGTCATCAAGAATGACAAGGGCCGCCTCTCACAGGCCGAGATCGATCGCATGTTATCGGAAGCCGAGCGTTACAAAGAAGAGGACGAACGCCAACGAGAAAGGGTGTCAGTTCGAAACCAGTTCGAGTCATACATCTTCAGCGTGAAACAAGCGCTAGATGAAGCTGGTGACAAGTTGAGCGAACAAGACAAGCAGGAAGCACGAAGCCAGTGCGATGAAGCGCTGAAGTGGCTTGATAACAACACGCTCGCTGAGAAGGATGAGTATGAGCATAGATTGAAGGATCTACAACGTGCTTGCTCGCCCATCATGAGCAAGATGCACGGAGCCGGCGCTGCTGATGCGGGTGCAGGACAACAGTACAGACAGCAAGGAAACAAAGGGCCCACCGTTGAAGAGGTCGACTAAGTGCCCACTTTAGTGAAAATACCTTCAAAAACTAAGTTCTTAGTGTTCCTAGAAACTCAGTGAAATTAGAACAGATCCCTAGTCCCACCAGACTTGCATTTCCATATTGTGAAAGCATTGCCATTGTAAATATGACCTAGATTTTAAGTTTAAATTATTGTAATTTTAAGTTATGTTTAAAAGATCATGTGCTGAAAAATAAATAAAAATATTTTTTTAATGAAAACTTGTATCTTTTTCTTCTTATTTGCCTTTTACACACCGATTTCTTTGATCAAAACAACTATCTGTAATACTAATAGGTACAATTACACTAATAAAGTAACCATCTTAATCACCAATCGTAGCTAAATCAGCAATCAACACAAACACATAGATAGAATCCTCTCTCTTTGTAAGTATAAATGTACATGTATAATGTAGATATATCAGATAAATAGAAACCATTAAATTACACACATAAAAAGTAAACAAACAACGTTTTTATTCGTTATGGTGCATAAGAGTCTATTTATCTGTAAAAAATAACTAAGTAATTGTCACATTTGATATTTGACTGGTACGTACCTACACAATATCTTGGCGACTCATGCTAACGAAAGCTACTATACGGAACCAAAACTAACAAGTTTATAAAACTAGACAAATCGTAAATATCCTTATTACAATTGCTCCAACTATAGGAAGAATACTATCTAATACTTAGTGCTATTAGTTATTCTGTGCTAATACTAATAAAGTTCATGGGAAATCCGTACTAAATATTATAAATGCGAAAGTGTGTCTGTCCGTTACCTCTTCACGCTTAAACTGCTGAACCGATTTAGTTGAAATTTTGTATAGAGTTAGTGTGAGTCCCGGGAAAGGACATAGGATACCTTTTATCCCGATATTCCTACGGGATCGACACTTATGCGGTTGAAAACGCGGGACGCTGCTAGTTTCTTATAATATAATGTATCAGTGAGTTGCCTCGTAAACGTATGATTCAACATCAGGCGCTCTTATTCAAAGTTTAATATTGTACTGCGTCAACATTCCGTACAAATAGACCGTGTACCTGCAAAATACATTAATAATTCTGTCCAGCACGTTATAATATCGACAATTCATAAAATATTAAGTTTCATTGCTCTGTTTTGTAAAGCTTGTAGCGAATAACCCGCGTACTCAGGGTTCTGTACCACCAAAACTACCAAAATAACATCACTCTGCAAAAATGTCAACTGGTTAGTACTGCGGATAAAAAGTTATAGCCATGCAACAAGACAGACGGACATACGGACAGACAAAGGAAATTTTCCGTTTTTACCCTTTGGACCTACAGAACCCTAAAAACTAAATAATTCGATGAGAATGATCACCGAATGTTCATCGCAAACGCGACGCCGACGTAGCATCATGGACGCGGTGTAGCAGCGTAGACGCGACCTTAGCTCACGTAGCGTCGTAGGCGCGGCGTAACCCTGCGTAGCAACGAAGACACGGCGTAGGCCCGTGTAGCAGCGTAGACGCAACGTTAGCCCGCGTAGCGTCGTAGGCGCGACGTAACCCTGCGTAGCAACGAAGACGCGGCGTAGGCCCGCGTAGCAGCGTAGACGCGACGTTAGCCCGCGTAGCGTCGTAGGCGCGGCATAACCCTGCGTAGCAACGAAGACGCGGCGTAGGCCCGCGTAGCAACGTAGACGCGACGTTAGCCCGCGTAGCGTCGTAGGCGCGACGTAACCCTGCGTAGCAACGAAGACGCGGCGTAGGCCTGTGTTACAACGTAATCCCCGTAGAGGCGTAGGCGTAGTCTCCGTAAACTTTGAAAATAATCAGTGTATAATTCGTTTGATGATGATAAGGTCCTTTGAATTCCTGAACACTAAAATAAAAGCTTGTAAAAAGGGATGCTGTATCATTTTAATTCAGCACTACTATACAGGGTGGCAGGGACATTGACGCCCAACCTGTTATCATGGATTAAGTACAGACGCCAGCACATCAAGCTACCCGAAACTGTACAATTTTCCCAATCAACTTTGAACCTTATGCTTTAGCAATAAGGTTGAAAATCGATTAAAGAAATTTGACAGATTGTAGTAGCTTGATGTGCGCCAGTCTGTACATGATTCTTGACTCCCCTACAATTGTTGTAATTTTACGTCGGTATTTTTATAAAAATCAGCTGTTTCCATATAAAGTGCAATACTTACGCGGTCAAAATTTATGGCAGTTGTGTGGAGCGGCGATGCTTCAACAATCATAGTCATATCTCGACCAATTTATACAAAACCTTAATGAATTATGACCTAAGGTATAATAGATACAGATGGTAGGGTAGAGGTATAAGCAGATATAACATGAGGAAGGTCCTCATGAATCACTCCGTCTACTGGTGAAAACCGAATAAAAATCCGTTCGGTAGTTTTTGAGTCTATCGCGTTCAGACAGACAGACAGACAGACAGACGCGGCGGACTTTGTTTATAATATTTAGTGATTTTGAAATTTAATTGATATTTTATTTTAATAGTTTTATTTAAAAATATATTAAACTAGCAGCGCCCCGCGGTTTTTCCCGCATAAGTGTCGATCCCGTGAGACTATCATCGGGATAAAAACTATCCTATGTCCTTCCCCGGGATGCAATCTATTTCTCTGCCAAATTTTATCCAAATCCGTTCAGTGGTTTAGGCGAGAAAAGGTAACATACAGACAGACAGAGTTACTTCCGAATTTATATTATTATATTATGGATTAATGGTCAATCTAAATTAGCATGAAAAGATGATTTGATTTGGTTTGTTAGCCTTTAACGGGTACGCAGGCAAAAGTGCTGAGCTTTGATGTTTGGTTGCAAATATTGTACCGAACACTGACACTTTACTTTGTGTACTTTACTTCCTCACCATTGAAAACAACCTGAGAAAACCGGCATTTCTTAGACCAAAAATTCAATGACATAACATAACGTGACATCGACCATCTCGCACTGGGCTCGCCTTGTGGTTTACTGCCCATGCCCACTCCCTCTCACAGAAAGGAGGCCTGTATCCTATCACTGGGAACATTGTAGGCTGATTATACTGAATTTTAATTATTACTTTTAGTAACAGGTGATGCTGCCGCCTGCCATATCAGTCAAGAGTTCTAAGTGAAAGGAATAAATAATTAATAAAACATATAAACCCGTTACGGATTATATTTGCATACATTCTCGTTTTGAGCAGTTTGTCTTGCCTTTAACTGGGAAAAGAAGTAAGTAAATTGCATATAATGCTAAAATATAATCGACTATTTAATCTTTAATAAAATCTAACTAAAGTGTGAATCACCACTTACCACATCACTAGGAAAACTATGACAGCATCTTGACATTGACAATTGCATTGACAATTGACAGTTGACATTACACAGTCGAGTTTTCGATTCACATTCTTTCTTGCAGCTTTAATTTTATTTTATCGCGATAAACGGAGGAAGTGTAATGAGTGTTTGGTGCTCGTGGTCGTGGTATTGTTACGTGTGTGCTCATTAAAAATTAAATGCTGATTTATAATTAAATCGATAAGTGTAAACTTCGGAAATGGCGCCGAATTTTAGTAAAATTACTTCACGGACTGATGTGAAAATTGCGTTAGCAGCCTCTGCAGCGCTAAGCGCCTGGGTAATCAGGAATTCGTTGAAGTCAAGGTTAGTTAGATACTTTATCCCTATTTAAAGTTTTATTGGTCAATATTTATAAATGAAAGTGATACACAATAATACTGATTACAGTCCATTGTAAACTACTTACTATCAAATTCTACTTTTAAAAGTTCAGCCGAGTTCGCTCATTATCTGATTGTATCTATAACATTATTCATAAATATAAATTGCTGTTTCTCATTTATTTTATTCAATAAATAAAAAAATGGTTAAAACTTATCTGAAAGATGATTAAACTTCTCGTCCGAAATCCTCTATAATTCACCTCTGAAAGTGGAGTGGAAACATAAAAAAATGTTATTGGTTCTCAACAAGCAAAAAAAATCAAGTACCAATTATATGTTACATTAAAATTAAAATATTCATTGCTGCATTTTATTCAATTTTATGATTAAGAAAAAGCAAATTGGTTCTTGGAGAACTGCTTTTTATGTCTTTGCTAAAAATATTATTTTGGTCAGTGGGTCATCTTAGGGGCGAATTCCCATTGTTTAATTAGTTCCAATTTATAAACATGTTTTAACTCATTTCAGCAAACACAAAAATGTCAAATCAGGGAAATTATCACCTGAGGAACAGATACAGTACATGATAAAAGAGAAAAACAAAAAAGAACCGAAGGCACAAGTTGACGCACGGTTCTTAGCGGAACTGAAGGCACTATGGAAGATTATGATGCCTTCGTTGTGGTCGAAGGAGAGCAGCTTCATGGCACTCATCGCCTTCTCCTTGATCTCACGGTCCATGTGCGATCTGTGGCTTATTCAGCACACTACGCTAATAGAAGGGTAAGCTTTGTTTAATTTTTTTTTTATTGCATAATTTAATGTTATCTGTGACAGTTGTTATGGGTAGTCAGAAACTGGTATTCAGCTGCATCCTTATCTACAAAAAAATATGTAAAAGAAATTAATCTATTCTTAAAATTAATTTTATAATAGAGGCATTATAAATAAATCAAAGTTGGGTTAGTTTCACCAGTTATAACTCAAGTACGGCTGGACTGATTTTTATGATCTTTGTATTTTTGGATTTGCCTCCGCCCTGAATAGCAGAATAACTTAGTATTAAAACACGGGAAAAATTCACGAAAAAAATAATCATGAAGATATAATTAATTTTCTCATACATTCGTTCTTATTGATTCTGAGATCGTACAAAGTTCGCGATCAGCTAGTAAAGCATAAAAAAAATACACCTTGAACAAACATTTACTGTTACTTAGTAGTTAAGCTCCTCAAGTTCTAAGTAGTCTAGTACACATGGACTGGTCCACTTAAATGTGTGTGGTTCTTTTCTCAATAGACCATTTTATGCACTAATTTACGATGCCCTCACATGATCTGACCAAGATTATGTCTGGACTTCAAAAGGGACTGACCCTTGTGTTGGTTTTGCCGTTTCTTCTCAGAGGTAATCAGATAGGAAATGTCAACTCCATCTAGCAATTTTTGTCAAGTAAAAGTGATTCCGATATCCCATTTCAGGAATACACCATTTTATTTTATTTAAAACATTTTCAATTTGCTCTAAAATATAGCTTACTTTTACTTTACATACTCATGTGAGTAATAAATTAAGTAAATACTACTATTTAACAATAACAAAAACTACATATTCAAAATAGCGTTACTAATTAAATTTGCAATTAATAAAAGTTTACTTGTAAAATTCCACAGCCACATACACTGTGGGGACAGATAAGCCAGTATTATTATTTATTGTTGTATTGTTGTCTCTACGTTTTATAAATATTATGTTTATCAAGAAACATTCTCTTCAACGTTTCTGCTATATGAATGATGTGAGTAACAATGTTACTTATCCCTCTTTTATCAGCTACTTGAATACTTTTTGTTTGTTTGAAAAGAAAATTAATAAACATGTAGGTAATCATAATTCCAAGTCTTAATTTTCTATCCTATTTCAAAGTGATAGTTGTATTACAAAATGTTTAATAACATTCTGGGTTGCTGTATCTGCCTGCTGTTGCTGCCCTTCAAGTCTTACTCAACATCATACAAATATGATGTATTTTCTCTTTTTACTAAAAGTAACCTATCAACAAGTGTCTAAATATAACAAGCCTATAAAAATATTACCGGACAAATCTATAAAACCAAAGTACTTAAGGCACCGCTCGTTGCGCAACGATCGGTGCCTTTGTGCAGCGCGTGATTCGCGTCGCGTGTCGCGCTTGTTTGTAGGAGCCTTTATTTAAAAAAAAAATCATAACAAAGTTGTTTTACAAGAACCATTCAACAAACTTTACTTATCATCTCAGCCATAGATAAATGATAGGTATTGTTTTTTTTTAACAATGGGATTACATTAGACATGACAGTTTTCAATGTATGTTATGCCTTACATAATTTAGAAACTGTGATGATTAATGTATTCATTTAACTTGAAGAATGTGTTAAAAGAATGATATGACAAGTGTATGTGTGGAAACAACAAAGGGCCAAGGAAGTCTATGGTTAGTCATAATAAAGAAATATACGACTAGGTTTTGTCCACGGCTTCGCCCGCGTCAAATTTGGCACACAGGTGCACCATGACGCTGTTCACCATGCCGTGTGTGAAAAGGTAACAGACACACTGACAGACAGAGTTGCTTTCGCGTTTATAATAATTAGGCATTATAATATTACTATGGGGGTTCTAAAAACTGAGAAGTCTAGTTTATAAATAATAACTACATCCTTTTTTTTTTTTAATTCCTAAGTGGGCCCGCTTTTGACCCCGATCACGCCTGATGGTAAGCGATAGACGAGGTCTATGATGGAATATGAATAAAAGTTTACTTGTAAAATTCCACAGCCACATACACTGAACACATACACTGAACACTAATATAAACATTTAGTTTGTTTGTTTGTTATTTGTATGGATAAACTACTGACTGGATTTTGAAGAAGCTGAGAGGAATTTTAATCATCTTATAAACAGGCAGAGCCATAGGACATAGCACAACTACGAAAGTACATGATATTAAGTGAATTTGAAAGTCTGTAGGAACTCACATACAAAATGTTATGTAAATATTGTGGCCTTTGCAAATGGATTTCCTGTATCTACTCTATGCATGAATGCATGTGAAATAATGTCTTTCCTGTAAATATTTAGTTAAAGATGTTTGATTCTCTGGAAAACATGTGGGTATTAATGTTTTCTTTTATTAAAAAAACTGGCCAAGTGCGAGTCGGACACGCACACGAAGGGTTCCGTACCACAAGGCAAAAATGCTGAAAAAAAACACGTTTGTTGTATGGGAGCCCCCCTTAAATATTTATTTTCTTTTGTTTTTAGTATTTGTTGTTATAGCGGCAACAGAAATACCTACATAATTTGTGAAAATTTCAACTGTCTAGTTATCGCGGTTCTTGAGATACAGCCTGGTGACAGACAGACGGACGGACGGACAGACGGACGGACAGACAACGAAGTCTTAGTAATAAGGTCCCGTTTTTACCCTTTGGGTACGGAACCCTAAAAGGCTAGGCAGATGATGAAGGTGTTAATGAAAAGGGGTCATTGAACTCAACGTTTACTATGGGATCAAGTCTGGAAAAGCGAAAAAAAAATTACTAGGTACTTATACGTTTTGTTAATAGTAACAAAAAAAAAAGTAAAAGATAAAGACAGTAAAAAACAGAAAAAGACAGACAAAGACAGGCAAAAAAAAGACAGTAAAAGACAAAAAAAGACAGAGTCAGAGAGAGAGAGAGAAAAAGACAGAGAGAGACTCAGAGTCAGTAAAAGACTCTCATAGGTAGGAGAGTCTTTTACTATTACGTATTCTGTGCGTGAGCATAAACTACCGCTTTGCTTTTGCTAATTCAGTAATTTTTTTAAAATGTGTTTCTCATAGGAAAAGGTTTTCATAATGATGAATTCAATGTCCCCGTTTCGGATATTGAGTTATTTCAATAACACCAACCCACGTGTCTCCAGACAAAACATTTGAGATTACCTAACCAAATTGTACATAGTATAGACGTCTATCGAATAATTATCACGATCGGTATTGTATGCAAAGCAATCGATTTTATTACAGCTTTGCTGGTGACATTTCGATAATCGTTTCACCTTGGATTTTTAAACGAATTTGAAAATCAAATTTTATTAGTAGTTTGTAATAGTTTTGATGTAGAAACTTGAAAGAGCTATGAAAACTATAATGTTTTATCTTACATCATGTATTTATGTGAATTATGCATCCGGCCTTCATGTTTTTCTACAGACTATAAAAATATGGAATGCTAGAATTAATACCTACTCAGATTCACCTAAAAAAAGCACCTAATGCTGCAAATATTCAGTTGAAAATGCATAAAGCTGTTCGGAAATTTTCACATTCATGAAAGTGGTACAGCCAGTAGTTTATCTCGAATTTCTATCCGAATATAAAGCTCTATTTTAACTATTCTGGCAATCCTTTCAATGGGTGTATGCGCAAGACAAAACACTGGCTGCTCCCAGTCCCGGATTAAGACTACTTGATGCCCTAAGCAATCCAAGCATGTACGCCTGTAGGGCCCTCCTATCCACTAGTCGCCTCGTATTTTTCCAAAACATCGACGAGCGATTTGTAAAGATTGGCGCACAGAGTGACTTTTGGGTCTTGTGATATCTTGCTGATAAACAGCCTTGCCATTCGTGTGCTAGCAAATACTGTTTCGGTGCTGTTTCTGCCTTATGGTGCCCCCCGAGACGTGATGCCCTAAGCAATTGCTTAATTTGCTTAGGGGCTAATCCGGCACTGGCTGCTCCAAAAAGAGATACAGCGCAGCGCGGCAGCGCAGCGTAACCATCGCGACGGACATCTCGAACGTCTCATCTAACATTTTCAACTTGATTGGGCACTTTGTATCGTACGATACCCAGTAACATTACGTCATAGTATCTTGTCGTATTTATATGGAACCGGATTCTAATGTTCCTATAAGAATCGAGAATAGCCATTTCAAATGGAACTTAGTTATTGATTTATTTATTGATATGAGACATCCATGTGATCTGAGAAAGTTAGCAGCAGTTAGCAGTCTGAGATAGTTACGCATTGTAAATCTCATCATTGTAAATAAATAGAATTGAAACCATACCTTGTCTAGAATTCCCAAATCATTTTGTTGTATCTACCTAAACTTTAAATGGTTTTAAAGTCATTCCTAAATAAACAACACCAAATGCTGCTGAAAAATCTGGGTGACGTTACTAGGAACTTTACAATTAAAGGTAACCTAGGTATATGGCCCTTCGGCTCTGCCCTCCCTCTGAGTCTGCCTTATACCCTGTTACCTTGTGGAAGCTATGACCTATATGTCAAATTATCGAAAGTCATCATCTATTTTTTAAGCAGATTGGGTCTCAGAACCAGGCGTGGTTCTCAAAAATTAGTAGTAGGTATAAGATTACTAACAAGTAACAAACGACCACGAACAACACAATAAACAACAAATAAGTGCGTTATCCGCTGAAACGAATCTCGATCCAAAAATCCAAGAACTAGAAATAATATGAGTTCGATTTTCATAGCAATGACGATCGTAGCTTTTGATAAATGATAAAAACTGGTCAAGTGCGAGTCGGACTCGCACACGAAGGGTTCCGTACCACAAGGCAAAAACACGTTTGTTGTATGTGAGCCCCCTTAAATAAAATAAATATTTAAGGGGGGCTAGTATTTGTTGTTACTGTTCGGCAACAGAAATACATAATTTGTGAAAATTTCAACTGTCTAGCTATCGCGGTTCTTGAGATACAGCCTGGTGACAGACGGACGGACGGACAGACAGCGAAGTCTTAGTAATAGGGTCCCGTTTTTACCCTTTGGGCACGGAACCCTACGAAATTTGAAAGCAAACAAGTTATGTCACTTTGACTGATGAATTACTCAACAATGTCAACAAACAAAGGTTAGGATTTCGGTATTCTCTGTGAACCTTCCATGGTTTAATCTCATCATAGCTGATCGAAGTTTTTTCTTAATGTTAGTAGGCGAGTTAAACAACACGTTATGTAAAAAACATGTTTTGAATTTAGGCTGACCAACGAACAATTATTATGTAAGATGAAGGCATAATAATAATATGTACAAGTCAACAAAACATAAGTATGCAGGATCGTCGGATATAGTTGAAGTTTAGTAAGAAACCGATGGATGTTCTCGAATAAAATTTAATTTTATTAATAGAAAACAAACAGCTTATTAATCAAATTAAATTTCAGTCGACAACATCCATCGGTTTCTTACTAAACTTCAACTATATCCGACGATTCTGCATATTTATCTCTTTTGTTGACTGTACGTTGCAAAAATAAGATAATAATGGATGTTTGCGCGTATAGTCAGCTTTTAAATAGGTATGTCCGTATAGAATACCAGTTGGTCTAGAAATTTCTATTGGAATACCTTTGCTTGTTTGCCCTTACGAGGCGAGGTGCGAGCCGTGTGAGGAGCGCCGACATCTTCAAAACTATGTGTGGAGAAGCATTTCAAACTTTCCCATTTGCATGAATGTTTGAACGAGTAATTAAATTCCATGGAATGAAACCTAAATGATCTTTGAAATTGAATTGTTATAGCTAGTCTTGTCAGTCCTTTTTAGGGTTCCGTGTCTCTCTCTCACGCCTTTAAAAAATCTCTTTATCAATTTCAAGTAGCATTAGAACTGAAAATCAGTGGTAATACTTGCGCTACGAGAGGGGCCCGTGGCTAAATAATAACAGCCGCACAGGTCGATAAATCAGGTTAAGCTATGCTTGCCGCGGTTGATCTGTGTAGGTATGGGTGACCATCTTTACATACCGTGACCCATCCATGCCTCGGAAAGCACGTTAAGCCGTTGATCCCAGCTGTCATTCGCTGATCGCTACATGTAAAATACTGGTATTCAGCTGCATCCGGTTAGACTGAAAGCCGACCCCAACATAGTTGGGAAGAGGCAGATGATGAATTTATTTATAAAACTAAAAAATACTTAGATTACGCTAATGATGAGTGATGACGAAATTTTAAGAGATCCTCGTGAATAAACTTTCCTTGTACGATTTACCATTTATATGATAATCTGAACCTGGATCTGTGCTGCATAGTTACGACGTCACTCATGGATCGAAGTCCGTCCTATCGTAATAGGTACTTAAATCGACTTGCCACAGATAAATAATCGCTAGAACGACCTCAAAATGACCGTAATGGTTTCTCTGCCTCGTCTGGGGCAAATCATTTTCTTACCAGAAACCAAAGTCCGTTTGATTCATCTTGTCTTTAAATAGGTAACATATGTTTTTAATAAATAATAATTTATACAAAAAAAAATATGGGAAATTAAAAACACAAGTTTGTTCAACCAGCACCATAATTGCGTAACACTACCAATCGGAATCATTTTGAAGCAAATTGCTAATCCATTGCTTCATAAGTTCGAAGAATTTGTCTGCTCAACACGTAAATAACGCAATGAATGTTGTTGAACTGTCAAAATGTGTTACGCAATTACCCCGCAGGTTATTTTCAATTTTAGTAAGATCAGTTTTTCTTTTGCCGTTCTTAATGATTAGATATGGTTCCCTATTCAAAGCAAAAACATACATAAGAGCAGCGGTGGCCCATTGGTAACGGCTGCGATAGGATGTAGGCGCGAACCCTGACGCTTTACTTTATGTAAATATTTTCACCACTCACCACTGTTCTCAAAACGGTGAAGCAAAACATCGTGAAGAAACCAGCATAAACTAGAACCAAAAATTCGAAGATATGACCTGACATCTACCAACCCCCACTGGGCCTGCGTAGTGGATTACAGCTCACAGAGAGGAAGTCTGTGTCCCAGCAGTGGGGACATTATAGGCTGATTATCCTCCTGCTGGATGGATTTTTGTTTCAGCGGAATATTGCACTTATGGAAGTTAGTTTGGTCGTCACCTGATTCTATTGATTTTTTTAAATTTTATTGAAATCCGTTCAGTGGTTTTATAGAAGTGACAAGATACTTCATAAAATATGCGAAAAACAATAAGTGAGCCTATAAAATTTGAGGGTTGCCCTCGATTTCTCTAAGATCCCATCATCAGATCCTAACTTGGTGACAGTGGGACCACCTCAGAACTATCTACTTTCAAACAAAAAAAGAATTTTGAAAATCCGTCGACAATTGGCGGTATATTCGATGAACAAACATACAAAAAAAAAAAAAACATACAAACATCCGAACATAGTACCTCCTCCTTTTTGTGAAGTCGGTAAAAAGGTAACACACAGACAGAGTTACTTTGGAATTTATAATGTTATTATGGATAGATGTCGGGTTTTAAACCTTTTAAAGCTCCTCCCGCCATTATTTTCTGGGTCTGCTTCGATGTCGCCAGACTTTTTCAGGGCCCCACATGGTGGTACTTTTTGGCCCATGACTCGTTCGACATGCGGCAAACGTGTCCGACCCAGTCCCATTTAAGCTTCGCTGCTTTTTTGTTGACGTCGGTAAACATAATAAAATAAAATCCGGTTCTTGCTGTTGATGCGTTGCTGCTACGATCAATACCTATTACTTATCAAAATAATTTTGTTCATAAACAATAGCTCACTGCATAATACTTATGTACCTGTTTAAGATACCTACAACTTCATCTGCCTATATAGCCTTTTCCCAACTATGTTGGGGTCGGCTTCCAGTCTAACCGGATGCAGCTGAATACCAGTATTTTACATGGAGCGACTGCCTATCTGACCTTCACAACCCAGTTACTGGGTAAAACTGGTTGTCAGACTTTCGGGCTTCTGACTACTTACCCGTAACGACGCGACGGTCAAAGATCCACGAATGACAGCCGGGAACAACGGCTTAACGTGCTTTCCGAGGCACGGAGGGGTCACCGTATGTAAAGATGGTCACCCATCCACAGACCAACCGCGGCAAGCGTAGCTTAACCTGATGGATCGACCTGTGCGGCTGTTATTATTTAGCCACGGGCCCCTCTTTAAAAGATACAACTTATCTTCGCATAATGAAGCTAATCTTAATTCTGTTCATGTTGAGATATGACGCGTAATCTTGAGCCTAGTGGCATATAATTAATTGGGCATGCCAATAAAATCCACTGATATCTTTAAAACATGTTTGACCTAAATTCAGCAAAATGACGTTTGTTGCGCCACTTCTTCTTCTTCCCAGCTAAAGCACTAGGAAGTGTTGACAGGGCGGGCGTCTTGGGGGACTGTCTTATGTCATTTTTACCTCCAAAAAGTGCTGATTCTCAGTCTAGTTTGAACAAAATGGCTTTTGATTGATTCAATAAAATGTCATATCCTAGAGCCAAAATTTCGATATGTGACATCTACCAACCCAAACTGTGCTCGCGTACTGGGTTACGGCCTACTCGAGGAGGCCTGTGTACCAGCAGACCAGCAGTTTGAACATTTTAGGCAAATTATGCAATTTAAATGACCATGACTAATGGTAGCCGTCTGTTGGGGCAGGTCAAACTAACGCCCAATTTATGATAGAAGTTGTTTCAAGAATATTGTCTATTTATTTTTTCAAATTATATACCTGTGTTCTTCCAATATCATGCACAGAGCCAGTACATCAAGATACTCGAAACTGTCAAATTTTCCTAATCAACTTTGAACCATAACCTTTTGCGATAAAGTAGAAAATTTACTAAAGAAATTTGACAGTTTGTAGTAACTTGATGTGCTGGCGTCTGTACATACAATACAGATGCAGTCTTTATCAGATAGTAAAATCCTATTATAAATTATTTTACAGGTAGATTCATGTTTTTTTTTTATGAAGTATGTGATTATAACTGTATGTTTTTTGTTTCAGATCTATAATCACAATGAACCACAAGCAGTTTAGAAGGTTATTAACACAACTCTTCATTGCCATGCCTATTGTTAGTATTATTTTATGATTTGTTACATTATTCATTTAAACATTTTAAAACACATCATACATGCATATTTACCAAAGTCAACGCCCGCCCCTTAAAACCAAAGACCTTTAAATCTCTCTAATGTGGATATTTTATGTTTTTCTGCCATCGTCAACAATTTACCCCAAAAACTAAATTAAGAACTTTTGTAAATTAGATTTCAATTAGGTACAGCCTTTGTAATTTTAAGGATGAGAAGGCTAGCTCGGAGCTAACCTTCAAGTCTATGAAACTAGAATTTTTACCGGGAAAAGATAAATAAATCAATATAAACAAAGAATTTACTTATTGTTGGTCACCTTTGTCAGTATTTTTAACGGTATGTAAGTCTTTCATGCTCTAAAAAATAAATAATAAAATATGATTTAAAAGCCATTCATTCTTTTTAGTCGAAATGAAACTAGATAATTAATTATCTAGCTATTATTAGATACACCTTGTTATTACCTAAGTACAATGACTCAGTCATGACGATAATGACCATTACCTTTCTATTTCAGATATCGTTAGTAAATAATGTACTGAAATGGAGTATAGGAGAGCTGAAGCTTAAACTAAGGACCAATCTTACGCTGCACTTATATCAAGAGTACCTGAAGTAAGTATAACACTATGATGGTATTAATTAATTAGCATGAAGTTATTATACAGGGTTTTTTTTTTGTGTAAACTTCGTAGACGTGATGGGTCATGGATATTTAAACGATTAAATATAAGAAAACAGTGTCTCAACTAGACAGTTTCGGTAACCATCCACATTTACATCACACTAGTTTTATAAAGACGAAAGTTTGTGTGTGTTTATAAGTTTGTTACTTCTTCACGCTCAAACGGCTGGACGAATTTTGATAAAATTTGGTATGGAGGTAGCCGACACCCTGGGTTAACATATAGGCTTTTTATCCCGATATTCCCACGGGATCGAAACTTATGCGGGTGAAACCGAGGGGCGCAGCTAGTAGAACATAGATTCCTAGGTTACATTTAGCCCTACAACAAGACATTCATATAGGGTGGCAGAGACATCGACGCGCAAACTGTAACTATGTATTCAACTCATGATTCAAGACCCTCTAGCGTAGAAAGGATTCGTCGGTTATCATAAAAAAAAACGGCTGTTTCATAGAAATGCACGACGCTACAAGTGCGCTGCGAGTACGCGACTAGTGTAATAGTGTTCTACGCGGTCAAAATGTATGGAACAGCAATTGTTTTTCAAATAACAGACGAAAAGTTTCAACGCCAGGGATTCAGAATCATGTACTGCGTTGCTATTATTCTGTAAAAATCTCACCGTGAAAACTTAGGTGAAGTGAGCGTGGAGTGAGCTGTCAATAGTGTCAAATCCTAGCAAAAACAAACTCACTTCATGTAATGTATATAATGTATATATCATTTGTTCTGTGTCTGGGTGTAATTTATCTATATATGTATGTATTTAGAAATATATAAGTATGTTTATCAGTTGTCTAGTACTCATAACACAAGCTCTGCTTAGCTTGAGACTAGACGGCGTTGTGTGATAGTTGTGGAATATTATTATTATTATTATCTCCTTTATTCATTTACAAATCTTATTTTATTGTATTTTTAAATATTTCTTAATAAATAAAAGTAAGTATAAAAAACATTTAAAAATATAAAAAAATAGTTGTCCGCCGGTGTCGGGAGCAGGGTCCAAGCTACCGGTGGTTAGGGCTCCAGAGACAGGAACCTCCTCACAATGCGAGCCGTATCAAGGAGTACTGCCTTCTGAATCAGGCCCTTGATCCAACCGCCTAACGAGAGCCTCGATAGATGTTGATCGAGGCTTTCGGCTATCAGTCCATTGGCCGATACGACAATCGGCACAATGATAGCCGAGCTCACATTCCACATGTCAACAACCTCGTGAGCTAAGTCGAGATATTTAATTTGTTTCTCTTTCTCAGCTTTCACGAGGTTCCCGTCATGTGGAATGGTAACATCGACAATCATTGTGCGGCGCGCTAATCGGTCTATCACCACTATATCAGGCTTATTGGCAACAATAGTCCTGTCAGTAATGATAGACCGATCCCAGTACAATGTGACATGGTCATTTTCAAGAACTGGGTCGGGCACATACTTGTAATACGGTACCTCAGAATCCACAAGTTTATATTTCAAAGCAAGTTGCTGGTGAATAATCCTAGCTACTTGGTTATGCCTGTGCAAGTACTCGCCGTTAGCCAGACGAGAACAACCAGAGATAATATGTCTGATAGACTCACCCGGACGGTGGCATGCCCGACACACGTCAACCGTCCCGTCCTTCATAATATGTCTCCGGTAGTTATTCGTTAAGATAACTTCGTCCATAATTGCACAGACAAAACCTTCAGTTTCCCCGAAAAGGTCACCAAAACGTAGCCAGGATACGGACGCTAAGAAGTCTACACCGGGCTCATGAAGAGCCCGATAGAAGCGCCCGTGAAGCTCCTTGCTTTGCCATACCTTCTTGCGGTCATCAGTAGAAAGTACTACAGGTTTGCGCCAGTTCTCTTTAGCCATGGATAGCGGGGTGAGCCCCTTGTCCACTGCGACCACATCACGGTGCAAACCCACTTCGGTTTTTAAAAAATATTCCCTGAGACTGCACACCTCGCGGTTGTGGAGGGTTTTCGCATTTAAAAAGCCTCGACCCCCGCACTTCCGCGGGATATACAGTCTCATTACCGATGATCGTGGGTGATGCATCCGGTTTGCGGTCAGTATTATTATTATTATTTTACATGCCTTATTCTATTACATTTTTAAATATTTCTTAAAAAAATAAGTATAAAAAAACATTTAAAAATATAAAAAATAGTTATCCGCCGGTGTCGGGAGCAGAGTCCAAGCTACCGGTGGTTAGGGCTCCAGAGACAGGAACCTCCTCACAATGCGAGCCGTATCGAGGAGTACTGCCTTCTGAATCAGGCCCTTGATCCAACCGCCTAACGAAAGCCTCGATAGATGTTGATCGAGGCTTTCGGCCATCAGTCCATTGGCCGATACGACAATCGGCACAATGATAGCCGAGCTCACATTCCACATGTCCACAACCTCGTGAGCTAAGTCGAGATATTTAATTTGTTTCTCTTTCTCAGCTTTCACGAGGTTCCCGTCATGTGGAATGGTAACATCGACAATCATTGTGCGGCGCGCTAATCGGTCTATCACCACTATATCAGGCTTATTGGCAACAATAGTCCTGTCAGTAATGATAGACCGATCCCAGTACAATGTGACATGGTCATTTTCAAGAACTGGGTCGGGCACATACTTGTAGTACGGTACCTCAGAATCCACAAGTTTATATTTCAAAGCAAGTTGCTGGTGAATAATCCTAGCTACTTGGTTATGCCTGTGCAAGTACTCGCCGTTAGCCAGACGAGAACAACCAGAGATAATATGTCTGATAGACTCACCCGGACGGTGGCATGCCCGACACACGTCAACCGTCCCGTCCTTCATAATATGTCTCCGGTAGTTATTCGTTAAGATAACTTCGTCCATAATTGCACAGACAAAACCTTCAGTTTCCCCGAAAAGGTCACCAAAACGTAGCCAGGATACGGACGCTAAGAAGTCTACACCGGGCTCATGAAGAGCCCGATAGAAGCGCCCGTGAAGCTCCTTGCTTTGCCATACCTTCTTGCGGTCATCAGTAGAAAGTACTACAGGTTTGCGCCAGTTCTCTTTAGCCATGGATAGCGGGGTGAGCCCCTTGTCCACTGCGACCACATCACGGTGCATACCCACTTCGGTTTTTAAAAAATATTCCCTGAGACTGCACATCTCGCGGTTGTGGAGGGTTTTCGCATTTAAAAAGCCTCGACCCCCGCACTTCCGCGGGATATACAGTCTCATTACCGATGATCGTGGGTGATGCATCCGGTTTGCGGTCAGTAGTGTACGGACTCTTCTATCCAGGGCGTCGAGTTCGGTCTGAGTCCATTTGAGTATGCCGAAAGAGTACATCAAAACCGGCATGACCCAACCATTGAAGGCGCGCACCTTATTTCCGCCCGAAAGAAGACTAGTTAATACCTTCTTCAGGCGACAAAAGAAGCGCTCCTTCAACGATTGCTTCATGTCAGCATCGTTGATGCCTAACGCTTCCGACATACCCAAATACTTATAGCTTTCGGATGAGGAGAGGGATCTGAGGCTTATGGAATCGGAGAGTTGAATTCCCTCGGATTCCATAATCTCCCCTCGCTTTACATGCATGACTGCACATTTGTCCACACCAAATTCCATCCTGATGGCGCTACTGAAAGTTTCAGTTACCTTCAGTAGCTCCATCAGACGCAATTCGTTGGGGGCAAAGAGTTTTAAATCATCCATGTAAAGGAGGTGAGATATGACCTGACCACCTCTTTTCAACCGATAGCCTAGACCTGAATCCTCCAGTAGTGTACTTAGAGGATTCAGGGCTAAGCAAAACCAAAGTGGACTCAAACTGTCGCCCTGAAATATTCCCCGTTTAATCCATACAGGCTCATCATTCCCCTGGATCTGTCGACATCCTGGATAACGAAGGACCGTCTTCCATTGCCTCATACACGACTCAAGGAAGGTGCGTAGAGTTGCATCTATCTTGTACAACTCCAGCACCCTCATGAGCCATGTATGTGGCACCGAGTCGTAAGCCTTCTTGTAATCTATCCAACATGTCGACAGATCCTTGCGGGATCGACGAACCTGTTGGCTAATGGCCATGTCTATGAGGAGTAGCTCCTTAGTACCGCGGGACCCATTCCTACATCCATTTTGAGAGGCAGACATAACCGAGTTACTCTCAATGTGTGTATTAATTTTCGCTCTCAAAATAGATGTAAGAAGTTTATAAACCGTCGACAAACACGTGATCGGTCTATAATTCTTGGGTTCCGCGGGACTACCTGATTTATGGAGCAGGTGGGTAACGCCTGTTGTTAGAAACTGCGGTAGCGACCCAGACTCTAAGGATGACTGGAACTGAGATGCCAGGCAAGTGTGTGAACTAATTAGCCATTTCAGCCAAAAATTGTGCAGTCCGTCCGGTCCCGGTGATTTCCAATTCGGTAACGGACGGACCGCTCTGGCAACGTCTGATGGCGTAATTAGGACTGTTTCCATTTCTGGTACAGACTCACACACTCGCTCGACATCCTGCATCCAATCAGCCTCAGTGTGACAGACGGGCACCGACCAGATGCTGCACCAGAATGCACTTGTGGCGGCATCATCCGGGCGGCATACATCTGTCACATTTTGTTCAGGTCGCTCCCAAGTTCTATACACCCACCTTTCATCGCTCTGGAACATGCGATTCTGCGTGTATCGATCAACCCGCCGCTTATACCGCCGAATTCGGCTCGCCCATGCACAAACTTTCTGCTTCAGGAAGTCGATGCGCTCTGTGACACGGGACATGTATTCTCGAGGGCTGATTCCAGTCCCCGAGAATGCCCGCCTTACAAAGCGCATCACACGTGGTCGTGTATTGCCCTCCCTGAAGCAGTATAGTTTGCCGATGAGTACCCTGGCCCCATCAATACGACGTTCGATCCTGCGCTGCCAGGCTGGTACGGCTGGTTTTGGTCGAATAGCTCCGTCACAATTTGGAAATTTGACGTTAGCTAAACGACATGCCGCCACAGCCGCACAGTACAGGATCGAATGTGTATCAACGAGATCCTCGCTGCTCTCGAAGAAACTCTTGAGCTGCGAGTCCAAGGCACACACCAGCGCCCTATTTTTTTTGTGCATGGGTAACCGTGGTAATCGGGGTCTAAGTTCGGCTGGAGTGGACCTATACTCGCGTAATGCATCCTCCAGTGCGCTCCTCAGTCGGTCGTTGCACTGGCTACTTACTGTGTCAACCCTATCATGCTCTTCTTCAACATGATTGGACCGCGGCGGGATGGCATCAATAGTTGACGCCTGTGCCGCAGTTTGTGTCGAAGTCGAGACGATATGGTTGCTCAGTACCTCTGAGCGCAGCCTATCAAGTGCGATATCGTCCAACCTGTGATTGCGTTGGATGACCCGCACCTGATCCGACAGTCGTTGGGCCGAAACGTTGACGGTTGGTTCCAGTTCCTGGAACAGAGACAGCATCCTATCGCGGTACGCAGTGAGGTTAATTCCCCCCTCTGTAGACCCGTAATATGCGCGCATGACGTTCTCGTTCATAGACTGAGTCCATCTCATGCGCTGCACACAACCACCGGTAGCGGGGACCCGACTCGGGGCCGGATGGCCCCTAAGTCCCAAGCTCCTCGGTGGCCGGCCTCTCCCCTGCCGACGTACAGGTGTTGGCGACGTCGGCGGAGAGAAATACTCGTCGCTCGAGCTCGACGCAACTGCTACGGCCGGTGTCACAGCACTCTCGGTGGGGCTGGGTTCCGGCGGTTGCGGGGCGGAGCTGAGCGACGAGTCCGGAGGTGGTAGGCGTGCGCGGCGAGCTGCTAATCTCGTCAACATACTTATTTTCATAATATTGTCATCTTGTTTTTATTTATCGGGGGTGACGTGACATCTGTCATGTCCGCTTCGGCAGTTTTTGATATAGGTTTTTATATAATTCATTCATTGTAGGTATGTTTTAAATGTTTTGCTAATTCGATTTAGATTCATTAAACACAAAAATTATAAATGCTGGTGGTACACTGCTACTAAAATTAAAAATTTGAAAAATATATAGAGATGACAAAATACTACGTGTTGACGTTGTTGGTGTTATTATTATTTTTATATTTTAACATATCTCGGGACCATGTGGTCCCGGTCCTTTGGAAGGCGTACGAGGGGCCGAAGCCAACTCGCAGAGGCCCGTTAGAGATTTTCAATGAATTGAGGCACCAACCGACGATTATCCCTGTTCGCACTATACAAGTGCACCCAAGGACAACCCCCGGTTGGTGTAGGACTATTGCAAAATAAGGAAACAAAAATATTGGATTATGGGTTTTGGTGGCTAAAGTGAACTGGTTATCTAAGACTATGGAAAAACTATAGCCCCTGCCTGACCGATGTTCTCTATAAATTACACAGATTAAATGGCAGGGGGTGACTTGCACACTCAATAATGGGCCCCCGAAAACGGTCGCTAGCACATAGTGTCGTAGCGGCAAGGGGGCAACATGTCCTGAGGTGCTTATGAGAAGTGGAGAGGTATTCCACGGCTATCAGGACAATCCCGGAAGTACGGTCAAGATCCCTACCAGCATCTTACTGGAATACTTCCTTCCTCCGAGCACGTTTGCTCTTGCGAATCTCCACTCAAGCCAGCCAATAAAGGCAAGAATGAGGTGGGAGCTCTGTTCCTCGTCATTGTTCACTCCAGCCGGCCAATAAAGGCAAGCCAGAGGTGAGGAACCAGACTTCTCCCTGGAGATAGGGTCCGTGGGGTCGCTACTGCCCAACAGCTCGCCACATGCTGCCCTGCGGATTTCTGTATCTCTCTTGGTCTGGCTCCTAACTCTAGACCTGTTCCGGCAAAGTAAACCCTTCCGGCACAGGCCTAGAGTTCTGAGCGCGCAAGCCCCACCACGACGTCAACGTAGAGATACGGCGGTGGGGTATTATTATTATTATTATTCCTATAAGCGACTCTGATCAAGCGTTTCATACAAATATGAACATTAAATGATATAAATAAGGTTCATTTTTTAAAAGAGTATTTTTATACTGTTATTAAATCTATGTCCATTATCTCTATTTTAAGACCCACAATCTACATACACTCAATAGGTATTTATTGTTGATGACGTATTATAAATTTATAAACCATACATAATTATGTCCGATAAATACGACGAAGCATGATGAAAAATCACCTGCAACAATATTACTTTTAAATATATTAAATAGGTTTTACTTTTAGGTATTTTGTAATTTATGGCAACATTCACATCATGAATTTGTGCCTACTTATAAAATAATTATCTATCTCTATTACCCAAGTACCTATCTCAAGTAATACATCATACCTACATTCCGGTAATATCATACGATCAGCCGATAGACTTTACACCCAGACTTTGAACCTTAAATCCCCGCAAGTCACTGTCCGCGTGACAGTATAATTTTGATCAAGTACAACATATACGGATGCGAGAAGCACAGAACCGGTCGAAGTGGAGGTGCTTGGGAGAGGCCTATGTCCAGCAGTGGACGTCTTTCTGCTGAAATGATGATGATGACATAAACGGAGTTTACATCCATGAACTCACCCCTTCTTCCCTTGGGGGTTGCTACGATCCTTACATACTCCTTTTGCGTCATTTACGTTCATACATCTGCGGGGCAATTACGTAACACATCAATCGGAATCCGTTTGATTTTGACAGTTCAAGAACATTCGTTGCGTTATTTACGTGTTGAGTAGACAAATTTTTCGAACTTATGAAGCAATGGATTAGCAATTTGCTTCAAAATGATTCAGATTCCGACTGATAGTGTGTTACGCAATTAGGGTGCGGGTCATACACGCGCGCCTACGCCTACTCTTTGATATAAATTCATTTTTGATATAAAACAAAAACCGTCCAAGTCACCTAAACTAAGATATTAAATAATCTATATCAATAAAACAAAGTCGGGTTAGTTACATCATTTATAACTCAAGAACGGCTGGACCGATTTTATGATCTTTGATTTGGTGGATTTGTCTCCGCCCCCAATAGCAGAATAACTATTAAAACATGGGAAAAATTCAAGAAAGGATTTTGTATTTATTGATTCTGAGGCGGTACGAAGTTCGTCGGGTCAGCTAGTATCTCATAAAAAACTAACTTATCCATCTTTATATCAGCTTATTTGACATAGTTTTATACTTACCATGGATGAAAAAAAACATAAGTACATAACATTGATCTTAAATGTATTCAATTGATAAGAACTCCGATAAAATCGGTGCAATCAAAGCGACATTTTATAGTTTTTCAATTTTATTATAAGTAGGGGGCTGTAGAGGTTTTGGTCTGTATGGTTTGTGGCATGCAACCTTTTTGGTAATTATGAGATAAGGGCATAGATAAACAAATGAAACTGGCTCCGATTCCCATGTTCACAAACTAAACTAAATTTAAGTTCAGTACATCTTTTTCTTTCTTTTTCATTAAGAAAAGGACTGAAGATTAATATTAGTTTAGTCCTGTCAAATTAGACAGCGCCTAACGTAAATTGATGTATTTTTAGTAGCCATGTTTTTAATCACGTCTAAACTTGCTATGGAGTATCTAATATTTATCTTCTGTCCTTTTCTTAATGGAATAGAAAGAAAAAGATGCACTGAACTTAAATTTAGTTTAGTCTGTGAACAAGGGAATCGGCGCCAATAAGTATGAATCAATGTACGTACACATCTAATATTATTCCAAATGAAGCTACAAAATAATTACACGTCGGTGTTCTAATCAAGAACCAGTTTACTAACGTATTGCATTCATAAGTATCTATACGCATTGATAGTGACCTCTGCTGACACCGGCGATCACGTAATGAAAGCAGTATATTTTAGAAATATCCGACATTGTGGTCAATGACTGTCAATTTTGATGTAGGTGCTTAATTACATAATTATTTGTATATGTTTATCGAGTAACAACAAGTTTATCGAAAAACTATGCTACAAAAATAAGAGACGAGGATTTGATACTTTTAAAACTTGTATCTAGAGAGACAATATCAGCATCATCATTTTATTTATTTTACCAGCTCATAAAATCCATTTTAACTAGCAGCGCCCCGCGGTTTCTTCCGCATAAGTGTCGATCCCGTTCGAAAGACACGTGGCGCCATTTATTATCGTTAAATAAAAACGTTATTGTTGTTTTCCTCGGGAACATCACTTTTTTTTCGGGATGAAATATCTATACACCTGACAACGTATATGCAAAATTTCAGGATGATCGGTTCAGTGGTTTAGGCGTGAAAAGGTAACAAGCAAACAAACAAACTTACTATCGCATTTATAATATTATATATAATATATATATATATATAGTTAGGATAATCTAGAGATAGCTTCAGATAATTGTGGTCCTTGGAAGCCAAGGTACCTTGGCATTACTCTTTTGGTTCTAACTGGTAGAGTTATACTCGTAAAACTTATAAACTACCAATGTACCAAATGAAACCTACAGTTAAACTATTGAAATGATTACTAGACAACCTACCTAGTAGTATTTCGGCACCTATAACCTTGTCCACCTTCTGATTGGAGCAGAACATTTAGATTCTACCTAGTATTTATTTACATATACTTTATTGTACACCAGAATACCTAATATTACCGAATATCATCCAGTCTATACTTGACAATAGGTAACATAATTAACGCAAGACCTCATACCCTAATTAGAGTATTGTGTTATAAGCTTATTACAATAACCAAAACTTATTTTTTAAAGCTATCTATTACCATTAAGAAAATCGTGTTGACCCTAGCATTACTTTATGCATTGAAAATTGGATCTTATTGCCTTGAAATATGATCTAATTTTCTTTGGTATAATCGGTGGTGAGTAAGGCAAAATATTTTGTTTTTTTAAATATACCTACATTAAAAGTTACTGAAATCGATTCAGTAGTCAATTATGAACAAACTACTTTCAGCACTTTTAGCGTTTATTTTGTTACACCTTGTAGTAAAAACAAATATTTGATATTTAGCTATTGGTCGATCGATAGGAAGATAAAGCTGGGCCATTGTCTACACATACCTTCGTCATATTATTATTTGCTCAGCAATTAACGTTACACAAAATATACATCAACAGAATCACAAATAAGTGTGTTTCATGAGTACCTATTAGCAGCGACAAAAGAAAATAACTTATTCAAAATAACTTATTCAAAATAATGTAATGGAAATATTTACTTATAACATTACTGACGTAAAAATAACGTCAATTCTAACTTATTTCGTTAATTAGTAAAAAAAATTAGTAAAAATGTTGGTGACTAAATGTTTAAATTTCTGAATTGGGCTGCTGCAGGTCACTTAAACCTAATGTTATGGAAATATTTATATATAACGTTGCTGACGTAAAACTAAAGTCAATTCTAACTTATTTCATTAATTAGTACAAAATGTTGGTGACTAAATGATTAAATTGCTGAATAGGGCTGCTGCAGGTCACTTAGACCCCTTTTTAGCTCCTCTGGGCTTCAGTACCGGGGGGTGAGTTACAGGCATAGAGAATATAACCACTAGAGAGCGTATAGGCCGATTTCTTCGAAGCACACGACTCACTACCGTGGGCCCGGGAAAAATGGTTACTAGTACCGTAGCCTATACATAGGCGACAAAATACTAATAATTTTCGAGCGTCGGGGCACTGTATGCGCAGTCAAGTGGTTGTATAGTCTTTGTTTACAGGCCTACTGTTGAACTGACGCGGTGCCTGAGGCTACCTGCGCGGGTTTTAATGTTCTTCAGCGCGCTAATGATGACAGCTCTTGTGACTCGTCACCAAACCCCCTACGACACCAAGCAGTAGACCTGTAATTTAATAAAATTAGCATCCCGTATCGTTTTTTCCTTGCAAATGTGATTTGCGACACTCCTAATTGCGGAACATATTTTCGAACCAAAAATACAAGGGCATTATTGTAAGTACAATAAATATTTGAATACGAATCCAAAGTCCGAAAATAATAGCTAAGTATAAAATATTCTTACGTAAGCGCTGGATTTACTATCAATATTCGTTTATTTATATAATATTGTTATATTATAATTTATTATATTGTTATGACTGTAAATGATGAACATATTTAATACCTAGTATGTCTGATATGATTGCAACAGTGTCTGTGTCAGCCGGAATCCTCTACTGGAATTATGATTCCCATAACATGGATGGCGAATTGATTTCCGTATTATGGCATTGCGTTATCAAAATGTCCAAGATAGTTTTCTTGACAATTATATGAGTTCAAGTTCACTAGTGATAAAAGAATCGAAGGACCAAAATTGATGCTTTTAAAAAAATATGATTCCACTACGGTGTGTTAACAGCCGCACAGGTCGATCGATCAGGTTAAGCTACTTCTGTGGATGGGTGACCATCTTTACATACCGAGACCCCTCCATGCCTCGGAAAGCACGTTAAGCCGTTGGTCCCGGTTGTCATTCGTGGATCTTTGACAGTCGTTACGGGTAGTCAGAAGCCCGAAAGTCTGACCAGTCTTACCAAGGGGTATCGGATTACCCAGTAACTGGGTTGTGGAGGTCAGATAGGCAGTCGCTCCATGTAAAATACTGGTATTCAGCTGCATCCGGTTACACAAGCCGACCCCAACATAGTTGGGAAAAGGCTAGGCAGATGATGATGTGTAGTAGAATAATATTTGTTTAAAAGCATCTGAACTGAACCATAAAATCAACCACATAAATATGCAAAAACATGATAAGTCATCAAGTGATACGACGTTACTTTGATTATGCTATTATGAATACTCTTATAATCTAGAGATAGCTATGGATAATTTTGGTTGAGGTAACATTGATTACATAGGTACCTATTTGTTACTATACGAGTATACAAGATGTTACAAGACCAAACCAGAAAACGTGGGCCTTTTTTTTTGCGGTTGGGATATCATCAAATGACCCCTCCCACTCTAGGTGGAGCGGAAGGGAGTGTCAGACTCTAACTGACTAAGACCCACCCGTGTTCCTTTCTTAGCCGTTTATGTTCCGGGCCAGCGGTAACCCTTTCGAACAATCCCGCTGACCCGGCAGGCTTCGGCCCTAAGGGGACCCTTCAATTTATGCTAACATCTCTTTGAGGTGCGCGCGGAACACGTACGCGCCGTCCAGAAAACGTGGGCCTGAAAGATAATGAAGGGTAATTTAACTGACTGATTGCAGTTGCAAATGCAATAATAACTCTTTTTTCCCTATAACTTTATAGACCAAAATACCGTAAAATAACAGTGCTCACTCTTTTACAGGGGCTTCACATACTACCAAGTATCAAACTTAGACAATCGGATATCAAACGCTGATCAGCTGTTGACGACTGACATAGAGAAGTTCTGTGATACCGTCGTTGATTTGTACAGTAATATCAGCAAACCTATGCTGGATATTAGCATATACCTGTACAGACTTACTGTTAATCTGGGGGCATCGGTAAGTGGATTTAATATCTTGTTTTGAGACTAGGAAAATTACCTAGTGACTAGAAAGTATGAATGAAAACAACAGTTTCACCCAGCTGTGGTACAGTCAACAGCAAAAGTAGATGATCAAAATCAGAAATTCAATACTAACGGAGTTCGCGTCAGAACTGTGTGGCGTCGAAGTACTACTACTTAGAATACTTTGAATCACTTCACGCTGTTGACTGTACCCAGCTGCAAGGTTAAAATTTAAATATAAAAAATCTGATTATAATATACATGTGCCATCGACATTAGTATTACCCGAAACACGCGTTCTACAGTTCTAAATATAGAAGATTCATTTAAATTTTCTAGACCTAATTAATGCTTTACTGGCATTGGTTCGTTCAAGCTTTAAAATTACCATTTATTAATAAACTTAAAATCATTTTGCTAATAATTCAATCAGATCATTAAATTATCTTGCTAAGCTAGTTTGTTTTACATGCAAAGTACTGTTACGAGCTTCGGGTTCGTGACAATAAAAACTGCCGATTTAATAACCAAAAATAACAATTTATTTTACAAACACTAATTACAACTCAAAAGACTAATTAAAAGAACACAATCACACTACTGATCACTCTTAATTCGCACTTGAAGATCGCTTAGATGTTTTCGCTCTTGTCGCTTTATCCAAACTGTGTCGGTCGTCGCGCATCCCGGCCTTATATAGTGCCGCAGATAGTTCTAGAACCTTCCATTGTAGAAACATCTAGAATGTTTGAGTACATACCGGCCCCGACCGACTAGGTGTCGATAGTTCGAGAAAGTTCTACAAAGTTCTAGTATCGAATTTTCTAGAACGATCGTGACTCGACTAGTTCTGCTACTCGATACTAGATGGCGCTAGTGGTAACTAATGTCACCATGTACCAGGCGAATTAATTGTGGCGCGCAACACTGCCCCCTCCTAAGACATGCTCGTCCCGAGCATTATCGGCCCCATAATAACGCGCCAGTCGGTCCACATGGACGATCTTAGGAGTACCTCTTGCACCTTTCTGTATCCGGTAGGTTACGTCATTGATCTTTGTCACAATCCGGTACGGTCCGTCCCATTTAGCTTGAAGCTTAGGAGATTTCCCTTTGCTGCGGACTGGATTGTGCAACCACACTAGTGAACCTTCGTCGAACCCTTTATTGTTCATTTTGCGGTCATAACGGGTTTTCATCTTTTCAGACATTTGCTGGCCCGATTGTCTGACGTGCTCATAAATGTCATTCATTTTGTTCCGCAAGTCATTCGCATAATCGGTTATACTGCGTGGGGCATCAGGTGGTATTCCGGTGATCAGATCTGCAGGCAGCCGTAATTCTCTTCCAAAGTTAGCGAAAGCTGGTGTCACCGATGTACTTTCGTGAACAGCGCTTCGATATGACAACAAAAACGGTTGTATGTGCTTGTCCCAATCTCGTTGCCGATTTTCCACAACTTTGGCTAGGTACCTCTCCAATGTCTGATTAAATCGTTCCACCATTCCATCCGACTGTGGGTGGTAAGAAGTTGTTCTGGTTTTATGAGTACCCATAACTCGACAAGTTTCCTGGAATATTTGTGACTCAAAATTCCTTCCTTGATCACTGTGAATCTCCAAGGGTACTCCAAAACGGCAGAAGACTTCATGGACTAATCTGTCTGCAACTGTCGAAGCTTCTTGGTTTGGAATGGCGAAGACTTCCGGCCACTTGGTGAAGTAATCCATCACAACCATGAAATACTTGTTGCCACTTTCACTTTCCGGAAACGGCCCCGCAACGTCAAGGGCTATCCTCTCCCATGGTGCACCAACATTGTACAATTTCAATGCACCTCTACTGCGAGTCTGAGGTCCCTTTACAGCTGCACAACTTGTACATTTGCGACACCAGTCCTCGACATCGTCCCGACAGTGGACCCAGTAAAACCGTTCTCGTATCTTCAGTAGAGTCCGTTTTACTCCCAGATGACCTCCTGAACAACCATTATGGTACAGCTGTAGAACATCCGGCACTTGAGCTTTAGGGACTACCATTTGCAAATGACAGCTGTCTCCCCGAGTATTTTCCCATTTACGGCACAGGACTCCATCCTGAATCACCAAGCTGTCCCATTGGGCCCAATAGCTTTTTGTGATCGAACTCATCGCTGAGACGTCACTCCACCTGGGCTTAGGAGCTCTGGCCTTCATCCACTCCAGAATCGGCTTGATGTCCGAATCTTTCTGCTGTGCACGTTGTAGGATTTCCTTCCACTCGTTGCTGAGGTCTGTCCTGAGCATCCTCACAGGTACCACTTCCTTCCCCTTTTGCCTAGTACCATGCTTGCGGTCTTCAGGACAAGGTCTTCTTGAAAATGCTTCTGTGTTGCCATGAGGTTTCCCGCTGCGATGTTTGACCACAAAGTCGTATTCCTGCTGCTGCTGGGCGGTGCTGTTAGCCGCACTTCTCTCTGGAGACCAGACATCATCCCTTTCTGCAGTTCGCTTAGGGCAACTGGATCGAAGGTGGCCCTTTTCCCCACAGCCGTAGCACCTAGGGCTGTACCTTCTATTACGATCGCGAACTGTAGCCGCTACAACCTCCCTGACGCGATGGGAACGATGATCCTGCCGCACAGCTTCCACCTCCAGTGCATGGGCCAATGCGTCCTTAAGCGTCCCGTGGTGCCCGAGCCTCACAGCAGCTCTCACTTCAAGGTCGCGTATGCCGTCGATGAATGCCTGCACCAGGTTCCCATCAATAAGCGCAGGTACGGACTGGTAAGCTTTACGAACCAGCTTCTCCACTTCAAGGGCCCACTGCTGCAGGTTTTCGTTACTGCGTTGCACGCGATCCTTGAGCTGCGCACGAAACACGTGTTCCAGGTGAGCGTCGCCATACCGAGCCTCCAATGCCTCAAGGAGTTGCTCGTAAGTCACTTCCTTACCGAGAGCTTCCAGAACAGTTAAGGCCTGGTCGCGCAGGCCTAGCGTTAGAGCAGTCATGGCCTGACTTTTATTCCACCCGTTCGCCTTCATGACAGCCTCAAACTGGATTTTGTAGGCCGACCAGGAAGAAGTTCCGTCGAACGGTGGCACTTTGAATCCACGTAGCGAAGGTGTTGTAGCTACGGGACCTGCGATTCCATCCCCAAGATTAAGGTTACCCAACTTCTGCTTCAAATCAGCAATGACGTCATTAAACTTGCTGATCTGAGTTTCAGCTTCTGACAGGCGGTTGTCATGCCGGGCAACCTTCTCCTTCACCTCCTTCATGTCTTTCCCGAAGGTTGCGTGAAGGTCCTTCATGAGGAACATTTGCTCTTCCTGGCGGCGCACCTGCTCCTCCTTATCCCGTTTGAGCTGTTCTTCCAATCGATGGGCCTGTTCCTCTTGACGGCGGGACTGTTCCTCCTTATCGCGCTGGAGCTGTTCTTCCAACCGACGAGCCTGTTCCTCCTGACGGCGGGCCTGTTCCTCCTGACGGCGGGCCTGTTCCTCCCTGTCACGCAGCAGCTGTTCCTCCAACCGACGAGCCTGTTCCTCCTTGTCCCGCTGGAGTTGTTCCTCCAACCGACGAGCCTGTTCCTCCTGTCGGCGAGCTTGTTCCTCCTGTCGGCGGGCCTGCTCCTGCAGCATCATCATCAGAGCAGCCAAATCTGGTGCTGATGATGCTGGAGCAGCTGTGGACGGGCCGGCCTCCGTGGTCGGTAGCTGGCCTTCCGACCTCTGTGGCGTAGTTCCACCAAATCGCCTCTGGTCCGTCTCCTGCTGGCGCTGACTCCGGGTACGGATACCCTCCGTGTCGTCTTTGGGTAAAATCGGCATAATCCTTGCTTCTGACACCAATTGTTACGAGCTTCGGGTTCGTGACAATAAAAACTGCCGATTTAATAACCAAAAATAACAATTTATTTTACAAACACTAATTACAACTCAAAAGACTAATTAAAAGAACACAATCACACTACTGATCACTCTTAATTCGCACTTGAAGATCGCTTAGATGTTTTCGCTCTTGTCGCTTTATCCAAACTGTGTCGGTCGTCGCGCATCCCGGCCTTATATAGTGCCGCAGATAGTTCTAGAACCTTCCATTGTAGAAACATCTAGAATGTTTGAGTACATACCGGCCCCGACCGACTAGGTGTCGATAGTTCGAGAAAGTTCTACAAAGTTCTAGTATCGAATTTTCTAGAACGATCGTGACTCGACTAGTTCTGCTACTCGATACTAGATGGCGCTAGTGGTAACTAATGTCACCATGTACCAGGCGAATTAATTGTGGCGCGCAACAGTACTAAGTATTGAATCAAAGCATATAAATATGTATTTTTCAATTTCAGACTCCCGGTATAATGATGGCATATTTACTCTTATCTGGAGTGCTGCTAACATACCTCAGAAGACCGACAGGTAACACTTTACTTTTATTCAGTTATTTATGCAAATGTCTTGGTCCTTCCTAAACAGTAACATAAAAAGTTCTCGAATCCTCTCTCTAAAATCTCATCCAAATCGATTCAGCTATGTGGTAAATATACAAACACTAGCTTCTGCCCGCGACTTCGTCCGCGTGAAATTTCTTGTTCTCCCTGGCCCCGTCCCGTCGGGTCGTATCGCATCGCCTGCCATTACTTAATTTTTGCATAGCGTTCTTACTGACATTTTTTCTTATCTATGTCTTCAAATAAATTGAAGTCGGTTTTCGTGTCTGTGTGTATTGTTATTTGTTTTCTAAATTACGCAACGGATTTTGATGCGCTTTTCACCAAGATTTAGAGAGTTCATTCCGGAAGGTTTATGTGTATAATCCATTATTACTAAACTTACATAAAATAAAGAAATCTCGTTGTTTCGTCAAGTCGAGTAAACATCGTGCGAAACAAGGGCGTGTCACTAGTTATGTATAATCTGTGTATTTTTTACACAACCCACTTCTTTATTCAATAACAGTGCTTTAATAACCATCAATTTTGTTCTATTACAGCTAAGATGACGGTTCAAGAACAGAAATTGGAAGGTGAATTCAGATACGTGAATTCCAGGCTGATCACGTACTCTGAAGAAATTGCTTTCTATCAGGTGAGTTATCAAAATATTATGTCGTTCTAAATCAACACAACACACAACACAACACGTCAACACTTAGGTACTTTTATTTAAAGTTCTACTAAAACAAAAAGTTTATCCTTTTATTGCATTCCACACCTATCAAAAACTAGTTTTTGTGCAAACTATGTATATTACGTTCGCAATTAAGTTTCCGAATATGTTAACAAATATGTATTTTTGGAAAAACTACTTTAAAGCTGAGTTCAGTTTGCACTAAAATTTCAGCAATTTTTTGCCATTTTCAATTGGGCTAATAATTCCGAAAACAACTTAATGTACACTAAAATAAAGTTGATATACGTTTAAGGGCGCATTCCACCAAACTTTTATACCTAGAATAAGTCTTATCCTGAAAATAAATTTTGAATTTTAGTCAATTTTTCCATCGAACTGGCAGACATCAATTTTATTCCACGAATAAAAGATATCTGAATGTGGTAAAATCCGCCCTAAGTGAAAATAAAAACATTTGGAAACAAAGATTTGTTTATACTCTAGCTGTATGTTCTGCCAATGGTTAGCATAACCATAACCAGCCTACCTCGTTCCCACTGCTGGCACACAGGCTTCCTCTATGTGAGAAGGACTAGGCCATAATCCACCACGCAGGCTCAGTGCGTCTTAGTTGATGGTATAATAATTTATATTTCCCTGGTAAAGCCTTATCAGGCTTAATGACTTATCTTGCACGTGATTATTATTAATTACATTCTATAGTCACACGTCTGAACTTCTTAGGTTAATTACTATAGTTATAAATAAATACTTGATTATACTATAGAGACTTTAGTGGTCTGGCAGATAGTGCTATGGCAGGTCAATTTATTTATTTAACCATTTATGTACACACATATATGAACAGACAAGAAAAAAACAGAACAGAAAAATAGGTACAAAGGTGATGGTTATTTAAGTATTTATTTATTTATTAAGTTCACCAACAGGTTCTGTGTGTAATATATCTTAAGTACTATAGGTAACAATGGTCTCGGATTTACACAGTCGCCAATTATAGGTTAGCCAGCAGTTTTGAAATAGGCAGTTTTTAGGGTTCCGTACCTCAAAAGGAAAAAACGGAATCCTTATAGGATCACTTTGTTGTCCGTCCGTCTGTCTGTTAAGACCCTTTATCTCGGGAACGCGTGGAGGTATCGAGTTGAAATTAAAACTATATACTCAGGTCTACAGTCCCTTGAAGCTGTGAAAAAATCAAACTTCTAAGTTAACTTAAAAAAAGATACGGCCGTTTATGCCACACTCAAGGGAATCAAAATTTATAGGGTACTTCCCGTTGACCTAGAATCATGAAATTTGGTAAGAAGCAAGACCATGTAGCACAAGTAAAGGAAAAAATCCGAAAACCGTAAATTTGTGGGTATATTAAAAAAAACCCGTGATAAAGAACGGTTCAAACGGCAGCTTAAGGTGGCACTAGTCGATATTATTTCCATACAAATTTCGGGAGGGTATTACTCCATTGTTTGACATTGTGCATCCAAAGTTAAACATGATATCGTTTTGTCTTATTCATAATTTTGTCTGTACGGATACAGAATAGTAAAATAAAAAGCCATTAAAAAGTTATGAGCCAACAAATATTCGTTTTTCTTGCTATTTTTAACGTAACTTTGGGTGTAAATAAGTAATAAGAAAACTGTAAAATCTTCAAAACAATGTCGATACCGACAAAGCTCAGTTATCGAAGAGTTAAATAAACTTTATTTGTAATTGATTTATGCAGTGATTTTTTCATAAAACTCGAGTTCCAAAAGACTTTTCGGTTTTTTTACGCGCCTTTCAGTTTGGAACGGTGTTTGTGTGCGTGAGAACTAGACGTTGTGCGTGTAGACTAGCGTCTAACTGCTCATCAACGATACTATCTCTGTCGGACACGATGCCAGGTGAGACAGCGTGCTTTTTGACCAAGCCCACCAGTGAGTTAGAGCTCGCGACTAGTTCTACCTTAACGCTAAAAATAATGTCTTAAGTACAGACAACCATTAGGTCTGCTATCCGTTTATTTCTCTACTTCGACTCTAAGGTCCACTGCACCACAAATCAGTAATGGATTTTAAGCTAAACGTATGTAAAACATCATTATGTCTATGTCACCGATTTAAAATTATTTGATTCGTTTCCAGGGTAACCACCGGGAGCAACTGACGCTGCTGGCTAGCTTCTACAAGCTAACGAGACATCTACGGAACTTCCTCAACTTTAGAGTCGGCATGGGCTTCCTTGACAATATTATTGCTAAATGTAAGTATGGCTACTTTTGAAATAAAAATAAAGGACAGGAAGGTTTGGAAAAAAAAAACATGGTGCCATCAAAAGTCATCATCTGCCTAGCTTTTTCCCAACTATGTTGGGGTGGGCTTCCAGTCTAACCGGATGCAGCTGAATACCAGTATTTTACATGGAGCGACTGCCACGTCTGACCTAATCTGACCTCCACAACTCAGTTACTGGGTGATACGATACCCCTTGGTAACACTGGTTGACAGACCTTCGGGCTTCTGACTAACCGTAACGACTGCCAAAGATCCACGAATGAAAGCCGGGTCCAACAGCTTAACGTGGCATGTAAAGATGGTCACCCATCCACAGACCAACCGCGGCAAGCGTAGCTTAACCTGATCGATCGACCTGTGCGGCTGTTATTATTTAGCCACGGGCCCCTCTTTAAAAGATACAACTTATCTTCGCATAATGAAGCTAATCTTAATGCTGTTCATGTTGAGATATGACGCGTAATCTTGAGCCTAGTGGCATATAATTAATTGGGAATGCTAATAAAAATCGCCTGATATCTTTTAACCACGTTTGACCTAAATTCAGCAAAATGGCTACCCAGCAATCACTGGGCTGCTAGGACGTTTGTTACGCCACTTCTTCCCAGCTAAAGCACTAGGAAGTGGTGAACGGCGGGCGTTTCGGGGGACTGTCTTATGTAATGACAACGCACAGCCTAAACTGCTGGTTCTAGAAGCTTATAGATTTGCTCAAGAGTTCCATATAACGAAAGTGAGCACTGTCATAATCAGCCTATGAAGTTCCCACTGCTGGGACACAGGCCTCCTCTTGGTGAAAGGAGTGGAAGGCTTTTGAAAATGTAACCCTAAAGTGGTTAAATATAGGACAAAAGTTTGTATGGAAGTTTATCATTCTTGAAGTTACAAACGTGAAAATTGGCGTTTACGCTTCTCTTATGCAAAAGTTAGCTGTTTCATCGTTTTTAGGGTTCCGTACCCAAAGGGTAAAAACGGGACCCTATTACTAAGACTTCGCTCTGTCTGTTGTCGTGTCTACTTATCCCTAACAAATAATTTATAAGTAGACAGTACAATAAAATTTATTTATAAAAAAGATAAACCTACAACTACGCACTCCCACGCACTACGCGCTCCGACGCACAGTGGATAGGAAGTAGGCTTACGGGACGGCTCCGGGGAACGGGTGTCGACGTCAGTCGACGGCTCAGTTACCGTTCGAATTGGCTCGGCAGATCAGGCGTCGGTCGGGTCGAATTAGCGACACAGTCCGTCCGCACATAACACCTCAGCTCTCCGTTATTCTTAATACAGCATCATATTGTAGTCTTTGCTTAACAAGAATGTTTTCTTAGTTTTTCCTTTTAATCAGTCGTCATTTTTCAAAACCGTCCTTCCTCGAATTCCTTCGTTCTCTGTCTCGCTTTTCTTTTTCCTAGCCATCTCCGTCTCACCTGCCAGTTTTGTCAGCCAAGACGTATATAACCTCCTTGTGAATGCCGAGAGTGCGTTTAAGAATATTATAATTATAATTTAGAATTTCGTTATTTAGTAGACAGAGCAATTAAGTATAAAAACCAAATTTAGATTATCCAAAACGATATAAAATGATTTTTAGAAAATACAATCCTACTGCAACCTTCTTTGAATAGACTGCATAGGAAATTAGAAGAATAAGTAGACATCAGATTGACGCGTTTGACTTAAATGTCATAACAAGAATATTATTGTATAAAATGATGGAAAATTATAATTTATAATCAGGTACCTAATTCTTTAGAGAAGATTCGTTTAAGAGTGATTCGCAGAGTGCTAACACAGAAACTACTCGAGTTCTATATTTTGTGTAACAGCCAAAGTGCGAAATATAATATTTAGTAAGAAAATCATAAAAGGATACAAAATCATAAATATGATGAGAATGAATGAAAATGAAGCGTAAGTACAGTATCAGTAATATACAGATACTATATTTCCCCAACGACCCCGAGAAAATTTTTGGTCTAGAACAAAAATTTTGTAAGGTTAAAGAAAAACAACATTCACAAAACTTACATACTTCATTCAATCACACTATCATCTTACGAAGTTAGGTCAGGTAGGATTCACATTCGATGATCACAACTCGACCTGATAAATAAATAACAGTAGGCTTATTTTCGGAGTTGTTAACCGCTCTCGTCAAAAACCATTAAATCAGATGAAAAATATAAAGAACTCCAATGAACTTTAGAGTTGATAATTAACAAGGGCTTATTTTTATGGAGTTGTTAGCCGCTCCAATCAACGTTAGAGTTGATAGTTAACAAGGGCTTATTTTTATGGAGTTGTTAGCCGCTCCAATCAACGTTAGAGTTGATAGTTAACAAGGGCTTATTTTTATGGAGTTGTTAGCCGCTCCAATCAACATTAGAGTTGATAGTTAACAAGGGCTTATTTTAATGGAGTTGTTAGCCGCTCCAATCAACGTTAGAGTTGATAACAAATTAGTTATACTAATTTGAAGAGTTAGTAAGAAGATTAGGTAATTTGTACCTAAAAGCACTTCTTAGAGTTATCTGTTAAGAACAGATATAAAAGAGAGATTAAAATAAATCTTCAATAATGGTTTAAAAACTAATTGAATGAATCTAAATAGAAAAATAAATAAAAAAAAACTAAATAGAGTTTTAATAGGCCGAAGAGAACTCTTTAGTTAGAAGAAAGAAAGAAGAAAGATATGAATCATGAGTGAAATACGAAGGATGAATTTATTTACATAATTATATAAATTATATTTTAAAATCTTTAATGTGCCATTTAGCTTGGTGGCCATTAGGATCCTCTAATATATAAACTATTAGCAAAAAAAAAAAAGGTTAAGGGTTAAAAAGGGAGGTAAATGAGAGGGTTTATTAAATATAGTAAAGGGTTAAAGAGTGTTAAAGAGGACTCAAGAGGGTCAAAGTGTAAAAGAGGTAAAAAGAGACAAATAGGGAAGAGGGCCGAAGAGATAGAAACAAAATAAGAGAATTAAAAATTCAAGAGGAGGACACGGAGGGTCTAATTATGTCTGTGTCAAAGTACAACAGTGTTCAAGAGAGTAAATTAGTTATAAGAAGGAGGACAAGTAAGTAATAGAAAGAGTAAGATCACTTCTTAAAGAAATTAAAAAGTTATAGCGAGGTTAAAGAGAGGATAATTTAAAATTAGTAAAGAGGGAGTTTAATCCTATCTAGGACCTAATTAGAACTAAAAGTTGGGCGCCAAACTGTCGTGTCTACTTATCCCTAACAAATAATTTATAAGTAGACAGTACAATAAAATTTATTTATAAAAAAGATAAACCTACAACTACGCACTCCCACGCACTACGCGCTCCGACGCACAGTGGATAGGAAGTAGGCTTACGGGACGGCTCCGGGGAACGGGTGTCGACGTCAGTCGACGGCTCAGTTACCGTTCGAATTGGCTCGGCAGATCAGGCGTCGGTCGGGTCGAATTAGCGACACAGTCCGTCCGCACATAACACCTCAGCTCTCCGTTATTCTTAATACAGCATCATATTGTAGTCTTTGCTTAACAAGAATGTTTTCTTAGTTTTTCCTTTTAATCAGTCGTCATTTTTCAAAACCGTCCTTCCTCGAATTCCTTCGTTCTCTGTCTCGCTTTTCTTTTTCCTAGCCATCTCCGTCTCACCTGCCAGTTTTGTCAGCCAAGACGTATATAACCTCCTTGTGAATGCCGAGAGTGCGTTTAAGAATATTATAATTATAATTTAGAATTTCGTTATTTAGTAGACAGAGCAATTAAGTATAAAAACCAAATTTAGATTATCCAAAACGATATAAAATAATTTTTAGAAAATACAATCCTACTGCAACCTTCTTTGAATAGACTGCATAGGAAATTAGAAGAATAAGTAGACATCAGATTGACGCGTTTGACTTAAATGTCATAACAAGAATATTATTGTATAAAATGATGGAAAATTATAATTTATAATCAGGTACCTAATTCTTTAGAGAAGATTCGTTTAAGAGTGATTCGCAGAGTGCTAACACAGAAACTACTCGAGTTCTATATTTTGTGTAACAGCCAAAGTGCGAAATATAATATTTAGTAAGAAAATCATAAAAGGATACAAAATCATAAATATGATGAGAATGAATGAAAATGAAGCGTAAGTACAGTATCAGTAATATACAGATACTATACTGTCACCAGGATGTATCTCATGAAACGTGATAGCTAGATGTATTGATGATGTATTTCTGTTGCCGCTTTAACAGCAAATACTAAAAATAAAATAAAATAAATATTTAAGGGGGGCTCCCGTGTAACGTGTTTTTTTCGGCGTTTTTGCCTTGTGGTACGGAACCCTTCGTGTGCGAGTCCGACTCGCACTTGGCCAGTTTTTTGATAACTCATCCCCTAGGGGTCCTGAAAAGTAGAAGTTGCTGATGGGAAATCCCATCGACCACACGGCTTGTAAACTGCTTAAACCAACTCGGCCATATTGCAGTCCTCTGCTGGATATCCGCCGCTCCGCCTTCCGCATCCAGTCGGTCCTAGCGGATTTTTTAATATAAAAACTTCTGTGTATTGTATTTTATTAACCAAATATTTTGTATCTTACAGACATTGCCATCACAGTCGGTTTCTATGCGGTATCAAGGCCCTTCTTCGCAATTAACCACAACCTGCTTACCACGGGAACAGAAAATGATAGATTTAAGGTACAATATAAATGTGTATTAACAGTTAATCTTGTATTAATGGTTGTGGTTGACCAATGAAATTTTACTGCAGATTTTTGGTTGATCCTAGTATCCGTAATTCTCCTCTCTATTGTGGTATTGAAACAACTGGAAACCTGAAAAGGGAATACCATACTCATCATTTTTGGTAACTTTTACTATGGGGCCAACCCGGGGATTCTTCGCTTTTTATTTATTTTTGTTTTTATTCTTTGAAGCTCGTCTAGGGAAGTACAGTCAACAAAAGAGATAAGTATGCAGGATCGTCGGATATAGTTGAAGTATAGTAAAAAACCGATGGATGTTCTCGAATAAACTTTAATTTTATTATTAGAAAACAAACAGCTCATTTATCAAATTAAATTTCAGTCGATAACATCCATCGGTTTCTTACTAAACTTCAACTATATCTGACGATCCTGCAAACCTATCTCTTTTGTTGACTGCACTTAAACCATCCCTGTTTTTGCCGCCAAGCAGCATTCATGTGTACCCGTTTGAGAGACATAAATGCCCTACAATGACAGACTCATGAGACATTCTTTTTCTTACAGCACTACTACACATACGGCCGTATGTTAGTCAAAATGGCGGAAGGTATCGGCCGCCTCGTCTTATCAGGTCGCGAACTGAGCAAGCTGGCCGGTCTGACGTCACGCGTGACGCAACTGCGCACCGTGCTCGATGACATCAACAAAGGCAACTACACCCGGACCATGGTCGAGAGGAACACGCAGAATGGAGGCGGTGAGTTTTTTTTAAACAATCGTTAGGCTCGTGTTTGATTTATAACCAGTTTCTCACCTGGACGCCATCATCTGTCAAGTCCTTCCTTAGCTATGTTGGGGTCGGCTTCCAGCCTACCTAACAATATTTTACATAGAGCGACTGCCTATCTGACCTCCACAACCCAGTTACTGGGTAATACGATACCCCTTGGTAAAACTGGTTGTCAGATTTTCGGGCTTCTGACGACCCGTAGCGACTGTCAAGGTTCCACGAATGACAGCCGAGACCAACGGCTTAACGTGCTTTCTGAGGCACGGAGTCCTCGAAGGGTCCTTTCAATGAGATTTTGAAGGGGGTTCATCTATCCATGATAGCATTTATTAAAAATAGTGACTAATGTATTTTTGATATTACGAAACTCATGAAAGTATGACATCCGAAACGTGGGATTAGAACGTTCTTCATGAAAATGTGACACCCAAACCGTGTTATTTTGAATAAATTCTCATTCTTTCTTTAGCGGAGATCCCAGCCCTGTTAGCGCCGGGCGCGGGAAAAATAATCTACCAGGACAAGATCATCCGCTTCGACAAGGTGCCGCTCGTGACTCCCAACGGTGATGTCCTCATCAAGGAGCTAACCTTTGAAGTGCGGTTAGTATTACACATTACACGCAACCTAAGGGCTAACTCCTCCCTAATTTTGGTCCTGTAGCGGTATCTACAACGCCACATGCGAACAACCCGTCATACTGACGTCACGAAAAATCCTGCATCGCGCAAGCAGAGTTTACCGCGCAACTAGCATAGATACAACGGCCCGACATGAATCATCGGGCAGTTGCCTGCCAGACACAACACCCGTCTGGTCGAGGATCCTCCCTTGTCTATGGTGGTTGAGGGAACTTTACACCCTGTTCCTCATACCTCTATAGTCCCATTACTACCAAAATTTGCCCCACAGGACCAACACATTTTTAGATCAGTGATTTTGCAAAACTATTAACACACTGGACAATGGATTATGATGCAGTTTCCACCATCATTTAGAGAATTGATTCCGGCATGTTTATGTTTAAAAATCCATACTATAATATTATAAATGCGAAAGTGTGTCTGTCTGTCTGTCTGTTACCTCTTCACGCTTAAACCGCTGAACCGATTTAGATGAAATTTGGTATAGATATAGTTTGAGTCCTGGGAAAGGACATAGGATAGTTTTTATCCCGATATTCTTACGGGATCGACACTTATGCGGGTGAAACCACGAGGCGCTGCTAGTACATTAATATTACTTACATAACTTGCATTAATATTGAAATCTTGATGTTTTGTCAAGTTGTAAA
Source organism: Oligia latruncula (assembly GCA_948474745.1). Classification (NCBI taxonomy): domain Eukaryota; kingdom Metazoa; phylum Arthropoda; class Insecta; order Lepidoptera; family Noctuidae; genus Oligia; species Oligia latruncula. Next base: position 17,128,289 of record OX419686.1, read on the forward strand.
AACTGGGCGAAGCAGGGGTGAATAGGAATTTTTAAATAAGTTAATGATACTGCAAAAATGTTCACTGCAATGGTTTGAAAGAAAAGTGAAAAAAAAAAAAAATTATACACATGTACAAAATATTCGTAAATGAAATTCTTACTATAATTTTTAATCGAACTGAAAACAAAACAAAAATTTTATGTTATTTTCTTTAGTCCTCTTCATTATTTGTTATTTTGTTACTAATCTTCGTATATTTTCTTCTAGCTCCGGTATAAACGTGCTGGTATGTGGTCCTAACGGCTGCGGCAAATCGTCCATGTTCCGTCAGTTGGGCGAGCTGTGGCCGATCTTTGGAGGCACCCTCACCAAGCCGCCTAAAGGAAAGCTCTTCTACGTGCCTCAGAGGCCTTACATGACACTGGGAACGTTAAGAGATCAGGTTAGTTACTAACCAAAGAAATATCAGCACACCTGCATTAAGGTCATAGCACACGTATCAAATCTGAAAGGGATCGGCACCGTATCGCCTTTCGCCTTGCCGTCAAACAGGCGTCAACCTAACGTAAGCACGTAACCAAAGCGGATCAGAAGCTCCGATACGTCGACTCGGCTACGGCTAGGCGATGCCGCTGGGTGATGGTGCAGCAGGCAGGCCGGGGGGGGGAGGGGCAAGGGGGGGACGAGCCGTGACGCACCGCGTTCGTGAGCTTGTCCCGAGGCGATTACGTTACGATTCCGATTAGTATGCGTTGCATTAGGAAGTTTCATACAAATAATACTGAACGGGTCGAGTTGATACGGTGCCGATCCCTTTCCTGTTTGATACGTGTGCTATGACCTTTAGCAGAAGTAGACACAAGTGTATAGCACCTGGCTCCACATTTCGCCAGTTATGTTCTAAACTCATGTAATAAAGGGCGAGTCTAATCCTATCAAACGTGCACAAATCCACCTTGGTACTGAGAAATTCCAAATATAAATCAAACTCCAATGAATTATAAAAGCTACTAATGGGTGACATGACGCATAACGTAGATCTTAAAAGATGGGTTCGGAAACATTCGTGTTGATTCGTGGTAGTCCGACACGCTTAAACAGTTAGAAGAATTAAAACTGACTGGAGAGTTATTCAGAATCGACTCACACGACAGAACCATTTGTTTAAACTTTCTGTTTCATTCTTAAGTAATTTTTTTCGCAGATAATCTACCCTCAAACTCGCGACGAGATGAACCGCCGCGGTCGCAAAGACGAGCAACTGTACCGTTACCTGGAGATAGTGCAACTGTCGTACCTCACCAACCGCGACGGAGCATTGGACGCAGTTGAGGACTGGATGGACGTCCTGTCCGGCGGAGAGAAGCAGAGGATAGCTGTAAGTTATCAATAGTTATAACAATGTGCTTGTGCAACTGTCGAACCTGCCAACCAGTGAGAAAATTTCAGAACTGGCAACACTCGGTACAAAGTTGACCGACGACTTGCGTGGTGAAGTCAGGTGAAGGTTGCAGAAATTGAGATCCACAGGACTGATTGTTGTGACAGACCTATGTCCAGCAGTGGACATCTTTTTGCTGAAATAATGATAATAATGTTTTGGCCTCCCACAAGGTGGTCCGACGACCTTGTGAAGGCCGCAGGAACCCGTTGGATGCGAGAAGCACAGAACCGGTCGAAGTGGAGGTGCTTGGGGGAGGGAGGCCTATGTCCAGCAGTGGACATCTTTTTGCTGAAATAATGATAATAATGTTTTGACACTTCACTAAAATCTTCATTACTTCTTTACAAAAAATATAATATTATAACTCGAAAGATTTCATAATGTAGATGGCGCGTCTGTTCTACCACGAGCCTCAGTTCGCTATCCTGGATGAGTGTACGAGCGCCGTGTCAGTAGACGTCGAGGGACAGATGTACCAGTACTGCAGAGAGGTAAGCGTCTGAATCCCTCCATTATTATGGTTTTGTAGCAATATTTGAAAGATAGTAAAGACGAGAGTGGAATATTAGGGAGGAGCCCGATTATTTGATATTGATGTTGACATGTATAATTATCTAAGTGCGCACGCCACCTAATATTTACTGTTCGGTCTAAGTTTCTTAACTTCATTTGTAACAAAACTACACTTTGGACTAGCTTAATTATTGGTCACACCTGTCGCCACAATTTTATAGACAAAGGAAGCCATTTTGTAGAGACTATTTCGAGATGATAAATATGGCTAGAAAGGGTCATCATCTGCCTAGCCTTTTCCCAACTAGGTTGGGGTCGGCTTCCAGTCTAACCGGATGCAGCTGAATACCATTATTTAACATGGAGCGACTGCCTATCTGACCTCCACAACCCAATTACTAGGTAATACGATACCCCTTGGTAAGACTGGTTGTCAGACTTTCGGGCTTCTGACGACCCGTAACGACTGTCAAAGATCTACGAATGACAGCCGGGACCAACGGCTTTCCGAGGCACGAAGGGGTCATGGGCAAACGTAGCTTAACCTGATCGATCGACCTGTGCGGCTGTTATTATTTAGCCACGAAAGCCTTATTATACACAAAAAACTATTTAAGCAATAATTAACCACCCTTTTCCTACAGGTCGGTATATCCCTCTTCACGGTATCCCACCGCAAGTCCCTATGGAAGCATCACGACCACTACCTACAAATGGACGGCAGAGGTGGCTTCGTCTTCGGAGAAATCGACAATGAAACACTGGAGTTCGGATCGTGATCAATCAAATTGTAAACGTAAATCTTAAGACAGCTAGCGTGTAACGCTTTCGAAGAGCTAATGCATACAGAACTTTGATATGGAAACAAGAATAGTTACAAGCACCGAAATAATAAAGATTTGTAAACTATTGAAACATGTTGAATAGACTATTTATTATTATTATTTATTTTGCACTGAAACGACGAATCAGGACAGACCTTAGGTCTTATCAATAAAAGTATTTTTTCCAGACAACGATTGGATGGAAAAACTAATACGATAAATTCTAAAGGAAACAATCAAACAGAAACGGTAAGTACCTTTTTTATGTAATTGTAGGGTATGCATATACAACATTATTTTTAATATATGCGAAACCCGAAACACGTGTCTAGTATTTTTATGTAAAGAATCTATGTACAAAATTTCAAAACTGTATCATGAAAAATCACAAAGTTATAAGCTTGTTAAAGTTACCTGTTTGTCCGTACAAAAACATGCTCACCCGCGCCGCGCCGTCTTGCGCTCATTGATAATAGTACCTAGGTACCTAACCGTTCGGCGCGGAGATTGGATAACCTACGTATTGTCGCTCGGTGTCCAACTTTTAACCTTTTATAAATATTTTTGGGACAAAATATAACATGGGGTAAAAATTATTGGAATCGATTCAGTTACTTACTCTGAACAAACTATATTCAGGTTTCGCATATAGGTACTAAAATAACGTTGTATATTTTTTATTTTTTTGTCTCCTATTGAAGCTATGACAATAGCATATATCGATAGATTTTTGGCTGTTCCCGCCAGGCAGTTGTGACACCATTTTGATGTTTTTTTAGCAACTGTCAACTTACCTTTACGCCTGATTTTTTTATGACGGATATGGTATTCCTAAATGTAGTTTATCTATAGTGCAAACTAGCTGTTCCCCGCGGTGTCAAACGCTGCGCGGCTCCTAATGATCGTAGCGTGATGTTATATAGCCTATAGCCTTCCTCGATAAATGGACTATCCAACACAAAAATAATTTTTCAATTCGAACCAGCAGTTCCTGAGATTAGCGCGTTCAAACAAACAAACTCTTCAGCTTTATAATATTATATTAAGTATAGATGATTCGATAGTTTATGAACACTCAATATGGAAGAATTGTGCTTGAATAGATAACTTTGTTGAATCAACAGCTATTAAGAGTTTATCTAAGGACCTCCGAAACCGGATATTAGTTGTCCCCTTTTCGAATGTAGATAGGCCAAACAACGCTTTGTGTGCATTAGTCCTCATAGATAATAGAGTTTACGAAAGTAAGAATATATCTTGTAAAAAGCTGTGGTTGATGTGAAAACTATATCCTGAGTAATAAGTCTATAGTCTTTAGCTATAGCTTCATATTTATACAATTTGGCTCGAAAGTCCAGCGCACGTATGCGACAGATAAACATTATACTGGTACTATGCGATCAAATTAAGTAATGGAATAATTATGCTTTTGTTTAATAGTACGTTAATAGGTGACAACCAACGCCACATGCTAATAAACTAGTAGTCTCCTGCGGTTTTATCCAAGAAATAATATTTCTTGTACCTACTTGGATAAAAATTATCCTATAAGTAAACAGAATAAAGAATCTGTGTGCCAAATTTTATCCAAATCGTTCAGCCAGTCAGTTCAGTACAGTTGGCTGCGTGATTGAGTAACGAACTTACAAACATTGTTAGAATATTTTACTTTAATATTAATTGGATGTGATGTATAACTTATCCGTGTGTCAGTTATTATTATGGTATGTATGACCCTTAGGACCAATTTCTCGAACGAAACATATCGTAAAATTAATGTGACAAATTGGTAAGCACGCGCAAACTGCTCAAAAAATATCGAAAAATATCGCGGTTTGTTCTTTTTTGATCGTATAGTGTGCATAAAATAAATTCTCACAGTTAAGAACATTCTGTAATAATAATTCGTAAAAGAAATATGTTTTGAGCAATATCTAAATATCAGTAATGTAGTGACATTTCTCAATATTTAAAATTGTATGGGAATCAATTACATGACCTAAAGCGCGGTCACTGTCGCACTGCATAGAAAAGAAAGAGAAGCGTGATGACACAAGGCTGGTAAATTATTGCAAAATATGAAGCACTTATTTAATTACAAAAAATCTATTGTTTGGACAAAAAAATTAAAACACTAGTATGTTGCTTGTAGAATAATCTGACAAAAAAATCATAATTATTGTATGTTTTTTATTGTAAAAAAAAATTTTTTAGAGGTATCTTCATGATTTTGGTCTATCGTATCAAATTAGTTGTATTATGTTTTCAACACACTATCTACCTAGCATATATCCTGAAGAATATCATAATATTTTTCTGATTTTGTTTACTGTAGTCGATCAAATACTTTTATTGTTTCTAAAATTTGCGTTTTTTGTGTTTAGGTCCTGTAAGTCCCTTAAGTAGGTAATGTGTGTGCACTGTGCATATAATTTAATTTATTGTTTAAAAATAAAATAGAAAATGTAATTATTTAAAAGGTTTAGAGATGTGGCTTGATATATAAGTGTTAAATTAAAATATTGTACTCGTCTGTGGCTAAATGATTAATTATTTGATGTTTAAATGTTTTTAATTTGCGTTTACGCTATAATACTGAAATAAGTCTTATACTAAAACTTATATTAAATAGCATAATTTTAACACCAGACTAATTTTAATAACAAATCAGAATAAAAATATTTTGTTAAACATTTAGGACTATTATTTTATTGCCCTAGATGACAATCTTTTTATAACAACCTAGATATTTATTAATATTTTTCTTTATTTTTGATCTACATGCACAGTTCATAAATCCATTTATGATGTTAAATAATATACAGTATAATATCTAGACAGCAAAACAAGTTACCATTCTAAGGAATGTTATAAAATGTAAGAAAAATATTTTATTAATTTTGATAGGTAATTCTATATAATTATATAGACACACTTATTTATTATTTATACGTTTTGTGATAGTTTACAAAACACGATGACACAATAAAGTTTTAAATAAAAGATGATAGAATTATCTTGCACTATAATCATAATTAATTTTACACGAACAAACTGTTTTCTAAGATTTTAGGGAATAAATCTATGCTATAAATAATCTGTAATTAATATATAATAAATAAAATGTAAAATGATCAAGAATTTGTAAAATGTTGAGCATTTTATGTCTAAGCCCAATATAAGGCCCGTATCATACTTGCGTTTTGTAGGCGTACGCAGCTTTTTGTCTCCGCCTCCGGAATCCTTCAACAATTGAATTCATGATTGTAACACCAAAACGCGGCTCTCACGCACTAGACACGCCCGCAAAACGCCAGTGTGATAAAGACCTTACTGGTCACACATAGAACAAAAGTGACAATGAAATGGCCTTGATACTAACAATAGTTATTTGTCTTCTATCAACACGTAATCAACGAATATTGCATAAAATTAACAAGGCCATCACATTGCGCCTTCGTTTTACTTGAGGCCATGGCCTATTACTTGTGTAATTTACTGTGAAAATGTTCTTTGATGTGACACTGCTGTGATAGATGTTAAGTTTTGTTGTTCTTATCGTGTTGGTGGGTGCTGGGTCAATAAAGAGGGTTCAGGAATATATTCTTTTGGTTTTAATTCATTGTAAAAAAAAAACAGCCGCACAGGTCTATGCCCCCGTAAAAGGTTTTTTGTGTATAATAATATGGCCAGAAAGAGGAGAGGCTTGTGGCTAAGTAAAGGCTAGGCAGATGATGATGGTTTTTATTCATTGTTTTTCCATGTCCAGAACGCTCGAACAGACGCGACGTAGCCGCGCGAGCCACGCACTTGCAGAGTCTAAAAATGCTTGGGTTGATTTGCGCGCATTTTTCTTTAGCATAACGCCTGTAGCCTCGTTAGTCTATTTGGTCAAACTAGCTGGACTCGACATAATATATTAAAATTCTTATAACCGTCTTAGCAGCTTCTTTGGACTGAAATGTACAGCGTGATCAGCTGTTCTGAGACTAATTATTACAAATTGATTATATATGTAAGGCTTATTTATTTATATGTATACTAGCAGCGCCCCACGGTTTCACCCACATAAGTTTCGATCCCGTGGGAATATCGGGATAAAAACTATCCTGTGTCCTTCCCCGGGATGCAATCTATCTCTCTGCCAAATTTTATCGAAATCCGTTCAGTGGTTATTAGGCGTGAAAAGGTAACGTATGTACAGACAGAGTTATATTCGAATTTATAATAATAATACACCACAAAAATACTTAACAATAAAAAATACATCAAAAAAACAAAATATATACTTACAATTAACGGCCTTAGGGCTTGTACATACACAAAACTGCGAATCGGTGCGATGCGAATTCGCAACGCAGAAAACTGCAACACGAATCCCTTATCGCTTTCTGCGATCTCTTCCAGGCAACCTTGGAATGGATAGGTAAGGCTGACTTGATATGGTTCGACCGTTCGACTCCTACGACTATAAATTATATTTTCTAATTCTTTTTGTTTTATTCTAATTCAACTATCCTATCGCAGCAGTGAATAAGGGTTCTTGACAAGAATTAAGTTGTCCATACAGGTCGTTTTTCCTCTCAATGATTCTGATGGCGGTTGCAGAGCAACCACATATTGTAGCTAATTTGCTTATATCTACAAGGAATCAAAAGTTCAAATGCGTAGGTCTGTAAGTAAACTTAGTTATTTTTACCAAATGAGTCATTCATTTGGTAATAATAATTTAACAGTGACTAACAGGATTTAAAAATGATAACTTGATTTTTACTTTGAAAGGCATCTTAAAACTACGTAAGAATAATTTAATTACGACGCCAATTTAAATTTACCGCTGAATTAATAATCAGCATGAGCAAGCGTTGCATGACGTCATGTGACGTTTACCTTTTTAGTCGTTCGTCGTTCGTATTGTTTAGCCCCGAGCACACTGCGTCATTATTTTACATCCTGATAACATCAACTCTGTTTAATAAATAGAAATTACACTATACGCAATTAAATATGATGATTGTATGTTTATTTATCTCAGGGCGTTTGTCGTATCAGTTAAAGTAACATTTTATAGTGTAAAATGATTAGACTTTGCATAAACAAAGACATGAAACAAAACGCATTATAGTAAGCGCTTCGCATCAGCTGTTGTAAAAAAAAATTAACGGGATATCGCGAATGAAAACTGGTCACACCGACGGCCACATCAAAAAACTGGGGGTCTGGCGTGACCCTGTTATTTCTATCCTGCAATAAAATAGCTGTGTAATTTAAGATAGTTCGTGTGTGCTTCGAACAGTGTTTTATAGCAAATTCTAGTGTAATTTATGAAGAAATTATGGAACGCGCGACGGGAACAGAGGTATACGGGTGTGGCTCGCCCCAAACCTCGGACATAACGCTGAATATACAAACTACTACGGGTGGTAATTTCACTATCAGTTTGAACCCGAAAAATACAGTGGAGCACCTCAAGAAGTTGGTTTCGAAGAAACTTAAGGTGTCTAAGGATAGAATATGCTTGCTGCATCGCGAAAGGTGAGCGTTTTATGTCGAGACGCCAAGCTTCTATTGTCAAACATATCACGGAAATATGTCGATACGATGACGCATCAGTGTTATTTGACTCGCGTATTGAAGTTGAGTTTTGTGTTCGCAGACAACTGAGGGACGGCACGCTGGAAGAGAACGGTCTGCTGGACGGATCACGGGTGATCCTCCTGCCGAGCGTGGAGACTGGTTTGCTGGTGAGTCTCGTGCGTCACGCCGTGCTGTGTCGAAACCCCCCCAAGTACCTCCTGATAATCACGTGTTTCACAACTATGACAAACTAATCAATACACATTAATTTATCTCTAATACTATTGTTGTCTATTGACTAATTAATTATTTCATTAATATTATCATTCTGTCCTTTGCAGAGCCATAGGCCCGAAAATTCTGTGATGCAAGCATTAGAATCCCTAAACGACACTCAGGTTAATGACTTTTTAAGTGGTAAATCTCCACTGAATTTGACAATGAGGTTAGGTGACCATATGATGCTGATCCAACTGCAGCTGTCCACCCTTAACTCAAGTTCCAGTAGCTGCAGGTCCTTAAGAACATCCACACCAAGCAAGAGCTCTTCAACATCAATACGGACTACTAAATGTGACGCCAGGGAATCACCCAGCCCTCAGACAGCAACTCCGCCTACCTGTACACCTGTGCCCATGGACCACTCCTATATCAGCAGTGAACCTCCTAAACCAGAACCCGCAGCACCACAAGCACTACAGAAGCAAGAATTTGAAATGCTACAGAACTGTTTTGACTTGTACCGGTCAATAGCTGAAGAGAAATATGCCGACAAAGATACTTGTGATGACAAAGACGAGACAATGGACACAACAAATTGTACGGTCTCAGATCTCTCTGATGCATCTACAGAAAATGAACAGTCCCCTATAAAATCCTTGTCCAATCTAGTGTCTAGTCCACTAGATGCTGATACTGTTGCAGAAATCAGAGCAAGAGACCAAGCTAATCTCATTAACACTGTAAAAAACAACTTGAAAGATTTTTTAGCACAAAATAATATAGGTGAAGGTGAGGTCATAATACCTGAAAGAATTATCACCTGTGATAAGCAGTGCCCCTCAACATCCTCGCACACCACAGACAGCTCACTCAGTGATGACAGTGACAACTTTACAGACCAAAGTTCATTCCTTGCTGAAAGTACTATAGATGAATATCCCATGGAAAATCTCTTCAACAGTGCAGTTGACAAAGGATTGTTTGAAGACCAAGATGAATCTATGATGGATAGGGAAATATCAAATTTGGCTACTACTAGTCATGGCAGTCAGGAAGCTAACTCGGGAACACTACCTTCTTTCCAAAGTATAAACGAGCCTTTGAAAAACAAGCGATTCCAATATTTACTGCACAAGACCTCCAAATTTAAACATCCTATAGGTCAGAATAAGCAGAAGGCGTTTATGCAATCTGTTGTAAACAAACATAAGAAAAGGATGCAGAGTCGACAAGACACTAACTTATCACAGCCCTCCACCTCTAGAACTGAGCCTTATATAACAAATTCTAGAAAACTCATTCTGCAGCCCAGCAATGGCAGTGGACAGGCTGAAGACACTGCCACACCATCCACATCTAAACAGGTTATATTTAAAGCTCCCGATGCTCCAAAGAAGCCTCAAAGATCATCACCACCTCCTCCTGTGGACACCAAAGCTCTCATTGAAGCTTCAAAGAATTTAACACAGAAACTAAAGAAGTTGTCTAAAGAGGTTCTGACTAATAAGATTGAGTTAAGGGGGGCCGAGGAGATGACGCTGTGCCGGAAGATTGGTCCCGGAGCTGTGATAGAGTCCATGAAGCATCATGGCAAAGGAATTTATTCTGGGACATTTTCAGGCACACTGAACCCTGCCCTACAAGACAGGTGAGAGTTTATCACTTTTATTCTTACTTTCTTTTGTAATTTCAAACAAAGAAGATGTTCAGAAAGATAATAAAAGCCTATAGAATGTGTGTCAGTACATATTTGCACATGTGCCGACACATTTTTTTTTATCAAAGATGGCGGCGATATTTCATGGTAATTTGAAAGTAGAAATGTTAGGAACTTTATTTGATGCATGTTTCATAAAATAAACATAAGATTTCTCCCCATGGAGATTACAAATAAGTTATGATTAAAAAAAACGTTGTGTAACGTGTACTTATGTGAAAACTGTTTACTGTTGTTAAGTTATCTCCATGTCCTATTACTTAGCCTGTTATTTATATTTATGTTTCAGATATGGCCGACCAAAGCGAGATATATCCACAATCATTCATATATTGAATGATTTGTTATGTGCTGCACCACCAATGGCCATTGCACAGGTATTTATTTGCATAAAACTAGTTATTTTTTAGGGTTACAGATTACGCACAATGGTCCACTGAAGGACTAAGTGCGGAAACTAAACCCATAACATAGAAAATAGGGTTACAGATACCATAATCAGCCTATAATGTTCCCACTGTTGGGACTCAGGCCTCTCAGTGAGAGGGAGTGGGCCGTAATCCACCACGCGGGCCCAGTGCGGATTGGTAGATGTCACATGTCTTCGAATTTTTGGTTCTAGGACATCCCAGTTTCCTCACGATGTTTTCCTTCACCGTTTTGAGAGCAGTGGTGATGAAATAATTTACACAAAGTAAAGCGCCTGTCTGGGTTCGAACCTACGACCTACAACTCGTAAGTCGCGGCCGTTACCACTTGGCCACCACTGCTCTCAGGGTTACAGATAACTGATACTAATAGAAAACCCATTGTTATTTGTTACTTATCTTTTACACGTTTTTATCTTGTCTACACTAGTGTTATCGCTAGTCACGCTTTCTACACATTCTGAATAACAGTTGAACATTACAGAAGGACACGGGCCACACATGCTCTACAAGCACGGAGTGCGAGTGCCCGGGCTGCAACCGGCCGTGCACGTACGGACTGTGCGACGGCCACGTGCCCTCCACGTCGGCCGCGCCCAGCAAGCGCTGCACCTGCGAACCTAAAGACTGCCAGTGCCGCCGCCTCGAGCCCAAGCCTTGCTCCGCGTGCGTCAACAACGCCGCCGGTGAGATGTGCAAGAAATGTGATACAGCCAAGACTTTAGCCCTGGAGAACTCAAAAACTAAATGCAAACTAGAGCAACTGAGGCTTGTGATGCAACAGAAGAAACAGAGGCGTGAAGCACGGAAACTAAAGACTTTGCCTTATACCAACTCGCCCTCGAAGGTGATATCGTCGCCCGAGCAGGCAGCCGGCTTACAGGAAGAAATAGAAACACTTGCCTAACACTCAGTTACATCCCGCGTAAATTATTAACTCGCGCTTATAGATTTGTAACGGTACTCCGCCATCTTGTCTTGCTTTTGTATGGAAATTACAAATTATTTCAGTTATCTCATTAAAGGTATCATATAATTTCTGCACAGGATGTATTCCAACTGCTGACATTGGCGACTTGATAACTTACAAATTGTTACACTGTGGTATCTTTGAGTAGTCAGTGTTGGCCGTGCATACCTAAAGCTTTGTTAGTGCGTGTTGACAATAGTGTTTGCAGATTTGTGTAACGCGTGTGCATTTCAAATGTGAACAAACGTTTTCAAAATACATATACAGAATGTGAATTTATGCAAATAGTATATTGTCTTACGGGTGACTCTCGAATGGGTTGCGAAATATTCATTCTTTACACGCGCTACTGTGTTCTGGTCAAAAAAAAAATTCTTTTCAGAAAGTTTCACTAGCAAAGCTTGAGTATGTACGCCGACGCAAAAGCATGAGGCGAGTGCGGATAATATTATTCTAAATTACCATTTTAACTAAGTTTGGATAATAGTATACCCAATAACTTTAAGTGCTATTATACGCATGTACAAATGATAAAGATTGATTAGCAAAATCACTAGTTCGTAGCTAAAGTAACCAGTTTAGGTCCACAACACACTTGCCTGGATCGGCTTCAAATTGATTTTTGTTGTTATATTTTAGATTATATTTTATCGGTTCGAAGTTTTAGACACTTGTGTACCTAGATTATTTTTTTGAAAATCACTATTGATTGATATTCGACATTACGGGGTTTATTAGTAACTAACGCATTTTATTAATTCATCCTCAAAGAAAATTTGCTAAATTTAGGACAAGTGATCTTATATCCCACTTTTTTAGTTAATAATTGGCACTGTTATTCTTATAGTTATTTTTCTTTGTTTTCCTTTTCTCCTTTCACGGATATGTTGTTAAAAGTAATAAAAATGTTTTCTGGATTACACCTGTTTCGTTTAGTTTTGTTGTATTTTTTTTTTTATGTCATTTTTGGTTTACACGAACTATTATTTTATTATGTAAAGGATTCCAATCCATGTAAAATGCAATATTATGAGTATGAACGATCACGAGATATCGATCATAGACACACTAGGGCTAGCTTTGTACATACATATTATGAAAACTTTTAGTAGCAGTAAAGTGCTTTTTGAGTATAATTCATCAATCTATAAAAAAAAATTATCGTTAAATTGCCTAGACATAATTTAGGGGTTTATTGTGAAATATCTCTGTGAATACTAATTAGTACGTATAACTAGTGACCCACTGAACTAAACATTGGCAGGACGGAAATTCCTAGTATGTATTTAGAGAACGAAGATCAACATATTCTATATAAGTTAACATTGAAGATTGCCCAATTAACTTTTTCTTGTATGTGTATAATGATGATGTGAGACCAAGTGGCAGAGTTGATGTCCAAGGAAAACGCTAAGCTGTCAATTTCACTTGGCATATCTCACGTCTCGCAAAAAGACATCAAGACTGTAAGTTAAGAATTATAATGGGTAGTGATACTGACCTGTCTTCCAAAAGAAGTCCAGAATGAAATTATAACTTTTCCTCAACCCAATGATGGCAACGCACGCAAGAAACCAGGCCATTATTACAGTGTCTTCAAATGAACGAAAGCAATAATTAAATTCCTAACAAGCCGTCGGTACTATCTTACCCAGGCCAGGTTGTGGTCACGACTGAACAGCGACTTCTGTGCGACCGAAGTGTTGGAGAGGAATGCAAAGAAAGTGTCATGTGTTTCTTAGATTGTTCAAAATTCCTACACATATATTTTTATTTATTCAACTAAGGATTCTGGTACACCTTTATTCCATTGAACTCTGCACTGTACCTCATAGTATGTTACATTATGAAGCTAGTATTAAGGCCTGCGCAGACGACGGACTTTTGTCCGCGGACTTTTTTGTCCGCTAAAATAGATCGCTTACAACTGTATCGAGTAACGCAAACGATTAAAAGTACCGCGTACAAAGCGAACAATTTTAAGTCCGCGGACAAAAGTCCGTCGTCTGCGCAGGCCATTACTGTGATTACGTTGAGACTTGTTGCTGGAAACTTTTATTATGCTATGTTCCACATAAAGGCAATGTCATGGAGGTAAAGGCAATTTACCTTTGCTAGGGCTAGCTGTCTCGGAAGTTAGTGGGTAGATTCGCTCTTCAGTCGTGACAAAATCTTTCTTTCCAAAGTGCCTCTAACTGTAAGGTACATTGTACCTATTTAGTGTTGTGCCATACATGTATACTATTTAAGTTCCATAATTTAAATGTTTATGGCACTATTCCAAGTTCGAATGTTCTGTTCGATCTCTTACCAATCATGTTCCTAAGATCTCAATTTTTTCCGACAACTTGTAATGTTTTGGCGGCAAACTTATTCGGTCTATTGTTTTTGTAAATACGTTTTGTTACCGTTTAATTTAGTCGTGATGAGTTTTTGTTATAAGGTTTTGAGGGAAAAGCGTAAATTGTTTTTTTTGTCCTTGTATTTGCATGTCTAGTGAGGAGAATAAAGTTACATAACAAAAGTATTTCGTTGTTTTATAAACTATAAACCTCGTTTGCGAATGTCTGGGAAATAAAAATATTGTATTCTGATTGAAAAAGTGATGTAAATAAAAAATAATTTGATCCAAAACAATATAAATGAATTTATTCGAATAATAACTACTGATTCTGTGGTGTTATAATGAGGAACCTATAATAGTAACTTAATCACATATTATTTCTGATAAATTGGACGACAGAATCAATACGTGAATCTAATATTCGCGATCGAACAGTATAATAACAAAATATACATAATGTATTACAAACAATCCAACGCAAACTTAATAAACATAAGTTTTGTAAGTTATTCTTAACAAAGTTGGATACTAATCATTTATATCATAAATTACAATTACTGTCATTTCACTTATATTTTTAAGAAACTGATAATTAACAATAATAAGTTGAGTTAAACTGAGACAATGTCTACTTTCACATCCTTTGTTCAGTCTTTATATCTAGACAATGTTGCAGATTAGTTATTATTAACTTGCAGTTATCATTGACTTGAACCGAGTACTTGTCGTGTGGAATCTAAAGCTATCGTGTACAATATTAACAGTAAACTAATACAATATTGGTAGGTCGTTACTTCGTGTCTTACGGGCAATGAACGAAAACAAAACATGTATCCTGCTTAGGGTCTACAAAAACAAAGTCTGTACTTGTAAATTATTTTATTATAAAGTTCATTTATATAAATTAGCACATAACCCACACACGCGTAGCCACGCACACTACAACGGCGTCGTAGAGAGCGCTACGGACCGCGAAATAAAAACTGTGACCACAGCGCTGTCTGCGGCGCCGACTATTATGATTTTAGAAGAGCAATGTACTCATGCCGCCCATCTCGGCTTGCTCCTTGACGAAGATCTCGAAGTACTGGTAGATGATGGTGACGGCGAGCAGGATACCAGTTCCGGAGCCGATGGCGCCGAGGAAGTCGGCGAGAACCGACAGCGCTCCGATACACAGGCCTCCGAACGCGGCTGCCGTCGGGATGTATCGGTTGAGCTCGTGGATCATCGAGTTGTCTCGGTGACCGCGCATCACCATCTGTTGTTCTTTCAGTTGCTTGGCGACCTGCGAACGTAGGTTAGTGTAAGTACTTACAGCAACAAATCAATACTAATTTTCCTGTGATAATTTATTCAGCTGCAGTAAATAGGCTACACAAAGCAATCGAGTTGCGTGGACTATCGAAACTACTCGATCAAATATTGAATTACTGAAATAAAATGGTTGCGCTATTTCTACAGCACAATTTAGTAATACACTTTCACTAATTGGAAAGTTTCGTTTCGGCCGTTACTGCAGCCGTATCATAATGTTAAAGGCATTGATTAAGAAGTTCTAAAGTTCGTTCACCTCTACCAGTTTATGTTTAGCTTCACGACAGAATACAGTTTGAATATTATGTTTCTTTAAATGCTGAAACTGGTTTTGTGTATTGTAATGATGTACTGTCGTGTAAGCAAATAAAGGAATAATTTCTAGGTCAAGTAACTGAAATACCGAACATTTTAATAAAACATCTGACATGCTGCTTTAAAATCAAAATGCATCAGCAACTATACAATTCAACAAGCCTATTTTTATCAACTAAGCATAAATGTCATAGATACGCGGAAATTAAGGTGAATGGATAGTGGAAAACTGCGAAATTCAATTTTTCTTACGACCCCTCCCGCTCTGGGTGGAGCGGAAGGGAGTGTCAGACTATTACTGACTAAAACCCACTCGTGTTCCTTCCTTAGCCCTTTATGTTCCGGGCCAGCTGTAACCCTCAACTACCCATTCACCATAAAGATGCATTCTTTGATTTGTTTTTCATCAACCTGTGTTGTATTTTTTTGCGGTGTTTGTGTTTTCTTTTACAGAATTTTATCTATTTTCAATAACCCTTATTCTTTTCAGTCGTTACTTATGGTCCGTTATCTAAACCCATTCGTCGTCGTCTCGCTCGACTTATAATAACGTATGAACCTATTTACTGTATTACCTGGACAATAAACTATTTTCATTATACATCCCATAATTAAAGCGAACTTACATCCTTAGCCGAAGATCCGGAGACATCGATCCAGGTCTTGGAGAAGAATGCGCATGATCCGAGCATGAAGATGATGTACAGCACCGCATGCACGGGGTCGTGCGCTATGTGCGCGAGCGACTCGGGCGGACTGAAGTAGTAGCACAGGCCGCCCACTGGGTAGGCTCGGGCGGGGCCGCCGCCTCCCACGTCGGCCCACACGCCCAGTAAGTTCACCAGGAAGTTACCGCTGAATTTTACGGCTAACATCTGCGGAGTGAAGATATTTTGTAGTTTTAGAAAAATTAAACATATTCTTGCCAGGCTTTGCAAGATATTTTTCTCTATGTCTAGGGTCAGCGATTGTTTAATTAAGTAGTAACATAAATATAAGTGGCTGGTTAGCGCTGAATTGGTGGGCTTCATCATCTGCCTAGCCTTCTCCCAACTATGTTGGGGTCGGCTTCCAGTCTAACCGGATGCAGCTGAATACAAGTATTTTACATGGAGCGACTGCCTATCTGACCTTCACAACCCAGTTATTGGGTAATACGATACCCCTTGGTAAGACTGGTTGTCAGATTTTCGGGCTTCTGACTACCCATAACGACTGTCAAAGATCCACGAAAGACAGCCGGGACCAACGGCTTCACGTGCTTTCCGAGGCACGGAGGGGTCACGGTATGTAAAGGTCACGGGCTTCAAAGGTAAATAATTGTACAAAAGTAGGTATTTCATACAGAATAAAAAAAAAAACTTGAAACAACAGCAATCAATAATAATACATTTCGAAATTAGCTTCAGTCATTGAATTTTAAATGTCTCAAATGTTAATTATTTTTTATTATTAACCAAGTTGAAAGTAAAATGTTGATAAGCATACAAAAGTTACGTTTACAAACCTGTGAAATGACGTAGAGATTAGAAACGAGTGCAGATTGCAGAATGATAGGTATGTTTGAGGTGTAGAAGAGTTTGATTGGGTACGACGAGTACTGTCCGCGGTAGCGCGCCGACTTGATCGGTAGGTCCACACGGAAGCCCTGCGGAAGAACACATGTATTGTAGAAAGTCGAAAGGAAACATTTGGAGGGTCGTACTGGCTTTTTTTTTACTTTGGCAATTTAGCAGAAATGCATGTAGTAGTCGGCCGTAAACATGAAGCATAGAATTTTAGAAGAGCTCTTTGTTAGTCGTAATTTGTCCTCCATACTAATATTATAAATTCGAAAGTAACTCTGTCTGTCTGTTACCTTTTCACGCGTAAACCACTGAACGGATTTCGATAAAATTTGGCAGAGAGATAGATTGCATCCCGGGGAAGGACATAGGATAGTTTTTATCCAGATATTCCCACGGGATCGACACTTATGCGGGTGAAACCGCGGAGCGCTGCTAGTAATTATATACGCCCGAATACTGTGACAGCTACCAACCCGCACTGGGCCCGCGTGGTAGTTTACAGCCTATTCCCTCCACAGAGAGGCCTGTGTCCCAACCGTGGAAATATTATAGGCTGTTTATGTTATAAATATACGACCGAATACTGTAATTGTTACCCAAGTAGCTAGTAATCATTAAGAATAATATTTTTCTTTTTGCAGTGCCATATAAAAGAAATACAAGTATTTTCCGTAAATAAATTAAATTACTTGTAGGTAGGTAGGTACCATGTTGGAAATCTACAAAGGTCAACAAGTTAAATATTGTGTAATCTCGCTGCACAATAATTATTATTAATGGTAGATTTGTATGGAAAATACATCAGTTCTGTAAAATACGTCGGAGCTAAAGCTTTCTTTTTGTACGGATGACGCATTTTACGTAGTTTTGAATCAGAAAATTGTTTTAATATCATGAAATTGCATGTTGCAAGTCAGAAACTAGTCTGTTGTTTTAACAAAACCCATAAACCATGAAATACAGGTAAAATCATCTTGATTAATGCGACGCGTGCTGCATTGAACATTTTTGAGCAAGATTACTTAAATTTACAACCACGTAGACATTTAAATTTGCAAGCCTTTTGGCGTTGCAAATGTCCATTGGTGGCGTTAAACACTTTCCAGAAGATGGACCAAATGCTTTTTCCCATTAAACAGAAAACGTCATGGCATTCAATTGCAATTTTTGCAAGAAGCCACGAACTCTCAAAGTTGCTTCCAACGCTGTAAAACAAACATGCTTATTCCTAAAAAGTTCAAAAATCTTAAGGATCTTCTTACCTGGAAGTATATGACGATAGCAAAGACGAGGACAGTGGCGAGGAGGTTCATGAGGTTGGGCAGGTTCTGGCGGTAGAAGGCCTCTCGGAGGGCGCGCACCTTGTCCGGTCGCGTGGCCAGCAGGTGGAACAGGGCAATGACTGCACCTTCGAACTCGGTACCGCGACCTAGAGGAAAATTGTGATGCTGAATAACTGTCTAGTAGGGGAAAATTTAGGGCTGTTGGTGCTATGGACGACGGTTTTTTTGAAGGACTTCATTCAGTTTTTTCAGAATATTTCAAATATGTATTTACGAAATTGATTTGGTAAAAGTGTATTAGAAGATCTACTTACAGAAATCCCCGTCATAAAATATTGATAAAAATTATTTTTATTTAAGGTGTGTCCTAATTAATAGAAAGTAATCCGTTAAGAACATACATTAGGTATATATTTTAATTATAATAATTATCATGTAAACTGGTCCATTAACTTAATAATACATTATGTGTAATTATTATTATTACATATGTACGCAAAATACGCGCATTGACGTGGAGTTGCGGACACCATTTCACCTGCCTATTATTACATAATTATGCAAACTGGTTTCAGAGTGCAAAATAATATTGTAAGGAAGAAGTAAATTAAGTCAGCTTGCTAACTTTAGTACCGTAAAATTAGTGGGTTTTTTGTATACTAATGTGCATTAGGTAAGTAAATTAGTGCAGTCTTGATTCAAGAAGTTCATATGCATGACAAACTATTTGGCGGTTTTCTGTATTCCATATTTTTTTATTTAAATCTGTTGTGAGAAAGAGAACATGGCTGTGTTTGTAATATTTAATAGATAACGCTGTTCTATGTCTAGGGAACTTACCAGTGTTGACGGTAGCAGGGGAGAATGCCTTCCAGACGATGGTCTCACAGATGTTTGTGGCAATGAACAGTGAGATACCAGAGCCAAGACCATATCCTGTAATAACATGAATTTATTTAGTATATGACCACTTTAAAAATCAATGGGTATCTAAAATTTTGTATATTATTGAAAAGCATCTTGTTGTAGTACATTTTATTTTATTAGAGAAGTTTTTTTTTTTATGAAAAATTTAAGTTTCCAAAATATACAAGTTCTTTATCTTGTTTATTTATGAAACTTATATTTTCATCAAAAAATCGTTTCTTTTCTTTTGCTTTATCATTAGGTAATTCGCTCGACTCGCGGTCGTTGACCTCGTAATCAGCAGTAGTCACTTGAATGAAATAGGATTATCTTTTTTTTTATTGCATGACGACCTCGGATCAAACCTCCATACTGACCTTTTTGTAACAACTCGTCGAGCAGCAAGACAATCAGACCAGCGACAAACAGTTGGATGATGATAAGCAGACAGACTCCTGCGCCGATTTCACTCGGTTCGCCGTACATGCCTGTCATGACGTAGACAATGGCTTGACCCACTGTTATCACCATGCCAAATACTGCAGACAAAAGAGTGGGTCAGATCTGATGGTTTTTTTTTACTTCAGGGTTATAGCAGTGGATTGTAATTGACAGATATAACTTTGTTTTATTGAATACTAGCAGCGCCCCGCGGTTTCAACGGCATAAGTTTCGATCTCGTGGAAATATCGGGATAAAAAATATCCTAAGGACTTTCCCGGGACTCAAACTATCTCTATACCAAATGTCATCTAAATACGTGAAGAGGTAACAGACAGACACCCTTTCGCATTTATAATATTACTATGGATATGGATTCTGTGTGTGAATAATACTTGCAATATTTCTTAAATGAGTATTTCCATTTTAACATAAATTATTTCCAATTGATTTTAATGTGGAACAAATGTTGGAATATTATTAAAATGAATCTGTATAAATATTTACTTTCATTGATATTCAAATGAATGTTGATAGTAAGTTATAAATTTTACTTCATTTTATAATTTGCCAAATGTGGAATTACCATGATAATAAAAAAACCTGAAATAAGTACAGGTTATATACCTATTGTAAGTTATGAGATAGGTATTTGTAATTTATCAATTGAAATTATCTTTAAAATACTTATACATTTAATCTTAATCAGTTTTATTACCTACAATAGTTGTTATAATATAAAATATTATGAATTAACATCAATAAGGTACACTAATACATATTTGAATTTAGAATGCAGTTCCTTCCTTTTGTTGTAAATAAAAATTGGCAATGTGCCTGTCACATAAAGTGATAATTATATTGAAAAAAATTTGGTTTTTCTATTTCATGTAACTTGTTAAGTATGTGGAATAGGGATTTAAAATATGTTTTTTGACTCTTTGGTCTAGTATCATGTAAAAGGAATACATGATTAAATGATGTTTTCTTGATACAAAAAAGTATATTTTTTTTTTACTTTATTCGACATCACGGCGTAACGCTTAAGAGCTATTCAATGGAATTTATTTTAAAAGAGAGAATTATCATACAAAGTTTCCTCAAAGTAGTTTTAAATATAATTCATTTATTTTGTTAAAAAAGGAGTAAATTCGTTTTGGCACATACGTCGTTCTATTCCGTGCGCACGCACATTATAGCCAAGTCTCTTCTTTTGCGTTTCAAAAGTAATTGCATCACTTTCGCACGCTTAGTAGATCAGTTGTTACAATTTATTTTCGAGGTAGCGCATTATGTCTATGATAAAATTGGCATTCTGCCCCCCATATACAAGGTTTCAGAGACATTTAGCAAATATAAACACTGAAAATATTATTTGAAGAAAATTCTTGAATGTTGATCTTTGGCTTTGCTTTTTATTGTGTTCCAATTCAATCATTGTTGTTTTCATTTCTATTTTTTTCACTTTTGTGTAATTATGACATAAATTTTCATGTTAAAGTCTTGAAATAAGACTTATGTTTGCAAGCTTAATGTCTGCTACCTGATTGAAAGATAACCTAAAAGAGAAAGGCAATTTCAAGATCCACTTACATTTCTGTGCACCGTTGAACAAAGCCCTGTCCTTTGGTGTGTCACCGACTTCGATGATTTTCGCACCAGCTAACAGCTGCATGATAAGGCCAGACGTGACGATGGGAGAGATACCAAGTTCCATAAGAGTTCCTCTATTTGATGCAAGAATTACACGGATCCAATAGAAGGGATCTGCGCTGTCTGACGACATAATACCGAATAAGGGGATCTGGAAAGTAATTTTAAGGTTAGAATAGATAGTGATGTATTTACTGTGAAGAGTTAAGGGAGTTATCAGAATTTATAACCATATGCTAGGATTTTACATAAAAATTAAGTTTTCTGAAGAAATAAAATATGTTTTTATTCTAATGATCTAATGCACTGTCTAGTGTTTGAATGGGTGGTTCCCATTACACTATTGTGGGTAGTGGCTAACTTTGTAAATGAAAACATGAAATAAACTATGCATTTACATAAAAGTTGATTGTATTATTACTAAATTTGGATCAATTCACTTAGAATTACGGCTGAAATTCATCTTTATCCCAAGTAGCTTATGGCCACATCACAATAAAATATCAAAAATATAACACTCACCTGACAACATACTAAGAAAATAAATAGAGTGATTGCAGTCCATAATACTTTCTCACGGAATTGGATCTGAAATACAAAGCATTCAGTTAGAATCGTACCAAATTATACACTCCAAAATATTCAACATGAAGTACAGTTATCTATCCTACATACACCAACATTAGGGTTAGGTATGCACTTTCACTTAGATTTTAACACGTATGTAAGCCCTAAATCACTCTAACACGTCTACAATCACAAATAGATGCTATTCCAAACACAAATAACATTCTAAGAATACACAATCATGCAAAATATAACCATGGCTTACCTTTCTTTCTGGTTTTGCTATTTCTGGCAATATACTGCAAAACGGCTTTATAACTTCGAGGAATTTGACTGCAAGCAGAACAATTACATTAATACATCACACCTTTAACACACAACACACAATTTAAGAATAAAATCATATGAAAATGTGGAAATACGTGTCCGAGGTTTATCACTATTTTTTAGTTATAAATATGAACGATACTCACTTCCCATTTTGATTTATTGCGAATTAACTACCCTAACTAAATTATTAACTGATCAATCCGGCTAAAACCATTCAACTTTTGTTCATTAGTAACACTCCAATAGGACTTTTCGCGAGAAAGAGCCTGCGCAACGCCGCCAACGAGCCGTTCGCGAATGACACGTCCACAACGTCACGTCACGTGACCTGTGATGTTGGCGTGTATAATGTTGCTCTCAACAATCACCAAGACGAATGGATAAAATTTTTGAAATTCCGATAATTTTAACCACAACTAACAATTCTCAATATTTACCGTAAGATAAACATTATTATTTTCAGCTCATTAAAAGGGGTTCACAGATTTTTGATAAATTGTATGGGCTTTCGTAAGTTTTACAGTCACTTCAGAAACTTTGAAGCAATCATAAGAGCAGTGATTTGCATTCACATTGGAAACAATGTGAATGCAAATCACTGTTTCATCTAATAAAGCATTTTAGCGGAAAACTTGACTTTGTCATTTTTGCATATTGGCAATTTTGTGGTTTTCTTTTGAGATTATGTTCTTCTAGACTGCGGAAACTACTTTATTGTTCCAAAAGTTAGATGTGATGGTATCGAGAATAACAGACAAAATTTGTTTTTTTCCATCAGTGTTGTCAGGCTAATGTCAGTGTCACTACCAAAGTGCTAAAAACAAACGTCAATTTTTCATTTGAAACCGTACCACCATGTGCTTGTATTAGTAAATAATTTCAGTTTTATGCATTTATAATCAATAAAAATGCAGCAAGCACATCGTGCCGGTAACCTTAAGCAGAGCAATAAAGCTCACAAGTCGCGCCACCGCTCTAAACGTGGTATTTCAGCCGCTGTAAAAGGTTAGTAAAAATCGTTCTCATGGGTCATGCTTTTTTTATCTTAACAAGTATTTACAATTAATAATATATTCCAGGCAAAGTAAATGTGAAGGAATTTGTTCGTCGCAATCGCCATATACTGAAAAAAGATGAGCGTCGTCACCAAGCGCTTCAAATTCGAAAGAACAAACGCGAAGAAGTGTTGTCAAAGAAGCGTGCGTTAGGCGGTACTCGCAACCCTCCGTTCTTGGTCTGTGTGGTGCCATTGAACGCACAGCTTGACGTGCAGTCCGCCCTTGTTATCCTGAAGACATGTTCTGAAGGAGCTGTTGTTACTCAGTCTTCTAATGGAATTCTACATCTTGGGTAAGTTTCAGTTGTGTTTTTATCATAATTTTCAACATCAACATTTATCATAAATTTGAAATGTTGATCAAACCTTTTATAGAATAAATAAAGAATATAAAAAAAATTTTTTTGAAAAGCAACAACATTTTATAATGTAATTTAAAATATTACAGATTACCAAATTTCAAGCAGAGATTCTCCTTCATATGCCCGGAAGTGGGCAATGACTTTGCCCTATTGGATGCACTTAAAGTGGCAGACACAGCTCTTTTCATTACCTCGGCACTTGACGAACCAGTGGATGAATGGGGTGAGAAAGTTCTTGCCTTATCCATGGCCCAAGGCATGCCAACACCAACAGTAGCTACAATGGACATTGAAGGAGTACATCCTAAGAAGCGTACAACTGAAAAACAAAATGTACAAAAGCTTATATCAAAATGGCTCCCTGAAGAAAAAGTTGTGCAGCTAGACAAAAGTTCAGATGGACTGAACCTGTTACGTAGAATTGGGAACCAAAAACGTAATGTCATCCATCATAGAGAAAAGAGGCCGTATATGCTGGCCGAAGAGGTTGAATATGTGGCAGACAGTGAAGGAGATAGTGGTACTCTTAAAATCAGTGGGTATTTACGTGGTATGCCATTGAATGTAAATGGTCTAGTGCATATTACTGGTCTGGGTGACTTCCAGATGTCAAGGATTGATGGATTAGAAGACCCACATCCATTGAACTTGGGAAAAGAGAATGCTAAACCAGATGATACTATGGATGCTGAGGTAACAAAGGTATCAGTACTACAAGTTGCTGACCCAGCCAAGCAGGAGAGTCTTGTGTCAGAGAATATTCCTGATCCTATGGAAGCTGAGCAAACTTGGCCAACTGAGGAAGAAATAGAACAAGCTAATTTAGAGGTAAATAATAATTACTACATACATTTCATGAAGTAAATAAGCTTTTTATTAGTAATAACTAAAATAACCAAAGCAGAATGGCCTTTAGTTTAGCCTCTGCCTAAGTACCCATCATATACCAGACATATTTCATTTGTTGCTTGCTTAGTTGTTTGATTGTTCATACTAATTTAAATTTCCATATCATGCAGACTAAAACGAAAAAAGTGAAGAAGGTGCCAAAAGGCTGGTCAGACTACCAAGCAGCTTGGATTGTCGAATCTGACGCAGAAGGCGAAGGCTCTGACGACGGCAGCGAAAGCGACGATGATGATGACGACGAATTTATGTCCTGTGAGGAAGATCAGTCTGACCAGGAAGAGAATGTAGAGGACAATGACTTTGAGTCAGTAACAGAGTCTGAAGTAGGACCTACAGATGAGAAGTATGATGCTACCATTGATGCAGCTGAAGAACATGAAATGCTGCAAAAGTTAGCTGCTGCAAAGGAAGATCGCCAATTCCCAGATGAAGTGGATACTCCACAAGATGTGCCAGCCAGGGAAAGGTTCATGCGATACAGGGGATTGGAGTCCTTCAGAACATCTGCCTGGGATCCCAAAGAGAACCTGCCTGAAGATTTTGCCAGGATATTCCAGTTTGAGAATTATGATAGGACAAGGAGGAGGGTGTTTAAGGAGCTGGAGGATAGCTTAATCAATATGGTGAGTGATTTTTATAATGTTTTCCTAAGCTTGCAACTAAGAATTTTTTTTCTGTGATTTGCTAAAAGCATTTGATTGTGTTCTAAATAATATTATGACTTAAATTGGAAAAATGTACACCTAAGAACACTGGTTGCTCTTTTCTCGCCCAATATAATTCAGTATGCCAATATAAAAAAAGTAATCATTAAATTACTTTGAAACTATGGGGTAACCCAGGGTTCAATGATTGACCCACTGCTTTTATTAACTGTTAATGTATTAAATTGAAGAGGACTTGTTGCATTCAGTGTTCCTTCTTTGTGTCGACTCCATAAAACTAAAAACTAACTTCAAATAATTCTATACAGTATGGTGTCTACATCACGATCCACGTCAAGGACGTTCGCCAAGACTTATGGAAGGCCTTCACTTCAGCCAACGCGAATGCTCCCCTTTCTATCTTTGGTCTTCTACCTCACGAACAGAAGATGTCAGTCATGAACGTAGCACTCAAACGTACGGGGGCTAGCGACGAGCCGATACAGAGTAAGGAAAGGCTGATCTTCCAAGTTGGGTACAGACGGTTTATCGTCAACCCTATCTTCAGTCAACATACTAATGGCGGTAAACATAAGGTTAGTAAAAAATAATATACTCATTGGAAAATACACTTTATTATCAGCGATAGAAAAGCAAATTTATATGAATCGACGCAGATATCAAACGGCTCCTGAGGAGTTCACTAGCGCTTCGGCGCGGTCTTGTATATTATACTTTACGACACTGTTTATTATTGAATGACATTAAAACTGTTTCTCTTTGGTGTAGCTAAGCCATAAAGTTTTTCTAATGTGTGTTTCATTTCAGTATGAGAGATTTTTCCAACCCGGATCGACGTGTGTTGCGTCTTTTTTTGCGCCGATACAGTTTAGTCCGTCGTCTGTACTATGCTTTAAGGTAAACAACATCTCTATGTAATATTTATCTACATTTCTAATATTTTCTTTCACATTATTCTTTATTCAGGCCGTCATGGCGTTTTTTTCCTACTCACTGACATCTGTTGCATTTTTGTTATAGGAGAAGAAAAACACAAAGTTACAATTACTAGCAACAGGAGTATTGTTATCATGCAACCCAGACCGGTTGATAATCAAGAGAATTGTGCTGTCTGGTCATCCATACAAGGTATTATATTCTCTACCTTTGTCCTTATGCAGATATCCCAATTTATTTTAATCTTCTTCCATACATCTTTAGAAGCTGTTATCTCAGTATACGGCCTCTTTCTAGACATTCAATACTATTTATACTGATAATGTGCTTTGTGAAAATACCAATGTTCTTTCGTTTCCAGGTTAACAAGAAATCCGCTGTCATCAGATTCATGTTCTTCAATAGAGATGATGTTCTATACTTCAAACCATGCAAACTCAGGACGAAGTATGGCCGGACTGGACACATAAAGGAAGCTTTAGGTACGTGTGTTATTTCAATATTTTTTGTCACCCCAAAAAGATCACTTGTTACTGCAATTTCAATTAACTGTGGTCATCATTATCAGCAGCATAGCAGTCCACCGCTGGAGAAAATTCCTCTGCAATTGCACACCATTTAACTCGATCTTCAGTCATTCTCATCCAGACGCTAGCAGTTGCCAAGATTGACGATCGAAAGACTGTGTTGCCCATTACTAATTACCGGATATTATTTGGAATGTTAGGGTCAGTTCACACCGAGACGCGACGCGACGCGCAGTTTTCAAAATAGAAATACAATTACAGACCTTATCTACTACACTAAAAGGTACACAATGCAGGGTTTACTACGTCGAGTTAGTAGCTCACTGAATCGTGTACCTTTTTGTGTAGCAGATAAGGTCTGTAATTGTATTTCTATCTTGAAAACTGCGCGTCGCGTCGCGTCTCGGTGTGAGCTGACGCTTAGGCTGATATTTTCAATGAGTTACGGGTAGTAAGAAGCCCGAAAGTCTGACACCCAGTCTTACCAAGGGGTATCGTATTACCCACTAACTGGGTTGTGGAGGTCAGATAGGCAGTCGCTCCAGGTAAAATATTGGTATTTAGCTGCATCCAGTTAGACTGAAAGCCGACGCCAACATAGTTGGGAAAAGGCTAGGCAGATGAGATGATGATTTACAGTGACATACGGAAAACCTAATAAGCTTTTAACATAACAATGAAGGCTTTCACAGTTCTCTGTGGGTCCGGTCAGGCCGGCCCTGTAAAATGCAACTAAAATACTATAATTATTAATATATCTATGCAGGTACTCACGGCCACATGAAGTGCGTATTCGACGGCCAGCTAAAATCTCAAGACACGATACTCCTGCACATGTACAAACGAATGTTCCCCAAGTGGACCTATGAAAACTGTATCGTTACTGATAGAGATACTAAGGACGCTGATATGATGGATTAGATATTTATGTAGTTATGTATAAGTAAATAAATGATATAATCATAATATTGTGTTAGTTTTCCCTTGATTGGCGTTTTGAAACCTAACTGCTTGGTGAACCAAGCGTGAGCTCTTGATGGAGGCTGTTTCGTTATGAGGTCGAAACCTTTAGCTCTGTGAAACGAATGGTTACAGAGCGGGTTGCGGCGCGAGTCGGAGACAAGGTTCGCATACGCTTTATCTTGCTTACGTGAGCAAGCACGCAAAATACGCGCATTGGCGTGGAGTTGCGGACACCAGCGCGTAGTACCTATTACGTGAGCAAGCAAGCGCTGTAACGGTTCGTTTTCACAGAGCTGAAGGTTTCCATATTACAATACCATCTTACAAGAAATAGTAAAAGAAAGACGTATTGTTTCTGTGTGGCGTGATTATGACATTCTAAAAGCACATGCAAACTCACCTTTTTCTATGACTAAAAAAGTGCCTTGGGCTTGGGCTACGACATCCTGAACAATGATACACTTTATATTTTTAAAGGATCTCACCAGTGACTTCATCCTCCCCCTCTCACAGAGAGGAGGCAGTGAGTTGAAAGGAACAGGGTTACAATAAAATCCACGTTACGTTTCCACATCTTTATTGACACATGAAGCGCGAAGGCCTACTCAGTGAACATCGGGGGTAGCAATCTCTTCGCCACTAGCCTAACATTAACCGTAATCTCTTATGAGGCAGTGAAATAAGTGAAATACTGCGATACAAGTTATCGTAAGTCGACCAGTTACAACAGTTTTTACGGGTACGCATAGAAAAAGAAACTATACTTCGTACACAGTAGAATTAATGAAAATCCAGTGGAAAAACAACTTTAATTCCCACAAATTAAGTTTACGCTACAACTTTTTCAATAGTACAGTCAGCCTAAAAAGATGTGTACATCACAGATATAGATAGAACTAGATAACGCAAGTATCACGAACTGTATGAAAACCAAGCGTGCCATTTTTTTACTACCTACTATGACGTCAAAAGCTCGCGCTCTCGCTCACGCTTACCCAGCCAGCAGTACACAGGACTGAGCGCGAAAGTGGCGGCTTATGATTTTTTATCGTAAGCTGGTGCGATTTTTGGCACGCGAAGTAGTTGCTCTTGTGTTATCTAGGTGTATCTATATCTATGGTGTACATCGACAAGAATTCATTTAGTTTTAATTGTCTATAATCTTTGTTCTTTATTATTGTATCAATGTTTAGCCACAAAACATAATTACACATTGTGTACTTCATTATAGCTATACATTGATACAAGGTATTGTGGTACACAAATTGTAGACTACCAAATTAATTCTTGGCGATGATACACTGGGCTGACTGTAGTAGTCATTCTGAAATAAGTTTTATTTACATTTCCATAAAGTTAATATTTGTGTGGAAACAAGGATTCTTTTTATGCAGTATTCTTTATGTTTGTCTAAGTGTGCATACACACGAGCGACACGCGTCTACGACATCGACAGAGCCAACTGCAACCGTTAACGCGTGTCGGCGGCTGCCGTCGACAACGCTGGCAACGTCGGCATGCCTCTCGTCGACGCTTGTCGCGCGTGTGTATACACACTTAGGATGGGACCAGGTGAGCGTAACCATGCTAACCAGTGTCTCAAATTGTAGACAAACGCCCCAAAGTAATTTCAGCGACTCGTTATGAACGTGCGAATTGTGGCAACGCTCCTCTCGATCCCACCCTAACACGTAAGCTCGCTTCGGGTATTATAAGTGCCTGCTAGAAAACATATATAAAAATAATTATAATAAACAATAAAATCGAATTAGTTCCATTAAAATGACCATGTCAGATACACAATTATATTGTGTCATTATAGTTTACCTTAATTTTAACCCACAAAGCAACAGAAGACAGGCTGGGAGTCTCGCACCAATTTAAAGAAAAGATTTGTAATATTTTTATATTATCTTGTCGACTTACAATAACTTATAATCTAAAAAAATCGTTGCAGAGAACGTCACAAACAATATTATTTTAATAGTACACGAATTAGTGAGTTATTACAACAAAAAAAGAAAAAAAAAAACAGAATTTACTGCATTCTCTGCAATGTGTGTGAGTGCACACATAACACGCGCGAATTATTATAATACAAGTATTAATAATAACAACTATTAATAATGTATGAATGCAAACAAATTGTGTACTATTCGGTGTGATAACACTAGATATGTGGAAAAAAATATTACTTAAATAATGTACATTAAATTTTTATAGAGTATTTTCTCGCAGTTCCTGCTGCTTTGTCAAATTAAACTTTATATGCATAGCACTAAAACATGTAGTCATGTAGAAAGATGTTTAATGGAAACTAGTGTTGAATTAATAAAGCGTTCAGACATTGATATATCAAGATTAGTATTGGTTTGATCGGCTGTAATGTACTGTCGCAAATTGCATTGTCTTGGCTGTTGCTTTTAACAGCTGAGTCCTATTGAGTATTTCATAGCTTTGTTAGTAGATGTAATCTGTAGTCGGCTAAAGAATAAGCAACATCTGAGTGCCTTATAAATCTCAAGGATAGTCATCTAATCGTCAAACGTCAGTTTATTTAAAAAATGGTTATTCCATGAAAGAAGACACGAAAACAGATATATTTCTAATGACTCGAATGGTTTGAATTGACATAGGTTTAATGGAAACCGGCAAGTGAAATGTTTCAAAATCACGAGTCAGCATCAATCAAAGGACATTTCCAACCTGCCGAATTGCATTAGAACTAGGAAATTCTATATAATCGTAACTTCAAAATCTCATGTATCACAAAATCAAGCAAATTAAGAATGATAGAAACTAATGTAAACTAGCAAAGATTTTAAATTTTCTCATCAAAATCGTTAATTATCTAACCTAAGTAGGTACGTCAGCGACATCTCATACACATAGCTATTTAACGCTTACACAATCTATCCTTCAAGCGCCATCTTAGCCACACAATATTTTTTATTTAGAAATTATTATATAGATCAGTATTTAGGTTTAATTTCGGTTTAATTTATATTTATCTATTATAAAAGGCAAGTGTTTCACAGTTGGGTACGGCAGGCGTGACCAGCTCATGTCAAATGCTTTCGATATTTGAATTGCGCGCGAAAGTTCACGTCTATCTATTTTGACAGCTCGGTATTTTTGTTTTTTTTTTCAGGGAGGTTTATTGTGTTTATGCTTTAGGTTTTTTATTGCGTCGCTTCTTGGCGTCCGCGGCGTCGGGAGGCGATTGCTTGGCGCTGGTCGTGTTGGCTGACACACCGGACTTGCTGTAGAGGTTGTTGAGGAACTCCTCGAGGTTGGGATCGTGACTGAAACGTTGCAAATGTTACATTACAATAATTTATTAAAATCGTCAACTTATAAGAGTCAGAAATACAGACATGGATGATCTGTTCCAAAAGTATGTTATGAAAATGTTTCAGAAAACGTGCCTGTAGATGCGAATTTGTAGGGCCACTTACAAATTGAGCACTTTGATAGGATTATTGAATACTTAAACTCGAAATTCTAATATTAAATTAGCAAAATTAAAGGTGTTTTTGATTTGACAATAGAGATTTGTTAATAACTTCAATTTTTGTCGATGATTTTTCAGTTACAATTTAATAATGTGATTTAAACAATAATTTTATTGGAAAAAGTTGATACCTTCTAGTTCCCTTTAGTGAGGAGTGTGTAAGAATGTTGTTTACACATTCATCAGTTACTTTTGGAACAGACAGCAAGTGCTTAACTTACCCAGTGGATGGTCTCTGGTTGAGATCGGAGGCTGCGGCCGCTTTGTTGCCGAGCACGATCCGGTACTGGACCACGTGGCAGTCCGGCCTCAGTTGCTTCAGGTTCTTTTTCTGATTGAAAAAAATAATGTTTTAAATGACACATTGGCTGTCAAAGTTTAGTTGTCAAAGCGTTGCAATTTTGCCGCCTATAGGAAAAAGGAGGAAGGGGTTTAGTAAAAGTACAGGGAAACCAGAAAAGGTATGCGCTCCGGTAATCTTCGTGTTACCGAACTAGCACGAACGTCGCGACACAGAGCAGGCCCCAAAGGCACAGCTTGTAAGTTTTATGCTGCGGTACTTTGTAGGAGTGCAATTATCATTTTTCTTTTGTATAAAGATTTCTCCCTGTCAGGTTACCTACTCCAGTCGCAGATCTGTTTCTCAAATGCTTTTTGGTATCACGTTAATGCAAAATAGGCAAGTACTTCCATGGTTGTAAAAGCTCTATATTAGATCTCATCATCGCGCGTTCGTAGATATTCCCGAAGATCGACGATGATTACCGAAGCACGAACTTTTCTTGGGATATCTGTATGTTACCTGACAACTGGCCCACTGTGTGATTTGGTACACGGCGCCATCCATACACGCGTAGTACATCACGAGCAGTCCCATCATACTCGACTCTGCCCATATGTCGCCCTGAACACAAACAAATGTATTATGAAATACTCTTAGTGAAGAATAAGATAATTTACTAGGTCGTGAATTGGTTAAGGGGGAAGCTCTAAGGTGGCCCGCGAAATTCAAATTT
The DNA here is from genome assembly GCA_948474745.1 of Oligia latruncula. NCBI lineage: Eukaryota > Metazoa > Arthropoda > Insecta > Lepidoptera > Noctuidae > Oligia > Oligia latruncula. The sequence goes on from OX419686.1 coordinate 17,160,639, forward strand.
TCTTACGTTTTTTGCAATTTGCTGGTCAGTATTAAGTTGTACGTTGATTAAAATATGATTCGCGGTCGTAACAAATATGTATTTACAGAATTATAATCATTAAAGTCATCAATACAACTCTCTAAGACCATGTAATCCCCAAATGTCAAGATTTCATGAAATAGTCATTCTTGGGGATTACATGGTCTTAGAGAGTTGTGTTGATGACTTTAATGATTATAATTCTGTAAATACATATTTGTTACGGCCGCGAATCCTATTTTAATCATCGTACAACTTAATACTGACCAGCAAATTGCAAAAAACCAAAAAAAAATTGAATTTCGCGGGCTACCCTGGCGCTTTCACCTTAACGCTTAATTGTATAGACTCGCCCTGACTCGACAGCTACCAACATTATACCAACACAACAAAGTATGTGTTGCAATGTTGGTAGTTGTTGTAGCACCTTATGCAAAATTCTCAAATTCCAGAAACAATGATAAGTGTTGCTCTGAGGTGTGAAGAAGGTCTAACTATCCAAGCTATCTAGGTCATGTTTTGGGAGTAATTCGGACTCTGGTGGAATCCTGCCTACTCTTACAATCCCTGATGTTCACTCTCCAGTCATAAAACAGAACCCTGATTGCGTAACACACTTCCCATAACAATCTGAATCATTTTGAAGGATATTGCAAACCATTGCTTCATATGTAAATAACGCGATGAATGTTGTTGAACTATCAAAATGAAAGCTACTGATAGTGTGTTACGCAATTACCCCATCGGACTACGATAACTAAGAAATCTTTAGTGTAAAAGCAAGACGTTACTTACCTCTTTAGCGGAGTGTCGTATCTTGCACTGCACGCAGTAGCGCGCGGCGTAGCACGGCCGGTCTGTCAGCACGCGCTTGTGACGACGCCCGCAGTTCGTGCATCTGATACAAGTCACATGTCATTGTTTTGGTAGGCTAAGTAACCTGTTGGAATGTCGAGAAGGATTAATAGATTGGATAAGTACTAGAAAACCTCGGATTTAAAGCCTCGGCGAAGAATAAGACTCAATGTAGTTAACTGAAAAATAAGTCCTTGCAAGCTGTAATAAAGCGTTGAATTCAATGTTGTCATTTAAAAAAAATATCTAAACCATTTTTAATACACATAATACGGTGGGGCACCAATAAAAAAAATTAAAAGAAGCGATAATTATTCTTAGAAGTTATTAGAAGTGTTAATACGTATAGATTCAAACGTAAAAATAATATACAAAAAAAGATATAGAAAGGGAATGCTCGAAAGAGTACAACTTGACAGACTTTCACCTTTATGGAACCTTTTTACTCCAAAACTATTCAGAAAATGCAAAGTCAAAACGAAAATTTGAGTGTCATCTGCGTTACCTGATGGTGTTTGCCGCGAACTCCATTTTGTCGTGGAGCTGAGCGAGCAGTTGGCTCAGCTCGCTCCACGCGGCCTCCACGTGTCGGGACTCTAAGGCGCGACGCTCGTAGGCCTCTCGGCGTTCCTGCAAAAAAAGCACATTGTATCTTTTGCGAAAGCAATATAAACCTTACGATAATATAATAGGGTCGAAAGCAAGGTTCCTTGAATATTTCATCTGCATTACTTCATTGAAACCAAAACGTGACTGCAATAAGGTAGAAAGTATGTTCAACATACGCTAAGGAAAGCTGTAGAAAATTTTTGTCGAAGTAATATGAACTTACCGGCTCTCCAATAAGGTCGAAAGCATGCTGCAATATCTTGAAGGCCTCTTCGGCGCCGGGCTGTTGATTCTTGTCGGGGTGAACAAGGAACGCTTGCCGTCTGTAGTATCGCTTTATTTCCTCGTCTGTACATGATACGCTGACACCCAGTATACTGTGGAAGAATGGAGTTATCTATTATACAGGGTTATTGGTAAAAAAAAATCTGCTGTTCCCTACATTTATGTTCGTACAACTCGTCAAAATGTAGGGAACAGCTGTTTTTTTTTCGCTATTTCAGGTTTGGTCCCTTAATAAAAGTTGTTCATAATGATGAGTACAATGACCTCTTAAGAGGTTGTTAATGTTTTACCAATAAATCTGTATATTGTGTATGTTCTACACACACGCCAGTTGCGAACTTTTCTGAAGAACATCACCAACAAGGTGTCCTTCTAGGGCAGGGGTGGCCAACTTAGTTAGACCCAAGATCTACTGTTCACTGACACCCTGTGCGATCTACAAATTACATACTTCTTGAAATCTTAAATGAAACAGCATAGTTCAGTACACAATTATGTAGTATTTTTTATTTTATTAAGAGGTATAAATATAACTCGAAACCACTCGTAACTCCGCTAGTCTGTCGTCAACTGACTGACGGATTGACAACCGCCCGCGCCCCACTCCTGCGTCTTACACGCTTCCCGCTTATTGTTATTGCGCACCGAAAACAAAAGAGAGCTATATACTGCTTAAAAGAGAGGATAAATAACGTGACGGAACGGCGATTGAAAAATGATACAAGATGATGCTTGCAGCAGTTAGTGATTAGGTACCTACGTTGCGCAGTCTGTTCTACGTATTTATATTTTTTTCCTTGCCACGATCGACTGGACTAATAGTCGCGATCGACCGGTTGGCCACCCCTGTTCTAGGGTGTCCCTCCCTGTTTCCACTCCCCATCTGCCTTGTACATACCGTTTGCTAGTCTCTTTTCATTCATCCTCTGAACATGACCAAACCATCGCCTATTGAAAACGGTCATTAGTCATGTCAATTCTGATAAAGCTTGCGGTTGACCACAAATACGTCTTAAAAACCATATAATGACCCACAATTGGCGCCTTTTGTCTTAATAAAATATGTCTACAAAGGAAAAGGAATATTGCTAACTGGTTACCACGTGTTTATTCACGTATTGTGACATAATGTGAGGTTAAAATTAGAACAGGACTGGCCTTCATGTCAACTGAAGTTAGTTTGGCAGCGAACATTTTTTTGCAATATGGCGTAAACTGTGTGTATTTGAGTAACGTGAAGTCGTTATGGAGTTTTGGCGTAATGAGCATGAACATTTAGGAATCAATGTAACGCTAGCTCACATTCGGCAGTTGACTGTGAGCGGTGCTAATCGTATGTTTGGGTATGATTCGGCACAAGCCGCGCGGCAAAATCGACTGTATATATTTTACCGCCCGGCTGTGCCGTATCGTGCCGAATCATGCCGACCCGAACAAGTGTGTAACACGCTTGAGCGGGTTTTACATTTTTCTCGAACCACAGTGAAGAAGGTCCAACGGATAAAGCTTTCTAACTATTTTCTAAAATCATGAGCTCGTGAATTCTTACAATACCATTAGAAATACAAACAGATCAAGTACAATAGTAACTTGTCTATATATAGAATACCATCACAAATAGTCGATAATGGACAATAGCGGCATTATGTTCACGCCCATGTACGCACGACGACATATCAAGCTATATAGGGTGTAAAAATACCCACCACCCGTTGCTTACGCATTCTGATGAAACTACGTAATATTGAGCAAAAATTATTGTTGAGAAACGACTTTTGTTTTTGGTGTGAAAAATCGCTGTTTACAGCAGCGTGCAATGTTACGCACGCAGACATCATGGGGGGTATTTAAAGCTTGATTTACGAGAAAAAAAAAAAAAAATAAATAAATTGGAACTATGACCTTTAATATCTCCGTAACCAGTATCTTCTTAGATATGGTCCAATGCACAAAAACGATCACAATGACGGTGACTATAAGTGACTCTTTGGTTCGTTAAGCGTTTTTTACACCCTTTAAGTTTCTAGTATAAGCTAACCTGGCATTATATGGATAGCCTATACAATGTGAGGTCAGCTTATACTGGCAACGTATAGTTTGTTAAATCGTCGTGTGTACAGTAAGCTGCACATAATTGGTAACAAAACCAATATAACCTGGCCTCTTATTATTCTAATAGTACTCCAGACCGTATCTGCACAATCTGAAATCGCCAAAACGCAGAAGGCCACGAAACTATAGCTAAAGGCATTTTTGGTTACACGTGTCAAAAATGGTTTAAAACTTAAACAAATAGGAACTTTACCGTAGTGTAAATAAGGTTGACTTTTTTTTGCTGCACGACGCTGACTATTAAAAGCGCAGAACAAAGACCCTATCGGCGTTCGTTTCGTGGCCCTCGGGTAAGAGGAAAGAAGTCTACTTGCCTTTGCAGGGGTTGGACATTAAGCAAAGTTTTAAGATACATAGCTTGTAGCTTCTAGGTTTCCCGTCGAGTATTGTATGAGGTGTGTCTTCTGCCCCTTTACTGTTTAGTGCCATATTTATTTATTTAAACCACAATTATAACACCTTTACAGAATTATCCAAGGCGATGTTACAAGTCACTATGTCTATTCGTTGATTGTAAAGAAGTGTTATTGTCATTATAAAACCTATGGCACAGTTAGATTACAGCTCAGATGATAACAATGATAGGTGTAATAATAATGGTATTGTTATGTCAATGAACATAAGTGCATTGCGTCACTATCTCTGGTTTAGTTCTGATTCAATTTTCATACATTTTTTTTTTATGGGATTAGTTGGGCGTGGGTTTGGCTTAGACTTCGTAAATATATTTTTTTGCTTTACAAAATGTATTAAAAATATCTACTATAAAATGATTTTTTTTATTTCTGTAAGTAGATCTTTTAAGACAGTTTTAGGTCGCGTAGACTTACAAGTTGTAGGTCGTAGGTTCGAACCCAGACCGGCGCTTTACTTTGTGTAAATTATATCATCACCACTGCTCTCAAAACGGTGAAGGAAAACATCGTGAGGAAACCGGCATGTCCTAGAACCAAAAATTCGAAGACATGTGACATCTACCAACCCGCACTGGGCCCGCGTGGTGGATTACGGCCCTGGTCCCAGCAGTGGGAACATTATAGGCTGATTATGTATTTTAATACTTAATGGCGCCGGCATTTCCTAGCTATCAGTTAGCTAGGAAATGCCCTGAGAAGAAATGCCGAAACAAACTCAGAGGTCATGGTCTCTTTTAAAGTCCAAACATTATATTATTATTAGGATTTTATGTGAGTCTAACAATGCAGGGCCATGTTTGAAAGAGCCTATTGAAGAAAGAGCCATTGCAGCTTTGAGTAGACCTGTCCCAACAGACGAGACGGCTTATTAATATTAGTTATCCTCATGACATACATAATTTAAGCCAGGCTATCTATAACCATGTACGTAGGTCCTATTGTAATAATTTTTACATATATTTTTCCCTATTTACCTTAATTTTATCAAAGGTTTTTTAAACAAAGCAAAATATGGCTTTCTCTTCATGGTCACGACCTAGGTATTTTGTCAAACAATGATCAAAACAAGTAAGTATTGTCAAATGTATAAGTTGCGGTATTTTATAAAATACCGCACCTTTTGTATATGTACTTACAATGAATGGCTATAGTATATAAAATATTCTAAACATAAATATTGTTCAATAATTTTGCAAGATATTTTTTAATTATATGATCTACATTATATACATAATAAAGCAAATAAAATTGATTGACAGGGTACAAATAATAATAATCAAAGTCAGTTTTCGCATTACAGTGAAATATCAAAAACAATTTTTTGAATAGCTTTTTTTTACTTGAAGTTGATCTTATAAATGGTATAGTCGACCTCGTAATTGCTTTACCATCCTTAAGTTGAATGCCACGCGCACGTCATAAAATGTCAAGGTCTATTTTTACTATGTTTAAAACTAACTGTCACATGGGCGCATGTGACAGTTAGTTTCAAACATAGTGAAGTTTCAATTTACTGGGAGTTTTTGTCAAAAGTCGTAAAGCAAATAACATACATTAACGCAAGATTTTCTTAGTTAAAATGACTAACCTGTAAGGATCTTTCCCCTTGCATGCTAGTAGTCTCTTCATGGCTTCCTCTCCAGTCGCTGGCAAAGGTATGTTCGCGTTCAGCTTCGTCGAATCATTTCCATTGTCCGTTTCTACTTCCGCTGCAATCAAATTACTTTGTTTAGGATTTAGAAATTGTGTGATAAGAAGAAACTTTAGGGGCGTTACACACTTGTTCGGGTCGGCATGATTCGGCACAGCCGGGTGACAAAATTTAATTTATTACGTATATATATGTTCGGAAAACAGCTGTTTGGCTTAGCCCGAATTGTGACCGACTCGACCCGAACATCAGCGAGGGTAGATGCCGAAAGAAGTTTGCCGATCGGCACGAGCCGACTGAAAGCCGGATATGTGTACTAATAACTTCGGGTCGGTTTATTGTTCAACAAATACTGATGATGACCCGAATGTGAGACCGGAACATTTGTTTAGCACTCCTAAGGAATAAATAAACTAACTGCAAAACAGCCTACCTATTGATCCCAACCACTCAAGTCGCAATACTATCTACAGTATATCTCTGCCAAAATAAATCTTAGCAACATGTGCAAATATATATATTTTAATATAAATAATCTTACTGTACTGTAAAATAAGATAAAATACAGCTACAAATAATAAAACTTTCTATGTCTAGAATGGAAAGTTATGTTAATATTATTGTGTATGTATGCTAATTCCAGCTAAGTAATTAGTAAGTAAAACAGTTTATCTAGTGCATGACTACTATTAAATTATACTATAACAGTATCAAGTTCGTATTTCTTTAAAAATATGTCTCAGACAGAGAATTCTATATTCTCCTGTCTTGCTTGTACCGAATTTGTGAAGAATTACCTCAAGACGAAAGTCTTTGACCAGTGCGTATTGCCAGTGATGATTTATGGCACTGAAACATGGTCGCTCACAATGGGCCTTACCGGTTTCCTCACAATGTTTGCCTTCACCGTTGTGATTTCATCACCACTGCTCTTATTGCAATTAAAAACAAAATTACAATAAGTAAAGCACCTATCTGGGTTCGAACCTACAACCTACAATTCGTAAGTCGTGACCCTTGCCACTTGGCCTCTACATCTCCACCATTGTTTTATCATTATTAGATATTGATACCCATCACGTCAACCGAGTTTCGCTAGTTAATTTTACTTGACCCTGTAGACTACTGACCCTGACCCTGTAGACTTCTAACCCTGACCCTGTAGACTTCTCTGACAAACGTTTTTTATATTTAGGCCCAAACAGAATTTACCTTTCTTAAACCACTTTAACCTCCTCCAGAATCCAAGCTTTGTGTGTCCAAACTTCCTATCAATGTATAGAAAGTATTTGTTGTCGCTGAGTTTGCTCAGCCAGTCCTTGGTACTGCGCCATACCGCCTGGGAGCTCACGTATGTTTGTGTGAACACTGATGTACATCTGTGAGGGAATTCTTGTTTGTTTACATGCTTGTATTCACTAGGAGACAAATCTGCAATACGTATCGCTAGAGATGTCAGGCGGCATTGCACGATATGTCTGGCGACATTGAAAACGGTGGAAAAAGGTTGTGGTACATGATGTCTGGCGACGTTGACCGACATTTCTAGCGACACGTGTTGCGGGACATTTGGCCCCTAGTGAATACGAGGCTTAAAGATCTTATCATTCAATAAAGGGTAAAAAAAAGGCAAGTCTGACTGTCTAATTTAGCAAGTTTGTGAAGATGTTTCAATCAAACGATGAAATGAATCTATCTACACAGAATACTTTTATCTGGTAACATGAAATAGTTCAAATGATTTGCCTAGGACTCAAGTGGAACTGTGCAACTGCACATATCACAGGTTCATAAGTGCAGATATCTAGTATCTAATTATTGATTATTATGAGGTAACCTTGCGCCTTCGTCAGACATGATTAGTTTTTACCAAGTACAAAGTTGTACATAGTAAAAGAAATTCTAGATGTAAACAGGATAAAGTCTACTTTATCCTGTTTACATCTAGAATTTCTTTTACGCGCAAACCAGTATAGTTATCTATAACTATACTGGTTCGTGCATTAGCGGCAATAAATTTTAAGGAAAAAGTATTTGAAAAATTAAAGAATCCTTTTATAGATTTTCTATAAATATGTTTCTCATGTATATTAATGAAATGTTAAGCTAACAACAATATATATGTATAAGTTTATTGCCTGTACGTAAAGGCATTTCATTATATTGTTGTAGTTTCCTCTTTTGATCTTACTATTGTGAGTAGGTCCAATGAATGATTCTCATAAAATTACTAATTATTGTGAAATTTGAACAGCTTTGACAAATACAAATGAACCAATATTGTGATAGACAACAAACTACAGGCATTTAGATCTTAGGGGCAATCCTCGTATTTAAAGAACATTCAGTCTGATCTGTCTCAATCTGTCAAAAATACCTCTAATAATTTACATTTTTGACAAGTCTTTTACATTTACTGTCGCTGAGATGAGATTGTGACTAGATTTTGAACATTTTTAATTACGGGATTGGCCTTCTTATCTCGGCTGAGTAGCCAACTAGGTTAATTTTGGCTACTGCTATTCATAAATTATTAAAATTATGGAATAAAACTTACAAGTCAAACGACAAATGAAAGCTCATGCGGCATATATCAGAGAGTAGATACATGAACCACACAAGTGCCTTCCATGTTGCTCCGCCCCAGTGCTCCAAATAGTTCTGAGCCAACCCCAGGTATCCTGGCTTGTTCCTCCTCAGCTTTGAAAGGTTTTTCTTCTTATCCTGAACAGGCTTTGCCACTTTATGATAACTACGGCCATCCTTCTTCTTTTTAGCCTTTGTCTCACTCTGTCCTTCCTGAATGACAAACTGTGACTGATCATCTTCCTCATCCAATTTAAACTCATCCTCTGTAGCAGCGCTCTTGTCAGAAATCTTTGATTTATTGTCAGACTTCTTCTCCTTTTTTGACGGTTTCTCTGGATTCTCAATGAATACAAACTGACTTTCACTACCATGTGTGTAGCTTGATTCTTCTTCATTGGTAATGTCATCCAGAGATGACCATTTACGAGAGATGTTATTGCGTTTGTTCTTAGACTTTTTGTTTGGTTTCAGACGCTTCTCATTGTCATCAGTATTGATGTCTCCAGACTCACTTCCTGAGGATATTGTATTTGTGTTTTGTTTTTTCTCATTTTTGTGTTTATTATCATCTTGTTTAATATTGGTTGGTTTCTCTGGCTTTGAATTTGTTTTGTTATTCATTGGTTTAGTGTCAATGTTCTGCGGTCTTACTTTACGTGTATTTTCTGATGTAGGAGTATTTTTGGTATTCTTTGCCAGCACATCAGAGTATGAGGGACGCATTGGTTTCACTTCAGCCACTATTCGCTTCTTGTTGCTTGTATCAGCAAGAGGACTGTTTTCATTCCTCTTTGGTGAATTTTCAACTTTTATAGACTGGTTCTTTGGAGGTTCAATTACAGGGTTATTGGTAAGTAGATTCATATTAGAAGCATCTGGATGATTCAAAGGATAGTTCTGTCCAAATGGAGAATATGTGCCAGTGGAATTAGGTTCCAAGTTCCCTAGCAAATCTTTTAGGAAATTCGATGTTGGTGACTGATTGTTCACATTTTCAGGATAAGTTGTCTGATTGACAGTTGTTGGTGGTATGTGAACATTATTATTGTTCATAGCAAAGTCCTGGTTGAGTGTGAATAGGTGTGACGGCTGGGGCATCTGCAGGGGAATGTCACGCACTCCTTGGTTGTGATTAAACAGCTCATACTGACCGGACATCGGGAAGATAAGCTGTTGATTGTTCTCGTCGTAGAACACACGCACTAACTGGCCGTTGCTCAACTTCAACATGGCATTGCCGTAGTTCTGGTTGGCGCGAGGAACGTTAGGCATGTTATTGAAAGGTATCTTCTCCTCATTATTGGCGGCGGTATCGCCTGTCTGCACGTTGTAAGCGTGTTTGTTCAAATAAACATCGTTGCCGAAACTCGGGTTGACGTAAATACTATTATCGTTCATGACACTCGGGTTAGGCGAGATCTGTGGTGGTTTTCTTTCATTCAAAGCACCAGGTGCACAGTTCTCAGCAGTTTCCGCATGATAGTTCCATGTATTGTGCTTCATATCGTTGTATATCGGATCATCCTTTGGCGACCTTGCCATTTTTGGTTACTTTTCAATGAACACAATTAACATGAATACTGTATCAGTGCACTTAAAACTGCGGTATATAACTCAAGGATTTAACATTTTAATATTTTATAGATAAAATCGGAGAATATGTTTTTAAAACGTGGATTATAATTTTATTGACGATTTGACGCTTTTTGCATTTATAAGCACAGACTATACATTTTTAATTTGACATTTGAGATAGGAGTACATTCTCGCCATCTGACTACTGGCTCCTTTTATAGAAAATGGCGTCCACTTATGGTAGATATGTCGATGTTTGTATTTGAAACACTGACCTATATCATAAAAGTACTTGTATAAACAGGTCAGTGCAGTGATTTGAAAGAAAAATAATAAAATGTCGTAGCGATAAAGCACGATATACACGGTTTGAAACCAGTCTACAAACCAAGGTGACCTTTAAGTTGTTGTTGTTGCGAGATGCCTGCTACACGGTTTAAACACGATCTACACGGTTTGAAACCAGTCTACAAACCAAGGTGACCTTGAAGTTGTTGTTGTTGCGAGATGCCTGCTACACGGTTTAAAACCAACATCTTCTTCTGCCACTGGTTTGCAACGCAGGCCTTTCTACCAAGGACGTATAAAGGTCATACGAAATTTGGTTTCAAACCACCACCACACTATTTTAAACTTAGGTTTGAAACCACTGTTTCAAACCGTGTATATCGTGCTTTAGGGAGATTTTGCCACTGCAAGTGCTATCACTGCCGGTCGATTCTGTAAAAATCTCACCGTGAAAACTTAGGTGAAGAGAGTTTGTTTTTGCTAGGAATTGACACTATTGACAGCTCACTCCACGCTCACTTCACCTAAATTTTCACGGTGTGATTTTTACAGAATAGCACCGCTGATGTGAGATTGAGTCACAGAACACTAATACCCTAGGACTGCTCGAGTAAAGGTGGTTGTTCGTTGTTAAGAGGCATTACTATTTGCGTCTACAAGCCTTCATGCAGGTAGCTTAGCTTAAATAATTATGTGCAAACAGTTTGGCAACAAGGCATGCAGTTCGCTGAGTGTAGATCACAGACTACTTAGAGATACGTGTAGATGGCAAAACGGTTTATTATAGTGAGGACGGCACACCATAGCAAACCGTTTGCATTTTGTTTGCACTAACTGTTAGCGCATGCAAGTCGCTGCGTCTAGCCAGGCCATAATGGCACACAGACGCAACGTTTACTTCTGATTAAAGAACAACAGAAACACAAAGAAAGTTCCATAGAACGACGAAAAGTATCTGTTTCTGATTGAAGAGCCAGTTCAGTCAGTTGAATGTTTGCCAAGATCATTTCAATGTCGATAGAGTACTACAGTCCCACAAACTTATCTGGCCCGGTGAGGGGGTCGCTGATATCGCATTTGGTTGGCATTTCAGCAGGCAGGAAGATTGACATCTCAAAATGGCGTCGTTAGTTCCTCTTTTTGTCACCGGGCCAGATAAGTTTGTGGCACTATACCTCCTATGATAATACTACGAGCAATCGGCAGTTCAGGTGCGTAAAAGTCTATGACAATAATTTATTTTCAAACTACACCCTGGCTGTGGCTCATCTTCAACAAAATACAGATACCTACTCATCATCAAGTTCATTGATTTACTAAGTTACTTTCGTCGTTACTTTGTGCTCCTATTATTCTTTAAGTTCACGGCTTCGATCAACAATACCAACAGTTCAGGCGGTTGCAGTCGATAAGGCGGTACATCATAGTGGTCTTAAAAAACAAAACCGCGCAAGAGCGAAACAGACTCGCGCACCGAGGGTTCCGTATTGTGCAACGTGTAATGTTTTTAAATTTTCATGCGCAATCTCTTGATTGAGTGGAAGTAATGTAATTTTTGATGATTTCTGAAAAAGTGTGCTATTTAGAGACATCGTTTTATTTTTCCTGCAAACTTAGGAGTTAAAAGGGGAACGGTATTTTTTCATAAAAAGTTAAAAACTGTGCGGCCTAAAACAAAAATATTTTTTTTTTGAGAATATGCAAACTACGCTCTTTAATATGATACCCCATATGCCTTAGTAGCCCCAGTTTTTTAAGACCAGGGGGTCTTAAAAATTCGAAGTGGGGCTACTACTAAGTCGGTCAGACTGGCTGTCAGACTTTTAGGTACAAAAGTCTGACAGCCAGTCTTACCAAGGGGTATCGTGTTATCCAGTAACTGGGTTATGGATGTCAGATAGGCAGTCACTCCACGTAAAATATTGATATTCAGCTGCATCCGGTTAGACTGGAAGCTGACCCCAACATAGGGGAACAGGTTAGGGGTAGATTGCCAAGTATCTATTTTTTTTTGTTTTTTGGTATTTTCCTGCCACTGACCCTTAATATACAAGATATATATAATTAAAGGTAAAATTAGCTATATTATCGTATCGGCCGAATGTTCGGTCATTTTCTACTACCTTTCATTTCCTATATTTACTATAGATCCCGAACAAACTGTGCCAATCCGAACCTTTTTAGAACCCTTACCCTTTTTAACCGACTTCAAAAAAGGAGGAGGTTTCTCAATTCGACCGTAAATATATTTTTTATTTTTTTTTATGTGTGTTCGCGGATAACTTCATCGTTTATGAACCGATTTTGATTATTCTTTTTTTGTTGAAAAGGAAATATGCCAAGGGTGGTCCCATGATAAGGAAACTAGGATCTGATGATGGCATCCCAGTGAAATCGAGGGGAACATTCGAAAATCGTGGGAGCGACTAGTGCGTTTGTTAATTTTTTCATTAGGTATTTTAAAGCACTACAATTTAATGAAGGCCTGGAGTCGATCTGATGATGGAGCCGAAAGACAGTCGAGGGACTCCTCAACGATTTACAGCAGTTACCTTGTGTTTGGGCTTGATTAATTTGTATTGATGTGAACTTTACACCTACATGGTTGTGACTGTCATTCGGGGTCTGATGATGAAGACGAAGGAAGTTAAGGGAACTCCTCAACAGTTTACAGTAGCTACCTTGTGTTTGGAATTAATTCATTTACCTATATTGATGTGAACTGTAATGGCAAAGGAAACATTTCATGTGATAAAAAATAAATAAAATAAATAAAAACTTTGCACCCATATACATAGGTTATAAGTGCCATTACAGGTCTGATGATGGAGACCATAGACAGTCGAGGGAATTCCTCAACGATTTACAGCAGTTACCTTTTGTTGGGCTTACTTCATACGGTTCAATATGCCAAAATATTCAGTTCGTACAAAAATAATACCTAATTAAGATTGTAGTTTTACATAGGACGACCTCTACCTACTAGTCATGCTGATGCATCAATTTGAAACCGAATTTAAGTTGAGTAATCGCGTCATTTCTAGCAATGCTCTTTCGTCGTGTGGCCTACTCAATAATTAAAGTAATTTGAGCATTTGCTCTCGGAAATCATCATTTGGTAAAGTGGAGCTGATGATGAAGACCACAGATGGCCATCGGAACTACTCAATGACAAATATTTCACGGGTTGCGATTCGATTACTTTAATATGGTTGCTAAGCAATTTATGCTCATTACAATGCGTATGGTGAGTGGTTGTTGAGGAGTTCTCCTGGCTCTTACTAGGAGAACTCCTCAACAATAAATGTGTCAGCATCGGGAAAAGCAATATTTTGTAACATGTGATGAGCAGTTGACATTAGGCTATTGTAACTTAGATAAAAAAAGCTTGTAATTACAAACTGACCCACTAAAAAGTGAAAAATAAAAACTATTTACAAAAAAAAAAACAACCGACTTCAAAAAATACACTACAAATTGAAAAATAACTTTAATTTCGGAAGTCGGTGTCATTAAACAAAAATGCGGAACCAAAGACACCGACTTCCGAAATTAAAGTTATTTTTCAATTTGTGGTGTATCTTTTGGAAGTCGGTTGTTTTTTTTTGTAAAAAGTTTTTTTTTACCTTTTTTTTAAATTCGTAGTAGGACAACAATATTCGGTCGTACGTCGGATCGTTCCGATCATTCGTATGTGTCACTTCGGAGTAGACACCCTGCTCATAATACTTAGATAGCCAAAGGAGAATGGGGAATGAAATAGGTTTTATCTGAATAGATACAAATAAAACCTAGCCAGCCATTGGCTATGTAAATTATGTTGGTACTTATGGTGCAGCCCGTCTCCGTGGCCTGCCGACCCCGCGGCCCCGTTGTGGTCAATTACCGATAATATAATTTATTTGTCGGTCGGCCGCGTCAATGTGGTTCACTTTTTGTTCAATAACTTTTGTCAAACTTGAGAGTGATATATCAAATTGATTTTGCAGTGGATTAAAGCCAAGTACCTACCTATATGCGAGTTGCTTTTTTAAGGTTCCGTACTTGTTACTTCGTTGTCCGTCCGTCCATCTGTCTGTCTGTCAATCTGTCAAGACCCTTTTTCTCAGCAATGCGTGGAGCTATTTCGTTGAAATTAATATTAAAATCCGTTGGTAGGCCTATGATGGTCCCATGGAGCACTACAAAATCAAGCTTCTAAGTCTTCGTAAGTAATAAAAAATGCGGCCTTTTAGGCGACTTTTTTTTTTTACCTAGAACCATGAAATTTGGCAAGAAGCAAGGTGTTCCAGTAAAGGAAAAAGTCCGAGAATCGTTAATTTGTAGTTTTATTACATAAAACAATAATATTTTCGCGATTACAAACATGTAAAATATTTTGCAGTTGGAGAATAGACGGTAGAGCGTGACGTTTATCGATGAATGGAAGAACATAATTTGTGTATCAACTAGGTAACAATTTCAGTTTATTCTTGGGATAAATTCATTGTGCGTAGGTAGTCCGACACACACTTGGCCGGTTTTTAAAATTTAAACGGTTAGTTTATCTATCTTGCATGTTCCTCGCGAGCTTTTGTATCAGCTTGCATCAGCTGTAGGTATGCGAACAGCCTCTCAACAGCAACGGAATACCATCCAAATATTTATACATTGTTCTCCCAAACTTACAATCCCAATCCAACCGATGACCTCCTAGCAGTCAATCTAAGTCACACAACGTAAAAACAGCTGAACTTAACCTTACCTTTGGCAGAGACACCAAAACCAGTAGGCCGAGTATATTTTATTGCGTTTTTTTTCTATCTGTCCTCAAGTGCCAAATGAAAGCGTAATCGATTGCCAAGGAGTTTCATAATTAACTAGTTAGAATGTAAATTGCATGTTCCAATGTTGCATGTTTACGCTGCATTTTATTATTTCAGTAGCCTTGTAATCTTATGTCATTTTACCACGAGTTTAGGTCATAATGTCTGTTCTCAACCTTATTTTGACCACCGCGCCACTTTGAGAATATTATTTTTTCTAGATATGAGTAATGTTTTTTACAAGTACCATCTGTCGTGAATCTGAAACACCTTTTGCCACGATTATTATTACTTACATAATATTTATATTATATTCGTAGGATATATAATTTTCTCTGGGTCTTTTACTGCCCCCCGAAAGTCTCAAACGCACATGAGGGGGCATTGACGTTGAGAACCTATGGTTTAGTTAGATGATGTGAAGGCCTCAGACCAATAAAAAGTGAAGGCCTATAGCAAAAAATTGAGGTTCATCGATTGGCGACCTAATCAGCATCGCCAAGCATCGCATCGTCAGCATTGCTAAATATTATTAACAAAACAAAAACATACTTATTTGAGAAGGCGCTCGAATTAGAATGCATCGACATAAGTAACTGAAGTAGGTAAAGGCTCTTACACACAGGCGCGACGCGACAGCGCGACGCGATTCTGCGATATATATCCATAGAACAATTTCTATGGAAACGCGCGCGACACTTCACACAGGGGCGACTTGTCGCGCCGCGACGGTGTCGCGGCGCGTCGAGTAGCGCTGCACCGTGTAGCCGCGATATCGCCGCGACACCATACAAAATGAACATTTAGTATGGTGTCGCGGCGATATCGCGGCGATATTCGCGGCCGCGACGCGACACGAGAGCTCGAGAGTATAAAAGGCAGAGCAATCCAAACTGAGCTCAGTAGTAGACGATCTTCGTCAGAGGACGAAGGCAGGTCTGTGCGTGTTTGCCCGCCGTGGGGCCCTAGGTTCGATTCCCGGGTCGGTCGACATAACCCAAAACCTAAGTAGGTTCAGTTGTTTATGTATCTCACGAAGGCGGGTTGGTCAGCCGTTGGTTTTAGTTGTGTCAGTATCGACTACCGCCCGAACCCGAACTCCCGGTCGCCCGGTCGGGCTACTAGTGCACTTGTTTCGCGCCAAAATTTTCCGTCGCGTACCGTCAACATAGAGAGTAAACAGAGAAAAGCTGTTCACAGTGAGGTCAGTAAACAATGTTTAAATATTTAATTGTACCTACCTAACATATATACCTACGTGATTCTAATGATGCATTGTTTGTTTTAGAGTCGTCAAATGCTATAGAGAACATAATGGGGTTTTTAAAACTATGTTGTTTTAAGAAGCCAACGAAATATGACAATAAGTACAGAAAAGCTTATTCCAGAAAGTCTTGAAAACACAAGTATCGAAACCTGGCGTAGTATGTACGAGTACATACATGCAATTAGCAAATTTGCATTTTATTAATAAAGAAGCTGATTATATTAAATACTGTGATAGGTACCGAATGTATCTTAATTTTATTTGTAAATACTGATATGTAAATAAATATAGGTCACGAAAAATATTTTTATTTCATCACTAAACGAAACACAAATTTAACTAGGTAGGTACATACCTACTTATATTATTTTGTTCAATAACGATGAACTTGCTAACGCTACATGCAGTTACGTAGGTACACAAATAATGCGCTTGTCTAAACTATAGGTACCACTACAAGTATTTATTGCTCACCCTCCATCTTGAGATAGAACAACTGTACCTACATAGGCTTGATTGACCACACAAGCACGAACAAGGAAACTAGCGAATTAGGACGTGCTTTTATGATAAAATATTAATAAAAAGACTGGCCAAGTGCGAGTCGGACTCGCACACGAAGGGTTCCGTACCACAAGGCAAAAACGCCCAAAAAAAACACGTTTGTTGTATGGGAGGCCCCCTTAAATATTTGTTTTATTTTAATTTTATTATTAAAGTAAAAATACAACTGAGTAATTTGTGAATATTTCAAGTGCCTAGGTACCTGTTGCCATTATTGATATCGAGCAAAAAAGGGCAAAAAATCGCGTTTGTTGTATGGGAGCCCCCCTTAAATATTTATTTTATTTTTAGTATTTGTTGTTATAGCGGCAACAGAAATACATAATTTGTGAAAATTTCAACTGTCGCGGTTCTTGAGATACAGCCTGGTGACAGACAGACAGACGGACGGACAGACGGACAGACAGCGAAATCTTAGTAATAGGGTCCCGTTTTACCCTTTGGGTACGGAACTCTAAAAATCAAGATTTTTTAATTACTTAGAGTTGAAATTAAATGCAATGGTCGGTCAACCTTATAAACTAAAAAACCGGGTAAGAGCGAGTCGGACTCGCGCACCGAGGGTTCCGTACCATCATATGTTTTTAAATTTTCACCGGCGAGCTGCTTACTAGATCTCGTTCAAACCAATTTTCGGTAGAAGTTTACATGGTAATATACATCATATATTTTTTTTTGTTTTATCATTCTCTTATTTTAGAAGTTACAGGGTTACACATACATTTTACCACTTTGGAAGTGTCTCTCGCGCAAACTATTCAGTTTAGAAAAAAAGGATAAGTATTAGAAACCTCAATATCATTTTTGAAGACCTATCCATAGATACCCCACACGTATGGGTTTGATAAAAAATTTT
This sequence comes from Oligia latruncula, assembly GCA_948474745.1. Lineage (NCBI taxonomy): Eukaryota > Metazoa > Arthropoda > Insecta > Lepidoptera > Noctuidae > Oligia > Oligia latruncula. The sequence goes on from OX419686.1 coordinate 17,178,532, forward strand.
TTTTTTTGAGTTTCAGTTCTAAGTAAATAAATTATGGGGAACCCCCATAATTTGTTTTTTTTCTATTTTTTTGTGAAAATCTTAATGCGGTTCACAGAATACATCTACTTACCAAGTGTAGTTCTTATAGTTTCGAAAAAATGTGGCTGTGACATATGGACAGACAGACAGACATGACGAATCCATAAGTGTTCCGTTTTTGCCATTTGGCTATGGAACCCTAAAAAGTCTTTGCAAATGTAAATCATTCTAATTTATACCTTATTGGAATGAGATAAGAGTTACATTGCAATGCATTATTATAATAGACTTGGCGGCGCGCGGCGCATCAAAGGAGTAGGTATCTACTACGTTTTTGAAGCTGCCGCAAGCCAGCTGCAGCCGCTGCAGCCGATCGAGCGCCGCGCCGCGCGCGCCACTGCGATGGTTAAGTACCTATAAATATTATACGCGGATTTTGACTCAAAATTCGAATCTTTGTATTACCATTATTTTCACAAACAAGCTGCACAATTCCAGCCTATAAGCGCTAAGTGTGCCGGTCTGTGGAATACGCGTCGCCTCCAGACTAGACGGGCTGTGCGAGAATTGAGAAATAGGTATTTGAAGAAACTATTACCGTCTCTCTCTCTCTCTCTCGTCTCCCCCCGTAGAGTGCGATAGGGACAACTGCAGCTCAGAACGATTTTACCTAGAAAAAACCATGACCGATCGACGTTTCGTATTCCCCTGTTTTCTCCTCGAAACCTAAGCCGATTAAAATATTTTTGGTATCAAAATTTAAAGGAAGAATAGATCTATGCCCCTATCATTTTTTTTATCTTAAAAACTTTTCAATTTTCTTTTGTAGTCGTCTGATTACGTAAGTAAAAACGGGGCATTTTTTTAGGTTTTCGGAAAATCATATTTATTTTTTAACCGACTTCAAAAAAGGAGGAGGTTTCTCAATTCGACCGTATATTTTTGTAATAATTTTTTTGAAAAAAAAAAAATGACAGGGGCATGGCCTTCAATAGACCTAGATTTTTATAAATAAAAATGATTACTCTAGAGGCATTATCCAGGAAGAGAATAGGGGAATACGTTTGTATGGAAAAAATGCAGCCCGCGCTCTTAACCGGCTTGCTACTAGCTTCCTACCTATAATAGGTACTTACCTACTAGGTACATTCTTCAGTTTTTTCGATATTTGGAGTGACGTCACATCACATCGTCGATCTACGAATGACAGCCAGGAACAACTGCGCTTTCCGAGCAGAGGGGTCTCGGTATCGGTATGATAAGGATGGTCATCCATCCACGGACCGACCAAGGTAAACGTTGCTTAACCCTGAAGATCAACCTGTACGGCTGTTATTATATTACTTAGTCACGAGTCTCTTTACGGTTATGTACCTATACCCACATAATATGCGTACCTATACCTACTTAACTACCTAAATAAAGTCAAATTTCCGGCGGTCTTTTGCGGTGTTTTTCTATTTCTTTCAAATGAATTACAACGTAAGTATATAGTAGTTTCGTACATACATTCTACATCCAGTTCGCGTCAAATAACTTTGCCGCTCTGAAGCTAGGCTCTTTCCTAGCCGCGCCAATCCGCGCCAATCCGCGCTGCTGTTGTATTCATAGGATTAACTACTGCGCAGTGACTTGTTGCCTACTTAACTTCAGAGCGGCAAAGTTATTTGACGCGAACACTGTACATACACTCAAGGAAACATAAACCTCCTTTTAGGACAGTCGGGTAAAGAGATGGAACGGTTGGTCCTGGTAAATTGAGACTACTCCCCTAAGCGGCCTAAGCCACATGAGTACCGTTTATCTACTCATGTGTCTAAGCCATAGAATACGAGTTAGATTTCTCAGTTTACGGTACCGATGTCAGATTTTGATCATGGTAGGTAATCTAAAAAAGAAAGTACCTACCTCTCAGACCAACAAAAAAAAATAGACAGCGCGCAGCGAACATTAAAACTGAAGCCACCTTTTTATCTATGTGTGTATCGAAGAGTTGCCATTTGTTGAATTTTTTCCCTATAATTTGGGGATATTTGTGTGAGTAGGAACTAGTATAATATTGTACGAGTAAGATATTGTTGAGTATGGTATTGGTATTAATTGGAAACCTAAAATATTAAATACATAAAAAATAAAATAGGAATATAACTCGAAGTAAGAAATCATATTTATATGTAGTTTTTTTCCTGATTAAACTACATTTATTTTGTGTTTTGTTTTGTAGCTCTAGGACGTAGACAGAGTAATCTATAGACTGCTGCATATCTTCTTTTTCATTAGCACAAGAAAAAGAGAAATATATTAACGTCAAAAGAGACAGAGTAAGAATATTTCTGTCCCTTACTGCGTGTCGGCTAAGCACATCAATGTGCACAACAAGTTTGACGTTTGTGAATGAAATAATAAAAACTACATCGCGATTAAACGGAAAATAAGATCTTTTTCGTGCATAATTCAATAATAGTACATTTGCGCAACTGTGAAAATGGTAAGGTGCAGTGTAATAAGCTGTAAAAATGATAGTATGATGAAGATTGTCGGAAATTTTTGTCCCTTTCGGTGACACGGATACCATGAGTCTATAGATTACTCTGTCTACGCTTTAGGAGCTGTATTAATCGGATGGGGAAATTTTAAATCGTATTATGGCAACCCCCGCATTTTATGTCACTGCTTTCGCTCGTTGAGGTTTTTTGTTCCAAGTACCCTATAATAAAAAAACGATGTTATTTCAAGTACTTACTTACAAGTGAAAAGTGATTCCGTGAGACTTTTTATGTGATTTGCTGTTGTTTTTGCAACTTTTCACTACACAGGAAGGCATAATTATATTTTTTTAATATATGGTAACTTGACGACGACTCGTGACGTACCTACCTACTAAGAGCGATGAGCATAGTTTTAGTGTAGATGTGTGCGTGAACGTATATGTTTACTTGCAGGAGTTGCAGGAGCAGCTGCAGAGTTTTATGTTTATGGCTTCACTTTTGATGTTTGCGTCGCGCCGTCTTTCTTTTTTGTTGGTCTACCTACTTACCTTGTTGATTGAAATTTGCCTCCATACCCTATCTTTTAATCTGTTGTCTTTGTAGGAAGCACAACTCACATCATAAAGTACAGGACCTGTGTAGGTACTTACAGAAAACAAATAATTTTGTGAAACAACGCTTTTTTTTTGGTTTGACGGTAAGTATTTAGCGTTATTTTTAAGTGAACGTGAAACAACCCGCACTATGTAGTTTTGGGCTCCGCTAGCAGTCGAGTGCTAGTGATATCAGCTGTGCGTGAGTCAGTTCGAGTTCGACATCTGAATGCGAACGGCTGTGTTAGGTACCTACATTCAGGTACACGACCGCTCCCATAGGACCACAGGCAGGACCTCACGAGCAGAACAGTTGCACTTGCGACCACTACACCAACGAGGCAGTCTGATAGTTTATCACTACATATTTATAATTAGGTCACTCATTCATTAATCATTACACGTAATAAGTTTTAATTGATTATTTCTTTAACATAGACACATACATAACATCACGCCTGTAATCCCCAAAGGGTTAGTAGATACACCCACATTTCACCAGTTATGCTTAAACATAGGTATTGAGCATAATTTTACTAGAGAAGAATTCACGTAGATACCTACCGAATTAGTTTGATAAGTAGTTAAATTAGAAGTAAGTACCTACTTAGGTTAGTTCCAATTTAATTAAGTACTCGTATTCCACTTTAACAAAAATATCCACTGATTTCAAAATGATAAGTAAGTACCTAACTACTCATAAAGGCCATACAAATGTGTTGCAGCCGAAGTAACTATTCAGTAATCTGTGCCGAAAGTACGCATTACCTAATGTAGAAATTACTTAGTTATTTTTCCTAAATCACATAGAAACCAAGAAGTCCGTAAAAATAAATCTTAAGAATTATAATTACTTATCTAAGTAATTAAAAAATCTTGGTTAGTAAACAAATACTTCGTAAAAGTAGCTACGTCCGAATTCACCAGTGTCGTCGTTCGTGCTTGTGTGGTCAAGCCTAGGTACCTAAACCACCTACCCCCCGACCTACCTACCTAGGTAGGTACCTACTTAGGTTAGGTTGGGTTATGTTGGCGGTCCGGGGAATCGAACCTACCCCCGCGGGGCAAACACGCACAGACCTGCCTTCGTCCTCTGACGAAGATCGTCTACTACTGAGCTCAGTTTGGATTGCACTGCCTTTTATACTCTGGAACTCTTCTGTCGCGTCGCGGCCGCGATATCGCCGCGATATCGCCGCGATATCGCCGCGACACCATACTAAATGTTAATTTTGTATGGCGTCGCGGCGATATCGCGGCTACACGGTGTCGCGCTACTCGTCGCGCCGCGATTCGCGTCGCGCTTGTGTGAAAGGTGTTGCGGCGCGATAATATCGCAGAATCGCCAGGCGACATGTCGCGCGACAAATCGCGCCGGTGTGTACGAGCCTTAACTGCTTGTTGATGTCACAATACCCACTGTAGAAATCTAGCATCCATTGACGATTTTGTAAACAATTATCTTTCGTTCTCACAGAGCAATGGGCATAAAAAATGCACTAGGTATTTATCATAACAACTGTGTGTTGGACCAATAATGTTACATCTGGTACATTTAGCCCAGAATATTGAATAATTAAACTGCATACTTTAAGAAAACCGCCAATTGCACCACTGTTTATTTCAATTCACTAGACTGTGACGGAGGCCGCAAGAAAAGTTCGCGCTTTGCCGCCAACACCATCAATATGGTTGATAACTGTATCAGTTGTAAGACGTCAAGCGCTTTTTGAATTTCGAAGATTTAAGTTAATTTATTTTTTTATTTTATTTGATAAACGTGTAGGTAACATTAGCTTTTTAATAGGTTTGTGTTTGTTGTATTTTATTTTGTTTTATTCAGTTTTGATGTGTTTGATGCTAAAAGTGCTTAAGTGGTTTGTGTGTGATTTATCGCAGTTTTGGTTTTAACTCGGGTATATTTTAATTTGTTCTTGCTTGTCAATATATATAATAATGTAAAGCTATTAGCCAGATAAGTAAGTACCTAAGGTGGGTACACATTGGTATGTATTGTAGCTCGTTATCTCAAGTTGTGCACAACTTGAGAATTACACATTTTCAACTAATATGGCGCGGTAAACTTTGCTTGCGAGATGCAGGATTTTGCGTGACGTCAGTATATATGACGCGTCGTTCGCATGTGGCGTTGTAGACTGCAAAAGAATTGCGTTTCTTTGTTATCACCTTATCATACAGCACAAACATATTATAACATCACGCTTGTAATCGCCGAAGGGTTAGGCAGAGGTGTACTAATGTACAGACGCCAGCACATCAAGCTACCCGAAACTGTAAAATTTTCCCAATCAACTTTGAACCGTATGCTTTAGCGATACATTTGAAAATCTATTGACAGATTGTAGTAGCTTGATGTGCTGGCGTCTGTACAGTCACGAGCACTAATATGTCAACATTTGGCAACTTTTGATTGCGATTTTTTCGTGAAATAACGAATGCAACGTTGAAATACGACACTTTGCACAAACCTTTGGGTTCGAAAATAAGTTGTTTGTAATAACATAAAATTTCATTCAAAACTAAAGGAGAAAATCGTCTTTGAAGAAAGCCAAGTGTATACATACTTATGCTCGTGACTGTACACCCACATTTCGGCAGTTACCTATGTTTAGATAAGTCCCATGTAAAAGGGGGCGAGCCTATTGCCATCAACCGGGCACAAATGCAAACACCGGGCTGCTCCTGAGAAATTCCTGGTAGAGAAACCTAATAATACTTTGCTGGATCTAGGAATCGAACCTAGGACCTCATGGTCCCGGCAAGCAATTTGCAAGAAAGCTAAGCACGAGCTTAGCAGTTAGCGATAGGGGACACTAGACCAAACAACTGACCTACTTCTTGATATATTTTTATGTTATATCTTTTTATCTTTTTTTTTTATATTTTTCACTTCAGTAGCTCAAACATGTAGGTTTTGCTGCCTGAAATCAGTGAGTAAAATGCGATTTTGCTCACTGAGTGAGACAAAGTAACTTTTTAATTATTTTTTTCTGAAAGCCGCGAATATCTTATTCAGCTTTGGGTTAATCATACAATTCGAAACATTCACACTCTATCTCTTTCCCGCCATTAGAAAGAGAGAGAGAGACAAAGACCAGCCCTTTCGAAGTTCCGATTTTGTATTCAACCTCAAAGACAAACACGTTCGGAATTTCGTAATAACTAAAGATGCAAAAAGATAATTATTTCTTTTAATGTAATTTATTGAATTTTTTACTTATTATTGTATTTAAACGAAAATAAGTATTTATTGCAAATAAAACTGATATTTAAACTTTCTGTAAATATTTATTTCTAGTTTCACTAATGTTACGTAATATATTTTGAATAATATGGGTGTAATAAAATATCATGGGTACTATTTCCGAACACACCTTACAAAGTGTTCTCGCTGCTGAAGTGAAAAGTTATGTGTGTTACACGAGAGCAAAGTTTTTTGGATCTCGTGCCTTTGAAGCCCTCGCCACACTCAGGATTCAACTTTAGAATCACTCGCTACGCTCGTGATTCAATCTTTGAATTCTTCGCTTGCTCAGGATTCAAAATCAGCACTCGCAGCAAAAAATTACTTTGCTCTCTTGTTGCACAAATAACTATTTATCTTAGTCAAGGTTGTGTAGATTCAGTCAATTCAAATTGTCGATTTGTTTGTTAAGGGGCTTCCTTTTAATAAATCTAATTGGGCAAGGGGTTCTGGGTTCGATTCCCGGGTCGGGAAAGTATTACGAGTATTGAGTTTTGTCATCAGAGTGGCGATTAGGTTATCAAATTAAATAGTACAGCCCTTTGATTATTTACCTCCCATATTACATACTTTTACACAGTATAGGGTAAGGGGTAGGAGTTAGGACACCACGTGAACGAAGTAGCGCCGGGCAGCTAGAAATAATTTATATGGCAAAACAACGTTTGCCGGGTCAGCTAGTCTATAATAACAATAAAAAAATTAAATTAAAAATTTAAAAAACCCCCGACAAAAATAAAATTAAGGAATCCCTACAAAAAGCATGAAATAAAAAAATACATTTAAAAAAATCTTATGGAAGTCGGGGGACCGTTCTGTGGAACACCTTCTATTCTGAGGTCCCCCGACTTCCATAAGATTTTTTTAAATGTATTTTTTTATTTCATGCTTTTTGTAGGGATTCCTTAATTTTATTTTTGTTGGGGGTTTTTTTAAATTTTTAATTTAATTTTTTATTTCATGCTTTTTGTAGGGACTCCTTAATTTTTGTATTTAATTCTTCGATCAAGAATAGTACTAGATGAATGATTAGGAACAAAAATAAGTCGCTAAAGTGGCCACGTTTGCACACAGATAAACATTTATATTTCTTACTACGAACTATAGAAAAAAGTTTAATAATATTAACAACTTCAGATTATTATAAACCTTAACACTCTAACATAAAGTTTAATTACGATTGCAAATGATTAATATTTAAGTCCTTCTGTCATCGAAGCAATAAATTTAAAATGTCACTTGAAAATAAAAAGTCATTTTTATAATAAGTACAAAAATATTTATTCTAAAATGAAACTTAATGTCTAAGCAATAAGGTTAAAAACATTTTGTTGACAATTTCGTACTTACTCGAATTTGGAACTAGACGTAGTTCTTGGAATTACGTTTCAATGCTTCAATGTTTGTTAGAGTACGTCAAACGGGGTGAATAGGGATGCAGGGGTGAATCGGGACGAAACTTTAAAAGCGATTTTAACATTGAAATAATATAGTTTGTTGCCAAAAAGGTGTCTAATGTGTTTATTGTATTATAATTAACGATTAAGTGTCCTTTTCGGCAACAAACTGTATTATTTCAATGCTAAAATCTATTTTAAAGTTTTGTCCCGATTCACCCCTGCATCCCTATTCACCCCGTTTGGTGGTAGTTGGCGCGTTGTCGCAAACATTGGCCAAACAATCATAATATTTGATAATTGATTTATATTTACTATTTAATTGTGTTAATATTTTATGAAAAACATTTAATGATAAAAACTTACCGAAAAAAAAGATATTCCTTCCAAAATCTTGGTGTTACGGTGGTTATTTACACAACTTTTGAACGCGCACTGAGGCATTTTGACGTCTTAACATTGGCTATGATTGGACCATACTAATTTGAAATAAGAGCACAAAAGTATTCGTGCTCGTATTTTTCGGGCCGTTTTTGAAGCGCTTATCGGGCATCTAGTACTATTATTGATCGAAGCACTAGATGCTAATTTTCTTGTCATTAGTATCTAATTATAACTCAACGGTGATAGCAAATGAGTTACTTATTTCTTGGAATGCACTTTTGTAAAAAAATAGCATTTAATCAATATTATTTTTTAATTATTCTCATCTTAAAAGTCATTATTAAGCTATAAACTAACGATATTATAAGTAAATCGATCAGCAACTTCATTTAAACACGTCAAATATTTGAAAAATAACATGTCGAAAATTCAAAATTTTAAAACTTTGCTACGCGCAAAGCGGCACCCAAAGGTGTATGAATTGGATGTCATCTTGATCGCCTTGTATGGTATAATAAGTCGTGTGAGCACCAGCCCTTCAGTTCCATTCAATTTCAAAAAAATGTACTTTAAGTGTTTTCTCCCATACAAAAAAAAACCAAAACTTTTTTTTCTCACGCGTGGAGCTGCTACTACCATCCATACGTTAATATCACATATAGGGAGGTATACCAGACACATTACAATTTTTTTTTTTTTTATTCCTGCCTTTAAATTTCTATGAGTATGGAGCTCGATTTTCAGACCACTGTGCGACGCCCGGGTTCCACAGAGCATGTAACACTTTACCCGGCTCCTTCCTTGACTTCCTTCTATACAACCTTAACTAAGTAACGAGCTAAACCGTGACAAAATGATTTGATATAGTAATAATAATGAATGATATAATTGGTTCTGGTACTAATAAAGTTACGCTCATTTATGTTTAGTTAACAGAATACAATTTAATTGCGTATTTATAATTAGATTAAAAATAATTTATTCATTTTAATTTTAAGGTTGGTCCGTGATGGGTGACCATCTTTACATAACAAGACCCTCCGTGCCTCGGAAAGCATGTTAAGCCGTTGGTCCCGGCTGGCATTCGTAGATCTTTGACAGTCGTTACGGGTCGTCAGAAGCCCGAAAGTCTGACAACCAGTCTTACCAAAAGGTTGTGTATTACCCAGTAACTGGGTTGTAGAGGTCAGATAGGCGGTTGCTCCATGAAAAATACCGGTATTCAGCTGCATCCGGTTAGACTGGAAGCCGACCCCAACATAGTTGGGTGAAGGCTAGGCATAGATGAGGTGGTTTGCATGGAAATGTGAATGTGTGTGTGCGCGTACCTGTGTGTGTCAGTAGGTACCTAATCCTGCCAAATTAAGTTTTATTTTATTTTGTTTTTCAGTAATATAATGTCAGTTTTTTTTGTATTTTTCAGACTTCACCACCTCGTGTGTTGGTAGCCTGGAGAAACTTAAATAGATTGTAATGAGACACCATAAATAATATCAATATACAAAATCAAGATGTTTTTAAAAATGTTGCGGTTATTGTTTCTGGTATTAATGGCGGCAGTTACTGCGAAGGTACAAGATGATCCAGCGGCCAATCAAATCCTTCTATTCAAAGAGAAAACTAAGGTGAGCATGTATTTTGAGAGTTTAATTTAAATTATTTCAGTAGGCAGATGATTTATGCTTTGACATGATTATTTCTTGTTTAAATTATTTTTCAATTAAGTAATTTATTGATGTCAGCTAATTAATGGAAACCGGAGCGAAAGACGTAGAGCTAGAGACGTATAGTCGTAAAGGTAATGTCGAATAATTGAAAATTGAAAAACTAAAATGTATTGAAAAATATCATTATTGGTAAACCACAATCGTTATTAAGCTTGTGCGTACAATCTCTTGTATTTCCCAATTTTGTCGTACCTAAGCACTATTGTAAAAATCGGTGCCTACAGTTTTACAATAATCTCATGAACGTTTATGGTATATTCCAGGGTCCCATCGCTATAATGACGACCTCTGCAGGCGCACCCATCGAATTGAAAGAATCAACAGTAACATTAAACGAGAGGCTGATATTCAACGAATATTTCATGGACAGCATGACCCACTTAGTCCGAGAGAGGATACCAGAACGGCTGGTCCACGCGAAGGCTGGTGGAGCATTCGGTTATTTTGAACTCACTCACGACATATCTGATATTTGTAAAGCGAAACTATTCAACAAAGTTGGCAAGAAGACTCCCATCGCAGCAAGATTCTCGCCAGTAGTCGTTGAGCGAGGTGGTATCGACACATCCAGAGACGCCCGAGGATTCGCAGTCAAATTCTACACTGAAGACGGTAACTTTGATATAGTTGGCTTCAACACCCCTATGTACGTCTACAAGGACCCTCTCCTCTTCCCCACTTTCGTAAGAGCACAGAAAAGGAATCCCGCAACCAATGTGCTCGATCCAAACATGCTTTGGGACTTCCTAACGCTACGTCCAGAAAGTTTACACATGTTTTTGCTAGTGTTCGGCGATCGAGGGGTTCCTGACGGGTACCGACACATGCCTGGTTTCGGTATCCACACTTACCAAGTAGTCAACAAGCACGGAGAGAGTAACTTCATTAGATTTCACTTCAGGCCAGATGCAGGAATAAAAAACCTGCGCTCTAAAGAAGCTATGAAAATTGCAGCCTTTGATCCCGATTATGCAACTAGGGATTTATACAGAGCAATAGGAAATGGAGATTTTCCAAGCTGGACCGCCAGTATTCAGGTCTTAAGTGAGGATGACGTCAAAAATGCAGGATTTGATGTCTTTGATGTAACAAAAGTGTTGCCTTTGGACAAGTATCCACTAAGACCGTTGGGTCGGTTCGTTTTGAATAAGAATCCTGTTAACTATTTCGCTGAAATTGAGCAGCTAGCTTACAGTCCAGCGAATTTAGTGCCAGGTATTCTTGGAGGACCGGATAAAGTGTTTGAAGCAAGAAGATTAGCCTACAGAGATGCTCAATATTATCGTTTGGGGGCAAACTTTATCAATATACCTGTGAACTGTCCTATTCAAAACAAGGCATTCGCATACAATCGTGATGGCCAGCCTCCTGTCAAAGATAATCAAAGAGACATTCCTAATTACTATCCGAACTCATTCAATGGGCCTGTTCCTTACAAAGAAAAAGGCAAAGTTGAATTAGTTGAGATATACCAAGATCAACCAGATAATTTTGAACAAGCTCGTGAACTGTACGAGAACGAAATGACTCCAGAAGAAAGAAAGAGATTAGTGGAGAACATTTTGTTTAGTTTGGGACCTGCGACCAAATTTTTGCAAGATCGGGCTGTGAAAATGTTTGGGCGGATACATTCAGATCTTGGTGAGAGAATATGGCAGGGACTGCAGGCGAACAGAACTAGAACTCCTTACGGCTATGAATGGGACGATTAAGTATGCATTTCTGAAGTATATAACTACTTACTTAGTATATCAGTCTATAAAAGTGCCAGCAGTACACATATGACTCAATATTATGAAAAGTGTTATTTTGTTTTTATTATGTTTTAATATATTCAGAGGGGCAATTCTCGTAATTTTATGAACGTTCACCAATGATATTATTATAATAATATAAGTGTATCTCAGTTTCAATCTGTCAAAAATACCTCTAATTTCCCTACATTTTGACAAGATTTTGACATTTGTTTGTCGCCGAGATTAGACTGTGACTAGATTTTGAACATTTTAAATTACGAGAATTGGCCTTCTGTACAGTTTCTTTTTCTTAATTAAATGTGCTGTGTAATTAATTTATATAAATTAAAAAATAAAATTAATGTATTGTGTTTAAATTACGATCCTTTCTAGTTTATATCTTACCTAGTATCTACACGGACATCAGTATCGCTATGCACACGTCTGTTGCTTAATATAATTGCAAGCTCACTTAGGTAACACATTTTTGTTACAACAAAAACAACAATATCGTATTTATTACGTGCTTATCTATTTAAATTGCACGCCTTTCGTGCCACGACCATTTGAGAGCTCAAAATTATTGATCTACATACTAAAACCACCTTACAGTACCTCCAACGACCACAACAATTTTAGTCGGTGTTAATAGTGCAATTTTAGTTTATTTTTATGGACAAGATCCTACACCTTGTTTGCCGAAAGTTTTAGATGAAGAAGGAAACAACTGAAGATAGTACCTACTTACTTTTAAAGCATAAATGATGTTTCTATGAATATTAAGAATGCTGTCCTTGATGATAGCAGAAGGCTCTGTGAAGATGAAAGGTGATCCGGCAACAAATCAAATCATCCTATTCAAAGAAAACACTTCGATCAGTTGTAGATGTTATTTCTTTTATTAGTTTTATTGTGTGGTAAGGTTGAGTGCATTGATGATTATCTTAATTAATTAGATAAAAAAAAAAGGTTTAATGAATGATAAATGGAATTAAATAATTACATTAAGCGTACTTGACTTCTATAAGTTATAATCTTGACTGTCGAAGAATAATTTTGTGGTTTTAATTCTTAGATTTAATGGAATATTTTATGAAGAAAACAAATCAATTTATAATATGTAGGCCGTGCTTTATTTCAGGGCCCTATCGATATAATGACAACTGCAGCTGGTGCACCAATAGATTACCAAGAAGCAACAGTAACTTTGAACAAAATGCTGATATTCAACGAATACTTCATGGACAGCATGACGCACTTGGTTCGAGAAAGGATACCAGAAAGAGTGGTCCACGCTAAGGCAGGAGGAGCATTTGGATACTTCAAAGTCACGCACGATATAACAAACATATGCAAGGCAAAACTCTTCGATAAAGTTGGGAAAAGGACTCCCATCGCCGCAAGGTTCTCTCCGGTGGTTATTGAAAAAGGTGGCACAGAGACTACGAGATCCTCAAGAGGTTTTGCCATCAAATTCTATACTGAAGATGGAAACTTTGACATAGTTGGTAACAATTTCCCCATGTTTGTCAAAAGAAATCCAGCAACAAACTTGTTGGACGAAAACATGCTTTGGGACTTCTTAACTTTACATCCAGAAGGACTACATATGTTTTTGTTAGTGTTCAGTGATCGGAGGATCCCCGATGGCTACCGACACATGCCTGGGTTCAGTACACACTTACCAGGTGGTAAATAGATATAGAGATAAACACTTCATCAGATTCCACTTTTCACCAAATGCAGAAATTAGAAATCTACGTTCCAAAGACGCTATGGTGATAACAGGTATGGATCCAGATTATGCTACTAGAGATTTGTATAATGCAATAGGTAATTTCCCGTGTTGGACGGCCAGTATTCAAGTCTTAAGTGAGAGGGATGTCAAAAATGCAGGATTCGATGTCTTTGACGTAACTAAAGTGTTGCCTTTGGATAAATATCCATTAACACCATTAGGATGTTTGGTTCTGAATAAAAACCCAGAAAATTACTTTGCTGAAATCGAGCAATTGGCCTACAGTCCAGGGAATCTAGTGCCAGGTATTCTTGGAGCACCGGATAAAGTATTTGAAGCTCGACGATTTGCTTATAGAGACGCTCAATATCCCCGACTAGGCGGAAACTTTTTCAATATACCAGTAAACTGTCCTTATAAACGAAAGGCTTTCCCATACAATCGTGATGGTCAGGCGCCTGTCAATGACAATCAAAGAGACATACCTAATTATTATCCTAATTCATTCAATGGACCACTTCCATACAATGAAAAAGATAAAGTTGAATTAATTGAGATTTATCAAGATCCACCAAAAAATTTCGCACAAGCTCGGGAATTGTATGTGAATGAAATGACACCGGAGGAAAGAACAAGGTTAGTGGAGAATATCGTGGAAAGTTTGAATAAAGCGGCGAAGTTTTTACAAGAACGAGCTGTGACATTATTTCGGAATGTTCATCCAGATTTTAGTCCAAAGAATATGTGTAGGCTTGCAGGCAAATAAAACTATGTATGTAGAGTAGAACGTTTGATTTTAAACAATATAAATTTTAATGCGTAATTATTTTAATATAATTATATATTATGTAGATTTCCTTGTTCATAATTGAAAATATGCTCTGTATTTGACTAATTACCTTACCTTAATTGAGTTTTGCAAGAGAGCGCTGCGTAAAGTATAAGACAGGTCTTAAACAAGATCTTTTTATGATTAATTTGTTTGTTCGATCAAAATAAACAAGGTGTTGATTTGCATCCTATTCAAATTCAAGGACGTAATTATGCTAATGATTCTCGACCCACATCAACAATAAAATGGGTAGGTTTTTTTTTCTTATTTACGGTAATCCGTAAGTGTGAACCAGCCGTATTTAAACGCGGCCCGTCTGTTACTAGCCCTATAACCGCGCTTTCACACACAAACAAACGCCTTTTACTTTACTAAGTACTAAAATGTCTTTTATGACAACCTCCTGAAATTTGACGAGGATGCAAATCAACACCTTGTATATACATAATTATAATGTTATGTGCCCAGCGTAACCTGGCCTTTAGTGAGGGCGCTGGTTGAAAAGGCAAAACCTTCCTTCTACCTGCTTAGTAAAAAATTACGTATAATTTAATAATAGCTCCAAGTCCTCCGTCTGCCAGTATACTGGACGCACCGCAGCCAACAAAGTGTTTCAATTATTAGTATACCATTTTCTAGTGTTTAGGAAATAATAAATAATCTAGGGCATACGCAAGGGCGTAATGCTTGGCGAGTGCCTATAAAACCGTGGAGTTGTAGACAGTCGGTTATTGTCCATTGTTGTAAGTGGAGATGAAGACAGAATGGTGTTTGTTACTTTTCGGGGTAATGGTAATTGCGCAAGAAAACGATGATCCAGCGGGGAATCAAATTGTGTCATTTAGGGATAGAAATTCGGTAAGTTTTTGTTACTTTTATTTTTGTTGTTTTTACTTTTATATTTCGTTCTGCCTTTTATCTTTCAAATCTTGCTGCAATAGCTATTTTTCTATTTAAAAAAATCCTTTGGTTTCGTGTGCGAGGCCTTTTTTGTTTTAATTTAATGATCATATCGGTTCGTTAAGTAAGCATGAATATGTGCCTCACTGAAAGATCAAACGATTACGAGTTCATTGCCGTACGTTTGGCAAGCATAAGGATTGGTGTTCACAGTTTTATTATTAATTGGGTCAACAATAAAAGTAAAATCTGGGCCTTTGGAGAATTATATTTTTTCTTTGGCGAATTTCCATCTTATATTATGTGTGCATTCTCGATTACATTCGTATGATTTTACTTATAATGTATTGACAGAATCCAATATCGATTTCAGGGTCCAGTTGGCATTATGACAACATCACTTGGCACACCGATCGACTATGAAGATGCAAGTAGCACTCTAAACAAACGACTCATATTCCATGAATTTTTCATGGATTCAATAACACACTTAAACCGTGAAAGATTACCTCCAAGAGTAGTCCATGCTAAGGGTGGTGGCGCTTTTGGGTATTTTGAAGTGACACACGATATAATGAAAGATATTTGTAAAGCTAAAGTTTTCAGTGAAGTTGGGAAGAAGACTCCAATAGCAGTTAGATTCTCTCCGATAGCTCAAGAAGTAGGTGGCATAGATACTTCTAGAGATGCCAGAGGTTTTGCTTTAAAATTGTACACTGAAGATGGTAACTTTGATATAGTTGGATTAAATACACCCATGTTTGTGGTAAAGGATCCTCTTTTTTTCCCAACTTTTGTTCATTCACGGAAAAAGAACCCACAAACATTTTTATCTGACTCCAACATGTATTGGGATTTTTTGGTGTTACGGCCGGAAGGTATGCATATTCATATGCGCATATTTAGTGATTTTGGTATTCCTGATGGCTATAGACATATGCCTGGATTTGGAATTCATACTTTTCAAGTCGTAAATGAAGACGGAGAAAATCATTTTGTCAGATTTCATTTTACACCCGATGCAGGTGTAAAGAATTTGGGGTCAATGGCGGCTAAGAAATTAGCAGCTATAGATCCTGATTATGCAAACAGAGATTTGTTTAATGCTATAGGAACTGGAAAGTTTCCCAGTTGGACAGTCAGTGTCCAAGTTTTGAGTGTTAACGATGTCAATAACGCTGGGTTCGATGTTTTTGATGTGTCCAAGGTTTTGCCTGAAGATAGATACCCCTTGAGACCCGTGGGACGATTTGTTTTGAATAAGAACCCCGAGAACTATTTCGCTGATATGGAACAGTTAGCGTTCTGCCCCGGTAATCTCGTGCCTGGTATTCTTGGAGCGCCAGATAAACTCTTCGCGGCACGTCGCTTATCGTACAGAGATGCTCAATACTATCGTTTAGGAGCGAACTTTCAGAACATTGATGTGAATAAACCTATTGACGATATCTTTACATATAATCGAGATGGCACACCTCCAGTTGGACACAATCAAAGAAATATACCGAATTACTATCCCAATTCTTATAATGGTCCAGTTCCATATTTAGAAAGAAATAAAGTTGACTTGATAGAAATATTCCAGCCCCGCGCTGATAATTTGGACCAATCACGAGAACTCTATAATGATATGACTTCAGATCAAAGGGCGAAATTGATCGAGAATGTTCTGTACAGTTTAGGATCAGTAACAGACTCATCTTTAAAGGACCGAAGTGTCAAACTGCTTAGGACAATACATCCAGACCTCGGTAGAAGAGTATGGGATGGTTTACTTCTAAATAAAACTAAATATTACTGGGATGATTGAGATATTTTTAAGAAAATAAAGACTTTTCTTATTTTGTATTCCTTTAATAAAATTATGACGTTTATTTATGAAGCTGTTCCCGCTGTTATATAAGTTAAAACTTGTACGCTACAAAAATAATGTTGCGTCTAAAAATATACGAGCAACAAGTTTAAAGTCAGCGTCACAGAGCAAAAATAAATTCAGGCGGTTGATGTGAAAACTTGAGAGTATAGGTACCTTCAAGTATTACAAGCGCCTGAATGATTATACAGGGTTATTGGTATGGTAAAACATTAACAACCTCTTTAGAGGTCATTGTAATCATCATTAGGAACAACTTTTACTATGCAGCTGATTTTTTTTCGCGATTTCGTGTTTAGTCCCATAGTAAAAGTTGTTCATAATGATAAGTACAATGATCTCTTAACAGGTTGTTAATGTTTTACCAATAACCCTTTTAATACAAAGTTTTTTAAATTAAAAAGAAAAGAACTAGAAAATAGTAAAGCTATGCTAGAAAACCACCCCAAATTCCCCGGGGAACCCCGAAACCAATATTGCCTTAAGTTTCAAACAATTGCACCTACCTCTCCAATTGCTCATTGTGACTTTTACATGTTATGACGCACACACTCGACAACGACCCTCACTTGACCATTCCAAACTTTTTAATCTGTACACAGAATACAAAAATCACCTACAAAATAATCCCAGTTCTCCAAAAAAGTGTAACAGGCTGTCGTAGTATTGTATACACTGTGGTTGTTTATGGAAACTAGCAGCTAGCAGTGAAATGTTGGTCGAAGTAACTTGAGTAAGCTGTAAAGTGCCCTTTCAATTCATGTCGTGGGAAAGTACTTGGGTTGGTTACTTGGTTATGTTTAAAAGTGGTGCGAGGTGACCCTACCAGGCTGGAATGTTAGCTAATTTAACAATAGAGTGTAGTTTAAACTTGATTAGAAAAGTACTTCAGCACATAGTTTAGTGAACATTTTTAACAGGTCAGATTTTGGAAATGAGTGGTCTTCATCACAGCAAAGAAAGAACATCAATTACTATAATAGCCAGTAGCGTCTGCCCGAGATTTCGTTAAAAAAAAAGTATACTTGAAACTACGAAAAAAAAATCAGCTGTTCCCTACATTTTGACGAGTTATACGAACATAAATGTAGGGGTCAGCTGATTTTTTTTTCGCGATGTCAGGTTTGGCCGCATAGTAAAAGTTGCTCATAATGATGAGTACAAAGACCTCTTAAGAGGTTGTTAATGTTTCACCAATAACCCTGTATGTCAATAATAGTAAAAGATATGTGTAGAAAAACATCATAAGCACACACCAATGTTTTATTCCTAAGTAACTAGGTAGTAAGTAAAACAAACGAATGCTAAGCGGCGTCGCTTTGAAATATTATGTAGAACCACGTTCAAGTCAGTAGGTATAGGTACATTAGAAGAAAGCTCTCGGGATATTTCCTAGAGGATCGAACAATAAACACCATTAGCGGGCTCTTGAACATCGTAGATTATGAAGCAAATTAACCGAAACACTTGTTGTCAGTACGAGCTGGTACAGCCTTACATTGTCATTGAAACCTCTTTGCTTACTGCAGGGTTGGCAAAGCATATATTACAAATGTCTTTGGCAAAGCACAAGTGAGTTGAAGAAGATTCAATGTTTCTTTCTCATGTTTACCGTAAAAGTGGTCTCGTATCATCATTTCTCGTGTTAACTTAGTCGCAACGTGCCTACGGAATGATAATTGCATTGATTTATTTCTCTTTCTGCGAATTTTATGGGTCCACCTTAGTAGAGTGTCCCAAGAAAGTAGAAAAATACTACAAAAGGAACTTATGAGACTATTCCGAGGTTCTTTTAGTCGTATTTTCGATCGTCATTTGTTATTGGCAAAAAGATGATAGGTAGGTAGATACTGCTACCTATGTAGCTACATTCTATTTTCTGCCAAAAACAAATGGCGATCAATAATCCGTCTGCACGATGATTCGTCATGGTTGTGGGCGTTCACTGGAAGGTCTATGTTTAGCAGTAAGTTCTTTATACTGAAAGGATGAGCGATCTTCAATTTCCGACTGGAGATAGCATCTCACGAAGGAAAAGTATGATTTACTTACTATAGATAAACAGTTGTAAATGTTTTGCGAATCTTCGCCATCCCTGCATTAGTGACACGAATCGTAAAATGTACAATGTATTGTTGGTTTGTGCTAACGTAGGCACCATAATGTGGGCACACAGTCGGGGGCCTATTCCTGTGTCAATCAGAGCGTCGCGACAATATTCGATACCACGATACCACGCATTTGATACCAACTTTCACGATTGTACATCGTCGCGGCTCTGGGCCGATGAACAGCGAACTTTTTAATTTGTGGAGAGCTGCTGATTTTTCCCACGATATCTTTATTTCGATTTTATTTTTGCAATGTTACATATTGGTTGGAATGGTTAGTTTTCGTGGGTCAGAGTTATATCACAGAAATACTGGTGTTCTTGTAATCTCAGAAGATTCGGAACCCTACTTCTTTTAATCTTAGCCGGTACCTATCAATGTACGCTGTTGAGGCAAAACATGACTGATTTAATTTAATGTAACACCTTGCATGCCATGTGCGTATACTCATGTTTTGGACAAATAAATTAGGTATCTTATTTTTTTTTGTATCTTATCTTACACAAATCCATATCTCACATAGATAAATGATAAAAAATCTAAATCAGTCTAAATTGAATTGAATAGAAGGTATACAGACAATCACCACATGCCACTATAACATATTCACACACACCCATTCGCAACTCCTCATGCACACTCCTACACACTCACCCACACTTAGCAATGCTTAGATTGTGCTAGCAGTTTACTTCATCCTGTATGTTTATTTCTGCTGCACTAGTATATATAGGGTGACTGGTAATTAGTGACCGATACTTAAACACTTGATTTTACTCATCATTATGAACAACTTTTACTATGGGACCAAACCTGAAATCGCGAAAAAAATCGCGCTTAACCCGTCAAAATGTAGGGAGCAGCTGATTTTTTTTCGCGATTTCAGGTTTGGTCCCGTAGTAAAAGTTGTTCATAATGATGAGTTTTTCACTAATTACCAGTCACCTTATATATTTTAAGATACAATTTCAAAGAGCTGTGGATTTTGAGAATAATAAATAAGTAAATGATGCCTCACCGATTAGTTTTTGGCAAATTTCCATTTTTGATTTTTTTATTGTCCTAACAAGACTCAAAAAAAACTCATAACTCAAAGCATTTATTTCAATTAAACCTTGTACAGGCACTTTTTAATTGTCAAGGGTTTCAGATGTACTTTCTTGTGGATTAGGTCTTGGGACGCATTCTCTTGGTCCTATATCATCCATACATACTGTACCTTAATCTGACAAATAAATTATTATGATTATGATCATTGTGGTGAATCCTGGCTGAAATGTCTTGGCGTCATATCTCGAAAATGAAATCAAATGTAGAGTTACTTTAAATTCTCCATAAAACGAAGTGAAGACAAACTCCATGAAGAAATAATTAGCTTCATCCCAAGGCGTCATGCGTAAAACATCTCGAGAACACTTATATCCAGTTCTGAATGAAGTTATATTATATGAATAAACAAAACTATATCAAACTGGTACACAAGCAAATGTCTTAAACTTGCCGTGGGAACGGGCTGGTATATTTCTGGTACTTGTTCCAACAAGGATACATGGCGAACTGTTAATGTGACTGCATTAACTGCCTCATTAACTATTACATCATGAGTTCTCGATATTATTATGTGTTGTTGATTTGACGAGAGATAAACAGGTCTCTTATACCTAATTATTTGTGTTTGATTGTTTGTCTTTGCGTACAGATATATTCTCGTTTAATTATTAAGCTTTTTCATAACATCTCGAGTTATTATTTTATTTTGTTGCATGATTGTGCATTGCAAGTCTTAGGATTTTGTGTTCAGGCAGTGGAAGCAGTGGAAGCAGTGGAAGCGTCAAAAATTGTATTCCTTTGGTGCATAACATACGGGTTAGAATTAGTTGCTCCTTTGTAAAGAGCCTTATCAACGAATTAGGTAGTAGTAAACACGGAGGTACAGCCAAATAGATATTGCTATTCTGAATGATTAAGAGAAAATATTGTATGAATAGGTGCACGACGAAAATCGCCCTTGCTGCTACTACATAAAGGCGCTGTCAATGTCAATTTGTTACCACTGTTGTGAAAAAAATATCCTACACCACCGAACGAACCCAGAGACAATACCTAGCTCGTTCAGATAGTAATCAATAATAAACGCGAGGAAGTGCACACGATAGAACTAATGTGCTAAACCGCGAAACAGATGACAAGGCGCTATGTCCACCCGAGTGTAATAAATAGCTAACGACAAGGCGGTAATGTATCGCTACCAATTAGAAACTATTACATGAATCTTAGGCTCATTATAACCACTTAAATTTTATTTTATTTTATTTATTTATTGGTCTACCAACGATTGTTTACACCAGTTATGGCCACAAAAAACAAGCAAAAACAGATAAACAATAGTGTACAATCACTTATAGGTAGCAGTGTACAATCACTTAGAGCAGTGGTGGCCAAGTGGTAACGGCCGCGACTTACGAGTTGTAGGTCGTAGGTTCGAATCCAGACAGGCGCTTTACTTTGTGTAAATTATTTCATCACCACTGCTCTCACAACGGTGAAGGAAAATATCGTGAGGAAACCGGCATGTCCTAGAACCAAAAAATTCGAAGACATCTGACATCTACCAACCCGCACTGGGCCGACGTGGTAGATTACGGCCCACTCCCTCTCACCGAGAGGAGGCCTGTGTCCCAGCAGTGGGAACATTATAGGTTGATTATGGTATTATGGTACTTATAGGTAAACTCAGCATGCAAAACGAAAGTTGTACGTACGATAGAGAAAAAAATTAAAAGAAAACTACCCTAATTTATATAAAAAAATGATGGAGCAATAATCGCGTTCAATTTATCAATTGCAAGAACTTTGCTTGCTTCTGATGATAAACACATTTCTTCGCAAAGAGAGGCTCGGATCCTCCCTGTGCAACCAACAATGTCTTTTGGTAAGATAATTCGTCCTGAGATGAACTCCTCATAGAGATCCGACCCATAGGTTTGGTGGTATCATATCATATATATCATTTCATTTATTTGCATTCCATAATGTTTAAAAAGATGTTGTTAACAAAAGGCTTAGAGCTAAGGAATCATTGTAGACCCTGTTAGGGCACAGCAAAAGGTGTTGTTTTATACAAAACAAAAACAAATCAAATAAAGAATCGTGGAAACTTAAATATAAATGTTTACATGACAACTAAAATTTTAAAGAGTTAAAAACGAAAAACAAGTGCATCTTACTCAACAATCCACCGTACGTACCTACATATTTCCGCCATCAAGTAGCTGCCGAGCTTCAGTTTGAAGTATTATAGTTATGTGGGTGCCAAATAGCCTATGCTGGTGAAATTCTGATCACTTCACGACTTTTCTGGTACTTGTGTTCAGATTAGAAGGTGAATTTGACCTACGAGGTATTGCACCCGTATTAAGTTGAGGTTACCACTTAACATCAGATGCCCCATCTGCCAGTTCCATCAGACACTAAGACAAACAAAAGAACATCATCGTTTCCAATAAACACTCATGAACCCGAATGCAGTGAGAACTCCTTCAATAATCACGTCACAATATGACATAATTGCTTTCAAAACGGTTCGATTCAGTTGCCTGACACTAATTTAAGATCTAATCAGAGGTATGCAAATAAGCAGTGTACCTGTAACGGCTTGTATCCGTTTGTAATAGTCGCAATGATATTACAAGTGTACCGACGTACGCAATAATGTGGGTTATGTTATGGATAACCTAGTTGTTGGAGTTTTAATCAATCAACGCAGCTTGTTGCAGGTCTCTGACAGAACATAAACGTTGACCCAACCAATATCGTTAGACAGTAATTAGTCATTTGAGCTAGTGTAAAGCTACAGCCGCAGTGACGGCCGGGGCTTGATTTTACTGTGTCTAAAAACGCTATCTAGGGAAACTCGGAAACCCACCAACTTACTTTCATAAATAAAATTTATTTATTAAGCTCATTTCAGACTACGCTATTATAATAGCTTATAGTTTATAGCACAACAATATCGCTCGCCATACATTTATTTAGAACACTTTGCTATATATATTATTTAAATGTATGGCGAGCAATATTGTTGTGCTTTATACTATATGCTATATTATATAATTCATAATTATCATGAAGCAACACTGCCTGCTGTTTTCCTGCTGATAGAGGAACTACTAAGAGGAGGTTACTTTTATGGGAGCGTCAAATAGGTAAGTCACATCACACATGAGACTTTTCAACTTTGATCGACCACTCTTTGGAAATCCTTTGCAAGTGTTCATAGTTCTTGATCAGTCTGATAATATTCCATCAGGGAAGTCGTCGGTCTGTAACCCGTCAAAACTAAAAAGTTTTAGCTGCTGGCGGTATGCATGACGGAAATCCGAGGCATGAGAACGGTCACCGTTTCAAAGTGCCGAGATATTATCAACTGCACTGCAGCGTGGTTTAAGAAATAGATAGATACCATTTAAGAATGAACTCACTCATTTAGAAGGTGTATCTATTCATACACGAAATATTTTAAGAGAAACATCAATAGGTGGTAAAGAAGCCATAGAAACGATTAAAAAAAAATTTTTTTTTTACGTAAATATTATAATAATTTTAAATTACTTACTTGAGACATTTTGCATAAGATCTTTACTCCGCTCCAATGACAGTAAATACTACATAGACCCTAGCGTAATGTATGTCATGTGAAAAAAAATAAGAAGGAGCCAGTATATAATACGTGTTTTTCTTTTTTTAAAATTACGTACTTACAATTTTTTTTTGTGGCTACCTTACCACCTATAGGTGTAACTCAATATTTCGTGTATGAATAGATACACCACGCATTTGAAACCATTGTGTTTATAGCTTTAGCTTTTATAATAACAACTTTTGTGTTTTATCAGTGTTATCAAAGTTTCTAATAAATATTTGATGTCCAAGGGCTAAATGTTGGAATGCTACACACGTTTATATAATTGTCTTATTATTACACAACATATGGATTCCGTTACATAAACTCAAATCGACCATTTATATTATCAGTAATCACATTTACAGTATTGTAATAAAAGCGATTTAAACAAACATATTGCAGGTTATGTTTCAACAAAGTTACATTTGCCGTCGACAATGGCGCTAGTAGCTTCTCCCTCTTCTTAACTTGCTCAAGTAACTTTTAGTTCAGAAGTTAGCCACTGGTAAAATTAAGTTGGTAAATGGCAAGGAAGTCGATTGTTGGCAGATAGTTTAGCATTATCAAAAAATAGATCTGTAATTATTCATTGTCTAGTGCCTGGGCCAATTTTATTACGAATGTAATTACTGTAATTTAGGTAATTAGATTAAGATATCGATTTGTGATTTGTAAATACTGTGATTATTGATTTATTGGCTCATTTGTCTGTATGTTCGGTATTTTGGAGAGTTTAATTACATCATCCACGCTATCTCTTTAGCCTTAAGCAGTTAAAAGGAAGAGTAATGCAAATTTTGTTCAAATTACAGTTATAGATGGCTTGATAGTGTCTTAAAGCACATCTGATGAGGCAGTTACCATGTCTTAACTCAAGGATGTGCTAAAGATGAAGCATTTCCATCCGTGGGTGGTGGTGGTAAAGAGGCGAAAAAGTGTCTAGCCATCATTATTCTTATGCCGCTATACGATGTATGAAAGAGCTACTTTTCCAGCCATCAGCTAAATTTTGGTCATTATGTTACCTGACCCAGCATCCATCATGCGAAGATATTTTGCACAAATGAGCATACAGCGCAGAAAGAAAGTTAAATGATAAAAGGTTTTATTTCTGTAAGTATGTTTGTACAAACACTTGCACGTCGTATTTTAAAAACTAGATGAGGTCGGTGTCTGTGAGAAGAAAGTCTGAAACAAACTCAGAAAGGCTGAAACTAACTCAGAGGTCATCACAGTCTCTATTAAAGTCCAGACAAAATCTTGGTCAGATCATTTGAAGACCATGTACAGTCACGAGCATAAGTATGTATACCCTTGGCTTTATTCAAAGACGATTTTCTTCTTTAGTTTTGAATGAAATTTTATGTTATTACGAACAAAGTATTTTCGAACCCATAGGTTTGTGTAAAGTGTCGTATTTCAACGTTGCATTCGTTATTTCACGAAAAAATCGCAATTGCATGTTGCCAAGTGTTGATATATTAGTGCTCGTGACTGTACTTAGATGATGAAATGGTCTTTTGTGGATAGAACCACACAGATTGAGTGGACCTTGGTCAGTGCACGCGCAAAAGAAGCTCCATCCTAATCCTATAAATGCGAAAGTAAGTTTGTTTGTTTGTTACCTTTTCACGCCTAAACAACTGAACCGATCATCCTGAAATTTTGCTTAAACGTTGTCAGGTGTACAGAAACGGACATAGGGTACCTTTCATCCCGAAAAAAAGTGCTGTTCCCGAGGAAAACAACTATAACGTTATTATGATAATAGATGGCGCCACGTGTCTTTCGAACGTGATCGACACTTATGCGGGTGAAACCGCGGGGCGCTGCTAGTTATCCAATAATTATCCTTTTCCTTGTAACACCAATAACAATCATCGTTAAGTCCTCATTTCTCTAGACATTAATAGCAGCTGAACAATGGAATGCTTTTGGATGCATACGATGTGATTGCGAGATTATAATTCTATCGTCTACGAGCAACGACCCGTGACTTTTAACCCGATTACCATTAGTGAGAGCAGTGGCAGCCCAGTGGTAACGGCAGCGACTTACGAGTTGTAGGTCGTAGGTTCGAACCCAGACAGGCGCTTTACTTTGTGTAAATACTGCTCTCAAAACGGTGAAGGCAAACATCGTGAGGAAACCGGCATGTCCTAGAACCAAAAATTCGAAGACATGTGACATCTACCAACCTGTACTGGGCCCGCGTGGTGGATTACTTGCCCACTCCCTCTCACCGAGAGGAGGCCTATGTCCCAGCAGTAGGAATATTATAGGCTGATTATGTACCATTAGTAAAACATTATAATTATGTAGTTAGTATGAAAGTAGATACTCATTGGTGACTTTCTTTGGACGTCTTCTCTTTCTTTTTAAATTGACATCTCCCAGATAAACCTAGAAGGTTGTTAGCTGCTTAAACCCGGGCTTGCCTGTGGGTGCCTCAATAAATTAAGGCCTCCAACTAGGGCTTAAAAACTAAGTGACTACACGCTAAGGGCACGCCCTTTGCGGTACTGACCTCCTTGGCTTAAGGAGCTGGAGGAGGGTAGCAAGGGACAGGCTGGATCGGATTAATATGTCTTCTGTTGAAGATTTGCGTCTATTATTGCTACCTTGGTTAATCTTATAAAATATTGAAACGTACCATAAGCATATTCATAAAAATTACCGTTTCCTATTTCTTTGATTGACAATTGACATACACATAAGGCATAAGCTAGAATAAGCTGTGCAGCTATACTAGTCAACAGTGATTTTGTTGCTTTTGATATAAGAGTGGTTTTCGTGTGCCTTTATACTCACGGTTATGGACCTATAACTATTTAGAAATTGACTTTAGTTTTTTTAATTTCTTTTTTTTAACACGGAAGGCAAAACGATTTTTTTGCTGGCCTGTTTTTAATTGAAACGGAAATTACTCAAAGTTGTTCAAGCAGGACAACGAAACACAAACCACTTACGTAATAATTAAAATACCGAAACTCTTCACGTGACCAGAGGGCTAGCCTATTTTTAAGTCAAAGAATCAGCATTGTCATCCAACGTGGTAACGCTGCCAGCCTTTAGCCACTTTTCCCACTGACAATTGAATTTTTTGATACTCAATGAGCTCTTCCTTTTTTTCCTTTATATTTTTTACATAATATATATTTTTAGTGTTGTATTTAAGATTTCTTAATCATCATCGTCTTATGTATAGCCTTTCCCAACTTTGTTGGGGTCGGTTCCAGTCTATACCGGATGCAGCCGAATACCAGTATTTTACATGGAGCGACCTTATATGACCTCCACAACCCAGTTATTTAAAATTTCATAATAAACATGTAAATCGATACTAATTTTATGAATTCGAAAGTAACTCTGTCTGTCTTTATGTTACCTTTTCATTCCTAAACCACTGAAAGGATTTCAATAAAATTTGGCAGAGAGATAGATTGCATACCGGGTAAGGACATAGGATAGTTTTTATCCCGATATTCCCAAAGGATCGACACTTACGCGGGTGAAACAGTAAGGCGCAGCTAGTAAAAATATAAACTTTAACAAAACAAAACACAGGTACTTACAGCATCTTAATTCTAAATCCACACAGCCTAATAAAAGCAGTAATATTTCCCAGAAACCACCATTGTATCCCCAGTTCCCATGTCCGATGCTTTCCACACATTACGTCACAACCTAGTAGATATACTCCCAGATTGTCGTATCACCTGCTAGATCGCAATTAGTGAGGCAATTATCATACTTCCGCTCAAATTGTTAGCCATAACAGATGGCAATTGACAGTTTGAAGTATTGCTGATTATAATTGAGGATATTGGTAACGGCTGAAGAGTTATAAAATGGATACGAGAGGAGTGTTTTTGAACGTTGTGCGGCTAATGGTGTGTGGACTGAACCTTAAGTATATCTATTCGTATAGAAATAAAACAAAGTCGGGTTGGTTTCACAAGAACGGCTGGAGCGAATTTTAGGGTTCCGTACCCAAAGGGTAAAAACCCTATTACTAAGACTCCACTGTCCGTCTGTCTGTCTGTCACCAGGCTTTATCTCATGAACCGTGATAGCTAGACAGTTGAAATTTTGCACAGATGATGTATTTATGTCGCCGCTATAACAAAAAATACCAAAAACAGAATAGAACAACAGACGTGTTTTTTTCGGCGTTATTACCTTGTGGTACGGAACCCTTTGTGTGCTAGTCCAACTCGCACTTGGCCAGTTTTTATGATCTTTGATTTGTTGGATTTGTCTCTGCTAAGAATAGCAAAATAACTATTAAAACATGGAAAAAATTCATGAAAAAAAAATCCTACATTTTGTATGAAACGACTTTTTGATTCTGAGGCGATACGAAGTTCGCCGAGACAGCTAGTCACACATAAAATAAGCTTAGCATTGATTTTAATTTCTAGAGAACCCGAGAGGTATGATCTTAGTAGTAACGAAGAAAAAGTTTCTGATTTTTTTTTTTACTTCTGAAGTAATTCCAATAAAAAAATAAGAAATTAAAGAACCTGGCTAATGGTTCTCGATTGCAAACCGAATCTACTGAGGAATTTGAATTGAAAAGTAAAGTGGCCCCGATTCTTAAACTGATTTGTAAGATGAAATACCCAAATTGTTTCAATTCTACAGCTCAAAGTAAGTGATAATATACTCTAAATTAATTGAAGCATGGATAAAGTTAAGAATGTAAATTATAATTAACACTACCAACACTTTCTTACAGTTCCATTTCAATACGCATAACTTTCATAAACAGTTACATTAATATCCAGGATTAAAGATAATCCAATCTTCTAGTGTTACACATATTGGATGCAGCTTTCTAGTGAAAACAGATCGTTTGTGGTATGTTGTGCAACGCACCGGAAGACACTGCTACGGTTAGCAGAAATAGCTCAGTATAGTCAGTGCTAAAAGATGTGTGATATTATGTAAACAGTGTGGACTTAACTGCATTTGAAGTAACGAAAATCTCCACTAATTTTTGATTTGTAATAATGTTGAGAGCTAACAGGTGATAGTGTTACATCTAATAAAATTATGCTTTGAAAGCGTTTCGTATTTCTAATAATTTCTACAACGACTTTCAACAGAATTGGCATATTAAGCTTTTTGGTAGTTTATGTCAGTCTCATACATTTTTGACTTTTCCATCATTGTTATCGCTCATAGAATGTCACTTGGTCTAGGCCAGGGATGGCGAACCAATGACCCACGTGCCATTGGTGGCACGTAACAAAAAATTTTGAGCAAGGCATCATTTCAGGCATTATACATATGTCATCTAGTTTGCAACAGTAGAAGTCGGACAAATTTGTCATTTCATTGAAATAAATATAAAACTGCGGCGTTTCGGCCCTTTATATGCCTTCCAAAGGTCCCAGGGTCCCGTGAAATGTCAAGAAAGAGATTAAAAATATGAATAATAATGCGAAAGTATATAGGTAGTTCTTTTTCCAGTGATCACTAAGTCAAGATTGTTTGTTGGTACGTTATCGACGCATTAAATATTTATTTGGCAAAAATGGCACGTAGATGTATAGAGGTTCGCCATCACTGGCTTAGGCCCCAGGTTTGGTTTTACTATTTTATTATTCCTTTGCTTTTGCATCAAATTTGTCTAATCATGGATTTTGGGGTCTTTTGTTCATCTTGTTTTTAGATTTGCGGTCTTCTCTGCTTTTGTAAAAGGTCGTTCACCATTCTGATCCATCAGATTGTTTAGTCTTGCGGTGTTTGGTCAAGGACCCAATATATTCAGTTCAAAATTCATCACATCAGTATGCTCAGCTGCTCATTTTATTGCTTCTGCAACATTTTCTAATTGTTTCCATTGTTTAACACTGTTGAAAACGGTACCTACGAGAGTAATTCATACTTATCTTTTTTGCAATATTAACTAAGAAATGCTGTCTGATGTGTTTAATGTCAACATGCTGAAGGTTGGTTTTTGTTTGACATGGTTCGGAACTAGTTTTTGCTGCATTGTTTTTATTGATAATGTGTTAATGAACTTCGAGATGGGTTGTTGTCCTACCTTTCATTACTAAAGCTACGTACGTTTCAAATGGTTTCTTAAGATATCAACAGTAAAATGTGAGACGCTCTAGGAACTATACAATATATGGCAGATTCAGAATTACGTCCGAATGAAAAGTTGACTTCTTCTTTCTTTTCACTTGCAAACTTGCAATTCCTAGCTTCCGCCATATTGAATTCCCTGTACGCTCGTTTATCTTACAAACATACTTTCATTTGTCGATTCATTTAGAAGCTTACACCAACTGCTATCGCATTTAAAAAGGTAGAAATACATCGTACATAGGTATAGCCGCCAGCACATCAACCTACCCGAAACTGTAAAATTTTCCCAATCAACTTTGAACCTTCTGCTTTAGCGATAAAATTGAAAATCTATTAAAGAAATTTGACAAATTGTAGTAGCTTGATGTGCTGGCGTCTGTAGGTACTGATAAAAATGTTTTGTGATATTGGAAACCCTTTTTTTATTCCATCATCATCCACATCCCGACTTCACTCACTACTTGGCACAGGCGTCTCTTTTCTGTTGTCCATCCCCACTCTCCTATGCCAGCCTCATCCAGGTTCTTCCCGCGATGGCAGCAATGTCATCCGCCGATCTCACCGCTGGCCGACCGACACTTCGTATAATTCCAGTCTTTTTTTTTTTTTCGGATGTGAAATCATCAAATGAACCCTCCCGCTCTGGGTGGAGCGGAAGGGAGTGTCAGACTCTTACTGACTAAGACCCATCCATGTTCCTTCCTTAGCCCTATATGTTCCGGGCCAGCGGTAACCCTTTCGGACAATCCCGCTGGCCCGGCAGGTAGTCGTCACTTTTGCTGACGGTACATTCCCAA
This sequence comes from Oligia latruncula, assembly GCA_948474745.1. Lineage (NCBI taxonomy): Eukaryota > Metazoa > Arthropoda > Insecta > Lepidoptera > Noctuidae > Oligia > Oligia latruncula. The sequence continues at coordinate 17,209,181 of OX419686.1, forward strand.
GGCGTCCATGACCATTGTTAGGTATACATATTTTGACGACAAAGCCGATTCACGACAGAGCTTCCCGCCCTCTTTCCTAAGCGATCAAGTGAGTTACTGCCGGCATTGTTACACATAACAGCCATATGTACAGACGCACATCAAGCTACCCGAAACTGTCAAATTTTCCCCATCAACTTTGAACCTTAGGGTTTTGCGATAAAGTTGAATATCTATTAAAGAAATTTGACAGATTGTAAGCTTGGTGTGCTGGCGTCTGTACCTACTGTGTAATTAAAACTAAGCAATACTTTGTACAGCCATTCATAGCAAGACGCGAGGGATTTGGGTAAATCTAGCGCCTGCAAAGAAGAATTTGTTGTGTACAGAGAAAATTGCTAGTTGTATTTTACATGAGTTGGCTATTTAGTATACATATTTGTTTGTGTATTGAAAGTATATAAATAGGTCGCTTTGGAATATTAACACGTCTTTTTTTGGGTTTAAGAGCGTGTATATAAAAAAAGAAGAAGAATTAAGAAGAAAAATGGAAGATAACTAAGTGTTTCGTGTTATTATTGAGAGCAAAAGGACAAAACATCGAATTGTAGATAATGAAGAAAACAGTCGCACAAAACAACGACTAATCGCACGTGAACAGCGATCTTTCCTTCACATAACTGCCATAGGGGCGTTTTCATAGGCGGAGTTACCAATGACAAGAGTAAATCTTACTGTGAATAGACAAAGAAAGTCCATGTACCTATAGGTATCTATGCGTTTATTTCATTGCACATTTTAATATCTTAGGCCCATCGTCTACGACGCTACTCAAAAGTAACGTGTTTCAAACTCAAGTCACCAATAAGTAGCGAGAATGTCACAGCATTAATATTTAGCTCCCTTCAAAATGGTTGAGCTGAATGGTGCTCCATGTGTCATGTTCGTGAACGGGCGCCGTCAGTAGGGACTGGTCATCTCTTTGCTGCCATGGCTTAAATTAATTTAATTTAATGTTTGATTTGTTTTTTCATATTTTCATTACGGAAGCTTTTAACGTTCTGCATCGTTCTCACATGCATAATTTTTAACATGAATGATGTAACCAAGACTTTGTAACCATATTATTTTGATTTAAAAGAGTGTCCACGGAGTTTCTTGCCCGTTCTTCTCCATAGGTACCTACGCTTTGGAATACAACTAGCATCATCTTTCTGACTGACCCACCCTTGACAATTCAAAAGTGCCCGTAATTGGTTTATATAAAATAAATGCTTTAAGTTTGAGTTTTTTCAATAGTGGTCCGAACTCGAAGCGACTTCATCATCCGAAAGACGTCCGCTGCTGGACATAGATCCAAGTACTGCCACTTCAACCGGTTCTGTGCTTCCCGCATCCAGCGGATTAAGCGGAGTTATCGGTCCACCTTGTGAGAGGCCTTCCAACGCTACGTCTTCCGGTCCTGAAGCCACTACCACGTTATTAAATAGTTTGTGGTTGATTGCGTCGTTTTTTTTTTTGGAAATGGCGTTTCGCAGTTTAACCTAGGTCTGCTTATCTGGGCTTGCCTGGGGATGCCTTAATAAATTAGGGCCTCAGGCCAGAGCTTAAAAAAAACTTAAAAACTAAGCGACTACACCCTAAGGGCCCTGTGGGGTACGGAACTCGGCTTAGGGCGTTGCGGGCAGCAAGGGACAGGCTGGATCGGAATTAAGGTTGCGTCATGTATGGACCGCCATTTAAATACTAGTGCTGTGACATTCTTGCTACCCATTGGTGAATTGAGTTTGTAACTACACCCTCAACACACTTTCGATCACAATTCGAGGGTTAAGGATACCTATAGCTAATCCATTGCTTCATAGATTTGAACATTCGCCTGCTCAACCACGTAAATAGTGCAATGAACGTGGCTGAACTGTCAAAATGAAAGGAATTGCGATCAGTTGTCACTTTATCTGTGTTACGCAATTACCCCGCTCGCTGGTTACTTTTGAGCAGTGTCGTGGAGGACAGGCGTTACTAAGAAATGAAAGTTCCTAAACACTATTGTCGGACCGTCAATAAGCTTTTAATAAGCAAGTGTGAACAAGTTAACGATTTAATAAATAAATATCTTTATGTTTTGTTTGTGATGCAAATAGGGAGGATTTATTTTATTATCTTGCTTTTACTATTGTTTTAACAACTTCCTATGATCATTGCGTTAGTTTTGGTTTCTATAGAGCTGTTAAAGGGTCTTATTAGTGTAGATATGGCTGTCGTTATAGGTGTTATAAAGTTTAGCGACTATTAAAGGTCCTTTGTAGGTTGTCCAGTTTATGGACTGTTGAAGCCTATTGAAATGATAATCAAAAGTTAATCTTGTCGTATCAGACTGCTTTGAATATTGTTAAAATCGTGTAGGTTTAGGCCTACTAACATTACTTAAACATTGTCGTCATTATCTATAGGTTTTATTATATTTATTCAGGGATTTTGGGGTCAAAGTCAAAGTCAAATCATTTATTTCAAAAAGGCACATTAAAGGCACTTTTGAACGTCAAAAAATAAATAAATAGAAATGATTCTTGTCGCCCATTTCAAAATGTAGTTTTGAAGTCTATGTCTACAGCACAGCAGAGTAGTTACCTACCTAGAGCTCCAGCTCAATTAGAGTGTAGCGGTATCTACAACGCCACATGCGTCACGCGAAATCCTGCATCTCGCAAGCAGAGTTTACCGCGCAACTAGCATAGATACAACGGCCCGACATGAATCATCGGGCAGTTGCCCGCCAGATAATACACCCGTCTGGTCGGAGGATCCTTCCTTTTCTATAGAGTATGAGTGAACTTTATACCCTGTTCCTCATACCTCTATAAGAGTATTATAGACGGGGCAACTGCTGCATTAATTGATGGAATTCCCAAGTTTAGTGCTTCCAGCCTGCGGGATAATTACGTAACACACTACCAATTGTAATGAGTTTAATTTTCACAATTCGACAACATTCATTGCGGTATTTATGTTGTCAAGCAGACGAATGTTTCAAACGTATGAGCAATGGATTGTGTCAAGCAGACAAATGTTTCAAACGTATCAAGCAATGGATTAGGAATTTCTGTGTGTGTTACTCATTTGGGGTGCTGATTGAATGAGAATGCACACCAATGTCATGTGGTAGAACTAAACTGAAAACTCTTTCTTGAGTTTTCAGTTTAGTTAAATCATCATCATCATCTGCCTAGCCTTTTCCCAACTATGTTGGGGTCGGGTTCCAGTCTAACCGGATGCAGCTGAATACCAGTATTTTACATGGTGCGACTACCTATCTGACATTCACAACCCAGTCATTGGGTAATACGAAACCCCTTGGTAAGACTGATTGTCAGATTTTCGGGCTTCTGACGACCCGTAACGACTGTAAAAGATCCACGAATGACAGCCGGGACCAACGGCTTAACGTGCTTTCCGAGGCACAAAATTGTTCTTTTATTTAAAAAGACGTACGAACTGTCGTCCCTATAACACCATAACAACACGAGGTCAGCAATTACCGCAGCTAATTTGTTCAACCAGTAAGGAAATGTTCTGGAATAGGTTCGTGAGGATCAAACTGCAGGTGCTCGGTGCTAAGGTGAGGTGAAAGGGCCAGCTGTTGACCCTGAAGCTTATTCTGAAGCGCATTAGTGTAAGTGTGGTATTTCTAATATCAATGTTGGTTATTTTTTGAAGATTATCGAATGGTTTTTATCTAACTACATTTATCATTATCGTCTGTTACGTACTTACTTAATGTTTGAGCCATCTCGAAATGTATTCATCTGACGCTATCAAAAACCTTTAGGTACCTACTGGTTTTTTGATAGTGGTATTTTCTTCAGCAGGTCCAGTTGAAAACCAGCGTCAGGCACTAGTTGTCTGACATTTTTGCTGAACTGGACCTTTTTGGCGCAGCCGTAACTCCGTAAGGCACACTTTCCTGCTAATTTCTTACATGGAACTTTACACTTTTTATTTGATCTTTATTTTTTTTGTTTTATCTGATGTAAGTACCTATATATCTGGTGTATTGTGTGCCAGGTTTCAGTTAATTATGGAGAAGAATTTTCTTCCAATCATCTATTTTATTTGATTCTTGTACTGAATAGAAGAAATCCTTCGTTCATTTTCGCTATTCATAATTACAATTTCTGCACACAGTTTCACATTCTCCAGAATAGTGGCGCGTTGAATAAAAACAGTTCGTGCGTGCTTTAATGCTTTTGTCGCTTGCTTGTAAGTGATTACACGCCGAGTGGCAATTGGCGAAGCACTCTACTGGTGAGGAATGTACACCATATGCACATAATAATATGTATAGCAGCATAAACTAGCTTCTGCACGCGACTTCGTTCGTGTGAAATTTCTTGTACTCCAACTCACGCTGTTGCATCGCATCGCCATGCTATTACTTCGTTTTTGCTTAGTGTTCTTTCTGACTTTTATATCCTATCTTCTTCTATATATCCTCAAGAATTGGACTATGAAATGCAAAAATATTTTTTCTGATACGACTGGTAGTTCCAAAGATTAGCTCAAACAAACAAACCCTTCAGCTTTATTATTAGTATAAATGTGTAGAAGCTTGTAAGCTATTACATGGCTAGTGGCGAGGTAGAGGTGTGGAATGCGTATTAGTTTTACTTTAGTAAACAATTGGCAATAAACTAGGTCTACAATAATGGGAACGGATTGTTTTCTTACTGAACTTATTTTATTACTTTTGCAGGACCGTGTGAATGCTGCAATACGGGCTGTGAAACATGTCCGGTCTGAACATAGGCTCTCTGAACTATCCCGCATGTTCTCTCACTCGCACTCGCCTCCTGTCACCATTTGGTTCCTAAAAAATGTTATTGCGCAGCCTTCTGCGCAATAACATTTTTGCCAAAGCTATAACCGGCCATAAGGTGATGCCCTATCTCCCCAAGTTCCAAGTTCTCCAAAATGATTTTTCGTACATTCATTCCCAACGTCCTCAAAATATCAAATAATTTTTTTTATAAAGTTCACATTTGACCAATCCTCGTACTGATTCATCGGCCGTATTGCACGGTGGACTTCTGCTAGCTACCGGCCAAATTAGCTATTTTTACCAGTTCATCTTGAAGAGTAGCCTCCGTTGTGTAATGTTGTTGTATTAAGAGCCTCATCATCATAATCAGCCTATAATGTTCCCACTGCAGGGACACAGGCCTCCTCTCGGTGACAGGGAGTGGGCCGTAATCCACCACGCGGCCCCAGAGCGGGTTGGCAGATGTCACATGTCTTCGAGTTTTTGGTTGTAGGACATGCCGGTTTCCTCATGATGTTTTCATTCACCGTTTTGAGAGCAGTGGTGATGAAATAATTTACACAAAGTAAAGCGCCTGTCTGGGTTCGAACCTACGACCTACAACTCGTAATTCGCGGCGGTTACCACTTGGCCACAGAGCTCGAGTCAAAGAAAATAAATGAAAAGAATACCAGTATTTTACATGGAGCGACTGTGTTTTGCTTGTGGGCGGCCAGTCCGTTCTGTAGGAAGCCCCTCCCGCCATCTTCGTTTCAGCCACATAAACGTGACGTTTGCGATCAAAACCAACGACTCCAGTCCGATGTTAGAACGATGACTATCAGCTTTGTTATCTAAATCAAAAGAACTTGACCCCTAAAGGTCACGCTATTATTTGCATATCACAACATTGTGAAAGGTAAAAGAACTCTTGTACCGTTCTTTTCGAATCTTTATCAAAAGACTTCATTGTTTTCATATTATTTGCTATTTTATTGAACTTTGTATTTTGAAAGCTATCTCTTTGTACATAAAGATCGTTTCTCTTTGGTGTGTGACCACTTGTCTTCAGATTTTCATCACCGCAGGCAGTATTTCTGCTTGGGTTTAAAATGAAAGACATTCGCGGATATAGCACTAAGGCTTGGAAAGACCTTCAAATGCAGTGTTCGAATATATTTACTGCCTACTTCGGAAAAATAACAAAATTAAATTCTAACATAACTAAAACTATACAGAAACTAGAAAATAGCGTCGAAAAACTCATCCGCATCGCTGTCGACTGGTAATGTACCCAAGAGGCTGGCGGCATTACCACGTTGTATGGCGATGCTTAGCCTCTGGCCAAGGTAAAAGCCAGCCCTTGGGTCACGGGAAGTGTCAATCAGCCGTTTCGAAATATCTTTAAAAAGACCACGAGCACTCGGACCCCACGGCCCGAGGGTTTCAACCCCAAACGGCTCGAAAATATAATTTCCGATGAGGTTATTATATTTTCGCCGCTTGAGGTTCTCCGCAGCCGCAGCAGCAGCGCCAGCACAGCATGCCGAGCCAGGAAGATGGGATGGCGCAAGAGTATCGACACACGTAGCGTCCCACACTAAAGGCCTACCCACCTTCCATGGAAATAAAGACATACCGTCCGGTCTCTTGCCATCGTCGCGTGCCAAACCATTGGGTTCTAAAACAGCTGGAACGCCGACGGTGACAAGAGCTCGTCGGATGATGTCATTAATGTTCGCATGCCGCGCTAAGCGACCCGCACTTCGGTTGCAAGACAGGCCGTGGTGTCCGAGGCTGTTGACATCTTCGCCACAGTGACAGCGATGGGGAGAACAGCAAGGAGTGCCTAGACGTAGGGAAGCAGCGAGGCGAAAAGTAGTGTCGTCGAACAAAGTGCCTATGTTCGACGAAGGTAGTGCATGAAGCCAAAGACCCGACTCCCACCTACCCACAGCCAGCAGGCGCGCACGTTCCGCAGTAGTAGCAGACGAGTCAAGTAAATTGTTCTGTACTACTCTGCAGAGCGGCTCATCCCACCGTCTCTGGGAAGATGGATTGTCGGGTGGATCTGTATTTGGGCAAGCGAGTCTCCAGGCATCCATAGCCTCGGTGAAACACGGCACATCAGAATTAATCAGTGTGGAAGCTAGGATTTTCCTGATTAATTTATCAGTGCCGTGGACCGAAGATATGAAAGCCGGTAAACTAATACTAGAAATTTTGCGGACGCCGAGGCCCCCCATACGAATGGGAAGAGTAGCTTGTGCCCAAGCTCGGTCGTCCATGGCCACATTTAAAATGGAAGTTAATGTATGCCTGATAATTTGGTCCATTTTGTCTAAAAGGTGAGTGTGCTTCCATAAATGGGAAGCGCGAAGGAAATATGTTAATTTAGGGCCGAAACAGCAGTAGCGAATTAAGGTTATGGCCGAATGCATATTAATTTGGAACAATCTTTCCGAAACGTCCTTGAAATTTTGGATTTTTTCGTCAATAAAAACGGGAAAGGAATTGTCAAAGATTGGAGACCCAAGGAGGCGAAGAGAGCTTTCTTCAATAATTTTGATTTCTGGAGCTATTGCGTTAAATTTGGGAAGTGTCAGTTGTCTGTCAGTACTGTCCGCTAAATATAGTTCACATTTCGAAAGATTGAGATCAAGGCCAATGGAATGAAGTGTGAATATATTTCGGAATATATAATTAATATAATCTTCGGAATGATATTTGAGGATTTATCATCATCATCATCATCATTTCAGCCGAAAGACGTCCACTGCTGGACATAGGCCTCCCCCAAGCACTTCCACTTCGACCGGTTCTGTGCTTCTCGCATCCAACCGGTTCCTGCGGCCTTCACAAGGTCGTCGGTCCACCTTGTGGGAGGCCTTCCAACGCTACGTCTTCCGGTACGGAGGAGGATTTATAGTCTGGATTAATTAGCAGTCTTACCAAGGGGTATCGTATTGCCTAGTAATTGGGGTGTGGAGGTCAGATAGGCAGTCGCTCCATGTAAAATACTGGTAGGTGCATCCGGTTAGACTAGAAGTCGACCTCAACATAGTTGGGAAAAGGCTAGGCAGATGATTATAAATTATTTCCAATTTGCAAAGAAACCAAGACAGGGCGCTATGGCGCTCATTAGGGGAGGCCTATGTCCAGCAGTGGACTGCTATAGGCTGATGATGATGATGATGATGAAAGAAACCAAATGAAATTCTTCCAACTAAGTTACCTAAAAAGTTTTTAACGTTCATTATAAAACACTCCACCATTAATAATTGTCAAAACCGAAGTAGATTTCCTTGATTTTGAAAAAATCCTTTCTTTTTTTCTTCCTTTCAATCTTTGCTACTTGCGACTTGCACCACACACCAATTGACATGCATCGGAGTTCGACAACGGAATGCTGCCCTTTGCGAGGTCAAGTTGAGGGTCCCACACTAGACCACCTACAGATGGGTTCCCATTGACAATCACACACATTTTACGGTTCGCACGCAAATCGATTATCGCATAGTATTGATTGGAAGTTTCTATTTTCTATCGATCTTTTATGTATTGTGAAAAGCGTTTTGTATAGTGATTAATTGTATGTGTAAATTAAACGATTTTCGATTACCTGTTATCGGATAAGTTGTTGGTGAATTCAAAATTTGGTTGCTTAGTATTTGTAATATCACCTATTGTGTATAAATAACGTTACGTTAATTACGAACACCGAAATCACGAAAAAAATAAGCTGTTTCATACATTTTGGTCAAGTAGGTAAGTATTGAACTTTTGAATGAAACGGCCGATTTTTTTTTCGTGATTTTGGTGTTGGTCCCATAGTGAAAGTTGTTCATATTCATGGGTGGGACACCCTTTAAAAATTGGGAACCGGTAAAAAATAATCATCCTGTTTAAATACCTATAAACATCCGATTTGAGAACCTCCTCCATTTTGAAGTCGGTTAAAAATGCCTGGTAGGTATCTCTTTGTATTGCATAATGCTATTGCTGTTATTGCCACCATTGGCTTAGTTACAGCCGGTCAATTCTGTAAAAATCTCACCGTGAAAACTTAGGTGAAGTGAGATTGTTTTTTTCTAGGAATTGACACTATTGACAGCTCACTCCACGCTCACTTCACCAGTTTTCACGGTGAGATTTTTACAGAATAGCACCGCAGGTGATCGACCGCGACGGTGAGGTGTTGTTGTTACCATTCCCGTAGACACCGCTTCTCTGTATTAAAACCAGACTACAAAGGGATTAAAAGAAAGTGAGCGGTGGTGGGGTGGCTCAGTGGTAACGGCCCTGACTTACGACGGTGTAGGTCGTGGGTTCGAAGTCAGACAGGCGCTTTACTTTGTATAAATTATTTCATCACCACTGCTCTTAACACGGTAAGAGGAAATCGGCATGTCCTAGAACCAAAAATTCAACTAGAAGACATGTGACACAACCCGCACAGAGCCCGTGTGGTAAATTAAAGTCCACTTCTTCTCGAAGCGAGCAGGCACGTGTCCCAGCAGTGGGAAAATTATATGCTGATTATGCAAAAAAAGGCATATGTTGGCTAAGGCTTATTGAAGCAAGGAATCACACTACTATAAATTGATAATATAATATATAATCTACCTATATTTAGTTTAATCAAATGAAACAGTTGCAATTTGTTCCGCCTGTTACTCAACTGAACCAAGCGCTCGGCGCATCCAGGACTACACTCAACGCCTTATTTGACTGGCCAAATCTGCCCTTGCGGTGGTAGGGCTAGTTTGCGACCACCCTCCCACCGGAGTCCGGCGTCAAGCAGCCTACTGTGTTTCGTCGATTCGTGGGAGTTCTAGTGGCTTAGGCATCTTCTGGGCACACTTGTTCCATCATAGACCTCATCCATCGCTTTCCATCAGGCGTGATCGAGATCAAGAGCGGGCCCATTCAGCAACAAAAAAAGTAATTTTTTCCTCTCAATAAGTAATGACAGAAAGCTGTAAGCTGTAAACACCTTCAAGCCTTCAAATGAATGCTTAGTACGAAAATTTTCACATGAAAGCTAAAAAGCTGTGAACACCTTCAAGCCTTTAAATAAAGCGCTTACTTGCTTTAACACTTATGTCCAGAAAATTTCACATATGAAAGCAGCTATTGTCCATGCAGTTAGATAAGGCTTTAGTATCGCTTTTACTTTACAAATCACTTCACCAAGGTCTTGAGCTTGCATATGTATGAGAGATCACTCTCACGATTCTCGTGTCGAGGTGATAGAAAAATATAGCCGGGATTAGTAGAAAGGTTTTTAATGAAAATGAGTAGATATACAGTGAGCTCCAAAAGTTAGTTGAAATTTTTCCACTTTCAGCTGTAACACACCACATTAAGATTTAAATTTCTAGTGATCCAAATGAGCAGTGGTCGCCAAATGGTCGTTACTACTTGGCGACCACTGCTCATTTGGATCACTGCCGCTACTTACGATTTGTAGGTCGTAGTTTCGAACCCAGACAGGAGCTTTACTATGTGTAAATGATTTATCACCACTGCTTTCAAAACGGTGAAGGAAAACATCGTGAAGGAATTGGCATGTCCTAGAACCAAAAATTCGAAGACATGTGACATCTATCAATCCGCACTGGGCCCGCGTGGTGGATTACGGTCCACTCCCTCTCACCGAGAGGAGACCTGTGTCCCAGCAGTGGGAACATTATAGGCTGATTATGTATGATCCAAATGTTTAACCTGCTATAACGTTTTAATTGACTACTTCAACCGATGAATTATCAAGATACTCAAGTAAGGTCTTAAGAGTAACTGATTGTTTGTTTTTATTTTAAATCATAATGTTGCATCACAGAGGGTGACCATGTTCACACACCAAGACTCCTCTGTGCCTCTGTGGTCCTGGCAGTCATTCGTGGATTTTTGACAGTCGTTACGGGTTGTCAGACAACCAGTCGTACCAAGGGGTTTCGCATTACCCAGTAACTGGGTTGTGGAGGTCAGATAGGCAGTCGCTCCATGTAAAATACTGGTACTCAGCTGCATCCGGTTAGACTGGAAGCCGACCCCAACATAATTGGGAAAAGGCTAGGCAGATGATGACTTCTGAACGGACCATAATTGTCTGTTTAGTGTTTAGCCTACGAATTGTCAGTCCGTCCGTAAGACACGGAACTGTTTAATATTGTTAAAGATTGCAGACATCGGCATGCGGGTCCATTTCTGAACCATGCAGATTAATTACGAGATTGTGACTGACACAATGTGTGTTATATAACATAAGACACGTTCACGAAATTAAGTTCCTTGTACACTGAGAGAATATTGGGTAACGGAGGTGAGAATATTAGGATAGGTTAGTTTGAGGTAAGTGTAGGTTTAACAAGTGTATTTATTTTTTTATTACTAAATGCTCTTGACCCTGGGGGCCTAAAAAGGCCACTTTGGCAGAATCATAAAAGGATAACATATAATCATAATATGGCGAAGACAGTCCGTGTTTTTCTTTTTTTCTCTGCACTACGTAGATATAATCAAAGAGACTGGGATTGGATTTGGATTGGATTGATTGGTATTTTAGCACAGACAAAAACAAAATAACTGAAAAATCCTTCACCAATGGGATTTGATACGATTATCATAACAGTTAACTGTCCATTATGATTCATAATGTTATCCTTTTATGATTCTGCCAAAGTGGCCTTTTTAGGCCTCCAGATCAAGCCTGATGGAAAGCGATGGATGAGGTCTATGATGGGACGAGCATGCCCAGAAGATGCCTCTGATGACTCTTGATTTGTAGGCAGACGAGTTAAATGTGGGATGGAACACAGATTTAACTTCTATTTATGTTCGTGTGACTCGTCAAAATGTAGGGAACAGCTGTTTTATTTTTCGTGATTTCAGGTTTGATCCCATAGTAAAAGTTGTTCATAATGATGAGTACAATGACGTCTTAAGAGGTTGTTATTGTTTTACCAATAACCCTGTTCATTGCGTGCTTTTGCGGGATAAACTTATCAGTGTACACATTATTTGAGAACTATTCTTCAGTAAAGGTCTTGAACCGACGTAATAAGTTTATGATGATTCTAAATTATAATCGACTAGAAAATAAAGCGAAATTAAGTTCAAAACTATCACCACATCGACGTTTATTACATTTAAACGAACACCAAGTCGTTTGCAATACCCTTTGGTCATAAATTGATAACGCTACTGTAGGCAGATGACTGCATCGATTTTAAATAGACAATGCTGATTCGACGTAACGGGTTCACCGTAATGTGAGACATGTAGGTATGATTGGATAGAATTGGTCGCCCTGGTTTCTTTCATTATTATAGTTTATGATCATCATCTGTCTAGCCTTTTCCCAACTATGTTGGGGTCGGCTTCCAGTCTAACCGGATGCAGCTGAATACCAGCATTTTACATGGAGCGACTGCCTATCTGACCTCCACAACCCAATTATAGGTAATACGATACCCCTTGGTAAGACTGGTTGTCAGACTTTCGGGCTTCTTACGACCCGTAACGACTGTTAAAGATCCACGAATGACAGCCGGGACCAACGGCTTAACGTGCTTTCCTTGTCTTGATATGTAAAGATGGTCACCCATCCACGGACCAACCGCGGCAAGCGTAGCTTAACCTGATCAATCGACCCGTGCGGCTGTTTTAGCCACAAGCCTCTAGTTTATGATCTGAGTACTAATAGAAATGCCAGGAACACAATTTAATGAATATCTGGGCAACGGTAAAACAAAAGATTACCTATCTAGATTTTTGATAGTTAATTTTTTTTGGTAGTCATTATCTACACTCTTTCTGCTATTTCTATATTGGTGTAGGATCATGTAAAAATTAAATCTTATTTTTTCTAGCTTTCATAAAATATAAGTAGGTACCTACTTATGTATTTCAAATTAAAAATCATTTATTTCTTGGCTGTTGGTTTCCATAAAAAGGGCGTCTCATCACTTTTCAGGCCAGGGTCTAGTCTAAATTATGATTTCGGAAGTGAGACCTACAACTGTAACTACCAGACGTGGTTAGGTTACATGCTCTGTGGTTAATTGTCTATAGGACCTATTGACAGAAGTCTTTACAACAACATGTCGTCAACATTCTGTATCTGAAAGCCTGAGGGACAATTCCCGTATTTTTAAGAACGTTCGCATTCTAATGTCTCAATCTGTCAAAAATACAATCAATTTACGTTCATTTTTGGCAAGTTTTTGACATTGATTGTCGCTAATGAGATTGTGACTTGAATGTGAACGTTTTATAAGTACAAGAATTGGCATTCTGTTCTCTCAAACATTATTACAAGTTAACAAGTATCAATATCGAGCCCAGTGTAGACCCAACCTCTCTCCATTGTGAAAATAACTTCACGATCCCTGACACATCCAATCGCGGTCCCACTGTCATCAATACACTTCAAACTATATTTGTTCAATCAAAAGTACATTTTATTAACTATATCGTTCGCGACGTTCAAATTGAACGAATGATTTATTCGTGGGAACGAACTGTTATGACACGTTCACTCATAACTGTGGAGAAAATGGCTAATGATTGTTGGACATAAGAAGCTTATTGTCAGGGATCGTGAACGTTTTAACGGCTTTAGTGCACAATAGGTTTTATGAAACTTTGGGTTGTTTAAAATAGATGTATGATTGTGATTAATTTATTCGACAGTATTGGTAATTTAGAAATAAATAGGTGTCGATAAATAAATTTGAGGTATTTTACTGTCGATTGTTATTAGTGTCGTGATCCCCATTTAGTTCCTTTGAAAGATTAACAGTAAGTACAGTAACATTAGTAATGTGCAACACACGTTCATTAGTAATCTTAATATTGTTAGGAAAACATTAAATTAAATATTTATAATTGATTGAAAAGGTCCTATTACCTAATTGGGATGGTCTTAAAAATGGCTTACAAAAAGTAAATATTAGTCATTTAGACATTCGACTACTGCGAAAAGGACTGCTAATAACGAATCCATTTTATAATTAACTAGCAAGAATGCAGGTCATACCTAAACATTTGCCAGTCCACCACAGGTTTGCAAACCCTGTCTTAAGCAAATAAATTAGTTTTTTTTTCGCAATGGGTCAACTATGGTCACGTTTGACAAGACATCTTGGCATGAGGTATCATATTTCATTGTTAAAATCAAACGAAATACCTCTCTCATAGGTACACAGGTCATATTATGAGAACATTGTTTAATGAACATTACTTCCTCCAAGTTGCAACGATCGGGTTCGACGATAAATCTTTTGTGGCACACCTATTTTCAATAGAAATTGTATTTACTTGTTTACAAGTGTATGTAACGACTCATATAAATTCCGATGTAAATCACTTGGAAAATCGGTGCATGAGAATGCTGCGAGCTAAAGAAAATAGTGTTTTTTGTCATTTAGAAGTAAAAAGATAGAAAGAAAATAAGTTTATTTGCGGTAAACATGACGCAGAGAAAGAAAAAAACACAAAAAAAAAATTGAGGGAAAATATGAAAGAAAGAAAATACATTTATTTAGCACAGACTAAAAGACACACAATACAGCAGGTAGTCAGATAATAGTCGTACATACATCAGAGAAAAACAGAAAATATAAAAATAAAAAGGGTAAAAATAAATAATGCGTCACATCTCATCGTCATAACATACATAAATGCGAGAAAAAGCCCGCGCTGATTTTCAGCGACAGCCGGCGGGCGGCGGTGTTGACATGATGAAGTGCGTGGCCACGAGTGAAGAAGTACATATCTACCACCATCCGGCGCACTCTGGACAATCAGCAGCATTGCTATTATTATATTATTGCTATAGTTTGTACCGTGGTTGAAAGATAAAGATTATAATCTTTCAACAATTGTACAAACTATTTTCGAATATGCGATGGGGCAGCAAGTGGCGCCATCTAGTTTTAAGGTACTATGAAGCACCGAAAAAGTCGGTTAGGAGTGACACTGGCTGGTAGTAGAGCGACGTATCGATGGATGCGAGGCGGCTGTCTTCTGATGACAGAGATGATGTCACGGGTACATGCTCTGTGGTCACTGTGGTCACGGGCAAAGACTACAATATAATGAGCCGCTGTCGTACCACGTCCACGACGAACTGCTATATTCCGGCAAAACCCTGATGATATTGAAGCTGCTGAACTACTAATACGATGACCGCTTCCAGTAAAGGCAAAACATTACATTGTTTTGCTCGCACCGTTATTTAATTTTAAGTAAATATCTTAATGTCTTTGAGTTTTTCAAAAGACGAAGTTTTACATATTCCATTAATGGATCAATCGGCCATTTTTTCTGCTATATTTATAATTATCTTCCCTAACTCAGGGAAAACCATTTTTTTTGTATTTTATTGCAATATCAGCCCATAATGTTCCCACTGCTGGGACACAGGCCTCCTCTCTGTGAGAGGGACTGGGCCGTAATCTACCACGCGGGCCCAGTGCGGGCTGGTATACGTCACATTGCTTCGAATTTTTGACCTATTTTATTTACCCTTTATTCCCAGTTTCATAGGAGAATATCATTTTGTTATTCAATACCCCTGCATTTGACGATGTTAATTTGTTATCCTTCAGATTTTCTACCAGTCCAGTCAAGTCGTGGTCGAACTCAAGTTTCATTTAGTCCAAATAAAAAATAAAAAAATGATAATCGTAATTACTTAATCGTGTTACCAGCAAATATCGTGACATAACCTCGTTATCTCGTGCAGATCATATCTCGGCCTCGTATTAAGTTTCATTCACATTTCCTCTCCGCTGATGCAATGGCGTTCCCATACCGTTAATTGTTAGTTCTAAAAGAAAAAAACTTTGTCTCTTGTTGTCTTCACTTTTTATTTTTACTTCCGAATAGTTTGCGATATGTTTTTATTGTAATTGTAAAGTTTGTGGTGATGTGAGGTACTTTCTGTCTGTTGTTTTCTCAAGCCTAAAATATTCGACAAACATTTGTGTAGCCGTTAGGTAAGCTTTAAATTTTATTTGTCTTGTTTGACTCTCTTCTCCAAGTGTGGGTAGGATATATTGAATTTGCTTTTGATTTTCTATAATGTAGACCACACACAGATTAAATATTTGTGCAGTCTCTAAAAGTATAGCAAGCACTTTGGTTAAACATAACAAATCATTCTCCAAGCATTTGCGAGAGAAAATATATGCATAGAGGCACAGGATAGGTAGAAAGGAGCCCCTAAAAGAAAGATGTTTTTAACCGACGAGAAAAAGGAGGAGGTTCTCATTGTCAGACAGTTTGTGAGCCGCACTGCCTGATGGGGTTATTCGACCATTTTTATGATACCCGTATTCCTCCAAAATAGAGGTAGGAAAACGTGATTTAAAGTTTTTTTATTGTTTTTTTTAAAAGTACCCGGAGATGTCACTTATTTATTTATTTAATTATCCTCCTACTGGTACGCCTTACAGCAATTACACCAGGCAGAGCGAAAAATTACTTCATGTGCTGCTTTAATATATAAGTCAATGGCTGCTTTCCATCCATCCTGTGCGCGGTGGACATCGAACGGGCGGCGATGGAACACGCATGCTCACACAGCGTTAACTCCACAGTTCCATTACTCCATCCAAATGGGCACATTCTGTCACGATGTGCATTGCGTATGCGACGTGTAGGTTGAGTGTAAAGAGTTCGTAAGTTTCAATGAGTCGATCGTCTCGAATTCCGCTCTAAATATTCTAATGAGAGTGTTCGTAACTCTATTGTATATAATCAATCATGTCACTAGTAAGAATGGGTTCATCGTGATGTTGTCATCTGATTAGTTAAAGAACTAGTTTTTGATAGGCTATGTATAAGTATAGGTGTTTAATTCGATTGATAAAGAATATTGAGCACCTGCAGGATACATGGAATTAGACCTACATACCTATATGTAAATATTCATTTTCCAATATGCAACGTGGTGACACTTGAAAAAGTGTTAGTGTAGGTGGAACAGGAACAGGCGGAACAGATATGCGATTTTACCTGTTACAACCCACCGCTACTGTATACTGGCTGGCTGTCTAGAATAATCTAGTCATGAAGAAATCTCGAAGTTTTAACAGTCAAAGTATCTATCGCAAACATTTCATGCCATGCCAGAGCCGTTGAGTTGTGCCAGAAGTGTTTAAGAGCTACTTTTAACCTGTGCCTTACAGACGTAGGTACCTTGGCAGCTTGGTTCGCAATTTGCACTCAAGAGTCAAGCGTTTGCTAAAGGCTCACGCATGACGAAAATGTACGACATTGTGTACCGTTCAACGGTTAGAGACTGTGACAAAATTACAAACAACTGTAGTACCTACATACTTAATGTTGTGAATACTAGATTCCCTTCTCAGCAAAAGTTTGGTGCCATAATCAAAGAAAGTTATTGAAGAAGGAAGACAGAACAGTTATGAATGCCTAAGTCTTTTTCTGCCCAAATTGACTTGGACAAAGAAGGAATTTCCTACGTTTATGTTAATTCTAACCTACACTGAAAAAAATAATTTCTTACTACTAAGACTTTATACAGTAAGAAGAAATGTTTGTAAAACAGTAAAAGACAAAACAGTAACTTTTAATGATTGAACATACTATTTACTGAAAAAACAACAAAAAAAGGAAAACCACCATTAGTGTAATGTAAGTAAATTTCAATAGTTTGAAAGATATCACCAAATGAATAAAACAGTTATTTTGTGATCTTTTAGTTACTTAAAACGTTAAGTTTACTGTCATGACGCGGACGGTAACATTTTACCTCAAGCTTTAACTGTTTTCGGATCAGTAAAAAATACTATTTTGAACGTTAGGTTCATATGGAACTGTTTAAAGCAGTTCAGATCAATGTTTTTTTTTCATTTTTATTTTCTGCTTATTTCTTTCAGTGTATAATCTTAACAAACAAAGCTTTGATATCGATTTGATATCGCTTATATACCACTCCCCAAAATCAACTAAGTATCAATTGTAGGATTAATGTAACAATTATCGAATCAAACTTAAGCTACGGTATCTTTTTCAGCTATCCATGATTTAGCCAATGTAGGTGTTAGAACATGGTTTGGGCGTGCTTTCCCATTAGCTGGACAAGCTTTCACACATCAATGTTAAAGTATCAGAGAGTATTGAAAGCTGACCATCACATCGTAACGTCCACAGGTGTGGCATAAGTCACGGCATTACTGTGATTGCCAATCTTCTACATCCTTCGTCGAATTTATTACTGACATTATTGTGACAGATGACAGATAATTCAAGATGGCGCCCATAACACATTGGACGTAATGACTAATCTATAATTTTAATTTTTAAGCGCAACATCGGAAATTGAACACGGGAGCTGATAAATCACCTGGTCTGTATTTGAACAAGATATAATTAAAATTAACTGTTTATTGGTAATTCACGAGAGAGGATGTAACCTTATGTTACATCCTTATCTAACACAGTCTTTCATAACAGTACGTTAAAGTCAATTACTCTGGAATGTAGACTTCCGATTGCTGCTCTATGAAATTCTAAATTACGAAAGTTCGTTGTATAATCAAAACACAATAAATCACAGTAAAAAATCATCGTCAAAACCCATAAAACCTCAATTCAATTAAAACAAAATAAAATTTTCACCCATTCCGGAGAATAACAACGCAATCTGCGTAAAGAAACAGTTAAAAAGTTGGAAAGTAAAAGTGAATCACTTGCGTACGCACATAAATTCGATACAGTAAATTGATCCATTCGATGAAGTATAAATTATAATGATGATTGATCGGATGCTCAATAATATGTAGATAGATAATTGGGCAGTACTTGTGTAAGTGAAAACTGTAACTACTGCTGATTTGCCGACACTCCTTGGCTGGGAGTGTCGCAATTGGTGGATAGATGTATAAGAAAGTTTAAAGCTAGATAGTCCTAGAAGTAAATATAGAGATAGATATGGAATTAATGGGAAGCGGTATTGTCCTGGAATTCAGTCTATTATCACTGTTTTCCAAGGTCTGATCATAACACTGCTTGAAATAAGTTAAGTAAACGAATTTCATCATCATCATCACCATTTCGGCCGAAAGACGTCCACTGCTGGACATAGGCCTCCCCAAAGCACCTCCATTTCGGCCGGTTCTGTGCTTCTCTCATCCAACGGGTTCCTGCGGCCTTCACAAGGTCGTCGGTCCACCTTGTTGAAGGCCTTCCAACGCTACGTCTTCCGGTACGCGGTCGCCACTCCAGAACCTTTCGGCCCCATCGGACATCTGTTCTGCGAGCAATGTGCCGTGCTCACTGCTACATGTTTGGCAATTCTTCGGGCTAAATGAATTTGCTTATTCATAATCATTGGAAACCTCAAAGAATAATGATTGTGTTAAATTGGCAGAAAAGTTTATAATATGAGTGGTGATCGACGAACTAATCGTTAAATATATTTTTGACAAGTATGTTTGTTACCCTCATAAAAAATCGTCTTGTCTACTGCCGGTCGATTCTGTAAAAATCTCACTGTGAAAACTTAGGTGAAGTGAGTTTATTTTTGCTAGGAATTAACACTATTGACAGCTCACTCCACGCTCACTTCACCTAAGTTTTCACGGTGAGATTTTTACACAATAGCACCGCAGGACTAGCAAATTAAACTGCTGTACAAACGCCAGCACATCAAGCTAATACAATCTGTCAAATTTTCTAATAGTTTTTCAACTTTATAACTAAACTATAAGGTTCAAATTTGATTGGGAAAATTTTACAGTTTCGGGTAGCTTGATGTGCTGGCGTCTTTACAATTAAGGGCTTAAGTAGGACATAGCCGTTTACTAATGCTCATTGTCAAACATCGATTGCAGGATATTCCTCCACCTGCCTAGTCCACTTGTCCTATACAGTACGAGGTCATCTTGCCATCACATTCCACTCAAAGAGACGTCCAAAAATGAAGCTGCCGGCAGTGGCTGTCTAGTTTCTAGCAATTACTGAGCCATTATCGAATTATGTTCCTTTAAGTAATAGCGGTCAGAAAAAGTTATCGACATAGATTGAAGAATTACACGGAGAGAAGACTGTCCATTTATTGACATATTTATCATGATTTGTTTTCCCCTTTGATGGTGTTTTCAAGATTCCTTACGAAACCATACACGTATTAATTTAATACACTTAATAATATATATAAAGATTTTTCGTTAAAAAAAAATCTAATATTAGGTGCATACTATTCTTTTGTCCTTATTTCTTAATTTTCTTTCGAGATAGGTACTGATGTTGGTGCAACATATTTTTTCTGATAATTAACTGGCAATAATTTAGCGATCTGAGTTTATCCAGTAATATTTATAACAACGCAATTTTTCTTATAGAAACAATCTTGCTTCTTTTAAAATAATCATAATCAAAAGTCATTTATTCAAACTAGGCTGAGAATCAGCACTTTTCGAACGTCAAAATTACAAAAGACAGTCTCACAAAACGCCCGCCCTTCACCACTTCCTAGTGCTTTCGCTGGGGAGAAGAAGTGGCGCAAGAAACTCCCCAGCAGCACAGCTGTCTGTTCAGTTAGAAAATACTTGATTGTATACAATACTAGTTATGCAAAGTAATTAATATTACAGGACACAATATTGTGTTGAATGAGATTCCACTAAGTTTTCTCAAACTGCAGTGGCACTCTGCATGAATTTCATGATCTTTGACCCAAGGTTGTCGACGGCGCAGCGCGAATTGATTTCTTATAACGAAGACAGATGACGATTGTTTATCGAATTTATTACTCAGCGAAAGTACCAAGTACTTCACATCTACCCACATATGGACAAGAAAAACAAAGTAAAAGTGTTTTTTATATATCAATCAGTAACCTATGTTAAGAAGTCGTTGAGAAAGATTTATGTTCTTAGGAAGGATGTTGAGTTTGTCAGACGTATCGAATTGATTTTTTAGTATAGGTACATAACTAATCTATTATTGGATCAATAAAAAGTTGAGGAGGAAAGTTGAAACATTTCCTGGAGATAATTGGGTACTGTTAATTTGTAGTTTGTTCTGTTACATGTGAGGCATATGGTAATTTTTCTTATGTAATTAAGGCTTTGGAGTTTAGATGGTATACTTTTGAAATAGACGTCTCTTTTTTGCTTTGCTACAGAGTTCAAGCCTGAACTTTAAAAAATAATGCTTA
Source organism: Oligia latruncula (assembly GCA_948474745.1). NCBI lineage: Eukaryota > Metazoa > Arthropoda > Insecta > Lepidoptera > Noctuidae > Oligia > Oligia latruncula. The sequence continues at coordinate 17,230,156 of OX419686.1, forward strand.
GCTTCGTATGAGTGAACTAGCTTCTGCCCGCGACTTCGTTTGCGTTGAAGTCATAAGACACCACAATATACCAATTAAGAATATAAAATACTTCGTATTCGCCTAATACTCGTTATAACTTTTTGTTTATTTGATCGGCTCCTAAGGGTTGTAGCGTAATGTTAAAGTAATCTGTGCCTATAGCCTTCCTCAAGAATTGGGCTATCAAATGCAAGAGATTTTATTCAAATCCGCCCAGTACTTCCAGAGATTAGCGCATTCAAACAAACAAATTCTTCAGCTTTACTATTAGTAGAGACAGATAGATAACAAGTAACAACTAACAAAGTACTTATTTAGAGAACTTTATTCACAGTTTAGGAGAAACCTATTTTTTATCATTGAGTTTGATATAATTCGCGTTCAGCAATGACCTTACAAAGTCGAATTTTGGGAAACAAAAAAAAAAAAGAATTATCAAAATCGGACTACTCTGTAAAAAGTTATGCGTAAAAAAAATATATATACTCGTCGACATGTGAACCTTCTCCGTTTTTTCGTCGGTTAAAAATCAGATCTTACTTACTTACTCCATCAACAAGCCTCAAGAAATCTCATAAACAAACCATCCCTTCTTCTGACATTATCAGATTAACAAGGAAACAGACTTTACCAAGGAAATATGTCCACTATATTATTACAGCTGTAAGAACTAATTCTTAAGTAGTCTGCTGTCTGTGTTATTAAGTGTCGCGGTGGTACCACAAACTGGCCGGTGTGTCCTCGGGCTAATAAAGCATACAGTTTAGTGTGTACTGGGCTTGTTCGTCGGCGAGTTGTCTACACTTTCAGTTTTCAATTTCAATTTGTGGTGGGGGCTTTATTTTTTTGAGGTTTGTTGAGAGGACCGAAATTTGCGTTGGAAATGGTATTTCACAATTATGAAGTTTTGGTAAAACCTATAAATACCTATACAGGTTTAAATCATTCAATGTTCATAGATTTTTACCTTGGATCGATGCCACTGTAAAACACTGTAATCGATGCCTCTAGGTAAACACTTTAAAATCAACACTCAAAGAAAAAAAAAGAAATAGTCCTGCCACAGGCTTAGTATAGATACCTAAGTATTTATTTAGTAGTCGTTTTTCAATTGTTTCAGGTATGTACGAAACGGAGCGGACGTCCTAGGAGGACATATAGTGACACTAGCTGCGCGGTGCGTGTATGTCCACATGTATGAACGTAAACGAGGCAAAAAGAGTACCTGTTCAATCCGGATCCCGGAATCTGAAGGTGTACGGATTGTAGCTGCAGGTAGCGTTCTGTAATTTCGCCTACACCCATGGGATAAAGTCGTGCGTTTATGTACAATTGTATATTGTACTTATGTATGTATTATGTCGCCGCTTTTCAATTCACCATGACTCCAAGGTTTTAGTGTCAAAGCTAGTGTAGTAGAAACAAATATGTAAATAAAATAGGGAAAAATTATGTACTGTAGATAATCTGACACTGTGATTTTGATAGTCTTCTCAATGGCAGCAACCCAATATCAACCTTAGTGCAACGAAAATAAAAACCATTGTGCTTTTGATAGTGATGCAAAATCAAAGGCAAATTATCTGTGAATGGACTGTGCATTGTTCACATAGACAACACCGTTTTGACACCAGCCCTTTTTTATCTTTCAAAGTATTGACGTTAACAGCATCTTAATATCTATGGTAAATCGTTATGGAAGGTGAAACCGAGGATAATCCAAATGAAGAAAAACTTTTGAACGATCGTGGTCCACTTGCCCTTTTAACTTTTCAAGGCCTCGATCTATTGAATATCCGCTTATTAAACGTGTGACACGGTTCTGGTAGAACAAATTCTTTGAAGTTTATATAGACATTTTTCTACTAAAGCAGCGTCGCGCCTATCTGCGGGAGCCTTAACAAGTATTGTACGAGTAAGTTTGATGTTAAAGTTACTTGTAGAGTTATGTGATTAAGCTGAAGATTCGCCTTAAACACCGAAAGTCTTAAAACACATAACGCATTTAGAAGAAAATATATTTGAACTATCGTAAAACTGTTCTTCGTTTGGACTATAGGTCCATCTCCTTTGGGAATTCAATATGCCTTTTGATTACTGTCAATGCTAAGTGAATTTTGAAGCTTGACGGGTACTATAGAATTTAAAAATCAATAGGTAAAACAAACATCCCACAACACAACGCTAGTTTTCCGTTGCATTAAAACTCTTCCAAAAATAATCGCAATGTTTTACACCAAACAAATAAACCCGATCAATTTCCAATTTAGGTATAACGATAACAATTTGCCATCTTTCATGCATGACACAATACACGTCATAAGATCAAACAATTGTTTTATGTAAGCGCCGCCGCGAGGCGAAGCTAGCTCACGATTTAATATCGTATTTACAAGCAATGTGTACTGTTTAGAAGGCTTATAGGGATGGTGAACCTTTTTGCATCTGTTTTGAAATTTAACAAAAACATCATTTTTGTGGCAAAATTTTTCAGCTGAGGAAAGTTAGGCAATGGCGCCGATTCTGTTGTTCACAAACTAAACTAAATTTAAGTTCATGCATGTTTTTCTTTCTATTTCATTAAGAAAAAAGTACAGAAAATAAATATTAGTTTAGTCCTGTCAAATTAAGATACTCCATAGACAACTTTAGACGAGATTAAAAAATTGGCTACTAAAAATACGTCAATTTTATTTACGTCAGGCGCTGACTAATTTTACAGGACTAAACTAATATTTATCTTCTGTCCTTGTCTTGATGAAATAGAAGGAAAAGGATGCCTGAACTTAAAATTTAGTTTAGTTTGTGAACAACAGAATCGGCGCCAATATCTAAACAAAAATTAGTTCCTTCTCGTCCTCTATTAAGGACGATTCCTGACTTCATAGATAAACTATAGTACTGTGTATCATGTTCCCACTGCTGGGACACAGGCCTACTCCCCTCTGTGATATTAAGCCGTAATCCGGCTTGCCCAGTGCGGGTTGGTAGATGTCTTTGGTTATAGGACATGCCGGTTTCCTCACGATGTTTTCCTTCACCGTTTCGAGAGCAGTGGGATGTAACAATTTACACAAAGAAAACCGCCTGTTTGTGTTCGAACAGCCGTTACTACTAGGCCACCTACTAGGTAAATTAAAGCAATTAATTTTTTTGCGTTCGTTGGTAAGCGCAACACTTGAGAACGGCTGGACCGATTTTTTTTAAAGTTTGCATTGGTTTCAATCCTTATTGAAACTTATGCAAACTTTAAAAAAAAATCGGCAACTTTTCTAATTATTCTGTCCCTTAAAACCTTTTTTTAGGGACAGAATAATTGGAAAAGTTGCCCGGAAAATTAAGAAAAACTGAAAGTGCTTTTTCTACGGGATTTTTGTATGAATTTTTGGACAGGACAGCCTTTGTCGGGTCAGCTAGTTTAAAATACATATTATAAATAAAATAGATAGTACATGTGAATTATTCAATAACATAGTCGTTTATTTATTTAGAAAGATATAGGTACATAAAATAAAGGTGTTTTCAAAACTTTGTGATACAAACAGGCGCGACACGCGTGCGCGACTTGCGGTGCCTTTGTGTCGCGCGCGATTTTATCGCGTGTCGCGCCGTTTGTAGGAGCCTTAAATTAAGCAAGCAAATATTGAAAAGAAATGGAATGGAATGGGAAGTTAAAAAATATGATTTCCGTCATGATGTGTCTAGTATTTTATGTCCTGCCTTAGGTTCGCCATCCCTGACGTAGGATTTAGTTTGGAAATCGTATTGATATTATTATGAGGAAGGTTTATTCTGTTAGCAAAGTGTGTCAGGTGTCGACACAGAATTGGCTATTCCTGTTGATTTTAAAATTATAATATTACCTAGACAGATTACATCATACTTACCAAACGCGATCAAGCAGCGCGCGCTCCGACCTTTTTTCTTTCAGCGGTTAAAAATACAATATAACGTTATTCTTAATAGGTATATGCCAAACCTGAATAAAATTTGTTCAGAATAGTAACTGAATCGATTCCAATAATTTTTACCCCAGGTTATATTTTGTCCCAAAAATATTTAAGAAAGGTTAAAAGTTGAACACCGAGCGACACTAACTAGGTTAACCAATCTCCGCGCCGAACGGTTAGGTACCTAGGTTATCAATGAGCGCAAGAAGGCTCGGCGCGAGGAGCGCGTGTGAGCATGTTTTTATCAAGCTTTTATAACTTTATGATTTTTCATGATACAGTTTTGAAATTTTGGACATAGATTTTTAACATAAAATTACTAGACACGTGTTTCGGGTTTCTCATAATTATACTAAAAATAATGTTGTTTATTCACGGCGACAGAATACACACTTTAACTATTGTTAATTTCTTCATCATCGAGCCTTTCAATAAGAACTAACACCTCCTCATCACGACGATTGACCACCTCCAGCCCATAATTTGGTTCCTTCTGTAATTACAACTCTATGGGACTTGAATCAGCCAAATTTTATCGAAATCCGTCCATTGGTTTAGGCGTGAAAATTTAACATATAGACAGTTACTTTCGAATTTATAATGTTATTAGTATATTAGTATGGATTTAACCATTTATCATATTCTATCTTTACTTTTATTGACCCACTAATATTTATTTAACCACATTTATTCACATGTACCTACTAATCCTTGCAGATCTTAAATTTTTTTATGATATGGCCTATCACAACTAAGAATCAAGAATGATCGGTATTTATATACCTACAAAGTACCAGCACTCTAATTCCGTAATATAGGTACTATCAATCTCAATCTGAATATTTTTGAAAGTTATTGCTAATCCATTGCTTCATATTATGTTCGAAATATGTACTTGTCTGCTCAACAACGTAAATAACGCAATGAATGTTGTTGAACTGTCAAAATGAAAGCCCTTGCTACTGATAGTGTGTTACGCAATTACCCCACAGGCTTTTACAACTAAACAGCGATAGTAACCAACATTACATAACAACCAAATTAATACTAGGATATAAATAAACTACTAATTAAATACATCATTGTAGTACATAGAGTTAATTATATTGCAGCGGTCGATAATCTCCGTTATGTCATGACATACACTCAATATGTTGTGTTAGATTAAATCGTTTTTGGCGTGTATTGTAGAGGTCACGGATATCCGGAGCCAATCAAAATAGCACATGCCTGTATTCTCTTGTAATCGGGAAATGAATAAGCTGAAATTAAACTGAATAATTATATGCTAAAGATATTATATGTGATTGAATAAATTCCGAAGGCGGCGATCTTTGTCAAGAGGATCAAGTCTGCCCAAACAAAATGCGTTTAAAATTGGATTTAATACTACACATCGTCAGCTTTCACAGTCCACTGTTACCCTAACAAAGGTATATAATAATAATATAATAATAATAATATTCCACAACTATCACACAACGCCGTCTAGTCTCAAGCTAAGCAGAGCTTGTGTTATGAGTACTAGACAACTGATAAACATACTTATATATTTCTAAATACATACATATATAGATAAATTACACCCAGACACAGAACAAATGATCATGCTCATCACACAAACATTTGTCCTGGGTGGGAATCGAACCCACGACCTCCGGCATAGCAGTCATAGTCACTGACCACTAGACCAACAGGCCAGTCATATAAATGCAAGCTACCAAGTTCGATGTCATCATCGTCATTTCAGCCGAAAGACATCCATTGCTGGACATAGCCCCCAAGCACTGCCACGTTGGCAGGTGCTTCCCGAATCCAGCTGATTCCTGCGGCCTTCACAAGGTCATCGGTCTCCCTTGTGGGAGGCCTTCCAACGCTGCGTCTTCTGGTATGAGGTCGCCTCTTCAGAACCATCAGTTGTGCGAGGAATGTGCCCTATCCAGTGCCACTTAATTTTGGCAATTCTTAGGGCTATGTCGGTTATCTTGCTACTCCGCGGATCTCTTCATTCCGATTCGATCACGTAGGGAAATTCCTAGCATAGCCCTCTCAATTGCCCTTTGGATGACTTTAGCCTTCTATAAGGCATTTCGTAGGTTAACACTGGCAACGTTTCTCCAGGTCTGTCACTATAGTTAATTAGGAGTCTCTATGTTAACACTGCATAGCTTTTAAAAAACTCGCAAAATATTTATTACTTACAGTGAGTCATTTCTTTCTTAGTTATGGACCTCAGTATTCAAATACACTCCTCTATGCTATATTTATGTCTGACAACCAGTCTTATCAAGGGGCATCGTTTTACCCAGTAACTGGGTTGTGGGGGTCAGATAGGCAGTCGCATCCGGTTTTCAGCTGCATCCGGTTAGACTGGAAGCCAACCCCAACATAGTTGGGAAAACTCTAGGCAAAAGATGATGACGCTGTTTGAAGCTATTAACGTGTGGGTAATTTTTATTAGAATAGCAAAGAATACTCTTTTCTCTTTTTTTGTGCTAATAGTCACAGCTGAAAACATTTCCGTAAAATGGGAGAGGAAACTCAGAATGACATCGAGGCAGAAGTTTATTCAGTAGTGATTCAAAGTAATATAATCATATTTACGAATGTCTGGACTTTGTTTACTGCGTAAGTCGGTAGGAAAAAAAGGTAGTAAAAAAGTTTGTCAACTACGTAAGAATAGGGGAGACTAAAGTTTCGATCGTTGTGCATTGCTAAGTAAAGGAGCAAGGGATCTCTTGAATGCAAACAGAGCGATTGAATAGAACAATGTCACGCAGTAACGTTTTTGTAAAATGTTTTCTAGTAGCTAGTTCTGAAAGACCAAGATCTGTTATCTTGGTCTTACAGAACTGTAACAAAACCCTGGCAAACCGCAATAATCAATAGCATCATTATGGCAATCGGATCTACACAAAGTGGTCTCTGATAATCTTAATGACATAACCCACAATCAGACTCATCATCTGCCTAGCCTTTTCCCAACTATGTTGGGGTCGGCTTCCAGTCTAACCGGATGCAGCTGAATACCAGTATTTTACATGGAGCGACTGCCTATCTGACCTCCACAACCCAATTACTGGGTAATACGATATCCCTTGGTAAGACTGGTTATCAGACTTTCGGGCTTCTGACTACTCGTAACGATTGTCAAAGATCCACGCGAGGCACGGAGGGGTCTCGGTATGTAAAGATGGTCACCCATCCACAGACCAACCGCGGCAAGCGTAGCTTAACCAACAATAATAATAACCCACAATCAGACTGCGAACTAATAAAAGTAAAACATAATATTTGATATTTGACACCTGTCAGCCAAGACGACACATCAAAATTTTCCGTTTTTACAATTTTAATGTATTTACTTTGAAAAATTCGTTGAGTCTCAAAAAATCGCAAAGAATGTGCCCAATTGGGATGGAGTAATGGAACTGTGGAGTTAACGCTGTGTGAGCATGCGTGTTCCATCGCCGCCCGTTCGATGTCCACCGCGCACAGGATGGATGGAAAGCAGCCATTGCTTACATATTAAAGCAGCACATGAAGTAATTTTTCGCTCTGCCTGGTGTAATTGCTGTAAGGCGTACCAGTAGGAGGATAATTAAATAAATAAATAAATAATTCGCTGTCCGTTTGATATCCGTTTATTATCATGACTTAACATTAATTCCTATAAACTACTGTTTAACTCCTTACATAACCTATTCAAGTCATCTAGTTTCAAGTACCTACACAAAAAAGGCGGGAGACAGTACTTATTGGTAGGTTACCGGTTGTTACTGCTGCTCTAAGAGTATGGATAAGGGATATAGAGCCCTGATGTGTAGTAGTTAGGTACCTAAGCTTCTTACAAGACGACCTGAAAGTATAAGGAGGCGTTGAAAATATATAAGAATAGATAGACATTCCAATTTACATCCTGATGACCAAAGACTAAGTAAAGGAAGGCAACAGGCGACTTTTTTTTTATGTGAAGTTGTTCTTTGGCCAAAGAATTAGCATTGCCATCCAACGTGGCAATGCTGCCAGTGTTCTGGGCACATTTCCGGATGACAGCGACGCGGACGAGTACTTCGACGCCTTTGTTTTTGTATTTATTTGTATAGTAAGTTAGTTAGTCATTTAATTTAGTATCTAGTGTAAATAGTTTGTATTAGTTTAGATAACTAAGGGAGTGAAAATGATGCAATTACTTTTGAAACGCAAAAGAAGGGTGAGGTTAGGAAGAAGATATTATGCCGAGCCAACCCCAAATAAATTGGTATCAGAGCAGAAGGAGCGATGATGATTGAACATTGTCATACTTTCAGCAACACACTCTCTATATCTTATCAAAAAAGCATATTAAAGACTACGTTGAAGACAAGGTAGTTAGGCAATAATTCCTTCTTCACATGTGGCTTCCCTGGCACCTCATTAACTTTTTTAATTAAAATGATAAATGCAATCATATCTCTTGGTTCTTCTATCAAAAGAATAAATAAAATATAAAATCTACTAAGATTTTATATTTTATTTATTCTTTTAATAGATTCTTATTTTGTAAATGTGAGGATTTTGTAGGCCTTGTAGACTTTAGATCTGTAGACGATTTTTTATTTTATCAAGTACCTGGTACTTGTTGACAGGCCTACGCTGTCCTACCATACCTACTGTAATTTGAAAACATTGTAAAAGCCAATTATTTTTAAAAAGAGTAACCGTGAAGTTTCTTGCCGGTTCTTCTCCATAGGAACCAATTGGAACCGTGCCCTTAGCTTCTGACATTTCATAAGTGCCCATGTAGGTTTATGTGAAATAAAATATTTTGATTTTATGCTTTGTCTTATTCATACTCTAAGCCAAGAAGGTACTAACTTCAAACCACAGTAAGTAAAAGCGACCCAAAGGTACATAATAGTAGGCAATTTGTACGAAGGCGTGTACCAGTATATTACCCAAACATTTTAATTAAATTAAAATTGATTACTAGATTATGAAGACAAGTAGAAATGCCATAAGGAAAGACAAATAAGTACTTCAAGTGCGTTTTATGTAACAATTCGCATTTGTAATACGTTTTGTTTGTCGTCTTACAGTCGAGACATTGCGTTTCGTAAGAATTTGATCGAATTTTAAGGAAGGGAAATCCGTAAAAGACTATAAGCTGAATGGCGCTACCTCGAAAATAAATCATTGCGACTGATCTAATAAGCGAGTGAAAGTGATGCAATTGCTTTTGAAACGCAAAAGAAGAGAGATGGCTATAATGTGCGTGCGCTCGGAATAAAACGACGTATGTGCAAAAACGAATTTACTCCTTTTTTAACAAAATAAATGAATTAAATTTAAAACTACTTTGATTAAACTTTGATATGATAATTATCTATGTCTCTCATACAAAGAAGACACGAGCATTGATCACCGCGTTTGCTCAAGATGGGTTGACGATTTTAAACTTTTATTAAGACTAGCAGCGCCCCGCGGTTTCACCCGCGTAAGTTTCTATCCCGTGGAAATATCGGGATATAAACTATCCTATGTCCTTCCCCGGGATGCAATCTATCTCTCTGCCAAGTTTTATCGAAATCCGTTCAGTGATTTAGAGTTACTTTCGTATTTATAATGTTAGTATGGATTACGAAGGTATAATTTTAAAATGGCCCGATGAAAAAAGCTCACAGACGTAATTATTGCCATAACAATTTTAGCAGGTACCGTAGTAGTCCAAGAATTTAAGAAATATTTTAGTTTTAGAAATGAATTTCAAGAAAGCAAAAGAAATGGATAACTTATCTCAGAAGATGTCGGTCAGAGTACCTACGACCGATAAATAAAGTCCTCCGGACCGAATTTCGGCTATGGTGACCAATCGGAGCGGAGACCAGACTTCGGCGAGGGAGATATTATAGTGCACAAGTGTGTGCCATTGTTCTCACATATAGAAGCAACAAGAATAATGTACCCAGGATTTTGTAATATCTTGATTTAAAAGAGTGTCCATGGAGTTTCTTGCCCGTTCTTCTCCATAGAGATCTACGCATTGGAATGGGCAACTAGCTTCAACTTTCTGACTAACTGACAGACTATTTAATTTTGACAATTCAAAAGTGCCTGTACAAGGTTTAATTGAAATAAATGATTTGAGTTTGAGTTTTGTGCGCAGACACAGGTGCACTCTCTCTTCTTTCACTCTCATTGCCCGATGGGGCGGCAATCCGACACAACCGGAGAGAGATCAGGCACAGGACCAATGGCGTGCTTTCCGAGGCAGGCTTCCGAGGGTATCACAACGGCACCGCCAAACTCCGGGCTGTTACTAAGAAATTTCCAAGGCAAAAACCCAATGGGTAACACTTTGCCCGACCCGGGAATCGAATCCAGGACCCCACGCTCAGCAGTCGCGCTTGCGACCACGAGACCAACGGGGCAGACTCCGACCGATATTTACTTAATATACCTAAACAATCAGCGCCAGAATTCCCACAAATTCAACCCAATATTGCTGAAAATTATATCTTTCAACAGAGTATTAAAACGTTTTACTGAGGTCACTCAGGTTAATATCTCAAAACCTTTGACATTTCCTAGGTAAACGCTGTAACCTATCATAAACTTCTCAGTAATCAGATTTAGCTTCATTTGATTTAGAGAATGTCAAATAAGATCCGTTCCCATTACAGTTGATATATTAACTAAATGTTAGAGGTTTTGAATAGATTCTTGGGTTTCTGGCATTTATTTCATCAAGGACGAGAGATGGGTTAAAAATTGTTTGATTATGTAGAACATCATTGATGACCTACAGTTGTTTGATATGCAGTTTATAATCTCATTTGTTTTGTAAAGGTCTTCATGATTAAAGGAATGGTGTCGACTATGGATTTGTTTAACAAGATCTTTAATGTGTGGACCGCATGAAACAAACTGGCATTTGTGAAAAATTTAATAGTCCCGAATGACTCCTAGTTTCTTTGCCAGGCAATGATTTATGCATTGCATTACAGTTGGGGGTCCTGATCAATTAATCTGCAGCATTTTTTTAGTTTCTTCTTATAGCAGTTATCTTGCAAATAGTAAAAAAAGAGTGTGAAACCGCCCATGCTTTGCTAGTATATATAACTTTAAAAAGCCTTGACTGATTGATTGACTGTAATATTTACACAATATAATATGTATAAGTTAACCGACTGAACGTAATATTAAAAATATATACATATTTTTAATATTACGTTCAGTCGGTTATACATATAAAAGAGGAAAAATAATTAGAGGGCGTCGATAAATTTGTCCGCATCGCTGTCAACAGGAATAGTAAAAAAAAAAACAATTTCTTGTTGCACTTACAGTTTACACCAAAGCGAGCCAACCACAGAACTAAAAAAATTCATATAAAATATTAAGCATAAATTTACTCCTACACATAAATATGTTTGTTTACTGATGTCCTATATTAGCCTCTTTAATACCTAAGGGTTCTAAAAGTGCGATTCGAGTTTTTTACCCGTTTCGAAAGTGCTTTCCTGCATGTTAAATTGTAATATTAAATCAGTGTCTCATCATCACACCACTATCATATAATATATCAGGATGTCAAAGGCCATCGTGTGAGAAAATGCGAAAACAAATAGATAAAAAAAATGAAAGTGTGGTCACAATAGCGTGTGCGAAGTTTTGACATAACTCCGACACCCACGGGGGCCAAGGGGCAACGGGGCGGGCGATTGTAACAACTGTAATAATCTTATCTACATATGATAAATACGAACTTCTGCGATTGTTTAAGATGAAGTGCTTTCTTGTCACAGGTTTTAGAATGCATTAAAAGTTACTACCGGTTTTGCTATACACCACACATACTAATGTCGACGACACAAGTGTCAACGGGGGCTACGGTGTAGAAATACGAAATGCTTCGAACACAATTGCCATGCGTAGGTACGTAGGTACCTGAGGACTTAGGCAAGTGCCTAGGCCCTCAAGAGCGTATAGGAAGATCGATGTCAAGAAATGGGCAGACGTCATAAGCTTACCTGTTAGAGCGTTTTTGCACTTCATCCAATCCGAATTCGAGAAATGCCGGTTTGAAGTGACCGTAGTCCTATTAGTATGAGGGGTGCGCACTAGATCCGAACTCTATCCGTCCGAATTTAGAACATTCCAAATTCGGACCGGATCTAGTGCAGAACCGCTCTTAGTCTTGTTGGCCCAGATTAGCAAAAAACAAGGAAAACTGACGAAAAAGGGAAGCACAACAAAAAGGCTATGAATGATACCGATGATAGGATCCGTATCACAGATAATGATAACTCTGAGGTCCCAATCAAATGCTGCTTATATTTTTTTCCATTGTAGACAGCAAAGTAAGCAGAACCATTTATCTAAATAGCTTTATAACATGACCTATCGATCATGGCAATATCCTTCCCGTACCGTTCATTGTACCATTGAATGCGGGTGGCCCGTTTACCAGAATGCCTTATAAAGGCACCTCGATGGCACGTGACACCACGTATTAATATTAGATAATCCATAGAAAATAATATAAAACAACGGGACTATAGAACATATTTGGAAGGTTTTACCGTAAACCTCAACGTTCCGAATATAGTGCATACTAGTCTCTAGAGTGATTATTGAATGGTGACTAGTGCAGTAGTGTTATAAATTTTAGTCCGTAGAGCAAAGAATGAACGAGTGTGTAATACACATAGCATAATTTGTAATGTTCTTTATTTTTGGTTACAAATCTGTGTTTAAGATGAGGGGGCCTAAAAAGGCCACTTTGGCAGAATCATAAAAGTTAACTGTCAAGTTAATCGTATCAAATCCCATTGGTGAAGGATTATCGAGTTGTTTTTTTTGTCTGTGCTAAAATACCACTGAATCCAATCCAAATCCAATCCGATTAAGATTGGATTGATTGGTATTTCATTGATTGATTTGTACTTTGATTATACCTACGTAGTGCAGCGAAAAAAAGGAAAACAAGGACTGTCCCCATATTATGATTTTGTAATGTTATCCTTTTATGATTCTGCCAAAGTGGCCTTTTTAGGCCCCAAGGGATTAAGCTGTTTTTCATTTTGTTTTTATTAATCCGAGGAAGGTCAAGAAAGGTTGAGTTAATTGTTCCTACATTCTGTAGAAACCGCTTTTAGTTATTCTTGCGGACTAAAAGGAATCAATAATAGATAATTGCATTGGAGACTGCCGTTTTCAGTAGGCAGGAAATTCGGTAAGTTTCGGTAGATTTCTACTAAGGGACGAGTCATATTGACAGTTACTTAAACGCGGTACAAAATAAAATCTATAAACCCTTTACGAAGAGCCTGCGCCTTAAACAAAACAAATATCAATCACCTATGTCGGTAATATGTAGATAAATAGTAATGGCCATTTATCGAGCACTCGTCATTAATAGAGAATGCTTTCAATATGTTCTGAATGGCGGTTGCGTCGCCATCTTTGTCATAGCACGGATAAGATTATATGCTTGATTGATTATGCTAGAGTTTGCATAATAAGGGAGGGGTTGCGTAAATCTGTTTTACGTAATTTGGTTTGGTTATCAATTATCATAAAATTATCGTTGTTAACAACATAGCTGCCTGCTGTAGGACTCTCATAAGCTATTAGTGTAATGCTGAACGTGGCTTTGCTAAAGCTACAAATTAATTGTTTTGTGACGAGGATATCAATACGAATTGTTGTACCTTGCTTTAAAAAATGTATTGGCATATAAAGTACCTACCTGCGTATGCTATAAAATATGCTACTGCACATCAGCTGGAGCTTGCGCTAGCGGTTACCTTGCTCAAAACAGAGAAGAATGACGTTAAATGGTAAAGACAGTCTTTATCATTTAACGTCATTCTGCTCTGTTTTGAGCCCATTTTATCAAGATCTTTCTATCAACTCATCTTGAAATTCTTTCACTTGTATGGTATTAATATCTTTATCATTTTGCTCTTGTCCTCCAGAGAATACACCAATTTTGTGGGTATCTAAAATAGTTAGGTATAGGTAACCGCTAGCGCAAGCGCAAGCGGATGTGCAGTAGTATCTTTTTAGGCGTTGTGTGGAGTTTAGGGTATGGTGTCGATATGGACCATGGATCGGCAGTGATCGTTGAGACTTATTCGCAGTCTGACCTGACCTAGGAACCGCTCAGTGTTTCCTTTTCAAGTTCAGAGTATTATTAGTTCTGTAGTGTTTAGTTATGTCTGTGTAATTGACTTGTGGACGTTATAATAAAGATTTATTTCTCTAGTTTATCCCAATTCTGCGCCTACAGTAGGTATATCTGGCACTATGTACTCTCTAAGGGAACTGTTTAAGGAAATTAACATCATGACGGTGCCTTGTCAATATATCTACGAAAACATCATGTATGTAAGGAAAAACTTACATCTTTTTAGTAAAAGAGGTGAAAGACATAATTATAGTACTAGAAATAGGGACCTATTAGTTCAACCAGGTTTCAGACTGGCTAAAGTAGATTCATCTTTTATGGGGTACTGTTTAAAATGTTATAATAAAATACCTCCCCACATTCTTCAACTGAATGAGACAAAATTCAAGTCTTGTATAAAACGCACACTATGCAGTCAGGCATATTATAAGTTAGGGGATTACATCGCTGATAAAAATGCCTGGCTCAATGCTGGTCCTGCTCCACAACCACAACTAATTGATTGACACTTGAAAGTATTGTTGGAGCTGCTGAAGATTGTAAGACTATCTTTGTAGTTAATTTCAATATTTGGAAGAGGTGCTTCCCTTTTTCTTTTTTTTTTGTGTTTCTGACATTACGAACATAACTTTTTTTAATTTATTCAATCAAGTTTTAATTGTTGAATACTTCAATATTAAATATCTCTTCCTGTTTGGTAGGTAATAAAATTCTATTTACCTCTTATATTGCAAACTGTAGTTTTGTATAATTTAGAAGCATTTTTTTTAATTTTGTAAATGTAAGAACCATGTTTCCGTTTATTATGATTTTTTGATGTTGACTTGAAATAGCATGGCAGTTCAGAACGTGTCATGCTCACTTAAATGTCTCACCGATGGTGGCGCGTGTGTTGGATCATTCGGTTCCCTACAAAATGGTTGAGCTGGATGGTGCTGATCCACGCGTCATGTTCGTGAACGGGCGCCGTCGGTTGAGACTGGTCATCTCTTAACTGCCAAGGCTTATTTTTAATCTTATGTCTTGAATTGTTTCTTCATTTCTGTCTTTTTTACATTGTTCTCACATATAGAAGCAACAAGAATAATGTACCCAGGATTTTGTAATATCTTGATTTAAAAGAGTGTCCATGGAGTTTCTTGCCCGTTCTTCTCCATAGAGATCTACGCTTTGGAATGGGCAACTCATGGACGTAATATATAGAGTTACTTCTATATATTACGTCCATGGGGCAACTAGCTTCAACTTTCTGACTAACTGACAGACTATATAATTTTGACAATTCAAAAGTGCCTGTACAAGGTTTAATTGAAATAAATGATTTGAGTTTTTTTTGAGTTTTTGAGTTTATGTCTAATCAAGATTCTATGTAGAGGATCCGACTGGTAGATACTTTATATGCCAATACATTTTGTAAAGCAAGGTACAACAATTCATATTGCTCTCCTCGTCATTAAAAAATAATTGTAGTTTTAAAACGAAGAAAATGAAAAGATGTATGACCCAATAGGAATCTTACAAGTTATAATTAGTAATTTAACAAACGATGTAATCAGCAATCCAGTTATCTTTAATTGTTGCGTTTATTTTGAGGTCATAATAGTGGACTTTATACGATTTATAAATGACGATTAAACCTAACTAACGACCCTATTAGACATAAAATTAATGATGAAACGTGACACCGAAGCTTGTCTATATAAACTCATATTTATTATTAAGCTCACAAGTCAAAAGGTGCCATACAAGTATGTTGCATGTCAGTTAATGCCTTAAACGTACGATCATGATACATTGACTATAGGCTCGTAATATTGAGATAGACGTGTGTAAACTGTCGCCTGCGCAGATTACAGAACCGTGCGTCTCAATTTACCTTTGCGAGTTAAACTTGAAGATGGATTGCTGTTTCATATGATATGTGGTTTCAATATTTTATGATGGTTTATGTGAGCTTTTACTGAGAAATAAGTAAATGTGTTGGATGTTGTTGTCATTGTAGAGGCTCAAATTAAATTAGCTAGCGGAACTCCGGAGACATGATGGGTATTGATATATAAAGTCCTTAAGTTTTGAGTTGTTTCCTCAAAAGACCATTTCAGACATCATAATTCATAAGCTAGTTATAGTTAATATAGTCAGATCCAATGCTTAATTTCAATGCTAGAGATTGATAAATTAACTTGCACAGCAAAAAGGAAAACCTTTAGATCTTCGTTAACTTCTAAAGAAACTTTCAAATATCCGTCTATAAAGTTCAGACTGATCAATGAATGAACTAAACGGATGCCATTACTTCACAAATCCGTCTTGTTTGTAAGATATCCTATTAACTCTTAATAATCCGGTCAGAACAACAATGGTGAAGCGAAAGGCATAACGCAACCATTTGTCAAATGTCATATTGCTGTAAAAACAACCAGTTTTTGTTGACCTGTCAACCTCCGTACATTTACCCTTTTTTGTTCGTAAGTTGGACGTGTAAAAGGAGGTAAGGAAGGTCGTGGTAAGGTGGTGGTAGGGATTACAAATCATCGATAGGGTGTCAATAGGATGTCATCATAATGTAAGTGGGTATTTAAGTTGCTTAATGCGATTATCAGTAATATCCAATCAGTATACATAAACAGCTATTTTGGGTTAACAAGATGGTTGGTGTTTTTTTTACCGACTTCAAAAAAAAGGAGGTTATCAATTCGATACGTATGTATGTAATATTATTGGAATTGCATTATATTCACATATGATGATCTATTAGGGCTTCCAAACAAATATACAAAATTTCATAGACGTATGTATGTATGTATGTATGTATGTATGTATGTTTGTCCACGCATATCTCCGGAACTATTAATCGGATCGTGACCATTTTTTTTATTGGCTTACATTTTCTTCAACTTAGGGAACAGTGCAAGTTTCATCAAGATCGATTCAGTAATTTTCAAGATATGGACTAATACGTGTAAGTGTGACGGCCTGGCTTATTGATAAGAGCTACGGGTGTAGTGTCAAAGGGAAAACATCTTAAAACCTTGGTCAAATACTAGTGCAAAAACTAAAAATTACGAAATAAAAAGTAATTTAAAAAAATTAAACCGTCTTCAAATAGAAATTAACTCAAAATTATGAAATAACTTTAATTTCGGAAGTCGGTGGCATAAAACTAAAATACAGATCCCAAGACACCGACTTCCGAAATTAAAGTTATTTCATAATTTTGAGTTAATTTCTATTTGAAGTCGGTTTAATTTTTTAAAATTACTTTTTATTAAAGATATTTGATGAAATGCATAACCTCCACCAGTAGTGATAGGTAATACTCATCATTCTCCTGCCGTTATCCCAATTTATTTGGGGTCGGCACAACATGTCTTTTTCTTCCATACTTCTCTATTAGTCATCATCTCGGTAGTCACCTCCTTTCTAACCATATCATCATTCACACATTCCATCCATCGTTTCTTTGGTCTTCCCCTACTCTTGTGATAGGTAATACTCATTTCATTAAATGCGTCTAACGGGTTTCTGTTCTGCGAGTTGACTTCGGGCCCTCGTACACCTTCCAAAGGCCACTTGACCCCAGCGTCCCGATAGGTATATGCCAAAGACACTCTAAACAATAATAAGCCTAAATTCCTTCACTTTACATATTAAAAAATATATATACTTAGGTTGCAACTTGCGAGCTAAGGCCCCTTTCTGGATTACATAGTCCTCGTCCATTTGTCTTCATGCTTTTCTATTCTCTGCTTGCTTATCCCAGCGACTTTTCGTAACTGGTCGACCCACCACCCTCGGGGGCTCTGCTTCTATGGCTGCTCGGTCCTGGATCCTGGCCGATAGGTATCTACTTGAATTTCGTCTTGCGTACCCTGGGAAGCTCGATACCACCTTGCTGCTTTGGTTTTTCTGGTTCGTCATAATAGGGCAGAAGAGAAAGAAACCCCGTTGTATTCCCAAATTGCAATATCTTATACGAAACGATTCGATATTACTGCTTAGGGTAAAGAAATTCAGTCACTTTCAGCATCATTCCCAATTTATGCGTGAGATAATTTTATTATATTAACCGTCATTTTACTATTACACGATATTTTACTGTAATACCAGTTGGTAGTTTGCCAATCCAATCACTTAGTTGAACTGGAAACTAATATTAGGTCACAATGGAAGCTTCATACCGTAATACTAATAAATGTCAGTAATGTTTGAGATACGGTCGCCTTTCAAGGACGGTTAAGCCATTCAAGAAATGACAAAAAGTTCACCCAGCACACACACTAACTTCATCCTCATTTAACAATAAAATATTTTTTTTTTGTTGATGTTTAAAAGTGTATTTTTAACCAAATCACATAAATAAAATATACTTAATTTAGGTACCTAAGTATCATATCACATTCACTGACAAAAAGTCTACAAGATTTACTTATTATTCCATTCTGGAATTAGGGTTACTATTTCGAAATTAGAGAAGTACTGACAAAAAAAAACCCCGGGTAAATTTTCTTTTTAATCTTTATTTTTCAGTAGGTACTCATTCAACTCCTTATATATATTACCATAAAAAAATCCCCTCAAGTAGAAAAGTCCGGAACAATTACACGGTCGGATAAAATCCGGATGGGGACAAATTAGGACCGATCCTTAATGGAATTAGGTACCTACTACTACTAATAAAGACCGTGTGATTTCTTTCCAGTGTAGAACACGCCGATAGCCGATGGCCGGTGGGATGCCCCCAGCTAGGTGGTCCGATGATCTAAAGAAGGTGGCTGGGACCTGGAACAGACCTGCGGAAGTCGGAGGACAGGGTGTTGTGGAGGAGCATGGGAGAGGCCTATGTCCAGCAGTGGACTGCGATAGATTGAGTTGATAGAACAGACCCAAAAACTTTACATGGGTATCGTTAGCTGGATGAGAAAAGAAGCCAAGAGTATCTATGGTCAACAGCATCCTGCCATGACATAATAGCAAACTGTTCCCATCCGTTTCTATAACTGCTCTTCACATAAGAGCAACGTCATAAACATATATCGGTAATATAGTATCTCTTACTATACATTATAAAACAGGAAGTGTCTTATTAGCCCGTCTCAACAGTACATGATGTTAAAGTATCAATTACATCGTAGTGAGTAAATCTTTCGAATTGATTGATGAACGCCGCTCGAATGAAAGGTAATGATTAATTGTATTCATTTGAATGTGTTAGGTGTTTTATTTGTCTGTGGAGCTGTCTGTGTGTTTGCTTGTTCGTTTGTCGTTTGCAGCAAGGTTAATTTTCGATGATCTAAATCTGAAAACTTTATCGCACTTCTGACTAAGCACAACTTTTTGTATAAGGAAGCGACTAGGGTGAACTGCTCCCAAATCAAAATCTGAATCATTTTGAAGGATATCGCTAATCCATTGCTTCATATGTTCGAAAAATTGGTCTGCTCTACAACGTACATAACGCGATGAATGTTGTTGAACTGTCAAAAAAAAGTAATTTAAAAAAATTTAACCGACTTCAAAAAGAAATTAACTCAAAATTATGAAATAACTTTAATTTCGGAAGTCGGTGTCTTGGGATCTGTATTTTAGTTTTATGCCACCGACTTCCGAAATTAAAGTTATTTCATAATTTTGAGTTAATTTCTTTTTGAAGTCGGTTTAATTTTTTTAAATTACTTTTTATTTCGTAATTTTTAGTTTTTGCACTAGTATTTGACCAAGGTTTTAAGATGTTTTCCCTTTGACACTACACCCGTAGCTCTTATCAATAAGCCAGGCCGTCACACGTTGAAAATTACTGAATCGATCTTGATAAAACTTGCACTGTTCCCTAAGTTGAAGAAAAGGTAAGCCAATAAAAAAAAATGGTCACGATCCGATTAATAGTTCCGGAGATATGCGTGGACAAACATACATACATACATACATACGTCTATGAAATTTTGTATATTTGTTTGGAAGCCATAATAGATCATCATATGTGAATATAATGCAATTCCAATAATATTACATACATACGTATCGAATTGATAACCTCCTTTTTTTTGAAGTCGGTAATTAAAGCCACTGCTACTGTTAGTGTGTTACACAATAACCCCGCTGATCTATAAGTTACATGCCTATTCTATCAAAATGTCTACATCATAAATTTTTTATAGTTCCTTTCATCCCTAAATTATAATTTCAAACAGCGTTAACAAGTAACGAGTCTTGGGAAAAGGTTTCTAATATTATCTTATGTTACACCTACATAATGATGTTATGAGTTTATGACTGACTAATGACTTTAAGCAATTAATAAGCAAGCTAGCAGACTAAGTAGAAATTAATAGTTAGTTACCGAAGCTAATTGGCAGACATGACCTACACTAAACTAAATATATTGTTACCTATACTTATAACATTAGTTGACTTTATTTGATAAGTTATGATGAGCTTTAGATTGGCATCACTATTAATTGGATGGGTCAAACGTAAATGTCGGTCGGGATTATATTATACTAGCAGCGCCCCGGGGCTTCACTCGCATAAGTGTCGATCCCGTCAGAATATCGGGATAAAAAGTATCCTATGCGTTAATTCAGAAAATGGTTTATCTATGTGCCAATTTTCATCCAAATCTTTTCAACGGTTTACGCGTGATTGAGTAACAAACATCCAAACATTTTCACAAACTTTCACATCCTAACTTCCTAACTAAGAGTATAAATTATTTATTAAAATAATAATATAATTATATCCCTAATATTATAAATGCGAAAGTAAGTTTTTTTTGTTTGTTACCTTTTCACGCCTAAACCACTGAACCGATCATCCTGAAATTTTGCATATACGTTGTCAGGTGTACAGAAACGGTCATAGGGTACCTTTCATCCCGAAAAAAAGTGCTGTTCCCGAGTAAAACAACAATAACCTTATTATGATAATAGTGGCGCCACGTGTCTTTCGAATCAAAAACAGGACAACGTCTATCAGGTCAGCTAGTTTATAATATTAGATAGTAGGAAGTAGGATAATACGAAGAAGCAATAGCCTAGTGGATAAGTCGCTAACTTGGTCTACTAGCGCCATTAAATTTAGGAGATGGCCGAATTAGCTATATCCTAACGTATAGGAATACCACATTTTCTACAACTTCGTAAGTTTGTAACCTCTTGATGGGCTTCGCCGCAATAGGGTGATAGAGTTATTTTTAAAGTTAAAGTTAGTTTTTAGAATATGAAAATAATGAAAATAACAGTTGCAACCGCTACAGTACAGTTCTGCTAGGCTATGAATCACTATGGATACTTTGCAATAATAAGTAGTTTGTATGACTTGAGCCTAATGCCATATCATAAGCATCATAAGACAGATACATTTGTTGATGCTTAACTGGGTTCAGAACACTGCAGATGAAGGTAAGTTCCTAAAGCATCCAAAGACAAAACAGAAGGAAGCTTAGTTTATGAAAACGAGTACCGTTGTGTGAGAAGTAGTTAAATATTTAAGGAATTACGATGTCAATTTGTTTACATAAGTATTGGGACATGTCGTTAATCTTCCCACAAACACTTTAAGTGTATATAAAATAAATATTTACGATACCTACTTAAGTTCAACAAGTACATATGTGCTTACATACATTTTGTAAGTTTTTTGTAGTAATATTAATATCATGATGAAATGCACGCTCACGTTCTGTAATATGACGTTTTACTTAATTTATGTTTTTACGAAATCTTGTAAGGATCGATATTTTGTGCTTCGTGTTGGGAAAGTACAATAAAATTGCATGTTTACATTTTAATGCACACGACCACCATTAAATGTATGGTTTGGTCATATACATATAGGTATAAGTATCAAGAGGTACCAACAAGAAAATTCGGTCAGTTTGTCTGCTACTCATGTTCAAGAATCATCCTAATCAATTAAGTAGCATCAGCTAAACGTCGAAAGAAAATAATAAGCTGCAATAGTTAGCCGGGCTATCGATGGAGTCAAGTAGGTACCTTGTAAAAAGATTTCTTCCTTTTAAGCAGTGATTGTACAAGACAGCTTTGCGATTACATCTGGGAGGGCCCAGATGTGTTGTTGTTAAGCAGTCTTTATTTAATTTAACTGTCACTGGACATACTTGTCAAATATACACACATCAAAAGTGTCTAGGGATCAAGCATTTTTATGCGGATTTCTTGAGATTGAGATGTGGCTTTGTAATAAATTTATGATTTTATAAATTTATATGGATCCTTTTTGGTGCATTTCATAATTTGAATCAGGAACTGTGAATCAAATTCGAGTAAAAGATGAAAATCAGCTGTCAATATTTTCCCTATAAAAACATACAACGCATTGAAGACATTATTAGTGCTACTGTTTCCCTACTACTGATTAAAACCAACGTTATTATGGAGCGGCGACGTCATTTAAGCAGGGAAGAAATGCTCAGAGCCGTGGGAATGATAGAAGCTGGTTCCCGGCAACGTACTGTGGCTTTAGCTCTGAATACAAGTCAGAGTGTTATCAGTCGACTTTGGACACGTTACCGAAGCACTGGTACCGTGGCTGAGCGCCATGGAGGACGGTATCGCTGCACCACACGGAGACAAGACCGATACATTCAAATCTTAACTCGAAGAGCTCCAACAATAACCGCCATGATGTTAGCCGTGAGGCTTCATCACTCTTCAGGGAACTTAATTAGCGACCAAACAGTCAGAAACCGCTTGCATGAAGTGAACCTTCATTCCCGAAGACCGCTACGGGTACCACCTATAGCAATGCACAATCGTAGGATTCGATATCAATGGGCTCTTGAACACAGAAATTGGGCAGAAGAACAATGGCGTTTCGTGTGCTTTTCTGATGAGTCTCGTTTTGGTATGAGACCGGATACAAGACGTATACGACACTGGAGAACCCCTGGACGCCAACAGCGATTAAAATCCTGCCAGGAAGTCCATCCTTATAGTGGTGGAACCATCATGGTATGGGCGGGTATTTGGATCGGCGGAAGAACTGAGTTGATTTGGATCAGAGGCAACCTCAACGCTCAAATTGATGCTGAGACGATTGTATCAGACGTCATCGTTCCTCTACAAGTGCAAATCGGTCCCTTATTTCAGTTAATGCATGATAATGCACGACCGCACACCGCAAGAGTTGTAAGACAGACTCTCGCCGCAGCTAACATCAATGTCCTGCCCTGGCCTGCTCAGTCGCCAGACTTGAACCCGATTGAGCATGCATGGGATATGCTACAGAGAAGAGCTCTGCCGAATATGGAGGGTATCCAGTCGCAAGAAGACCTTTTTTTGTTGTTGCAACGAACATGGGCGGCCATTCCACAGCGTGATTTGGATGAACTCATTTTGAGTATGCCAAACCGATGTTCTTGTGTTGTTAGTGTTCGCGGTAGAAACACGGATTATTAATTGTTTAAGTTACCCAATAAAATTTTAAAGAAAACTGTTATTTCAGTCTTTTTTTCGAACTTTTGTGTTAGTGGTTCAAATGTCAAAAATCCCTTTATTAGGAAAATGGCAAATTTCTTTATTAATGCAAAGGTGACTTGGTTTATCGTTACTGTGACAAACGAAAACACTTTATTTGATGAATCCTTAAAGAAAATTTTTATTAATATCAATCAGGAGAAAAGTTATTGCAAAAATATATGTTGATCCCTAGACACTTTTGATGTGTGTATATCATTAGCAAACTTTTTTTTAAATTTATAATGGGTTTGTTCTTGACTCTAGTCTAGGTCAGAGGTGACAGAGACGAAGTCGACGATGGGGTGGGCTTACCCAGAAGAAGCCTGTTCACTAAATTATGAAACTGCTTTTATTTTCAAGTCAGATGCTGTTTAATAAAGTAGAAAATGTAGTACCTATGAAAGAAACTTGTAAAATGGTCGGATTATCAACTGTAATTTTATTAAGTAAAGCCCTTGATGTTCCTAAACCAAACCAAAATAAGCAGTTCCTATAAAATACCCATTTAATATCACACACCCATGTTACGTTCAATTAAAAATCTGACAAGATTTATGTAAAGTTCTAAATACATATCCGCATCCATAGAAAAGAGAAACACCGTAAATGAATAACGAGGAACTGTTTAGAAATACCTAGTAAGTAAGAAATAATTAATTACAGCTATTCATGGCTACTAATTAGCAGCTAATGGGATTTCCTGTGAGGTAATAACATATTGCTCTGCCTTGTGTATTAGTTGTATGGTGATATTTTTCTTGACTAATGGAAACATCTCAATCCTGTGGTCCTCAGGATAGATTATGGGAAACCGGTACTCTCTATGTTAGAACATATAACAAAAATGCCATACTTATCAAGAAGGTTTGCTGGTTGGGCAGTAGCATCATTCAATTTGCTTTGCAACAATATATGTAAAACTATTTGCATTCGTTTCTCGATTGACACTAAAAAGAAAATAATATTCCGCAGGAGAGACGCTTTCATGTTAATGAAATTAAGCAATTGTAATTTTTTCTCACTCTCACCGAAAGAACAGGTTAAAACAGGTAGTTAACTACTGAAAAACTAGTACTCTTCAGGAAGCAATGCGTTTCAATTCCACTTTTCGCCGCTAGATGGCGCTATTCTCATTTTCAACATCATCTTTAATTGCCGCTCCTTTTACAGCATTGTCCAACGGATTCGCCATAAAGAGTTACAAACATGATAACTCGTGTTGTTAACCCATTAATTTGCCCCATGTTATGTGGTATAATGACACGTCGGTGTAGGTATGTCCGTCTGGTGAAAAATGTCCCGCGATAAAACTCTTAGTTCCCTACCGCTGCCGGCGATTTAGTATAGCAATTTAACTTTCTGATGATTGTATGTAATTTCTTTGAATTTATTGGTTCCATTTTTGCTGGGGAGGTAAAAGTTTTGATGTGGAGACGTTTGGATAATCACAATTATGAGGCACATGCAACTTTGCCCTGTGCTTCAAAGGGTAAAGTTGCAACTTACTTGTCACTATAATTAGATCTATCTACAGCTTGTAGATTCAGTTTTTGCCTAAGGTCAAAGTAATGATTTTAGGGTTTTTTGATAAAAAATTAAAATAGCAAGAGTAAATTTAAAAAATCATGACTAATTTGAAGATAAAACTAGTGTTACAAAACACATAAGAACCTACATGCTTTTCATATACTCGTAGAATAATTATATTCTTATTTTTAAACAGATCTTCAACTGCTTTAGCAGCCTAAGTAATACTTATTTCATTTTATTCCAATACGTACTTAACTAGTTAAGATACATAAATTCTTTATAGGTACTCTAGCCAGTTATAAATTAAAAACGTCAATTACCCAATAAATTACTATCGTTAGAAATAATTCCATTGCTCTATTACCGTCTTCCTTAACGTAATGGTGACTGATGACACCGTCTCCTTACCCAAGTTATCAAATAACATAAATTAATACTAACCACTTAACATCACACTATCTTCGAACACATTTCACCTAAACGATACTGAAGTCTTTAATATTGTGATTAAAGACTTCATTCCGCAGCTTTCTTATACAACTCTTAAATTTATATCAAAGTTACATTTACCATCGTTATAGCACCCTTTAACCTTAAAATGAGACTTTGTACTTCACAATACGATGGGATTCAAATTGAAATGGTCTTCTTGGACGGTAAAGTTAAGTTTGTTATTGATAGATATAATAAAACATTATTAGTTTTGCGCGTGCTCAAGCATTCGGTGTCATTCATCATCATAATGGTAGTCATTTGGCGTTATGTCATTGGCTAAGACGTTTTGGCAAATATTTTTAAGTACAAGATAAATCGTTTTCTGCGTTAATGTCCATTACGTGGACTGTTATGTGGTACATAGTACGTTAAGTCGTTTTGTCGTGTGAAGTTCGTTTATTTTTGGTGTTTGAGAGAAAGGTTTATGGGGCCTACAATGACTAATAATGCCTAATGGCCTGCTATTTATTTGAATAATTACTAGTATTCGTCAGAGGAGGTTCATGAGTTGGAGCTCTTTTTTAATTAAATATCTACTCGTAGTTTTATGTCCTCATTGTTTAAGGATAGTTTGTGAAGAGCAGCATCCTAAATTTCGTAACAGGGTCTTGTTTTGTATATCTGTTGATGAACACAATAAATATCGTTGAAACCAGTTCAGGGGCTGATCCTGGTGATTATTAACGTCTAGTAAAGACGGAATTCAATTATTGTAAAGGAGGGCTTTAACCTGAAGACCGTCGTAGGTACTGCATCTTATACCCACATCCCTACCAAAGCAAGAGTTATCAGGCATCTTCTGGACATGCTCGTTTCATCATAGACCTCATTCATCAGGCGTGATGATCGAGGTGAAAATCGGGCCCATTCAGCAATAATAAATAAATAAAAAAACAAACATCGCTTATCCAGTATACGAGTACCTACTTACTGGTTTCGTAGTACCACATTAAAATTCGTAGAAGGCTTTTAACCGGTTGGTATTGTTTGCTATGTTTTAACCTTAACGGTCATTGAGGAATGGGGATCCATGAATGGGACAGTTGTCAACATGTCTGACAAGATTTGAGGCATTTCTGGGACGTTGGAGACTTCATTTGTTTTCTTAATACTCGTAGTTTCGTGTGGAGACGAGAATACTGCTGCGCTTCGTAATATGGTACTTACTGCATTAAGTTTGTGTTTCAAAAAATTACTTTCTTCTGTGCTGACAGTAAGTAATTCCTTAATAACTTTTCACCTTAAAATAATTATCAAAATAAGATTCCTCAATTTCTTCCTCTTGATCGATTTTCTTCTAAAGCTTTACAGGTTCCATTGAGTACTTTACCTACCCATTTCTTGCTGCACCTATTCCAGTGTAATTATGATAGATATTAAAAACATAATAGCAATCACAGTGCCGTAATGGGCCAGCAATCAATTTAAAAATCAGAATCATCAAATGACATTTGATGATTCTGATATAGTTTATTCTGATATATTGATATAGTTCCTTGTGAAACACTTTCGCATCTTTATATGCTAGCATCATCAATATCGTGTATGGCTCTAGAAAGTACCTGCCATTGAGCACATGTCGGCGTGGTGTCACATTACCATATTTCCCATAGTCAACTTCCACTTTCACGGGAACACAAAGATTGACCCACTCACCCTCATCTCACCTAGAGCACCTTAGAAACCTACTACCTTGTAATTGTTGCAAAAAAAACTCGAAGCAACTTGAAGACTGATTGACTGGTCCCTCAAGTTCAACTAACTACTACCTGGACGAGGCAATAAATCTTACATTCAAAGAAAGCTCTATAATCAATACTTTATCTTTACCTTATCGAGGACCAGTTGCATGGTTTATATTTATAATATGGTCTTCTAAATGAGGCATCGAAAGTATTGGTTTAATAAGCGGTGGCTTTGGTGACGACATGAGAGGTGGACAGATACATAAGGGCAGTGTGTTTGCGAACGGCCCGACCCACTAAACCTGTTGAGCTGCATGTGACGTGCGGTGACTATGACTTTGTTTACGATTTTGTTTATGAAGAAACCGTTGAAAATGACTGGTATTGTATAACGGTAGCGTAATATTCAGCTGTACCATTTCTCTAACATAACTTTCCATGGGTAAGATGGAAAGGTTTTGGATAAAGTTTATGAAATCAGTGAACCTGGGTGAGGCTTGCTCAGAAATGAAATAAATCTCTCTCGTTTATAACCAAATGCAAGCTTCAAGGAATAATTTTTCAAGGCTTAATTGATGTCCAATTAGTCCGTCGAGCTGCTTTATCTTCAATTGGTCATATCTCTACGTCTATATTTACGAGAGAGTTCGAATATAAACTTGTAAAATACAGAAAAACACGTGCATAACATATTTGAATGTCCTAATACCTAGGACAAAAATACCTCATATATTTTGAAGGCTCCAAAAAGCTCCATTGAATGTCCTATTATAACGTCTGCACGAACTTGGGATGGTAATAACATAATTGCTACGCCTGTCAGGTAGATCGGTGATCTCACTATGATATCATTAGATCCCGCTGGCCATCAATCCTGTTTGCTGAGTTATTTAACCGCCTCCTTGGACCTCTTCGGAGACAATGAACTATTTGATGTATATTACCCATGACTCAATAAAACCGCACCTTTTTTATCCTAAATTTGATCATCACTTTTGACTATAGAATTGTTATTTCTTTTCTAATCCGCTACAAACTTCTTGTCTAGATTTTTCGAGTTGCTTACGGATTCGAACGAAGCGTTTGGATTTCATCCTTCATCACCCATGACTCAATAAAACCGCACCTTTTTTATCCTAAATTTGATCATCACTTTTGACTATAGAATTTTTATTTCTTTTCTAATCCGCTACAAACTTCTTGTCTAGATTTTTCGAGTTGCTTATGGATTCGAACGAAGCGTTTGGATTTCATCCTTTTAGCTGATCAAACAGCCAGTTTCATTCATTGAAGCCAAGAATCCAAGCAAATAATTTCAAAACCTTAACGTTCAGTATAACCGCAGTATAAACAACAATAATATTATTGACCGAAGGTATTTTCTCATCAGCCACAATCCATATCCACCCTACAATGGAACAAGTGCAGGCAGTTCGCCTTGCACGGACGTTTCACTGCGCAGACGCACACATGTGTAAAATCACGCATACAATCACAGTCAGGCCTGTACGCATGCGCCGCTACATTTGCAACTTATATCCGATTGATATTGATTTCTCTCCATAATCAATATTGGATATTTCTTATGATAACTGTTGTTAATTTGCATAAACTGCTACTCATAGCTTCTCTGATTAGCCTTTATCTAAATAATGTAGAAGTGCAATAAATTAATATAAAGTATAATGATTCATAAATCTATGATGAAAGGATTAATTTTGTAAGTAATATTAGCTATTGAAAGATATTGAAATATTAGTTTCAACAGAAAACGAGTGTAAAGAAAATATGGTTGTGTCACCCTAAGCTTTGAAATTCTTGCATGTTAATCTTAATGCAAAAGTTGCTGGTAAACAAATAAATAAAATATGAGCTCCTTAGCCTTGAAAGTAAGCAAGAGTCAAAGGTTCCAATGCATCACGATTTAGATCTTAAACGATAGACACTAGGCTATCTACATAAATCGTTCGTGATTGCTGTAATTTTGTATTACGTTTTATTTAGAATAATAAATTGTACTGGCTACTTGTCAGTCTAAAAGAAATCGTGTGAAATAATCTGGAGTATGCGGTGGCTAAGGTTAGGTTAAATGGAGAATGAATTGATGTGGACATATTGAGAGCAATTTAATTTTATAGGAAGACTAGTCAGTGGGTAGGTAGTCTCTGACGAGTGGATTTTTGAAAATTACTAGATTCATAACTGTTACTAGAAATACAGATTTATATAAAACAAATGCAGATGTTGAAGAAGGCAAGATATGTCATCTTCAACATCCGCATTTGTTTCTTTTTTGTTGCATCTCTTCAGATGAAGAGATCACAAATATTTGAGCCAATGTCACAATCAAAGTCGTCAACATAAACGATGATAATGGTTCTAGGTACTATCATCCCAAATAAAGCTACTAAATTCAATAATACCCCAGGATCTACTAATAAAGCCTTTACATCTCTTAACTATATTAATAGAATTCCCTTAGACGGTCCAAATATGGCTAAAAACAATAACAATGAATTTGCCACCCACTCCCGGGCTGTAAACATTACAGAAACAACACGGTGTTACAAGTATTTCGCAATAGGCCATGGACTGAGGATTTATATCGAAATGTAAGGCATGGCCGCGCGATATCACTTGTTATAATTTGAACAAAGATTATGAATACTTATGAGGAATTCTGTGAAAGAATTTCTGTGAATGGAAGAGTTTTATGAAACTTTCATTCATATATTTTTGATGAAGTGGATTAAACTGATGAACGATGCAAAAGCTTCGTAAACGAGGCAACATACAATACGTGTCATCAACACGTTAAAAGAAGATGTATTTCGTTTACTAAATTGAAAACATACATTATCAGTAGCAAGAACAAAAAAAAATAACACTCATTCAGTGCATTCAAAAATCAATTAGCTGCATATTTAATCGCAAATAACATCCTTCATAAAAGCTAAACGCATTGGATGGATGTATCATAATTGGACGTAGTTTAGCAGAAAAGACTCATAAAAAAAAAAGACAAACAAAAAAATGCGTTCGTCTGTGTAATACAACTTAACTTATGAAAATATTAGTATACTAGCCCATAGGTGTCAATATTTCAAATAATTCCAGATACAACATCATTGCACCAATACACACCTAAACTTAAAACCTCGGTAACTCAAAAATAACTTTTTGTGGGTTGAGTCCTTTTGCTAAACCACGTCCAATTGGTACCGTGACATCTGTGACGAACTTTATATATATATTTTTAAGCATTGTTCTCATTTGTCTTTCGTGTCTTTTTTGAAAATAAAATATCTTTAAAGCTAGAACCCTTCTAAGAGTCAAGTAGGTAATTAATAATTACCACAAACTTATAGTTATTCTACATAAAGCTTTGTGACTACCTACTGGATTACATTTGAAAGTATAAATAACATGGGTAGAGAAAGGAAAGTAGGTATTATTTTCATCAAGAAAATCCGACGCCTCAAACAAGAGCGAAAGTTTGGAAAACCGGAGAAATCACGTCATCCCGCGTTGTGCGCCCTAGAAGGTATTAAGTTGGGCGTTGAGTCACCCGTCACAAAACTCACGAATGAATCACAAAAACTTCACTCTACATGAAGTTGTGACTCAGAAACCAAACAGTCTCGGAATACTAATACGTTTTGAATTTAGACGTCTTACTAATAAAATAAAGGAATTTGTTGAACCGAACGTGTGTCTTAAGTTGAATCTTAATTTGAAATGGATGACTCGAAAAAAGGTATAGCATTACTTTCTTAGTAAAGTACATTGATGCAGTTATTTTCCCGTAGATATTATGGCGCCTATCAAAGGATTTTATTTCATCATCCAAGTTTAGGTTCATTCTATTAGTTAATTAATTATTTTTAGATTTTTACAACCAAATATTACAAACATGAGTTCAATACGTCATGGTTGTAATCTTAGTAAGGCTTAAGAGATTTATCATTTACTATAGTTTTTTACTTTATAGTATTGATTGTTACATAACATCGTGTTTTACCTTACACTTTAGTACTATTTCTATCTTCACTCAAATTATACTCAAGCACAAACCCCACATAAACACGCAACCTTATCCAGCTATACGTTTGTCATAATCTGTCCGACATATCCCTTGTTTTACAAGCAGTCGGCTATCTGCATGCTGCTCTGTGGCGGTTGACAAAGGTCAGCGCAGCACCGGCACGACTTGAACCCCAGTCGACAGAGTATGGGAACAGGACCTCGGCGACCATACCATTTGTCTGGTCATTATTAGCTTTTATAGGTGAGATGTTAATGCAGCTGTGTTTTGTAATCTCTGGTCGAAGAAAACTGAACTTTGATAAAGGAACGACTTGACTACCGGATAATTGTGTCTCCCAAATGTCTGATGAAGCCCAAATTCTCAAAGCTGAACAATTATTGGAAACTACCCATTTGTATGGACTCCTAGGTTTCTAAGCCAGTACCTTCACGACTTGAACCCCAGTCGACAAAGTATGGGAACAGGACCTCGGAGACCATACTATTTGTCTAGTCATTATTAGCTTTTATAGGTGAGAAGTGAATGCAACTGTGTTCCGTAAAAGAGCGTCGAAGAACATCCAGTGATTGATCAAGAAAATAGTTGACTACAGGACGATGAAACTGATGGTTTACAAATTCCCAACGCCTACTAGGAACTAGCCATTGGAGGGACAAGAGGCTCCTTTGTTTCTAAGCCAATACCAGCACGACTTGAACCCCAGTTGACAGAGTATGGGAAAAGGACCTCGGCGACCATACCATTTGTCTGGTCATTAATAGCTTTTATAAGTGAGATGTTAATGCAACTTTGCTTTGCATTGTAGTGTGCTGATGAAAGTCTCAATCATTATCATCATCATTTCAGCCGAAAGACGACGATTGCTGGACACAGGCCTCCACCATGCATCGCCACTTGGCTTCAATATCTTGCTCCAATATTGACAGTGCTGTCTACTGCTAAACATAGACATAGATAAATATATAGGAGGATCACCCAAATAAAAGGTTTTAACACTAAATGCTTTAAATCAGTAAACGAGGAAGCTCTTTAATTTTGTTAAAGTATTTTAACAAAATTAAAGAGCTAGCTTCGTAATGACTTTATATCAAGCAATGAGGACAAGGTCCTTGACTTTACTTAACTGAAGACACGAGATGTTAATGTGTGGATTAAGTCATTGCTTGTTATAGTATAATATTTGAATGAGGAGTTTGGAAATAAATTAGAGCTTCCTCTTGTGCTAGTTTCTTTATCTTCCTGTATCCAAAAACATTTGTAGTAAGGTTGAAACTGAAAAGCTGATGTTTGATACTGATCAAAACTAACTAATTAAAGATGTTGATATGATGCCTGTTAGTCTTGTTACTGTGCACATGAACACGAAAACACAGCTTTACAAAACAAACACAACACAATTGGAGCAAAATAACTCACAATTACGCCATATAATTATCAGTACAACTGACTGATTCAAACTACAAGCCAGTTGTCCTTGTTACCCATTCCTTACACATTAATATAACATTATCTTATCGAGTGTTTTCAGTGAAAATGCACCGATGGTAAGGCGTGAGGGAAGCAGGGCGCGGCGCCTGCGCCGGCCGGCCACTCAAGATAACTGCCTTACTAATGTACCAGATAGTATTGAATTATGACGTCTACCAACGATATTGTTCTACGTGAAATTTAGCGAAAGTTGGTGTATCGCGGTCTGTTTGTTTGATGTGTTTATTTGTGCCTGATATCCTGGTGTTGCGGCCATGGTGGTCTGAAGTGAGACATTCTTTATGAGATGTATGGGTGCGAAGGCATGAGGCAGTGAGACGGTGAAGTTATCTAAAGTGCCTTTCGTAATATGTCGAGCAAAACTGTGGGATGAATGAGGATTTGATTGTATATTTTGTTATTGATGGTTTATAAGATACTGGCCAGATACCAGTCAGGTGGTTAAGTAAGTTATAAAGTTGGGTAAATTAGGTACAGGAGGGAGATTGATAGTTTTGGCTTATTCTTTGTACTGAAACGTTATGAATTTGGCTGATGGATGGAAGCTAAGTTATTGAGGAAGGGCTATTACAGTATCGATGAGTCCATAGATGATTGACAGCCACAATTAAATTATTTGTGTTGATATGATTTTTTTATACTTGATAATGAATTTTAAATTTAAATGCAATGTTGATGATTATTTCATTTATTGTTACTGAATTATTCATCATCTGCGTAGCCTTTTTCCCAACTATGTTGGGGTCGGCTTCCAGTCTAACCGGATGCAGCTGAATACCAGACTGAAACTGAATGACTGTTACTGAATTATTGACATATCATTATTTATTTATTATTGATATTGTTAAATTTTAAATGCGTTATGAAATATGAATGTACTTAATGTTTTTTTAAATTTTATTTATCATCAGTGTAATATTTTCAACACAATTTATTTTGTTATGAAATAAATGACGTATGATGGATGGTTTTTAGGTTCCTTATTGTTTCCTATCTGCCCCTAAGTATCCGGGGAATACCTAAAGACACATAAGTCAAGTACTGAACTACAGTTTAGTTGTTAACAGTGCTAAATAAACTATTGATGAAATCAACGATTACACTTTAGTACAAATTAATTAAACTAAAATGTCAATATAAAAAATGTCATTGGAAAAACCAGCTCGGAGTTGCCATTTGAAATCTTATTCTCATACACAAAACTTTTGTAATCGGAAGTAAAAACAATGAGATTTTTCAATTCTTCGCGGTTTGCAAGAATTTTAAGACAAAACGTGAATGATTGTGTCCCAAATATCTGTGCGTGCGCAAGTCAGTTGCCTTTCGTTACGGTTTTGTTTAGCATAATCTGGTGTTGCTGGTACCGGCAGAGATGACCGATTTCCTGAGTTGTTTTGTTGCGAAAATTTAAAAAATATAAATATGAGTAGGTAAGTATTTCAATGCGAGAAGCGCAGGAGTGATCGATGTGACAGCACTTGGGGAAGGCCTATGTTCAGCAGTGGACGATCTTTGGATTGAAATTATGAGGATGAAGTATTTTTCTGTGTGAATGATGATAAGGTTAGAAAGGGGGTTACTACCGAGATAACGACTAATAGAGATGTAGGGATGAAAAAACATGTTGCGCCGACTACAATTAAATTGGGATAAGGGCAGAAGAATGATGATGATGATGATGAGGATGAAGTATTTCGAGTATTACAAGAAGACCTACCTTTTTTATTAATATTTATACTTTTAGAAGCGAAGATGGATGTCAGATAGATTATGGCTTGTGGCTAAGTAATAACAGATGCACGGGTCGATCGATCAGGTTAAGCTACGCTTGCCGCGGTTGGTCCGTGCATGGGTGACCATCTTTACATACTAAGACCCCGCCGTGCCTCGGATAGCACGTTAAGCCGTTGGCCCCGGCTGTCATTCATGGATCTTTGTCAGTCTTTACGGGTAGTCAGAAGCCCGAAAGTCTGGCAACCAGTCTTACCAAGGGGTTACGTATTACCCAGTAACTGGGCTGTGGAGGTCAGATAAGCAGTCGCTACATGTAAAATACTGGTATTAAGCTGCATCTGGTTAGACTGGAAGCCGAATCCGACATAGTTGGGTAAAGGCTAAGCAGATGATGATGACTTTTAGAAGCGAAGAAAATTTGGCTCCAAAGTTCGCGCTTGATTTGGTTTGATGCAATATTAAAAAAAGTTTGACAATTTATTTATTTATTAACACTTTATGCACAAGTAAAAGAAATACTGTACAAAGGCGGACTTAATGCCTGAGGCATTTTCTACCGGTCAACCTTATTTAATAGACATACCTATTAAGCACACCAGCATAATCAGCCCATATTGTTCCCACTGCTGGGACACAGGCCTCCTCAAGAGAGGTAGTGGGTTGTAATATATCAGCGCGGGTCCAGTGCGGGTTGGTGGAAGACACATAAATCTTTGAATTTTTCGTTCCAGTTTTCCTTCACCGTTTTGAGAGCAGTGGTGATGAAATAATTGGCACAAAGTAAACTGCCTACCTGGGTTCAAATCTACCACCTACAACTCGTGAGTTGCGACCGTTTTCACTGGGCTACAGTACCTATAGATTTTTTAAGTCTAACATTCCGGAGAAGATAAAGATTGAATGGAAGTCCCAACTGACTGAAGCGTCATGGTCCCTTTAACACGCTATGAAGTGTCGTATTTGGTGGACTATGAGAAAACTCATGTCTAGCAGATCTAGATATTAATAACACTTACTATGTAGTCCACGAGTACATCACAATGAAGATAATAATACCCGCATTCGTAACCCACTCTCTCTAAACCCGGAAGATATTCGAAGATCCCACATAAACACCAAAATATAAATCAAAAAGATAAAACAATTACATAACAAAGCAGACACGTCTGACATCAGAGAATTAGATCGAATCGTGCGCAGATCATGCGGCACATTTTCCTATTGCTGTCGTTAACACAATAAGGAACCTCTTCTAATTGCGCCGGATAACCTCAGGGCAATTAGGTTGTTCTTGCACTTGGTGACATACTGGTGGATAAAGTTGTAAGCAGCAGGTTCTTTATTCGACAAATGGCTGTTACCCGTGACTTCGTCGAGTTATTCCGGTCTCGTCCGCGTGTGTTTTGTATTTCATAATATTTGAATAGGTACAAATATCTAGGATGAAAAGTAACCTATGTTCTTCTCCAGGTCCAGGCTACGAATGTTTTCGTCATGAGAATTATGAAAATTTCATCATTCGAATCGAAAGTGGTTTTAATGGAGCATTTATAA
This sequence comes from Oligia latruncula, assembly GCA_948474745.1. Classification (NCBI taxonomy): domain Eukaryota; kingdom Metazoa; phylum Arthropoda; class Insecta; order Lepidoptera; family Noctuidae; genus Oligia; species Oligia latruncula. Next base: position 17,266,314 of record OX419686.1, read on the forward strand.
TATAAGTAGTGAGTAATAGTGAGTATAAAAGTGGCCACTATTTTCCGTTTTAGTGATTATAATAAAACTAAACAATGTAAAACTACCGTTTATATTAACGTATAATCTTGTGGAGCACAACTTAACGTGCTTATTTTTCTGCATTTTCATTCTAAAATAAAATAAATAACCAAACAAACGATGAGGGCGCCACTGCGCGGTCGGCGTTTGGTCGGTTTTCAGTGAACTCTTGGAAAAAAAAATGTTATTTGAGTCCCTTTGAGCAGTTCTTTGCAGCTTCGCTTGTTATAGGTAATGCAATCGGTAAGGTTTCGGTGCCTGTTTCGAATCACAGATCCATAATCATAACTTGCTCAACCACTTGCTCTCCGCACACCACGACCGTATGTCACAAAGAATGCTTTCAACAATTAACACACTGCCGCGATTGTCTGGGAACGAACGAACAATCGTTTGGCAACCAAACTTTACGGATGCGTTGTTTTTCTTGTGCGTGTGTTTCGACACAACGCTCGACGCACTCCGCTCCCGTGTGTATGTCGCAAGGTAATTAGCGGAACGAAGATTATGTTTTACACAAATCTTGTTGCTATTGTTGTTAAATAAATTCTTTAGGATATGACTGACTGGTTATCTAAACAATTTGTGGTTTTGTTTCTAGTATTAATTTACCGAGTTTTTTTTTTATGTTTCATGGTATAATTGCTTGTCATGTAAGTTGGTTTATGTGTGAGAAAAAGACTCTGGTTTGCATATTTAAAGGCCATGATCGGTGAAAGGATGGTCCTACTAAACAACGGGGTTATTGCATAACACAGTAACAGTAGTGGTTGGTGCAATGGTTTTAATTTTGACAGTTCAACAACATTCATTGCGTTATTTACGTGGTTGAGCAGATATTTTTTCCGAGCTTATGAAGTAATGGATTAGCAATATCCTACAAAATTCAGATTGTGATTGAAAGTGTGTTGCGTAGTAATCCCTAAGGTCTTATTTTTAGCCTCTCCTGAAACCTAGGTATTGAGTGACCTCATATACTTACTAGGCAGTAGTAGGTATTAGCTTATGTAGGTATTACGTAGCTTTAAAACTTTATTGACGTGACCTAGTTCTAGATTTGTTGGTTTATGAGACTGGATGAAAAATGCGGCATACTGCAGGAAAAGTTAAGGCAGAGATGGATGATGCTGTACACGTTCAGGAAAATAAAGAGTACACAATGAATATTTATCAGGTTGAAAATATTTTTAATGGATTTATAGAAGAAAAGCTTCTAACCAAAGAAGGTGTGATGAAAAAAGGATAACCGCTGTCTTTGGATAACATCATATGCAACACTACGAGTGCACGATGTATTGCCGATCCTAGAAAGTTTTAAAGTCAATCATGTTTTACATACAAACTAGAGCTATGATTCTTGGACGCAGAAGTAAGCATGGTGGTAAGTACAGGGGGCTTACCATCACCTCTTAAAGCTGGGCAGAAGTTGAACTGCACTACTTTTTTGTACTAAGACGTCGCCGTCGTACAAAAAAGTAGTGCAGTTCAACTTCTAAGCCGACGAGATAAGGCGTGCTTGACACCTGTCAGTTTCATACCAACGAATACGAGTTTTGCGAATTTGATCTTTATTAGTAACTAGCTGCGCCTCGCGGTTTCACCCGCATAAGTTTCGATCCCGTGGGAATATCGGGATAAAAAGTAGCCTATATGTTAATCCAGGGTGTCAGCTACATCCGTACAAAATTTTATCAAAATTGGTCCAGCCGTTTGAGCATGAAGAAGTAACAAACATATAAACACACACACACACTCACAAACTTTCGCCTTTATAATTTTAGTGTGACTAGACTTAAAGAAGGTGGCTGGGGTAGACTGGATTCAGAAGACGGAGGACAGGGTGTTGTGGCGCAGTCTGGGAGAGGCCTATGTCCAGGAAGGACTGCGATAGTCGGAGTTGATTGAGTAACTATAATTGTCCCTCTGACAGTTGCGAACTGTAATTATTAAGCTACCATAATTTTCATTAATATTTTTTTTATTACTGAATTGGCTTTTGACCTCGATCACGCCTGATGGTAAGCGAAGGATGAGGTCTATGATGGAACGAGTGACATACAACTACTACTAATACCATTCCATTTACCAAGCATGATGATTATGACAGCTCCGTTACGACTTTCGTAACCTAGCCGTTCTCAACTTAGTATAATTCGACACTAGGGTCTATAAACCCTTCGTCTTCGTAGATCCAAGCGAGACACAATGCCTTTTAAACTGTTTCGGTTAACTAGATGAAGTGCCAACAATGAGTACTGATATGCTCATATCCACTTTCTGGCAACATCCTATTGGCCCTCCATCACACAGAACAGAACTAGTGCGAAGGTAATAACCCACAAGCCGTACGCCATATAATCTCGCCAGTAAGTAGGTGCTACTTAAGATAACCTTGTTGCGGTCGCGGCCCACTTGTCTCACCGGCTTTCCTATCAAGCAACTGGAGTATTGTTTTGTTAACAGGTGGAATATTTTGAGTTGTGGACTGCAGGTAATGAACACGAATGGAGACGACGAAAGGTAAGCGAGAAAGGTAAGCGAGAAAGGTAAGCGAGAAAGGTAAGCGAGAAAGGATAGAACTGGGGCTAGAGATTTCGACTGAACTGGCTAAGGTATCTGGTTTCACAGGATCTTTTTTTTTTTGGTTGGGAAATTATCAAATAACTTCTCCGCTCTGGGCGGAGCGGGAGGGCGTGTCAGACTTTTACTGACTATAATCCATCCGTGTTCCTTCAGTTGCCTGTGTCAGGGGCCACGGTATCTCTTTCGAACAACCCGTGATCCTGGTAGGCATCGGCCCTAGCGGACCCCGTCAGCTAGTGCTGCCATCTCTTTGAGGCGCGCGTGGAACAAAACGCTCCGTTGACCCGGGGGGAGGTCCTTACCGGACGGCGAGCATCACAGGATCCTCAGTTGTCAAAAATACATTGCTTAGCGATAAAAATGCAACGTACTGCTTCTTCTTTGTAACTCCCTGTACGAAGCTGATATTCGTTACAGTAAGCTTTTAGTAGTGATAAACATAGTGTATTTTTGCCATCTAACCCAATTATGCCTAGATACTGTTTAGGGTTCTGTACCCAATGGGTGCTAACCCTATTACTAATCCTCCGCTGTCCGTCCGTCCGTCTATACGTCCGTTGGTTCGTCCGTCTGCCTGTCAACGGGCTGCATCTCATGAACTAATAGGTAGACAATTAAAATGTTCAAATGATGTGTATTTCTGTTGCAGCTATAACCACAAATAATAAAAATAAAATAAAGTTAAAAATTAAAGGGGGTTTCCATACAAGAAACATGTTACGGAACCCTTCGTGTACGAGGCCGACTCGCACTTGACCGCTTTTCTTATACTAGTTTAGTAGCAAAATGCTCTCATGACGCATTAACAACTTCTGTAGAAGTCGATGGCGTTGCGTTGTGATAACGGTGACACCATTTTGTTTGGCATTCGTGAAAGGGGTACTAGGGATACAGATTCAATAGTGACTAAGAAGTCCGATATCAATAGGGTCGATGACCTAAAAATTACAGGCCAGTTAGCAATATTTAAAGTAGTATGCAATATAAAGGCCACAATAGATTTCAATCTAAATGCTTACGCACGTCAATAACCTAATTTCTTCAATTGGTATTCAATTTGGGTTGAATTGATTTATGCATCGTGGGAATCACATCTACTTATGCAAACTAGAGCTAATAAAGAAGAATCTCAAAGAGACTGGTATAGATTGTAGAATGATAATAAGTTTTTTTTTTACATCCAGCATCCATCACATCGATGGGATCTTTTATGAGAGAGTAGTTCATGCCTTTTTCGGGATAAAACCACTGTCATTTACATCATCAAACATTGTTCGTAACTCTCCAGTGACAGTTCTGTGTGGTCCATTGCACATCATGAGAGGTAGATAACTATTGCTTCTGGCAATAGTCACCTAGCGATGAAAAAGATACCTTTTGTTTTTTTTTTTTATTGAATACAAAAGTGCGGCTACTGTTTCCTCTCATGAAGTCTACCGTCAAACAATTCTTGAGCGCCGCATAATTTACCATTGTAGCGTAATCTGCTAATTTATATTGTTTTGTATATCCCCCTAATTATGCGAATTTACAGAGAAGGGACCGTGTGAATACTGAACTGGGACATTTCGTCACGGCGACTCGGAATGGGCCCACAGTGGCTTAGTGAAGGGGCCCACTTTACGGTGCTTTAAATTTTTTGTTTAAAAAAACTATTACCTTATTTGCTTTTATTAAATTAGGCACACTATGCATGACTAACGGAGAGATAATGCAGATTGTAGGCACAATAGAATATGATTTAATCACATATTGATAAGCAAATTGATGAAAGACTTTCACCCAGTTTCTGAATTGAGAATTCAAAGTTGATAACTTGTCAAACGCTACTTTAGCATTACTTAAGTTGAATGCCCGGTAAATTCAAAATTTCTTTGAAAAATATAATAAATTTTGAATTTCGCGAGCTATATTGAAGGAATCAACTTAAGTGATGTTTCAATTTCGAATTCTCAGTTTATAAACCGGGTGTTACCCATTCAGTTTCGAATTGAATTTTAGAGAGGTTATTAAAGTGTTTTAAATAATGATAAAATAGTAATTAAAGTGTGTTTCCAGTCTGAAACGCACCATCTTGTTTAATGCGTTATTAAGCTTTTGTCAGTGGTAATTGCAATATTGGTCTTACTTGATTGAGCTTGTGTACCTATATGAATAGAAGCGGTAGTCTTTGAAGTTTAACCAATACTTTACTGGCTGCAATTTATTGCAACTTTGTTCATTTAACAGGATACATTAAACATAAGTACCTACTTCGTTATTTATTTGATCATGTTTTTAAACAGTATCAAAGTTTTCGTCATTTTCAGCGTGATTTTTCGTCGGAAAGTTGAGTTTGAAGAAATATTAAATATCGCTAATGATGTGATGATTTCAGTAAAGTTATATTACTAATTTAAATATTTGGTATGGATGTGACCATGCCAAATATTTAAATTATGTTACACATATTATGTTGTCAAAATTAGAACGTGCCATAAAAGGGAAACATGGTGGTGATTTGGGTTTTTTGATTTGCACAACTTGCATAACCTATGTCCAACCGTGAATGTAGTTAGCAGAGTCGAAGAAAAAGAAACAGATGTTGAAATCGATAGTTATACAAGGTGGAGCCGACAATAAATTAAACTGCGTTTAGTTAATAACGTTCTCTGCATTCCAAAATTCAATCGAAGATAGATATCCAATAGTTTAGTTACTATAACTAGTCAAAGATTGGCAAAAATCTTAGTCGGCCTATCACTACTTTTTAGTTTATTAAAAAAAACTCTTTTTATTTCGGTGCTAGGATTAATTTGAGAGTTAGAAAGTACTCTTATGAATTACTATTGCCAGTGTTTTCATTTGTTGACTTATTGTTGTCTCAACATTGTAGAAGGCATGATAATAATATGTGCACGGACAAACCCTAAAATAGATAAACAAATCGAAGAAGATTGTAAACAAACGTTTCAAATAAACTTAAACTACAAAGTAACAAGACTCCTCAGTTTAGCAATAACTAAGTAAAGTTTAGCTTAAGGCTTAACTGTAACAACAGAGTGTCCGCTTGAACCAATATTCAGTAAATGTTAAAATAAATCAGACTAAAGCCCTGCCCACAATATCAATATGAAATTCCTGTTTATTTTATTATTCATAGGTTAGGTTTAATTTGGAGCGTGGGATAGTTGGGACATTTTGTGGGTAATGTAATGTAACAGATGTTTTGTAGTCACGCCTTTACTGTCGCCTGGAAAGGAACCTATTATGTTTTAAATGTTTTCCTTGTGCGAATTTCTTACGCAAATAAAGTAGGAAAGTTTGTTGGCTATGTAGGTGGACGTGTGTTTTGGCGTTTTGGGTTTATGTTTAAGTAATGGGTTTGTGACGTCTAAATGTAGGTTGGTTGCAGAATATAGTGTTCGGTGTCCAGTAGTCTACTTGTTAGTTAAAGTCCTGTGCGTAACAGTATTAGTTAGGCATGTTGAATGTCTACCAATAGATTGTTATCTACTTCGATTGACTATTTGTTTATGAATGGACTTATAGACACCATTGTGTCTCCGTCAGTTTACTATTTAGTAGGTGAAGGACGATATGACATCTTGGTTTGCAGTGACGACTAAAGAGAAACAACTTTAACTTCAAATAAAAAGTTTTGTTATTGTGAAACAGCATGATGAAAAATTTGTAGTGTATATCATATAGGTTATCCACCATAATTTGCCAAACGCACATTTAGAGAAATTTTTTTCTAGAGAGCCTCTACGCGAGTCTGAAATAGCTATTGCCACGATTATTTAAACATGTTGTATAGTCGGAAGATAGGATATATAATTGCCACCTGAAAGTCTCAAACGCCCACGAGGGGGCGTTAACGTCCACGTTGAGAACCTATGTAGTAACATACATAACATACATAATCAGCTTATAACGTTCCCACTGCTGGGACACAGGCCTCCTCTCTGTGAGGGGGAGTGGGCCGTAATCCACCACGCGGGCCCAGTGCGGGTTAGTAGATGTCACATGTCTTCGAATTTTTGGTTCTAGGACATGCCGGTTTCCTCACGATGTTTTCCTTCACCGTTATGAGAGCAGTGGTGATGAAATAATTCACACAAAGTAAAGCGCCTGTCAGGGTTCGAACCTACGACCTATATCTCGCAAGTCGCGGTCGTTACCACTGGGCCACCACTACTCTATGTAGTAGATGAATAAAATCGGAATTGATATGTTAGACAACAAGCAACGCAACATTAAAGATTTTGTGTTGTCCTAAAAAGAGATGGCGCCACCAACCATGCAGCTCTACATTTAAATCTTTAACACACGTATGACGTATGAAATAAAAGGTACAGCATAAACAGATACTACAAGTATAAGTTTATTTATAAACCAGAAGTGAGAATATCCATACTCTACTAATTATATATCGCTATAAATGAGTGTAATTAGTACTATATGAACGTCATAGGACTAGCTGTCGACTTGCGTATCAACTACCGGCTTATAAGCAATATTGATTAAGTGAAGTTATCAATTATGTTCTGCCGTAATTCTTCATCCAGCCGGAAGACGTCCACTGCTGGACATAAGCCACCTCTATTCGTATAGTAAAAGATTCTGGGTAGGTTGTAATCTAATACTCTCGATTTTACTAGTTGTTTATTCAAATTCGCTATTTATGTATTCTAGTGGGTGTTGACATGACTGCCGACCTTGAAGGTCTTTGTTTCATTTCAGGGTGGGTTAGATTCAATATCGAGTTACAATGTAGGGTTGTGGTATCATTTTGGGGTATTCCTCGAAACGCACCAAATGAAACGTCTATCGATATAATTTATTACGAATTCTTCATGCTCTTCTCTATGTTTCATTGTTGATGCAATTTCGAGTAATAAAATTATAATATTTTTATTTTGATTGTTAATATTATTTTTTTTTGGCGAGGAATACTTTTGGTGCGTTTCAAACTTGGTGCATTTCGAGGAATATCCCAAGATTTTACATCCTAGTTTTGTGTCATTTTCAAATCACCGTGACCGTTGTTTACATTTTTTATTTGGTGTACGATATTTGTTTTAGTTTATTGGCTAACATGATGACACATGTGGTTAACATCATAGCATATTATATTATTATAGTTTAGTCGCCTACCGTTAAGGTATCAATTAATTAACAAAATTACTTTTCCACTCAACGTTACACTAAGCTATCGATACTTTAAATTAAAACGCGCTAATGAAAATACGAGCAAAGTTCAGTGGCCGGCGAGCCTAATGCGTCTTTACGACGCAGCCCAGAGGGACCTGCCAGCCAGACGGTACGAACAAAAAGCCAATTTCATAAAACTATGCACCCGACTGCGGCCCATAACAATAAATGAGCAAACCTCCAGAACCTGATACCTCGCCCGGATATACTTTTCACATGTCCTGTGTCAACGCACACGGAAAATGCATCTACCATCCCAAGAAATTCTCAAATGTTAAGTTTACAGATGCCTACAAAAGCAGCAATGGATAAACTTTAAAGCCAACGAACGCATCGCTTCAATACAGTGGTAGAGGAATCTGCAAGTCTGCCGCACACACAAGCGTCCGTGTGGTGATGAGGAGGCTTCGACTGCACACTGCTGTAGTTTTACATCGCGCGCCAGTCTGCACCGTGCTACCGCTCGCGACGCTTGTGTCGTGAGGCGCGACGACGCCGAACCTCCGACATCGCGAAAAAAGTTTTCGCCCGATACACGAAACTTTCCTAGACTTTCCTTTCAACCCGCACATTGTTGAATTGGAACAGTCTGTTTTGAACCCGGCGAACGCGAAAAGTGACCTTCTCAAACCGGAATTCGGTATCCTCCGGAACGGGTTTAGTCTCGGACCCCGCCGTGCCAGGACTTTCGTGAAGTGCTAACTTGATTTTCATAGTGGTGTGTTCAGTGTGAGTGACTGGATTCTACGCTTAACGCGGAAGGCCGGACGTTGTCCAAACATTTTAAGGTCGGCTTCCAAGTAAAAGTGCTGTTAAAATTTCAGTAAGTATTGTTTTATGTTGCAGTTCAAAGACCTCGAAACTGAAGACTATAAAACAAAACTCGATGCAGAACATGCGTAATGGGTAAAAAATTGCAAGTTGTAGCATAATGGAATTATAAAACATAATTTTGTAATCGTCCTTGCCCTTGTCAAAACAAAAAGTGATCTAATAATTCCATCAGACGACTTAATTCGGCCTGTAGAGACAGCAAAAAATAAGTCGGTCAGAAAGTAAACAATAGTCTTTTATATTTGAAGTAATCAGCGAATTCATTGATTGTCGACATAGCTTAAATCTTGGGCTAACATTATAGGAAATTACGAAAGGCGTTTAACACATGCAAACTGCAATTAATTTAATTTTAATACTTTCCGAATTGTTAGTCGCTGCGGGTTTAATATAGCCAATAGCATTCTGAAAAAAATAAAGATTTTAAATTATTATTAATGGAACAGGAGAAAAACGTTTCGAGTCAGCACTTTTCCCGGATCTGTAATTCGTTCAATTTGTAAAGCTTTTTTTGCATGTTTGCGTATTGAGAAGACTCACTCGACCTCTGAGTGTTTTGCATCAATCGAAAGTGCCATGTGTCTGTTAGTCTATTTCAGACCGACCGAACAGATGTGCAAAAAGTGAATCAAAAAACGACTATTGAGCGCTTTGTGAAGTAAAAAAAAGCAGTGTAACGTTAACTTTATTATTTTTTACTTCGATGTCAAATTCGCTCTCGGTAGAGCGTTAGTAATGTGCTCTTATTCTATTTTTGATCTCAGTGAAATTATTTTGGACATCTACAGATGCTATATATGTTTTGAACTTTGAAGACCTTTGAATTTTGGTAAAATGCCGTTCTAATGCAGAATTCGTTTCGTCAGATCAAGATTAGTTAAGAAATATTAATACAAATACATTTTAGCGTTTCACAAGGTTACATTTTCACAGGTCATAATGCCAAGGCCGAACCTAGCTGCGGATAACTTTAGAAATTCTGCGGCACCTATTACAGTAGCTGGTTAGTTGGTACTTGACTGTTAATTGAAATTTTGCAACGCTATCAATTACTTTTGGGTTCTTTGATTAGGAAATGGGCTATCTTTCTTATTGTTAGCTCTTAATTGTAATATGAAATCTATTATATATTTAAATTGAACATTACTAATAGAAACTACTGCAGTACTCTCTTCTGTTTAGTTTCTTATGTATTGCTGGTATTTTTCTAGAGTGAATATGTATGCTGAAATATATATTTTCTCTCTTCTGTAACTCCGCCATTGAAGCTATCTTCTTCATTACTTACATGGTATTTATTTTTACTGGAGCCAAACTCGCGAATGAGACCATTTCTTCAACTCACTTTGTTTTTAAGCTTACCATAATCAGCCTATAATGTTCCCACTGCTGGGACACAGGCCTCCTCTCAATGAGAGGGAGTGGGCCGTAATCCACCACGCGGGCCCAGTGCGGGTTGGTGGATGTCACATGTCTTCGAATTTTTGGTTCTAGGACATGCCGGTTTCCTCACGATGTTTTCCTTCACCGTTTTGAGAGCAGTGGTGATGAAATAATTTACACAAAGTAAAGCGCCTGTCTGGGTTCGAACCTACGACCTACAACTCGTAAGTCGTGTCCGTGACCACTGGGCCACCACTGCTCTCTGTTTTAAGCTTAATCTAGTTCAATTCTATTAACAAACAATCTGCACATAGTGTTACGTGATTTAGAGAAATAGTGACGGTAGGCCGAGTCAGTCGTGCGTTTCTTTAACTCAGGTGGTCGAATTACAGAGAATAAAAAATAACGCCTTATTTACTTTAGCTATACGATCTTCGCTTACAATAGATACTATTTCGTGTTCTTTATCTCTATAATCTTTTTCTTTTACGTATTCTATAGAACCAATCGCTTGATGCAATAGGTGGTTATCGAACAAAATTTAAAAGTCATCTAACTTTGCGGATTTTTCTACTAACCGGAGGCTTAGTACAGCGAACTTGATAGATTTTTTTACCGGCTTTTAGTTTTATTGCATTTGAGGCTAGTAATCTGGCATCTTTATGTTCCACTATTTTCATTTCATTCATGTATTCTTTATGAACATCAACGAGGTTATGCTGCTGGGCTGTGACTTGTGATTCATTCTTATCTGAACGTATTTGTAAAATTACATTATGTTATATAAACATTTGGGGTGTAAGTCCCGAGAATTGTCCAGATCCAGACACTCTCAAACACGCGTGCATCAAAAACATTGTACCCACAGCTCGTACAGCAAATATTGACATTTCGGATGAATTGTCGGCGCAAAACGAAAAAGTAAACAATCATTTCGTCTTTTTATATGATGTATTGATTGAATATTGACCTCAAATGTTTAAACTTCAATTTTAGAAACACTTTCACAGCATGTCGGCAGAGAGATCGTTTGCATAGGTTCATTGACAATGTATTCTGCGGTCTTGTCAATACAATGTAGCCACTAGTTATCTTCGCTTAGTACTAGAACTGTTCCTGCAAACTTTCTATTGATAATCTTGATATGAATTGGATCAGTCTCGATTTCCGTTATGTGGGCAAAAACCGATAAAATACCACAATGGCCGTAGGCTATGAACCTATAAGTTTTGTATTATATTCATTCATTTTGAACTCAAGTTTTTCTGAGCATTGAAAATGGTGCCGCGGTGTAATTCGCTTGAGTCAACTTTGAATATTTCTTTTGTATTATACGACATGTTCCTATTGTGATTTATTCTGTTGCTTATTCATTTTCAATAGTCTACCAGCTGGCCGTAATTTTTTTTTAACCAAGATCTAAGATTTTGATCTTGCGAAATTGACATGATTGTGTTTAAGAGTAATAAGCAGAGATTAGGTTTATTTAAAGTCCATCAAACAGATACAGTGGTACTTACCTTATAATCTTACCGCTTACCTTCAATTCTTAGATCATCACCGAATTCATCAAAAACAAGTTTGTTTGTCAAACTTTTAGCTTCCTGGTGACGAGTGTATTCGTACGGCCGTGTCGATATGTTTACATTAATATGCTTATTCATTAGTTAGTATCACTGAAGGCCATCCAAATTGTCGGCTTGTTATACTAAAAACGTGATTGGACTGTGTAACCAGATATTTTGTAACATTAGTCCGTTATGTTTTTTTAACATCTGCTGTTTATTAGGAGCCAAAAAAGTGTAATTTTGATGGAGGCCGTGTCTAACTTGAGAGATTTGAGAGTATCAAGTTTTAATTGGATGTGTGGTCTTCCTTTAATCCTGCTACCTAATCGTCTCGTGGTTGTATTCTAGGAAGTGACTGAGACTGTATCAATTTAATGATTAACAACATCTACTGCAGAATCTACTGAGACTATAGGTATTATTATCACTAATGATGGAACTGGTTGAGTTGTTTCTAAAAAGGATTCTTTGAGCAAAGAAAACTTAGAATATTAAATCTAAAAAAGTTATTATCACTGACAAAATCAAGGTGGATTAAACCAAATGGGCCGGTGAGGTGGCCGTTAAGTCAGTAAAATTTAAAGATTCAAAGATACAAGCAAAATTACCCACATACAAAGTTATGCCCAATCATAACACAGTCATCATCTTCCTGCCCTTATCCCATGTTTACTTGGGGTCGGCGCAACACGTTTTCTTTTTCCATTCGCCCCTGTCAACCGTCACGCTATCATTCACTCCCTTCTCTTTCATATCATTCCTCACACAATCATAACACAGTAGTAGAATCAATTCCACCAAAGTTTTTACCACTGCCAATTTTTTTTTAAAGATTTAGATCTGGTTTGACTGGCTGATGTACTTACTTGTGAATGACTATCTGCGGTCAGTGGCCTTAATTCACAATAGCATATAATAATAATATGAAACAAAAAACCTCGGTGTGTTATCATCTAAGCAATTACTGGATATAACCTGTGTTTAAGGTGGTCTATGGTGCTAAAGTCACGTCATTGTAATGACATTACGGAACGTGAAAAATTATGCATAACTCAACGGTATTTTGGACCGAATAGTTAGCGGTGACGCCGTGACGGTTGACAGATATGGCGTGAGAAATGTATTCGCTTTTTAATATTTTAGAAAGACTGAAGTTAAAAAATAATTTGCCAATAATCGCAGTGAAATTATTAAAAATATTTGAGTAAGTAAATTCGATTTGTCTTTTCATTAATCTGACAGAAGAAACATATCTACGTCAGAGATTCAATCACTCAAATTGATAACATTATAATAACATGTGAAAACTTTAATACATTTTTATCCGTTGCTTCACATTTTAATTAAATTATACCACTCACATACATTAAAATTTCTCAATTGATCACACACACGAGAGCAACTCAATTACATATTGCACTTATAGGCAATTTTAATTAATATTTGCAAACTTCAAATACTTTCTTATTCATTTAATTCCATCAACATTTTTAATATCACCAGTTGCTTTACATTTGAGATAACTATCATCTTCATCTTGTATGTCACTCTGGCAAGATTATCTAGTGATGCAACGATAGCGTTCGAAACAGGTGTCTAGATGTATCGATAAATCCTTACTCTTGCTACTTGAACGTAAAATTTCACAGCTTGTTTTGAATATTTTCACGATGAAGTTGAACTCAATTAGCTTGAATAACTCCGATGGTTTTAATGTTCTTTTAAGTAGATATTAATGACAGCTTGTCAGTAGTAAGAAATTGAAAAAGATTATTCCAGTCAAAAGAAAGGTAGATCTAAAACGAAAACAGACATAGGTATATAAAACTAACCGTGAATGGAGGTCACAACATCAGGAGTTTGCAACCTGTCGACCATTCCTATTTTAAGTCAATGCATTATCGTGACCTGTAGCAGTACCTCTTACCATATCTCACGAGTAATATCAATACCTCTCAAAATATCACGATACAATTTATGTTTCTTTTATATTTGAACACCGTTACGTACTCGTCAATTACAGACACAAGTTAGGCACAGGTCATGGACATGGGAACAACAAACAATGCTTCTGTTACCGATGCAACCATTTTCGGCATATTAGCTCTTAAATATTACAAAATCAATGTCGTAACTATACAAATCGCTTTGTCTAATAAACGTTTATTAAGACGGGATCAAACAACATGCGGCCTCGAGGTTAGACGTAGACCTGGCCTATATGTTGTGAAACACGCGTTGTCAACTTTATTACAGCTTATTACTTCGTCACAGAGATCATGTATCGTCAAATTGTTCAAAACACCTTGACACATAGGTAACTGACAACCTTCAGAAATAACGTTTGCTTTGCCATAAATTACGAATCATTCTTTATCATTAATAACTGTCAATCGTGCTCCAGCTGATAATTCATCCAGTCCTCACAATAATTTGGTTTGTGTACAATCTCGCGTAATAACTTCATCGCATTTGATAAACATACAAAGATTGGTAATTTCTAAATTGAATGCGAATAATAAATCATTGCCTTTATTAAAATCATGTACATGTATGAAAACTTTTGAACGCAAGGTTCGTGTGGATTAATAGGTGTTTATATTAGGCGTACATTCATTACAGAGAGTTTAGCATTAAGATTGTATTCAGCATGTGTGGCCTTCTCTGCATCGTTTGTGGTCCTATTTGAATAGCTAGTAAATATTGACCGACAGACATCTGTTTACGGACTATTGAAGTGGATTGAGTATTATTACGATTTTGAAGAATTATGTCGAGGTCTGTATTGTGCAAGGTGATCGATGATCCCGCTGGTAGGATCGATGATCCCGCGGGTTGTGCGTTTCTGTTATTTTCTAAGTAAGTAATCGGTGAAAGTGTTAGAGCGATTCATTTTCTATTTGTTATTTGGTGCTTGTGGACTTGATCTAAGAAACCTTTTGAAGCCATAATGTTAGTAAAAAATAACCTTTGTATATACACCTACATGATGCCACTGATGACAATATGTATCGCAATGATTTCCTTCACTGATTACACTATTTATTGCTAATACAAAATGTTACCCTAACCTAACACTATGTTTGTATCTTCGCTTAATTAACCTGTATTCAAATGAAGTGTTGCATTAATGTCAATGGTATTAAACAATTACTTGTTGACCTATAGCCGGTTAATCGATAGAATCTCACACCTTTTCATTCAATTAAGATCACGGTAATGATAATGATTTGCAGACCTTAATTAAAGGCCCCTGCAGCCGCTAATTGTGAATGCACTTCTGTGCCATTGTTCCAATTGTGTGGAGGTACAATTATTCAGATTTCCGTTCCTTAGCACCTCCCTGACCGAGATATGAGAAGAAGGTCGTATAAGGGCCGCCCTAATTCTAAAAGTACACACTTAGTCAAGTTTTTGTTGATTTGTACTTAAAAGGAATTCGGTATAGAAATGTTAGAATTAAATTAATATGTACACCGCGCTTTTTCTCACAGGTGCAATCCTCTGAAGTGTGAATTTTTATTGTTTCCAATACTGTAATAGCACCTTTGGAATATTAACGATGAAGTTCTTTCAAGACCACTTTGATGTCCCAAGATTATCTTTCAATTAGATATTTCTGATCTTACAAGTGTGAGAGTTGTGAGAAGGAAAGAAAACGATGATGTATAAGACGCGTAGGCGATTATCTATCACTAATGATACATAATTACAAGCTTTTAATCCAACACTTCGTTTGAAAGTCGCTTGAAGCAATAAAAAGAAAACCATATTTCATTTTGGACTCACAAGTTCAAGGAAACAGAAATACATTCGTTTAAATAGTGGACGCTAATGATAGTATTAGAGAAAATTATATTTGGACAACTGTAATTATGGTGACGACGACGGGTTACCAAATTACGAATTTGGTAACCCTAGGCAAGTAGAGCGAAAGAATTGTGTGAAACCAAATATGGAAGTTTTTATGTACTTACAAAAGGAGATGAGTTCTAAGAATGGAGCTTATTCGTTTTGTATTTTTACAAATATGGACTTAGGCAAAGTTATTTATGACATGGGAATATTGTTATTGAATTTTTTAGATATTATTCAGAAAGCTGTAGCTTGTGAAAGCACAGTTAAAGTATTTATTGTGCATTTGAAGATAAGAGTCGAATTTGAAATAAGCACCAATCACGTGCGACCTTCAGAAATAGTACAAGGGGCGTGTTTTAATTACAAATTACAATATCGTATCGTTACGTAGCTTTGAAAATTGACCTAATAAGGCCTTAAGTCAATGAGCTAACAAGGTCACAAGAATGAAAGCTAGTGCATTCAGTACAATGGTTATTGTTTTCACTTGATTTGCAGGTACTTTAAACAATGCAACTCATCTAACAGATGTTGATAGGCCATCGTTGAATTAATATGATTCTGATTCATTATTCACTGTATCTTTGATCTTGGTATAGTTATTTCGTGACTTTAACTGTGACCAAGTTATGAGGCTGTATTTTGAAAGCGTATGTGACACTTTCGATCATGAATCTGATGATAGAGATAACTTGCTCACCATTCCTTTCATAAGAAACTACATAATTATATTCAGGGGCACACGGAGTGGAGATGAAGACAAACAAAAATCTATTACTGACATCGAGGGTAAATCTGCATAGCGGAAGTGATGAAAAAATATTCGATTAATAATTGGACATGTGGTTTAAACATAGATTCAATTAGAAGTTTACTCTGTTGATGTATTACCTCTACGCCTGCATCCGATCCGACTATTTATACCACGCCACTTGGAAGAAGTTTTCTAAGCTCAATGCACACATTTGGTAGCTGCACTTACTATTTTTAGGTTACCCAAACACACTTAGTTTCAAACAAAGTTGTTTACAACTGGCACTTAAGACAGTGTACCAAAAAGTCTGTTTTAATCCGATGATTCGATTACTTTAACCGATAGTGCAACACAAAGAATTAAATCGATTAAGTTATCGAAACGTAGACACACAATTGAAACGATGCCTTTTGTTCATAATCTTATAAAATCATTAATATTATTGTTATGAGCTATCGAATCTCTTTCGTAATGTCTGATATAAAAATCTATGAAGTAGAAAATCGTTTTATTTAGACGAAACTCGATTACTTTGAAGTAAAATATCACAGTTGGAATTAGATGGTATTTATTAGTTAAGTCATCAGAGACGTAACCGTTAAAAGAGAAAACAAATCTGTTTCACTTTCATTTTTGGCTTGTCGCGTTTTCAATATCAAGGTCGTTGCATGCTGTTAGCATCAGCTCTTGTATCAGACGCGGCGCTCGTTACGTGGATATTGTTTATTTTAGTATTCGCATCTTCATTGTCATGCTCTTGTGAATTTGCATTTCATACTTTCAGTTCTTCGTTTCGTTTGCCTTAAGCTTGCTCATCATTAGCGGCTTTACCAAGATTACTCACATGTTTTGGTTCTGTAATGTTTACGGTGTAAGTAGGTAGTTGGCTAGTATTGTTTTCTAGTAAAAATAACTGCATGTTCATAACATATGAAAAGAGAAAACGTGTCATTACATCTTATGGTTATTAATCTCATTGTTTATAAATAGGTGCACGAGAGTATGGGAGATTAAGTTTGTTATTTAGAAACAATTAAATCTTTACGTGCTTTCTAGAAAAAGCGAGACTGACATAACTTGACGGAAGAGATATAAAGCAAATTACTTAACTAATTAATTTCTATTGAAATAAAATGTCTATTGAGACTTAGATATCTGATACCGATAGGCATATTTCCTAAGCGTACTACGGTAGAAACATTAAATTTTGTTCCTGCTGTCCTAAAACAATATCTCTACCATCAAGAACATATAGCTGTCTCAATAAGTTATGTTCTGATTAAATCTCTCGGAGCAATAACGACGCATTGTATCGAAATATCACTATTAGTTCCGCTCGGATATGCTGCGGGCGACACTACCAATGCCTTTTCCCTTTCTCCGATTGTTAACACTTCTCTAATGTCCATTGCTTCTTTTACACGATCTCCTGTACCTACATCTTCATCAACGTCGTAATGTACTTCAAATGATCAATCGTTTCTACTTAGAGATCTTGATTGCCTGGTACGTCATCATGACCTGTCATTAGAGGGCAGAACAGTGTGTATTAGTAATTGAATGTTTCGGATCCGTTATAGAAAAGTATGCACTTTCAATTGTCAAGTTGTACTGTTTTTGCATTAGATCTGTTTATCTGAGAACCAGTTGTGAATGAGCATTTGTTAGTTCTATCTATTGTTACATCACGGTGTTTATGTGAAGGTTGTGATTTCGTATCAAGGAATCGCAGAGAAATGTTGATTGAGACATTGATAGTAGCTACTTGTGTTCCGTTTAGATTCTCGTTGGCGAATGGTTTATGTGTTCGAGTATTTGTGGTTGATCTTTACGATACTAATCGTCCATAAAATGTTACTTTATCTTGCTTGACATCAAATTTTGATTAATTTTTGATGGGCATATTTTATTTATCAATAGGTTTCTCTTTTTGACCGCACCTTTAGTAATGGTAATCCATCGTAGTTGAAAATTAATCAGCCTTGAACTATGATGACATACTATTTGGCTTTCTATAACTAATTCATTATTAAGTCCTTCGCTACCTTTGGGTTTGTTATTTTAAATAACGTGTGATTTATCAACGTATGTATATTATAAGAAATATCAACCTATTTGAGCAAGGTTACTGATAAGGATTGCGATAAGCTATTTAATGTATATAAAACTCTTTTGGATGACACAAAAGATTCAACAGTCCCAAAATCTACGCTCAATTTAACCAAAGCTTTTGTTCGAATAATTATTTTTCGCGTTCTTTTGTTCGAACTTTTGTTTTAATTACTCTTTAGTCAAGTCTGTGAGGGTTGAAAATTCCAATTTGCATACAGAGGGTGGAAATATTAGAGTCGTTGCATATTTTATGAAAAGTTATGGCCAGGTGGATATTAGTTTTATTATGTGTTGAATGTTTAGACTAATTTATTCGTTGTTTCTCTATTGATTTGTGTAAAATGCATTAGAGGGAGTTAATGCTACTTTGCAAGCAGCCGCAATCGATTATTGATTTTGTAAACATAGTGCACCTTGTTACTTACTTTAGCTTTATAGTTAATATAGCTAAAGTGGCAAAATTTCATGAGGAACCAGCCAGTGTTCAGTCAAGTATTAAGGGTTATGGACTAAGAGGTTATAGGACCATTTCAATATTTTTCGTTCAAAGTATGTTTGGCATCAAAGCAGCTCACAAACTCGCTGACCCAGATCACACTTGGAAATATCCCAATTGGTGGTGACCTTTCCTCTCTAAGGACCATAAAAGAACTATTATCCCTAATAAGGGTTGATTCAACCAGACTGTTTGGGACGGTAAGATGCTTGACTTTGAATGTTTATTTCAGTATATATCCTACTTAGCTTAGATACGGCACTGAAACGAAGTTGGCATTGAGTTATTTAGGGAGGAGCTGTGCCACAAGACGCTTTGTAACTTAACATCAACTTGCATAGTTCATCTTTAAAAACTTGTCAACATTCTAACAATTACAAAAGCGAATTACATACATAAACTCACCCCTTCCTCCCATGGGGATAGGCAAAAACTACAAAACGTCACCACCTGCTACGATCCTTACATATTCCTTAGGTCCTGAGGATCCTTACAAAAGGCAGATGTCTAAAAATTGGCCCGTTGCTAAATAATAACAGCCGCACAGGTCGATCGATCAGGTTAAGCAACGCTTGCCGCAGTTGGTCTGTGGACGGGTGATCATGTTTACTTACCGAGACCCCTCCGTGCCTCGGAAAGCACTTAAAGCCGTTGGTCCCGGCTGTCATTCGTGGATCTTTGAAAGTCGTTACGGGTAGTCAGAAGCCCGAAAGTCTGACAACCAGTCTTACCAATGGGTGTCGTATTACTAAGCTAAACCCCAACTAAGGCTAGGCAGATGATGAGATGATTTCATAGCATTGTATTAACTTTCCAGTTGCAACTTCCATTTCTTATAAGAGCGCACGGTTATTTTCTCTCGCTATTTTCATTCCATTAGGTCTGGTCGCATGGAATTTCCAGATCCCAACCCCCATTACTGACAAACCTCACACCTGACACCTCATCTCAAGCCTCACTTAACGAACGCTCAGCTCATTGAAATAAAATGAAAGTGTTCTCGGCATAAAATGGCGGACCCATTCGTCTTGCTGTGTGTCGGAAATTAAACTATTGACGGACAGTTCTCGACTGAACACTCTAATTGGTTTATCTGACGCTTTTTTGGCTGCTGTTCAAGTAAGGAGAATCGGAAGAAAGTCGTGTTTGGATTGGTGTAAGGTTGATTATTTATTTTTTGGCTTGTGGCAATTGAAAAGTAGTTACACAGTACAGTATGTTTTACTACTAAGTAGTGGTTAGGTGTTGTGATCATCGAAACTTGTCAGCCTATAGACGTCTTCTGACTTAGCAGTGAATCCATGAATGATATTGTCATTCCCATTACGCTGGAGACCTGGGCACTGGTGATCGTCAGTTGTTTTTAGCAGACAGGATAATGTTGCTGACATGAAAGTTGCATCGTCTGAACAGTGTTTAGACGATGTAAGTCATTTGTTGCTTAATTTTTATGGTATACCACAGGCAAGCAACTTGCACCGTGTAAATCAGCCTTACTTTGTCTATTTCGATGAAGATTTCGATAGATATCCTACAGATAGTGTAGGTACTAAGCTAGACAGCGGTAGATCAAAGAGATTGATAATAAAATCTATAGGTATGTCCATTGTAATAAAATTGTCGATGATTTCATAAAAGTTGAAGAGCTCATTAAGGTGGATGTTGTCACGTTATGTAAATAGTCACGGAATTGGCTTATGAGGTACTTATCAGATACCTACTTATACATAAGTAACTGCGCCATTTGTATAAGCTATTAAAGAAAGTGAGTAATAGTTATTTACCTCGAATTGCTATAAATAAGCCTGTTTACATTAGCTATCATAGGTCAGTTCTTAACAGCTGAGTAGGCTTGGTGAACGTTAAGCCTCTCCTAAGATGCTTCATCACACCTTGTTTAACCAGATTACCTTTTTATGGTCACTGGTTAAGACACACTTATACATAGATATTTTAACACATACAGTGCCCTTCACAAGTTAATTGATATTTTTCCTCTTTAGCCACGCCATAATATCAAAAACGCAATAAATAAGAAAAATATACGATTTATCGATAATCCTACTGTTGACGTTATTTCACTAGCGAATAATTATAATCATACACAAAACAAATTAAGTCCAATCAGATATAGAAACAGCACAGTCGGTCAAGACTAGGTAGGTACCTACCAAGTGCTAAGCTGACACATATAAATACTAGATAGATGGTCTATCGACACTTTCTTAGTACAGCTCTAGATAAGGAGTTATCAGGAACTTGTTACAAGACCTTAATAATAACGGTTACAGTTGCGTTTATAGCGTTACTTGATACTTTGTTGTTGATGAGGAATTTTGTCGCCAGTGTTGTCTGGGAAAGGCGCAATACCATGGCGATAAGAGATATATTATTATGTTGCTGTGTTGCTCTAATATTATTTGTCTATTGCACACCTATACAAGTCCTATACATAATACATGCATGGTGGATATAAATGCTTTGCCTGCAGGGTTATTGCATAATACACTTCCAGTAGCAATTTTGACAGTTCAACAACATTCATTGCGTTATTTACGTTGTTGAGAGTAATTTTTTTTTAAACATTTATGAAGCAATGGATTAACAATATTCTTCAAAATTATTCTGATTGAGATTGATAGTGCAACTAGTTCGCTGGTGTTTGTATTGTTAACTGTATTATTTATGCAATTTTATTTATGTAAGTATTTATATAAGCAAACAAAATAAATAAAATTAATTAATAGGTAACTGATATACCCACGATTATATGGCAAGCACGACCCTCTACCTGGTGCCGATTACTATCGAAAAATTTCGTAAGTTCCATGTGTAGGACGCTACAAGCTGCTTTACTAATGCACTTGCACAATAAGTAACATACATCATGGACCATCTTTGTGATATTTTGACTAACTAGCCAAGAAGCCTACAGCAATCTCATTGTGAAAATGTATACTGACCGGCTGATTGCTTTTAGATGGGTACAAAGCAAAGGCAGACATGGCAGTCGGTATCCCAAACAATATCTTAGTCCCAACAGATCCCTAAGGACATCATCAACAAGATTCGATACAGGCGGAGTCACGGTCCAAGCCAGTCATCCATAACCGCTAGACTTTATAGAGGTAGCCTGCGCGGGCGCCAGCTTTCGCTCCTTGTACGCTCTAATCCGTTTGTAAGAGCGATTTGTTTCCCGATTGCTGCGCAGATTAGTATCTAATTGAAGAGTTATATTACTTAACTGGCTTTGCCCCATGGCCTGTAATGTTTACCTTTTAATACTACCTGTAATAAGCCATTAATCTGACAAACTACATCCAAATTGTTAGGGTAGTTTAGCCATAAAATCGTACTAAAGACGTTGAGAGGTTCATTTTCTAGTTTAATTTGGAAGGATTTATATAACAACTAGCTGAGCCCCGCGGTTTCATCCGCATAAGTGTCGATCCCGTGGGAATATCGGGATAAAAAGTTAGCCTATATGTTAATCCAGGGTGTTAGCTACCTCCATACAAAATTTTATCAAAATTGGGTCAGCCGTTTGGGCGTGAAGAAGTAACAAACATACAAACACACCCCCACACTCACAAACTTTCGCCTTTATAATATTAGTGGGATACGTTCATAGACGTATTCATGTACTTTGGTAGCACGTGCAGAGCCAATACCGGAACGAAAGGTGCTCTATGAAAGCCGTGCCTAAATGTACGTAATTGTTTTCAAGGCTGCCGATAGGCACTGCGAAAAAAATGTTATATAACACAGTAATTTTAACGAACTTATTTCTTTGCCACGAAGTAGGCTACGCTATCCGTTTTATTGAATGAGTTTATGGAAAATAACCACCTTATTATGAGTACCATATATCTTAGTGAAGTAGTTTGGATGGAGGTTCTTGTCCGTTTTTCTCTATAGGTACCTACTACACTTTGAAATGGGTAACTAGCGTTTGGTTCACTGACTCATTGACAATTAAAAGTGCCTGTAAATGATTTATTTGAAATAAATGCTTTGAGTTTGAGTTTGAAAAGGTATTTACATCTATTGTAATATGTTATCAGAAAACAAGATCAGTGCACGTACCACAATGCTCTACACAGCTTTAAATACACTAACCACAACTGAACATCAACAAAACACTTTAGAATTATAAATTTATAACTTCCACTTCAAATCAAGTTTTATTAACACTCGACACCTCTCAATAATTTTACAAGCCGTCACCGAAGTGACGATATTAGGCAAGCTTGCCCGGTCTTGCCTCTTGCGAACCGATATTGCCCAATGCCCGTAAAATTACACATTGCCAACGTAATTTCTTAGTACCTAGTGACTACCTAAGTGAATAAGTGTCAACTTGAAGTGTCTCTGTGCAAATATTAAAACAAAATATACAAAGGCTTCTTGTAATTGCAAGGTTTGTCTTACAAATAATACGTTTACACAATGATGGTATAATAGTTTAGTAATACGAATATCAGCTGTTATTCTAGTAAACAATGGTTGACAATGAAAATCAGCTGTTAAAAATAATGGTTGTTTTGAAACGTAGATTTACAAAGGTTTAAAATATAAAGGATTTATTTATGCATAATCTGCCTATAATGTTCCCACTGCTGGGACACAGGCCTCCTCTCTGTGAGAGGGAGTGGGCCATGGGTCCACACGGGCCCAGTGCGGGTTAGTAGATGTCACATGTCTTTAAATTTTTGTCTCTAGGACATGCATTTTTCCTCACGATGTTTTCCTTCACCGTTTTGAGAGCAATGGTGATGAAATAATTTACACAAAGTAAGTAAAGCGCCTAGTTTGGGTTCGAACCTCCGACCTACAACTTGTTAGACGCGGTCGTTAAATTACCACTGGGCCACCACTGCTCCTTGGATTAGGATTTATATTATTTGAAGAAAATCATTGTTAGCATTTACTGAAAACTAAAGAAAATTATTTAAAATGAGATCTTCACTGAAATAACATTGCAATTATCGAAATAACCACAATGACATGCATTGAAATAGATATAATTTGCTTAATCTATATGTATAAAATGGTATCTTATATAACTTAAAATTAAATGTTGTTCGTTGGTAAGTTGAGACTGGCTGGTTCGATTTGCCAATTTTGTTTAGAAATATAATTCGGTTATAAAGAAAAGGGAAATGTTTCCTGAAAATCTACAAATTGGCAATAGCTAAACGTGCTCTTCTATGGAATTATTTTACTGGACAGGACGACATCTGTCTTGTCAGCTAGTGATACATATTTTCTTTTTCGTCAGTAATTTTTATATATAGGTCCCTCTTATAGATACAGTCATTTGATTTTAGTAAAACTGCAGATAAACCATAAGCTCTGCAACATACTCTTCCAATTCAGCCAATCACCCTTCTACGCCCAATTAAGACCATTATTACCAACCATTGTCCAAATATTCCCAACCACGATACAAAACGTATTCAATCTCTTTGCATACCAGTTCTCACGAGCGCCACGTTAATAACTACTGTAGTCGATAGTGAAAAACGAAGGCTGTTTACGAATTCCAGTCACATACACAATATCTTAACTGGAATGGGCCTCTTGACTTTCCTCTGGCGTGCAGTTTTGCTAGGGAAACGATGCTTTTAATGTTACGGTATAAGTCATAGGCGAAATGATAATTATCTCCTGTCTGATCGCATGGGGTATTGATGAATTGAGAGGGAGAGGAAGACCAAAGAAAAGATGGATGGATTATGTGAGGGATGATACGAAAGAAAAAATATTGAATGTTAGTGTGTCGGCTGACAGAATGGAAGAAAAAAACGTGTTGCGCCGACCCCAAGTAACATAGGACAAGAGCAGGCAGAAGATGATCGCATGGGGTGAGAAAGAATTCGGTTTTCTTTTAGGTGTAAAAATGTCATTTGCAGCGTTCAATTCAAAGTCACACAGCTAGATGCTTCGTTTAGTGCTTAGTTAAGCTGCGTGTGAAGTGACATGCTTCTAACAAACCAACACATTGTTGACTGTTGCTATGGTAGCACGTAACACTGGCACAAGTACTCATACACACGCACGACACGTGTCGACGATAGAGGCAACTGCATCCGCCGACACGCGTCGACGGCTGCGGCCGACACGCGTTGACGGCTGCGGCCGACACGCGTCGACGGGTGCAGTTACCTCTGTTGTCGACGCGTGTTGCTCGTGTGTATGCACACTAAGTGTAATGTCACTTGTTGGAGCTACCGCTGCTCACCAAGCGATGCCCAAGCAAAGCTCCTAGGATACAACTAAACGTACCCATTTCGATGTTTTTAAGATCATTGAGCTTAAGTTCCTAATTGAAATGAGTAATACCTACACTTTGCCCTTGTAACATAAATGTGTGATGAGCACAATAGTAAGTCGCGTCATAAATAATTAAATCTTTAGTCATTGGGTTCCCAATTAATAATGCATCGAAATGATTAATATTATATTACGTAGGTACACTTATTAAATCGTTTTTATGATACATTGCTTATAAATATATCATTATCAATACAATATCTTATCTACACAAGTGGTATCTATAAAAACAAGTGCAAACAAAATGTTATGTTATGTTTGAATGAGATATATTTTTAATTTATGTAATATTACACTTACAAGTGCAGTGAATGAAATAATTTATTACGTAATTAAGTATCTGATGTACATGTGTTCTCAAGATTCAAACAAAACAGAAGGTATTACATTACTTTAGGTGGTATTTACTAAAGTGTGAAAGTTATCATAATTATTTGTGACAGATGCAGAAAGTAATTGCCACTCCACTTAAAAACTTATAAACATTGATTAAATTATTGAGCTAGTCATTTAACCCGTCATATCAAACGTGGATCCACACGAGGCACAATGGCTTTTTAATTGTTTCTGTAATTACGGCATTCAATCGGTTAATATTTTGGTGAAATTAAATTATTTATTTAATCTTTTCGCACACAAAAAGGTACAAAGGCGGACTTAATTCCTTAGGCATTCTCTACCAGTCAACCAAGGTCAATTACATGTTTTACATATTATGTTTTAATCATTAGCACTTTAAAGAAACTTAAACCTAACTTAAAGATTACATTTACGTAGCATTCCTCTGTCAAGTATTTCTTCTTACGAAAATCTCTCCCATTTTTAACTTGGACCATGCCCTAAGCCCTAGGCTCAGTTGATGTGGTGTCCTCTCACTTTCACCACTTGCTCGGTATCACTCAAATCTGCCATCTCATTAGAATAACCCTTGGAGGGACAGCAACATGGTGTTTTAATCTGTTCCGATATTATCCAATGGTTTATGGAACAAATATTAGCTTTTAATAGGGAAACCAATATACCGGATACTTCAGCGACTAACTTTCTCAGGTTTAACGATAATGGGGTATTTTAGAATGTTCTATGGAAGACTTTTCATTAGTTGCTAATGTGCTTAGGCATAATTTGTGGTTCGAACAAAAAACAAAAGCGGTTTCTTAGACCAGTTTCTTCGTCGTGTTTTGTTTTTAGTGACATCTATTTTTGGCCAGTTCTTTTTTGGGTTCTAAATACAAAATTAAACTCTAGTGACTTTTGCGAAATTTCGATTACTATCTGCCTAAATGGCAGGGTCCTTTTTCCAGTGATACAAAGGTCTATGAACATGTGGCCGAAATCGGAACTAACGCCGCCTTTTTTTTTCAATACATTTCACAAAACGCGCTTAAAGATCCTTGTTGTAGTGACTATAACTACTTTTATAATAATTGCTATAAAAATTGGCAAAGTTTTAAATGTAAAGATTTTCATACTATTGGCTACCTGTACCCTATCGTAAGGGCGTGACCAGATCAACCGCAATGTCAGTCCCCAGGATGACTTGATGACAGTGAGTGGAACTTGTATTGCTGTATCGCTTTCCATACATTACAGTAATGGGATATCGTAGGTCCATTGTCAACGTAAGGTCTAAAATGTATGGAAAACGATACTCGAGTCAACTCTAGTGTAATCTAGAGACTAGAAGATCTGTGGTATGACATTAGTGTAAGTTCTGAGTCACGCTTTTTGACGCAAAAATATGTTGATGATAGTCGGTGATGTAATGGTTCAGTAACATCTTTGAACGTAGACATCTTTCTAATAATCAGCGTTCGTTGTAGACAGTAGTTTGAACAATGATTTCAAAAGTAAGGATACGCCCGTCTGAACATTTTATATAGAAGTTCTTCGTTCGAAGTTCGAAGTTCGCGCGCACCACTGTCAACTGAGTCGCGTTGGCCCTAAAACCGTAATTTTAGGGCCAGCGCGTTGGTGCCATTTAGTCGCGCCGTTAGCCCGGTCCTTACGCTAGTAATATATAGGGTGACTGGTAATTAGTGACCGATACTTAAACACGTGATTTTACTCATCATTATGAACAACTTTTACTATGGGACGAAACCTGAAATCGCGAAAAAAAAATCAGCTGTTCCCTACATTTATGTTAGCTTAACCCGTCAAAATGTAGGGAACAGCTGTTTTTTTTTTCACGATTTCAGGTTTGGTCCCATAGTAAAAGTTGTTCATAATGATGAGTAAAATCACGTGTTTAAGTATCGGTCACTAATTACCAGTCACCCTATATATGTCAATGAGTTTGAACAAAAAATAAGTTACTAGGGCTACATAGATAAACTACATATAGGTAAGTTTAGTTTTTCTGCTGAAGTTGTTTACCTAACAAAAAATGAAATTATAATAGCGCTGGTGTCAGTGTAAGCCCAGATGGTAACGATCATGACTTATTTGTCGTAGGTCGTGGGTTTGAACCCAGTCAGGGACTTTGTGCAATTTTTATTTCATTTCCACTGCTCTAAAAACGGTGAGGATAAATATCGTGAAGAAAATGGCATGTCTTAGAACCAAAAAAGTCGAAGACTTTTGACATCTGCCACTCGCACTGGGCGTGGTGGAGAATAATCCGGACCCTCTCGCAGAGAGGAGGCATGTGTCCCAGCAGTGTAAACGTCCTATGCTTTTAGTGATGCTGGTACTATAAAAAAACCATGGTTTATTTTTCTGCTAGTATTTTCCCATTGTTTGTCTTATTTGTGCTTATATGTAATTAGGTATATATTATATTTATAGTTTTAATAGGGTTATGCGTATCTTAATTTTTAAAATATTTATTCCTCAATTTTCATGATTGCACCTACCCACTGTTTGTCTCTGCATCACAAACAGTGACAACTGACTGGTAGAAAATGCCTATGGCATTAAGTCCGCCTCTGTACATTTATGTGCTTGAAGTATTAAATAAATAAATAATAATATGATAATCAAGCTAACGCTTTACCTGTTTATTAAATAAAAACTTAAACCTACCATACTTCCTAAAACCTTGACAAAACCAATTAGCAATGTCAACCTTCTAATGTCTCTACGACAAGCCGCTGACGGCCAAAACCATTATGTCTTATGTCAACATCGTTTAGAATTTTAGATGAATATCTCGTTATGGACGTTAAGAGGCGTCATACGGTGGAACAAGGGCCATCACGTCTTTGACGGAACTGTCACGATTTGACGGGGCCTTTATTAAGGTTTTTGACAAAAATATTATGCACAATTAGTTCCATTAGAAACTTGCGGATAGAGCACAGTCTTAGGTACTGTAAGCCCCTCGCGTACTTACACAACCGGAATTATCATCAATGACGGGCGTATTTTATATAAATTTCATTATTATCCTAAAAATCTCTTTATACATGCCAATAACGGGCAACTTATAAAATACTCGTGGACGTTGCATGGAAAAGTCATGCAGGCTTAAACATATACAGTACCTAATACTGAAAATTTAAACATGGAACAAGAGAGTTGTTTTAAGGTCTTGGAAGCGTGGAGGTGAAGAAAAAAGAAAAAATCGCTATGGAAGATTGGATTTGTCTGCGAGCAAAGTAATTGTAGGCTGCAGCTTGTGGAGTAAAATATGTCTAGTTTTGTGCAAAATATTTGGTTATTCAGGTTTCTTTTAAATTAAGTTGAATACAAATGTTTGTCGTTGATTGGCGGTTTGTCATTGCTTTGTACCTACAATATTAATATTATGCAAATCTAAAAATATTACTTGGGAAAACAGTTTGAAAATAATTTATCCTTATCGCTTAGCTATTTTTATTAAAATGACCTGAACTGTTATAATAATAGAATTATTATGATAACACGAATTTTTAATCGTATTTAACAAGAAAAAATCGATAAACAATCGATAATCGATATACCTACATAATCTATGTTTTACGAGATAATACTTTTAGGGGCCTACAGTTAAGGCTCCTACAAACAGGCGCGACATGCGATAAAATCGCGCGCGACACAAAGGCACCGCAAGTCGCGCAACGGGCCGTGCGTAAGATACACAGTACCTACACACACTGAAATAAATGCTTTGAGTTTGAGTTTATCGTCATTTTATAGGTCGCCTCAGCTATTTGCTGAAATAGGCGTGAGTAAGTGAATCAGGATGTATTGTCTAAAATGTCTACCATTAGAATGCGGAAATTATAAAAAACCACCAAATACTTATTTATTTTTGGTGTGAAAATTGAGATTGTTAACGTGGTTGTTGTACCTTACTTAAAGTTAATAGAAACGTACTTACATAATAATATCTGATCTATTATTTCTGGAAATTGAGTAGGTACGTCTGTACCAGCACATCAAGCTACCCGAAACTGTCAAATTCGCCCAATCAACTTTGAACCTTATGCTTTAGCGATAAAGTTGAAAGCTATTAAAGAAATTTGACAGATTGTAGTAGCTTGATGTGCTGGCGTCTGTACCTACTACGAAAGATTAAAGATGTAAATTCGAAAATATATGAAGATTTTTAAACGAAACACTCGTTTAAAAATCTTCATCTATTCAATGCCTATTTGTTAAATGTTAGCCAAATCAACTGTAGATACTTAAACTTGACATTTCCATAATTTAATTACTACGTGCCAACAAATATGTCCACCTAATTAGCACCTTTCAACAAGATAACAAGCTAAAACAATTATAGAACCAATCAACAAATAACTAAGCCATATTCTTAAGATTAAGTATAAATAAATAATTACCTCCAATCTGACCTTAAAGACTAGATACTTGACACCAAAGGGTTTGACAAGACCTTGTCAGTGACGTCACGCGTCATGACAATGTCACTTCACGCACGTCAGTCAGTGTTTTTGTCATTCTCCTTTCAACCTTGGTGGGATAAAATATTAATTTACTGACGTTTTCGTTCGAAGACGAATGACAAATTGATTGGTTATGTAGTACTTGTTATGTTAAGTATATACTTGTATGTACTTAAGTATTTAGTTTTTATTTAGGTAAGGTCATGTTTTCTTTGTATGTTTGTTGATTTAATTCGTTTTGAAGGAGGTGCTTTGTAAATCTTACGTCAGTTTTAAAGTTTGTGTTTGCACAAATATCTTAAGGATATAATCTTAGGCTGACATCAATATAGAAGGCCGTGGTGTTCTTTGATGTTGGAAAACGATGAACTTTTAACATAAAGGTCCCCGCAGACGGGCGCGATGCGACGGCGCGACGCGATTTTGGTAGAACAGTTTCCATAGAAATTGTTATATTAGAGTCGCGCCGCACCTGTCTGCGGGAACCTTCAGGTTGGGCACAAGTCACAACCAACTATGATAAGCATAAAAGACAATAAAATAATATAGCTGAAGGAGTCACGTTCGTCTAATAATTAAGGAATCATAAATGGATACAGTATCTATCTATGTAACTATAAAACTTTTATTAAGTCACTAATCTAAAAATAACTTTAACAACGTTCAAGAATAAACGACTATTTTACAACCACGTAGGTAATTGTCTAGCATACCTCAGCAATATAGTTAATCTGAAATCTCGGAACACCCAAGTCTATAACACGCACTGAGAATAAATTACTCTCCCATAGTGGGCACCGAACATCTTATTACAGCCATAGGCAGTTCTATAAAAGGGTATTTTACTACGAGAGCGGTGTACGCCGACCTTGAAAGCAGACTCCCTTGGCGTGTCGACAACCCCATAGTACGCGCCGTGGGATTACTGCACCATCTCCTTTAGAGCGTGCGATTTGTAAACGATTCGATTGCGATGCGATTTTGTTTTTTTTTTATAGAAGATAAGTGATTAGGCGTTATAAATTAAGGGCGAATTTCAACTATGAAATTGAACGAGATTAGCACATCAAATCGCATTCAAGAGCTGTCAGTGACAATATAGTTACAAGACGCCAGCAAGCTACTACAATCTGTCAAATTTCTTTAATCGATTTTCAACTTTATTGCTAAAGCATAAGGTTCAGGGTTGATTGGGAAAATTTGACAGTTTCGGGTGGCTTGATGTGCTGGCGTTTGTACCAACTACACTAATGACACTGAGCTTCTGAACGCGGTTTAGATAATAATATATGCTGATCGTGTTTAGTTTTATTGTTGAAATTTTCCCTTGAAAGCGTAGTATAGGTATGTATCTAGAAGTTTAATTTGTACCTAGTTAATGAATGAATGTGGACTGTTAAAAATATTGTCATTTTAATTTCCCTCTCCATAAGTCACACGAAAAGCTATATTCCCTGTTTGTAAGAATATTTCAGAAATAAAACGTTATATTATTATAAATATAACAGGAATTGACTGTTACTAAGTGCGAATGTTTCTACGATACCTAGAATAAAAAATATCACAAAAAATATACACAGTTAAGTACTCTATTTATCATGTAATATCATATGACTCAGAAATCGGTCTCACGAATATTTTTGACAATGACAACAAAAACTATAGTACAGACAACAAAAGAGATAAGTATGCAGGATAATCGTATATAGTTGAAGTTTAGTAAGAAACCGATGGATGTTGTCGACTGAAATTTAATTTGATGCATGAGCTGTTTGATTTTCTATTAATAAAATTAAATTTTATTCGGGAACTAGCTTCTGCCCGCGACTTCGTCCGCGTGAAATTTCACCCTCCCCTCATTCACCCTCTTAGGGGTGGAATTTCAAAAAACCCTTTCTTAGTACTCTTCACAAATAACACACCCTCCAAATTTCATGTCTTTAGGACCCGCGGTTTAGGCTGTGCGTTGATATATCAGTCAGGCAGTCAGGACTTTGAATTATATTTATATAGATACTTTTCCGGGATAAAAAGTACCCAGTGTGGTGCCCAGGATATTAAAGAATAATTATACCAAGTTTCATCGTAATCGAACCGGTAGTTTTTGCGTGATGCCTGAACAAACAGACAGACAAAAAAAATTTTAATCACATTTTTGGGTTCGGTGTCAGTCTAGTAACATGCCATTTATTTTTTTGATATTTTCAATGTACAGAATTTTCACTTCTACAGATTTATTATAAGTATAAGATATCCTTCGGTTTCTTATTAAACTTCAACTATATCCGACGATCCTGCATACTTATCTATTTTGCTGACTGTACATATTAGGTATATACATATAAACAGGAATATAACGTGACATTGACATTTATTTTACAAAATGCCTTCTGAATTAGGTAACAAACAGACTTGCATCACGTAACGTGCAAGCGTGCGTGACTTCGAAACACTCTTTTAATATTTACAGACATGTCTCTTTAAACAGTCGACAGTCTACACTTAATTGTGGCTATAAATAAAGCCTATTATTTTAATTAAAGCATCTATCCATATTCGTTCTGTAGTTTCTGCTTAACCCCATTGACTGTTTAAGGGGACTACAGGACCTAAACGCAAAAAAAAACGCAAGTTTTATAATGCCTAAAAGTATATGATCGACTACAGCAAACAAAATCAGAAAAATATATGATATTCTTCAGGATATAAGCTAGGTAGATAGTGTGTAGAAACATAATACAACTAATTTGATACGATAGAAAAAAACCATGAAGATACTTCTAAAAACTTTCTTTTTACAATAAAAACATACAATCATTCTGATTTTTTGTCAGATTATTCTACAAACAACATACTAAAGCACTAGTGTTTTAATTTTTTACACAAAACAATAGATTTTTTGTAAATAGATAATTGATTCATATTTTTCAATAAATTACCAGCATTGTGTCATCGCACTTCTCTTTCTTTTCTATGCAGTCCGACAGTGACCGCGCTTTAGGTCATTCTTTTGGTGGAGTTCTTTTAAAAATATCATCTTCGTTACAAAGGCGAACGGCGAAACGCCCGTATTCCAGAACATTTTTTTTCTCCTTGAGCAATTGAGCCGATGTCAACTATTCTGCCAGCGTCAGCGCCAGGCGTTGACTTTACACTATGTGGTAGTTTTACAGATGTTAGTCGCTCCAAAACCATGCTGAATATCGGTTCAAAATTGACAGATTTCACTAGATTAAATCTCTTCTCAAATCTACTTTTTCATCCATATTTATGTTGGAGCAAATGAGCATCTTTTTCAAATACGATCTTAAAAAATAGGTAAATAAGTTGAGCATCATTCAAAACGTTCGATTAGTATTGGACAACCCGACCTTTTTGCGTTTCTAATCAAGTAAAGCGTTCTACGTTTAAAATCTATAAATATACCGAAATACCCGATTGATTGACAGGTGTTTTGAGGTAAAAAAACTAAATTGGGCGACAAAACTGGTTATTTTAGACCCAAGAGTAGAATAGTAGAAAGAGTTTGTGAGTATGTGGTCGATGTGTTTGCGCAATTACCTCTAAAATAAATCTCTGTTTTGAGTGAGGGCTTCATTAAAGAAAAAGTAATCAATAACATAACTCCACATAACGTATTATCACGCCTGTTTTTCCAGAAGGGTTAGGTAGCAGTGTATCTACTTACAGTACACCTACAGTACACCTACAGTATACCTACAGTGCACCTAAAGTACACCTACAGTACACCTACATTTCGCCAGTTCTGTTTAAGTCCCATTTAATAGGGGGTGAGAAAGTAATTTTAGGATGCATGAAGAATCCTCCTCGTGTAGCGCAGTTTGTTCCTTCAGCTACTCAACTGAACCGAGCGCCCGGCGCATCCTGGACAGTCACACCCAACACCTTATTTGACTGGCCAATTCTTCCCTTGCGGTGGTAGGCCTAACGCCCGCCTAATTTGCGACCGGTCCCACCGGAGTCCGGCGTCAAGCAGCCTGCTGTGTTTCGTCGACGCGTGGGAGTTCCAGTGCCTTAGGAATCTTCTGGGCACGCTCGTTCTATCATAGACGTCATCCATCGCTTTATACAAGCGTGATCGACGTCAAGAGCCCATTCAGCAATAAAAAAAAGATATAATATATGTTCTTAATTATTTACTAGACAACCTATCGAATGCACTGATGAGTAAGATCAGCGGTGGCAAAGTGGTAACAGCCCCGACTTACGAAGTGGAGGTTCGCGGGTTCGAATCCAGACAGGCGCTTTACTATTTCGTCACCACTGCTCTCAAAACGGTGAAGGAAAATATCGTGAGGAAACCTAGAACCAAAAATTCGATGAATGATGGAATCAGGTTACATGATAGCCATCGTAGGCGCCAGCGAATTGCTACTACGTATGCTAACAAATGTTGCTGACATACAAATGGTATTCAAAAAACTGTCGTGGTGGCAAGATGCGGGTTTAAAACCTAGCATATTTTAATGTCACAAGTAGGTATAAGTAGCAGTGGTGGCCCAGTGGTAACGGCCGCGACTTACGAGTTGTAGGTCGTAGGCTCGAACCCCGACAGGCGTTTTACTTTGTGTAAATTATTACATCACCACTGCTCTCAAAACGGTGAAGGAAAATATCGTGAGGAAACCTAGAACCAAAAATTCGAAGACATATGACATCTACCAAACCGCACTGGGCCCATGTGGTAGATTATAGCCCACTACCTCTTGAAGACAGAAGGCCTGTGCCCCAGCATCGGGATTCGGGATCATTATAGGCTGATGCTATCCTATCGTATCGTATTCTTTACAAAACTACATACTTTCGAAACCATTCATAGATATTTTCTTTTAAAATCGCACACTATAACACATCCATATATCTTTCAGCTTCAATTAAACCAACACTACGCTCTCCATAATCGTATAATCGCACAATATAAAGCGCGCCACAGACGGGGAGGCGTTCAGACGCTCGGGATGCGATCGATACGCCCGTCTGCAACCCCCGCACTGCGGCCTGACCTTGCACCCGGCTTACTATCGCAGGTCTGCGTAAACTGCAGTTACGGGACGTCTGAGTTTGGTTAGACGGAAGTAAAAGTAGATGGTATTTGACAAAATATAAGTGTAGGTACTTTCGTGGTTTTCAGAATTGTTGACGATGCGAACTTACCTACTGTTTGAAATGGCTCTGTCGCAAAATTACCACTTCTCAAAATTACTACTGGTAGCAAAATGTCCCTTTCTCAGAATGTCCCTTTCGCAAAATGTCCCTTTCGCAAGTAATCCAAAAAAAGACTTGGTTTTTGAAGAGAATCTTTTGCGTTAGTTGATCAGTAAAGTCCAGGAATTATCGGCGCAGAGACTGATAGGGTAGAGTAGAATAGAATACCCTTACCAGCTGCTGTCTTTTGTTTCACAATGAAATGAAATAAGAATGTACAATTACTCTGCCACTGTGCCACTTTTGGCATAAACATGGTGTATTTGCGACAAAGGACACCACACAACGCAGCTTGAAACCGCATTTGGCACAAACACTAGGCAAGATAAATGCTGATTAAGTGTCTCTTTGTGGTCTGCTGCCTATATCCATTGGATGGTTTTTATGACCATTACATTATAATATTTATTCCTCAATGTTCTTGATTGCACCTACCACTGTTTGTCTCTGCATCACCCAAAGGTTGACTGGTAGAAAATGCCTATGGCATTAAGTCCGCCTCTGTACATTTATGTGCTTGAAGTATTAAATAAATAAGTAAGTATTACCAACTTATCTATCTGTAACAAAAATAAAGCTGAAGACATTTTTGTTTTTGTTTGACAAGAATGCACACGTTCTCTGAAAATACCGGTCGTATTTGAAAAAATCTTTTTGAATTTGATAGTTTATTCTTGAGGAGCTCATAAAAGCCAAGCAAAAAAAAGCCTGAAACAACGCTAAGCGAAGTAATAGCGCGGGCAGGCGATGCGATGCGACGGGGTGGGCCAAGAAAATTCACGCGCGCGCGGGCGAAACATGTTTCTTATAGAAAAGTTTTTGTACATAGTTTGGTTTTCTGTTTATTCTATCCATGTTAGTTTTTTTTTTTGTACTCCATATAGAGTGTTTTAAAAGGATTTTTTGTGTGTTGTAGATACCTATACTTTTTCTGTTCTATTTTAAAGTAAACTAGCTGACCCGACAGACGTTGCCCTTTGATTCGAAAGACACGTGGCGCCATCTATTATCATAATAACGTTATTGTTGTTTTCCTCGGGATGCACTTTTTTACGGTATGAGGTACTTACTATGTCTGTTTCTGTACACCTGACAACGTAATATGCAAAATTTCAGGAAAAATCGGTTCAGTGGTTTTGGCATGAAAAGGTAACAAACTAACTTTCGCATTTACTTATAATATTAGTTAGGATATGAGCAACTGTTCAAGATTACGTGACCATACACAATTTTAAGACGAGAAGTTGCCTATCTTAACTCATATCGGTCAAGAGCCTATAATGTTACCAGTATAAGAAAAACAAACAAACTCCAAAAGAAAATACAAGAGACCGCTAAAAGGCGTATCTCCTAAAACCAGCTCCGGTTATTTACCGCGAACTTTCGAGCTCGACACACTTAGTATGCCATCTCTGTGCCATCGCGGACACCGTAAAACTAATTACCATGGGAAATTTCACAAATTATACACCACTGCCATTTGCAAGTAAGAAATAGGTTAAGATATCTCTTTTCGTTAATGCCGAAGAGATGGTGAAATGATTGTAAGTGCAGATAAGTGGGAAAATTTGAGGGTAAAGTTAACTAATATTACCCGTTTTCCTCACGATGTTTTCCTTCACTGTTTTGAGAGCAGTGGTGATGATATAATTTACACAAACTAAAGTGCCTGTCTGGGTTCGAACCTACAACTCGTAGGTCACGGCTGGTACCAGTGGGCCACCGCTTCTCCTGGTCCTGATGTGTCCATAATTAAACTAACTGAATCTTCTAATGGTTTCTTGTAACTTTTATGTCAATGACTATTAACTCCAAAAACGGCCGTATCTCCTCTCATTATAGCGCGGTTTCGCAAGATCCAACATTAAGCATTCTGAGGTATTAAGAGAATAGAAAAATGGAGTAAAAAACTGCGATTGTCCTGTTAAAACAATGGCTGGTCGCGCGTCGGTGGATGCGATTATGCGACCTTGGCAATCGACGTTTCCGTAGAATGAGTCATGTCGCCGTGTCGCGCGACTTTTTTGTCGTTAAATTGACGCTGGTGTTGCTTTACTCGAAAAGTATTTTTTTGCTTGGTTGTGCTCGTATTTCCATTCATGTTTGTGAATTATCATTAATAAAAAAAAAGATATGTACTCGTACTTGCGCGATCGATTATGTTTGCAGTGTCACAAACAAAAACGATTCAGTTTCATGAGTGAAAAATTAAATAAACACTGGATTTTTTTCGAACAAATCATAGTAGAGTAGCATAGTATTATGAATTTGTAACCATGACAGTTATGTAATTAAGGATTTTGGGTAGAAATGCTGAATTTGCTGACGTTACGACTAATGGAAGCACGAGCAGTTTTAAGTGAAGCGTGCCTTAACTTGGCACAGAGCCGAGGAAACGTCAAGATGAAAAGCGACCTAAGTAGTTTGTATTGTAAGTAGGTATACAGACCTGACGGATGGCTGGAAGCAGCTGGATGAGAGTTGCCGAAAATCGAGTTGAATGGCGTGCAATAGGAGAGGCCTATGTCCAGCAGTGGACTGCTGCAGGCTGATGATGATGATGATGATACAGACCCTCACAAACATAATTTAGTGATAGGCATAGGTTGAATTTATTAAAATAGTAGCTTCTGCCCGCGATTTTGTCCTCGTGAAATTTCTTTATTTATTTATTTAATACTTCAAACACATAAAGGAGGAGGGGCCCGTGGCTAAATAATAACAGCGGCGCGGTCTGTGGATGGGTGACTATCTTTACATACCGTGACCCCTCCGTGACTCGGAAAGCACGTTAAGCCGTTGGTCCCGGCTGTCAATCGTGGATCTTTGACAGTCGTTACCGGTAGTCATTAAATCCGCCTCTGTACCTACATTTATGAGCTTGAAGTATTCATCATCTGCCTAGCCTTTTCCCAACTATCTTGGGGTCGGCTTCCAGTCTAACCGGATGCAGCTGAATACCAGTATTTTACATGGAGAGACTGCCTATCTGACTGGTTGCCAGACTTTAATTACCTGTGCTCAGTAAAGCTTATTTTTCTAAAGAGCTTTGTTTCCCAACGATTAATTTGATCATCTTTTCCAGACAGTGTGCGGCTTTAATCGAATTTACATTCATTGATTCAAATAGTTAATGAGTCTGGAAGCATTATAATCACCCTTCTATTCTTATTTATGTATTTATTTCTTTGCTACTGAAGCTGAAAGGCTTTCTTTTCATTTGCAACACCATTTTATGAGTGTAAATGTGGTACTGTTCCACAAACGATGTGTCCTGCGAGTCCTGTCAGCTGCACGTTACAGGAACTGGTAGAAAGCCAAACAAGTAGCCGAATTCTGGGCCGAGTCCATTTAGATTGCTATCGACACGCTTAGAAGAAGACCATTTCATTGTCAAGTATTAGTCATTGGCACCTTTTTAAGGAGTTTAGAAAATAATGATATGGATCATTTACATTAAGTATTGAAAGCACTAACCTGAAAGAATTGACTGTTAGATAATGGTTGACAAGTTTTGAAAGGCAAAGGCAGATCAATCCAATCTGTCAAATCCAAAACCCAATCTGTCAAAAATACCTCTAATTTCCCTACATTTTTGACATTGTATGTCGCTGAGATGAGATTGAAAAGCCTAGTATAAAAAATATAAAATTAGTTATTTTTCATAGGTGCGTTCTAATAGCAAGACATTCCAACACAACTGTTTAAAATTAACTGCTTATTACTTCTTTAGCAATAAGTTGACGATGTCCTTTCATCATTTTAGTTATAACAACTGTTTATGTTAACATTGCTTAACAAAATTCTATAGTCGATTAATATTTTATTGCCGTTTCGTCAGTCAGCTTGTGCAAATCCAAATAAAAATAAATATCACTATGTGTTAACGAATGTTTAAATGTTAAACTGTAGTTTGCTTGACGGTAGTTATCCTTTACAATGAGTGACCTAACCAAGATAGTTTAGTTATTAACGTAAAGTATACTTGTAAGTGTCGTGAAGCAATAAATAACTAACACGAAATAACGACGTGTTTGCACGACGCAATTTCTTAGGAAGAATATGAATTTATAAAAAAAAAAATGGAGAGTTCTAAGAAAACCAATGTAAAAGCTACAACTTTATAACTGCATGCTTGCAAATGTCATGTGTCTGTTTAAAAATATTATGTTTTCCCAATACTTTTACAATAATTCCCAAGACTCTTTTACAATCTCACGTTAAGCCGTTGGTCCCGGCTGTCATTCGTGGATCTTTGACAGTCGTTACGGGTAGTCAGAAGCCCGAAAGTCTGACAACCAGTCTTACCAAGGGGTATCATATTACCCAGTAACTGGGTTGTGGAGGTCAGATAGGCAGTCGCTCCATGTAAAATACTGGTATTCAGTTGCATCCGGTTAGACTGGAAGCCGATCCCAACATAGTTGGGAAAAGACTAGGCAGATGATGACTCTTTTACAATCTCGCAAACACAGCTAACCACTACTGACAATGTCAGAGCTTAATTTATCATCCTTTTTGCAGATAAAAACAAGAGAATGTTCGCTAAGTATCTGCAAGATTATCACTGCAAATAAAATATGTTTTTAATTACTCCTGACAGAGAGACAAGACGTCTTGCATTCAACTTTGAAGAATATCAGCCGTTATAATCTGCAGCATACACAACAAATCGTCACAGACAATCAACTTTTAATTCCTTCAATTTATTATCTTCCACGAGGCAATAAAAACATGCATTTGTGGAACAAGAAAAATCGTAAAAACTCAATCCCTGCCAAGACTAAACTAGTCTATTTAATCCGTCAGGTTACATGCCAAGTCTAGATGTATATCGGCTATAAACTTGGTCCTTTTATTAAGTTACTATGGCATGAAATGTCCTCTGCTGCCAAGTTAAATTGCTGCCATGTCAGTTTGAAACTTTATTACAGTTTTTTTATTTTTTAGCTGTGTGTTAGACGGTAGCGTAGTCTGAACGAGACAGAATGATGGATATCGATGGGACATTCTAGATAGCGGACATTAGTTGCAAGTGCATTTAAACTTAATGTTCCTTTTTGTTAATTGGATGCGATTTGATGTACTAGTTTGTCGGGAGATGTATTGTGGGGATTTGTTTCTCTGTAACAATGCGAGTTAAGTGTAAAATGATGGTTGCATTTTCGATAGAGCTTTTTGATTCAATGTTGCTAACAAAACAGGTGTGATGATATTATGTTGCCAGGAAGGGAAGAAAATAGAAACGATTTTTTAATTAAACAAGGAAAAAGACAGCTTATCAATTTTTTTTGGCCAAAATAAATCAATAACAAAACTTTATCCCCCTCACATTAAAATTTACCCTTAAAATCATTCACAATGTCTAAACTATACGTACAGTCAACCCACCAGGCAAGTCAACGAACTCCTGGAAATTTCGACCATAAACATCTGAGTGGAAGTAAAAACTTCCGCTAAAAGGGTGTACGCCGATTATTAAATTCCTGACTGTCCTATGCAAGGGGAAACTTCGGCTGAATAGTTTAAATACGCAAACTACTATTTCTATATTATTAAGTTTTGTTATTTGACTGTAGGTAGGAAAGTTCAGGAAAGGAAAGGATTTTTTTAAATATAGGATTACTAGCTTCCGCCTGCGGCTTCACCTGCGAGGTATGTCGATAAAAACTATCCTATGTCCTTCTCCGGGAAGCAATTTATCTTTCTGCCAAATTTCAGAGAATTCCATTCAGTGGCTTAGGCGTGAAAAGGTAACATACAGACATACAGAGTTACTTTCGAATTTATAATCTTACTATGGATAGACTTGTGTTTGTCTAGAAGTTTTAAGTTCCTACTGAGTGGGTATTTTAAGAAAGTTTTATTCTAAGGGACTTGCTCATTGTTTAGACTTTTAAATAAGTATTTGGTGTTTAAATAAGGGTGGGCGGACCCAATGATATCCAAAGAAACTAAATTATTTTTATTTTGTTTTTAGAGTTCCGTACCCAAAGGGTATTAATGGAACCCTATTACTACGACTTCGCTGTCTGTCCGTCCGTCCGTCCGTCCGTCTGTCTGTCACCAGGCTGTATCTCAAGAACCGCGGTAGCTAGACAGTTGAAATTTTCACAAATTATGTATTTCTGTTGCCGCTATCGCTATAACAACAAATACTAAAAGCAAAATAAAATAAATATTTAAGGGGGCTTCCATACAACAAACGCGATTTTTTTTGCCCTTTTAATGGCAACAGGTAGGCACTTGAAATATTCACAAAATACTCAGTTGTATTTTTACTTTAATAATAAATAATAAAATTAATATTTAAGGGGGGCTCCCATACAACAAACGTGTTTTTTTCGGCGTTTTTGCCTTGTGGTACTGAACCTTTCGTGCGCGAGTCCGACTCGCACTTGGCCAGTTTTTCAATTTTCCTCAACAAATACTTATTTGAAAGGCATTAATTGAATTTTGGTACCTACTATTTTGGCATGCAAACTTCGGTTTACATTTTGAGTTTGCAAGTGCATGTCGCACAAACAAATGCATAGATCATCTCCTTTCTTCGTAAAATCTTGGAATCCGTAAGCGTTTAATAAATCTTGCAATAAAATGAGATGAGAGTTATGTAGCGTTATGAAACTTTTATGATTAAAGTTACGGGAAAACATAAAATCTACAGCAGACTAGTTGTTAAGTAAGTTCTAGAGTTATTGAAAATCTTGCTTCAGGAGATTTCTAAAGACTATAACCAAGGGTATGTTGGGTTAGTTCGGCGCGGGGTTAAAACCGTATACTTAAAATTCTGCGCTATTTATGCTGCCTTGTCGGTTGGGACAGAATAAAATGGCGCAGTACATAATGAAGTAAATAAAAAAATGTAAATTTCCATATTAGAATAGAATAGAATAGAAATACTCTTTATTATGTACACCAAATAAATTACAGACATAAAACATATTAACATATTAACCGGGACTTTGATTCGTACGGTCTTATCCCAGCGCTGAACTTACTCCAACACCCCAACATACTCTTAATGTTATTGTCATGAGAAAAAAAACACTGTCTATTGAATTCAAAGTCTCATCATCTGCCTAGCCTTTTGCCAACTACGTTGGGGTCTGCTTCCAGTCTAACCGGATGCAGCGGAGCGACTTTGAATGACTATTTCATTGACATTTGTCAATTCTAACGGAGTTGTATTGCGGATTGTAATGCTATGTTCACATGCACGCCGTGCAGCCCGGCGGGCTGCCTGGCGGGCT
Source organism: Oligia latruncula (assembly GCA_948474745.1). Taxonomy (NCBI): domain Eukaryota; kingdom Metazoa; phylum Arthropoda; class Insecta; order Lepidoptera; family Noctuidae; genus Oligia; species Oligia latruncula. The sequence continues at coordinate 17,308,805 of OX419686.1, forward strand.
GCGCGGCATGCAGCCCGCCCCAGGTCGGCGAACATTCAAGCTGTTCACACGCACGCCGTCGTGTCAGTCAGCACGCCCGGTTCGCGGCATTCACGTTCACAGGCGCGTTTACGGGCTCGGGCGTACCGTTTACACGCTCGTGAATGTGAATGTGCACGTTGAATGTCGATTTGAACGCGCGCGTGTGAACGTAGCATTATGATTATAATTCTGTAAAGCCATATTTGTAACGGTCACGAATCATATTTTAATCAATATACAACCTAACACTGAACTATAAATTGAAAAAAAAAACCTACATAGACTTGAAAGTTGCTGGCTACCTTAGCACATCCCCCATAAAGAAGTAAAAGTAGGCGATAATAATCTAAACAGCTCATCTTCTCTTATTGCAATAATGCCATTCACTTCATAACACTAATAAGATGGTAATACTAATATTATGAATACGAATGGTGCGTTAGAAGAAATTATTAATCAGAATCGTGAGACTCATCTCGCGATTTAAGCTCATTAAGATAACATTAATTTGCTTTTAAATATAAAATCGATGTTTATCTTGGTTTTTTTTTTGAGTACAATATTTTAGTATTTTATTTATATATAATGAACTATTTTACAATTTAACTCTAAAATATACATATTATATAGTATATACCTAGTATCTAAAAAAAAGAAGGGAAAAGAAAAAGAGAGGAGCTCATTGGGCATCAAAAAATTCGTCCGCATCGCTGTCAATGGCATAAGTGCCCAAAAGGCTCGCAGCATTACCACGTTGGATGGCAATGCTTATTCTTTGGGCTAAAAATAGGTCAGCCCTCTGGTCACGTGATGAGTCAACCAACCGCTTGGCGATGTCCCGATATATTTGATGAGCACTCGGACCCCAAGGCCCTAGTATTTCAACCCCAAACGGCTCAAACATATAGCTCCCAATAAGGTTGTTATATTTGCGCCGTTTGAGGTTTTCTGCTCCTGCAGCAGCCGCCCCAGCACAGCCCACCGCGCTAGGAAGATGGGATGGCGCGGGGGTGTCGACACAGGTAGCATCCCACACCAAAGGCCTACCCAACTTCCAAGGCATTATGGTCATTCCATCTGGCCTCTTCCCATCGTCGCGTGCCAAGCCATTGGGTTCTAAAACAGCTTGGATTTTTAAAAGTTAATCAGCATTTATTACGTGTTAGCATAGCATAACCATAATCAGCTAATAATGTTCCCACTGCTGGGACACAGGCCTCCTCTCTGTGTGAGGAAGGCGGCCATAATCCACCACGCGGGCCCACTGCGGGTTGGTGGATGTCACATGTCTTCGAATTTTTGGTTCTAGAACATGGCGGTTTCCTCACGCTGTTTTCCTTCACCGTTTTGAGAGCAGTGGTGGTGGTGATGATATTAAATACACAAAGTAATGGGTATGCCTGGGTTCGAACCATATTACGCGTTAGACTGCGTAGACGCCAGCACATCAAGCTACCCGAAACTGTAAAATTTTTCCAATCAACTTTGAACCTTATGCTTTAGCAATAAAGTTGAAAATCTATTAAAGAAATTTGACAGATTGTAAATTCCCTTTTCGTGTCTATCTGTCTGACTGCGTTGTTCCTCTAAACACACAACGGATTTTGATTCGGTTTTTACCATTATTTAGATAATTTATTTCGGAAGGTTTATGTGTATCTTACATGAAGATGTCTCGATGTTTCTTCAGGTTCTTAAAACTTGCGAAGCAGGAGCTAGTGGTTAGTGGTACCTTCAAGAATAAGAATTACACTAGAAACTTCGCTTGTATGAATTAGCATCTGCACAATATAACATAACTAATGCAACAGGACTGAAGTTATTTTGAAAGCTTAAACATGTAATTATTACCTCTAGCGGAAAGATAATTTCCATTCATTTCTATTTAAAATAAGAACTATCTTTTTTGAAGTCGGTTAAAATGGAACGACAGATTTCAAAATGATGCCAATGTCACCGTTTATCAAAAGAGATCGCGTGCGCTTGTTTTTGTCGAATTAATTCCTTATCGATATCGTATATTTTTTTCGACTTTCACTGTCGTATTAGGTGATATGATAATATTGATAATGTCAGATACTCGTTATGATAAAATGATTAAATTATTTAAGTAAGTCTCTACTTTCTTTACACAGTTGCTTGACAAAAAGACTATTAAAAAATAAAAGTAGGTATTTATGGTTTCTGCTTGAACGTGATCTGTGAAGTAAGTCAATTTATGGAAAAAATCAGGTTTTGTGAAATATAGTGGTGTCGGTTTGTGAATAGTATGCAAGACACGCGTGCATTATGAAGTTAGTAATAAGCACTTCTTTACTTATTTCATTTCAATCTTATACAATTTCAATATTATCTTCTATCTTACAAGGTTATTGGTATACAGGGTTATTGGTAAAACATTAACAACCTCTTAAGAGGTCATTGTGCTCATCATTATGAACAACTTTTACTATGGGACCAAACCTGAAATCACAAAAAAAAATCAGCTGTTCCCTACATTTATGTTCGTATAACTCATCAAAATGTAGGGAACAGCTGATTTTTTTCCGCGATTTCCAGAGCCGAGCAAAAAAAAAAAAAAGGCAGAAAGAACGCTAAGTGAAAACGAAGTAATAGTGCGGGCGGGCGATGCAATGTGATGTGACGCGGTGGGTCGGGACCCGAAATTTCACGCGGACGAAGTCCCGGGCATAAGCTAGTTATAAATATTGAAAAATGCTTAATGAGAATCTTCAGGATCGTTCAAACTTAGATCAAACTTTGTCTTTACTTATAATCCGAACCAAAGATTGCTGATCAGATCATGGAAAGAAATCGCACTGTTTACACAACCTCACTTTAATACCACACAAACCACTCCACTTTCAACTATCGATACAAACTCGTCTACAAAACCTGTATTACAAACTTTTTCTAATAATTAATTAAAATATTCACGCCAGCAGCAACGAGTGTGGCGTAGTAGATCAAGTCCTTGCGTTTGGCATTGACATTCAAAGCGCCGCCGCGGTCGGATGTATAGCGGTGGTGTGTCCGGTTGCGCAGACGACAAACACACACACACCCCACAATGTCACTACCAATAGCACACACACACATATAGGAGGTGTGCATTTAATGTATTTTTGCCATATTTGGGTCGTGTTGTGTGAGGAAAGTAGAGAAGCAGGTGATGAGGCAGGAAGAGGTCTACGTACTTTGATTGGCTGAGCTTATTTATTGGTGGAATATGATATGATATTGTAGTCATTGTGTATGTGTAGGTAGATGTATGTTGGCATTTGAATTGGATGATTTTGGCGAATTTCGGCCGCCGAAGAAGACTATTGTTTAGCATTGTTTGTCTATGAATAGCAAAATGAAAATCTCAGTACTTACTTACCATAAATCATTGGGATGACATTGTAGATCTGGAAATCTTATCTGAGACGTCAAAACATCGTAGCTTATGATTTCATGATGAATCAATTCGCCGTTTCAGTGGGTACGAACTTATAAGCTAAGTTACACGAGTAAATTAAGCCCAGTATTTTAGATATTAGGCGATGGTAATTTTTTTGGGGTAAATAAACATTTACCCCAAAAAAATTCCATCATATGGTGGTTAAATCCGTTTATCCAACTAGGCCCTTGGTTGAATTACTTACAGAAAGCTATCTTAAGAACATTGTAAGTCTACTGCAGCGACATTCAAACCAATGTAGTCGTATTCATTACTAGCTTCTGCCCGCGACTTCGTACGCGGATCCTGTTGCTTATGCCAGCGACAACGGGGTCGTCAAAATCGAAGATCTGAAACGTCTGATGTGGAATTCTAAGAACCCGGGGACTGGATAACAACGGGATGCGCGAGACGATTCGAGACGTCATTTTCAGGCAATAATGAACCAATAGGGTGGTAAACTTGGCCTTGCACTTTGAATGTTGGCATAAATGGGCCTTCTGAAATCTGTTTCGCAACAAAAGATGTCATTTGAAAGGCATTATTGTACGAACGTATGTTGTCCAAGAAATGTTTTGACTGTGATGGTCACCGATTAGCAGTGATCTTAATATTTCTGGAGGATTTTGTAATATTTCAATATGTACTTTCCCACCTGAGCAACACATGCCGTTTGTTTCTTTTTGCTATTTAACAGCTTCACAAAAAGTAAAATTTTTAACCATACCTCCGATGGCGGAATATATGGCGTAGTCAATCATAGGAGTATACGTAAATGCACTCCGTTCCTTATCAACTCAAGGAAGGTCGCCATGCCCTTCGGCTATATCTTGAGACACATCCGATTCTTCAGATGATATCGACATTCTGTTCAGAGAATGTCGAAGTCGATCAGAATTCAAACGTTCATTGCGCTCTTCTTAATCTGTCTCTTCATGCCGTACTCCAGCAATTCTTTCTTTCTCACTTTCTGATTATGAATATTTTGTTGTGTGCGTGTTCGGAATAATGTATGATAATCTCACAGTATCAGCGGTCAGTCGCGCATCATATTCTTCACTGGTCTCTAGAGATCTGGATGTAGACGCGTAAATACGCTGAGAACGCAGGCGTGCTTCGCGATCCGAAGAGGTTTCCACGGAGCGAGTTGCAGCCTGATGTTCTCAAACAGCATCAAGTCTCTCCTGACGCTCTTCGGTAGATTCTTGGGATCTTATGATCCTCAACCTTTTAGCTCTTTTGGAACATTGGGAAAGATTTGACCTCTTTCTAGGCATGGTTATAGTTTTGTTATGAAGATACCTGATCAATTAAAATCTAAGTGACTGCTCCCCTACCAAGGGTGCCCAGACACGGAATCGTCTGGCGCCCATGTGCTGGTTTGGTCCCTGGGGTGGTCACGGCGTGCTATGTGTTCTGGTGCGCCGGTAATGGGGAGTACTCCCCAGCGGAGAGTCCGGTGACGGACAGCCGCGGCGGGTTCACGGATGAGTGCTAACGCGTGCCCATGTTCCCGCCGTAACCGGCAGAGGAGGACACAGTGGAGTTTTAGTGGGTTAGAGTCCCACATAACTGCACTATCTCCCCGTGGTAGTGCAGAATGCATTATAAGCATTTCTTCACGTTAAAAAAAAATAAATGGGAGTTTTGGCCAGTAGAGTCAAATTTTCAATGATATACCATCGTCATCGAAAATCAGTCCTAAACTGTTACCGCCTTCACCGCGTGGAGATGAAATTAGTGATAGCTTTGATTTCCACATCAGATGTTTCTGATCTTCGATTTTTATAAGCCAACAGGAAATGCCCATCAGACCGAATAACTTTTACTAAGACGTCATTCCTATATGTTTTATGGTGTAGCTGGGCTCTTGGAGTTCCCCATCAGGTGTTCCAGATCATCAAATTTATTCTCTCAGCAGAAAATTCTCATCACGTGGAACAATTTTTGCTATGGTACCATTTTTGTATCTCTTATAGTTAAGCTGGTCTGTTTCGGTTCTGCATCAGGTGTTCAAGTTTCCAAGATAAATTATAGCCTGAATGTTGTCCAGCCATAATAACTATACAACAAAAAAAAAATCATTCAAATCCGTGAAGTAGTTCCGAAGATCGGACGCGCAGGCGCGAGGCGTCTACGTACTCCGATACCTTAACAAATGTTCGCCGTGATTCTTTAAATTGACATAACTTTTTTATTTATGAACCGATTGACATGAAATAAACACTAAATGTTAAGTGAAGCCTACTAAAACATATTAGTGAAAACCGCATCTAAATCGAATAAGCCGTTTCTGATATTAGCGTGCACAAACAAACAGACAAACAGACAAACAGACAAACAGACAAAAAAAAAATTAATTACAATTTCGGGTTCGGCATCGATATAATAACAACCCCTGCTACTTTTTTTTTATATATTTCCATTGTACAGACACCACTTTTCTACAAATTTATTATATGTATATAGATGTGATACCTCCTGCGGCTGATCACTGTTTCCCATAATACAAGCTCAAGCTTAGCTTGGGAATCAGTAGCAGCACCTTTTGTGCAATACATCAATACGATGCAAATGTTGGATACTCTAAGATGAATGTATTAACTGGCGACAATAAAACATTTTTTTTTATTTTTTATTCTCTGACACGTGTTTCCGCGTATCCGCCTTAGCGTGGATTTTTGAGGTGGGTAAACGGATTAACCCGACCGAAAAGTTTATTTTGTAATTAGTACCTACCTAATGATAATTTTCACACACAGACACACACATTAAATTTTATTATTGCCTAACGGTATATAGGTACTACCTATATTAAGTACAGATTAGTATTCTAGACTTAGTTTAATGCTCGTTTAGTATCCGTTTATTAGTACACAGGTGAATACGTATGGTTGGGTTATAATTATAAACTTAATTATGGATGTTTATGTTATTGAGTCGTGATGAGATGTGAATGGTTAATTATGAAAATGTATGGATTTGTTATTTGGTTGTTTCTGTGATTTCGGTTTAACGAAAATTTCTCAAAAAGAACATACAAAGTTCACTTTTAAATGAGAAACTTAACAAAATATCATAAGTAGTAGATACAGACGCCAGCACAACAAGCTACTACAATCTGTCAAATTTCTTTAATAGATTTTCAACTTTATCGCTAAAGCATAAGGTTCAAAATTGATTGGGACAATTTGACAGTTTCGGGTAGCGTGATGTGCTGGCGTCTGTACATAATTGTTGCTATTTAGCTATATATCGAGTACATACAGTGAGTAATGGTTTGTTATTCAGTCAAATACAACTTTAAGCTATTTTTGAGAATGTTCACTGATACAGAATCTCTTAGTTCTTTCGGTAACTTATTATAAAACTGCGAGTTAAGGCCAAACAAATCAGTCAGTGGTTTAGGAACCCGGACAGGCAGTTTAACTTGTGTAAATTAATTCATTACCACTGCTCTCAAAACGGTGAAGGAAAACATCGTGAGGAAACCGGCATGTCCTAGAACCAAAAATTCGAAGACATGTGATGTGACATTCACCAACCCGCACTGGGCCCGCGTGGTGGATTACGGTCCACTCCCTCTCACTGAGAGGAGGCCTGTGTCCCAGCAGTGGGAACATTATAGGCTGATTATGCTTGTGCTTCAGAGGTTTTAATGTACCTACGATTTATTGTAATTGTTTATGCTGTTTTATAAAGTTTCAGAAAAAAAAAACAGTGGCACTCCGGGAGTGCCGACAGAAGTGAAAACAAAACAAACATATCCTTTGCCATCACTTACTGACATATCGGATATACATTAAAACCGAGTACATCCCGAGGACAGCGGAACACACCCGAAGCGGGTATTTTTTTAATCGTCTTATAAACAAAACACGCGCGGTGTCGCTTACGGTAACAGTGGCGCGAGTTCAATGGTTTTATTCCCATCTCAAAAATGTCCAACGCGCCTAAATAAGTTTTCGCTTAAAAAATATTCTTGACATCCCCATCCCATTGGGCTTCTCTCTTGCCCGTAATTTCACTGACTCATGCCTACCTGCGTAACTTCTTACAATCAATGGAATTATTATCAAGAATATGACCTTAGTATCAAGTGAAGTATAAACAACCGTTATTTCCACACTAAACATGAACATCTTTACATCAATATTCAATAAACGATGACTTTCATGTTACAAAGTAATATTTTTTACAATACAGGGTTATTGGTAAATTTTAACAACCTCTTAAGAGGTCATTGTACTTATCATTATGAACAACTTTTACTATGGGACCAAACCTGAAATCGCGAAAAAAAATCAGCTGTTGCCTACATTTTGACGAGTTATACTTACGAATATAAATGTAGGGAACAGCTGATTTTATTTTCGCGATTTCAGGTTTGGGTTTGGTCCCATAGTAAAATGATGAGTACAATGACCTCATAAGAGGTAGTTAATATTTTACCAATAACCCTGTATACTCAAAAACGTACTCAAAATAACCACTACAATTTGAGCCTCCTTTACATCCAACTTAAACCTTTAACAGAGGTCGAAGTAAACTGGAAGATTTTTTTAATGCAAGGTGTGCAAAAGAAAAAGCTCGGTAGACAAATAACTGATTGCGAATACAGTAAATTGACACGATTATGTTCATTCTTTATGAATGAATGAATGAGTACACCCACGAGGTTCATTCACATAGTGTGATGGACTTGTGGGCTATTAAGGCGTGTGCACATGGTTGCGTACGATACGGTTTATTCCTTTCACTTTAATATCGGATCAGCTGATTTTTGAATGAAGAGATGAATGATGCTGTACTAGAACTTGATGCTGCTTCTCGTGAAATATTAAAAATCCATGAAAGCACGATACCTTATAAGGCCATGAATCTATTGTTTCAGAAAACATAAACCTTTGTCTGAATCTGGGAAGCTTTTAACTTTCAATATCCATTTTTGTAAAGTGAAGTAGGTACCGGAATTTATAGCGCAAGATAGAATGACGTAAGCAAAAAGATTTCCCGGCCTTAGAAAATGAAATGACTTCTTATTCAGAGTGAGTGAGTGTTCTTCGGTGAGTGTGCCCAAAAACTCCACGACCTCATTCCACCGGCCCCCTTCTACCTTCGGACATCCAGACGCATTGCAAGTTACCATCCCTGCCTAGTTGCTATTCCACCAATTCGCACGAAGCGTTTTCAAATGTCCTTTATAATGCGGTTGGCAAAAGAGTGGAACTCTCTACCTGCGTCTGTGTTTCCGAGCGAATACAACCCTAATCTCTTCAAAGTAAGAGTGAACAAGCTTCTTCTGGGTAAGCTTTGTTTTTGTCACCTCTGACCTAGACTAGAGTCAAGAGCAAACCCGTCTATACTAATATTATAAATTCGAAAGTAACTCTGTCTGTCTGTATGTTACCTTTTCACGCCTAAAGCACTGAACTCATTTCGATAAAACTTGGCAGAGAGATACATTGTATCCCGGGGTGGGATATAGGATACTTTTTATCCCGATACTCCCACGGGATCGACACTTATGCGGGTGAAACCGCGGGGCGCTGCTAGTTTCAAATAAAAAAATATATAAAAAAAGTACCTAGGTGATCTGATTAAGTCATTCGCATGTCCTAATTTCAGGCCTCCCTTAAACAGGCAATGTTTTATGAGGCGTATTTTTCCTTAACTACGTACCAGTACCTACCTATAATGGAAACCCACAATGGCTGGTACTTAATAAACGAAACGATATCTGTCGCCCACGGTACCTCTGATTTACCGCTGACTCTGATCTAGTTGAAAACGATACTACTATACCGGTCACACGAGCGGTATCTATTATGTTTATAATTTATGCGTTTGTAGCTATCACTTTTTTTTTTCAATGCGGCGTAGAATATTTTAATTAAAAAAGTTGTTTTAAACTCTTACTTTGCTTTTTCCTCTTCTGTTATCCTTAATAAGAAATAAATCACCAATCGTCTATTAATACATGTACATGATTTACCAGTTCTATGTTTTTGTCACTGAATTAGATCTAATGAGCTCATTTATGAAAGCATCTATGAAAATTATTTGCAATTTTCCTTTCACTCCTCAAAGCCTCCAGGCGATGATTTCCATATTTAAAACTGACTGTAACTGGGCTTCTGGCCTGGAAATGGAGAAACAAGACACTATAAAATTCATCTTTTTTGTAGATCTGATAAACATAATACACCAACCTTTTTCAGTTTTCTACATAACTAGCTTCCGCCCGCTGCTTCGCCCGCGAGGTATGTCGATAAAAACTATCCTATGTCCTTCCCCGGGATGCAATCTATCGCTCTGCCAAATTTTATCGAAATCCGTTCAGTGGTTTAGGCGTGAAAACGTAACGTACAGACAGACAGACAGACAGACAGAGTTACTTTCGAATTTATAATGTTACTATGGATAGTACCAACATGTCTTTGAGAATAATGCCTATGACAAACACACTGACACCGTTAATCTAGTTAAGAATGAACTGTAACCAGCCACACAAGTACCCATGTTATAGTTCAAGTCTTCGCAGAATCCTAGCGAGTATCATTTACATCTCGCAACTTGAGATATTGTACCAATTTCAAGTAAAGGTCAAAGTATTTCGGTGGGAAAATATTGTTTGGTCAACGACATCTATGTGTTATAGATGTAGATGGTAGATAAACGTTTTGATAAGACTGCCATTTAACAGTAAACAAGGTTAGTTTAAAACGGTACTAGTATTTTTAGTTGGCATTGTTTTGATTCAAATCAGGCGCGTGAAACATGAATTATGGTGTTAGAAGAGGATTTTGATAGCTCTTGAACTATAATAATAATAACCATTTATTATCAGGTATCAAAGACCCATAGATACATACCTTAACCTAAGTATACATAATAATATAGTAACCATTTTGAAATAAAACTTAATAACTATGTTAGTATCACTTATTTGCACTAAGTCTTTGTGCGGTCTGGTGGCACTATAGTTACTGTTGGCAATTTACATTTCAGTTGTAAATTCGTTCTCTATTCGAAACGTTGATGAAATTAAATGAAATGATATGATTTTATTTTTTTGTAAGTAGGTTTGTACAAACACTTTTACACGTCAATCATGTTTTTTTTTTAAACTAGATGAAGTCGGCGTTTCCTATCTGACTACTCTGAGAAGAAAGGCCGAAACAAACTCAGAGGTCACAGTCTCTTCTAAAGTCCAGACATAATCTTGGTCAGGTTATATGAAGACCATGTAGATCGATGTCTGAGGAGGTCTTTTGAGGAAAGAACCACACAGATTGAGAGGACCTGTCCAGTCAGTGCACGCATTTGTCAAAAATCGTGCAGCTCAACTCAAGACTTAAGGAGCTCAACGATTCGACGAACAATACCAAAGAAAGGACATTTGGGTAGGCCACATAAATTACTCAACTGCCAGACCATGAAAAAAAAAATTTTTTTTTCGTTATTAGAGATCATAAAGGTTTTGCGGTTTTACATTCAAAATTTGATAAGTTCTAAGATGCATTGGGGTGTGTCACACCCCACGCGACCAATGAAGGGTCATCATCATCATCATCATCATTTCAGCCGAAAGACGTCCACTGCTGGACATAGGCCTCCTCCAAGCACCTCCACTCCGACCGGCTCTGTGCTTCTCGCATCCATCGGGTTCCTGAAAGGCGACTAAGGGTCGTACCGGAGAATGGGCAGCAGTGTTCTATGTGCATTCCACCACCATACCATACTGCGATCGCCAACCCGCCTGCCAAGCGTGGCCATTATGGCAAACCCAAGAATGACAAGGGTAGAAATAGTCTTAGTAAATACCAGTTTGATGTTGTTCCACTTTAGAGCATAGATTCTCCTCTTAAGGAGAGAGCATTGATCATCACGTTTGGATTCGCCGTGTGTACGATAAGAATTGCTAATGTTTTTCTTTTGCCTAGCTGTAGGTCAGTGGTGACATAGAAAATACAACCTATACCTACATACATAATCAACCTATAACTTTCCCACTGCTGGGACACAGGCCTCCTCTCTGTGAGAGTGAGTGGGCTGTAAAGCTGTAATAAATCTCGCTGGCCCAGTGCGGGTGGTTAGCTATCACGTCATGTCTTCGAATTTTTGGTTCTAGGACATGCTGGTTTCCTCACGATGTTTTCCTTCATCGTTTTGAGAGCAATGGTAATGAAATAATTTACACAAAGTAAAACGCCTGTCGGGTTCGAACCTACGACCTATAACTTGTAAGTCGCGGCCGTGATCACTGGGCCACCAGTGCTACTACTACCTACTTGTGACATTAAAATATGCTAGATTGTAAACCCGCATCTTGCCACCAGGACAGTTTTTTGAATACCTACCATTTGTATGTCAACAACATTTGTTTGCATACGTAGTAGCAATTCGCTGGCGCCTACGATGGCTATCAAGTAACCTGATTCCATCATTTGACACCAGCAACCCGTGTGGGTTGATAACCAGCTGACAACCACATTCTAATTCTATATTCCCACGTAGGTACACACGAAATAAAACAACACCGTTATGTGCGAATCGGATAAACAAACCGAATAATTTCCATAAAGAATGTGGCGCTGTAGGTAAACACTTAAAACATAGTGGATTTAACAATACGGGTAGGTCAGCGACTTTGCTACCCGTAGGCACTTATTTCTGTATGACCGATCCTAATTAAACGGTCACTCAATTATTCTGGATTGCTTGATTCATTTCAGGCACAATGTGACTTTTTCAATTCATATGTACTATCTAAGCTTACCTTGATCACTATCATCGGTTAAGGAAAACATCGTGAGGAAACCTGGCCTTATAGTTAACAAGCTGACCCAACAGACGTTGTAATGATTCGAAAGACACGTGGCACCATCTAATATAATAATAACGTTATTGTTGTCTTCCTCGGGAACAGCTCTTTTTTTCGGGATGAAAGGTACCCTGTGTCCGTTTCTGTACACATGACAACGTATATGCAAAATTTCAGCATGATCGGTTCAGTGGTTTAAGCGTGAAAAGGTAACAAACAAACTTACTTACTTTCGCATTTATATTATTATTTAGGATTAGGATTTTAATCTAAAATATTTATATTAACATCTGAAAACGCCAACCCGTCTTAAGCAATCATGATTGATACTCATGCCAATGCAATAATAGGCTGGAATTTGATTGATTTAGTGAAGAACAATGAATGATATTGTTCTAGTTATAATTATTGGTGGTATTGGTATTATACTTTTTTTTTTCCTGATGGCAAATCATCAAATGACCCCTCCCGCTCTGGATGGAGCGGAAGGGAGTGTCAGACTCTTACTGACTAAAACCCACTCATGTTCCTTCCTTAGCCCTTTATGTTCCGGGCCAGCGGTAACCCTTTCGGACAATCCCGTTGACCCGGCATTGGTATTATACTTCTTCAGAATATATTACAGTTTCATGATTGATTGACAGACAACACACAACCCACAACTAAAGACAGAGAATGCAGTTTGGAAGATATTTTTCTTAAAGGGAAAAGGACTTTTCTAATTTCTATCTACTCCCCGAGTCTAAAGAGGGTTCGAAGTGTACGATCGTAGTCACAACCAAAAACATAAAAGCACTTACGCTTTATGGCAGAAGTGAACACAAAATCAAGTACATTTCGGCTCATATGGAGACGAAAGTGCATAGAGCTTTATAGTTTATGGTATAAGAGTTAATAACATTGAACATATTCATGGTGAAAGTTATCTGAACGAAAGCAGATTTATGAGTTGATGGCTATGTTTGATGGCAGATAGATCTGATGTGAGGTATTGGGATCTTGTGGGACATAGGTAGATGGGCTGCGTCGGAAGTAAGTTAGGTTTAAGTCAAAACAAGTTATGGTAAATTAATTTTGGTGACTTTTGGTTTAAGTTTATTCTTCTTATAAGGTTTATGCTTCTTCTGATATGCTTCTCATGAGATCATGATTGTACCTACTTACGAGTATCTATCTAGTACCAAAGGATCAAAATCTAGTACCAAAGGATCAAAAACAAAAGAAAAAGCGGATCAAACGGGAATGAGAAAGTTTATAGTGGATAAGGCAGAGATTAAAACAGAAGACGAACAAGCAGGGGATCGAGGAGGGGGAGGGGGAGCGGGGGTTCAGGGGATCAGACCGGAATAACTAAAAAAAATAGTTAAACCATCTGTTTTTTTTGAGCCTCGATTTTTCGCAGCAGGTAGTAGAAACGAAAATATTCTCTACATTTTTCAGTTCCCAAATAATTATCTGAAACTGTAAAACTAAACGTTACTCAAAAGTAATTTCTGCATTTTATCTGCTAAAAAAATATATCAACTCTGAGTATTATTAATTTTACTGCCCGGTATAATTTAAAGACTGAATAATATTTATTAATTCTAATCTCATAAGAAATAAACTCCACTTCAACATAACACAGCAAATACAAATACAGGCTTTAAGAAAATCTATAAGTTGCGCTACTAACATACTACGGCCATTTAAATCAGCAAATCATGTTGTATTTGAGAGTGTCATCATGTCAATTATAAGAAAAACTTCATAAAAATTATAAATCACGACATCAATATTCAACATGTCAAACATACTGACATTATGACACTTATTAGATTCAAAGAAATTACATTCTATTCCTGTTCTCGGATGCTTAGGTATCTTTGATGTGGCAATAAAATGTTTGTAGTGTGTCACGTATAAAATCAATAATATATTTTATTTCACATAAACCTACATAGACACTTATGAAACGTCAGAAGCTATGTTCACGGTACCAATTGGTCGTTTCCTACGGAGAAGAGCCAGCAAGAAACTCCACGGCTACTCTTTTAAAAATAATTGGCTTTTATTATGTTTATTTATTTATTATTGCCAAAATCCGCAGCACTTTGTAATGTTATCTCAAAATATATAAACTAGTCTATATGTTTTCAATTTACAGTGTTAATAGGTATAGGAAAGTGTATGAGGTAGGTACATTAAAAATGTAGGTACCAAAGTAGTTTCTTGCATAAAAGTGTAACTAACAATGAATATATTACCTTAAATTATTAAGGCACCCACAGGTTATAGAGCCATAAAAAAAATTGGTACCAACTTTTACCCAGGACTTTATTCGCATGAAACTTTCGCTTCTGTTTGACACCTTAAATATTGAAGAGAATCCGTTCTTATTTAATAATGCATTTGAATTAGGAACCTTGGAATAAAAAGTTTCTAGGTTATAATTACAGTTCCGGTACCTAGTTCTCTTTTTATAACACCTATTATTGATCGACCGATTCAATGCAGGAAAACTAAATGCAGTGGGTCGTAATACCGCGTTACCTTTTATAGATAAAAGTAATTTAACTACCAGCTGTGAGGAAAATCGTGCAATTTTTCATAGTCCTCTCATTTCTTCTATAAGTACTTCCTGTATTTGGTGGTGCAACGCAGACGGCTGGTTCGTTAGCGGCCAGCGCTGTTATAGTTACAACTAGCCGCGCCCCGCGGTTTCACCCGCATAAGGTTCGATCCCGTGGGAATATATCATCATCATGATAAAAAAATAAATCGGGATAAAAACTATCCTATGTCCTTTCCCGGGACTCAAACTATCTCTAAACCAAATTTCATCTAAATCGGTTCAGCGGTTTAAGCGTGAAGAGGTAACCACACTTTCGCATTTATAATATTAAAGTATGGATATATATATTTGACATAGATAGATATATGTCAAATATTTTCTGGTTTTCTTATTATTCGTGTGTGTGCGAAGGTTCATTCTGAGAAATAATGTAATTTTACTAGGTACGTAACAAATTGTAACAGCAAAGTTCAAGCCTTCATGCACAGTCGATAATAATACTAATCAGGTATGAGCCGGTATATCCTGCAAAAATCGCACCGTCAGAACTTAGGTGAAGTGAGCCTTCATTTCACAGGTATTGACACTATTGACAGCTCACTTTAAGATCACCTAAGTTTTCACGGTGAGAATGTTACACAATAGACAGGCGGGTGGGTGTGTCAAAAGTGAAAAATAAATTACAAAAAAACTGTAAACTTAAATCGTGTTAGCATTATTATCTAATCCAACTACAACAACTGTATAACATAGCTCAAAACGCCAACCAAAACAGTACTTACCTACCAGACAAAAAATAATAAAAAAATTCGTACAACACAAACTACATAATTCAACCCAAAGATAAAATAAATGTAGCGGCCGCGGCATGCGGTTTCTGTTGAAATCTGATGCATTTAGTTTGTCGAATTCCTTTGTTGGTGGTCACAGTAAAAGGAAGTTTTTTTTAATGTCATCGTGATTTTTCCACAATTCAAAGATAAATAACAAAATACTGTAGGTAAACAATAATCTTATTAGCATTATTGCATTATTATCTAATCCAACCATAACATAGGTACTTAGCTCAAAACGCCAACCAAAAAAAAATAAACAAAAAATAATAAAAAAAATCACACAACACAAACTATTTCTTTTTTTAATAAACACTCTACAAAACAATACGAAGACGATCTAACTGGTGACGTAAAATTACATTCGTAACAAAAGTAAGTTACACAACGCCGAAATTGGCGCTGATGCCGTTATAATGGCGCCAATGGACAGTGTGGCACGGCCTTAATACCTATCCAAAATGGAGTGAGTGCGATTCGTTTGGTGCGATGCCGACACGCGATCTTTTGAAGGAAATGGATATTTTGTGTTGAATGTGTTTGAGACTGGTGAGCGCGCTATGTGGGATTTAACCTAAAAGTATATAAAGTGAGAAAGATTGATGGTTTTTCTACCACGTGGAATTGGATTTAAAAAGGTAGGTAGAATGATTATCACATCTACACTATGGAGTTCCTAGCTCATTATTTTCCGCACGAAACTTCGTTTTAGAAGGAGCAT
Source organism: Oligia latruncula (assembly GCA_948474745.1). Lineage (NCBI taxonomy): Eukaryota > Metazoa > Arthropoda > Insecta > Lepidoptera > Noctuidae > Oligia > Oligia latruncula. The sequence goes on from OX419686.1 coordinate 17,325,203, forward strand.
CTAGAATCGGTTCTATTTTAATGTAAATTTTAACGTTGAAGTGTCTAGCCTGTTATGAGACTAATTGAAATAAATGAAATAACTTGGCTGGGTTAGCGATACTAGGGAAGTTAAAGAGAGAGAGAAAATGGTGATCCCACAATCATGTGCCCCCAAAGCTAGAAAAGTGTGGGAGTCAGATAATATTTTCCAAAGCAGAGTAGGCACTTATGTTACGCAATTAGCTCCCTAATTGCGTAACACACTATCAATTAAAATCTGAACAATTTTGAAGGGTATTGCTAATCCATTGCTTCATATATTCGAAAAATAAGTCTGCTCCACAACTTAAACAACGCAATGAATATTGTTGAACTGTCAAAATGAAACCCATTGCTACTGATAGTGTGTTACGCAATTACCCCGTTGGTCTTTAACTGGGGTAACGAAAAAGGTGATTAGGAGAGCATGACAGATCTAGAGGAGAGCAACATCATCTTCTATACAACATTATTTTTAGTAAATGCGAAACCCGAAACACGTGACACATTTTTATGTAAAGAATCTATGTAAAAAATTTCAAAACTGTACTTATCATGAAAAATCACAATGTTTTAAGCTTGTTATGTTACCTACTGTTTGTCCGTACAAAAACATGCTCACCCGCGCCGCTCGCACCGCGCCGTCTTGCGCTCATTGATAATAGTACCTAGGTACCTAACCGTTCGGCGCGGAGATTGGATAACCTACTTAGTGTTGCTCGGTGTCCAACTTTTAACCTTTTTTAAATATTCTTGGGACAAAATATAACATGGGGTAAAGATTATTGGAATCGATTCAGTTACTTATTCTGAACAAACTATATTTAGGTTTCGCTTATACTAAAAATAACGTTGTATACCTTCGGCCTAATGTATTGAGAAGTTTTCAGTGGAGTTTGATGATGTAACCCAATAAATACCTAACCTGCAAACGTACCTGAACCATAAAGTAACAAAATGCTTTCCTGCAACAATACCGATTCAAAGCTTTACAAGTAGATAAGACCATTATCTAGAAATACAACCACAACAATAAAACGACAACAGATTGAAGTGTTTCTATCAAACCTATACCTAGGTACACAGGAACCAATAAACAGCTCCTGTTTTCAGGAAATCGAACAACTTTTCCATTATTTATGTCCCAACAAATAATTCTACGTTATTTACAGCAAATCAACTAAAAACACTTAAATTATATCTCTTCCCGACGTGCTAAATCATTTACATAATATGATGTAAACGTATTGTACTTGCCTCTGAGTTTATCATACACTTAACTTTATACCAATATAAATAGAACTGAAACAAACGAATATAACCTGTAACTCGTTTTACGAAGGTTCTGTAGGGCTGCACTTGTGTGTTTGGCTGCAACTCAATGGATATGGTAATGCTTTCGCTAAAAGCTGTTAGTTTAGAAGTTGGGAATTGCTTCGCTTATATAATTACTCCAGTTCTTGTTAAGTGACAATTTCAGGGCACAACTCAATAGTTTAGTTTATATTTTATTATTAAAACATAATTATTTTGTATTAACAATTTAGGTACTGAAATGTCATATTTCTTGTTGTGTTTACTACGGCAATTTTTATTTACAGATTGAATTGAATTAAAATAGAATAGAAGAATAGAATAGAATACTCTTTATTATGTACACCATATAAATTACAGACATAATTATAGAAACTGTACAAAGGGTGACACAATGGGCGGTCTTATAGCTAAAAGCGATCTTTTAAAGACAACCTTTGGATGATTTTGAATGTATGCAGTAAAACAATATAAGTACCTCATTGCAACAAAAATAGTCAGAGAGATGGAGAAATCAGGGGGCCTAAAAAGGCCACTTTGGCAGAATCATAAAAAGTTAACATTATGTCTGATAACATTTACACACAATCTGAATCATTTTGAAGGATATTGCTAATCCATTGCACACTATTCAGTTCGTAAAATTTGTCTGCTCAACAACGTAAGTAACGCAATTAATGTTGTTTTACTGTCAAAAAAAAGAAAGCAAAATCAAAATAGACACTTCAATTTTATTTCTTTACCAAGATAAATCATATCTACTTATACAGCCTTTGTTATAAAACAAGTGAAACTTGGAAGTAGCTACAAAAATACATGTATAGTCTGCAATAGTTTTTGCAACAACAATAGCACGTTAGCACAACGCGGCGGGTGATTGGTCAAAAGGTTACGGATTAACTCGTTGATCTGGTTGCTAACTAGCTTGTTTTATGAGCTAGAAAGGTGGCTAAAAAATAAGTAAAAAACTGGCCAAGTGCGAGTCGGACATGCACACGAAGGGTGCCGTGTCAAAAGGCAAAAACGCATTAAAAAAACACGTTAGTTGTATGGGAGCCCCCCATAGATATTTATTTTATTCTGTTTTCAGTATTTGTTGTTATAGCGGCAACAGAAATACATCATCTGTGAAACTTTCAACTGTCTAGCTATCGCGGTTTTTTAGATACAGCCTGGTGACAGACAGACGGACGGACGGACAGACAGCGAAGTCTTAGTAATAGGGTCCCGTTTTTACCCTTTGGGTACGGAACCCTAAAAAGCAACAAAAATCATTGAATGTAATAACGATGATCTTGAGGAACAAAAATAGGGGAAGAAAATTACTTTTTAAAAAGCATCAAGGTTCCTATTGCTTTTCATCGTAATTTATTTATCCGTTACGACTAGATTGTAAAATAAACAAACAAACATATTAAATCCTTGGCCTTTACAATATACCTACATTAAGTATATGTAAGACAAACAAAAATAAATAGTGAGTAAAGACATAATTAATATTTGAATAGATAAATTGGCCAGTACGTAAATAAAGAATCATCAGCTTTACAATAAAACAAAAAAAAGTAATTTTAAAATAGGCACATGAATAAACCGTTATATTATTACTTTCTATTCAAAATATTATATTCGTAATTGTAGCAAAACTCAAAAGTATGTTGAATAACATTACAAACTTTATTTTCATGAACTACAATATCTTTATCTAAAATTACATAACGGTTTTATTCTAATTTTATTCACTGATCTTTCGCGCCAAAACTCATTCATAACATCTATCTGATACCCTATTACGTATCCGATAATAAGGCAACCGCAAACGCTATTTAAAGGACATTGTAAACAATACCTAATGTCACCTTGGTCTCAAACTGTCATGTCAAGGGTCTCACACTGGCGATTAGTAGTGTATTCTTTTCATAGTATTGTTTAATTAAAACGTTTAGATAAGCTGGTTTATAAGACAAATATGGAGGTTTTAGAGGGCATTTTAACGAATTTTTAGGTTAAATTATTCGTGGTTATAATTACATTGGTGGCTTACGTCCGACTTACATAGTTTTCGACATTGATCTGTCATGCCAATATCCGTTTGGTCGGAATTAGATGTAATCTCACCGAATTTATTTTTGGGCCTCAGATAATCCTGCGTCATTTTATCTAAAGTTTGATCGACTACCCGGATTTTCAATGTCAATAACATATCAATGACAGTGTCTATTGCGTACTAAAAACTATTTGTTTGACATATTTGACGTCATGTATTAAATGGTGTTTTTTCTTTTAATATGAAAAACTTTTTTGGATATCAAAGAGGTTGTGTTACATATTCGTTTCTTAGAAGTTTTGTTTGGTATGGCAAGACAATGGATGAGACAGTCTCTTTAGATGTCCAAATGAGTAAAACGAAACAATTGGGCCGAACTTCAAACAAACAAGCAAGTTTAGGACGTAAAGCTGTGGTGGGTCTGCGAGCGGAAATGCGTTATAAATAAATCTTTTATTGGTTGCAAGTTAAATACTGCAGTTATGGCAATTTGGTGGTTGTGTAAAATCATTACTGATATTACGCTGTAAGTTTAGTTTAAAAATAATTTTAGAGGTTTTTATGTGCTGCGATTCAATCAAGATTTTTAGTTGAATTTGTTTAAGAATGATGTAACAATTTCTGTGTGCTGGTGTAAAATGACAATGGACAAAAATGATTGAACTTTAACCTGTAAACTTTTATATTGGAGACGCAATATCTTTGTATCTCCATTATTTCGTTTTTTTCCTTCTTTCTTATAGAAAGGCTTACAATGTTATTTCTTAAACATCGTTTCACAATACAGCATACGTAATGGAATGCAATGGTTAGGTGAAAGTGGTTTTAAGATAACACAGTAAATCATTAAAAAAACATTAAATATCCCTAGGATTTCAAACATGGAATGATTGGAATAATGCGGATAATTCACTCGCGACTGCCCCAAAATGGTCCCTAACCATATGGCCAATTTTATCCTTTACCGTTGACAAAAGCTGTAACCCTTTTTCTCTCTTCCTCCACAGAGCATGCCGCCGCCCGTGTAAGGCATGAGCGGTCGCGGAGCGGGGGGGCAGCGCTGCCAGCTCATTCTGCAGCGTTGCCTCGCGATTCAACTCACCAAGCCCGGCAACGCGCCCGATGACTTCTGGATGTATGAGTCTGGATATCTGCTCTTTCAGGTATGTTTCATTAGTTATCTAGAAATTGCAAAAGCTCTGCAGTTGTATTGGTAATTGAGCTGAAACGTTAATTTTGTTGTGTTATTTTGACAGTTTTATTGTCAAACGTGCAATAAGTAGAACAAAAGTACAGCTGCATCTTGGAATTAATATGATACATCGCGCTTTTTTAAAGAGAGTGTCGCATAACACTAATATGAGTAACAGTCTACAAAGCCATAATTTAACGTGCCATAAAAAAAGTGTGTTATAAGAATCTTGGAACCGTTGTGAACCTTTCTAGTTTCTTCTTTCCATTCCATCCTTCGTATAACATTCTTACTTCATATTCCCCGCTGACAGTGGCACCACAGCCCCACAATACCCTAACACCAACAAAGCATGTTTACGTTTCGATCGGTTCCCAGCTGATGCGACGCGAGCCGCCATAACTCATGCACAGTCCGCCATCGATGGCTTACAAATGGCTACCATGGTTTACCGACCGGATTTAATCTGTTGTACGTGCCTATGGGGCTGTGGCGTTTGTTTCTGTCCAAAAGCATGGTTGGGGATTTAGGTTTTTTATGTAAATGGGCAAGTTAATGGGTCGTTTCATAGTTGGAATAGCGTTTTTTATTGAAAAATTAAGGAGTCATTGTAGTAGGTAATTATTTTAACGATACACGTGGGCTATAGAGTTGGACGGTTAACTTCTGCGCTTAAAAAACGTAAAAGCACGATAACGGTGAGGAATCTTTTACTGAAATTTACAGTCTCGTAAAACACATCGTCTGCAATTTTAAAGCTACCACCAATAAAATAACCATCAAAACCACACACAAGCTTACAAAAATACTATAAAATAATAACCACATAAACAAACATAAAATTCACAGAGGCAAGTTTAAGGACTAATAAACAACGGTTAATTGCATTACATAGTGGTCAGATCGCTTCCTTATGGTATGCCTATGGTGATCAAAGCATAGACTAAAATACCAGACCATATTAGGGTAGAGTAGCCAGACATTAATTCAGATCCAGTGAACTAAATAACTAATTCAACTACTCTACTTTGATGTCAAGTTACGGGCGGTGGCGGGGCCTTGAACAATGAGCAATTTATGGCGCCATTTTAAAATGGCCGCTAGCGGATGCCGGTCAATGGCCGCTGCTCGATTCGTCTTATTACTAATCCTTATTTGGATATTGGAGTCAAAGCTTTGTTTATGCGTGTGTATGGAATTGAATTAGTCGGGCAGACTTTGGAATCGTAGTAGGTAAGCGATAAAGATTTATATTTATTGGATTATTTATAGTATTGTTTATATTGCAAAAGAAAAGATTCCGACGTTTGCTCATTTCATATGTTAATATAAGTTGGTTATTAATAAATAAAAAATCCGATTAATATCGCTATTTGCCACCAAGTCGTATTCTTACATTATTTTTTTTGTTCATATTTGGAATTTGATAAATGGTCGCCAAGACACTGTTTTATTTTAATAACCATATTTTTTAAATGATAGGGTTATATCGCGCGACGTTCTCGCTACCGCCTGTGACTTAAAAACACATGTAATCGAATGCAAAGTTGTAATGCGATACTGACCGGTCAGCTGAGACAAAGTTCACACAGTCACACTTACCGTGCTAATTTATGCCATAAAACTATGTCAGTTAAGTCCAGTTTACATTGTATTACGGTAGTCAGACTGTGATATCAAGTGATAGGATTACTAGCCTACATTCAGTGATAGTTTACTGACCCTGCGTTTAAGTTTTATTTCTTAGTCATCTTTTTTTCTTGGTGAATAGGATAGATTAAACAAGTAATTTGCTACATAATCAGCCTATATTGTTCCCACTGCCAGGAATCAGGCCTCTCGGTGAGAGGGAGTGGGCCATATTGGGCCAACCAATACAATATTTTTTTTTGGGTATGTGTTTTATATTGGCCTTGATTCCTGAAATAAATGGATAAATAAATAAATAATCCACCACGTGGGCCCAGTGCGTCTTGCTAGATGTCACATGTTTTCGATATCATAACTCATTTCGATATATCCTTGTGTTTCTTTTATTAAAACCTGAAATAGGTAGCAAGCAACTTTGATACATCTCTAGCAGAGGATGCTCTCTTTGAAATTAGTGTTTAAACAGGAATCAGATTTAGGGGGAATTATGCCCGCCCAACTTTACCAACGACAAAGCTTTCGAAATCAACTAAAACGGCGACTTTCAAGCCGTCAACTTTGGAGCGAACTAAGAAAACCACAACTGTTTATAGAGACTCTAACAACCGCCCGCCAGTTTTAGCAAGAATTTGACATGAAGATCCACAAAGAAAGTATCTAACACGCGTAGGTCGCATATAAGCAGTTTCACGTACACCCACACCAACATAAATCTGATAAGCATCACACGGCAGTAGTTTTTAATTTGACCCATAAATTATGGGCAAACACACATGACCTCACGTCGGTAGCAGCTTCATAGAAAGTTCAACCTACAGCACGGGTCAGAGGCGGTCTCTTTGTGAGTCATACCAAGGAAGATAAGAAGTTTAGCTTTGTATTTAAGTAAATGGCTTTAGTAAGTACTTCACATTGTTTTGACATAAGTAATCATAATCAAGCACAAAGATGATTGGCAGAATTGATTGTATTTGAAATTAGAAATGGAGGATGAAGGGTTATTATGGGCAAATGTGGTGTAGGACGCCATAAGCTAGGTGAAGCAAAATTCGAGGTCGCTGAAAAATATAAATCTATTGATGAGAATGGTAGAAAACCAATGCATGCAAATGAAGAGGCATCAAGAGGCTACGAGCTGTTGTGTGAATGTGTGATCGCTGATGAGTTTAATCCATTCAATGCTAGATAGCTAGCTTTATCATTCTGAATGACCGACTCCTTTGACAATTCAAAAGTGCCTAGAAAAGTCCTTAAACTTAAATAATAATATTAAGAGGTTAGTTTGACACAGCACCCCAGAAACGCTTACCCGTCCCCCGGTTTCCCAAATTTTTAGTCGAAGAATGAGCGGTGCAACAAACCTCCAAGCAACACATGTGTCTGTCTTGTCAAAAGGATCGGCTGCGTTCTCCTTAGCGCTCATGTTAACCGGATCATCAATCCGTTGAAGTTTATCAAGCGTGGTGATAAGGCCATGTTTCTCACGATTGTCGCGTTCAATCAAGCGGTCAATGAGAAGGCCGATGTTCTGCAGTGCGCTAAGTGTCAAGTGTGATGGATGGAGAGGTAGAAAAAGACCAAAGAAAGATGAATGGATTGTGTGAGGGACGATATTTATATCAAAAAAAAGAAATGATACCGTGATGGCTGAGAAGGGAAGAAAAAACGTGTTGCGCTGACTACAAGTAACATGGGATAAGAACAGGAATATTTATGATGACTCTAGTCACATTAATATCCGCTTTTTTACCGACAAGTGCATCTGCTTCTTAATGTTTACGCTTGTTAGAGAGTAAGTAGATGCACATGCTTGTCTATGGGTACCAAATTATCAAAAAAATAAAGACCACCGTGTCTGAGCTATAGAATTGATTTAGATTTGAATAAATTTTTACATTTTACGTCCTTGGTCAGCACGAAAACGGCTATATCGTATCGACGCCTATTATACTTTCAGTAGATGGTAAAATATTATTTGGATTTCTTCCAGAACTCCAAAATCCAATTCGTTAGCCGACATGAACCTCAATATTGAGCCAACTCTTTCGTTACATAACAAAAAAAAAATCTAGAATTCATTCTTCAATATATGTCATATTACAAGTGATACTTCTGCAGTAATCTCTTGTTATTACAATGTTGTTTATTATGAGTTATTAGGTAGATTTTTCCATGTCTAAGAAGCTGTGCTGTCTAGTTACGTAAGGTATGGTCACGGAAAATGAAACACTATCACTTACATTTCAGCGTTCATACTTGGTTACTCTATGATACTATGATAGATATGCTGATGAGTTCTTAGCATAATTTAATAAGATTGCAGAAGCCTGTATATTAGAGTTGCTATATTTAGAAAGAAAGAAAATACGTTTACTTGCAGTAAACATGACGCAATAAAGAACAACACAAAAAATAAAATAAAAAAAGGTAGGGGGAAACATGCGTCACCTCCACGCAAAACGGCTATCGCTCAGCATTATGCTGCAACCCTATGTAAGACAGAGCCCCAGCGCTGGTTTTCAGTGACAGATTTGATTAATTTTCGTCTCCATAGCAAGAAATTGACATGTTTTGCAATGATAAAAAGATATCTATTTCTGTAAATTGGGTAGTAGTTTTTATTGTATGTATAGATAACTAACTATTTACACTAGATACTAAATTAAATGACTAACTAAATTACTATAAAAATGAAAAAAATTAAATGCCAATATTTGTAGGTTTATATAACATAACACCTTTACGCGCCAATAATATTAAAAAAATAAAAACTAGATGAGGTCAGTGTTTCCTGGATTACTTTGAGAAAAAACAACGGACAAAATCAGATCCCATCTTTTAAAGTACTGACATAATCTTGGCCAGATTCAAAATTCATTGCACTGCCTTTGTTCAAGTTGGGAACTGAAGAGTTTACGATCAAAAACAAGAATTACTTTTATCTTCCATCCTATCAACTAAATCCTGATCTAGACTTATCTGATTGCCAATCAAAACCGTATTACTTTACATCAAGAAAATGGCTAGAAAACTATCCTACAAAACCCTTAACAAATGAAACAATAGAAATAAATCTAGCACCCTTTGTTGTGGACAATCTCATCGCCGCCTAGGGTGGTAATTTCCGTAGCAGACGGTTGGGCTAGGAGCAAATAAAATGGTGAAGCCATTTCATATGATCCTATGGAGATTGATAGCAGATGGTGAGAAGTGAGAACCATATTTATACGTATATGATGGTCGGTTTTAGATAAACAGGTGGCGTATTGCCATTGTGTATATCAGTACAGACACCCATAGTCTGTACTCGATCACTTCATGCTCTTAAAAATAACAAATACTCTAAAGCAAACTACGTATGACTACAGACCAGTCTGTATAAGTATACAGTTTGCTTGCATATTTTTAAAGCAAACTACGTATGACTACAGACCAGTCTGTGTATACGGTTTGTTCGCATACGTCTAAAGCAAAATGTGACCGTGTTATTGTTTGTATTGTAGGGTATGTGGGGTCATAAGACTTTAATTATATGTTGCAGTGTACTACGTAACAATATTGAACATAACTATGTTGTACGTGTTTATATTCTCTGAGGGAAGCTTCGTGCGACCCCCTCCATAGAAAAGGATACAACATTATTCTTCTTCTAAAGATTTTCCGATCTCTATGCTATTTAAGTATCAACATAATTAAAAACTAGGTTTAAACGTTTTATTCTATAGATAAAACGTATAGCCTAGGTATTTATTATGAAAATAACATTCTTAAATATAATGGAAATGCCCACGATCAAACAATATTTAAAAAACATTAAAGTATTTATTTTTGAAAGGATAAATCAACATTATTAACTATTTAAAACGAAACCTTATTTAATGTTTTTTTTGCATTTGGCTGATTTTTATTAATATTTTCAGAGAGATTATGTCGTTTTTTCTTTCTCACATCTCTTCCACTTTGTACGCGCCCTTTTCCTTTAGAGATCCCTCTGCCCTTTCTCCTCGAAACAGATGTTGGTTGAACGCCTATTTTCCTAGATCTACACATCTTTATTCTCTGAATGGCAAAATTTTTGGCTTGGTCTACGGTTTCTATGGTACATAAAACTTTATTCAATTTTTTTAGGTCGTTTTATTAGGTCAAGGACACTGCCATAATGCGAAGAAAGCAAAGAATGTAAAGGATGTACCTATCTATCTTTGGTGCGAAAGAGACAGAATGTGTTTGCTCTGCACTCGCATGTAGTTTGCTCACACTGAAGCATGCCATTGTACATACCACTAACCACGGCAGCCAAATTGTCTGTACTCGTATGTGTTTTGCTCTCACGGATTAGAGCAAAGTGTATTTTATTTCAGTCTGTCTCTGTACTGATATGCAGTATGCTCTCTAGCTACAAGAGCATATTGCGTGCGATTACAGAGCAACCCCTGTCTGTGCTAGTATACATTATGGCAATACGCAAACAGGTGAGGTGGATAACTTTTTATTAATACTTAGGAAGATTACGGCCTTAATAAAAGTTATTAGCACGTAATTTTGCTAAAGTTAATGTTTCCGTCTCTATCTTACACTTGTAGTTTGACAGTGGTGCGTTAGTGACAGGAATAACAATAACGCTTAAGCTTTCGTTTCCATAAAATGGGGTAAATGGTCACACAATAATGGCAGTTCAAATACAGTGCATTTTTTGACACCTTAATGTCATAATTTCAGCCGAAAGACGTCCACTGCTGGTCATAGGCCTCCCCCAAGCACCTCCACTTCGCCCGGTCAACGGGTTCCTGCGGCCTTCACAAGGTCGTCGGTCCACCTTGTGGGAGGCCTTCCAACGCTACGTCTTCCGGTACGCGGTCGCCACTCCAGAACTTTTTGGCCCCATCGGCCATCTGTTCTGCGAGCAATGTGCCCTGCCCACTGCCACTTAAGTTTGGCAATTCTTCCTTAATGTCAAGTACTGGTGAAAATTACAGATTTTCATGACAGTCGTTATAATATGACGGAACCGCTTTCCTCGGTATCCAAAGTTTAATTAGTCCTGTGATTGTTGCACAACTATCAATCTAAAAGTGCAAGATAGAGACTGGAACATTTCAGACATTCATTCATACACACGTTTATAGATTTCGGCCTTAGAGTTCGCTATTTATTTATTCCATAGGTTTAGACGAAGATATTTTAAGCTAACTCAATGGTATCAATCTTTATTCTGGAAACCAATCTTGTATAGAATTCTTTATTTTAACGTTAACTTAATTTTCCTTAAGTTGCCACATGCCAGTGACCTTTAAAAAGTCCAAAACTTGGTCCACCTTTTGACATTCCACCTTGGCACTTTTCCTCTTTACGGATTCCAAGATCACACGTAACTTTACCAAACCCAAGAGAGCTTACCGCTTCCAAGGACCCCATTTACAATGATAATATCAATTTTCTGATTAATAATTAAATCATTGTACGTTAATCAGAACATTGTTAACGCTAATAAAGTGATATTTCGTAACTATTCGTGGGATATCCAGCCGGCCGCCATTGACATTGGTGAGACGAAGTGAAAATAGCAAATAATTACTTGTTAATCGATTTAATTTAATAGAACTGTGAAGGCAATTAGGAATTAATTGAGCTTGCTACTGCTAGTTGCTTAACAGAACGTCGGAGAGATTTTAGCGTATAAAGATTATGTTTTTGAAGAGATTTAATTTAATGTACGAAAGTAGATTTTGGCTTACAACACGGTGGATTATGATTATGACAAAAGACTGTAAACCTCATCACAGTGATTATTGAAAGTGATTTTGTGGGTAGGTATGAAGCTCATCCATCAAATAACTAGGCATTTGTCATCTATACCTACAAACTATTCTATACTGATATTATAAAGAGGAAAAATTTATTTGTTTGTGAGTTTGTATGTAGGACCCCCTACATACAAACAATCAAATCTCCGGAACTCCCAGTCGGATTTGAAAATTTTTTTTTGCATTTGATAGCCCAATTCTTGGGAAAGGTTATAGGCCATTTAACATCACGCTACGATCCTAAGGAGCTGAGCAAATGGAATAAAGTCAGAAAGAACGCTAAGCTCAAACGAAGTAGTAACGTTTCACGCGAACGAAGTCGCGGGCAGAAACTAGTTGTGTATAAAAAGCTACAGAGGCCAGGCATAGATAAAATCATGTCGTCGGTTACGAATAAACCATAACCTCTTTCACTTTTATTCAAGCAAAGATAGAATCCCATACAGCCTATCATTTAATCGATAACAACACTTCCATAAATCAGTGTATTTAATCGTTTGTATCTTTTATTAACCAGAGGAAGAATAAAAACTCGATTACAATCTCGATCAAAGGTTAAAGTAGAATTATTGTAAAAGAGTTAACGTCGATTTGTCATAGTTTCAGTTAAATTAACCGTGGTTAATGTTGTATTGTGTGAACGTGTGTCTCAGAGTAACTGGCACTTTCCAATGTTTTATGCGTGAGAATAGATGCGTGTTTCTGAAAAGGTTGACAACTCTATTAGTATGGTTTGACAGCGATATTCATGCGATAAGTAATGTGTCAGATGTAGATTTCTGATATTGGTACCGGTTTTTGTAAAAGTTCGGTTTTATTATGTGAGGCTTGTTGGGGGTAGAACAGCTCGCAGGGTTTTTATCACAGATGAAAAATACCTAAATTCATGAATACCTAGTTACCGTTTTACTGACTGCTGGCAAAGGACCTAGGTACGTGGGCAAGTAGGTAACTCTACCTAATCGTTGTCATTATTAAATTACCGAACCCTTTTTATCATAGATATTAGCGACGAAGGTTGGGCATAATATTGGTGAAAAACCACCAAAGAGGTTTTCACGAAGGAAAAGCCGCTTGTACAGCTGGTATGTGTAACATCGTGGTTATAGTGTGAACTATGAGAAACCCACGCTGACACTTCTAGATCAGAATCCCAACTAACACGTATCAGTAATCCAATATATTTTAAAATAATTTAAATGGCCATTCCATCGACAATTTAAAGAGGTGTCCGCTTTTACCGTACGCCGTAAACGGCAGGTATGTAGGTAAAGATAGCTTCCATACGGCCTTAGCAAATACTTTATGGTCGGTCACACTATTATAATCGATTTAAACTATCGAGTCGGCAGTACCGTAGATTTTACTTTCATTACATATTTTACTTTCGATATTGATACTAATAAAATCTTTAAGAGCCTGTATTTACAATTATGCAATTCCAATAAATAGCGTTATAGATTTAATCGGGTCCATTAAAATCGATTATTTTTCGCCTTAAGCACTAGTACCGGGGTTGTAAAGGGCATTTGATTACTCGTTATAAAATGTTATCGATTATTATATTTATTACTTACACCCATCTTCCGGCGATGTTCGCTGGTTATTACAAACTTTCTTTGCTATTAGTAAACGCTTCTGCTCTTCGAATTTGTATCTTAATTCTTTGTAATAAGGAGTATGGAAATATAATTTCTCGATTTTCGTGTATTTGAGCGTACCCCGCGAAAACCTTCCATCGCAATCAATTCGTTTTCAATTACGTATTTAAGTTTTAATATCATTTTGTGTATTGTACAATAGAAATAACTGGATATTACATAAACAGCCCTTTCTAATAAAATAACTCGTTTGGTATTCTTTGGAAATATCTGGGAACCGTAGCAACTGTCATTGAAGAAGATTTAATGTGTAATTTCCAATTAAAATGGCGGCAGCTACGCGTGTGTTGGTATCTATTGCAAGCGCGCTTTCCTTCCTTTTCGAGTAAATTAAAGAAAATACGACTTTTCACTTCTGTTCGACTGTTGATTGGTCGAAACTTGTTTTATTATTGCTTCGAAAGGAAGCTGTGTATGTGATTTTGTTATTTATTTACTTGTGGCAAAAAAGCGTTTGCTCTCCTATCCAGGCTATATTTATTTCGGTAGCATAATCAGGCTATACCTAACTAAATATTATTAGTTATTCTGTGCCTATAATGTTCTCACTGCTGCACGGACACAGGCCTCCTCTGTGTGAGAAGGGTTGGGCCATAATCAACCACGCCCAGTGCGGATTGGTAGATGTTACACGTCTTCGAATTTTTGGTTTTAGGATATGCCGGTTTCCGCACGATGTTTTCCTTCGCCGTTTTGAGGGGTTGGTATCAGAGCAGTGGTGGTGATATAATATACATTTATACACAACTAGCAGCGCGCCCCAGCTTCGCACGGGCAATTTTTTCTTTCGAATTTCCTAAATTTTCTTTCATACAAACCTTGTCCTGGCAATACCGAACACAACAAAAAAAGAAATTAAAATTCGGAAGTTATGCGCATACAGAAATTTCGTCGAGTTTATTCTAGCTAGCAAAACTTCATAAGTTTCTGAATCGAGACATTAAACCGTCAACGGATAACTTACAATCTTGCAACTAGTCTCACACATTGTTACCAAACGTGGTTGTCATTACAACACCAACCACAGAAGCGGAACCATTTACATCCTATCCCGATTTGGTTGCGTAGGTCTGTACCTCTATGACTTGAACCATGTGAGCACCATAAATGCTCTTCGAGTCGACACTGCGCAGTAGCAAAACAATGTGTTATGTTTCCCATCAGGCATGGTCGATACAAATCTGTAAGCGATAACGTATTGCGTGAGATTAACAGTGTGTACTCGGCCTTAATGCCCTACTTCTCGCCCCTATACCTATTTTTGTAAAATGTACTGAAGGATAAATTGGGTTAATGAGAAAATATTATTGAAAGGGAAATTATATTGTTGATTGAAAAATGCTAGAGGGAAATGCGTGTTTGCATTTATCTATATATCTACATAGCAACAAACATATACTTTGGTTTATTACTTACTAGCTGCGTCCCGCGGTTTCACTCACCCACATAAGTATCGATCCCGTGGGAATATCGGGATAAAAAGTAGCCTATATGTTAATCCAGGGTGTCAGCTACCGCCATACAAAATTTTATCAAAATTGGTAGAGCCGGTTGAGCTTGAAGAAGTAACAAACTTAGCTTAGCGTTGTTTCTGACCTTTTTTTTCCTTTTGCTCGGCTCCTAAGTGTCGTAGCGTGAAGTTAAATAATCAATAACCTTCCACATGAATTGGGCTATTAAGTGCAAAAGGAATTTTTCAAATCCAACTGGTAGTTCCAGAGATTACCCCCTAGATACAAACCTCTTTATAGGTAATATTAGTATAGATTAAGTAGTAGAACGATGTTCAGAAAAATGTCTAGATATCTCTTTGACCTTTCCTCAGCATCTAGTAACATTTCTCAACAAAAAGATGTAACTTCTAACTATTAAAACATTAATAACAGTCGGTTTGTTGTACCGTAAAATTAAAATGCGTGCCGACAGCCGGAAGACAAGTCGTTAATAATTTATGGGATAGGGTTACCTCGCGTCTGGTTCCATTGATTTTCCATTGAATTTGGTATAAGATTTAAGAAGCTGGCAACGTGAAACACAAGTTTATGCAGGCATTTTCAAGCTCACAAGATATATTTAAATTAAATCTATTGACACACTCTTGATCCCATTTGAAATCATTGAAATCTGGCACATCCAACAATGAAGGAAACTCGATATTTTCATCGTCTGCCTAGCCTTTTCCCAACTATGTTGGGGTCGGCTTCCAGTCTAACCGGATGCAGCTGAATACCAGTATTTTACATGGAGCGACTGCCTTTTGACCTCCTTGAAGGAAACCTGAAATATGGTACCTAAAACTTATTCTGTATTTCAAACTTGAACGCGATGTTCTGGCACATACATTTCATACGTTGCAACCTATCCTGTCTTTCTTCGCGGCAGCCCTACGGTAATGTCTTCTTATCGATCTCCCAAAGACAATTACAAACGTTTACTATCGTAATGAACAAAGTTAAATAACAAATGCATAACTGAACCGTAGTTATGGTCAATTACGACGGATTGAATAGAAAGCACCCGCCGGTCACGAAATGAGCGTATTAACTAACTAATAGTAATCGTGTAGTCATAGGCCAGTTATCGAGTGTAGGCTTTGATTTTGTTTATGGCTTTTTATGATGCTAAAGTAGTTAGTAGTTGGGTGGTTCGTAGTCACGATAAGATTGTCCTATCAATTTTTTCTCACGTTCTACACAGCAACGTTGTTACGCAATTAGTGTTGCCTTTAGTCCGCCTCAAACTTATCAGAGTTAGCATACCTAATCAATCAGCCTATAACGTTCCCACTGCTGGGACGCAGGCTTCCTCACGGTAAGAGTAAGCCGAGTTAGTCTAAGTATTTAAAAACTCCATGCATATTTTTTAGTTACACTGGCGCCGATTCTGTTGTTCACAAACTAAGCTAAATTTAAGTTCAGGCATCTTTTTCTTTCTATTTCATTAAGAAAAGGACAGAAGATAAATATTAGTTTAGTCCTGTCAAATTAGTCGGCGCCTGACGTATTTTTAGTAGCCAACTTTTTAATCTCGTCTAAATTGTCTATGGAGTATCTTAATTTGACAGGACTAAACTAATATTTATCTTCTGTCCTTTTCATAATGAAATAGAGAGAAAAAGATGCATGAACTTAAATTTAGTTTAGTTTGTGAACAACAGAATCGGCGCCATTGTAGACTTAATTACATTTCACATTGTTTTGGTATGATATAGAGACCAGTGAAACCACAGGCTGCCATTAGCACACTGTTTAATTGATATACGAGGACACCGGGTGGGGACGCAACCCGCACACACCTAAACACATATACCTAGATAACAAACATCGATCTAAATTCGAATCGATCCATAATTATGTAGATATTTGAGTATCTGGCTCTTTTGAAACTCAGGCCTTGGCTGGAAGTAAAATCTTAGAGAGTACAGCTGGAATTTACATTCGTCATCACAATGTTATTAAACCCTTAAATTAATTTAAGTAGTAATTAACAACTGGCAACTTAAGGGGAATATAAGTTATCGTTGTTTTAATTAAAAAGCAAATTATTTTTTTCTTAATGAGCTTAAATCGCGAGATGAGTCTCACGATTAGGATTAATAATTTCTTCTAACACATCATTCGTATTCATGATATTAGTATTAACATCTTATTAATGTGATGAAGTGAATGGCATTATTGTTTTGCAATAACTATAGATGAGCTGTTAAAATTATTATTGGCTACTTTTACATCTTTACGAGGATGCGCTAAAGTAGCCCGCGAATTTCAAATTTACTTACGTTTTTTTGCGATCTGGGGGCCTAAAAAGGTCACTTTGGCAGAATCATAAAAGGATAATATTATGAATCATAATGGACAGTTAACTGTTAAGTTAATCGTATCAAATCCCATTGTTGAAGGATTTATCAGTTTTTTTTGTCTGTGCTAAAATACCAATCAATCCAATCCAAATCTAATCCCAATCTCTTTGATTATACCTACTTAGTGCTGCGAAAAAAAGAAAAACACGGACTGTCTTCGCCATATTATGATTCTTAATGTTATTCTTTTGTGATTCTGCCAAAGTGGCCTTTTCAGGCCCCCAGGTCAGTGTCAAGTTGTATGTTGATTAAAATATGATTCGTGGCCGTAACAAATATTTGTTTATAGAATCATATTAAAATCTTAAAAATTATCAATACAACTCTCTAAGTTCATAATTACCCTATTGAATGATTATTTCATGAAATCAAGACATTTGAGGCCAATTCTAACTGAAGGATTTGTATTTCTGATTCCAATGTTTATAATTCTGTAAAGCCATATTTGTTGCGGTCCGCCGAATCATATTTTAATTAACATACAACCTGATACTGGCGCCGATTCTGTTGTTCACAAACTAAACTAAATTTAAGTTCATGCATCTTTTTCTTTCTATTTCATTATGAAAAGGACAGAAGATAAATATTAGTTTAGTCCTGTCAAATTAAGATACTCCATAGACAATTTAGACGAGATTAAAAAAATGGCTATTAAAAATACGTCAATTTACGTCAGGCGCTGACTAATTTGACAGGACTAAACTAATATTTATCTTCTGTCCTTTTCTTAATGAAATAGAAAGAAAAAGATGCCTGAACATAAATTTAGTTTAGTTTGTGATCAACAGAATCGGCGCCACTGACTAGCAAATTGCAAATAACGTAAGAAAATTTGAATTTCGCGTGATACCTTAGCGTATCGTATATTAAGACGCTAACTTTGCTATCAATTTCACGACAACTGTCACCCAAACCAATACATTTCACCAACTTATTTCCTCTTACTATCAATTTCCCAAGCTACCTCTAAATTACATAACTCCATAGTACGATTGGTATCGGCTTCATCTGACATTTGACTCACTTGCCCAAACGTCAACCGAGACGAATCTCAATTACAGCCGTTATGTAGTTATGTTATGTTATAGGTACCTAGTTATTCTGTAAATGTACGGACGTATGCAGTTAAAGAATTACGTCGTAGCGTAATACAAGGTGAATAATCAATTAATTTTGAGAGGATTAATGTCACTTGCTACTTAGCCCGTTTGAATAACGATTTTCAATATGGCGCCTGAAGGCAAATGTCAAAATGAGCTGTCAAATCGGTGTCACCTTCTCAAAAGATATCAATCGGGGTATGTGTAGAAGTTCTCAAATTGTTTAGATATTGTAAGGATAGGTCTAAATCTATAAATGGAAGTACCTAAAAGTTTTACTATGTGAAGTTTGATCTAAGTGAGACTATGTAGATCCATCTTGGATTTGTTTCAAGAATTATAAATTTCTAAAATTCAGCTTTATTTTATCTTGCCAGAAGTTGGAAGAGCTGTTATTTATTTATCACTATTGTGTCTGTTCCTGACTGTATCTCAAAATTAACTTAACCCAATTTATAAATCTTCATGGAATATTAACTATATCAGTATCGATTCTCCACTAGAAACACAAGAAACCCCCTGTCTTCTACAGAGTTTAGTTTTACGGGGTCGGGACACTCCGTAAAACTAAAAAACTGGCCAAGTTTGAGTCGGACTCGCACACGAAGGGTTCCGTACCAATAGGCAAAAACGCCGAAAAAAACACGTTTGTGGGAGCCCCCTTTAAATATTTATTTTATTTTAATATTTATTATTAAAGTAAAAATACAACTGAGTATTTTGTGAATATTTCAAGTGCCTACCTGTTGCCATTATTGATATCGAGCAAAAAAGGGCAAAAAAATCGCGTTTGTTGTATGGGAGCCCCCCTTAAATATTTATTTTATTTTGTTTTTAGTATTTGTTGTTATAGCGGCAACAGAAATACATAATTTGTGAAAATTTCAACTGTCTAGCTACCGCGGTTCTTGAGATACAACTTGGTGACAGACAAACGGACGGACAGACAGCGAAGTCTTAGTAATAGGGTCCCGTTTTTACCCTTTGTGTACGGAACCCTAAAAACCAGTAACATTTCATAAAAACTCCTCATTAATACATATCGCCATCCATTCATTGTCCACCGCTCATTGGCACGAGCGTCTAATAAAAAAACAAGTAATTAAAAAAAACTAAAAAACCCGACTGCGGTAAAAAAAAATTAAGTTATTTAATTTAAAATGGCCTTGTGTTTAGCTTTTCAGTTTTTTTTTGTTTTTTTAATTACTTGTTTTTTATTTCCAGCTTTTTAGTTTTTTTTTGTAGCCGCGCTCGCGCTACCAAGACAAATCTAAAGACGTAGGTATAATTTATACAAATCCGTTCATCCGTTTAGAAGTTACGAGGGAACAAAGAAACGGACATATATACATACAGGTCAAACACATAACCCTCCTTTTGGGCTTCGCCGCAGTCGGGTAAAAAAGCCAAGAACTGAAGATATTAATCATCATCGTTTAGGGGGCGATCACTTTCTCGTGAAGGTGTTATGCAAGACTGTTTGTTTGTAAGTAATTATAGCGAGGTTTTCAATTTTGTGGTCATAGGTTAGTTACTTGGTTATTTTTGTATTGTTATTGTCGGCAATTTGATTAATGTTGTAGTTTATTTTGTATGTGTTTGGATTTTTAGCGGAATTCAATGCGGAACCTTTTACTAATGTAAACCAAAGGTACTTACTTGATTTTGTTATACAGGGGGGGGAGGTTGTTAGGGGGGGGGGGTTAGGAAGGGGGGGGGGGGTTCCGGTAATTAATGGATAACCTCTTAAGGGGTCATTGTACTTATTATTATGAACAACTTTTACTACGGGACCACACATTAAAATCGCGAAAAAAAAAAAAAACATGTTTGGTCCCACAGCTCATAGTACCTAATAGTTGTTCATAATGATAAGTACAATGACCGTTGAAGGGGTTATCCATTAATTACCTGACACCCTGTAGTACCTATAATTAAAAACTAAGCAGTGGTGTCTTAGTGGTAATGGTACTTACGTGGTCTCAGCTTCGATCAAATACTTTGTCTAATTTATTTCAACATCACTTCAAAATGGTGAAGGAAAACATCGTGAGAAAACCGGCATAACCTAGGACCAAAAATTCGAAGACATGTGATATCCCCAACCCGTACTGGGCCTGCGTGGTGGATTATGGCCCACTCCCTCTCAGAGAAAGGAGGCCTATGTCCAAGCAGTGGGAACGTTATAGGCTGATCATGCTAATTAACCTTTTGACCACCACAGTCATGTATAGATGACAAACCAAAATGTGCCCAGCACGCCTCGGTTCGACTACATGACAGACTTTGACACCGAGGGTAAGTTTTTGATTTTTTGACCTGTGGCGGTCAAAAGGTTAAAAACTAAACCTAACATAATGCCTCGGACACGAAAATAACGCCACGCTTGAGGCGTCAATTCGCTACAAGCGTAATTTCTATGCGTCAAAAGCAAGGCCACGAACTTCAAGAATCCGCATGTAGCGTGTACGTCGGTGGGAGGATGAATCAGTTCAGTACAGAAAAGGGTTACATACTCTGTGAATACAGAGTGAGCACGCGTCGACATTACAAGTGAAAATGTCGCTGTCAAATTTTCTCATACAAGTGTTTTCGATGCTCATAAAAAACGCGCGTCGGATCATCCAACGCTCGTGCAAATTCGCTCGTAGCAAATTCCGCTGCTGCTTGCAGCGCTACTTCGTGGCCTTGTAGATAATAGTCATACATTTGTTTTTGACGCTCGACGCTGACGCTTGCAGCGCAAAGCGAATTCGCTTGGAGCGTCGCATTTCGTGGCCCTCGGGTAAGCATGTGAGTAAGTAGGTATATTTTATTTTATTGTATTGCAGCAATCTGCAACGCATGCAACCACTTTAACTAAACCGTTGGACAATGCAAGACATTGTTATTGTGTGAACTAGGCATAACATATTACATTCAGTTATTTAAGTTACGCTAACTACGAAACGGACTGTCCACGGTAATTAAAGTTAATCTTGGTTTAAGTTAATGTTTGCAATGCTCTAAGTGTGGTTTAATTGACTGTAATAAGCTGAACTATTATTCAATTATCATCATTGCAGTAATAAGTTACGAATGTGACAAAGACGACTTATTAAATGTTACTATCTGTAAACTTGACGAATTGCCAAACTGAAGTGGCAGTGGGCAGGGCACATTGCTCGCAGAACAGATGGCCGATGGGGCAAGGAAAGTTTCTGGAGTGGCGTACCGGAAGGCGTAGCGTTGGAAGGCCTCCCACAAGGTGGACCGATGACCTTCTGAAGGCCGCAGGGATCCGCAGGATGCGGGAAGCACAGAACCGGTCGAAGTGGAGGTTCTTGGGGAAGGCCCACCAGTGGACGTTTTTCGGCTGAAATGATGATGATGATGATTTGTAAACTATCTCATATCCAGCTTACTGTAGGCTCTAGTAATAATATTGTAGCGGTATCTACAACGCCACATGCGAACAACGTCACGCAAAATCCTGCTCGCGCAATTTGTAAAGCTGAAACCAAAGTGACCTTTGCACTTTTCACTTAAAAACAATAATATTTCAATGATGTCCAACCACCTGAGGCGACTTGTCAGACGAGAGTCAGGAAGTTTATTCAAGATATTTTTAGAGATCTATTTTAGGTTTTTTGCTTTTGAATTTGGAGAGAAGAAAGGAATTTTGTTTTGCATTCGGAAAAAGGAATGAGGAACAATGTTCAAATAAAGAATTAGAATGACTCGTTTTTTTAGGACCAGCAACAATTCAAAAACCTGTAAAAGTTGCAAGTACCTACACATTGTTACGCCAAATCTACTCAAAACTTTAATTGAATTCCCACAAAATATGAATGACATTTCACTGACAGCCATTTTGTATGTGAGAGGGATAGAGTAAAAAAAACTACAATACTTATTACCTTCCTTGCCTAAAAAGGATTATGAAATGACCGATAAAAAATGTACGTTTGATGAAACTTTTCTTTATTTAAGTCGGTAAATACAATTCGCTATTCAAAACATTTTGTATTTCTGATTTTCAATTGAATATCTAATGGTGGAAGGATTGGTCGGTTTTTTGTGGAGAACGAATGAAAGAATGAATGATTGATGGCGTGTTGATGTATGAACCATGGAACCCGCCCCTGTCAGTGGTCAGATGCAAAAAGTTGCACGTCATGTCCATCTCAGATCGTTTAAGAAGCAATAATAGTTTTCTATTATTGATTTGGATAGGATTTGTGAATGGAATGTTGTATGAGCCTTCCTTACATACTGTAAAAATAGCAATATTTCGTTTAGCAATCCTTAATGTTGTTACAAATGTATCCAACAATGTACACTTGTACAGTCAGCAAAAGAGATAGGTATGCAGGATCGTCGGATATAGCTGAAGTTTAGTAAGAAACCGATGGATGTTGTCGACTGAAATTTAATTTGATAAACGAGCTGTTTGTTTTCTATTACCTACTTAATTAAATTAAATTTTATTCGTGAACATACATCGGTTTCTTACTAAACTTCTACTATATCCGACGATCCTGCATACTAATGTCTTTTGTTGACTGTACCTATTACTATTTACTATACATTCTCGTAAGTATTGTACCTACGTACTTATATTAAAGGCCTATGACTGACTATCACAGACGCGGTTATAAATTCATGTAGATAGTGGACTTCATCATCATCATCACCACAATCAGCCTATAATGTTCCCACTGCTGGGACACAGGCCTCCTCCCTGTGAGAGGTAGTGGGCCGTCCATCACGCGGGCCCAGTGCGGGTTGGCAGATGTCACATGTCATCGAATGTTTGGTTCTAGGACATGCCGGTTTCCTCACGATGTTTTCCTTCACCGTTTTGAGGGCAGTGGTAATAGTGGACTATCTGTTTGGTACCTTTTTATCCAGTCACCATTCCTTTTTTCATTGTCTGACCTACTGTAGAATATTCAGTCTTCAAGTTGCACTACAATATATTTGCATCTTTCCCTTCCGTCCGAATCACACCCTAACCCTATAGAAAGCAAACTTGATTAATTTTAGAGCAATTAAATGCATTGGGTAGGTATGCATTTAATAGCCCTGAAATTCCTCAAGTCCCCATTAAGTATAGCCACTCTTGGTTACACCATAAAACCAATATAACCTGCAAATTGCACTAACAGTAAGTTACAACAAGTTACGTACTAAGTTAACTTTAATGGAGTGAGCGGTTTGCAAGTTTGGCCTAAGTTTTGTCTAAGTTTCGGCCTGCTCTGGTAATTTAAGTTTGGCTGTGAAGATTATTGAGTTGGGGAATTGATTTCATGGATGTCATCAATATTATTATACTAACCGGAAGAGTAGCTTGCTTTTGGAGTTGAGTATCATAGCGACCGAAAGAGGAGTCAAAACTAGAATTCAAAAGTAATTATTAGGTTTGTTTTGCCTGATTTATTTCTGTTTCCAATTCCAATACATTGGTTACTTATGATTTAATGTATCATTTTGTAAAAGGGCGGAGATCTGGTTTTCTGAAATACAGGCATAAGGCTTGGTTTAGGCACCAGGCTCCCACAATATTAAAATGTTGTTTGTCATTAAAAAAAAAATATATATATATATATATTACTGTTGTTGATTGCCATCAAGCCATTGCCAGCCTATTACCGTAGGCTCGTCCCAAGGTACTTAAAAATACCTAGGTGTACTTCTGCTTACCCCTTCGAAGAATAACAGGCAGGATGTTATGTTATGTGTGTATTATTTATTGTTACCGGCAAATAATCAACGAGATACAATGCAACTCATTGGCTACCTTTCAGTTTCACCACTTCAGCACTAACACTAACCCCCTTACTAATAAACGTATTATATCAGATGAATAGTTACACACCGATTTCTTTCTTTCAGTCGTCAGTAATTTGACTTTCGAAAGAAGAAGACAAAGCGTTGTGTAACTATATAGAGGATATACAACGTTATTAGTATGGGGGTAAAACGCTAACTTAGCTGGTAGCGAAGCCATTGCTTACCTTCATTATAAGCCTTAGCTACATTCATAATAAGTGCATCAGTTAAAAATACTCAACAATGGCTTGTCTTATCACCCGATCTCTGCTGCAACTCCACTTCCACAATTAATTCCTTTATTTATTTATTATTCCCTGTGAAACAGTATTTGATTGTGCATTATCAAAGTGCATTAAGCAAACGATATGTTTCCCACCTCTACAACTTCCTTATTGATCATTCTCATGTAAATCTTGACAGTTGTGCGCAAAAAATATCGTTAAGTTTCCGTGAGTACTGTTTTTGTATGAGGAACTGGCGGTACTCATTAGAATTGACGATTTGACGTGTTGTTATTATATTCTCGACCGGAAAAAGTAATTTTATGTAACATAACATAACATGACGTCTGTATTTCTCGGAGGATTAGACAGTAGTATTTATATTATATAAATAAAATTTAATTTTACTTATTAATAGAAAACAAACAGCTCATTTATCAAATTAAATTTCAAACCAGTAAACTTCAACTATATCCGACGATCCTGCATACTTATCTCTTTTGTTGACTGTATCTACGTTGTGTAGTACTAACATTTGTAAGAACATTTTTCCAGAACTCAGACCCGTAGACGTCAGTCTGGTTTCAAGAACGATTCTCTTGAATGCATTTATAACGAAAGCTCTACCAATCTACGTCGGGCACTGCCAAGATCCATTGCAAATGTTCCAACGTTTTCAGGAGAACGTTGAACCATTCCGACATGATCCTACAATGTCGACAAGTTTCTTTTTATTTAACACTTTCATTGGTAAACACATAGGTGTATTCAGCTGTAAAGGGTGGGAGGGCAGAAATGTCAGCATCGAGGAAGGGGCCCGTTAAGGCCGAAGCCTGCCGGCTCAGCGGGATTGTCCGAAAGGGTTACCGCTGGCCCGGTACATAAAGGGCTAAGGAAGGAACACGGGTGGGTTTTAGTCAGTAAGGCTCAACTCACACCAAAAGAGCGTCGAAGCGCGGCGAAGCGGAACGCAGTTTCAGTGTCACATGAATTTTAACTTTATTTTCATTACTATAATACTTATTATCGCATGAGAAACTCGGACGAGTCGCGCGGATGCCAGCGGCGCCGCTGGAATTCCGGCGAATTGCCTTCTCTACCGAGCGGTTGCGATAATAAGTATTATAGTAATGAAAATAAAGTTGAAATTCATATGACACTGAAACTGCGCTCCGCTTCGACGCTCTTTTGGTGTGATTTGAGCCTAAGAGTCTGACACTCCCTACCGCTCCACCCAGAGCGGGAGGGGTAATTTGATGATTTAGCAACAGCAAAAAAAAAAAAAAAGGGTGGGACATCGACACTCAATCTGAAAACTTCGTAGATTATTAAAAAAAAAAATGCTGTTCAAATTTTTCGAACATACCTATGAAGCAATGGTTTAGTAATATCCTTCAAAATGATTCAGATGGTGTTTAAAAGTGTGTTACGCAATTATGGTGCTGTTCAGTTTATATCTAACGTAACATAGACGATTACCTACTTAATGAAGTTATAAACTTAAACTTTAACACCTTCTTACTGAACGAATAATAAAATCATATCATTCCTATCTAAATGTTCGATCTGCACATAACCAATAACACTGGTTGTATCTAGAATTAATTTGATTACAACATAAGCAATTTAAATCATTAGCAGTTGACTACTCATTTATAGGAGTTATTATGAGTGGATGTGTAATATGTGTAATTGTGTATGTAACCTCATTAAACTGTGCAGTAAATAAGAAAATATATGAATGGTATTCTTGTAATTAGACTTTCATTTTAATCATTGTATTCTAGACTGTTAAGTCACAGTACATGTCCATAAATATTGAATACGTAGGTATATGTTTCGTAATTTTGAGGTTTCTTAATTTGAGCTTATTACGCTTTATTGTCCCATTGTCAATTTTATTCTTTCACACCTCTCCGTTCATGTAGTCTTCGCCCATTTTATTCGAAAAAAAAAATCTATCCTTAAATAATCAGACTGTATTGCTTTTCTGTAAAAATCACACCGTAAAAACTTAGATGCTGTTCTCTTGGTGTGAGTTCTCATTCCACGTGATGTGGATTACGGTAGTAATTTATAAGTCAATGGGATTGACAGTTCACTTGTCAGTTGGTGAGATTTTTACAGAATAGATACAGCAGGTCTTTGGAAAAGTTGAAACGAAACATGATACTCTCGCTCTTACGGTTAAGTGTCGTCAATTTTAGCTTTAAATCTGCACCTGAATTAATTCCACTTTTTCATCTACTCCTACTTCAAATAAATAAACATTCAGACTGCCATACAATACCCACATTCTAATTTGCTACCAACACAACTTACTATCGGTTAATCCGTAAAGAACGATGACCAGCTCCTATGGCTCAAGATATAAGTAAAACTAGTTTAATTTCAATGCATAATAAGGTATGTTGAAAAGGGTTAGTATGCTAATTAGAAAATACTGGCACCTCACGATTTATGCAATTTTGTAGATGGCGTGTGCTGATCTTGCATTAAAGTGTCTACAGATTACCATCCGGCGCACCTTGCTGCTGGCTGGTTTAATATTTATTTTTAACTGACTTCAAAAAAAGAAGGTGGTTATCAATTCGGTTGAATATTTTTATTTATATCATGAAATGCGCCATTCTTGTAGTTCCTAATAATACGAGAGAAGAACTTTTGGTTTTGTTATACAGGGTTATTGGTAAAACATTAACAACCTCTTAATTCATTGTACTCATCATTATGAACAACTTTTATTACGGGACCAAACCTGAAATCGCGAAAAAAAAAATCAGCTGTTCCCTACATTTATGTTCGTAGGTTATTATAACTCGTCAAAATGTAGGGAACAGCTGATTTTTTTCGCGTTTTTTTGTGTAATGCGCATTTGTGTGGGGTAAGTTCAAGTGTGTACAGAAAATGTGAATCCAACGTCACCGAGTTCCGAAATTATAGTTATTTTTCACTCTGTATATAGTGTCTTTTTTGGAAGTCGGTTGTTTTTTTTTGTAAAAAAAAAAATTCCAATGCATTTTTTCCGCAATTTCTCTTTAACGTCTACTTATACCTACCAATGTTGGTACGCAAATATTGCCCATCCAGATTAAGAACAGTTCGTCTTTGTAGAACATCTTCCCTGACACTCAAATAATTATGTGCGAGTCTCTTTCTATGGTGCGAGTCTATCTCGATGTGTCATAACGTTCGGATACTGTATTGCATAATTAACAATACATAAGTAATTGCATAACACCATATAAATAAACACAATACTACAAACAGTTCCTTCCGTTCTACACAGAAGGTCAATACAGAATAGATTCATTATCATATAGTATTAATCACAGAGCACTGTACTGAGGTCAGGGAATGCTGACTCATACTCGGACAGTAGCCGAGCTAGTCTAGTGGGACATTTGAATGGAGCATCGTTTATTTAGCTATTGTTTTGGTAATAATGGTAGTGGCGCCGTCTCTGTCTGGCAAGGACTAAGCTAACTTTAACTGACAGGGATTATGAAAGAGATGCAAAGAAATATGGTGTTTCGGATTCAATTGTCACTGATGCTGACAGCTGGGGAGTTTGTTGCGCCACTTCTTCTCCCCAGCGAAAGCACTAGGAAGTGGTGAGGGGCGGGCGTTTAGGGGGACTGTCTTTTGTAATTTTGACGTTCGAAAAGTGCAGATTCTCTAGTTTCTCCTAGTTTGAATAAATGACTTTTGATTTTGACTGTCTTCCCATACATATTTATTAACACTGTAATTTGAAAACATTGTAAAAGAGTAACCGTGGAGTTTCTTGTCGGCTCTTTTCCGTAAGAAACAATCAATCAATCAACCGTGCGCCTAGCTTCTGACGTTTCATTTAGTGCCCATGCGCTCGTAGGTTTATGTGAAATAAAATATTTTGATTTGAAATTTACAAGATTCTGGTGTGGCTTAGCAAGTAGGTAGATAAATAAAGCTTAGAATACACATGCCTTGTAACTTGCACAAAAGTATGCAAGTAGCTGGCATACCAGTATGGTATTCACCAATCAGAAGTTGTTATGGCACACGGCATGCAAACTTTTTTTTTTCTTTTTTAAAAAAAAAAAACGTTGCCCCACATTAGGAATTTCTCCTGTATCGTGGGTGCGTTTACAAACATTTAAATTCACGTACACAAACAGCCAGACCCGGAACAACTACTTGTAGGTCATACAAATATTTGTTCCGTGCGGGAATCGAACCCGCGACACGCAGCGCAGCAGTCAATCACTTAACCGCTGCGCCAACCGTGCCGTCAAAGCTACTTGCAATACGTTTGTGCAAGTTACAGGCATGTGTATACCGGGCTTAATAACATTGCACTGAACAATATGAATGTCATCCTTCTTAAAACACTTCTCTTCACAGTTCATCTTCTTCCTGCCCTTGTCCTATGTCAGCCGTCACTCTATCATTCACTCCTTTTCGTTCATATTAACGGTCGCAGAATCCATCCGTATTTTCTTTGGTATTTTTCTTCACACCTATCAATGAAAATCGTGACAATAACTTAAATATGCATACTAAGTCAGCACCAACGTGATTCGAATGAAATCGACCACGGACTATCAAAATTCAAGCTAACCATGCCGTCATCGTCACCTAAATTATTCCTAACATGCGATCCAAATGACTTATCATTCATTATACTTGAAAGATTTGGCACGAAACGACACCATATCGGTTTAATTTTGCATAATTTGCAATTCAAGGAACATTGGCCTTCAGAATTACAATTCATTCTTTCAATCTAATCTATTGTGATAATGATCGCTTGCTTTGTTTTTAGAGACCATTCCCGTATTTTTAAGAACGTTCATATTAGTTGAGAGTCTCAACTACCCAACTCAACTTGAGACAGTCTTAGTCAACTTGAGACCGCGAAATTCAAATTTCCTTACTTTTTTTGCAATTTGTAGGTCAGTGTCTGGTTGTATCTTGATCAAAATATGATTCGCGAAAATAACAGGTACATATTTAGAGAATTATAATCATTAGAATCATTAAAACATCTTTCTAAGTTAGATTTCTACCATTAACACTTTTCCATATGAGATTGATGATTGGACCGAAGTTCGCCATAATGTGTCGTCAGTAATTCAAATAGCATTGCAGGCGTAATCATGCCAAACTTCGGGCGCGTACCTTCGGCATAGTGTGTTTACTTGTTTAGACATTAGACCTCTTGCTTTAATAAATGAACAGCGAGAAGTAGTTAAATATATTTTTTACTGTAGTTTTAATCATAATATCACTGGAAATTAGATTAGTCATAAGTCCAATTAAAATATATTTAAACGTCTGTCATACTTCCTTCCGTTTGGTTTAACGGTAGTTTAAATTAATCATTATAATTAACAACTTAATTTAACTGTTTGCAGAGTTTAATAGCATTGATTTTTTAATTAAGTACTTACTTAGTTAAAAGATTATTAGATAATTATCTCACATTAAACTAGCTAAAAATAGACAATACAATCTGAAACTGCATGTTCATGAATATTCATGAATCGGGCTAAAACGGTAAATGAAGATTATTACAGTGATGACGTCATTTTATATGTTTTTTTTAATCATTCGCCTTTGTCATTATGCCAACAGACTGTGTTTATTGTTTTTACTTTATAGCGTTGTTTTTTGCAGCCTAGATACGTTAGAGAAAAAAAAGCAGATTATATACCTAAAGTGACTTTCTCACGGATCGCACACAATTACAGACTAAATAAATGAATTAGTTTATGATTCATTTTAATGATAGCACATAGCAAAACTTAGTTTCTACCGAATAAGACTTTTGAAATACGATCACTTACATAATAACAATACCTAAATTTTGTTTAAGACATAACAGGAAGACATGCATTTCGTTTTCTGCACTTAAGTCCTACGTAGGTGTACCTACAAAGAGGAACAGTCCTACTAATCACACTAATATTATAAAGGCGAAAGTTTGTGTGTGTGTTTATATGTTTGTTACTTCTTCACGCTGTAATGGCTGGACCAATTTCGATAAAATTTTGTATGGAAGTAGCTGCCTGGATTAACATATAGGCTACTTTTTATCCTGATATTCCCACGGGACCGACATCTATGCGGGTGAAACCGCGGGGCGCTGCTAGTCACACTAATATTATAAAGGCGTATGTTTGTTACTTCTTCACGCACAAACGGCTGAACAGATTTGGATGAAATTTGGCACACAGATAGTTTATAACCAGGATCAACACATATGTTGTTAAAATTGGGGGAAAATATGAGCTCAACATATTTTGATTTTAATTTTGTTTGTAATTTTGGTTTTGATTTTAATATTTATTTTAACTTTGTTTTAATATTGATGATTTTAATTTAATTCTAATTTAATTTTAGTTTTGTTTTATTTTTAATTTATTTTAGATACTTATAATACGTGTACTAACATAGTTTTAGAGTATTGGTAGCTACTAACAAAAGATGGATTATTATTTTCCGAAATAAACGTTTTGATTGATTGATTGATTTGATAAACTTAAATTAATCAAATGAGTAGCAAGAATGTGAAACTACTAGTAACACGCTTAATAAAGTTTCAGTGCGGTTCGGTCAAGTCGGTTTGGTCAAGTGCTGTTGAAATCAGTGCTTTGAGAGGAATACCACGTTACTTTTGAGTAGCGTCGTGGACGGTCGGTCTTATTGTAATCCAAAACGTTATAACTGATATTATGACCGACGACATGACGTAAAAACTGCCTTTTTACGAGGGAACGATGACATCACAATTTCGCACAGTTTTGGAAACATTTAATTAGCAAATTCAGTGACCTAGAAAGGTGTTATTTTTCACGATTCTTCTTACATCACACATTAGTGTTAGGAAGTGTGAATTGGATGCAAATGCCTAAACCAAATGTTTGTAAACTAATCTGTGGTTTATTTCGTTACTAGCAGCGCCCCGCGGTTTCACCCGCATAAGACTCGATCCCGTGGGAATATTGTGATAGAAGATGCCTAAAGGCCTACGCAGACCGGGATGGCTGTTTGTGTATTGTAAACGCACCCACAATACAGGAGAAATTCCTAGTGTGGGGCGAAGTTTAAAAAAAAAATATCGAGATAAAAAGTAGCCTATATGTTAATCCAGGGTGTCAGCTACCTCCATACAAAATTTTATCAAAATTGGACCAGCTGTTTGAGCGTGAAGAAGTGACAAACATATAAACGGACACACACTCACAAACTTTCGCCTTTATAATATTAGTGTGAAGTGTGATAAATATGTGTGGTGGTCATCCCCATGGTAGTCTTCATCATCATGGCTGAGAGCTATGTTTTGTATTGCAATTTTGGGGAGGCCTAAGTCCAGCCACTGGATTGATCTTTTATTATATTGTCCAGGACTAAAAAGTTCTAGTCATACCATGACAGGCCAGGAAATTATACAACTAGACAAAATAACTGCAGAAACCAGGGCCAACAGTTTAAAAGTTAAATTCTGTCAAAACTGGTTATTTTTCTCGATTATCTAGTACCTACCCACCTATTGCGTAGTTTTAATAATTACGATTTATCATGCAATATCGATAATAATACATAAATACTGCCAAAATTGGCATTTTCACTACAATTGTTTGTTGTGATTCATGCAAAAGTAAAAATAACGGTTCGTATACGTAAGTTAATGTTAGTTGGCAGAAAAAGTTCTGAACTGGCTCCAATGTGCAGGCACCGTTAACTTTTGAGTCAACAATATTCATAAATGTGTACTTAAACATTTATGAATATTGTAAAGGTGTACCACACTAATGGCTCGTTGACGTACGATTATTACGAAGGGGCAATTCCCGTATCTCTAAGAATGGTCGCATTCTAATCTGTCAAAAATACCTCTTTACCGCTAAAATACCGCTTTTGATATTGATAGTCGCTAAGATGTGATTGCGACTAGATTTTGAAGGTTTTTAAATGCGGTAATTGGCCTACTTTTCAACAGACGTGAGGTACATATTTAGAGAATTATAATCATTAGAATCATTAAAACATCTTTCTAAGTTAGATTTCTACCATTAACACTTTTCGTTTGCGTACGTAGGTATATCTACTGCGATCAATCGTCACCGTTTGTAAAAGTTATTTGGGAGGCTATATTCAGTACCTAGTAGTCATCTGTGGGCCGAAATTAATTAAATTTTGCGGTGAACAAGTTAAGAGTTAAAAATTGTGAATACCCTGAAAATGAGCTTAGTTTCTTTCCTTGTCAGAATCCCCTGTATCTTTTCTTTTAATGGAATGACAATTCCTAACGTCAAAGTATGCGAAGGCCCATGTTTAGTCAACGTCTTGTCTTCGGCCTGTTTAATACATACTCTTGTAACCACAACATGCTTCATACTCCATGTTCGGACTAACAATGCAAATTAATGTAACATTATCATTACTTATTAATATAAGTACCTATTTAAACAATCACGATCGTGATATGATTCTCATTGAACTAAAACTAGACGTGTTTAGCTTATTACTTAGCATGAAACATGTTTTGTTTAGTCTATTATTTAGTGTTGTGCTCATAATTTAGCAGTCTTGTAGGTGAGTGAGGTTTGAGGCAAATATTTAGTCCTTTATCATGTCCCATTATGTATTGAATACAAATTAGGTCGGTAGTGGGTGGTTTACGAGTATTTTATAGGTTTTGTTATTTGAACCATATTTGCAATAGGTGACTTGTTGTCTGTGATATCGTATTTTGGAATTTGTATTTGTACCGTTGAATTAATTTTGTAAATATTGACTTGACTACCTAGCTAGCTTGAAAGTTAATTTTTGCTGAGCCAGTAATTTTATAAAATAGAATTATCCGCTTAATATACGCATTTTATTATGCCTCAAAAAAAAAACATATAGGTAACTAACAACACAAATGAATTGTAAGTAAAATCGCCAATACATATTATTTTGTATTAATATGTAGGTACTAATTTAACCCGTAGGTACAACTGTAAAACACCCCCCACACACAATACTACATAGTCTTCAACAAACATTTTATACCAACAGTAATTCACCTCCCCGTCTGTTGCCACCTTAACAACCACTTGACTTTGAGATATTTACGATAATTCACATGTTACCCACGTTACGGCACATTACGGCATAATTGTGCCTTTCATACGCTGCCTCGAAAGGTCATCACTCAATAATTTTCTAGGTGAGATGTTCGAGAGGTAATGACTAATGACTTAATTTAGAGTAGTTTAGAGTCGTTTAGAGTGAGGCGGAACTGTGTTGATATTGTTTGGTGAATGTTAAATTGTTGAAGTAGTTACTTTTGTGATGTAATGTGTTTTTGGCGGTTTTAAATGTTTCATAAGATCCCATAATAATCCCATAATTAGATTTGTGAAATTTTGATGATTCGGCTTAGATGATGGCTCCAAAACGGTGAAGGAAAACATTCTTGAGGAAATCGGCATATCCGGAACCAAAAATTCGAAATCATGTGACCTCTACCAACCCGCACTGGGTCCGCGTGGATTTGAACCCACTTCATCTCACCGAGAAGAGGCCTGTGTCCCAGCAGTGGGAACATTATAGGCTGATTATGTTATGCCACGGCTTAGATTATATGCTCTCAACCTTATTTTGCCCATCGTCAGAGCGGGATATTTCTTTTACTTACCTATCATCTGTCGCGAATCTGAAACAGTTATTGCCATGATTATATATATAAACGTGTAATGTTATATAGTCATAAGATGAGGTAAATTATTTTCTCTGGGTTATCTACTGCCCCCTGAAAGTCTCAAACGCCCACAAGGGGGCGTTATACGTTGATACTATGGCTTAGATGAACCAGGTCTGAACCGGTGTTGTAATATTTTTTTTTTTTTATAATTAGCCTGCGCTGTCCCATTCCTAGGCAAAGGCCTCCCTCCACTCCTTCCATCTCTCGCGAACCCGCGCGTCCTCCTTCCAGTCTTGGTGGAACCTATCCAGCTCCTCCCGCCATCTCCTACATGGTCGGCCACGACCCCGCCTCACTGTCTCAGGGCACCAATACTGCGCTATTTGGGCCCACAGTTGGTCCGGCATGCGGCAGACATGTCCTGCCCAGTCCCATTTAAGTTAAGCAGCCTTTTGAGCCACGTCAGCTATCTTTGTTTTGGAGCGCAGTATTGTGTTTCGAACTTCGTTTTATTATATCTGTTTTTATTGCTGAATGGCCCTCTCTTGACCTCGATCACGCGTGATGGAAAGCGCTGGATAAGGTCTATGATAGAACGAGCGTGCCTAGAAGATGCCTAAAGGCCTACGCAGACCGGGATGGCTGTTTGTGTATTGTAAACGCACCCACAATACAGGAGAAATTCCTAGTGTGGGGCGAAGTTTAAAAAAAAAAATATCGAGATAAAAAGTAGCCTATATGTTAATCCAGGGTGTCAGCTACCTCCATACAAAATGTTATCAAAATTGGTCCAGCCGTTTGAGCGTGAAGAAGTAACAAACATATAAACACGCACACACTCACAAACTTTCGCCTTTATAATATTAGTGTGATGCGATTAGCCGTGCAGTCAGCAAAGTGTTATCGAGACTGTCTTGAGTGAGCAAGAAATATATTTCAGTATCGACACTCGTTTAGCTATTTCACAGGTGCTTATTCATTTTTTATATACGCCTCTTTGAATTTAATCGCATGCTTAAATATTTAATTCGCTCATTTAATTTACTATGTGCTTAAGTACTTAAGTATATAGTAGTATGCAAATATTAATAAGACTTAGCCTATTTATGTTGACATCTAATAAACTGCACAGAACATGATTATATTATTTCGAAGGTAACTTCGGTACTACGTAGGTAAGGTAGGGCGCATGTCATTGGTAACTAAAACAGTATAAGGTGGCCCTCTTATTATACACGTTTAAATTTAAGTCGTTCTGGACCCCTTCAGGGGTCATTGTACCTACTCATCATTATGAACAACTTTTACTATGGGACCAAACTTGAAATCACGAAAAAAAAATCAGCTGTTCCCTACATTTATGTTCGCATAACTCGTCAAAATGTAGGGAGCAGCTGATTTTTTTTTCACGATTTCAGGTTTGGTCCCATAGTAAAAGTTGTTCATAATGATGAGTACAATGACCCCTGAAGGGGTCCAGAACGACTTAAATTTAAACGTGTATAGAAACTCATCACACTGACATCGTTAGTTTATAATCTATCTCCCGAGATTATAAACTTTCCAAAAATTGTGAACTGCAAGAAATCATTACAATTTAACGTATTACTTTTCGATAGTTTATCGAGAAATTGTGAACGAACCTGCAATTACCAGAACAGCGGTGCCATTCTGTAAAAATCTCAGCGTGAAAACTTAGTGAAGTGAGCGTGGAGTGAGCTGTCAATAGTATCAATTCCTAACAAATACAAACTCATTTCACCGAAGTTTTCACGGTGAGATTTTAACAGAATCGACCGGCAGTTCACAATCTGTCCGATTTTATCACCCGTAAATGTGTGAACGGTCCCTGATTAGTCGAACTTTGCGGTAGTCGAATTGGTCGCAGTAACTAAGCCAGGGTACCCCGTCCATACATACATACTATTTGTGCTCGTGACTGTACTATATCAATATTAACTTCTACATTGTTACGATACACATTGCATAGTTTATTATCACTTCAGCTGTCGTGATATAGCGAGGCTTGGTATAAATTGTACTCTCAACTTATCTCTACTTATTTGCATCTAAAAATAGAGTTTTATTTTTGTTTGTTTTACTGATGGAAGTATTGACAATTATGTTGGTAATTAACTGACTATCGATCGGGTACTTCATGTTTTGTTAAATTAAAAATATCTTTGTATTCTGCTACCGAACACCTGGGGGCCTAAAAAGGCCACTTTGGCAGAATCATAAAAGGATAACATAATGGACAGTTAACCGTTAAGTTAATCGTATCAAATCCCATCGGTGAAGCATTTTTCAGTTATTTTTTTATGTCTGTGCTAAAATACCAATCAATCCGATCCAAATCCAATCCCAATCTCTTTGATTATACTTACGTAGTGCAGCGAAAAAAAGAAAAACACGGACTGTCTTCTCCATATTACGATTCATAATGTTATCCTTTTATGATTCTCCAAACTGGCCTTTTTAGGCCCCCTGTACTGTAATTTTTGGTTTCTACCTATTTGAAAACGCAAATAGATACTGGGTTAGAATTATAAATAGTTTATTGTCTAGGTAATACAGTAAGTAGGTTCACAGATTAACACCAAGTTGAGACTGCGAGTATACCATAACCATAATCAGCCTATAATGTTCCCACTGCTGGGACACAGGCCTCCTCTCGGTGAGAGGGAGTGGGCCGTAATCCACCACGCGGGCCCAGTGCGGATTGGCAGATGTCACATGTCTTCGAATTTTTGGTTCTAGGACATGCCGGTTTCCTCACGATGTTTTCCTTCACCGTTTTGAGAGCAGTGGTGATGAAATAATTTACACAAAGTAAAGCGCCTGTCTGGGTTCGAACCTACGACCTACAACTCGTAAGTCGCGGCCGTTACCACTTGGCCACCACTGCTCTCATTTCTAAGTTTTGTATTGTCACTCTTTGTAATAGTACATCAACCACTGCGCGTTTGAATAAAGTTTTCTCTTTGTCGGGTTATCTACTCCGGTCGCAGATCGGCATCTGTCACTCAAAAGTTTTTTTGGAATTGCATAGAGTTGTTATAATGTTGTAATCACGGTAATTCAAAATAGGTAAGTATCACCCTGGTTAAAACAATTCTATTTCTGAAGACAGACGATGATTCCCGAAGCGTATACTTTTCTTGGGATCTGTTCATATAAAGTCACTGCAGGAATGAATACATAGGAATGTGAATAATTTAATCGGCAAACTCTGCCCAATCTGTTACATAAATTATTTACCTTTGTTAATTAAAATCGAGACGTGTCTGTATCGATACTCTTTAGTTCTCACGTTCATATCGAGAAAAAATTATAACCGTTTAGCGCATTTAATCGTGATATTTAGTACTTTATAGCTCATTTATTCTTGGAACAGGTATTGTTTCATACATGCAATATTTATTCACATGATCGTATCGATATTATGTAGGTCGTTATATAAGTCGGTATCGATATCGGACCTATGAGAACTGGAGCATTCATGAAGATCAGTATTCACGTATGACATAAGTTTATTGTTATAATATTGCATTAATTTATATAATTATACCTTCAGAATGTGAAATTGAAACCGAAATATCAATTTCCAAAAGTGACTGTTGTTTAATTGTGTGAAAAAAATTGAACTATACGACTTTTTAATTAACATTTCGTATTTCTGTTGCAGGTACTAATTTGAACGTTTAACAAACTGACATTATCAAGATTTGAATGTGTAAATCGTAAGTACAAAAAGTTAACTACACAACAATTGCATTTACAAATGCACGAAAAGGGTAACAAATTGGAAAACATTTTCAAAACGTAGACGAAGTACGTGCAGTTACAATATTTTTACTCACCACTGTGCAACACCATAAGTCACAAGACTGAACCACGCTTACACGAATATAAACCTTACAACCGACTCTACAAAGCTCAAAATGTTTTGAAGTGATGGTTGATTTAAGCTTTTTGGTAAGCAAAAGACATATCCGACCCGATTGTGCCGAGTTAGCACGCAAATTCAGAAAGTCTGATTGATGAGCCTACGAGCAGTAGATTGCAGTATTACGTGGAGGAAATAGCCATGTGGGCGGTAAAGTCTCTTATAAACAACCGACTATTTAACTTTTACTTTAGAAGCAAAAACCTTGATGGATATTTAGACTTTCTTTTGATTAAGTTAGGTCCGGAAGTTAGGTTGACCTAAGTTTTCACTAACATTCGGTTTGTGATGTGAAGATAAGTTTTTGTATTGTCTGTTTATTAAAATAAATGTAAGGCTAGGTTCAGATGTGGCGTCCGAGGAAAGTTAACTGAAGGCTAATTCTAATTCAGCATCCACGAAGGGGCCCGTTAGGGCCGAAGCCTAGGTCAGCGGGATTGTCCGAAAGGGTTACCGCTGGCCCGGAACATAAAGGGCTAAGGAAGAAACACGGGTGGGTTTTAGTCAGTAAGAGTCTGACACTCCCTTCCGCTCCATCCAGAGCGGGAGGGGTCATTTGATGATTTCCCATCCGAAAAAAAAAGGCTAATTCTCGTAATTTTAAATGTTCAAAATCTAATCGCAGTCAGTCTCATCTCGGCGACAAACTAATAATTGTCAAAAATGCAGGGAAATTAGGGGTATTTTTGACAAATTGAGACTGAAATCAGACTGTGAACGGTCTTAAAATTACGAGAATTGCCCTTCAGGTCGCTTGAGAAAATATCTTGCGATCCTATGAACGCGGACCAGCGGTGAATGATGATGGGTCTAAAGTACTTTTATGAAAACGGTGAATAACAGGCAACCTTCTGAAAATACAACTATTTTAATTAGCAAACGGAGCACTGTTTTTGTCCCTTTAAATAAAACGCGAACTTCTCATCTTTTTTCGTGACGTAGCAAGGTAGTTTGCGTGTTTGCCACTTTACTTAGCGCAAATCAGATGTAAACGTCAACTTACTCAATTAAACTTACTACTCGACATTGTGCAAAAACGTATTACGAATAACCTGCTACAAAATAAATCAGATTCATTATTCTTATTTCAATATCAAACTGCCGTTATCCACATTACAAAGCTCGCCATATATGACGCAAGCGCAAGTCCTATAGTCCTGTTACGCACACAATAGTTCCCACGGGGTTAGGCAGTCAGCAAACGGCAAGACATTAACAGCCGGAACAATGAAATTGTTTTTACACGTTTGTGGCGATCCTTATCTGTTTGAATGTAGCGTTATGCAGTTTCCTTATTATTTTCTTGTTAATTTTATTAATTGTTTGTTTTTTTGTAATATCACCGTTTTCTCTGATATTGTTTGTTAGATAACGTGTTTTTTTATGATATTTGTGACTAATAGCTAGAGACCCTGTAAGAAATTTTTGTGTTTATTCTTTTTTTTTCTTTTCGAGTTTTCAAACGGTAAATAGTTTTCCATAACCGGGACAGACATTTAAAATCAACCTTTGATATTTATTAGATCTAAATATCTAGATATTTAATTAATAACACTAATGACATTTTGTCAACATGTTACAAGCGTTTATGTTTTTTTGTTCGTTACATTAAAATTATTTTGTGTCGAGTAAGAGCGCGTTCACTGAGTCAAACTGGAGCGGTGCAAGGACGGTTTTTTTTTCCACCCATTTCGACAAGATGTGGATAAAACAACCGACCCCAATGATTTACGGAAGGGTTCACATCTGACGGAACATGCGTCGCGTATTATCGGTCGCGTAACACCAGAACAGACAAATGTATAGAAAAACACTTGACCGTTCACACTCAACCGATGATACGTTAGTGCGTCGAGGGAACAATCGCAGTTACGCCCGACGTATTTTCCGTCAGATGTGAACCCTCCTTTAATCGTTAGAATTATAACGTCAAAAGATGGTCGCCTTTCTGTTTCGCTTTGACACCTCTGACGTATGCTGCCATAGATATGTCATATACGGGATGTATGAGCTCACTCTTCTCA
Source organism: Oligia latruncula (assembly GCA_948474745.1). Classification (NCBI taxonomy): domain Eukaryota; kingdom Metazoa; phylum Arthropoda; class Insecta; order Lepidoptera; family Noctuidae; genus Oligia; species Oligia latruncula. Next base: position 17,365,540 of record OX419686.1, read on the forward strand.
GTATTGACACGTTTCGTGCGACATAAGTACGGTGACGGCAAATCCAACGATTCATACGTAACTTTGAACGATTCCGATGATGTTTTATTGTTTTCGCCTTTTTTACAATTACAAATATCCGTGCTTCACCGTTATTTTGTCTGCTATAGACAGAAAAATGTTGTCTTGCGTCAAAATGGTTCAGTCTATCGAGATACAGTTTTCATTCATGTCTGTACACAGCCTAATACTTGTATTCAATTAATCAGTTAGTTAAATATCCGTTAGATAATTGAATACCTAAGATTATTGTGGTTTTAAAAGATATGATATTAAGTTGGCAATGTAATTAATAACTTAATTTGACAATAATTAATTACAGTAGCGAATGAAAAAAAAAACGTCTTCGTTCTTTGGGTAGTGAATGATTTGTTTTGAGATAAGTAGTTAATTTATGCGGAAAACATAATCAGCCAATAATGTTCCCACTGCTGGGATACAGGCCTCCTCTCCTTTCATTAAGAGGGAGTGCAATGGGACATAAGTCTTTCAGAGCATCACGGAATTTTAAAAATACATAACCGATATTTGTCAATACATATGGACATTTCAGGTACTTTATTTTCTGCTCCCGTGTGTGAAAACCCCCAATAGCATAATCAGCCTATAATGTTCCCACTGCTGGGACAGAGGCCTTTCGGTGAGAGGGAATGGGCCGTAATCCACCACGCGGGCCCATTGTGGGTTGGTGGATGTCACATGTTTCCGATTTTTTTGGCTTTAGGATATGCTGGTTTCCTCTCGATGTTTTCCTTCGCTGTTTTGGGAGCAGCTAGCAATTTATACGTATACCTTTTTTATTATTTCCTCCATTTTTCGAATTATCCAAATGTTTAATACGTGATTTCGTGTATAAATCAATAAATAAATACGCAAAAAACTGACATATTCTAAGTTGCCAAACTCCGCATAAACAAACAAATTAATATTCCACCAACTCATTTGTTATTTGAACGATATTATACCAAAGAAATAATTATTTAACTTTCATTAATCTTCAGACGTCCAGCCGTTGCTTTCTACATCCTGTTGGACCAATTGATATAACTTAGTAAGTTAGTACTAATATTAATTAGCAGTATTTGCCCCGTCACCCGTTATTCATCATGCCGTATTTATATTAAACTAGATTTTCATGCTGTATTTTATAACTAGATTTTCATGTTTCTTGTTTGTCTAGGAGCTTAGATAGAAATGATATCTTAGTTTATTTTACTAGGGTGAGTTATTTACGCACCTTTTTTTAATTTGAGTTATCATCAATAACTAAGGGCGAATTTCACCAATTAAAATGAACGTCATCACACAAAAAATTTCATTTTGAACTCACCATCGGTTTTAGCACCCTAGAAAACCACGAAATCGACACCCATGGTGAAACATGCGCGTTCGCACACAGCTCTCGGCACCAGAGAGTACTTGGAGAAAACATTTGTATTGCCGTGGCCTCAAATCCCAGTAGCACGCATGAGACATTTAAAAAAAAATTGTAAATCAAGAAACTTTTATTTTCTCTTGATTGTACTTACCTGTCAAAAAGAGTAAACCTAGATAGTGTGGATAAGACATAGATTAAAACAGAAGACGATAGCAGGGGATCGAGGAGGGGTGGAGGGGGGTTCAAGGGATCAGACCGGAATAAATCATTTAAACCACGTTCTAGAGTCAGTGTCAATATTCCACAACAATGATGACACTGTTTCGAATAACTCTGTTTCGATGTGCTGATTGGCTTATTAATCGATACGCACGTGCGACACGGCTAACAAGCCTGCTGATCGTGTTCAGTTTCAATGGTGTAATTAGTAGCTACGATTGTCAAGCCATATCATTACTATTACTTAGCCAAACCAATCCCTGACCTTTTTAAACACCCATGAAAAGGAGATTACCCAATTGTCTTAACTTTAGCAACCTACTGCATCATCACATTACTTGGAATATCTTACGAAATATCAATGCTATTCTCAGTGACTTCGAAACTTTCCTTATAGTCATTCTTATAGGTTTGTATCGCGGTAAAACCCCTGTACTTTTAACTTAGGTAATTCCACAAAAAAAGTAATTCCCTATTTATTCCAGGATGACTTTGTTGATTTGGCGGATTGACAGTGTATAATTTGCTATTTAGTCCATAAGCTAGATACAGCAAATCAGCTGTTAGGTACTGCTTTGGAATTCCTCTCGACATTATCAACAGCCATTTAAACTCGAATCACAATTAAATAACAGAACGGAAACGGCATCGATAAATCATAGTCGTCTGTTTTTGCTTTAAATAATTTTACAAAACCAATAAGTCCACTTGTCTAGTTTGATTTACAGCTGTACCTTTACGTTTTACTAGTCAAATTAATTTTTGTTTTCACGTTGATACGGGACACAGCAGTGTTTTTCTTGTCATGAAGGAATGAAAATGAATTCTACAAGAATACATTTTCATTTCTGTATACTTAAAATATCATCAGCGTTTCCCGTTGTTGCTTTTTTTGTATTTGTTGTTGGATAACATCTTCTTAATCGAAAATTGTGTCTGTAGATAAATTATAATCATACAGGTATACTGCATAAATATTCTCACGTAAGAATTGTCTATATTGATTTACAACCTTAATAAAACAATTCAACACATGCTTAGGCCCGGTCGGCATCGGCACGGCTCAGGATTCTTATGCGACGAATAAAAATGTAACTTAATTGTATGACGATAAAATTTAAATTTCAATGACACGGTATGTCGGATACCCTATCTTTATTTTTGCACCTACGATGATTATTATCATTGAAATTTCAATTTTATCGTCATACAATTAAGTTACATTTTTATTCGTCGCATAAGAATCCTGAGCCGTGCCGATGCCGATAGTGGACGCCGGGCCTTGGGGTCAGTTTACACCGAGACGCGACGCGACGCGTAGCTCGACGTAGTAGGTAGACACTGAATTGTGTACATTTTAGTGTAGTAGATAAGGTCTGTAATTGTATTTCTATCTTGAAAACTGCGCGTCGCGTCGCGTCTCGGTGTGAACTGACCCTTAAGCTAACTAATTCACTCTCCAGTATTTTCTATTTGAATGTGTCACTATATTATCATTTTAACAATCAGCAATTCAGTTATCATCGTCGCACTAAAATGCAACTGTAGGGCTTCAGTCAAAGTATGTGTTGCTTAAACAAGTCTCGTGCCCTGGAAGCTGGCAGCATGCTTAATAAGCACGCGATGGGCATATTATTATGTCTAGACTCTAGACAAACTATTCACATATTATTATGCGTTATGTATTGGAATTATAGAAATTTATTTTCGTCTATCTGTCGATGGCGTCGATCTGTTGGGAAGGTTTTATTTGGATTATAAGTAAACTAGCTTCCGCCCGCGGCTTCGGCCGCTAGGTATGTCGATAAAAACTATCCTATGTCCTTCCCCGGGATGCAATCAAAGGACCATGGGCACTTTTGAATTAACACTGGGCCCGCTTTTCAAAGTTGTGCAACAGTGATGAAACCTATACCATATGACAGCTCTTGGCGTGTACTTTATTTCATTCTATGACAGCTAAGTTCAAATCCAGCGCGAAAATGGTTTTATTTGCGTTTTAAAAAAAATGTTCAACATTGTTCAACAGTGATGAATTATACAGGTCTTGGCGTGTACTTTATTTTTGTTGCACAATGTTGAACATTTTTAAAAAACCCATAAAAAAACCGTTTTCGCGCTGGATTTGAACTTAGCTGCCAAAGAATGAAATAAAGTACACTTTAAGAGCTATATGACATATAATTCATCACTGTTGAACAATGTAGAAAAAGTGGGCCCAAAATGACGCATGGTCCTTTTATCGAAATCCAACAAGACCAATTAAAAACAAAATACAATCAATCCACTACTTACAAAGCCCTTATCCAAACAATCGTTAAACGTTCGTTGTAATGAGTCCGCACTTTACAATATCATCTATTAAAATAGCATTAGACCTGTCAATCACCGCGGAGTAACATTTATTAGGAACGTTTAGTGACTATTAAATATTTTATTTGCAATTAATTATACTACGTGTATGTGTATAATAGAGTAGTTAGTTTAGTGTGTTATTGCCAAACAATTGAGTATTCTAATAAGAGTTAAATGTTGTTTCAAGTTATGTAATGTAGGTAGTTATACCTACTTACTAATTCCTATGCTGTTTTTAGTAATAGCAACAGATCATAATTAGGTATTGAAGTTATATACTTACCATGTACAGACCAGCAGATCAAGCTACTACAATCTGTCAAATTTCTTTAATAGATTTTCAACTTTATCGCTAAACCGTAAGGTTCAAAGTTGATTGGGAAAATTTGACAGTTTTGGGTAGCTTGATGTACTGAAAGAAAGAAATCTTAAACACCACTCAGTGCTGTGCGAGTCATACAGGTAGCAGGATTCGATTATGCACTTCCGTAATCGGAAGTGCATAATCGACTCCTGCTACCTGTATGACTTTCCCCTTAGTCAGACACACTTTGCTTACCCTATCATATACGTGTACTCACTTATTACCTCCAAAACCAAAGCTAAACAACAATATCTGAACCAACACTTAACCCCGAAAAATCAACCCGTGAAGTTCGACAAAAATTGATAATGTTCGCCATTTTGGCCCAGCACACATGACGGTCACTGACCTACCGCTGCAGGTATTCAAGGACGAGCCTTTCTACATAACGTTACGGTATACGAAGCAGTGGAAGAGCACCTTTATACCTGTCTTGCGGTATTTTCGATTAAAATTTCGCGGAAGTTTTCGGTAAAAGTGTTGTGGGCGGTGAACTGTATATGCAGATTGAGAATATAAGTACCGCACCAACATATAAAACGGGGATTTTTAATTTAAATGAAAAGCAGTCCTCAGCTAAAGCGAAGATTATTATGATGCTTAAGAGTCATCTGATCTCTTGAAGCTATGCTAAAATGTATGTGAGATTTACACCTATTATTTATTCCTTCTGGCATGTTATCATTACTTGGGCACGCCAATGTATACCAACTTCCTGGCGAAGGTACGACCTTCAACAGGAAGAAAAGACAGGGTGTGGGAAGCACAGGACCGGACGCTGTGGCAATGCTTGGGGAGGCCTATGTCCAGCAGTGGACTTGTTTCGTCTAAGATGATAAAACTGCAGTAATTATAATAGTATAGACTAAGACTAAACCAAGATTTAAGAACTTTTGGAGTGAGAAAAAGACGGAAATAGGTCATCATCATCTGCCTAGCTTTTTCCAAACTATGTTGGGGTCGGCTTCCAGTCTAACCGGATGCAGCTGAATACCAGTATTTTACATGGAGCGACTGCCTATCTGACCACAACTCAGTTACTGAGTAACACGATACGGTATACTTTCGGGCTTCTGACTACCCGTAACGACTGTCAAAGATCCACGAATGACAGCCAGGACCAACGGCTGTACGTGCTTTCCGAGGCACGGAGGGGTCACGGTATGTAAAGATGGTCACCCATCCACAGACCAACCGCGGCAAGCGTAGCTTAACCTGATCGATCGACCTGTGCGGCTGTTATAATTTATCCAAGGGCCCCTCCGGAAAAAGACGGAAATAGGTAACGTTGGAGATTGAAGAAATATACTTGACCAGGATAAATATACTTGACCAGGATAAATATACTTGACCAGGATAAATATACTTGATCAAGATAAATATACTTGACTACGATAAAGCCCGTCTACGTCTGTAAAGCCTTAGTAGTTTCCACAAAGATAGCCGCTTTAATAGAGGTTTTACGCACCACCGGCTTTAACACAATTCATTCATTGTGAATGCAAAATTTAATAAAAACAATTAAGTAAATGCGGTGTTGTTCTTGCAGCCTAGATTTAAAAGTAAAGCTGATAAATAACAAAAACAGTTAAACGTTTGCCCGTTATGGGCCGTGAATCCGGTTAGAGCAATACATTAACATAATATATATCAAGAATTCTTTGTGTGTACACTATCTTTCTATGACTACTGTTAAGGTAAATGGGTAGTTGATACCGCGAAATTCAAATTTTCTTACGTTTTTTGCAATTTGCAGGTCAGTGTCAGATTGTATCTTGATCAAAATATGATTCGCGACAATAACAGGTACATATTTATAGAATTATAATCATTAGAATCATTAATACATCTTTCTAAGTTAGATTTCTACCCCTAACACTTTTCCATAGCAGATTGGTGGTTGGTGGTAGAAATCTAACTTAGAAAGATATATTAATGATTCTAATGATTATAATTCTCTAAATATGTACCTGTTATTGTCGCGAATCATATTTTGATCAAGATACAATCTGACACAGTGATTGAGCAGTGGTGGCCAAGTGGTAACGGCCGCGACTTAAGAGTTGTAGGTCGTAGGTTCGAACCCAGACAGGCGCTTTACTTTGTGTAAATTATTTCATCTGCTCTCAAAACGGTGAAGGATAACATCGTAAGGAAACCGGCATGTCCTAGAACCAAAAATTCGAAGACATGTGACATCTGCCAATCCGCACTGGGCCCGCGTGGTGGATTACGGCCCACTTCCTCTCACCGAGAGGAGGCCTGTGTCCCAGCAGTGGGAACATTATAGGCTGATTATGGTCCCAATCTGACACTGACCTGCAAATTGCAAAAAACGTAAGAAAATTTTAATTTCGCGGTCTACCACTATCCATTCACCTTAACTTAGGTTTGTGCCCAACTATAGGAGGTCACACACGATGCTATTACTTGTCACATCTCAAGAAGAGAGAGAAATCACCTTAGCCATGACACACGCCTAAAAGAGACTTTAAACTAGTTACGTCACCTGTCTATGCCTGTCAATCCAACAGTATGGCCTGAAGTTGATGAATGACATCAGCTATTCATGAATAAGCAACTGAATGGCTTGATCAATCTAATTGAGTGTATAATGGGTTAAAGACCTGTAGGTTAGCTGCTTTAGAAGTCGTGATTGGAAAATTACCTGTACTGAGTCAGTTATGAACTTATGGGTGGTTGTACGTGTGTTTATGATGTCTGTACAGTAGAATAGAATAGAATACTCTTTATTATGTACACCATATAAATTACAAACATAATTATAGAAACTGACAGTATCATAATGTGTGTACACTATTCGTAGATAGGGTTTCCAGATTGATCACAGTTTGACTTCAATGTTAGGCGTTTGACTTTCAGAAGTTCACGTCATCATGTCAACGCTGGCTGTCGCTGAAAACCAGCGCTGTCGCATAGGGTCCTAGCATTATGCTGAGCGATGGCCGTTTTGTGTGGATGTGACGCATATTTTCCCCAACTTGTTAGTTTCTTTTGTTTGTGTTCTTTCTCTGCGTCATGTTTTCCGCAAATAAACTTATTTTCTTTTCTTTCTTCTTCTAAGTTTTCCTTCTTTTCTGGTACTCTTGACTTACATTTCTCGTGTGTTTGTACATGAGGTCTATTAAAGTAGGTTTGAATTAGAATTGACTGTAGCCTATTTTTTTGTACTGTGTCTAATGGCGGTTCTTGTTATAGTTTTATGCTCCACTAGCTGCGCCCCGCGGTTTCACCCGCGTAAATGTCTATCCCGTGGGAAGATCGGGATAAAAAGTAGCCTATATGTTAATCCAGGGTATCAGCTACCTCCATACAAAAGTTTTATCAAAATTGGCCCAGCCGTTTGAGCGTGAAGAAGTAAAAAACATATAAGCACACACACACACACAAACTTTCGCCTTTATAATATTAAGTGAGATTTTGCCATTTATATTCTGCCTTGGTTATTCCCAACGTTATCTAAACTGGCAAAATGGACTACATTCATTTTACTGTGAGACTTTAGAGCAGTGATGTTAACGTCCGAGCCAACACTATCCGCATTACGTATGCATATCACGTACTTAGCACAAAATGTAATTTAAACCTAACATTTTCCACGTAACACTTCCCTGAGAAAACCTATCCCAATTAACAGCGAAAATGTTAATCTAAAAACATATTACGTTGATCACGCTGACACAATTTTTACGTAACAAAATTGAGAACCTAAAATTACTTCCATAATGTTAAAGTTTAAACCATAATGTGCCCTGTGATAGAAAGCCCGAGTCACGACGCACCACGGGAAAATCGCACGAATAATGCACACTGTGCATAAATTGCACAGTTTACATAATTGCACACAATCGGGCAAACTGTGACATCATTAAATGTGTGGCGCGGTGGTACAATTTTAGTGGTCGAATGTGTATTGTACCTATGTTGTTAGGTAAAAACGCGTTCGAAGTTCAGAGTTATAAGGTGTAATTGGAGTAATTTAGAGATCTTGTCCACTTACGTCTTTATAGTCCGCAGTAGATGTGATTTTGTGTTCAACCGATGAATAATGATACATTTTCTTTCTTGTTACAGCGAAAATAAAAGTCTTTTGTTCAAGAACGGTTCTGTGTTTCCAAGATGCCCTTGAAATATTTTTAACAAATTATCTTATTAACACGCTTATTTTACTCAAAGTGCTATGAAAACGAGGTCAACGACTATGTAGGTCACTTTGATATTTTCACAATTTATTTTTAAACGGATGAATGAATGAAAATAAATTCTTTTGAACAACAACTCTATTCATATCCCAAATGAAATACGATACATGAACGGAGAAAGAAGAACCAACATTCCTTTAAAATATTTCATTCGATACAATATATCAAAAATGTTTTATTTTATTTCGAATTGTTCAGTAATGAAGCTACTTTATAAACTGCAGTAATAAATATAAAACTTCAATACATACTCTGAACATTCGGCTGATCTTATCTGAGCTGCGTGTCGGAGGAAAATAGTGGATAATGTAACAAGTTTTTATTGCAATGCGTATGCTTACAAGATAAATTAAACAGAAGTGTGACTCGGTTACAATGCACGGAAGTGTACTCGCTTTCGGGTGTCACATACACAAAATTAACACTCAATAAAAGAGTAGTAGTAGTACTTTTGAACTTGTATCCGCGCTTTCCGTTGTCAGTATTTGTCACTCTGTTTTGAGTGCGGATACCGAAGTGATGTCGATAGTGAGTTTAACAGAATATAACTACTCTCTTCAATGTGGCTATAGATTCCGTATTTTCGAGAAGGTTCACCTTCTAATCTCAGTCTAAATCTGTCAAAAAAATGATCTAATTTCCCTAAATTTTTTACAAGTTTTTGACAATGATTGTCGCTGAAATGTGATTGCGACTAGGTTTTGATCGCAATTGCAATTGGAAGCAGAGTTCCCCCCACCCTCTCCTTGAAAAGGTTTCATAGGATAATCGAAGGATTAAATCATGATTTTCTTTTAATGTGTTTTTATAGAACTACTGTGTGTCACTATAATGTGGTAGTCAGTGCATTGCGTATTAATGTTGTTGTCATTGTAAATGTTACTCAAAAGAACTCATTTACAACGACCTCTGTACAAGAGAATTATTTGAGTCGTAAGGAAGTTTCGTTATGGCCGAAAAAGTGGAATAAAATCTATAATTTTGAGATGTTTCCGGACAATTTTTTTACAGCAAAAAGTTCTAAGTATTTCCTTGTTATGCCTATTACTTAAATGGCTAACCAGATTAGGTATTATTTATAATCTTCTCCTTGAAACCAGAGATGAGTATCGGATTTCAAATTCGATGAAAAGAAAGAAAATGTTTATTTCCGGCAAACATGACGCATCAAAAAAAACACAAACACAAAGAATATTTGGGAGAAAACATGCGTCACATCCATGCAAAACGGCCATCGCTCAGCATAATGCTAAGACCCTATAATATGAGACAGAGCCCCAATGATGACAATGATAATTAATCTGAAATTAGATTCTGCTCTCCAATCTTCACTAGTAAAGCTAGGGTTTTCTAGGACTGCGGTTGACGCCACATAGCGTCCGCAATTTACCGTCGAATGCCGTCACTGAAACGTTATATAAAAGTAAGTAGGTGTGTTTTCCTAGAGAACGTTTTTTGACACCGTAAAGTGTCAAAAAACGTTCTCTTCGGCCATTATGTGGCGGCCGCCGTCTTCTAGGAAACACGGCTCTACACCATGGCTAAGTTATGTTCTAAACAACAAGCAGATAGCTTAAATCTTGATTAAAAAGAATGTCCATGGAGTTTCTTGCCCGTTCTTCTCCATAGAGATCTGCGCTTCGGAATGGGCAACTAGCTTCAACTTTCTGACTAACTGACAGGCTATTTAATTTTGACAATTGAAAAGTGCCTGTACTAAAATGCTTTGAGAAAATAAATGCTTTGAGTTTGAGTTTAAAACTAGGCCAAGGACCGCTGGCTTATAAATAAATTAGCATTAAAGTATTCATAACGTTATGTTTGCCTGTTCATAAATCTTCACATAATTGCAATTTATCAATAATATTAAAATGTCTGGAATGCGTAGCCCAGTTTTAGAAGTCTAGTCTCATGACGTGTCAACTTAAGTGTTTCAATCATTAATAGTTTCTACATATGACGACAAAATGTCAACTAGAAAGGTATAAACAAGACATTATAGACAGACGAATTCAAAATCTGGAGTCACACCACACGTCATGTAATTAGGTACCTAGGCATAAAGGCTCCCGCAGACAAGCGCGACGCGACGATGCGATGGGATTCTAGTAGAGCAATTTCCATACCTATTGGATATGAATTTTTTATAGAAATTGTTTTACTAGAGTCGCGTCGCGTCTGACTGCGTTGCCTTAAATCGAACAACATAAAGTTGTTGTGTGTAGTGTTTTATTTGACGCCGAGTCATTACCTACTTACTTGCCTATTTCTAGTTGTTGTAACAGTATACACCGGAACGATAATTAACGATATTGTGTTGGAAAATTATAGAGCAGCAAAGGATATTTACTAAGAGTACGTAACGCAAGTCGCATGATTAAATATCCATGTATTATTTCATGACAATGCAATGTATTTTTATTTACGAAAATTCGAGATAAATATTCACATAGACCTGAAATATGTATTAGTTAAATGAGGTGGTAATTCAGAACATTAATTTATTTATTGTACAATAAATAAATTACTGACTAAATTTCTATGAGATGAGAATATAAATCAGAAATATTTATTTGCCAACAATGTAGGCACAGATATGAGATGGTACAGAATACAAAGTTTTCGCTACATTGTACCACGGTACATTGTATCACGGCGTGCAAAAGCATTAGTTAACATTACATTAAAATAACAAGACATCAAAAATTAATACACATAAATAAATTGTCACTTATACATAAGTCATTACCTACATTAAAAATTAAGTTATCAAATTATAAATTATTGCAAAAAGGTATTTAAAATGTCAATTACAAGAAAAAAGGCAGTGAGGCAATACATTCTAGATGCACTAGAAAACATGTTTAGCATCTACATGCTAAACATGTTTTGCATGTAGATGCTAAACATGATGATGATTGTATAAAAGCTCTACTCTGTAGAGCTTTTATACAATCATCTTCCTTCACTTACATCAGAGTCAAAGCAATCACGTCCATTTTCGCAAAACCAGAAAACATATAACCTATTACAGAAAACAAGAGAACAAATCTTGCATATTAATTAGACATCTGTTCACTACTTAGAGAACTGTAATATTACGTGGACAAACTTAATTATAGGTAAGATCGGAATACAGTATCTATCTATCGTATCTATGGTCGTACCTATCTGTACTGCCGTGCAAAAACTTAATTAATTCTAAAAAGCAGCCAAGTGCGAGCCAGACCAGCTCACGAAAGGTTCCGTATCATCGTACAAATATTTAACACTACATATTTCTTTAACAAGTTTTTTGTATGGGGACCATGAATTTTTAAATAAATTTTCATTTTTATTATTTGTTGTTACAGCGACGGTAGTAAGAAACATTGTCAAATTTAAAATGTCTACTTATTACGGTTCAAAGGATATAGTCCTGTGACAGACGGATAGAGCGGAGTTTTAGGCTGAATTTACTGTTAAGCTGACGTCGCCGGTCGTGTACCAAGACGCTGACGATAAATGGACGTGAATAATAATAATATAATAATGTACGTTTATTTCTCTCAAAAAGGTACAATTTGGTACAAAAGATATAATTCACATGCATATTCAAACCTTTGTGAGAGCTGGAGTCTATACTGGGCACGGGGCCTGTATGACAGACGTACGACAGGCCTATGTATAGTGCAGCACCGACGGTCAGCGAGCGCGAGTCTTTAAATCGGGGTACGCGACCAATGTCAGCGCCGACCGTTGTTGGTCGAGCACTAAATCTAGCCTTAGTAGTAGGGTCCCGTTGGCACCCTTTGCATACGGAACCCTAAAATCTAATTAATTCTAAAAGACTGTGTAAAATGATGTATCTGTTACAAAGACGGCATTTGAATAGTCATTTGGACGTAAGAGTAATTGCGTAAAGTAAGAGTGTGTAATTGTTGCATCATTTTAAACTGACTGTTATAATTTAAAATGTAGGTGACACCTGTCTTGCAGACGTAATGTTTTGAGAGCATTTGCATTAATTTATTTGTGAGAATAATTTCAAGCTGCAAACCGTTCCTGTATCTGCGCAAATGCTGAAGCAATGGCAATTACTTAATGAAATTATAGCGCTGGAAACAAACTTGCCTGTTTCATCATTATCTGCTTAGCCTTTTCCCAACTATGTTGGGGTCGGCTTCTAGTCTAACCACAACCCAGTTACTGGGTAATACGATACCCATTGGTAAGACTGGTGGTCAGACTTTCGGGCTCCTGACGACCCGTAACGACTGTCAAAGATCCACGAATGACAGCCGGGTCCAACGGCTTAACGTTCTTTCCGAGGCACGGAGGGGTCTCGGTATGTAAAGATGGTCACACATACACAGGCCAACCGCGGAAAGCCTGATCGATCGACCTGTGTAGCTGTTATAGCCCCTCAAACTAGCCTATTTATCACTTGTTAAATGATGCAACACTATTCTGGGTTTTATCCGTGGCTTCATTCAATGTGTCATTATCCATAGGTACTAATATTACAAATTCGAAAGTAACTCTGTCTGTCTGTTTGTCTGTCTGTCTGTATGTTACCTTTTCACGCCTAAACCATTGAACGGATTTCGATAAAATTTGGCGGAGAGATAGATTGCATCCAGGGGAAGGACATAGGATAGTTTTTATTGACATACCTTGCGGGCGAAGCCGCGGGCGCAATAATCTAAAAACTGATTAGGTAAAAGAGTGTTTATGGAGTTTTTTGTCTGTTCTTCTCCATAGGTACCTACTATGCTTTAGAACGGACCACTGGGTTCATATTTCTGACAGACTCCTTGACAATTCAAAAGTACCTGTATATGGTTTAATTGAAATTCTGATAAAGACGTAAATCTAAGCAATTTTCCCATTTTTAACTCTAATTAAATTTCCCTTTAGATGAAGATAAGCAATTCAAGCTTAGCTTTCTTAATTTCCTTTTAAAAACTATGTCCGATCGTCGTTTAAACGTGTGACTGTCGATAGTTAGATGGCTGATAACTAGTCCGTGAAGATTGACTGTGGGTCGGCACGCGATACCTAAGAGCGCGCCGTGATTACATGCTTATAAAACACTTTGCTTAACCGTACCTAATTAAGGGAGGACTTAGGGGTTAATGTGGATGGTCTTATGGTGGATTAAATACTGTTTCAATAAGTCTAGACATACACACACATTATAAAGTCTGGACACACATTATAAAGTCACACCCAACACCTTATTTGACAGGCCACTTCTTCCCTTGCGGTGGTAGGGCCAACGCCCGCCTGGTTTGCGACCAGTTCTCACCGGAGTCTGGCGTCAAGCAGCCTGCTGTTTCGTCGATGCGTGGCGGTTCCAGTGCCTTAGGCTACTTCTGGGCACGCTCGTTCCATCATAGACCTCATCCGTCACACTAGCTCCGAACTCTATCCGTCCGAATTTTCAATTCGGATTGAAGTCGGATCTTTAATTCGGATTCGGATCTGATGTATTGCGAAACCGCTCTTAATGTAGAAAGCTTTGATATTTGCTAGGACAAACATTTATTCAACAATGTAATAGGTAATCAACACGTTTTATTAACGCAATACCCTGCCATCGAGGTGCCAATCAGGCTCTAAAACAATCTTAATATGAATATTTTCTCCTGCTATAACATTAAATTGAACATTTCTATGTAGAGCGACTGGCAGTCTGATAATATTTGATAACTGTTCACTTTCTTAGCAGATGTTTAGTATGAAAGTGACGGGAATAGGTGTCTGGAAAGCCTGAGAATACATATCTTTGAGATAAAAGGACGACGCTCAGAGCTGTTTAATATTTTGTTATATTTTCCTGTATAGAGGCTGTTACCTAAGTATTAATAGACTGTTAAAATTTAAAGTGGACACCAATTGTAATTTATTGAAAACGTTAATAAGTGTAGGTAAACTTCCGCTGAAGATATATATGCTAGCGACTCAACTTTTTCCTGTAATATTTTTATTAATTTGGGCATTTTGCCCTGGGCAAAAACCTCCCCATTTTCCAAAAGGCCCTTTGTGCAAACGTTTTTCTTATCGTGAAAAACTACGGTTTATTCGGCGTGTATAGGCACGGTTCGTCAGTGTTGTAGGTATGTATCACATCACATATGGCAGATTTTGACAGATCCATTTTTTCTACGGCGCGGTTTATATGCCGGAGCCGTGAAGAAACCGTACCGTGTAAAGTCACGAGCACTAATATGTCAACACTTGGCAACTTTAAATTGCGATTTATTCACGAAATAACGAATGCAACGTTGAAATACGACACTTTACATAAACCTATGGGTTCGTAAATACTATGTTCGTAATAATATAAAATTTGATTCAAAAATAAAGGAGAAAATCGCCTTTGAATAAAGCCATGTGTATACATACTTATACTCGTGACTGTACAAAGGATCTAACTTTTAAGGGTAAATATTTTGCGCCACGTGTCACAGTCATCGACCTACCTGTTAATTTTATTATGGGAAAAACATGTAACTCTAGATACAGTAAAACATCAAATAACACAGAAACAAGGTATTTATTTTGCGTCATGTCAATTAACTCGGTAGTAAAGCTCAACGAATTTAATTATAACATAAATAATGCCGCTATAGTTTCTGTCGGCTACCCCACAGACTGGTGGGCGGAGTATCACGATATATAGGGTTATTTGTAAAACACCAGCAACCTCTTAAGAGGTCATTGTACTCATGATTATGAACAACTTTTACTATGGGACCAAACCTGAAATCGCGAAAAAAAAATCAGCTGTTCCCTACATTTATGTTCGTATAACTCGTCAAAATGTAGGGAACAGCTGATTTTTTTTTCGCGATTTCAGGTTTGGTCCCATAGTAAAAGTTGTTCATAATGATGAGTACAATGACCTCTTAAGAGGTTGCTGGTGTTTTACAAATAACCCTGTATAGCTCCATTAAATAGTCTGATGGCTCATACACTTTTATATCTGCAAACGCGATGTTTGTTGCGAAAAGCATTTTTATTTACTGGGTAATGGTGGGAATTTCCACAAAATATTGTATAAAGGATAATAGTGTTTTGATTTGTGGGTATGTGGAGATTGATATCATAGATAAAGGAATTGTTTTGAAGTTTATTGCAGTCGGAAATGAGCGTTGATACATTTAGTATCATGTCCGTTTCTAGTTTGAGTGTAAATATTTAACGCAGGAATAAGATTAATATTTACTTTTTCTATAATTTGTCAAAACTTTTCCACACACAAATTTTTACTACTCATAATGACTTAACAATATTAAGAGGGACGCGAATGGATAGAATAGGAAAACAGTATATAAGACGAAGACTGAAAGTAGCACCGGTGGCTGAAAAGTTGTGTGGAAATCGGTTGTCATGGTGTGCATATGATGCAGAGGCATGGGGAAAATGTTGTGTGAAAAGTTTTGAATAAGAACGTGGATAAGAGTAGGGTCAGTCATGGGTCAGACCAAAGAAAAGATGGATACTGTGTGATAGATATGGGTAGAAAGGGGATGACGAGTGACGACTAATAGAGAAGTATGGAAGAAAAAGACATGTTGCGCCGAGCCCAAATAAATGGGGCATTCCTCAAAACGCACCAAAAGTATAAATCGAAAAAAAAAAAAAAATTCCTCGAAATACATCAACGATGAAACATAGAGAAGAGCATAAAGGATTCGTAATAAATTATATCGATAGACGTTTCATTTGGTGCGTTTCAAAGTTGATGCGTTTCGAGGAATACCCCAAATAAATTGATATAAGGGCAAGAGAATTATGAATGACTTAACAAAACCAGCGAACATAAGACAGTGTCCAACGACCAGCAAAACAACAACAACATCATTTACAACACTAATACCCCAAGTCATTAGAAAACAATGTGCTAAACACCGTAACTTCAAACTGTTCTAGAGATACGACGATTCATCATCGGAACTTGGAACTTCCCCGGAACTGTGATATACCTTACACGTATGACAGAATGGAACTTTCATCGTTAACCTTTACTCTGCTGGCCTCTAGGCAACGTCGTAATGATATGGCGCACGCAACAGTAACTTACATTCTGACCAGTGTAACTTGGGACGTGGTAGAAAAAGGTACTAGAGTTAAACTAACTTAGCAAAGTAAAAAAGCGACATACAGTTTTTTTAGGTTTTCTCTAGAATGTTGTCTATAAAATATTTTATTATTTCAACAATTGTAAGACGGAGATGGCGAGATCTGCTGGACTGCTTCAACAAGAACTGGTCGTTAGCAGCTTTAAACAGAAAGAAGTCGAAAGAGAACAGGGAGGCCTTGGCTCTGCAGTAGGACATCCCAGGCTTTTAATAATAATAACAATAACAGCAGTACCTACTCCTCGATACGGCTCGCATTGTGAGGATGTTCCTTTCTCTGGAGCCCTAACCACCGGTAGCTTGGACCCTGCTCCCGACACCGGCGGATTCCTATTTTTTTATGTTTTTAAATGTTTTTATAAACTTATTTTTTATATTTTGAGAAATATTTAAAAATGTAAGAAAGTAAGTTCATTAAATAAATAATCGAAATAACAATAAAACAGAAATGTAACGTCACGAAATGTAACGTCACTACACTCAAGAAGACGATTTTTAGGTTTCTGTTTTTTAAAGGATTACTTTGAAATTATTTCTCACAATGCGTATTATGGATCACAACCGGCTATACTGACATGCTCATCATTTCCTGAGCAGATTGCTGACTGGCTAATATTTTTACCATTCCTGAGAAGAGCTCTACAGACAGCATTGCCTATCGAAATTGACATTATATTGCTAACATTTATTTTGATTCAGAACCAAAAATTCAAAGATATGTGACATCTACCAACACGCATTAGGCCCGCGTGGTGTATTACAGCCCACTTCCTCTGGAAGAGAAGAGGCCTGTGTCCCAGCAGTGGGAACATTATAGGCTCATTATATATGCCCTGCTATTTTGCTTCACAAGCAGTACCACCGCGATCTACCAACTTAAACTGGTCACACTGTACGGTTTCAAGAAATTAGACGTAACTTTATCACAGTGAAATGAAAAAGTAACTGTAGGTCGTAAAAGTATTTGCTAGCGATTGTGGCATTATGTAATAACTAGTATCGCTCCGCGGTTTCACCCGCATAAGTTTCGATCCCGTACTAATATTGGGATGAAAAGTAGCCTATGTGATAATCCAGGGTGTCAGCTACCTCTATACCAAATTTTATTAAAATTAGTCTGGACTAATTGGGCGTGAAGAAGTAACAAATATATAAACACTTACAAACTTTCGCCTTTATAATATTAGTGTGATAGTGTGATTGTTTCAAATAAAAGTGTTGAATAAAATTTGCGGAACATGAGAACCGTTTATAATCGTTCCGGTGACGCCTGAAGCGTACATCGTGATACTAACTCATCTGTCTAGCCTTTTCCAACTATGTTGGGGTCGGCTTCCAGTCTAACCGGATGCAGCTGAATACCTACCAGTATTTTACATGGAGCGACTGCCTATCTGACATCAACAACCCAGTTACTGGTTGGTAAGACTGACTGTCAAAGATCCACGAATGACAACCGCGACCAACTGCTTAACGTGCTTTCCGAGGCACGGAGGGGTCTCGGTATGTAAAGATGATCACCCATCCTCAGACCAACCGCGGCAAGTGTAGCTTTACCTGATCGATCGACCTGTGCGGCTGTTATTATTTATCAACGGGCCCCTCCGGAAAACCTGACGTTTTGGAATGGGCAACTAGCTTCAACTTTCTGACTCACTGAACGACTATTTTACAATTCAAAAGTGCCTGTATTAATTGAAATAAATGCATAGATAATAGATGATATTTATGTTCACATAGCTCGACAAAATGTACGGAACAGCTATTTTTGTTTAGCGATTTCAGGTGTCTTCCGTTAGTAGGTAAAAGTGGTTCATATTGATGAGGAGGTACAATGATCCTGTTAAAGTACCCCACGAAATTAAAAACTTCACTTTTTCGAATTTTGTTTCGGTCGCGAATCATATTTCGATCCACATACAACCAAATTTTATACTAATGTGCAAATTGCAAAAAACGTAAGAAAATGTTTACTTCGCGATCAGTTCCTTATCAGTTATTCAGTTACGCCTTTTTTACGTTTTTTGTTGCATAATTTTCAACTTCAGCGAGGAAACTATAGGTAAACTAGAGATGACCGCGATGTAAGTAAACCGGAGCGCAGCGTGTCAGGCGGAGCGACATTCACGCGTTAAGTAATTAACGATGTCGCTCAAGTGTCTGTCAAATTAACGCCCTTTGTTGTGTGCCGCGAGCCATGAGCGAGAGCGGGGAGAGAGCTTTACGTGATAATTTTAATTTATTAGACACACACACACACACACAAAATAATGGGTAGGTATGGTTAGGAAATGGAAAAGTATGGGGAGACATGTGTGTTTCCGAGTTCATACAACCCGAATCTCTTCAAAGTAAGAGTGAACAGGCTTCTTCTGGGTCTCTGTCAACTCTGACCTAGACTAGAGTCAAGAACAAACCCATTTCAAATAAAAAAAAAAAAAACATCTGCCCAGTAGCGGAACAACTTATTATTAGACTAACAAAAAAAATAGTAAGGAATTATTGGGGAGTTGTAGAGTTTTTTCATTGGAATGTAAACTATGATAAGTTTACTTGTAGCGATTATGATTAGCAGTGGTCCAGAAAGATGTTTTTTTGTGGCTATTAATAATATGGCTGGGTTTAACATTACTGTTCTATGGCAACAACATAGGAATGGGTTTCCGTCAAAAGTGCAACGGGTTTAAACTCACGACCTCTCATTTGCCAGTAAGATTCCTTAGTCATTCGTTGGGTTTTTGCCAAATATGTCACACTAAAAATAATGGCGTATATTTTACAGCATTTACGTATATCGTCAGTATTATAAATCAGGCTCATTATACCTCGGTAACGATTCAAACTGACCCGTAGTTAGTGCAACAGTTGATAAATTTAACGGTTAGTTAGTGTGGTATTACATTGTATTATGTATATCACATCTGGTATATAACATGAACATTACATAAGTAATTTATACATATGCATATTAAATTAACTAGTAATAACTAAGTACCCACGACCAATAAACAGTTTGAACTTTTATAACAGAGATATTTTAATTGATTTTTGAAGTGAAAACTTCTTTAGAAAGGCGCGTTGGGCGTTTTTTGAAATGGGAAAAAACCATTAGACACCGCAAGTGTTTTGTTTATAATCCATTAAAAAAATACCCGCTTCGGAAGTGTTCGGCTGTCCTCGGGATGTACTCGTTTTTAATGTATATCCGATATGTCAGTGAGTGATGGCAAAGTATTCTGTTTGTGTTTTGTTTTTACTTCTATCGGCAGTCCCGGAGTCCACTGTTTTTTTTTTTTAAGATTTGCCATCTTAATTATTGTCGACGGTGAACGTAGTCAAAAGTCACAATAACGAACCTTTCCTTCTTCTCATGTCAGTGGTGGCATGCTAAGAAGGGTCATTTCAAATGGAGTGTAATCATTGCAAATTCTACAGCGTGCATGTCTCTTTATTCTCAAGAAAAGACAATGTTCAACCTCCTCTGCCTTTTCCCACAGTAAAATCCGAAGAACCCTCCGCTTAAATGCATAATGGCCGGCTGACTTGTCAAATTTTATAATAATTGCTCTCAAGCTCTAGGGGTATGCTTCGTAACCGAGGGCCTATTCCAGGGGCTGTTACCGACAGATTTATTGGAACCCACTCTATTGGAAAAACTTGAGAAAATACCAGTATTTACCCCCATTTGTTAAAATTAGTCGAGTGAAAAAAACTATTTTGTAGGACCAGAAAGATTCCCCTAAATTGATTTCGAAAATGTGAGATAAAATGCGTGAAATGTTGGCAAAAAAAATTCAAATGTAAACCTTAAAAATAAATATAGAGCATATAACTATCATAAAACGAATTTCCATCTTGACAAAACAGTGTATAAAAAACGAAAATTAAATTCAAGTAACGATTAGCGACTGTTTAGCCATACATTTTTGACGTTTAAACGTCTCTTAACTCTAAGCAACGTTTATAAATAAAGGGGATAATTACCAAGTGTAGGTATAGTACTTAATTAAACTCACCAATGTTTTGTTACCAAACGGATCCATCCAATAAAATCTCGAACAAAAATAACCAATTTACGCTTTAAAAATCTTCAGTCGCCAACAAAAAGAGCAACTAGAACCGTTTCTCTTCCATTGTCATCGGCTGTAAACATTGCCATTTCTCCTGTGTTCACAAAATGCGATTGAAACGTTGCCAACTACCGCCCTGAGACGTCGAATGTCAACATTAAGACTGCGGCTTCATGAAAATACAGAAGCAACTTGAATTATTGTCGAACATACGACATCTGTTACAGGAGACGATTTAGATGCTTTTTGAATCAGAACTGTCAACGAAGAAGTTGAAAAATTGTACTTTGTAATGTAAATGTCAAGTATGGTCTGAAAAAACCTAAGTGTAATTTGGTATTTTTGTTGGCATGAAACACATTAATATGCTCATGATTGAATGCAGTTCCACACACAGGAATGTTTCAGACTTGAAATCAAAACAAAATTAGATGCTTCTGATTTTATTAATAAAATCTGAAAAGAAAGAAAGAAAGAAAAAATACGTTCAATCTGTGTTTATTGTATCTGAATTTAATTAACATCATGTGTCTAATCTGCGTTTGCGATTTATTTGCCAAAAATGTAAACAAAAAATAATGGAAAAATAACTTTAATTCCTATACAATAACGTTCAGTTTACGCTACAACTTGAAACATTTTTATAACTTTTTAATAATGCTAGTCACTCTAAAATCAACTTAATAATCATTTAAATAAAGTTTATATTTGTTTAACTTGAAATAGGGTAGGGGTGTGTAAAAGTGCTTTTACTATATTATATATGTATTATGTCTAAATATTCTCGTATTTATTAGTGACATAAAAGGGAATAATTACTTACAGAATAGTTATTTTGTTAGAAACTGTACAAAGTGCGTAATGTCGTATGTTTTGATACATGTTATTTCCCCGTAGTTCTTGTGTAATCGTTTACTCTCTGACCTCCACGCTACGCACTGCAAATTGCTACTAACAGGACATTAATTATTTGCTACTTACTCACTACTAAGTTCAAAACATTATTTTACCTAAGTCTTCAAAATCTGTTTTTCCAAAATATGTGAGATTCAAAGTCTTTTCATTTTAAAACAGAGAGCAACCAAGTAAAACTGCCTTTTTTAAACCCCTTTATAAGCACAAGTTTCGTCAACAATAGCTAGCAAAACATAATTAACTATCCGTATAACGAAGGTAGGTATATTAAAATGAACTATTCGTAATAAAACGAATAGTTTTGCGGTAACGGAACCCAGCATAATATTATGCTAAGATAAAGTCGGGGCTAGCATCCCATATTTTGTGGAATAATGGCTGACTATGATGGTTATACCTATGTACAGACTCCAGCACATCAAGCTACCCGAAACTGTCAAATTTTCCCAATCAACTTTGAACCCTATGATTTAGCAATAAAGTTGATAATCTATTAAATAAATTTGACAGTTTGTAGTAGCTTGATGTGCTGGCGTCTGTACATCCTTGTTTATCACTGTAGTCATTGTAATGTCTAGTCCGCCACCGCCACCGCTTCCGCTCCCGCTTGTGCTAAGTTGCTTCCTTAACCCAACATTATATAGAAGCAGTACGGATGTTTGTCTCAAGTTTTAAAATGTTATTGCTTCTATTTGGTCGCATCTTGCACTTAATACAATTTATTACACCCTGGTTGCTATGTTGTGTTGTGGGTGTTATAACATTTTAATGCTATTTGATTTGGTGATTCTGACCTCAAATGGTTTCCTTTGATATTCTACAGATGTGATTCATTTGGGGGTTGTCATAAAATCTGTGTTAATTTGTAGATTTGACTCTTTACGTTGCGAATCAATCATATGGAGTGTTCCTATAATGTTTAATTTATATAACTTCTTCTTCTTCTGGCCAGGTAGCATCCTAGAATGTTAAGTACAATATAATCACCTACTTATGTATTTAGTGAAACTTATAGAACCTATTAGTCTTATGAAAAAAACAAACGCACATCGCAGGTTCAGACGTAGCAAGGTCATTAGTAGAGTCAAAAGTGTGTTGATTACGACAAGAAACTTCTAATAATAATTAAGTACGCAAAATTTTTATGATATTTTACTATCCATACTATTATAAATTCGAAAGCAACTCTGTTCGTCTGTCTGTATGTTACCTTTTCACGCCTAAACCACTGAACGGATTTCGATAAAAGAGAGATAGATTGCATCCCGGGGAAGGACTTAAGATAGTTTTTAACCCGATTTCCCACGGTAACGACACTTATGCGGGTAAAACCGCGGAGTGCTACTAGTGTTTCATAAATCTGTGGAATGACACTCAAGTAAAGTCCCTGAAACGATGTCACTAGAACTGTGTAAACGTGTAAACAAACATTTCAGTAGGCCGATAAATAGCTAAGCGTTTACGAAATTGTCAAGGAACATGTAACTACTGGATTTAGCAGACGATACCATAAAACAGATTTATCTCCAATAAGTTATGTGCTAGCAACTTAGTAGGCAAACTTGTCGCCTTACATCACAGTGTTTCATATAGAAAACACATCAGTTTCTTACATAATACATATTTGCTTAGGGAAGCGTATTATCTATTCTATACTTATAATAAATCTGTAGAAGTCAAAATTCTGTACATTGAAAATATCAAAAAAATTAATGGCAGGCGGTGTTACTAGACCGACACCGAACCTAAAAATGTGATTTAAAAAAAATTTGTCTGTCTGTCTGTCTGTTTGTTCAGACATCACGCAAAAACTACCGGTTCGATTACGATGAAACTTGGTATAATTATTCTTTAATATCCTGGGCACCACACTGGGTACTTTTTATCCCAGAAAAGTATCTATATACATATATATAATTCAAAGTCCTGACTGACTGAGTGATATATCAACGCACAGCGTAAACCGCGGGTCCTAGAGACATGAAATTTGGAGGGTGTGTTATTTGTGAAGAGTAGGTATCCACTAAGAAAGGGTTTTTAGAAATTCCACCCCTAAGAGGGTGAATGAGGGGAGGGTGAAATTTCACGCGGACGAAGTCGCGGGCAGAAGCTAGTTATCAATAAACAAGAACATCTGTCGAACTAAACAACTGTGCAGTCTGAGATAGTTTATTGTATGCATACGCGTGGATAGGGCTTAGATTATATCAAAGGAAGATCTAGAGAAACTTTGTGATGTTGCAGTTTGTCCTAAATCCTAGGCAGTTAAGGGTTAGTACTTTGTTTTCTTATCTGCACAACATTGATAAGTTTAAACGTCAAACATTTTTGTACCTATAACATGATTTCTACGCAGCGCAGCTGCGGGCGAAGAGTAATGGGTAGCTCACCGTCCGATCAGGGCCACGCCCGTGCCGGACGGCGCGTATGTGTTCCACGCACGCCTCAAAGATATGTCAACAGCAGAGAAGGGGCCCCTTAGGGCCGAAGCCTGCCGGGTCAGCGGGATTGTCCGAAAGGGTTACCGCTGGCCCGGAACATAAAGCGCTAAGGAAGGAACACGGGTGGGTTTTAGTCAGTAAGAGTCTGACACTCCCTTCCGCTCCACCCAGAGCGGGAGGGGTCATTCGATGATTCCCATCCGGAAAAAAAAAAAGAAGGCCTACGCAGACCAGGACGGCATGGCAGGGGATTTAAATTTTTAATAATGGACATTCAAACGTATCAATATAGAAATACGACATAAATTGCTATGCTTTAAAATGATGCCGTGGCATCGAAAGGGATTTCATTGCACGGCATTGGAAGACGCGCCACTGGCTCCCGCGGCGGGATGCCGTGGCGTCTTACGGTAGGCAACGGGATGCCAAGGACTCCGGCGCTCGTTGTGACATACCGCGGAGTGAGACGGCGGGGGTAGAGAAGCGGGGATGCCGCTGGAATGCCGCGCTATCTAAGCGGCTAGTGTGCGCTGACTGACGGCAAAATCCCTTGCCATGCCCATGCCGTCCCGGTCTGCGTAGGCCGTATAGACGATACCATTATTTATAAACGTTGCTTAAAGTCTTTGATTTAATAGACAACACCCATAGAGACTGTCGTCTATTAAATCATGCTATAATTATGTGATACCTCCAAATATTGATCTAATTGCAATTGATTTAGTATAGCGATCACATAGCAATCATGTTGATCAAATTCAAATTGTTTATTGATTGGTAACCATGACTACTTCTTGCCGATTCTTCTCTATAGAATGTCCAGAAGCAGACTACCCATAGATTCGAAATATATCTACCTTATTTAGTTATTTCTCTATTTCGTGTGGAACGGCCTGAATAACAACCACAGCTTCGGATCATGTCGCGATCACAAAGGCTTCCTTCTTCGAGTTCCCGGTCGGTGAAAGGCATTACCAAACATGCGTATAACCGCAATTGCGATTAGTCGCACGTTTGCGTACGTGATCTCTGAACTGCTTTGTTGTTTACCGTTATTTTGTTAGTTTTATCGCTATAGGTTTGTTGATATATGATTCATCAAAGTAAAGTTTTTGTTCGTTAAAAATAAAGTTGTCTTTCCTCAGTAGAGGTTTGAAACTCGTGATTTGCCAATGTCTGAATTGTCCACGGTTTTACATTTTCAAATCAATACATTTTATTTCACATAAACGTACCTACATTGGCAATTAAGAAACGTCATCAGATGCTAGGTGCACAGTTCCAATTGGTCGTTTTCTGTGGAGAAGAGCCGGCAAGAAAGTCGAAACTCCACGGTTAATCTTTTAAATTGGCTTTTACAATTTTTTCAAATTACACAGTTATAGGAGGACAGTGTAGGCCTGTCAACCAGTACAAGGTACTTAATAAAATAGAAAATGGTCTACAAACGTACAGTATCTTTCAGAGCATCACGGAATGTTAAAATGACGTGACCGGTATTGTCAATACCTATGGACATTTCAGGTACTTTATTTTCTGCCCCCGTGTGTGAAAACCCCCAATATCATAATCAGCCTATAATTTTCCCACTGCTGGGACAGAAACCTTTCGGTGAGAGGGAATGGGCCGTAATCCACCACGCGAGCCCAGTGCTTCTTGGCAGATGTCACAACATGTCTTCGAATTTTTGGTTCTAGGACATGCCGGTTTCCTCACAATGGGAAAAAGCCCCATACAAACGCACTATTATGACTACAAAGAAAGTAAAACCCGATGTATTTACATAAGACTATATCTCAACGGTGGCTGCAGGTAGCCGACATTGTACTTAATCTCGTACACTTGCGACCAAGTAAAAGTACACAAATAAGGTCAGAGTATTTATTAACGTGTTTGAATAAATTAACTTTAACCTTCCTTAAATTGTTCATAGGCATAATCTCTTGAGATATTTTTATGATAATAATAATGTTTGCTGAGGGGCCCGTGGCTAAATAATAACAGCCGTACAGGTCGATCGAGCAGGTTAAGCTACGCTTGCCGCGGTTGGTCTGTAGATGGGTGACCATCTTTACATACCGAGACCTCTCCGTGCCTCGGAAAGCACGTTAAGCCGTTGGTCCCGGCTGTCATTCGTGGATCTTTGACAGTCGTTACGGGTAATCAGAAGCCCGAAAGTCTGACAAGCAGTCTTACCAAAGGGTATTGTATTACCCAGTAACTGGGTTGCGGAGGTCAGATAGGCAAAAATACTGGTATTCAGCTGCATCCGGTTAGACTGGAAGCCGACCCCAACATAGTTGGGAAAAGGCAGGCAGATGATGAATAACGTTTGCTTATAAAGGATAATTACCTCGTTTCCTACTGCCTTGTATAGGTATTAGTTATTGACTCAATAAGGTAAGCTCGTGATTGTTGTCGGTATAATTTCGATTATAAGTGCTATACGATTCTAATTACATAAATATTTGATATTAAAGGGCTTGTTTGTAGCATTTACTATGTGTAATTAGAAAATAATTATTTAAAGGTATGTATTTATGCTTAGCAACTATCATTTCTATAAATAAGCATTAATTTATAGGGTGCAGTCTGTGCAAATGTTGTAGTATGAGAATAAATTGAAATGGTTGTAATGAGTGCTTAGTGTACAAATAACCCGTCTTTAGTTTATTACTGTTTATCAAAAAAGTTTCTGAACTAACCTCTCAAGCTTAGTTTCAAACAATAGTCAATAAAACTGATGATTTAGCAACTAACTTTTCTTTCAAACGAAACGTTAGATCGGCTAAATAATTTAATCGGTCCTCAAGTGTAAGCGCTTCTGACTTGTTCTGACAGCCCTCACATCGGTAAATGACAGGTGCCAACCGGTTTCACTGAACTGTTACCAAATTACCTTTACCGTTGTTTAAAAAAATAAACTTTACATTTTCTACCTTGTCTGTTAGAACATAGGGGTTACAGAGAATATATTTTTAATTTGCAAAAAGAAGATTCTTTTTTGTTATTTTAAATGAATTTGGTGCGCGAAATTAATTACTAAGCTTCGTTGATATTTTTGAAAGGTAGTGTACGTGTCAGGTCGTGCGTGTATCAGAAGTTGATTTTCATAATTGCTATTAATTAATACTTAATTATTTTTAGTGAATATTTTTAACTGACAACCACTCTATGTTACCAACATTCACGAATTTGATACTAAAAAGTTTTAATTAATTGTTACGTCAAGTTAATTATTCCATATATCTATCCCCATGAGTTTTTAACCTTTAAATCTATCTACATTGCGATTCATTAAAAAAAAACAATGATAAAATCTGGGTATCGTATTACCCAGAGTGGAGGTCAGATAGGCAGCCGCTCCATGTAAAATACTGGTATTCAGCTGCATCCGGTAAGACTGGAAGCCGACCCAAACATAGTTAAAAGGTGAAAACATAGTGAAAAGGCTAGGCAGATAATAGTTAAACAATGTTATTTTTAGTATATGCGAAACCTGAATATAGTTTGTTCAAAATAAGTAACTGAATCGATTCTAATAATTTTTACCCCGTGTTATATTTTGTCCCAAAAATATTTAAAAAAAGGTTAAAAGTTGAACACCGAGCGACACTAAGTAGGTTATCCAATATCCGCGCCGAACGGTTAGGTACCTAGGTACTATTATCAATGAGCGCAAGACGGCGCACCGCGAGCGGCGCCGGTGAGCTTGTTTTTGTACGGACAAACAGGTAACTTAACAAGCTTAACACTTTGTGATTTTTCATGACACTGTTTTGAAATTTTGTACATAGATTCTTTACATAAAAATACTAGACACGTGTTTCGGGTTTCGCATATACTAAAAATAATGTTGTAATAAAACATAAATAATACTTAACTGATTCATATTGCTGTAAGTCGTAACAAAGGAGTTAAGTATACAGGAGCGTCGGATATAGTTGAGGTTTACTAAGAAACCGATGGATGTTCTGGACTGAAATTTAATTTAATAAATGAGCTGTTTGTTTTCTATCAATAAACTAAAATTTTATTCAAGAATATTCATCGGTTTCTTAGTAAACTTCAACAATATCCGACGCTCCTGTATACTTAACTCCTTTGTTGACTGTACGTTTAAATACGAAGAGCAATTACTCTCTCTATTAAATAACCGTGACTGCTAAAATAAAAGAGAAAGTCAAAATATGCCTAAAGCCCGTTAAACCCCATCCAAACCTATTGAATACTTTTGGAAACACTTCACCATTGTCTCCCCCGAATTTAGGAACAGATCGATACCAATCTCAAGCATTACTTATACAAAAGACAAAAACCCGACAATGTGGAGGGTTCCATATATCAGTCACTTAGAACTTCTGCGTTTGACAGATAGGGTGCACCCCTAATGGACAAAAACCAAAAAAGGTTGATCCCTAACTTTCCTTGAGCGTCGCTTGTTTTTACTAGTTTTTCTTTAGGGTATCGAGGGTTGCGAGGTCCATGTAAGCTGGTCATTGAGTTGTGCTTGAGTAGAGGTGACGTTAGAAATATTTGATGAGGCGTTTATTTTAAATCGGGGTTGCAGATGTTGATCAATTATTCGAATAATCGAAATTCATTTGAGTGTGATTTATAGAAAGCAGACTTTTTGGATTGAATGGCGTTTTTAATTAGCAACGGGGTTGATTTCAAGTGTAATTCAAATTCAAAATTATTTATTTTGGAACAACTAGATCCACCGGTTAGTGTACAAAAAACTTAGAAACTAAATTGTTAGTACTTACTTAAATACAATAAAAATATTTTAATTTATTGTCGTGAACGGGAAAACTCTATTTACCATTAACCATTCATGCTAATATTATAAATGCGAAAATAACTGACCGTCTGTTACCTTTTCAAGCCTTAGGGCCCATTCACACGTACCACAACCACACCACACCGCAGCGACAAAATGTGGTCAAGCTGTGGTTACGTGTGAATACTGTCGCTGCGGCTTGTTGCGGTTGCTTTGTGGTACCTACATAATGTTGTGTTAAAGTTGTGTTTGCGATGTCTCCGGCCGCTAGTTCACGGTGTCACTTGTGGTTGCGTTGTGGTGGCGACGTGACTGCGATGTGGTCGGTATCACACACGCGGTCGATACTCACGGCAAAATGTGGTCCATGTGAATTTAACTATTAATTTTCATACAAATTAGCGCCCACCGAAGTGTTGTGGTTGTGGTACGTGTATAACAAGCCTTAAAAGAGTTCTGTGCAGTTTCTTGGCGGCTCTTCTTTATAGGAAATGAACCATGGGAAATTGGGAACCGTGCACCTAGCTTCTGACGTTTTATAAGTGCGCGGCTGAACCGATTTCAATGAAATTTTGCACACAGGTAGACCATGTCCTGGGTTAGGCCATAAGATACTTTAGT
This sequence comes from Oligia latruncula, assembly GCA_948474745.1. Taxonomy (NCBI): domain Eukaryota; kingdom Metazoa; phylum Arthropoda; class Insecta; order Lepidoptera; family Noctuidae; genus Oligia; species Oligia latruncula. Next base: position 17,395,077 of record OX419686.1, read on the forward strand.
GTTGTTCCCTCGGCAAACCATCTATTATTTTACCCCGGTGGAACATTTCCGGAGGATAATTCAAAAGCTCGTTTTTATAGCAAGGTTACTTCTTTGCTGTTAGTTCAATGCTTTGATTACTTGAATGGTCTTTAAGCTTACATTTTTGTCATCTCGGTGTGGGTAGTCCGAAATTCCACAGTCACATGCAAGCTCATCCACACAATTCCTCACGGTTAGGGCTGCACTACCTCGGATGAGGGTAGGTAATAAAATTAGGTGCCTGTGGACAGCCCTGACTTATGTTATTAGCTCGACGATCCAATCAATACTCGTGAAGACCGGGGTACAGGTTTATTACTAAGGACAGTACCTAAATAGATTTTTGCGTCGTAAAGTAGGTATCTGACTTCTGGACCTGGAGGCATTTTCTTTATTTTATAACCCGCATAAGTGTCGATCCCGTAGGAATATCGGGATAAAAACTATCCTATGTCCTTTCTCGGGATTCAAACTATCTCTGTACCAAATTTCATCTAAATCGGTTCAGCGGTTTAAGCGTGAAGTGGTAACAGACAGACAGACACACTTTCGCATTTATAATACTAGTATGGATTTGGCCACAATTTTAATGTTTCACGCTTAATAAAGTTTGAAGCTACTTTAATGTCATACCACTCTATGGACATAAGTTAATTTTTAACAGGTTTATTCCGCTATTATATTATATGTTATTATATTATAATTATTATGTTGTGTTGCTTATAAACGTGCTCTATAAAAAAGAATTATCTAAATCGGACTACTCTGTAAAAAGTTATGCGTGGTCATACATAAAAAAAAAAAACAACTGGTCCACTTGAGAACCTCCTCCGTTTTTTCGACGGTTAATAACCCAATCGTTTCTTACATAGTTCGATAATAACAAAAATAATTGAAATGGAACTTCCTAACAAAATAAAATAAGTACATACAAAGCAAGGTTATATAACCTTGCTTTATTTCGATTAGCAAAAACATCAAACATAATTTACCTGTCTGGATTCTCACTTATTCCGTTTGAAATTCCTGAAGCCCAGCACACGCTGTTAAGGTTCCAGCTATAAACGTTAACGACGTCTACAAGGAAGGCGCCGTAAACAGCGTAGACAGGAAAGTTCAACAAATTCACATTAATAAATGGTTCTAAACTTCAATGAGATAGAATTTAAAGTTTTTAGTCGAAAAGCTTTTGAGAATTGCAGTAAACAAAGGTTGATGACACATCCATAATAATATTATATTTGCGAAAGTAGTTTTGTTTGTTACCTTTTCACGCCTAAACCACTTAACCGATTATCCTGAAATTTTGCATATATGTTGTCAGGTGTACAGAAAAGGACATAATTATGGTACCTTTCATCCCGAAAAAAGTACTGTTCCCGAGGAAAACAACAATAACGTTATTATGATAATAGATGGCGCCACGTGTCTTTCGAATCAAAAACCGGACAACGTCTATCGGGTCAGCTAATCTATATATTACATATATAAAATGGTAAACTGACTGACTGATTGTTGATATATCAACGCACAGTCTAAACCGCTGCTCATAGAGACATGAAATTTGGAGGGTGTGTTCTTTGTGAAGAGTAGGTATCCACTAAGAAAGGGTTTTTCGAAATTCCACCCCTAAGAGGGTGAAATTTCACGCGGACGAAGTCGCGAGCAGAAGCTAGTTACCTATAAATAGCACATTTTACTATTAGACTTAGGCCTCATTTTGGTGGCATCATAGCACTGGGGTTTTTCCCATTCCTAATAACCACATCGTTGGCAGACTTGTTCTTCCCAGCTGGGATCCCTCCTCCCTTTTGTGTCATTCTTCCTTGGTCTGTGTCCCCATCAAAGCACCTAGGTAAAATTGAACCAATAATCCAATTGAAAGGCATTAAAACTGGCTAAGTGCATTGGCTTGTGTACCAATAACACGTTATCAGGCAATCAGCGGCCGTTCCGGACGATTAGACGAGAGCTACTATTGCAACTCGACCGTGACGATAAGAAAGGTGATAGCATTGTTGTGGTCAGTTCCTGGGATGCTGGAAGGTTAATGTGAAGTTAAATATGAAACGTAGAAAATTATAAATATGACCTTCCGCCAACGGAATGGGTTCTAAGACTGATGACATAGGTAAAAGGCAACTTGACAGATGCGATATACATACTTTGAATGCTTCTCCATCTTCTTGGCCCAATATAAAGTGTAGAGGTAGCCCTATTATTGGCAGGTAGTCTTATAACCTACAAAAGGATATAATTATGACCAAGTTTACATCGACACTAACATTCTACTGTCTTTATTGAATCTGTAAAAGCACAGTCGTAAAAGTCTACCTCGATATTTCCAATAGTCAAAGATTTCATTGTATTTGCAGCCAACTTATTTACCAAACCATTCGATCCCAATCTTCTGTGCAAAGACGTATTTTTGCGCCAGATTAGACCAATTGCCAAACTCGTAAAGCCAGTCTTCTTCGATTTCCCGTAGTAATTTATCGGCAATAGACGGACCAATTGCCTTTTCGCCCACCGATACAGTTGGATCCGAATTGGAGGATTTATTGGTAGAACTAGCTGGTGTTTACATGACTCGTATCAATTTGATAGGAATGTGTGCAGTTTTGGCTGGTGTAAATGGATTGGTGTTTGCTTCATGGGGTTTTATTGTTATTGTTACTGTTGCAGCCTTTATTATTATCAGATTCAGATGCTTCATCATTATCTACAGTCTTTTTGACATCTTCTACATTTCTCTGTAAAATAAAATATTTTATCTCACAGCTTGAACTATTGACATTTACATACATTGACATAGAAAATTTAGAACTAATTTGCAGCATTTGCTCCCGCAAGCGCCCAGGCTTGCACCCGACTCGAATTAAAACTGTCTTCTATGTGCTAGATCATTATAGGGATGGCAATTTATGACTACCAAAGAGAATAACGTTTAGACTGAGCTTTTAAATATGGAGAGAGAAATCTGCTTCTTTAATCCTCAATCCAATCTTCCAAGATACCTACAGACTAATTGTCCATAGTTTGGGGCTCACTGGCAAATAATATATTATAACTTAGTTGTAGGTAATATTTTAAGCTACTCATGTCGTCTCCCTGCTTACTGTATTACTTGGACAATAACATATTTTCTATTTCTATTAAATAAATTTCTTTTCTCTGAAGCTTCAAAAACCGCTTACCATCTGCATCGCTGTCAGCCTCTCTTACAGACTCTTCATCATTGGTACATGGTTTGAGTACTTGAATTAGGATTTCTAGCAACCCTAGTACCTACCGATAGTTTATAACGGCCTGATGATACAATAGAATGTAACTCGTGTAACAGCTCATTGCGTACAATGCCCCACTTCTTAGAATTAAGTTTTATTGACCACAAGTAAGTGTTTACTGACACAATTGTTGTCATTGCTCGTAGCCTAGAGATAGTCCCAATCTAGATTAAAACAAACAAAATTAAAGTAAAATAGTTTTTAACTTTTATGCGGGTTTGGCTGAATCCATAACTAATGCCAGCTACATACCAACACTGAGTGCATCAAAGTGTAAACGCATTTTCATCGTCGCAATATTATGGATACACAGTGTGTCCCACGGCTATGCCACGTGGAGGGAATATTGTAGATGGAACATTTTACTGAAAGAAGACATTATTTTGATTTAAAAAACAATGTAAATTGCATTCATAAATTTTTGAATAATAACATGGTTGAACCGGGAATCGAACCCGCTACGCGAGAAAAAAAATACCCTGTAGCTTTATCATACCGATCAAAATGCTTCATCATAAGGATTATTTTTTGCTAAATAACATAGTGTCAGAATTATAAGAAAGACCATCAATTTTAACATTTGATGTGAAATTTTGTTCAGAAAAATGAAAAGCTGACATTGCCTTAAGGACATACAACTGACATTATCATAAGTACCTACCTATTTCTAATAAATGTACCCACTTGAGAAGTACGCATCATTTCCCTATTATAATTTCAGTGCATGATAAAATGATAAAGAGATACGAAGAAACGTGAAATAATATAAAGAGTGCAACTTTGTATTCAACAGTATGGGAGTCATTTTGAGCATTTGATAAATTAATTAATTTTGTATTAAAAATGTTAAGTACGTGATTCTGAACCACCCCGATGTAAAATTTCCCATAATTAGATCCGATTTAGACGAATAACCACATATTATCACGCAATAACCTCAGATGCAATAAACGCAGCTTCGAACCAATCTAACAATCGTTAATAATACAATAATGAAGCAATAAGACAAATAAAGAGTCACGCAACTTATCGGAAACACGATCAATATTGCTCACTATAATATACATTGAGTTATTAAATCGTTTTCCATTAATGTTCACACATCTGTTTTAATGCCTGAACAGAAGTGTATGTTCATTTGCAATAATATACTTACGAGCAGAGAGAATAAGGAACATTTTGACGATGAAATTATATATACAAGGTGTTGATTTGCATCCTCGTCAAATTTCAGGAGGTTGTCATAAAAGACATTTTAGTACTTAGTAAAGTAAAAGGCGTTTGTTTGTGTGTGAAAGCTCGGTTATAGGGCTAGTAACAGACGGGCCGCGTTTAAATATGGCTGGTTCACACTTACGGATTTCCGTAAATAAGAAAAAAAAGAAAAACCTTCCCATTTTATTGTTGATCTGGGTCGAGAATCATTAGCATAATTACGTCCTTGAGTTTGACTAGGATGCAAATCAACACCTTGTATAATTAAACTCTTAATTAGATAGAACTTATACAGTTTGTAAACATGTCGATTTGAGTACAGTCAACAGCAAAAGTAGATGAACAAAGTCAGAAATTCAATACTAATGAACTATATAATTCAATACTAATAATGATTCAAAAATATTCTACGTAGTAAGTATTCTAAGTAGTACTTCGACGCCAAACAGTTCTGACGCGAACTCCGTTCATTAGTATTGAATTTATGATTTCGATCATCTACTTTTGCTGTTGACTGTACCTAAGTTGTCAGTAATTCCACAACGAACCTAAAATAAATAAAACGTACACTAAAATAGGCTAATGAACAACCAAAACCTAATGTAACAGGATTTATAAACATCTTGATTATATCATTACCTAACCTTTGAACCATTATTTGTATTACGTCGAGTCACAATGGAGTTAAAACTAAACAGTCTCATTAAATTTGTCCTAAATCCAAATAATCTAATAACAATTCATCATCCTCTATCAAAAATATTTGAAGACGTAACAAAAAAGCAGAAAAAATGAGGCTACATTTAAATTGTTCGACGGGTCAATCAGTTTCGCAAGTTCGTTGTTCTAACGAGCCTTGTGTATCCACATAACATCAATTTGCTTATATAAGGCGACCTCTGAACCTGTCGGAGTCCAGGTATCAATTATAATGTTACCTACTTTCATTGTGATCTTATTACGTCGATTTTAGATCGATGTGTAGATAATGTAGATGTTTGTTCTTTTTCGTGGCTTTTGACCCGGTTTTGTGGCTATGGAGATGTTAGGATAATGATATGGTCATTCCGTTCGTGTGTTATGTCTTAACTATTGACGTGTGGTCATCGGTTTTTTTTTTCGATCGTAAGTTTTATTTCCGTTTGGGGAAAGTATTATGGTCTCTTTATCATGAATGGTACCTTCTAACTGTGTGACTAATAATAGGGTTTTGTACCAAATAATTATAATTTTCTACAAGGGTATCTTCATATGAATTACTTCTTGAAATTATCTTTTTAAATAGGTACTTGCTCCATTACCATTACCTACTCATCATGATAAAAACTTATAATTTCATTCTTTCATTGCTCTTTCAACTTAGGTTCCCCGTTATCTCGTGGGAACTGAACGCGTTCCTTTGTCTAGCTATCCAAGTTTTCAGACAAATCCATTATTACTTTATCCAGTTCAAGTACAAAGATTTTGCGATTTGCGTTTTGTAAATCTATCTTGATACTTTGAAAGCTTTATGTTGAATCGCATTGGTGTCAGAATAAAACGGGGAAATATATTATTAAATCAAAGTCGGTTATGTGCCTACTAAGTAAATTATTTTCTGTATGACAAGAAGCGTTCACCCTGCAGTGAATCAATGGTACCTACAAGTATTATTTTTCTCTTATGTGATAAAGGATTCCTCAAACCTACTAATAGCTCGGTTGCAATATTCTTCGTAAATTGTCGAGAAAGGCAAAAAAATGATTATGTAAACCTAAAACGGTCGATTGACGACCGTAAAATAAACAAGATAATAAAAACAAAACAAGATCAATCAAACTTTACAACAACACAACTTGCAATAATTCAGTTTTAGATCAGATCGAAAGTGTCGACCATGAACGTAAAGCGTTTAAAGTCAAAAATGATAAAATCAAAATCAGTTTCAGTACAATACCTAGTAATACCAATAATATTGTTACAGATCAAACACTCCAGACTCAAGGTTGATTTACAAACCATTTTCATGTTTTTGTTCCGAAAATAATTGAATTATGTTGAAGGTTTAATAATACATTTAATAGAACATAGTATTTCTAATACTTAGCTTGTTGTCTTTAGCTACACAATGTAACTTCGCCGCTGAAATGCTGTCTGGTGCTATAAAGTTAGTATTTGAGAGGAGGCCTGTGTCCTGTGTCCCAGCAGTGGGAACATTATAGGCTGATTATGTTATGTAATACCGCTAGGTCTAGTTATTGAGATAGACCAGTCCAATCAGTATTAGCTATTTTAATATTTGTGTTCGAGGGAATACCAGGAATCCGTTTCTCCTTATTTTCTTTTTGGATAGTTTTACTTACAATACTTTTTTTTGTAAAGAAGTCTGCTATCTCTCATAATTATGTTCTACCGTTTTAGACAAGTTATGTACTAACATTTTACGTTCATCATGAACATTGTTCAGTTTCGAGCTTACTGTTTCCTGTAACCCCATTTTCTTCTATTTCTAACATTTCCGCTATTTCTTCCTTCCTAAAAGCGTCCATTGTTTTCCAAACATTTTTTGCCGCTGTCCTACCCACCCCATTTAAACAAAGCCCAGCGAAAGTAAACCGCAGCAAATTATCCCGGAACACGATATCTGTCAGATAGTCAGTCCAGTTATCGTTTTCAAGTAGACCACTTGACCTAGCCATATAAGAGGAGAAAACAATATTTCCTTTGAACTACGATTGCAGGAATGTGGCCCTTATAACACTTATGGAGCTATGGCGGTATTGCCCTGTCCAGTTTCTGTTCATTCATACTCCATTGAAAGATTTCATTGATTTATATTTGCTTTCTCTTCATTGATAAGTTTTACGTTGTTAAGCCCTTATTCAGGTGTTAATTTGAAGTAAAAGTGGACAGCTTGAACAGGAAAGTGTCAATAATAGAGTTGATGTAAGTGTTATTCTGTTCAGTTATCGACTCATTCATCAAAGAAATAACTTGGAATTGTATTTCCTTGGTCAGTTCTTTAGAATATCTCGTATTGTCTTTCTCAAATACTTCTTAGGCTTAAATCATTTGTGTCGTTGCTTGAACCCGGTAGGTCGTAGGTTCGAACCCAGACAGGCGCTTTACTTTGTGTAAATTATTTCATCACCACTGCTCTCAAAACGGTGAAGGAAAACATCGTGAGGAAACCGGCATGTCCTAGAACCAAAAATTCGAAGACATGTGACATCCACCAACCCGCACTGGGCCCGCGTGGTGGATTACGGCCCACTCCCTCTCATTGAGAGGAGGCCTGTGTCCCAGCAGTGGGAACATTATAGGCTGATTATGGTTGAACCCGGTGACATGTAACAGTTCAAAATATCTAATCCTTTTAACAAGCACAACTGTGACAGTTACATTATAAATAGCTCAGCAATCACATTTACCATTATTAACGTCCACTTTAACACCCGAATCAAAGCCAGGTCAAGCAAGGTTAACTCGTTAAGCCAACAATAACCAAAGACGTTACGTCACAAATCTAATAATAAAACAATAAATCATTCAATCAGGGATCATGTTTACTGACATAACTAATAAGTAATAACTATAAAGTTTATTTGGAGGCAAATTTACTAGTGGCCTGTGTCGCAAGCAAGCTTCAAGCGTCGTAACTTGATAGCGCAATGCATAAATCTCAATCAAAAGTATTGTAAGGCGCTGGACCGCTGCATTTTATTGTCGCGTCTAACAAGCGCATGATGTAAGTGCTGTTTTATTAGATTGAATGCGTTTGGCCCAATTGTGAAGTATTATCTAATAAAATTATTGTAGAGATTGCCTCTTTGAGTTTTGGCGTGTTTATTTTATTGTCTTTCTCACGCATTGTTGAAATAATAAAAAACGTAGACAATTATTTAGATTTAAATTAAAGAAAAGTACCGGAACAGTTTTTGTTGTACCTACCGGTATAATTTTGGCCGAAATTAATGACCGCCTCTTCAACTATTGTTTCTTTTTAATGTTGGGTTTCAAGCACAAAAATTAAGTCTGAAATTAGAACTGTTGTGCACACAAAAGTGTATATAATTTACAGTTCAATCTATGTAGGTATTTCCCATTTTCGTGTATGTCAAAATTAACTTCAGCCAGACGTGAATACTACTAGCTGTGCACCACAAACACTGAAATGGCTGCCATAAAAAGACCTTATTTATAAAAGCTAACGAGAAAATATCATGGTGTTTCGGCTTTATGATAGGGCATTGCATTACCTACATGAAATTAGTTGACACCTAGATGCGAACCTAGTGTGTTGATTCATTTTTGTTTCCAATATATGGCATTTTTGAAGTGAAAACTACTTTAGGCTAGTTGAGCATTTTTTGAGAAGGGAAAACACCATTGAACTCGCGCCACCACACCGCGCGTGTTTTGTTTAAAGGCGATTAAAAAAATTCCCGCTTCGGATGTGTTCGGCTGTCCTCGGGATGTTAATGTATATCCGATATGTCAGTGAGTGATGGCAAAGTTTTCTGTTTGTTTTGTTTTCACTTCTATCGGGACTCTCTGAGTGCCACTGTTTTTAATTAGAGTTTTGTTAGAATGCCCTTCAATCCTCTAAATTATATAGCTGTTAATTCTTTATGTAATCAAGTGTCTGTCGATTTTCCTTATTGCAGACCGTATCAAAGGACCAATTTTTATGTCTGCTTAAAGATTTTTCATTCCCTTGTGTCACTGACCTTCCTTATTTACTCACGTAAGATAAGTCAGTAAATGTAGTGCTATTCTGTAAAAATCTCTTACTCTATTCTATTTTTTAGTATGGCAAGCAAAGCCGATGTCGACTATTCTGCCATTATCAAAAGTAAATTGGAAAAGCAAGCGTGCATTGTTATTAATACCGTGAGGTCAATATTGTCAATCAATTGCATTAGGTGGTGGAATGACAGCTCAATTCATCTAAGTTTCAGTGAGGTTTGTACAGAAGAGAAGGGCTGGTCTACCTTTACTACAAACAATTAAGGACCGATAAAAAAAAAAACAAGTTTCCAAGTATCAAATCTCACGCCCCTGTGTGGTCGATACCAAACGCACAGTCTACAATTAGATTTATAAAGACATTCACAACTTCCTCCACATTTCGCGACTACCCGCCAATGTACCAAGTTTAATATTTACATAAACATTGAATTCGATTTGTGATCGAATTTATGAAACATTCATGATAATAAACTGAGCGGCATTTGAATAACAGCATCTTGATTGTGTTGACAATTTTAGTGCTCTCTTATACTAAGTTAAGTGTTAGAATAATGTAGTAAATTCACTGGATTACTGCTTAGAAAGTAACACAAGTGAAGGAAAAAATGCCCTTAGGATAAGTTTGAAAAATGGTCCATCGTCAGTGTCCGCGATGGTACAGAGCTACACCTAAAAATTAAACTCTCATTCGAATAAAATTAAATATCTAACTAATAAATACTTACGCGTCACTAACTCGATCATATCTTTAACGGTCCTTTGATATAGGAAACGCACTTAAAATCCAGAATTAAACGTCAATAAACATCAACAACGCGGATAAACTGAAGTATTTGATTTCTTTAGTACATTTCCTGTTTTTGACATTCCTTTAATTCAATAGAAAAGGAAACGTGACTCGTTAATCCCAATAAGAGCTGTTAAATATGGCGCGCAGTGTAATTTTGAAAAAGGAATTAAAAATAACTTTCGACTACAGGAGATTGCTTTTTAACGGCGAGTGGCGCAATCGAGAATAGTTTTTGGAACTGGCTGCTTGTGAGAATTCCTTCGCCAATTATAGAATTGTTTTTTATTCAGTAACTGTGGCATTCCTTTTCTGAATTTAAATTTAGGGCGCGCGAAGAATGAACCGTGATCTTGTAGTGCATGAAATTGAGAAGCTCAGTTTGACATAACTTTAAACCCGGAATATTGCCTGTGACTTGCACAGAAGTATGGAAGTAGCTTAACAACAACTTCTGATTGGTACCATACTAGCATGCAAGCTGCTTGCATACTTTTGTGCAAGTTACAGGCATAGTCTTTCGGCTACACGGCGAAAATCTAACAAAGGCAAATTTAATTCCTGTTTATTAAACCATAAAAATTCAAGAAACTCTTTTCACAACTTCTCATGTAGCATTACAGCTATTATTTTGTAAAAAAATTGCATATAAATGTTTAATGGAATGGTTAAGAAGTCCTCACACGGGAACAGGCAGCAGACCATGACACAATGTACATTATCTGCACACCGATCCAAGATGGCGATAGCGGGTGCAATTTCTTAGTTTTCTCACACATAACATTGTCCCAATGCCTGCCAATGTTTGACCAACGTTTCTAGAGTTGGCACATGAAAGTGAGATGAGTTACACGGGCTTTTAACACTGTAAAATGTCAATAAAATGCAGATTCTAACTGTCATAATGATAAATTCTTAAACATTACAGAAAAACTGAGTTTATAAGTTTTAACTAATGTTTTAGTTTGAAGTTAGTGTTTTAAGGATCGATTGGCATCCGAGCTTTCGCCACAATACTCACCAAAGTTGGTTCCAACGTTGTCTCCAACTTGTGAAGACATTGCTTCCGACTTTGCACGCTTAGGTAGACTGTTCGCATTGTTATTAGATAAGTGTGGAAACTTTTTGCGACATGTTTTTGTCATGTATTTATGGTTTACAGAGACAATGCTGATTATCTGGGACTAAATGATGAACTTAATCGTATACGTATCATTTAAGAGCCGTTAAAGTTTAGTAATAGGAATGGTTAATTAACAAAGATACTGTCACGCCAAATAATAATGCGTTTAAAATAAAAATATTGCCGTAAAAATATATTATATATTCAAGTTTACAGAAAACGAATACTTTATTGGCTTAGGACCTCTGTTTTTTTTTGGAAATCAATGTTTTATAATTCTACTTGATATCATTTTAACTTTTTACATAAATGTAGGTACCTATGTATTGTGGTTCTTTCAACTTATAATTAACTCACCGAAAAAAATCTCAATCGGCAATGAATTCATATTCGTTGACTATGATGACATCATGTAGAGGTCAACATACCTACCACAGGTGTCAAGCTGTGGTTTGAACATGTCAGGCGTGACTAGTCAAACGGATCTACCAACCGAGTCTTTAAAATTACGCGAATAAATTACCGTAAATGGCATAAAAAATATACCTATCTAAACGTAAAAGCCAAGATTGTTTGCAACGTTCACAAGATTCTTAATATTACATAATCAGTCAACAATATGCTATGGAGCGAGGTCTGCTCGGAGTTTCTTAGCAGGATAAAATCAGAAATAAAGTTATCCGGAAAAGAACTGGTGCTGTCGACATAGCTTATAGAGTAATCAAGCTGAAGAGTGGGCTGGTCATTATTGTCAAAGGACCGATGGCTGGTGGACCAGACGAGGCCTGGAGTGGAAACCGCGTATCGGCAAGCGTAGTGTGGGACGCCTCGCAGCTAGATGGACCAAAAACTTTAAGAAGATGGCTGGGACAGACTGTATGCGGAAGGCTGGGTAGTGTGGCGCAGCCTGGGAGAGGCCTATGTCCAGCAGTGGACTGCGATAGGCTGAGTTGATTGATTGAGTCAACTATATAAACTAGCTGCGCTACGCGGTTTCACCCGCATAAATGACGATCCCTTGGGAATATCGGGATAAAAAGTAGCCTATAAGTTAATCCAGGATGCCAGCTACCTCCGTACAAAATTTTATCAAAACTGGTCCAGCCGTTTGAGCGTGAAGAAGTAACAAACGTAAAAACACACACTCACAAACTTTCGCCTTTATAATATTGGTGTGATAGGTACCTACATTTTCAGTGTGGCCAGCTATAATCAAAATCAACTACTCGTTGATACACTGACTTCAAACCACACGATTAAACAGTTTAATAAAGACAACTATCTGTCTCACGCCCGCAGGCAACCCAACCTATATCAAAACAACGCCATAATTACAACCTTCCACTAAAACAATCTAAGATAATTCACTCACATGAAAGTTATTGTAACTTAATAAATTCTCATTTGCTAGCGATAAAATTTTATGAGACAATATAATAAGCTTATAATCACAGTCTACTAGCTTATAATGTATTCTAGATACCTAGTGCCTCGACTTTCACAAAGTACTTATTTAATTCACACCTAGGAAAATTCTAATCTACATAATGATAGGCTGGGTTTACATTGGTTTCGTAGGAGACCCTTGACTACTCCTAGGCTGGAATATACATACCTATTATGATAATGGAAGAATGAATTAACTTGTCGATGAATAAAATAGTCGGTTCTTTCTAAATAAAACTGGTATGTGGTTTTTAATATTCTGGTCGCGGGTTTTTTTTTTTAATGAATGACGTCAGTATTGGGTTTTCTGTGTAACCTTTAAGTGGGAATTGTACTACGTTTGACACCGTCATTAATCAACTATTAACTCAGCCTATCGCAGTCCACTGCTGGACATAGGCCTCTCAAGCTGCGACACAACACCCTGTCCTCCACCTTGTGCATCCAGTCTGCCCCAGGATAGGCGACATGGCGCGCGCCTACAAATGAATGTTCTGGGACATTCTATACGACGTCACGAGGATAGCGGGACACGTGAGTGGGTAAAATTAAAAATATCCTACGCCCATAATAATACAAAAATGGTATTGATTTAATTTCAAAAACAAAACAATACAATTTTGATACACATCGTATCCACCAATCATCGTGTCAGTAACTGAAAAATCTCCTACAAATTGTCTTAGTACTTAATTGTAGTAGCGTTCCATCGGTGAACACTAGGTCTAAAATCCTTATTAAAGGCAGCAATTTACTCTTTATACTTTAGACAAGTTTTCTCTTTTGACACAATCCGTAGGGCAGCTAATAAAAGGTACTGTCTATCAAAATGTTTAAACGATAATCGTTTCTATTTTCTACGGAAAAGTGGCGACAATCGGAATATAATACAAAACTACAATTTTTCTTTTGAAACTTTTTTAATGCGCTGTTTACTGGCTGGTTGTTGTAGTCTAGTGGTTGCAAGCGCTACTGCTGACCATGAGGTCAAGAGTTCGATACCCAGGTTGGCAATGTTATTGCTCCTATTACATTGGACTTAAGGGCACTGTCGCACTGCATAGAAAAGAAAGATAAGAATGATGACACAACCCTGGTAATTTATTGCAAAATACGAAGCAATGATCTATTTACAAAAAATCTATTGTTTGGACTAAAAAATTAAAACACTAGTGCTTTAGTATGTAGCTTGTAGAATAATCTGACAAAAATCAGAATGATTATATGTATATTAGTATAGTTTTTATTGTAAAAAGAAAGTTTTTAGAGGTATGTTCATGTTTTTTTTCTATCGTATCAAATTAGTTATATTATGTTTTCAACACACTATCTACCTAGCATATTATATCCTGAAGAATATTATGTATTTTTCAGATTTTGTATACTGTGGTCGATCTTATACTTTTATTGCTTCTAAAACTTGCGTGTTTTACATTTAGGTGCTGTAATCCCCTTGAACATAACTGGTGAAATGAGGCTGTAGGTACTTTAAGTATATCTCTAGCCAACCCTTGGGGGATACAAGGGTTGATTATTATGTTTATGTAAAAACTAGCTTCTGCCCGCGACTTCATCCGCGTGAAATTTCACCCTCTCCCCATTCACCCCTTAAGGGTTGAATTTCGAAAAATCCTTCCTTATTCCTTGTCTACATTATAAAGGGAACCTCTGTGCAAAATTTCAGCTTTCTAGGTCCAAGGGTTTGGGCTGGGCGTTGATGAGTCAGTCAATCAGTCAGTCAGGACTTTTCTTTTTATTTATATAGATAGATAGATAGATGTAGCTTCCCTAAGAGTTCAAGCAATCAACTCAGCCTATCGCAGTCCACTGCTGGACATAGGCCTCTCCAGGCTGCGCCACAACACCCTGTCCTCCACCTTCCGCATCCAGTCCCTATGAAAGAAAGAAAGAAAGAAAGAAAGAAAATACGTTTATTTAGCACAGACTAAAAGACACACAATACAGCAGGTAGTCAGATAATAGTCGTACATACATCAGAGAAAAACAGAAAATATAAAAATAAAAAGGGTAAAAATAAAAAATCCGATGTAAGAAGTGCAGGAATGTGTGCCTCACGGTTGCGCTAAAAAGGTCCAGTTCAGCAAAAATGCCAGACAACTAGTGCCTGACGCTGGTTTTCAACTGAACCTGATGTGTGAAGTGACGGATGTAAACCAGTTTTATACTGCAACGTGTGTATGCATAATTAGATAAATAAATAAAAATAAATTTGTGTCACATAAAAAACAATACTGAGTAACATTGCAAAAATAAAAATACTGATAAAAATGGTGAGATGGCCGCATGATAGACCAAAGAAAATTTACGAAACGAGTCAGAACAAAAACCTGTTTTAATTTAAACGATGCCTGACTTCCATGCTCCAACACATTGTCATAATAATTTATGATTAATCCGTGCAACTGTAATGTCATCGCACACTTTCAGTCTATCAAAAAGTACTCTGTGTCGCACCATTTAGCATTTTATCTATGCACTACGCCAAAGACTACAATATGATGCTGTATGCTGCACTACGCTGCAAGCAGCCGAGCGCGGCGGACAATAACTAATATTTTCGTACAGTTTGCATCTTGTGTGTGTTTTAAACTTGCCTTAGCGGTTGTTTGCATTGGGATTAACCAAATACGAAGGATATTATACGTCTTTAAATAAGTCAGCTAAAAATATTATTGGTGGTATGCTTAGATAAACGAAGACATAAAAGGATGAAAGGTAAGCGCTAGTCGATAATAGAAACATTTCATGTACAGAAACATTTCATGTACAGACGCCAGCAGGTCAACCCACCCGAAACCGCCAGATTTTCCCAATCAACCTCGAACCTTATGCTTTAGCAATAAAGTCGAAAATCTATTAAAGAAATCTGTCAGATTGTAGCAACTTGATGTGCTGGCGTCTGTACATAATTAACAATTATTATTGACGCGACGACTATGGACGCGTACCCACGATACACATCGCTCCCTCTTTAGAAAAACATTGAAAATAAATGCTTCTCTTTTGAGGGAACGATGCGTATGCGACGCAAGCGAAAAAAATCGCGTTCATGTGAACGCGCACTAAGAGTTAATGGCATTGATATAAAAATGAAATAATTATGTTAAATCAATTTGGCGGCATAAAAAATGTTATAACAATCTCGTTAGAAATTGATTCAGATGCATCAAGTTGGCAATTTCACGAAGATAATAATCTTTATATTATTTTTTTTACGCTTTTTGCTGACTAGATCTTTATCTTTAAGGGAAAGTGAAAATTTAATCACTCAAGCTATTACGTTTTATATATTATTATAAACACATTTACTGAGGCAAAGATGACGTTTATTTATTTAATTAGGTATTGTTAACTTCAATCGGTTAGTTTGATCGTTGATTGATTATGGTTTAAGTATCATGTTCTTACTTTACTAATTAGAGTCAGGAAAATTAATTGTAAAGCAAATTGACACTCTATGTCAATTTTCCGTGTAGGCATAACCTTTTCAAACAACACTCAATGAATGACAGTTGTGATTGAATAAGGGTGGCAGGTGCAGACTCCAAGCACATCAAGCTACTACAATCTGCCAAATTTCTTTAATAGGTTTTCAACTTTATCGCTAAAGCATATGGTTCAAAGTTGATTGGGAAAATTTGACAGTTTCGTGTAACTTGATGTGCTGCCGTCTGTACATCGACGCGCAACATATTACCATGGATTCAGTACATGACTCTGAGACCCCCTGCGTTGAAATCTTTAGTCACTTTTCTATTTACATCGTTCTCACATATAATTATAAATTCAACATTAATGATGTAACTAAGCAGTGGTGGCCAAGTGGTAACGGCCGCGACTTACGAGTTGTAGGTCGTAGGTTCGAACCCAGACAGGCGCTTTACTTTGTGTAAATTATTTCATCACCACTGCTCTCAAAACGGTGAAGGAAAACATCGTGAGGAAACCGGCATGTCCTAGAACCAAAAATTCGAAGACATGTGACATCTGCCAACCCGCACTGGGCCCGCGTGGTGGATTACGGCCCACTCCCTCTCACCGAGAGGAGGCCTGTGTCCCAGCAGTGGGAACATTATAGGCTGATTATGTTATGTTATGTATGTGATGTAACTAATATTTATGTAAAAATATAATTTAAAAGAGTGTCCATGGAGTTTCTTGCCCGTTCTTCTCCATAGGTACCGACGCTTTGGAATGGGCAACTAGCTTCATATTTTCTGACTGACCGACTTCTTGACAATTCAAAAGTGCCTGTAAATGGTTTAGTTGAAACTAAATAGTTTGAGTTTATGAAACAGCAGACTTTGTTTTAGATAACCGACGAAAATTTTCTACGTTAGTTCACCTGTAAATATGACCAACCAATATAATCTGTATTCGCGACTTATTTTCCAAAAATGTAAACAAATTTAAGTTTAAGGAAAAGTAACTTTAATTCCAACAGTTTACGCTACAACTTTAAGTATAACTTTTTCAATAGTACTAGTCACTCTGAAATCTACTTAATTACCATTACAATAAAGATAATATTTGTTTAACTTGAAATAACATCAATTTTGAAACATAAAGGAGAGCTTTTTGGGTCAACTGTAGCATGCAACCTCTTTGCAAACAAATTATTCACTCACCGAATGACATCACTACCAACAAATCAACAAGCTCCTTCATCCAATACGTTAATTTTAATTCAATTAATTCGCTGCATTCCATTTAAAAATGGCACGTAAAACTTGATCAGGGGCGGTTCTCGGTACAGATAACCTAAGGCCCTGCGCAGACGGCACACTTTATGTGCGATCGAGTCTGCGGCGCACAAAAAGTCTGCATGGCGCGCAAAAAGTCGGTCGCGGATTTTTCACAGACTCAACGCACACGACGCACATCTTCGATCATTTTGTCGGCAGAGCTGTAGGGACGTAGACGCTATGGAAATCGTGCAGAGATCGCGAAGTATTATTTTGTACATGAAGTACAGAAAAAGAAGAAGAAATAGAGAATTTTGGGTACATCCTATACTTTCGAAAAGATTACTGAAGGGACAGTTCCATACTAAACATTCAATTCTGAAACAACATCCGGCAAATTTTTTCAAATTTTATAAAATGTCTTCCCACATTTTTCTTTTTAAATGTCTATCATGATATTCTGCCTTAGAAGTATCATAAATTGCTGGTCTGTTTTGTATTTCTTGAATTAACATAGTTACATCGACCTCTGGCGCCATGATAATAGATCGCGTGCGTTACGTCCACCCCTAGCAAATGCAGATTGCCGACTAAAGTGTGCGCCGTCTGTGTTAGCGCGCGTTGAAGCAAACGTTCAATTTTTTTCACACACTTTTTGTGCGGAGCGGCGCGCCGCGGCGCGGCGCGGTGCGGTCTGCCCGAATTACACGGATTTTTTGTGCGCCGGACTTTTTGCGCGTCGTGTGCGTTACTGCATATAATTGCATAGGTTCTATTTTCACAGACTAAAAAGTGCGTCACGGATAGTCTGTCGTCTGCGCAGGGCCTTATTATCCATGCGTTTCACAAGACCGACAATGTAGTGCAGGATTCAGAGAGCGTCGGTGTGGCAACCCACAAAATGCCAGTAGGCACTTAAGTACTGGTCAAGGACTTTGTATGACGGAATTGTGTATCGAGAGTAAAGTGCCCGAGAGAAGGATCTATTTATCGTTCAATTTGAACGGTATTTACTTTCATTTTAGTAATAGGTATTTAGCATATTGGAATTAACTAACCCCCTTACAAATAATCGTATTATATCAGATGAATAGTTACACACCGATTTCTATCTTTCAGTCGTCAGTAATTTGACTTTCGAAAGAAGAAGACAAGGCGTTGTGTAACAGTGTAAGTATACAGACGCTATACGACATTTATTAGTAGGGGAAAATGTTTTAATCTAAATCTCTAAACTGGACATTGAAGTTTCAATTTTGGAGAGGAAATTGGAAGGCGTTACTTTGTTGTAATTGGTTTGGGGAGTTGATTGAAGTGTAACTAATCCTTTCCGTCTTTAGATAAGTGATGTAATTTTTATAGATCCTTTCATGGGTCTTTAAGTCTTCATTTATCATTTAAGACTTTGATTTATTTTTTGGTCTTTTGATCCATAACTTTTGCCGCTACCATTTTACGCATACCTACCTACACTTACCGTTTTGGGATTGCTGTGTCAATATTCAGAGCAAAATAATAAAAAGAATTATCTAAAAATACATAAAACATCCAAATTACATTTCCTAACCATTATCTTTTTGTTTCAGAGCTTTTTATCAGCGAACGCAAAATGCTGGTGGGCTGGTGCCCTCGCCGCAGCCACGGCGGAGCTGCGGTACGCTGGCTACGTATCACCAGGGGTACTCCTCGTGGCAGGAGCCCCGAGAGCCCTGGAGACGGTCCGGGGGGCCTACGCCAGGTCCGTACTCAAGCCGCCGCCGACTTACCTCATATGTGGGCTTGGTGAGTAGATAGATTTAATTTGATCCTTCGTAATATTAAGATGACATTAACACCTAAGTACTTACTGATCTGTTTAGACATTAATAATTTATATTGTATTTTTAGATTTTGTTTAGAATAGTTTAAGTTATGATGAGGGTGACATGCCATTTCTGCCAGGGCCGCGGGTTGTTCGAAAGAGATACCGTGGCCCCTGGCATAGGCAACTGAAGGAACACGGGTGGGTTTTAGTCAGTAAAAGTCTGTCACGACCTCCCGCTCCGCCCAGAGCGGGGGAAGTTATTTGATCATTTCCCACCAAAAAAAAAAGATATGCCAATGTGGTTAGAAGCCTCTTATAAAATTTAGGAATGAAACAAAACGTAAATACGCTAAACGTGTACCTATTTATCTCTTCACTCTGATTCTGTCAACCGAGAAATAATGACGATTTAAATATGTTTCGCGTTAAACGCATTAAATTATTCGTGGTGCAAGCGAAAATAATAAGTGTTAGACGAAACAATTTAGATCGTGTGAACGAAATAAATTATCGGAACTAAGCTTTTATTGCACCGCGACTTCGTGGTCTTTGAATGACCTTTGATAATACGTAGAATTAAAATATTCATAATGCAATATCGTGCAGTGAAACTGACATAATAGGTATGTTTGTAATGCGGAAATTAAACGGAACGAAACAGTTTGACGATCTCGTTGCTGACGCTCTATCGACGCGCATTGAAAACGATTGCTTTAATTTGAAACGCTGTAAGCTGATTTGTATAATTTAATTCGGTCATGAACAAGAGATTTTATTTAAGTAGTATCTGTAGCAGCTTTATAAGAATAAGCGATTATTATAATATTCATGAGCACTCTACATGATGTAGCTAACAAAAACACGTAACTTTAGGAAACGAAACCTACACACATGCAACCTACATCACCCATCATGCTCCTATCAGCATCTCTTCGAATTTTTGGTTCTTGGACATCCCGGTTTCGTGCCCCTATGGCCCATCTTATAATTTCTGAAGCGTTGATGTAGCAATCTTATTCCATAAATCTTTAACAGCCGTTACCTCAATATTCACCATCTTTTTGGCCATATCATCATCACACTAATATTATAAAGGCGAAAGTTTGAGTGTGGGGGTGTGTGTGTGTGTTTATATGTTTGTTACTTCTTCACGCTCAAACGGCTGGACCAATTTTGATAAAATTTGGTATGGAGCTATCTGACACCCTAGATTAACATATAGGCTACTGTTTATCCCGTATGTTCCTTCCTTAGCCCTTTTATGTTTCGGGCCAGCGGTAACCCTTTCGGACAATCCCGCTGACCCGGCAGGAGCCTTTACCTCAGAATTCGCATTCTTTTTGGCCATATCATCATCCATACAAACCTGCTAGATGAATCATACAACTACATTATTCTAAACATGGAATAGGTGCTATAAAACACGGTCCTAGTAATCTTTGAAAACCTGTTTACTTATGCAACATCGTAACAGAATCAAGGATAATAGTTACAGCTACAATATTTATAACTTCTTAGAAGTTTTGTAAAGTCCATTAAAATGATTTGTCATGACTTAACGTTGCGTTAAAAATGAGACATCTAGCTGCAGGCTACCTGGCGGCCATTGTGATAATAGGAACATAATATTGTAATAAGATGACATAAGCTTCACCTGAGTAGGTAGACAATGTTGCTTCATTTTTTTAGGGCCTTACACGTGTAGGAACTTATACCAAGTTGTTCGATTTATCTGCAGCCTTGCCTCAGACGATCTTTGCTTTTCATTGACTGCATCTGAGGAGCAAATTCCGTATTTTTTAAAAACTTTCGCACAGTAGTTAATCTCAGTTTCCATCTGTCAAAAAACTTCTAATTTACCGACATTTCTGAGAAGTTTTTGACATTTATTGTCGCTAAGATGAGATCGCGACTTGAATCTGGACATTTTTTATTTGCCTTCTGGTTATTCGAACCCGACTTCTACGTTGTTGGAAAAACGCTAGGATTGTTAGGTTAAATATGATGATAAGGCTTACTTACCTAATTGCGCTCAGTTCATAATCAGCCTATAATGTTCCCACTGCTGGGACACAGGCCTCATCTCATTGGCGGACGCGGGCCCAGTGCGGGTTGGTGGATGTCACATGTCTTCGAATTGTTGATTCTAGGACATACCGGTTTCCTCACGATGTTTTCCTTCACCGTTTTGAGAGCAGTGGTGATGAAATAATTTACACAAAGTAAAGCGCATATCTGGGTTCGAACCTACAACTCGTAAGTCGTGTCCATGACCACTGGGCCACCACTGCTCCCGGTCAGTTAATAAATCATAATTATTGTTCCTATTTTGTGTTCGAAGTAGAAAGAAAACAAAAGTTTACCTTTACTTAATTTCTTCAAAACTTCCCGATAATGCAACCCAGACTAACAATTTACGATCAACAACATGCGTCTTGAATATATTATCTCAAATGACATACCCTACGAAATATGTACCTACTAACAAAACTAGTAAACAAGACAATAATCCCAGACACCAAATGTGAGTCAAATCTAGCTTATCTCAACATTAATCAGTCACAACCTTGCAATAAGTCTGACTCAGGCGCATAAACCTTTACAGACTTCCTACATTGAGAAGTAAGGCTGAGGCCTTAGACATAAATCAGCTAAAAATATAAGCCAACAAAAATAGTGTCGTCAAATGACGTTGTCGATACTTGAATGTCGATAGCGACAAAAGACGTTTTAAAATATTTAACTCTTATCACTTCTGTGCGCTAGTGTCATTTTTAACCGACGAAAATACGAAGGAGGTTCTCTAGACGACGCGTATATATATATTTTTCTATACTAAAGTATAGAAAAATAAAATTCAAAATGCGTCAATTGCCTAATACATATTTCTGGGGTTGTCGGCTCGCCTACAAATAAATTAACTTCGTGCGAGTCGCCTATAGAAAAAAATAGGTAATATTATTTAAAAGTGACGATTTGCACGTTTCGGGCGAGTAAATTCATATGAATCGACTAATAAGCCATAACAATCTGAAAAAGATCTATGATTGAATATAAGATGCATTACAGTACAGTAACATTTTTATGACGACTTATAATTATCATGGAAGCTTTATATTCGGATAAATGGAAAAAGATTTTTCCTCGTTCCGATGAGAAAGATTTAGAAAGAAATGAATTGTTTACACTTTACAGATTGAATAGGTAAAACGCTGTAAGTAAGATGTTTACAATTTTAATATATTTTTGTAATGTTATTTTAATTCCTTTCTACATCTTACTCAACATCATCATCATCCGCCTAGCCTTTTTCCCAACTGTATTGGGGTCGGCTTCCAGTCTGACCGGATGCAGCTGAATTTTACATGGAGCGACTGCCTATCTGACTTTTTTCTACATCTTACTAAACCTGTTAAAACATATTCAATAAAGACTTTAGGTTTTTCTTTTTCCTTGTCCTCGTCTTTGTTATTTACCTACGAGTACCTACCGTACCCAAACACTATGGTATAGGTATACTTTCGCCTTATTTTCTCATTTACAACTAGGTACAACTCCCATTCCTAAATTATTATGTCTCATCACTGAACCGTACGGTCTGCAACAAATTTGCATAGGCACAATAAAGTTGAAATTTCTGTGAACACGCGCCCGCGCCGCGCAGGCCCGTACCTACATCTGTGTGTGTACACTGGCTAACGTCGAACGAAACAAAAAATAATTATACCGTCGCTTTTTCACACGCGCGGCGTAATTACGTATGACCTTGGTTGGTTCATACGATTGCTAAAATTCACATCTTCATAACAAGTACCGCTAGCGGATAGCGTTGCGTATTGGATTATTAAACAAGTTGGCCTAGGTTCGAATCTCGAGATGAAACTTTAATTTATCTTTTCAACAATATTCTTATCTTTTTTTATTATTATTCGATTAATTAATACACGAGAATAATAATGTAATATTTATTTTATTTGTATTATTATATTTTTATTGAAATATGGGATAAAAAAAAAAGATTTTTAAGTGATTTCCAAAATTTTATTCGTTATAATTTTATAAATAAACTTTTAAAACAGTTTATTTTCTCATAAAGAACAATTTATTGAAGTAAAGCATGTGAACTACTACCATTAGACTTAAAATATTGTAAGTATCTTTAATAAAATAATATTGTTCTATATATATATATTGCGGTTATAGCTTAAGTATTCATTTTCATTATGAAAAGAAGATTGAAACTATAAACCTCAAAATAATCCTTAATACGGTTAAGACACAATATTATTTTAATATTACTAAAATCAATTTGTAATTTATAACTTAATACGTTGTATAACCCCCATTATTATCCATGCTATCAAGTAAACGCTGGCGTATGGATCCTATAATATTTAAACATATTTCTGCATATTTCCTTGTAATGCAACTTCATCTGGTTGGTTAAAACAACATTTCTTTCTTATTCACTGACCAGCTGGGGCCTTCCACTGTCGATCGCGTTCGACTGGCACGGACCCTCCGACCTTTTGACCTTCCTACTCATAGTAGGTAGGTAATTTCTCTAAAACAAAAAAGGAATATTGTAAGGCTACTAGCAAAATGATAAAATATTATTAACTACTATTTTGAAAAAAAAATATTTTGAAAATAGTTCAAAAGATAAGATTATAATTTATACTTAATGTTATATTCATCATTCCAAAATTAAATAAATAAACTCTTGGAAATATATATTTTTTCTTCTATTTAGACCCTATGGTAAATATAAAACGTTTAATAAAATAACTACAAGGATCAGCAGTTATACATTAATTAAATAAATGTTAGATAAAAGAATTAAATCATAATACTCACAGTCAGTCCGGTTTCATCAAATATTTGTGGTATAATATTAAGTCCACTTTTACGCAGCGCGATAATATCCGCTTTCATCTCAATATTTAAATTTGCTTGCGTTTCAAAATGAATAACACCTCTAATAGATTAAACACACTTCACTAACCCACAATATCAAATTATTATCAACCAACAAAGAACCACAACATTCTTTCGCGGTGAATGGTGCATCTGTCCACCTTATAATTAATTTATTTATTAAGATTTCTGTGGGTATAATCATAAAGTTTTACGAACTATGTGAACAAGACGAACATGACACGGAACTATATTCAATAGCGTGATTATTCGAGTAATATGCGGGTGTGTGTGTCAAATTACTCATTAAAAGAAGGTCGTAAGTCACTAACTAAACTTCAAACTATAACTTTGCGAATTTGCTTAAGGACTTTTGATCGACACTGTACATCGTTTTCCCAAGATTAGCACCACAACAAAGGCTATTTTTGTTATGTAATTTAATTCCATACCAAAAACTAAACCGTTAAAAACTATTGTTTTTTCTGAAAAAATCATAGTTTTCACATTTTTCGTTCCCGCCATCGTACTTATGGTAACAACTACATCACTAATCCAAACCTATCCTAAATAATTATGTCTCATCACTGCACCTTACATCCTTTTCCCACGATTAGCAGCACAACAAAGGCGTAATTACGAGCACTCGCGCGCAGGCGGGCGGCGCGTTGCAAGTTGACACTTAGGAGATAATTACAAAAGGACCAGTTTGTACTACTAACAATAGGAGAATCGATAGGAATATGTAATTGGTTCCTTTTGAAGACCGATTTTTGACGAGTGCTTTTAATATAGAATGAACAGGTCTAATAACAGGGCAGCGCCCTAATTGTGCAACACACTTTCGATCATAGTCTTAGAAAGCTTTTGTAGAATTTTTCAATCCTGTGCTTCATATGTTCGAAAAATTTGTCTGCGCAATAACGTAAATAACACAATGAACAGTGTTGGACTGTCAAAATTAAAGGCCATTGTTCTATGTGTGTTACGCAAGTAACTCGCTGGTCTGTAACCGTCACCTACGAATTGCGAAACGTTTACAATTTAGGTAAAATGTTGTCACTACTTTGATTAATTGTCATAATATTATTATGAGATTTGACAGGCGACTAACCATTTGAAGATTTCATCTAGCATTCCCAAATACAGTGGGTAACTGTATTGCCCAATAGGTAATATATTCTGATTGAATTTGACAGATACATAATATCAAGCAAATCTGAGAATAAATAAACTTAGGCCTCAGCAACAACTTCTTTAACCATACAAAATCCTTACATACCTAGTATAAAACAAAGTCGGCGAAATGTCTGTACGCGCATAACTTCCGAATGACTGCACCAAATTGGATTATTCTTTTTTTGTTGTATTCGATAATGCCAGAACAAGGTATGTGTGAAAGAAGATTCGAAATAAAAATGGTGCAATTTTTATTTCGAATTTTATGATGCAATCTGTCCATTTACTGACATTCAGCATCTTTTGTGTTAAGCTTTCGTTTAGTCATGCTTAGTATATATTATGCGCCCGGTGGTGCATCCACATTAATCCGTTTTATGGTGTGTCAGTTGTATGGTGTGTCAGCAACGTAATTTGATGCTTTTTTAACCATCATCTAAAGAATTTATTTCGGAAGGTTAATGTGTACACATGACGACATATCAAGCTATAAATTTTAGCTGACCTCGCATTGTGTAGGCTTTTCGTACAATGACAAGTCAGCTTATACTGGAAATGTATAGCCTATTATGTCGTCGTGCTTAAAAAAGATTAATATTTAACTAACATATAGTTAACAAATCTTGATGTTTTTTTGAAATCGGGTTGCTAGTAATTTAAATAATAATGTTGTTTATAGGTCGTTAACTAGTTAGCCTTCTATTCTTATCTGTGTATTGGCAGCAAGCGCCCGCACAGCCCACTCGCGGCCTTGCAAGGACGCCGCTTATGTAATGAGTTACTGCTCGTTGCTAAATGTCAAACGGTTCGTTTTTGTTACGTTTGTTATATCATACGAGTCGTTATCCGTAGAGTATACAGAAGTGTTTGATTCTTTTTTGTTTTCTTTGTCTAGTGATGATTTTGATTTTTATTGTAGATAACTGAATAAAGTTTGTTGCTGAGTCGTATGATTTCTTTCTAATAAGATTTTGGTAGCTGGATTTATTAGACGATCACAAAAGATTACATTTTGTTTTTACCATTTTTTTACAATTGAAAATTCTTCCATGCATTTCAAATTCATGAAAAGGTTTGATTATGATGACTAAAAGTGTTAAAATACGTTGGGCTAAGTTCGGTGCTGGGATAAGACCGTACGTATCAAATTCCCTAAGTTGGCAATGTTTTTTAATGCTGACAACATTGTGTTCTGCGTCATTTTATTCTACCCCAACAAGTTACAGCATTCAGAAACATACAAATTAGCCGGAAATTTGATACGTGCGGTGTTATCACAGCGCCAAACTAATCTCAACATATTCAACCTCTCGAAATTATCATTGGAGTAAAGAAGAAAATTCTTGCCATAGTTATCTTCAGGCATTTGTCCGCCTCAACCTTGAAAAAGCTGGTCGCTGGAGGGCTATTGCCATAAGTTCATATCCCTCGCATAAATCTATCCTAGCAGCTATAAAAGAAGCTTATATTTCATACTTGTAATGTAACTTTTAGAATAAACTTTAATGGCCATCATGTTCAAAGACCACACGCAACTTGATGCTGTTATGATAAAGTTATTGCGTTGTATAGTAATATGGAGTCTTCAAAGTAATTGACCTAAAACGGACTTTATGTTCAATTAAATATTTTAATTTTATCCTTTTATGGTCTGTGTTCCATTTGCTTGACCTAGGGACCCTGTTTGTCCACACAGGATTGAGATTCCTCTACTGAAAAATTAAACGCATCAGCTCGGTTTTTGGCAGCCGATTAATGACTTCTCATGTACTAGCTAAGCACATAATTATTGTAAAAACTAAGTGTAAACTTGTATAATTGTAGTAGCCATCTCATGCTGATCCATGTAACTGGAGAAACCTCGACCCCTGTCATACAGGAAGTCGTAGTTCATGGGTCGAGACGTCATTGATGTAGCGTGTATGAAATTACTATAACTATAATTTTGGGGTAGGTACCTACACACCTCTTCAGAAAATTCATGGAAAATTTAACATCATCATCTGCCTGACCTTTTCCTAACTATGTTGGGGTCAGCTTCCAGTCTAACCAGGTGCAGCTGAATACCAGTATTTTACATGGAACTACCTATCTGACCGTCAACCGACCGCGACGTATGAAGAGTATATTCTACTAATAACTTATTTATTTCATTATTATATTATAGATACAATATTTACATAATATGGAAGTCTTTAAATAATAATAATACTTACAAGTAGGTATATAAAAAGGGAGAAAAAAAAATTAAATTAAAAAAATCGTCTGTCCGTTGTCAACAGGAAAAGTGCCCAAAAGGCTGGCAGCATTGCCACGATGTATGGCAATGCTGACAACACAATTGATTTCTCATTACCACTGCGAAAAATACTTCTTTAACCCGTAGTATGTCGGAACGTAGATCCACGCGAGACACAATGGCTTTTTAATTGTTCCTGTAATTACGACATTCAACCGGTTGGCGAAAAAAGGACGTCAAATAACTCAATAATTTTCATAACTTTTCGTACATAACAAAAACTAGTTATTTATTTACCATATCTATTTATAAACAACCTTAACATAGGTACAAACGTGACGTTATCTCTCACAAGGGCAACAGAACCATGCCAGTCAATTAGTTCAAGAATCCTGCTAGTTGTAACGTCGGCTTTTCTAATTACCACCGTGATTATTGGAAAATTATACGGCAGATAACTAATTAAGAGGCGGCTGTTTAGAGTAGGTGTGTTGGAGAACTGATTGAATATGATTTGCTGTTATATCGGACTACACTAGGGACAAAATATGATTGACACAGAAAATTCAAATGGTTCTGTGACTGACACTGGCGCCGATTCCTTAATTAACAAACTAAACTAAATTTAAGTTCAGTGCATGTTTTTCTTTCTATTTCCTTCGCATGTCGCGTGTACAGGGTATGTACCTACCGATAACAATAGAATTTCTATTGTGTCTGCTAATTGGACATGCGACGGGTTAAGAAAAGGAGAGAAGATAAATATTAGTTTAGTCCTGTCAAATTAGTCAGCGCCTGAAGTGAATTGACGTATTTTTAGTAGCCAAAACTTGTAGATATATCTATGGAGTATCTTAATTTAACAAGGCTGAACTAATATTTATCTTCTGTCCTTTTCTTAAAGAAATAGAAAGAAAAAGATGCACTGAACTTAAATTTAGTTTAGTTTGTGAACAACGGAATCGGCGCCACTGACTAACTGGGCGACAATCAACTCTAAAGATGTATCTAATATGAAATTCAGACGACAAATACTTTTGTTTCTTAAAGCTCCTGCTATAGTAATAAAAGATGCATTAAAGAACGATTTATTTTCATACACAAAATGATTATGCGGGCAAAGGCAAGATCATTTGTCTCGAGTAGTCTCGATTCACTCTCCGGTACCTACCTACCACCATAACCACATACAAATTACGACATAATTATGTCGAAACCGACTATTGTCTTTCAACTTAGCTTATCCACGAGGAAGGCGGAGGAGGAATCTTCAATATTATTTGAAGATACACTTCCTATCATTCAATTCAACCCATCTAGACTGGACCACCTTCAAATTGACACAGCCTACAAAGGTTCTACACACACAGCAAGCATCTTGTCAGTCGGTACATCATATCAGATCTTACAGTTGTCAAGGTTCGCCATAAAATATTATGCAAAATATGCCCACTGTGCGTATGTTAATTTGTTTAGATGTTGCCACGTAGTGTCAGGAGTACGTGACTCCGATAATTATAGCGATGTACAGTTGACTTTGGGTTATATAAGGACGTATGTGCCGAATAATTTTGTCCTTTTGTGTATGTTTTTATATTTTACTGTTAGGTTTTCTAGGGCATGACTTTGTTATACTTTTGAAGTGAAAACCCATTAGGCCCACTTGGCGCTCTTTATTTTATTTAAACTTTTCGCACACAAAAAGGTACAGACTAGCACATGAAGCTACTACAATCTGTCAAATTTCTTTAATAGATTTTCAACTTTATCGCTAAAGAGTAAGGTTCAAAGTTGATTGGGAAAATTTGACAGTTTCGGGTAGCTTGATGTGCTGGCGTCTGTACAAAAGGCATACAGGATTTAATGGCATTCTCTACCAGTCAACTAAGGGTGCTGAAGAGATTCGATGGCAGGTGCTTTGGTTGAACGAAACAATGATAAAACAAAAAAAACTGAACAACAACTCTTTTCTAAACAGTCATCGAAACTCAAGACGAAAGTCTTTGACCAGTGCGTGTTGCCAGTGATGACTTATGGCACTGAAACGTGGTCGCTCACAATGGGCCTTATAAGAAGGCTAAAAGTCACCCAAAGGGCAATGGAGAGGGCTATGCTTGGAGTTTCCTTGCGTGATCGAATCAGGAATGAGGAGATCCGCAGGAGAACCAAGGTAACCGACATAGCCCGAAGAATTGCCAAACTTAAGTGGCAGTGGGCAGGGCACATTGCTCGCAGAACAGATGGCCGATGGGGCCGAAAGGTTCTGGAGTGGCGACCACGTACCGGAAGACGTAGCGTTGGAAGGCCGCAGGAACCCGTTGGATGCGAGAAGCACAAAACCGGTCGAAGTGGAAGTGCTTGGGGGAGGCCTATGTCCAGCAGTGGACGTCTTTTGGCTGAAATGATGATGATGATGATGAACGAAACTGAACTGCGGTGACGCTGATTCGGGTATACTCGGCTCCAGTCGGTTGGTGACGTTTGAATCGCGTATAGTCTCTGTTCTAGCCGTAAGGTTAAGAAAGAAAGAAAATACATTTATTTAGCACAGAGTAAACAACAACAAACAACAACACAACAACAACAACAACAACATCCTCATTTTCTTAAGGTTCTGTAAGGTTCTGCAAACACGCGTTTATGCAGCAGCTAAATAAATATTCAACTTTCACGTCCAATCTCTTCGTAAATTGAATAAACTAAGATAAATTGGATTGTTTTGTCTAAAAGGAAAGGAACTAGGAACTTATTCTTTTAGTTTCCTTACAATTTACAAAGTATGTTATGCCTTTAGCTAAACGTCTAAACAATTCGAACGATTGCATAATTTTCTTGAACGCGAAGTTACTAAGATTTGAATGGTAGGCTGCCAATAAGACAAATAAACAGGAAACGTTGAAAAGGAAATGTAATTCGAAACTAGAGAAAATAAGTTCTTGATTGAAGGAAAGGAAACATTTATTTACTATAAAAACTTAAACATAATAGGTAATTACAATTTTATTAAGATTTTGAATATCATTCGTTTTACCATAATAATCCTGGTTAACGCATTTAAATATAAAATAATAATAAACATTTTATTCCACAAAGGCGCCTTAAAAATATGAAGACACTACATCTGATAAATCCTTTGTGGGAGACTGGTATCTGCACTAAGAAAACCCTGTCACACAGGTTACCAGCCCCCCCCCCCCCCCCCCTAAAACAATGATTGAGTATTAAAAACAAACCCTTTGAAGTTATACCTAAATACAGTTTTAAGCTAATGTTGTTGTATAATTCTGCTGTTGGTGTCCATATTAAATAAATAAAATCTCACATTTATTTGTAAACTACCGAATGTCCAATTATCACAATTTAATAAGCTAAGTGACTAACGAAATTGAAACGTGTTTATTTTATTTATATTTATCACCTTAATAATAATTTGATTTATTATGTATTTTTCCCTAAATTCGACATGGAACAGCTCTACCTACATTACAATTATAATGGTACGGTCAGCGACAAACGTCGCCTCGATTAATACGAATACTTTTACACATCTAAATTGACACTATTATTCGATACATTGTATTTCAGCTTCTGTCACAATTTTAATTAAACATTTAGCTGTAATTCTTGAGCTAAATATTTAGATTAATAAAACTGAAGTGATAATCGACTTTTGTTGCTGACTATACCTCCTCCTCCTCCTCAAGTCGCACTCCTCATTACTGAGGGTCGTGATCCTCCCTTGAAAGCACCTTCTTCCTAACGATGTTTCGCCATCTCTGTCTATCCTTAGCCAGGTGCAACGCATTATGAAATTTCGTGTCAAGCGAAGAGCTTATCTGATCGGACCATCGCAAAGGGCTGCGTCCTCTTGGTCGTTTACCGTCCACCTTGCCAGTAACCATTAGTTGTTCAAGGTTATTGCCGTCTTTTCTCGCTATGTGGCCGAAAAATTCCAACACTCTGCGGAGACAGGTCGTAGAGAGTCTGGTCTTTATTCCGAGCTCGCGTAGGATAGACTCGTTGGTGCGGAATGCAGTCCATGGAATCTGAAGCACTATACCTACGCAAAGCTTTTGCACCAATTACCAAAATTATTGGTCTCACGCACCCTCTCCGTTATCGTGAATGTTATCTGAATAAGTTAAACAATCGTTAACTTTAATCTTACTTTAAAATGTAAAAGTAAGTACTTACCTACAGTTTATTTTAACGTGAGATTTTGACCACACACGTTGGTTTTACAGTTGGAAAGAGTTAAATATTTAAAAATAAAAGTTGACGATCGCAGCCGAGCTTTCATGCAATGGTTCCTGAGAAAAAAATATCCTAAAGTACATAAATGTAGATTTACTTTCTATTATATATTTGAGTCTACTTATTTTAGAATCATAATATTTGTAAAGCTCACTCTGTGTTTGTAACACAGATTGAGGACCTTTGCAAACTTTGTCTTTCGCGGAAGCCTGAATAGTTTTATGTAAGTAGGTAATTTTGTAAAACATGAGACGTTTATTTTCTCTTGACTGTACTTACCTGTCAAAAAGAGTAACCTAGATAAAGTGGATAAGACAGAGATTAAAACAGAAGACGAACTAGCAGGGGATCGAGGAGGGGGGTGGAGGGGGGATTCAGGGGATCAGACCGGAATAAATCATGAAAACGTATTTGGTAAAAAAAAAATGATCGAATTTATTCCCTTTCGACCTCAACTCACACTTGACCGGACTTAAATTAAACTTAAAAGTAAACCAAAAAGCTTTACTTTTACTTTCTTCCGATATCAGGTGGCGAAACACCGAAACTACTCGATTCGGTAATGTGATCAAGTGATATTTAATTCACCTGCCTACCACCTAAATGTGCTCCAAAATCGTTCAGTATTTAATACTAAAAGGTTATTATGAATTTCGTAAATATGTTTTTAAATTCTCTACAAATTACCGTTGGTGTTGCCAAGCAATTAAACCTGTATCGATGTCTGTTTATGGTAACACGGAATAATTGGAATGCAATTACTGCATTGGGATCTTATTTAAATGAAATCGATTAAATTCAGATTACTGTTAAACATACAAGAAATTAAACATAATATTTGTTTAATATTATAAGAACGAGCGGAACCAAGTCCTACAAACACGAATTTCTTCGGATCTGCTTGAGACATATCTGTGGAATATCACAAACCCTGCAGACATAAAAAACGAAAAAGACGATATTTAATCTCGTGCAAAGTCGTGAAGCGCTCATGTTAAAATATAGACGTTCCAATAATATTTTTCTATAATAAGTCTATCGATACGTATTAATAGGATTGCCAATAGAGATAGAGATTTAGGATTTCAGCAAAAACCTAATTTTCTGAGAGGCATTGTGTCCAATTATGTTTGCCTTTTTTCTTATAAATAGAAGTGGATGGAGAATCGATTTGCCAGTAAGAAGTAAGCACAATGAACCAAAGCGAAAGTATAACGTAACGTAAAATAAAACCTAAATACTACATTACAGGCTTTGACTGAAAAACATAACGGTCAGTCGATTGTCGAATCGAATAAAAATCCCTTATTCGATTACCACAGCTGTCAAATGCTGAATCGAAATCCCAACTCTAAGCTGAAGGACGCAAAAAATGGGCTCCAAATTGAAAAAACTAATTTAAATCGACGATTTTGGAACAGAATAAATTGATTTGACGTCTGGTGTAGGTAAAGAATTCACTTCACGCATTCGGAGGCCTATTTTGTAATATAATAGGTGTTCACAATAACAGTAAACTTGACAGTTATTTGACGTAATCAGTATGCAAGCTCCCAGCGGGGTAGGTGAGCGTGGTGTTGCCATTATTTAAAATTATGCTGGTGTTGCCAATTCGAGCGTCTGGGAAGTTTTAAAGCAGTTTCGGTAGGACAAAAAGTGCCTGATTGCTGATTGCATGTCGTAGAGATAATTAATTTACTTTTATTACGCTAAAATCAAGAACGGTAGGTATTTATACCTACCGTTCTTGATTTACAAGTACATAAGTACTTGCACATATTTTGGTCGGAAATAAGTGGAGTTACCTACCTTTTATTGACCAACAGAAGACCAATTTGTCATTGACACGACACAATACAAAATTACTTATTAATCAGTAGCAAATAAACACTTCTTGCAGAATGCATCTAATTCTGAAAAGGACACTCGTTACATAAATCACTGTAACATGAATAATATTCATTAGGTACAAAATGCAAAACTTTCTAGTTTCCAGACACATGGTAATGACAAGTAAGAATTGATTGTATGTTGATCACAGCTATGATAACTTTAATCAATAAACTATGATGATTGTAAACACGACGTATCATTTATTGATCATACTTGTGTCTAGTTGATCATATTTGTGTCTGATTGATCATATTTTTGTCTATGGCTATTCTCTTGTTTAAGAAAATAGCCGTTGGCATTGCTAAATTGCATGTATCTGTTTAAACAAGAGTGTTATCAACACTATCATCTAAATAGTTGTTCAATTTGATTTGTATTTATTCTGCATCTCGTTACTTGTTGAATGATAGTTCCGGTTACTGTAAGTGTTTAGAATAGATGTTGTCAAAGCAATGTTCTAGAATCTAGAGTAAAAAAACATAGTTGAACGTTGTGTGCATTATTTTTTACTTTGAAGGAGGACACCACAGTAAACAAAGCAGTTTTCCAATTTACTCTGTTTTATTTATTTTGTGGAATGAATACGCCAATCCATACTAATATTATAAATTCGAAAGTAACTCTGTCTGACTGTCTGTCTGTATGTTACCTTTTCACGCCTACACCGCTGAACGAATTTCGATAAAATTTGGCAGAGAGATAGATTGCATCCCGGGGAAGGACATAGAATAGTTTTTATCCCGATATTTCCACGGGATGGACACTTATACGGGTGAAACCGCGGGGCGCTGCTAGTAAAGTAATAAACCAAACATTTGGCGTATTCATTGTTTCCCTCAATACTGCTGATGATGGGTCAAAGTTCTCTTCACCATACTTAATAACTGCATACTGCCTGCTTTGATTCTCGCACAGTTAAAGATGTTCAGACAACACTAGCTTGTAACAGCGTCATTAGATAGCTAATTATAACTAAAGCCAGCACTTTCAATTCATCAATTAAAAAGCCTTCATTCAGGCCGTAAAATCAGCTTGGCTTGAACAAAACACAGCTGGCTATCAGACGGTCACTACATTCACTATCAATTGGCCGCCTGTCTGCCTGAAAATTCAATTTTCGCTGGACAGAAGCGATCGCTTTGAGCGAGTATTGACATAATCAACGGGATGCCAGGTGGATCAAAGTGGAAATAGCTCAACCATTTATTGATTTATCCTTCGTTTACTTCGATAGTTTTATGAGGATCGACACATGATCGGGAAATTATATTAAACTGACTTCAAAGCTATGGGAGCTCCAAATTGCATTTAATTAATTAGCGTCGCCATACAATGTCGCAATGTTCCAGTTGACAGCGATGCGGACGAATTTTTTGATGCCCTATGATTCTTTTGCTTATTTTTTACATGTAAGTACTTAATATTGTTTTAAATGTTAGCTTATAATATGTAAATATTATACCTAAATTTAAATACCTCGGAAAACTTTGGGAAGAGGCTCACGTTTAATCTAATTAATTGTAAAAGTATTTATTATCTAAGGGAAGGCGCCAACGAGCAACTTTTGTCTCAGCAACTAATTTGTCTCTCACACCAGAAGTATGAAAGTGCTGTCGTTGACGCGTCGCTACATGCGCGCACTTACTTACAAACCCGTAGACTTGATGTGAGAGGTGTGACCCTCCCTTACATAACATCACGCCTGTTCATCCCTGAGAATTAGACAGAGGTGACCTATAGTACACCCACATTTCACCAGTTACGTTCAAGTCCCATGTAATAGAGGCTTTTTCAAATCTGACAGGTAGTTCCAGAGATTATCGCGTTCCAACAAACAGGCTCTTAAGCTTTATTTTTCGTATAGATATGTCGGAGACGGTCATTACTTTAGACACTAAACGAAGCGCAGCACGAGTCCCGAGTGGTGGCAGCACCGTCGCAACGACCTGGGGGTCTACTCCGAAGTAGTTGATTGTCGTGTCGGCCGAATGTTCGGTCATTTTCTGATTCGGATATTGTTGCCCTACGACGAATTAAAAAAAAAAAGGGTAAGGGTTCTAAAAAGGTTCGGATTGGCACAGTTTGGTCGGGACCTATAGTCAATAGAGGAAATGAAAGGTAGTAGAAAATGACCGAACATTCGGCCGATACGGTGGTTAACCGCTTCGGAGTAGACCCCCTGGATACTCGGCTAACTTCGTGCTATGACAGAGCCTGGCTGATGGAGGAGCGCTGAGACGGGAGAACACTTATCATTCTGCTGTCGAGGAGATTAGTACCTCCACCGTAGGAACCACAGAGCATGTAACCTTTTAGTAGGAACTGTCATTCGTTTCGTTTGCTCGGTGTGGTTATACTTTTCATAATTTAATTGTTGAACGATAATAAACGTGATTATATTATTTGTCTATAGAATACTGACTGTGCCATTTTTAAAGGGAAGCTGGTAGGAATCGAGTTGTACGGAACCTTCGCCACTGATACTTACTATATAATTTAAGAATTTATGTTTATGTAGCTACCCACATTCTAAGCAAATAGAGACCTATTCTACAAATCGGAAGCTAAATGTTTGCATAAGACTGCATTGTTATTTCTCCATTCTATGAAAGCACGAACAAAATTCAATTATTACCCTATCAAATAACCGTTGGACGTAAAATAATTTCCACCCATACATCATTCATACTTGTCAATGTATGACAAAGGAATTCCGTATAGCCACTGTGTTACATGCCAAAGTGAAGGCTTTACATAACAGCATAAGGATCACGTCTGCGTAATTGTGGTCATGTAATATTGTGGGAAAAGGCGGTCGGATCAGCGGCTAACCGTATCCGTTGCGGATATGTTTGTTATTTGAGCGAAAACTATTGATATGGAGGTATTATTTATCATATTCTCTTGGTCGTATATTGGTCCTGGTTTTGCGAGATACGGGCGGCGTATGTGTGGTTTATGAAAAGTAATGTAAACTCGCGGAAAGAAAACTTTAAAGATAGCAATTTTCAGTTGCATTAAATTCCCATTCAGCGATCACTTATCACTGTCACCTATCATCATAATTTATTTATACTTTATTGTAGGTACACCAGAAAATACATAACAAAAATTACGACATTAGCATTTTGAGCTTATAAAATTTATGCTTTTTTGATACTTATCATTTTGATCTTAGACTGTCTGACTCCGACTGCGGAGAACCTCAAGCGGCGAAAATATAATAACCTCATCGGAAATTATATTTTCGAGCCGTTTGGGGTTGAAACCCTCGGGCCGTGGGGTCCGAGTGCTCATGGTCTTTTTAAAGATATTTCGAAACGGCTGGTTGACACTTCCCGTGACCCAAGGGCTGGCTTTTACCTTGGCCAGAGGCTAAGCATCGCCATACAACGTGGTAATGCCGCCTTCTCTTGGGTACATTACCAGTCGACAGCGATGCGGATGAGTTTTTCGACGCTATTTTCTAGTTTCTGTATAGTTTTAGTTATGTTAGAATTTAATTTTGTTATTTTTAGTAACAAAAGTAGATAACTTAAAACTACCCAAGCAAAGTCTTAGACTGTCATTTTCATTTAATTAAAATTGACACTTGGTCGGGAAATACGAGTATAACCCCCATTCAAGATACAACTGATGCAAGTATAAAATTTCCCAAAGATACTTGATGACCATTTCATTCTTTGACAGTAGATTGCATATAAGTAGGTAGTTTATGTATTTGATAATAAAGGAATACAGGAGTTAAATATAATGAGCAGTAATTTTCATTACATTGCAATAAAAAAAACCTAATTAAATATTATCTTTTTATGTAAGTAATATCTAATTAAAATAAAACCACAAGCGAAGCAATCGCGGAAAAGTTATGCAACCTGAGGAAGACATCTTTCTTCTGTCTCCTATAATTTATGGTAGACCATAAACTATTGACACGACTGATCTTTAAATCATAAAAATCAATAAGTAAGTATTGCCCCAAGAGTTTCTCACGTAATTTTTCATTAGTATTAACTTCCTAATTACCAGTTAGCTTATTATAACAGGAACTACTGATGGATGGGAAGCTAAAACTGTTTTATGACTGCTTATTATGTGAAAGAAATTATCGTTAAATTATTTTTAATGCCGCCCTGTTTTCACTTGATCTTTGTGAGCGAAAAGTGCTTAGCATAGCATAATCACCGTTTAATGTATCCACTGCTGAGACACAGGCCTCCTCTCTGTGAGAGGAAGTGGGCCATAATCTACCTCCCGGGCTCAATGTGGATTTGCGGATGTCACATGTCTTAAATTTTTGGTTCTACGACCTGTCGGTTTTTCTCACGAATTCACGATGTTTTGCTTCACAGTTTTCAGAGCAGTGGTGATGAAATAATTTACACAAAGTAAAGTGCCTGCTTGGGATCGAACCTGCGACTAGTAACTCACGGCCATTACCACTGGGCCACCAATGCTTAGCTTTTTCAAAATTGCTTATCTCTGAATAAAGTGGTAGCTACGTAATGATGTCTAATAACATGCCTGATAATGTAGTACAGCTTCAACACAAATCTTGGAAAAGATGGAAATTTAACCTATACTAGCCACCCTCTCATGTGTCGATCCCGGTCGAAAGACACGTGGCGCCATCTATTATCATAATAACGTTAATAATGTTTTCCTCGGGAACAGCACTTTTTTTAGGGATGAAAGGTAGCCATTTCTGTACATCTGACAACGTATATGCAAAATTTCAGGATGATCGTTTCGGTGGTTTAGGCGTGAAAAGGTAACAAATAAACTTACTTTCGCATTTATAATGTTAAGTTAGTATTACCTGTGACTTTGATTCTGTAAAAAAAAACTTTTTTGCTATCAGTAATACTACCTGACACTTCCAGTTGACAACGCTATAATCTAATACTAAACATAATTCATACAACATAACTACTCGTAAGCTGTGACAAAGTTAACATACGTAACTTACTTTATTACATAGGGCCTTTGCACACTACAACTTATCACGTGTTTTGGGATCACATACATCGTTAAAAATTCGACAAAGACTATTAAAAATTCGACAAAGATAACACAGTTTATGCACACACACAACGGTTGTTCCCGCGCTTCAGTACCGCGCGTAAACTTCGCTAAAAGATCGACAAAGCTCGTTTTTTGCTA
This sequence comes from Oligia latruncula, assembly GCA_948474745.1. Taxonomy (NCBI): domain Eukaryota; kingdom Metazoa; phylum Arthropoda; class Insecta; order Lepidoptera; family Noctuidae; genus Oligia; species Oligia latruncula. The sequence continues at coordinate 17,433,842 of OX419686.1, forward strand.
ATCCATTAATGCTAGCGTGTCTGGGTGGACTTTTCTGCAAGTTAACATCGATATTTATGTCAGATGTCCAAAGGTACAGACTGCGAATATTTCGCTGTCCTTTCGGTATACGCACATCGTGTTTTCTTGTAGAAAATGTTATGTGCATAGGCCTTTAGGCGACATTAAGTAAATTATCCACTGCGCTTGAAGCTATTAGTATTAATTTATTGACAGATTTATTTATATAGCTAGCTTTCCAGTATACATTCGTTTGGCTAGTTAGTCGCGCTTTTCTGTGCAGGATTGTTTATGGTAGGTACGGGTTATTTTTCCGGGATAATAACGCTGTTGCTCTTGTGTGTACAGCACCGTTTGCCGATGTGGTTTCGCCGCGAAAAGCGATACGTTTTCTTTTATTTTTCTTAGTTTCCGCATCGCAGGCATCGCAGTCGTGGTGTAAAAACTTTGTAACAAACCTTGACACATTTTCCTGTCCTGATATTTTAATCAGATTAACAAACACAAACATAGCAATGTCTACACGTAGTACACAAACATAGTTACTAATCTTTTGGATAAAAAAGCTCTCTTTTTAGTTAAAAACTCTTAAAGTCTGGAGTTCGTTTGCGGTTTCAGCCGGCCGTTTTTCCTACTTCGTTTGACCCGGAAAAACGCTGCAATGTGTGTAGTATTTTTTCAGAAATAAAAGGAAGCTTTTACCGCTGGTGTGGTTAAACAAAAGTAGAATTTAGTCTGAAAGGCGAACTATACTTGTACTTATTTCAATGTGTCTAGTTAAGCAGTTACAGAGATATTGCGTAACAAACAAACCTACACTTTCGACTGAACAATACTCCTTATTATTTGTTTGTAAATGGTCAATAACTACAAAATTTCGTCTAATTGGAACCGCCTTCACGAGACTGTTTGTGATTCAGGCTGTCATAGTGTTTATACAATCCGTAGCGTTTGTTGTAAATTATTAATTTATGTCCGTGTTTTATTGACGTTGTAATGAGTTTGGTTAAATAGGCGTAAATCTTCTATTGTTATTTATTAATGACGTGACATAGAAACTATGTGAATTAGCGATCGCGCAACGAGTGCGTGGGAAACACGGTCCGGACGCGAATCTTATTTCCACTTATTTGAATAGGAAGTTCGTAGACTTTCGGCATTCATTGAAGTGAACATCTGAGGAGTATGGCCTTTATTTAGAAACGTTGCTAAAACTATTGTTTCGTGACCCATCGGTCACGCGCGGAGCCTGTCAAAAACTGTATGGTTAAGCAGTCGCTAACCAGTCCATTACATAATTAACTTTAAGCAAAATTTATAAATCAATGACCAATGTCAATCACCAGATCAGCGAATCAGTGAATAAGTAAAAAAAAAACTTTGAGTAGGTAAGGGAACACCAATGAAACGATGAGCGGATCGTATAAAAGATGAAAGGTCTAGAAACAGACCCAGTAATGCTATTCTGTAAAAATCTCACCGTGAAAACTGAGGTGATGTGAGTTTGTTTTTGCTAGGAATTGACACTATTGACAGCTCACTCCACGCTCACTTCACCTAAGTTTTCACGGTGAGATTTTTATAGAATTACACTGCTATTCTGAGATGTCAGTCACCAAAAATTTTAAGTCTCGCGACGTGGATTATGGCCCACTCCCAATCACCGAAAGGAGGCCTGCGTCCCAGCAGTGGGAACATTGTAGGCTGATTATGCTATGCTTATATGCTGAGATGTATGGGAGAAGAAGACATGTTGCGCAGACGAAAAAAATTGGGTATGAGAGCAGTTGGATGATGATGGATACATTCTAAGGTCACAAGCGTTCATACAAACGAACTAACTACAGCCTCAACAGCCCGCATTTATCTCAAGATTCTAAAATTAGCGAATGATTCATTCATACAAGTAAGTACACATAATTATACACATAAAACAAATGAGGGCATTTATTTAAGAGCCGCTCACATATACCTCCGACCTTCACGGCCCTCGCACACGGCTCTTAGCATGCACCCGACAATGAGTTGACATCTCGGTAACGATAAGACTGGTGTCACACTGCCGACTCCCAGTTTTGTAACCCTGATAAAGTCTCTGTTTAGAAAGTCACTGTCACGTTAGACAGCTCTCCTCTGATTGGTTTACCAAAATGACAATAATCAATCATTAATGACTTCACAAGAGATTTTGACATCGGCACTCTAATTGCGTAACACACATATCAATCGCAATCTGAATCATTTTGAAGGATATTGCTAATCCATTGCTTCATAAATATTCGAAAAGTTTGCGTGCTCAACAACGTAAATAACGCAATGAATGTTGTTGAACTGTCAAAATGAAAGCCATTGCTACTGATAGTGTGTTACGCGATTACCCCGCAGGTTAATGTATGTAATAAGCTTTCAGAAAAGCTATTCATGCGCAGGAGTGTCGGTAGTGCCACGTGTAAGTATTTGATCTAATTGACAATAAACTGACCAGGGAGTCTTACTGATCAGTCGTCAATCTGTAACTAAGCTAACCATTACGCCCGGGTGTCACCATTGCCAGGATCGCCCAGAGGACACGGTGGAGCACACGGTGGAGGTCTGCCCCGCTTGGGCGGAGCACCGCCGTGTCCTCGTAGAGGCGATCGGCAGCGGCGGCGACCTCTCGCGCCCGGCCCTGGTGCAAGCCATGGTCCGGGGCGAGAGGGAGTGGGAGGCAGTCACCTCCTTCTGCGAAGCAGTCATGCTAGCGAAGGAGGTGGCGGGACGGCTCAGGGAGAGAGCCTCCCGTCCCAGCCGCCGCGGGAGACGCTCCGGGCGTCGGGAGCCGCGCGACGACTCCCGGCCACCGTAGGCGCGGGCCTGCGGGCGGAGAGTAATGGGTAGCTCACCGTCCGATCAGGACCAGGCCCGTGCCGGACGGCGCGTACGTGTTCCACGCGCGCCTCAAAGAGATGTCAGCATCGAGGAGGGGCCCCATAGGGCCGAAGCCTGCCGGGTCAGCGGGATTGTCCGAAAGGGTTACCGCTGGCCCGGAACATAAAGGGCTAAGGAAGGAACACGGGTGGGTTTTAGTCAGTAAGAGTCTGACACTCCCTTCCGCTCCACCCAGAGCGGGAGGGGTCATTTGATGATTTCCCATCCGCAAAAAAAAAAAAAAAAAAAAGCTAACCATTACTGTTTCGAAACCGGTAATGACTGCAAAAGCTCATGTTTCCTATGATTGTTATTTTTACCGACTTTACAAAAAGGAGGAGGTACTATGTTCGGGTGTTTCTATGTTTTTTTATTTTGGCCAACCATTCAAAACCAGCATCAGAGGCATGTAGGAATGTCAAAAATACAGATTCGGATTGACTCCTGCAACCAGGGGGTCTACTCTCTGAGACCGAAGTTACGGGCGTATCCTTCTCCGTATCACTTACGGACATATGATTAGTTTGGTTTCCGAACCAAGAATGAATGACAACACGATTTAGCAGTTGTCCCTACGTCCGATGTGTTTTATACGTAAAATATAATTTGCCACTTGTTTCGGCAGATCAAGTACTTTCGGACGGGCTCGTATCTTAGTTGACGGACTAGGTCCCCCCCGCACACTCGCCACCGTCCACAACCACAAAACGACGCCACCGGCATATTTCCTGTAGTTTTCATACATTTTATAATATAAAATGTGTGCGGCGAGTCCATGTTATGGACTCGCCGCACACGGTTGACGCCGGTAGCCGCCACACGCTCACGCTACAGATCGTCGTTCTAGCTTCTCGTGGCGGCGTTTGTGGCTGTGGCCGGTGGCCCCTGTGCGGGGACCTTTAGAGTTTAGTTTTGTAATTTTTATTCGTAAAATTTTAAAGAATCACCCTGCAACGCTTTTAAACCGCACAATTGAGTCACCAGTGTGTCACCGTCCTTATACTACGAAGTACACGCGTAGTATTACATAATTGTCGGTCACTTGCGAAAATTGGTGTGTACGTGTTTTTTATTAGCGGATTTTATATTCTTTACACAAAATATTTGTATAGCGTACGTGAGATGTAATTGCGATGCTCTGTGTGGTGATTAAATATGTTCCTAAGTACCTGCTTATTTGTTAGACAGACCAGCGCGACCTTTAAATTATTCTGACGCTTATTATGTGAAGCTTAATTATGATGAGATAACAATAACCTAATCTTCACGTTACGGTCATTAAAGTATCAATTCAATGTATTGGCTTATTAGTCGATTCGCGAAAAAAGTACACGTTTTATAATATTGAACTCATATAGCTTCTGTGCGCTAGTGTCCTTTTTAGGGTTCCATAGTTCCTACAAGGAACCCTTATAGTTTCGTCATGTCCGTCCGTTTGTCTGTCTGTCTGTCGGAGGTTTTGCTAAGAGACCGTTAGTACTAGAAAGCTGTAATTTTCTAGGAGTGTGTATATCAATTACGCCGACAAAGTGGTAAAATAAAATTTTCAAAAATATTTTTCTTTATGGTAGCTCCCCTACATCTGAAGTGGGGATGAATATTTTTTTCATCGTCTAACCCATCGTGTGGGGTATCGTTGAATAGGTCTTCCAAAATGACTTGGGGTTGCAAAAATTATTTTTCGATTTAATGATCCATTTACGAAATATTGAACTTTAAAGTGCAAATTTTTGTTCCAGTAGGGCGTCCCCCCCCCTCTAAAACCTAAATTGCTGGCTTGAAAAATCTGGAAAAATTCACAATGATAGTGCATTTCATGAACTTGAAGGAAAATTATAGCGGTTAAAATAACTTTATTAGTTTAGCAGTAACAGTCGTTGAACTTGGGTGTTGGATAATTTTGTACCAAATGCAAAATCCTTAGCATTAATCCTTTAAAGTGACTAAGATTAAGTAGTTGCTTGTTTATAACGGGTAAAGACTTGTGTTGAAAAACAAAATATGAACATTTTTATTTTTTATATTCAGAATAAAGAACAACAGGATCGTAATACATTATGATAACGGGCTACTACGGAACCCTACACTCTGCGTGGCCCGACACGCACTTGGCCGGTTTTTTTTTAATACTTTATTGCATAAAATTCAAAATCTACCAATTGCCTAATACATATTTCTAGATTTGTCGACTCGCTCTTAAATACCTAAATTAAATCCGTGCAAGTCGCCAATAAAAAAGTGACGATTTGCCAGTAATTCGTGCGTACCGACAAATAAGCCGATGTGTGTGTAGTTAAACGACTGACCATTCTTTTTTAAACTTGAAATATTTCTTCGCTATGAAAAATCTTCACATGCATGATGGGGATTGGGGAAAGACAACGCCATCTATTTCACTGAAATTATTAACACCTGGCTACCTACCAAATACCATGTAGGTAGATATAATATTGCAATATTAAAAACTTACACAGGAGCCATGGACAATAAAAGCGGCAGGTGCACCTAAAAGTTATTGAAACAATAATAGCGCGTATGGACGTATATTTGAATGTCTGACACCCCCTGTAATGTCGGACACCGCCGCCACAATGTCCAACACTCCCCACAGAGTGTCCGGACCCCGCCGCAGCATCCGGTGTTCGATCGTGTGTGTCTGGCAAAAGATTCATAACTCCCCATTATTCATGAATGGGGAATATTTCATGTTGATAGTCTGTGGTATAGGTGAATGCATAGATATCCGTGGGTGAATGAAACTGTTCATCATTTTTATTAAATAACTAGCTGCGCCCCGCGGTTTCACCCGCGTAAATGTTGATCCCTTGGGAATATCGAGATAAAAAGTAACCTATATGTTAATCCAGGGTGTCAGCTACCTCCATACAAAATTTTATCAAAATTGGTCCAGCCGTTTGAGCGTGAAGAAGTAACAAACATGTAAACACACCCCCACACACACACTCACAAACTTTCGACTTTATATTATTAGTGTGATAACTATTGTTTTCCTAAACCAAAATATGGAACCCACTTACTTAAGACAAAATGTACAGCAATATAGCACAGCATCAATCAAAATTAACACCACTGGGCCGTCCTTTCCGATTGAAAGAGGAGTCAAGCAAGGAGACCTGTTGTCCCCTAAGCTTTTTAGAGCCACTCTTGAAGAAGCCTTTTTAACTTTGGCACAAAACTGGGCAGACAAGGGACTAGTCATCGGTGAAAAGAGACTATCGAACCTCCGCTTCGCCGATGACATCGTACATTTTTCTTCATCAGCGGCTGAGTTGGGTAACATGCTCGAGGACTTGAACAAGGGAAGCCTCGAGATTGGGCTTAGGATGAAAATGTCAAAGACCAAACTCGTACAGCATCAAAAGGAGACTGTATTGGTGGTGAAGAGATTGCATATGTCCAAGACTATATCTATCTAGGCCAAATAGTCTCCTTCCAGGCGCTACAAGACGAAGAAGTTGCTCGACGCACCGAGAGCGCCTGGAGGAGCTATTGGTCAATGAAAGATCTTCTAAAAGTCTCAAAAGGAGAATTATGGACATGTGTGTTCTCCCCATTCTCAAATAATTATGGTGCTCAAACCTGGTCTTTGACACTTCAGTAAAGGTCCAAGCTCGAGGTTTGCCAGCGAGCCATGGAGCGCAGTTCCTGGGGGTTCGAATTTCTGATCGGAAAGGATTTTACATTGTTTAAACGATATTAATTCGTGTACACAGTATTTAAAGTCTATATTACCAAGCCGCGCACAGCAGTTTGACCGCGGGCGTCTTCTGCGACACGCGATCGTAGCCGAAAGTATGCTACGACGCGCGATTGGCTCCGATCGCCTGTCGTCGTATCCGATTTTTGCCATAAACCATCAATCCAAATTTTTCTTTTCCTCTTCTGTGTTTTATGATTATTTTCTTCTTCTTCCAATGTAATATACTACGTCAACTTCAACCATTATCAAAAATTAGAACACATCAACGCGGTAGGAATGAAACTATTTCACTAAGCGCAGAAAGCAGAAACGGATACGTTCGCAAGGGACGGTACGGAGCCGAATGTATGCGTCGACATCCTGCCGGACGCGATCGGCTGTTGCCGCATCCGTTCGTATCCTTTCCGATCCGACGCGATGCAAGCCATTTGGTGGAAATCGTCTTTAGTCATCATTCTGTGCTAAATAATATGATTTTTATTATAATTTTATGTTTTAGTACATTTTCTTGCTCCACACATGTTTACTTTCTCTACGATCACAGTATTAAAGGGAAAATGTCGCCTGACTTCTAAACTATATAGCCTGGCTCGGACACAACTAACACAAGAGTTCTCTTATTATTTTCCGATGGGAAAATGCACAATTACAACCGCGTATTCAACGTACATTATACCGAAGGAATGGCGGCATATTCGCTCGAACAAGACTTTAATATCTTCATGACTTAATGTCGAGAACTATTTCCTATTGTAAATAATATAACGACGTGTTTATTTCTAATTAAATGCTACATTAGATCTACATAACATGGCCCCTGCATAAAACGTATTAACCAATCAAAAGTTCGATTAAATTCATTCTAATCGACGCTAATCGTTACACAGAGGGTGTGTCAAATAAAATCGATTCCGACTAGATATCGATTAATATATTGGACACGCTGTAAAGTGGACGGAAGGTGTAAAAGATTAATGAGTTTGTATGTAATTCATGATCGTTTAATTTCTAGCGAAGTAAATCAGAATTTTATGATCAAAAGTGTAGATGCAACATTGGCAAACAGTGCCTTAGATTTAAAAAAAATAATGTTTTTTTGGCTTCTGGAACCCCAGCCAGACTAGTGTCTTGAATTCATATCATTTGAGAGGATGGGGTTGTCAGGATTATTGGCAGCATTCCATATCTGACAATACCGAAATCACCTAACATTCAAACTTTCCACATCCCTTTAAAACACGTCAAGAACATAACAAAGTTGTTTAGAAATCATCAAGTTCAGTTCCTAGAACGCCTGCAACGATAAATGAAGGCTCATCAACTCAAGCCATAGTTAATAGCTATAGAAAGTGCCATAATGCGACGCTATTACAGTTTTTATTTGCATATAGTAATGTCAAAATGATATTGTTCGCACGTACTGAGAAAGCACAGCTATTGTAATTTATATTAGAGGAGCTTTCGAGCAATAAAATTTAAGTTTCTGGCATTTATCAGTATGTGTGCTGTATGAGTTATGGTTAAGTGTGTGCAATGGTTCACTGTTGACTCTTAGTTCATCATAATCATGATCATTTTAGCCGAAAAATGTCCACTACTGGACATATGCTTCCCGGTTCTGTGCTTCTCGCAATAGCGTATTCCTGCGGCCTTCACCAGTTTATCGGTCCATCTTGTTGGGCTTTCCAATGCTTCGTCTGCCATACTCTTACTTGTTATTGTTTGGTCCTTCACATGGGATCGATATATTAGTAAGTAGGTATGTGGGGCTATATACCTACAGGGTGGAATTTTCGAAGCGTACCTACCTGGAGGAAAAGTACTTTACATACTAAAGAGCGCAAATTTTACTCAAAGAAAACATTCCTTTATTTTTAAAAAGAAACAAAACTGCATTTGAAGATTTTTGAAAATACGCTTGCCACACCCGGGAATCGAACCGACTAAAATCCGAAAAAATTACATCCTGTACTTTTATGGCACCAATCGATAGGGCCAATCTCAACTTTAACTCTCTCCACTTTTCATCAGGAGTTTTGTCAGCCTGCTAATCAGAGGTGACGGAAATTGAGCGTCAGCTATAACATTATCAGTTTATTTATTCAGTTATTCTTGAGCTGATGCATTCTTTAAATATATGTTTAATACCTCATAAGTATATAATTATGTGGGTGTAGGTACTATAAGTGTACCCCTGCCCAACCCTTTAGGGAAACAAGGCATGATGTTATGTTACCTAATTAGTTTCGCGCCTTCAGCTATCCTAATTAACTTAGATTAAAAACCTTGAGGCTTAATACCGTCCACAAATCCCATTCGTGCACGATCTATAACAATTCCAGGTATCAATTTCAGTTCAGCCATACCTATTATCAATACATTATTCATAGCACCGCTATTTGATTAATCAGCAACAATTTCAAACCTTCCGTGCCAACAGCCATCTCATAAACATTCCCAGAAGGGAGACTGGTCCTGTCACGATACGTCCTTCTGATAAGTCAGGTCTGTGTGAACAGGCATGCGGTAACGGCCTTGTCGACCAGTTACAATGGAACCGGTCCATTTCTTACTTTCTTATACCTCTAAATATATGTAACAGCTTCGTTAATGCTTCGGACGGAGCTTTTTGCTCCCTTTGTTAGTTTTATCAAGATTTTTGCATATGTTACTGGTTTATTGGTATTTCTTGTTAATCGTATGCAGCAATGTCGTTTCTCAGATCAGAATAGTCGTTTATTTCTTTGATTAAGTTTTAAATATTCAGCCAATATCGAAAAATAGTTCAGGTACCTTTAATATCTGTGAATCTTTCAGCAACATTATAACTTGGATAGTGCCTTTTTTGTAGACGTTACTTTTAATAAATGGAGTCCTCACATTGTTTCAGTTTCATTATTTAAATTTTATGTCTCTGGCGGTACTTTTTATTTAATTCACGGGTAGTTTACTCCAGACTTTTAGCACTGTCATCCTTTTTTCAAAAATAGAGAAATGAAAACAGTTTTAACTGACCCATTATGATGAAGTCAAAATGCCATTTAAATTAAATAAATATGCTTCTAGCTCCAATTTTTTTATTCCAATTTGACACGTACCTAATAGCTCTTTATTTTGACTTTATTTATTTTTCTCTATTTTGTATGATCTCTCTTTTATATTTTATTCAAATAAATAAATAGCTACTCATTTCTGTGTGTCTATGAAGTGAGAGAACAATACATTACATAGGTACCGTACCTTGACATAGGACTATACACGGTATAGCCAAAAATATAAACAAATGCCAACCAAATCTTGATCAACCCAGAAAAAAGGCCCGTTAACTGACAAGCTCCATATTAGCCATAGATCAGCCGTTTACAAAAGACTAGTAAGACAATATGCCCCTTTCACCAGACCCTATAAGGCACAGAGCTCCGCGTGAACAAATATGGGGAAATAGCTTCAACAGTGAAAGCATACCTATGGTAAACGTATCGATAGTGCTTTGTACTGTGATGGTCTATATTTGTTGCAGTTGTACTAATCTGTGTGTCAATAAATTTAGTATAAATTATGAAGACACTTAAATTCGTCTTGTTAGGAATTTGTACCTTTTATTGGAATTTATTTTGTGTAAGATCCATGAGCTTCTGCTAAGTCTCTCTTAAGGTTTCACATCATCAATTTAGGCAAACCGTATGAGAATGGGGTTTTGACAAAATCCAAAAAGTCAATAGCCTCAAGGTGCTGTTGTTTTTATAACTATTACCTTATGATGAAAAATTTTGATGGTGATGACATCAGAAAAATGTTAATTGATCCACACGATGAAGAAATTGTAGGTGTAAAACACTTTAACAGTCTAACACGTCTACATTTCCATTATTAATATAATGATAGAATTTTAAGATAAGTAATCCATTATAATAGCCTCGTGATGATCACCTCTCTCACCTTTAAGCTATCACATCATATATTATAACGACACCTTACGTGAAGCTGAACTTTCCCTAACACAAGAAGATATGTTTCTTAATGTAACAATAAATCAAAATAACGAAACAACTGCAAATAATTTAGAAGATGACCACGGAGACGTCAACAAATAACGAAGATAAACTTCATAAACATTTCTGTAATGAAACACAATTCAGCGACAATATTTCATGTAGACTATGCATCACAAATTTCAAATAGATGTATTAGGAGGGATTTAGATAGAGAGATGTTTTGCAAACAATACATATATTCCTAAGCGAGGAACTCCAGATTTTCCAAGATTAGGGATGCATTATTATATTAATTTGATAGTTCTACAAGATAAATAACCTAACAAAAAGAAAATAATAAATGTGATGACTGCTCCAACGATACAAGTACCCACTGTGTGACGACTTTGGTCCATCTGTCTAGATGCATCCTATGAGTATGACCCGTCACACAACAGTCATAACCACAACACACACAACCCAAAAACCAACAAATAATTAAGAAGACGTCCACAAACATAATAAGTGTCTTCATAAAATTTATATCCCTATAATATTACACGATTCAGAAATAATATTCTATATATCAACATACATCAGAGAATGTCAAATCAATGAAATAGTAGCGAATAAAATAGCAACAAAAAGCAATATCTTCGAGGAAGACGCTTTTGAAATTTATTGAAACATGAATCAACTTGAAGATGATTGGACATTATGTGCTATTTGAACGTGTTATTCGATTAATATAATGACTATGACAATTTACGATTATGATGTTTGACTTTTGCAAGAACCATAGCAGAACGGAACATTAATCTTAATGATGTAGCACAACAAAATGACGAACATAAAGATTTTGTTGAAAATACTGTAAACATTTTAAATTTTAAGTCGTGATATTGTCGTTAAGATTTGCGTGAACTACGTGAGACATGAACTAGAAGGACTACATTCACTACTATTGTCATAACTGTGGTAGCACTTATTTTTTGCGAGGTTTTCAACTCACCTCACTTTACCAAGAACTTCTAGAGAACTTCTTGCGATGTGTTCCTTTTGAACTGTTATTATTATACGAATGCTACGCACAAAAGTCATGTAATTCTTCATCGCACGAATATGTGAAATTTCCAAAACACGGGAAAATATTTGCTGTTCAATGAAGATAAAGTTCAAATTCGTCAACCAAATAAACTTTATATCAGAAAGCACAGATGAACATCACTTGTCGTCATTTGTATTGCAAACTCATCGATCAACATCGACACTTACATACAGTCCTGCTAAATTACTTCTGCTGTCACTACATACGAAACTGCTTTCTAATACAAAGGCATAGGGTTCATGTCTTGCATCATAGTTGATTATATCTTTGTTTTAAGAATCAATGCAGTAGATGATTGGACGTCAAATCTTACTTAGATAGTATCGTGTCGTGACTTCTGTGCGATTACAGCTTTGATCTTCGGAGGCCGACTGCCGATGTTAATGCTATGCTACGGTTATTAAGAAAAAAATAATAATTTGGATCCAACAAGTTTATTGAACTCGGAACAACGTTGTAGTTTATGGTAGTATGTTGGTTTGATTTTACAGACGTCAAAATCTCGTTTTGCGTATGTAACAAGATTCCATAATTGCAAACATTATAAATAGTATTATGTAACTCATTCATCACTGCATTCAAAAGCTTGTAAATCCACGTTCTGACATCGAATATCTTGTTCACTCGGGAAAACTCAAATATGTATGGGCAATGTTCAATTGGTTCCTTCCTTTACATCTTGTCATTCCGCAGTCAATCAGCGAAATTGGCTATATTGAAAATCGATATTAGTTTTGCAAGTTTCGAAATATTAATTTGGGTTCAGGAAATTACGGTTGAACAAATCCACTTGATGTGAACTGGTTTCCCAATCAGAGTTAGATCTTAGATACAGAGATAGGTGGCGGTAATGATAAAAGAACGAGTAAAGCACGTCACGAAAACAGCGAAAGTATACTTAATGAGTTACACCTCAGGCTATCGACGGCATACACCAGCCTCATACAGCAAATTGACTCTCATTTGACACACTCTTCGGACTAAAAGAAGCTACATTCTAAAAGATAAAGAAAAATAAAACGTATCATAACCAATCACGGTACGAATTTGATTGCTACTAATTTATCAGTTGGAAATGACGAAGAAGACACTCTATTCATATACAAGTAAAATTATATTGTAATGCTACAGAATAAGATCTTAATTGCGTTGGTAACAAATGAGCTTATTGTTTAGCGGGCGACGTTAGATCAATGTTGATTATTTTGTACTGACAAGCAAATTAGCTGATGCCTTTGTCTCGTTTAGACGTATTAGTTGTGATAGGTGATTGAAAGAGTCCAGATAAGGGTACCGGGCGCGGTGTTCAATTAATCAGTTCATTTAATACTGTATGAATGGAATTACATAGGCAATATGACCAGACTGTTACCCAATATGAGTTAACTAGTGAAACTTTCTTTAATCGACTGTGCATTGTTATATACGAAGCTTTAGTTTGCGGTCACTTTCACATCAGCGTAAGGTGCAAAACAAATAAAGGTCACACTCGACTAATTACACATTATCAACGATAATTAACTCATTTCCTTTTGCTTTATAACCTAGGCTTTTGTAAATGATAACATACTTGACTTGTTTATTATTTTAGAAAGTTGGTAATCATGTTTGTTTATATTTTTATATTGGAAGTAGGGCTTCATTTTGGCAATTTATAATTTTTTTAGACATCCTCTTACTTTAATTTTCTCGACCATAAGATCAATTAGTGGTTCATCTCTAACAACACTTTGTCTGAGAGAGTTTCAATAACAATACAATTCGCGACCTCCTTCACAATTTTAATTCTCAGTAAAATCGTTAAAAGCCGGTAAAGCATTGTCTATGCATTTAGCCTGAATTCCGGCGATAGCTGTAAACAATAACCCAATCGTAGGCCCATAAATGTAAAAGACCGTCACGACATGATCACATATGACCCTGGCTTTTACTTAAGCACCATTGAAAGCGATCCCTGCACACTAGAAAGTTACAGTAATTGTATGGAATTCACTTACACCTATATTAAGATGTGAGGAATCTGATAATTGTGTGAAAATGTCAACAGTGTAGACTTTAAATGAGTTCTTTTGTTTTAGACTCTGTTCTGAGAGTTTATAATTACCTTGCTTTATGATCGGAGAACCGGAAACTTTAATTTTGGACTGGCTCATATCAAAAGCCGCCGAACAAGTGCACTGGTTACTTGAATTGAATGTTACTTTATAGAACGCTTTCCCTCGTTCTCATAGGCTTTTCCTGTCTCGCGGCTTGTGGGTATTTAAATGTTGTGGATGCAAATCGAGAAAACATGTTCTCAAAGATTTTCACCAGTCAACGATTGTCACGACAACTAGACAGTGTTGTGACAGAATGGACATAAGCAGACACGTGTGTTGCGCTCGACAAACTTACCATTTGCCGACATAATTGTAAAGTTGATGAATAGGAACCTTATCACAATGGAATACAATACAACATGCCACAACACAATCAATCCTAACTGCCTGGTCATTATTTTTGTAGTGGTTGACGAGCGTCTAAATGATCTTGATGGTTATCAAGCCGTAGTGTAAGTTGTGATCGATATTGACGAAAGTGAATGTGAAATTTGAGACGCAGCCCAAAAGAAAGCAAGAGTGTACAACCAAGGTGATATACATGCACATCTGATATTAGTGAAGAGACTTGACAAACGCAATTTGTTTCCTCTATCTGTAACATTATGTCTGGACGTCAGTAAAAAGTTGTCAATCACCGGATCTATCTCAGTTTCGGCGTCGTATTGTCGTTTGACATTATCTAAATGATTTGTATTGCCACCGATGTCAAAATGTCAGTAGTAGCTAGCGTAAGTTCTAGGAATTTCTTCGTCGTAATAAACAGTAACATATTATTATCCTGGTTTGTGATCGGAGCGTATTTTATGGTCTTAGCGGCAGTTCGCCAGTCTCAAACTTGTTTCTCGAGGTTGACATCCGCACACCGTTAGCTCGCTGAATCGTTGACCCATGCCTTTCTTTGTGTTACATACGTGAGGTTCAATTAGCTATGACATTTCATATCAAATTGTATAACTGAAGTAAATTTCTGTTCAGTCATGTTATCAATTTATTCCTGTCTCTGCATTATGTAATTAAATCGGGCAGTTTTAGTGGACGTAAAATTAAATTGGTGGTCTTGTAACTCGATGATGGTGATGGATTAACAGTTATTGTAGGTTACGTCGACAAATTGTTAGTAGTTGAGCATCTAGATTATTAGTTCAAGTTTTTACAAGTATCTCCCCGAAAATTGAGTTTCTTAGCCCTGCATTATCTCGCTGGGTGAGTGAATTTAGGCTACGTATAATTTACTTTCTATAATTTACTTTTTATAATTTACTTTTTGTAGTACCTAGTTTTGTCTGGTCTGTTTTTGTTTTTTTTTGAGTTGTTCTTTTATATTTGTTTGTTCTAACTTAGTTTACTTAACTTAATTTAATTAGTTATAATCAGTGCAATTTACACATACATACATACATACACATACATACATACATACACACACACATCACACACACATACCTACACATTCACATTGTCTTTTATTTCTATTTTTTGTTAGTTACAACTATTTGTGTGCATGCAGAGTTTACCTATAAGTGATTGTTACACTTTACTCCGATTTGTTGCTTTTGTTTAAATTGCTTAAAATAGTGTATACAATTGTTGGTGAACCAAATAAAATAAATAAATTAGTTATTCTGACATGTTTCGTAACTAATAGGAACCTCGTTGGTGTGTGAACTTATTTAAGTGCTCAGAAATTAAATCTGTTTATTTGCATTAAATTATACGATGATCCGGAACTGTCTGCAGGACATGAAGTAGATTAATAGTATCTTTCATTTATGTGTATGAATTTAGTTTGAGAAATGTTTTAGGCATAGGAAATGTAGTTTGATTTAGGTTATGTTTTACTTTAATTTAAGTACCTTTTGCCATAAACCTTCGAGACTTTACTTACATCACTAACCATACCTTAATATTTTCCTCGTTTCTCAGCTAGAGAAATTAACTTAGCATTCATAACATCTCATTGCATGCAGAGTATCTATTTCAAACCGTTATTATCGTACGCAACCGTATCCATTTCCTTACAATACGTAGACCCACCATTCCTTTGTTATAGATCACAATAGTTTTCTACGTTTTTACGCCGGCTAACTACCTACTGGACGTATTGTGATATCAAAACCTTGGCAATGAATACATTCGTCACACATACCCAGTTCCCAAGTAATTTTGTGAGACGGTACATTTAATTGAGCAAAACCGTTGCATTTCCTTTCTTCATTATGTTTAATTAGTGCTTTCGGATGTCTACAAGCCCCATCGGACTAGATAGTTGCGGCAAATTGCTTAATTATTGAGTCTACAGGTGGTCCACATAAACGAAATTGTTATCGGGTTTGATCAAATTATTTTATTGGCATATAAGAAATAGATTTTTGGATCTTGTTTCTTTTTCGATAGGTTGCGGTGTGTCATGTACACTCGGCTACACATCAAGCTATACATTTTCAGTTTTTTCCGACATCGCATTGTTATATCGGCTTTTCGTACAATCAGAAGTCAGCTTATACTTGTTATGTATAGCTTGATGTGTAGCCGTGCGGACCTTTAATAAATAAATGTAACCATTTCATGTTCCTTACCTACGTAGTCCAGTTTGCTTCGTCTCTCTCTCTATACGCATACTTTTTGCACTAATTTTAAACCTTTCTTCAATTTCTGGTTTATCGTAACTGTACATACAAAATCAATCTAAAAGAACCATGCCAAACACGAAATTGAAAATAATAAGAAGACTTTGTTCCACATAAAAATAGTTTTGTGGTCAATAACAATCACGAGCCAATGAATTACTCAAATAAACCAAATTACCTACCTCTTCAACCTTCTTTCATTTCTTATTATCGAAACTACCTTCGGAGACTCGACCTACAATACTGGTATCATTGAATTTAGTCTCATTGATGCGATGATATTGCTCCGTATAGAAAGTAAGAGCAATGCGGTAAAAAATCGTAAGTTTCTATTAAGCTGAAAGAGTGATAACGAACCTCTCGCCACTAACAATGGCATCGACCATCTTGTTCCAGTTCCCAGTGACAGCGATAGTTTCTAATCCTAAACCGTAATGAGCGAACCATATTCACACGTCTCAAGTACACAGTCACTTGATGAAAAAACTCATGTTTCCTATTCCACGGTGCTTGCTCTCTTCATCTCATTTTGTACGCCAGTGACTTTAATTTCGGCGTTTTCTTTTGTTCCGCGATGTACTGCCGCAGCCAACGGTCCGTCTGACCTTGTTGATGAAAGTAAAGCTATTGTCCTGGCCGACCTGGGTCAAAGATCTGTCGCGGCCATATTTCAGTTCCCGAAACCAGAGAAGGCTCGTCACGAAACTCCATCACGATACAATTTCACGATGTTAACGTCACGCTGCGATTTTCACTATAGATATTGTCGCCGAGAATCGCATTCAAATCCGTTTGAATTATTAAATACGCTGGTCTTGCACCGTTCGCTCGAACAATGTAAAGGTCATCAAGATTCAAGGACCCTATACTATGGGGATGTGCAATCGTCTCGCGGAAGCATTCACTTATGTAATATGAATTTCACTTTCGGAAACAGTCGCTGCCACCTTTATAATTAGGTGCAACAAAGGTCAAACTGTATACTTCATGTGTAATAGGTTTAATGTGTTAACAAGACTAATATGAATCAATTTCTCTACCTAAGGCAATGTAACGCTTTTTGAACATTATTGTTTAATAGTCATCGACACTTTCTCAGGCTTTGGCACAAATATCCACTGCTTCGGGCGTTATGATGTTCATAACAGTGTTAAGAGTAAAGAACTTGGTAAAAGTTCCTTTCCCTTTATGTGCGTTACGTTTATAATGAGCAGTTACAGTTTTCTATATGTTATTTCAGAAAACATTGACATTTTCAATCGTCAATATAGCATTATTGTCTTTCTTATGTCTTTGCGTTTATGTAATCGTAATTAATCTTCTATTAAGCTTACGTACAACGAACCCTTGCACGAACCAACATCGAACTAGGCCCAAACATGGCTTGTTTAGCAACATTTGTCACCTCTGACCTGACTGTTACCCACTCAACAAAACAATGCAATGACGCTCCATTGTCCTAGCGGCTATAATACTTTGTACTGACAGCTAAACAGATGAGTGTGCAGGGAGCTCACTACTATATGATTAACGGATTGAAATAAGAATAGGATTGCATAACATGCATAATCAGCCTATGGGACATAGGCCTCCACTCTTTGAGAGAGGGCTGTAATCTACCACGCGGGCCCAGTGCGGGTTGGTATATGTCACACGTCTCCGAATTTTTGGCTCTAAGACATGCCGGTATCCTCACGATGTTTTCCTTCACCATTTTGAGAGCAGTGATGATAATATTATTTACACAAAGTAAAGCGCCTGGCTGTATTCGAACCCACGATCTAAAATGACAAATATATGATGATGATATATATGTTAGTCTGTAAGGTATTTATCTATGGCCCAAAGTAGCCTGAAAATAAAGGTCTTATTATTATTATTAAAATTCGTAAGTCCGTCCCGTTAACACTGGGCCACCACTGCCCTCGTACAGAACCGGCCACACTTTGCAGAAAAGTTTCAGCGATCAAACTGCTTTCAGTTGCGAGTTTACGAAACATCACAATTGAATTTTGTAACGCAGAATGTGCTGACACATCAGTCTGAAGTTAGGTACCAAATTTAATGCCAGGTCTATTAGATTAATCATTTTATTTTTAAAACTTAATTGTATTGTCTGCCGAGGAGTGAAATATTTGACATCTCTCATGTATATCCATGTTTATCGCGTCGTGCCAAGACGTTCATACCTATTAGCTGCATACTAACTTCTTTTGTCGACTGTACCTACTTTATTAACTGCCTATGTAATAGTTAATAAGGCTTAGAGGTTAGAGGATGAGGGTAATTTCAGTGATTGCGTACTTGTAGCTGATTACTGCTTATTCAATATTTTGTGGTATTTAATAGCTGCTATTGTGTGCGGAGGAAATAAGAATATTGTTTGATTATGGGTAAGGTTTGTAGGTCTTAGCCTCTTTACCCACCCGTGTCCACGTGAATATGAATGCGAAAGTACGCTTCTCTGTCTGTCAGTTCGCTACGTTTTAGCGCTTTTATAAATAAACGATGATTGATGACAATGAGGCAAATACGACATGAAAGGGATACAACATAGTGTGTTTTCAGGCTTTCACATACAGCCATGCTAAAATTGAAAGAAAAAAAGAAAAGAAAAAAATGTTTATTCTGCACAAAATGCACATTGCAAATAAAAAAAAATAATAACGATATAAAATATACACGTACTGCAGTGTGATTCTGTAACCATCTCACCGTGAAAACTAAGGTGAAGTGAGCGCGGAGTGAGCTGTCAATAGTGTCAATTTCTACCAAAAACAAACTCACTTCACCTAAGTTTTCACGGTGAGATTTTTACAGAATCGACCGGCTGAAGCTTAAAAAAATGTTGACAATTTTGTCCATTGCTTGATGTTAGGGCCAGGGACCAAAGACAACACAAAATTGCAGGGATACATAATCGACCTTGTTTTTACATAAAAATATAGAGGTGCAATTCCCGTATTATAAGGAACGTTCGCATTCAATTCTCAGCTTCAAAACTGTCAATGAGTATTTTACACATTGCTTGTCGACGAGATAAAATTGCGACTAGAGTTTTAAACGTTTTATTTATAGGCCGACGGCTTAACTGAGACGTTGCCTGAGGTAGCAGCGCGGTGCGGGAGGGGTGTGGTGACGTGATGCGAGAGCTCAGTGATTCGTCAACTTGTGACAACTATCACCCCTCCCGCACTGCGCAGCTACCTCAGGCAACATCTCAGTAAAGCGGTCGGCCTATACAGTACCTATGTTACTCTACTCTACAACCCACAACTTAAGTCCTAGTTTTCCATTTTGTCATGTTAAAATTGTAGAGCCCAATAGGTACAATAACTTCGATATCGTTTGTTACGAATTTTGGGTTTTCAATATTGATGTTATTACCTACCTACCCTACTTTGTCCTGCCAACCCTTCATTAAACGGAGTGTACTAAAACCACAACTAGTAAAAGCACACGTATCTACTGCCACACTCATAATATAGGTACACTGGACTCTGTTAGGCCGTACGCAAGCACTATAAAGCCTACATAATGTTTCCCCACAAACAGGCAGCGCCGCCGGCAGTTTGACGTGATTTGCGTGCAGCTAGTTTTTCACAGAGGACCACTACTAAGCTAATAGCGAGCGGTCATACACATGCGTTACTGTGAGAACTCGATGAAATACACGGTTGTTTAGGAAAATTGGTTTAACTTCAAACAGAATTGACTGATATGAAAGAAGTAGTCATTTGTATTGTAAAGTCAGTGTTTATTGCTAAGCAAATTTACTACTAACTGAAATTGTCCGTACGTAAATTCAAAATTTCAAATCACAACTGTCATTCTTTGACAGTTGTATGAAATGGTTCTTAGGGTGTTAATTCGCCTAACAATTAATTTCCGTGACTTTACAATTAGTTATTTTTCTTAGATTTTTTTTTTCTCTAGAAATCATGGGGACACGTGGTATTTAAGACTTTTGCCTAAATTGATTTACCAAATTGTGAGGTGTGTGCCACACTGGAAGATGCAAGAGAGGATTTAGTTAGAGAGCTCAAGATAAATATGAACGATGTGTGTATGTTCCATCATATTTTGTAGACACCTAACTCCGGAGCTGCTTATAGTTTAGTTAAGTTTGTATTATTATGTTATAAGGTCCGATGGGACTGGCATAATTACAATTGTATAAAAGTCCCTAACAATTAATAAAGAAAAAAAAAGAGGAATATGCTGGCTAGGTGTAAAGTGCGTATAATTTAACCTTTGAAACGACTTTATTGTAACGGTGTTTTGATAAAATCTGAGGAAAGCCTTTCTCTTCATGATTGAAATCGGACACCTCTTTTGATGGTGAACTTTTATTCAAAACTTTTTTACAATCTCAACTCGTTTTCGCCAGCCAGCACCAGTCATCCATAGTAAAATGATGTGACTGACTATGCGTTAGATAAATTATATGGTCAGCGGGATTGTCCGAAAGTATTACCGCTGGCCCGGAACATAAAGGGCTAACGAAGGAACACGGTTGGGTTTTAGTCAGTAAGAGTCTGACACTCCCTTCCGCTCCACCCACAGCGGGAGGGGTCATTTGATGATATCCAATCAAAAAAAAAATATATAGGGTTATGTCAACATGCACTAGAGGGTAGTTATGCAATCTTTTTATTTTCCTCTCTTCCTAGCCGTGACGTCACTGCGATTAAGTCCGGGGAAGCTTTCAAACAATTAGCTTACGATTATTAGGATTCATTTGTACTACTGGAGCATTTAATGAGATCTTGAGGCAATGAAATGTGTGTTATGTGTAGATAATTAAGAGGAGTATGAGTTGAGATTTGTGCTCGGTTCATAGAAATAGGCTCACCCCCTAGCCTTTCGCTAATTACATAAATGTTTAAGCCCCATGAAGTAGGGGGCTACTCAATGGGACTTAAACATAATTAGCGAAATGTGGGTGTACAACAGCCCGCACTGGGCCCGCGTGGTGGATTATGGCCTACCCTCTCACAGAGAGGAGGCCTGTGTCCCAGCAGTGGGAACAATATTTGGCTGATTATGATAGCATAATCAGCCTACCTATAGAGGTAGGCTTATTAGAATATTTAGGGCTGATTTTTCAATCGACAGATAATTTTTTTTCGTTTTTAAAGTTCTGATTCTGATTCTGATTCTGGAATAAAATTGACGTCTGACAGGTTTTGTATGGAAGAACTGTCAAAAATTCTAAATTATTCCTCGGATAAAATTTTCTAGCGTTGGAATACAGCCCTTAATGAAATAATTGACTATTACCTAAACAAATATTGGCAATGTTTATTATCGTATCCATAGTAACGAAATAAACATTTACTTTACCAACGGTGTACCTACACAATGTTCGAACACAAACCTTTGCGCTCGAAATCGGGAAAATGCCGTGAAATAGTATAATTTCCCACATAAAATGAGTTCACTGGTTCGGAACTAACTCTATTTGGGAGAAAAAAGACATGGGAACAATAAAATATACTGTTGCATTGTGATTATATTCATGGTCATGCAATTTATAGATCGTTATAAAATCAAAAATAACTAATCAGGTTACAGACAAATAGTCACTATCTTACAGAAGTAAGACCATTAGGTATCACCTGAACAAATAACTGAAAAAAAAACCTATAACGTACAGGGCATGGAGGTTGGAAATTTCGCTCTTTTTTTGAAGTGAAAAATTTCTTTAGGTGCGCTGAGCATTTTTTAAGATGGGATAAAACCATTGAACTCGCTCCAAAAGCGACACCGCGTGTGTTTTGTTTATAAGACGATTAAAAAAATACCCGCTTCGGATGTGTTCGGCTGTCCTCGGGATGTAGGTACTTATGTCAGTGAGTGATTATTCTGTTTGAGTTTTGTTTTCATTTCTGTCGGCACTCCCGGAGTGCCACTGTTTTATTTTGTCAGACTATTTGTCCCACTACTGGGCAAAGGCCACCGCCAAATCCTTTCAGGAGCTCTTTTTCCGCGCCACTTTGAACACTGTTTCTGGACGAAATGGACATGGAAAAAAGACGAAAAGACGAAAACGGCTGATGTGACCCGCCCAAACCCATGTTAGCCTGATAGCCTTCTTTCCTTGGTTCCTGTGTGCCAGACTTCATCGAAATCCGTTCAGCCGTTAAGGTGTGAAAGATAACAGAAGGACGAGTTACATCCTAACTAATATTATAAATGCGAAAGTAAGTTTGTTTGTTACCTTTTCACGCCTAAACCACTTAACCGATCATCCTGAAATTTTGCATATACGTTGTAAGGTGTACAGAAACGAACATAAGGTACCTTTCATCCTGGAAAAAACTGCTGTTCCCGAGGAAAACAACAATAACGTTATTATGATAATAGATGGTGCCACGTGTCTTTCGAATCAAAAACAGGACAACGTCTATCGGGTCAGCTAGTATAAAATAAACTGACGAATGAAGGAAATTGCCCAGTTATACGCGAACTCGTAATATTAGTATGGATGTCGGAGTGACGATGCTGACAATGACAATCAACGACTCTTGTTAAACAGAGCTACTTGCCATCTTTTCTACGCCACTCTTGATCGACTGGTAGGGAATGCCTAAGGTGTTAAGTCGGCCTTTGTACAGACGCCAGCCCATCAAGCTACTACAATCTGTCAAATTTCTTTAATAGATTTTCAAATTTATCTCTAAAGCATAAGGTTCAAAGTTGATTGGGAAAATTTGACAGTTTCGGGTAGCTTGATGTGCTGGCATCTGTACCTTATTGTATGCGAGAAGCAAAAAAAAATAAATCATCGTCCATTCTTTCCATCACATTCTAGAAATTGAAAAGACTGACTTACGAGTAGACTGGCCTTCTCTTTTGACCGAAGCACTAGCTTTTCTCATCTACTTCGTGTCGACAGAAGCCTACAAAAGAAGACAATATGAGGAAGTCTGTAGTCAACAACATCTATTCTATGACTCACCATTTATGACGATTCAATAAAAATACGGTCACCAGTAAGAAATCAATCCAGATCGAATACCGTTTATGAATATTGATTTTACCTTAACCTAAAGTATTAAGCATTCCTTCGCGTAAATCTGTTTTTGTGTAAAAACTTGACAAAAGAATATTCGACATCGCAGCCGTTATGTTCCTACAGTTTTGTGACCACAGACATAAAATGGTGAAGACAGTTTGCAAAGCCTGATATGGCGGTGAAAGTACCTACATATTTCCCTTATATCCCTTAACAAACTTTGCATTGTTGATGTGACACAAACTATTTTCTTAACCCAGAAGGGTTTTTAGGGTTCCGTACCCAAAGGGTAAAAACGGGACCCATTACTAAGACTCCACTGTCCGTCTGTCTGTCTGTCACCAGGCTGTATCTCATAAACCATGATAGCTAGACAGTTTAAATTTTTACAGATGATGTATTTCTGTTGCCGCTATAACAACAAATACTAAAAACAGAATAAAATAAATATTTAAGGGGGCTTCCATACAACAAACGTGTTTTTTCGGCGTTTATGCCTTGTGGTACGGAACCCTTCGTGTGCGAGTCCGACTCGCATTTGGCCAGTTTTTTAGTGACTTGTTTACTATCTCCTTAAAATTTGGACGAGACACAACTCAAATATACTTTTAAGTGTGACAGTTAAAAGTAATAACATGTTTAAAAACCTGCTACTTGATGAAAAGAAACATAATTTTAGCGTATAAAACAGTACCTACCTGAATCACATTTTTAGAAAAAATCTGTGTCTAGTAAAAACCCGCTGCCCTAGAACTAATTTCCTCTGACAAAAGTGCCACTTCTACTTTCTAATATTTCTACGTTCACAGCACTATGGAAACATAAAAATAACTATTCTATAGAATTATTCACGCCCACCGCGGGGTGAAAACGGCATGGAGAGAAAAACATAGTTACGTGACCATACGAAAATGATTCCATTTAGAAAGAAGAGGGCAAGTTATTATGATGGCCTAGTTGTGGGACAAACGTTTTAACTGATCGATATTCCCCAGACGTGACGGATAATAGTTATACCTATCGCCAAAAATTTATACGAAAACCTATACTTAGGCAGTTGTAGTTAGAAAAATGAAAAATTATTTCTTCACACTTCATAAGTTCATACTCGCTAAGTACCTAGGTAATATAAAAAGTTATTTCTGTAGTACCTACACCTGTCAGAATTATAACCTACTAGCTGCGCCCCACGGTTTCACCCGGATAAGTTTCGATTCCATGGGAATATCGGGATAAAAAGTAGCCTGTATAATTTATGTTAATCCAGTGTGACTAATTTTGATAAAATTGGGTATGGTGGTAGCTCCATACCAAATTTTATCAAAATTGATCCAGCCGTTTCAGCGTGAAGAAGTAACAAACATATAAACACACCCCCACACACGTTCATACACTCATAAACTTTCGCCTTTATAATACAAATTTTATCGAAATCCGTTCAGTGGTTTAGGCGTGAAAAGGTAACATACATACAGACAGACAGAGTTACTTTCGAATTTATAATATTAGTATGGATATGAATATCTTAAAACTAAATTAATTAATACCTATTATGTGCGAAACGATTATTTTCAAATTTAAAATCGTTTTAATTGACGTTACGTTCATTCTGCGCGTTTTTGCTAAACCCAAAGATATTCTCAATGATAAATATAATGCGCCAACAATATGATTTGAATGCAATGTCATCACTCATTCCATACAGGGAAAGTCTAGGTACTCCAAAAACGTGACATGAAGCAGAGCTCTCACTCAATGTCACGAGCAGAGAATACATCTCAAGTTGAAACACACGACTCAACACCACGGTTTTAAGTAGGGACAGATTGCTGACGCATATTGACATCCTGGATGTGTCATAAGTACTTATTTATATGAGTAAAGCTCTACATGTATTCAAGATTTTCTGGAGAATATTATTGAGAAATACATAGATACACAGATAGATAGACAGACACCATAAATAGAAAGATTCACCAAGAAGAAATGACGAACTATAAGCAATACCATTTTGTCACTGGGCTCGTAGTCACACCACATTATCACACCAGTATGACAAACCAGGATTTTTTTCTCGTTTGCCATACCACTGAACGCTGCGATCCAGGCTTTTTTTTGAGGATGGGTGGCTCTCTTAGTGTCAGGCTCTTACTGTCTAAAACCCACCCGTGTTCCTTCCTTAGCCTTAGTCCGTTTTCACTAAGTCCAACAACGACGACAGCGTCGACTGCTGAAAGAATGCCTAAATAGAAGCACGCTTTTGGATTCTCTTTCAGCTCTAAACCGAGTGTTGAAAACAGGCATTTATGTAGGATTTGCCTGGTGTTAGTAAAAACAAGTTATTCCGGTCTGACTCCCTGAACCCCCATCCATCCCCCCTCTAGATCCCCTGCTATTAGTTTAGTTATTAGTTTATTAGTTCTTTTGTTTTAATCTCTGTCTTATCCACTATAAACTTTCTCATTCCGGTCTGATCCCCTTTTTCTTTTGTTTTTATTCCTGACGTATCGTCAGCAACAAAATATACGTACAGGGTTTATTGAAATACATACGTTCGTAATAACGGCCATAACTGTTCTATCTGTGCTGTCTCGTCACACAACGGCTACAACGTCAATTGGAACAGCCTTTTCCACGTCTAAACAAACAAAATCACCACAAACTAAACTTTAAGGCGTCAAGCACACTCATTCAACAAACCGTGCCCCCCATTCCCCGTCCCCCTCGACATGAGCAAACAGCCTAGCCCTCGAGCTGGCAGTTTTCCGTTACAAATGGATTCCGTACTCGCAGCTAGTATTGGCATAGTGGTACCTTCCACTGGAGATCACTTAAGAGTTTCTATCTCGTTGAAAACTTTGTAGTTTACGGGTGAAAGAACATTAGTTGGAGTATTTGTTGTTTCTTTGAAGAAGATTGAGCTTGTTACAAGTCTTCTACTAGTGAGACCTAATCTTCCTCTTATCGTGTTGATGGCAATATAAATGGACTGATAAAATAAGGGCCTAATATGATTCTGCTCATGACAGGTAACTTATTGATTTCGTGATCTCAATTAAAATTCGTCTTTATGAATTTTAATTGAGATCGCAATTTTAAAAATTTAACTATTTTCATATTTTTGTCAGAGGACAAAAATGTGAAAATAGTTAAATTTTTATTCGAAAAGTATTGTAAGTATACTAAGTATCAAGGCTAAATGGTAATGCTAAAGTTAACTTGTTCAAGCCCTTTAATTTTGGTAATCAAATCATAATAAAATCTAATTGCACACGATTGCCCATTCATATAGCACTAGTGGTCAATCAAGTGATAAAATTACTCCAATTATCTCTTTGTACTTATTTCACCGTTTGATTGATCAATCAAACTGTATAAAGGGCTAGAAAGTAATCACATCAAACCGTTTAACGCATACAACTGGCCGCAGAGCCTCCCAATGATCGCTACAAGAAATAAGAGATAATTACTGTACGTACTTATGTAAATATAAGACACAGAGCTCAAAATCAAAAGTAATTTATGCAAATTAGGCTGACAATCAGCACTTTTTAAACGTCAATATTACATAGGACAGTCTTCCGAAAGGCCCGCCCTTTATCACTTCCTAGTGCTTAAGCTAGGAAGAAGAAGTGGCGCAACAAACTCCCTAGCAGTACAGTTGTCTGTTAAGTTAGAACTTGATTTTATACAATCGAGCTTACAGAACTTTGGAAAGAGCTTATTACACAGGTATATAAAAGACAGAATACTGTACAAAGATGATTTTTTTTTAAATATCGACAATCAAAACGACGTCAAATCATCATAATTATAATCAGCCTATAATGTTCCCACTTCTGGGACACAGGCCTCCTCTCTGCGAGAGGGAGTGGGCTGTAATCTACCACGCGGGCCCAGTGCGGGTTGGTAGATGTCACATGTCTTCGGTTTTTGGTTCTAGAGACATGCCGGTTTCCTCACGATGTTTTCCTTCACCGTTTTAAGAGCAGTGGTAATAATAATTTACAGAAAGTAAAGCACCTGCCTGGGTCTATAAGTCGGGCCTGTTACAACTGGGCCACCACTATTCTACAGTCGAATAAGGAATACCAACTGCAACAACAAATTATTTTTATCAATTTACCTTCGAACTCAATTTCTCCATTGACTGTCAAGTCATACTGTTGTTTACGATAACTGACGTTATCGTAAAAACGCTCTTAAAACGTAATCTGCCGGCAAGAGTCAAGACCTCTAACTCCCCACGTAACATAATTGAAGAGGCAATAACCCATTGAATCAAAGTTAACATAAACTCTAGCACAGACAGCAAATACACATAGTATAAAACAGTTAAATAATTACATAATCTACTGATTAAATTGTATGAATAACTGGCAGCTATAGTAATGGTTACTGCAATGGCCGGTCATATAGCGTTAGTGGGTAAATATTATGTAATTTAAACGCAAATACGTTATTAGGTGTGTGCTTCTAATGACCAGGTTATGGAACTAATGTTATTGTCAATTTGTGTTAATTTGTATTTGCACTACCTGTTAGCACCTTTGGAATTAAGTACATGTAATAGAATTACATCAGGTTGTAGTTGTCTGTGCATGATTTGTGGATAAGTAATAACAGCCTGAGGGGTCGATCGATCAGGTTAAGCTACGCTTGCTGCGGTTGATCTGTGGATGGGTGACCATATTTACATACCTCCGTGTCTCGAAAAGCACGTTAAGCCGTTAATTGGTCCCGGCTGTCATTCGTGGATTTTTGACAGTCATCACGGGTCTCCGCCCGAATATCTGACAACCAGTACCAAGGGATATCGTATTATCCAGTAACTGGGTTGTGGAGGTTTATACTGTGTACCTATGTTATTTTTTTTTTCTTAATAGTTGTCAAATTTGAACACTAGGCTTCTGTTGACGGCGGCAATTTTGAGCATTTTTTGTGGGCTCTATTAATACTGCTTATAAAAATAATGTAGGTATCATTAAAAAGGCCAAATTGGATCAAAAATATCAAAATAATTTGTAAATCAAACATAATATTCTTAAGGTAGTGTACTGATTTAAAGACGAGTTATGAGAAAAATAAGTGAAATTCCTCATAGCTCGTCTTTATAACAGTGTACGTTCAAAATAATATATATTTGGGAGCAAAAAATTATTATTCTGTAATTCAATCGGAATAAATAGACACTACCATAAGAATACGTTTGATTTACAAATTATTTTGGTACTACGTTTGTATGAACTACGCATGATACCTGCCCCTTAATTTTGTTACCTATCTGTAAAACAAACATTCCGTGCTCTACTATTAATTACCTAGAGTTCAGTTTCAGTCTAGACTAATAAAACATCTTAACATTTCTACTACGGCTATCACGCGATATAGTTTGCTTATAAAGCTACCGCTGCGACTTGGGAGTTCGTTTTGACATTAATTGCATAGCCTATCTATTTTATTTCTATAACGTAGAAAGGGAATTTACAGGAGTTAAATCTTTTAGGAACTATGTCTATAACTGTCATGTTTATGGTATAATATCTGACCCGACAGACGTTGTCCTGTTTTTGATTCGAAAGACACGTGGCGCCATCTATTATCATAATAACGTTATTGTTGTTTTCCTCGGGAACAACACTTTTTTTCGGGATGAAAGGTACCCTATGTCCGTTTCTGTACACCTGACAACGTATATGCAAAATTTCAGGATGAAATGCAAAATGGTAACCATGCGAACCAACGCATTTATAATATTAGTTAGGATATTAAACTTGATGGGCCCCTACAGGTACAACCCTTCTACCTATCTATCTAATTTAAGTTATGTATGGTACTCATTTAAAATAACTTAAAATACCGTAATACCCATCTTCTTTTTTTTGTTCTTTTCGTATCGACAGCACATCTATATGGGCTCAGTACTCGTAGATGGCCAAGTTTATTGCGGTGTGGTCAAAGGAGTTGTTCAATTCGTCAAGGGTGCAGGTGAACGGACATTTAAGACACTTTAGCATTCACATTGACAAAACCAGGTCTTTTTGAGATTCAAGACGTCATGGTGATATTGTGGTAATGATAAATAGATAAGCTTTTTCATACAATCCTAAGCTATTCATATTGTGATCTGAAGTATAAGCATAATCAGCCTCCCCACTGCTGGAACAACGCCTCCTCTCTTCGAGAGGTCTACCACGCGGCCCAGTGCGGGTTTGTAGATGTCCTCGAATTTTTGGTCATACGACATGCCGGTTTTCTCATTATCATAGTTACCTTCAATTCATCATCATCATCCTAGCCTAGCCTTTTCCCAATTATGTTGGGGTCGGCTTCCAGTCTAACCGGTTTCAGCTGAATACCAGTATTTTACATAAAGCGACTGCCTATCTGACTTCCACAACCCAGTTACTGGGTAATACGATACCTCTTGGTAAGACTGGTTGTCAGACTTTCGGGCTTCTGACTACCCGTAACGACTGTCAAAGATCCACGAATGACAGCCGGGACCAACGGCTTAACGTGCTTTCCGAGGCACGGAGAGGTCTCGGTATGTAAAGATGGTCACCCATCCACAGACCAACCGCGGCAAGCGTAGCTTAACCTGATCGATTGACCTGTGCGGCTGTTATTATTTAGCTACGGACCCCTCTGTTACCGTCAATTATCTGTCATAAATCATAGGCACTGTTTCATTACACCGCTGAAAAATTGCCAATGCAATTATTTCTCGCTTACTCTCCTTACGTGAAAAACCATTCCATAACTTAAATAATTACTTCACGAACAAAACTAGTCGTAAATAGGAATGCAGATTAAATATAAGTTCTAACTTTATTACTTGGAACAGTTGGCGTGCATGTCGTACCAACTTCACAGCATTGCACAAGTTATAAGTTGGCTGACGTCTTTATGTTCGTGATAGTAATTAACTGCGAATTATTTTTGAAAGTTGGTTTCGTTAGGTTGTTTAGAAGTTATGAACTTTTCCTAGATTTAAAAAGCTATCATTATCTGTGAGATTTATGTGTGTGAAGGAAGTTGACTTTTTTTAGTTAATTTTGTACTATGTAAGATAAAATATTATGCTCTTGAACACACATAGTATTATACCTGTATTTCCAAAAAGGGTAAGCAGAGGATTGCAATCAACTGGGCACAACTCAAGTCTGCAGGTGATAATACCTATCTATTAATTTTGAAGTATACCTATCCATCACATCCTGAGCAGTCTCTGCCTCGCTACCAAACTTCCTGACTGGCTGATCCTTTACAAAAACATAAACTTCTCTCGAATAACTCGGACCGATTTATGAGAAGATATAAGTATTCAAAATTCAGTGTCAAGTAAATATTGCAAATTAATGCAAGTCTACACTTTCTCCCCTCTCATATTTTACCGTGATTGTCAATATAGGCAATTTAGGGATTCAACGACGTGAATAAGTGTAATCAGGTGGAAATTGATAACATTTTATAAAGGAAAGTTTGAATTGAGGGGAGTGAAGAATCGCTTCATGAGAAAGTAAAATGTCAAATATCTTGGGGTTTACATTATTATAAAACAAGTCATAATAATATATATAAATAATAACATATGCTTAGCAACTATTTACTTAACTCTTACTTAAAGCCTCATAAATATTAGTTATACTAGCATCTGCCCGCGGCTCCGCCCACATGTAGGTATGTCGGAATTTATCCTACAGGAACTTCCTGTCGAGACCAAAAGTAGCCTGTGTCCTTCCCCAGGATGCCATCTATTTCCTTGCTAAATAATATCGAAATCCGTTCAGTGGCTTAGGCGTGAAAAGGTAACAATCAGACAGAGTTACTTTCGAATTTATAATATTAGTGTGAATTTATTCGTACCTTAGAGTATTTGATTCGGGAACAGGATTAAGTAGGTATGATATTCAAGTTTAGCATTGCTTAGTAAGTACAATGAAAATGGGATTGTAACTGAAGCTTACAGCCTGTTTTCAATCAACTAGACAAAACGGCTTACCTACTGCAGTATTACTAATTACTGCATATTATGTTTTCAACATTCCATCCTTCTTTAAGATTTTTAGACAACCTTTTTTGGTCGTTTTTCTGATTAAAAAATCAAACTTTTGAATTTTGAACTGATGCTGTCAAGTAAAATTTTCTCTTGAAGTTTGGCAGAGGTTTTTTGGAGTTCATTGCTGAAGGCTGCAATTATTTTTTTTTGCTTATAATCGTAAAGATATTATGGAAAATACGTCCTTAATCATCTAAATTGGATTTATGTGAAGTCTTCGACATATAGTTATATGTTGATCTTTTGATCTTATCAGGTATGTGTATTTCTACTCGTTACCTATTTTTTTGGTAAAAGTGGTTCAGCTTGTTACAGCATTCTTAATGTGCGTTATTTTGTCTAGGATACGCCTGAAAATATAAGACGTAACAAGCCGAGTTTTCGGTCTTACCCTACCCCTATGCACTAATCTGTTCCCGGATTTTGAACGAGTTGAGGTGTGGAGATCTATTCGAGGGAGCAGTTTCAAAACCATACCGACCAGATGTGAAATGGAATACAAGATATAATCCAGAGAGAAATAATCCAGGATTTTACAGATATTTTTTATTTATTGATTTTTTACTGATATTACTGTCGTTTATAAATAATTGTTTCGTGTAACTTTAATTGCAGAATACAACAGGTTTTTATATCGTTCGTTCACGATTGGTGCTACGCGATCGTAGGCAAAATTACGGTTGCAACTGCAGTTTAACTCGACGCGTAGGTAATCTAGCTAAATTTTGAAACATAATTCAATGAACAACAAAAAAACCTCAAGTATTAAATTTTTTTTTTCCTTTAAGTTTTTGTAATTTTTGTAAGTTCGGTTATTTTTATTAAATCAAATTATACGTTTTTAAGTGGCGATGAAGTGTTTTCCTTAATATATCGCTACAAAATGGCGTCCGAAGTAAAAGTAAGTAATTTTATTGATTCTGATTACTGAAATAACATTTTTTTTGTTTCTGTGAGGATGGTTGCTCATTCCGAGCAAATTTTAATGTTTCATTTCTATATGTTTCAGGAATTCAGAAATTTATTTCTCATTCTGTCAAACAAGATCGTTGCTATGGTTACCAGAGTTATGCTGTGTTCTATCAAAAGGTACTCTGTGGCTGTGATTGACAACTTCTGTTAACCCTTCTATTGCTGATGGTGTTCGTTATTATAATGTGCTATGTTATGATGCAATATAAATGATAACTTTGTAGAACCTTAAAACATATAAAACGCTTTTATTTCTTCCCGTTAAATACATCTTTATCCTGGGTTTTATTCCACTCCTTAGTTAGAAGTAGTTAACATCCTGTAGTGTATGATTGGTGTGCGAATGATTTAGACTTCGTGGCTAAGGTAAGCGTTGATTTTGCACGGTTGTCTGCTAGATTCTATTTGATTTTTTTTTGTGATTCTAGCCCACCTGTACCTACGCTGTTTGTTTTTTGGTGCAGATGGTTTACTAGTTTCTATTTGTTTCTCTTTGAATTCTTAGCCCAACCGTTCCTGTGATGTCACGTCGTCTTACCATTCCTCTACCAGTCATATATTGCTGGTTACCTAACACTTTCGTGCTACGTGGAACCCCGTATATTTGTTGGTTTTGTCTTTACTATGGCAGTTGAGGGTTATTTTTTGTTGTTTCCTGATTGCCTTAGTTAGCTTTTGATTTTTTTTCAGCGTTGTGATTCGTTTAGTGTTAGTTTGTTAGGGACTGATGCTTTTATTTTGCCATTCAGTTTCCCATCAGACTGATCACTGCATTTCTAGCTTTTTCTAAGTACATTCATATTATCACATTTGCCTATTTAACTTTGTTTTGTCCTTTTTGCATCCTAACATAGCAGACGAAGGTTATTCCTATCTCTATATTAAAAACTTTTTAGATAAAATATTGATTTTAGAGAATTCGTCTTCGGACATTTTTTCAATTTACTAATTTCTTTCCAACTCTAAAAACCTTGGACTTATTGACTTAATTCCAACGGGATTATTGGTTTTAAACGTAATCCTCTCATATGGCACTATAATTACGTGAATATTCCTTTAAACAAAAAAACTCTTTTTCAAGTTACGTAATTATTTCATTTTTCTTAATACATTAAAATTTTCAAATTTTGTACTTTAATTGTTCCTAACTGATTCTAATACGAAAGTCTTATAAGATCGTTCGTACTTTGAGTCTGTTCCTTTTTTTAACCGACTTCAAAGAAGGAGGTTCTATTTTTTTAAAATTTACGATTGCCTTATCTAACTAGTTCACCTGTCAATGTGAGCTTCATCATCGTCATCAGAGTATGGTGTAATTCTTTCTTTCATTTTGAAATCCAGGTCTATTGAGAACCCAGCAGTTTTTCCCTGCAGTAGTTCTATTCTCTATGTATGGTATCATGATAGGGAAGGCCTTATGCGTTCTACCCGTGCATATGGTCAGACTCTAAGCGTCTATGTAGCTGAAAGTCGGGCTCAAACACGCGTGGAATAATTCTTCCCTTATCAAGTTTTTTTTTTGCCTGCACTAGTTCTATTCTCTATATATGATAGGGAAGGTCTTATGCGTTCTACCCGTGCATATGGTCAGACTCTAAGCGTCTATGTAGCTGAAAGTTGGGCTCAAACACGCGTAGAATAATTCTTCCCTTATCAAGTTTTTTTTTTTTGCCTGCACTAGTTCTATTCTCTATATATGATAGGGAAGGTCTTATGCGTTCTACCCGTGCATATGGTCAGACTCTAAGCGTCTATGTAGCTGAAAGTCGGGCTCAAACACGCGTAGAATCATCCCTCCCCTTTCAAGTTTTATGAGAATATTGCATAAAGTTTATCTCAACTCTTGTATTATTTTAGCAACGGGTTTCACACCAAACTTCCTGGTGTTTGTTAGAGAAGTTCTCATGGTTCCTACTCGTACTAATAGTCAGACTCAAGGCGTAAATTTAGCTGAAAGTCGGACTCAGTACGCATCGAACTTATCATCCTTAGCAGAAGTTTATGCGAAAGTTGCTGATAATCTTTCTATGGCTTTCCTCCGTAATTCGCGAGCTTATAATTCGCATCGTTCAGCCGTCACGTTGAATGTTGGTGACATTGTATGGAGAAAGAATTTTTCCAGATCCTCTGGTGATGATTATTTTTTCCGAGAAGTTAGCTCCTATAGTAAAAATATTAATTGCGACATCTAGTTGTGCCTAATTGAAACAATTTGTTTAAAACTTTTTCTTAACTATCAATGCTTATAGTTCTGGCTTTCGCCCACAGATGTCGTTACGTCTGTCATTCCCTCAATGACATAATGACAGCTCTTAGTGTTGGGAAACGGATGATTAACACATATCGATAATTTAGTTTAGGGTCGAGACATAGTCGACATACTCTTATCTATAGATCACAATGATATAAGGTTTTAATTTTTATTTTTTTTATCCTTTGTGTTCATCATTACAATTATTGATTACCTTTTTTCCTTTGTATAAAAAGCAAGCATTAGCTTCGTATTTCACCGAAGTTCTATCTTTGACTAACAGTCCTTCGTTTGGCTTTAGTTCTCTATTAGATTCAATGTTCTTTTTTACTTATGTCTTTCGTTTGACGTAAGTTCTTTGTTTGTTTTAGGTCGTTTCTTTCATTAGTCGTTTCTTTCATCGGGTTTCTCCTTTTTTTTTCTTGGAAAGGGGGTACTGCAGTATTACTAATTACTGCATATTATGTTTTCAACATTCCATCCTTCTTTAAGATTTTTAGACAACCTTTTTTGGTCGTTTTTCTGATTAAAAAATCAAACTTTTGAATTTTGAACTGATGCTGTCAAGTAAAATTTTCTCTTGAAGTTTGGCAGAGGTTTTTTGGAGTTCATTGCTGAAGGCTGCAATTATTTTTTTTTGCTTATAATCGTAAAGATATTATGGAAAATACGTCCTTAATCATCTAAATTGGATTTATGTGAAGTCTTCGACATATAGTTATATGTTGATCTTTTGATCTTATCAGGTATGTGTATTTCTACTCGTTACCTATTTTTTTGGTAAAAGTGGTTCAGCTTGTTACAGCATTCTTAATGTGCGTTATTTTGTCTAGGATACGCCTGAAAATATAAGACGTAACAAGCCGAGTTTTCGGTCTTACCCTACCCCTATGCACTAATCTGTTCCCGGATTTTGAACGAGTTGAGGTGTGGAGATCTATTCGAGGGAGCAGTTTCAAAACCATACCGACCAGATGTGAAATGGAATACAAGATATAATCCAGAGAGAAATAATCCAGGATTTTACAGATATTTTTTATTTATTGATTTTTTACTGATATTACTGTCGTTTATAAATAATTGTTTCGTGTAACTTTAATTGCAGAATACAACAGGTTTTTATATCGTTCGTTCACGATTGGTGCTACGCGATCGTAGGCAAAATTACGGTTGCAACTGCAGTTTAACTCGACGCGTAGGTAATCTAGCTAAATTTTGAAACATAATTCAATGAACAACAAAAAAACCTCAAGTATTAAATTTTTTTTTTCCTTTAAGTTTTTGTAATTTTTGTAAGTTCGGTTATTTTTATTAAATCAAATTATACGTTTTTAAGTGGCGATGAAGTGTTTTCCTTAATATATCGCTACACTACGTGTAGAGCTGTATTTGATAAAATCCCGACAGATTGACAATCACATATCACAATTTGTTTTTTCGCTGTATACTTAAACTTACTCATACTCACTGGCATAAAACAATTTTCCACTGCACTTAGGTAAGTATCTACTTCAGTTGCAAGATAAACCTAACTCCACAAAATCACAAACAATACCACATAAATTACGAAATCTCAACACAAAGATTCACACCAAACATCTTCAATTTATAATTAACGATGATACTTTATCATTACCATTTGCCTGTCAATACTACATAAATATTCAAAACAATTTCTAGTCTCACACCCACTGGGGTAACTCCATAATATCATGGTAATGTCCTACTGACGCCATGTTTTGGGTACAGGTGTTAACCACCGCTTTACATGCAAACACATCATTATGGTTTATCGTACTTAGGGCTAAAGAGTTCCATAGATTTAGCCATGGGAATTAGAAATGGAATGACTGGTCCTGTCATACAATTTGGCAAAAAAGTAAGGAAAGGTTAAGGGCGCTACTCAACAAAATATCATCTT
The DNA here is from genome assembly GCA_948474745.1 of Oligia latruncula. Classification (NCBI taxonomy): domain Eukaryota; kingdom Metazoa; phylum Arthropoda; class Insecta; order Lepidoptera; family Noctuidae; genus Oligia; species Oligia latruncula. Next base: position 17,470,508 of record OX419686.1, read on the forward strand.
GTGTCATCTTTCAAATTGCACTTATCTAACCTAACGTAACTTTCGGATTCTCTTACACTTAGGCGAATCACACACTAGAAAGCGCCACGCGACTGGACGTAGGAAACGGGAGTCAAAATCCCCGCACGGAAGCTCGTTTTTCTTGAATTTGTATATAAAAAATCACGAGGAGGGGCGCCTTAATTGCGCCCCGTCTTGTGGCGCGTTTTATTGTGTGATCCGCCTTAGGCGCGGTTGCACCACAAATTACTAATTACTTTTAACTAAACATATTTAAAACATTATTCTGTACCCATCAACTTTAATTTTAGTGAGAAAGCTAAACGTATTAATGATTTGTGATGCAAGTGAGCCTTAATGCATGTGAATGCACTACAGTCCATGTAAAATAAGATGAATAAGAGAAGAGAATTTGAAGTATGAATAGCAAACCTTAGACGATATAAATATTTATTTCATATGATTTCTAATATCTAAAATAATTTCTAAATTTCATTTTATTTCTAATAAATTTATACACGACTTCATATACTACCGACCTCCGTAGTATATGTTAGTGTAGGCTCGTGTATATTACATAAATATTATATCAAAATTAACTTGCAATTTTGTAAGAAGCACAATAAAGCTCTACCAATATTAACTAAAAGCGCTTTAATTATAACAGATCATATATCATGCTCTTAAAATTTAAGATCGCGATCATGAACCGTAATAATTTAATATGCGCTTGCGACATAATGATAATAACATTCTGCTCCATGCAAGCCTAGATATCAATTCATTTCAGCTCTAATTTGCCAACTTTTGAACTCAATAACTAAATAATTAGACCATCTTCGTATTACGAAAAGAGAATGGTAACTGAACTTATTGAGCTTCTAATGATGGACCCTTTTTTAAAGTTAATGAACCTCTAAAAACTTTTTGTACTTCTAATAATGCACTCTTTTCTAAATTAAGTTGATCGCGAACTGGTCGCAGTTACTTGGCTATTTTGTATTTTTACGAGCTCCTAATATTTTTAAGGTTCACAAAAAGAGGCGCAATCATTATATTAGAGTGTTCAATAATATTTTTATGAGCATAAAATGGGAATTATTATAGGATCGATTAAAAACCTACATGCCAAATAGAAACTTTCAATCAATTTCAGTGGGCATATCAATACAAATTGATTCTGTTACGATTAAAATGAATGATCATTGCAGCATCTCAACATTTGGTGAAGAATTAATCATTATCGTTTGCTAAACAAATTGCTTTTGGTTTCTACAAACGTTTGTTGATACCGCATTCGATTGTAGATGCTCATTTGTTTGTAGATGCTCATTTGTTTGTATATGCACATTTGTTTGTAGATGCTCATTTGTTTGTAGATGCTTATTTGGTTGTAGATGCTCATTTGTTTGTAGATGCTCATTTGTTTGTAGATTCTCATTTGTTTTAGTAAGTAGGTATTAGCCAGAATTTCAAAGTGCCAATGAACTATTATAATATGTGAGTAATGTGACGATATAAATCATGGTACACTGGAGCATGGTGGCAGTGGTAACAGCTCCGAGTTACCAGTTGTAGGTCGTAATTCAAACCCAGCCAGGCTCTTTACTTTGTGTTATTTATTTCATCACGTCTCAAAACGTTGAAGAAAAACATCGTGGGGAAACTGGCATTAGAAAAAAAATCGAAGACATGGGACATCTACCAACCCGCACTGGGCGCGCGTGGTGGATTACATCCCACTCCCTCTGACAGCGAGGAGACCTGTGTCCCAGCATTGGAAACGTTTTAAGCTTATTCTTATGTTTACACTGGCGACCAAATAAATATTGACAAAAGTGAAAATATTACAACCTAATTCTAAATATTCGCTATTGAACTAAATTCAATCAATTTGAGCTTGATAAACTTGACTGTTAAAGTAGAAAGGATTTGTTAGTTTTTCCAAATTATTAATAGAGCCTAATATAAGCACAATAATTACTCACAGACACCCTTGACATGTCAACAGCTTCAATTCCCTTTGCAATAACAATAATACATATGCAATTGCGTTAATGATATAATAATATTGAATCAATTTATCATTAACGTGGCACAAGCCAGCCTTGGCCGGACTTGGGCATTTCTTTATTTCGTCTTGCATAAATGTTGAATGGAACAAAATTAATTTTTAATGACTGGCAAATTGTAGCTGTCACTCGAACGTTGAGGCTGGCAAAGATGGTTTGTCGTTGTGAGTGGAATATAGGCCGAGAGTAATTATTGATTGGAGTTTGTATTGGCAGGCTACATGCCGAGTGATTTTATAGCCCATGTTTGTTGGATTGTATGGATACAGCACAAGGCCTTTTGTTTCATTCAATCTGAGCGGTGCCTCAACGTTGTCAATAAAGAAGAGGTCTTGTTTTCTTTTTGATTGCTATAAATACTCAATGAACAAAAATACTCGTCAAATGAAAACCTCCTCCTTTTTTGAATTCCGTCAAAAAGAAAAAAAAATGGTCTATGAATATGCTGACGTAGAGGATTGGGAGCTTTAAAGAATATACTTACAATAGCTACTGTAGGCGTAGCAATTATATTGATTTAAACCTCTAACTGGTTTTAGAAACAATTACGCAGCAATTTCAATGCAATTTGAACTTCAATTTCATTTAAAAGAAGCTTCAAAGTCCATGGAGAAAGTATCAGTAAAAATATTAAAATTCCCTAGAAGCAAAACCATTTAAAATTAGAAACATTAAACTTTAACACCATCTCCGCAATCACACGCGGTAACCAATCGTAATACTCACTAAAAGGCGCAAGGCATAAACATTACACTGGCGGCCACAGAAAAGAGGCGCAATAACATTTTTATATTTTTTCGCAACGAGGCCGGCGATAAACTGTGGTATTTACGAGGCATCGAGGACTACCCACGTGGCGGGAATAGGTTGAGCGCAAACTAAATGCCTGAGTTCCGTAGTATACGCTTATTATTACTGACAGGTTAAGTGACGTTACAATTATTGATAAAACTACTTTTGGCATACTTGTGGGTTGAATGTTGTTAACATTGTATAAAGCGCTGGTAAAGTTCCTAGTTTGTCGCCTGCCTACTTAATAATTAGGAATTAGCTATCTCTGTAGCATCTGCGTCAACAACTGTGCATATGCGCAGAGTGACTCTTGTCACGACATTTTTGAACACCCTAAAATGTAGAAAATGGTTGCGTAGTACCCACCTGATCAAAACCCTGAAAGTTATAGGTACCCAGAAACGTAATATCGAGTATCCAATCACAATTCTCGAGAACCACTTTTGGTAAATGATTCCTTAAGTACGTACACGATCCTGTATTCATGAGGACCAAAAAGGTTTAAATGCATACTTTTAAATCTTGATAATCAATTATGCAGGAAGGGAATGTAAGATAAGGATCGATAATTACGACAAGAGAAGTTTTACAGGTATAAGAGTTCGTACTACCTTTTTGGATATTTATACACGTAGGTATTACTTTGTGTTTGTATCTATAAATTGCAATATAAAACCCACGCAATGTTGTTTGAGCCAAGCCTTCAAAAAAAGGTGGTTCTGTATTCGACTCGTATGTATGTTTGTATGTCCGCGATTTTCTCAAAAACTAAATTATTTGATTTCAACAAAATTATTTTCTCAAGACTGGAAATAATGTAGCGTTTTTATCTTCATGTCAAAGTCAAGACTAAGCTTAGCCCGCTTTCCGAAATGGACCATCTATTTTCAGCTTCCAATAAACGCATTCTTGAGACGGAATCCTAAAATGGAGACAATGCATAATACTGAGTTGATGGCGAGTTAAGCAATGCAGTGACAGACGGATATTTTCTGTCTCCTTAAGTCTCGTAAAATACTTATTCTTATTTGCAACACCTTGGTCCAACAAGCTACCTGATTTCTACGCAACGTTGTAACTTAAAGTTGACAAATTCTTGCTTAAAGCATCTTAAATACCTAAGTTATTATTAATATTGTATGAAAATGTATTACATTATTAAATAAAAAGCACCCGAATTGCATAACATACTATCAATCACAATTTGACTCACTTTGAAGAATATTGCTAACCCATTGCTTCATATGTTCGTAAAATTGTCTGGTCAACAACGTAAATAACGAAATAAAAAAAAAATGTTGTTGAACTGTCAAAATTAAAGCCATTAACTACTGTAAATGTGTTACGCAATTACCCCGAAGTGTGCCTATTTGTAAACGAAATCCTTTGACTACAATGACTAAAGAAGGAAATATTAGCAAAATAAATTGAGTAATTAATTCACTGATCTGATGCTACTTGCATCAGACATCAGTGTATCACTGTGTCCCAGCAGTGGAAATATTATAGGCTGATTAGTGATTATGCTACCCCTAAATAATCGTAGCTGACAATGATTTCAGTGTGGGTTTATGTATCTCAGCAAACTCCTAAATAGCTGACAATACTCTAATATCGAAAGAATCTGACCAACCAAAACTCTAGGACCTTATTATAACCTTGAGCGAAAAAAACCTGAGGCAAGTCAGAGCCGTCGTAATGCACTTCTCCACCTTGGCCCCTACCCACGTGCCACCAAAGAACATGTAACTAATGGTATTCGACACAACACCTACCTATGACCATCTTTATCAAAACATTCGCAAATTGTTGGTATTCTCTGTTGATTTGCTCGTATGTGTACGATTTGTTTGTGGGTTTTAGACGGTTAACAAAATGTTATGGGTATGTACCTAATTTGATTATCGGATACGAGATCTCGGATTCAGATTTTCGTATTTTGTTTTCTTGTATTCAATAGTGGAGACAGAATTAAACTGGGTTTAAGACGAGTCAGGCAAAACTGTTAAGCTCAAAGCTAAAGCTCTTTGCTTTGACCAAAAGTGGACTGGTTTTTGTTTTTTGTTGTAATCCGCGATCAGTGTTACTTTTAGCGGATGAGTTGGGGGTAAACATTGACGGGAAGAGCGTGACTCCAGCGAGCCATCTACTCGTACAAAACTCGGACTGGAATTAAGAACGGAAACTATTTAAGTAGGTAGTAAAAGCTCAAACAAGAACAGTCCTCAAAAGAAAACCTGAGAGAATGAAAACATTATCTCAAAGGAAACATTAACTCTAATAAAAATTAAACTCCGTAACGCAATATTAGCCACCAGGGTGTCTCACTTGACATAATTCAGCTGACAGCTGTGTCCTCGTATAAGCTGAATTTAGGTTACCCTAGTGCTCTCAAGGCTTTTGTTTTTCGTGTTACGTGCAAACTGACTGCGAGAGCGTAACTGCCCGCGTCGAATGAGGCGAGTGAAATAACGAGGGGGAGGAAGATTGTAAAGATATGTGCCGTGCGGTCTCGGAAGAATGGGTCACCCCCTTTTTTGCTGTGGGTGTTAGAAGATGGAACATCTCTGCAGCATCTTTAACAGTATTATCTCCTTAAGACTTGATCATGAGCCTAGTAGTTCAAATTTTTATGTTTAAAAAAAAATTGCACAATATCATATACTTACCTACTCCTAAGTTAAGGAAGTAACGAAATCGCAATCACCATAGCTGTCATGGATGCATCATGTTATGAGGCTCGATGAGTGGCGATATTTCACAGTATAGTCTGTTTGCCCCGATACCAATTATACTAACTAACATAATTATGAACCATGAGATAAGTCGGAAGAGTGATTGAGTGGTCTTCACATTTCGTCAATTAACTCCTAGCATTTTGTTCAAGTTTTGTGACATCAGCTCCTAGTCAAACATAACTTATGAACTAATATCACATAACAAGATTCATAAGCACGGAACATTAGCTGCAATACGTCCGCTTCCTACTGAACAATGGTGTACACCTGTGTTTAGTAAACAATACATTAACATACCACTTACTGAAGAGGATACGTAAACAAAGAGTAAGATTGATGGCATATGAAACTGTAGAGGGTTATGTATTAAAATATATTTGTGTTGTTGATGTTGATTGTACTTAGTTCCCTAAGTGTTTTGACAATGAAAACTTGCCACTTGAAATAAATGATGAAAGAAGAGACATTACTTTGAATAATAGTGATTTAATTAGTGGAAAATGGAAAGTATGAATGATTTGAAGAATGAATACTTATTCAAAGTTATTATCAGTCTCCTGCCCATATCCCAATTTTCAAAAATAATATTGGAATATTCAAAATTGTATTTACTATAATAATATTATAAATTCGAAAGTAACTCTGTGTCTGTATGTTACCTTTTCACGCCTAACCCACTGAGCGGATTTCGATAAAATTTGGCACAGATATAGATTGCATCCCGGGGAAGGACATAGGATAGTTTTTATCGACATACATTGCGGGCGAAGCCGCGGGCGGAAGCTAGTTACCTATAAATAAATGAAGAAGACTGTTGTTACGAAGAATAACATCTGTTCCTGTAGGTAAAAGGCACAAAATAGATTATGACAAGTAGAAAAAAGGATGCAACAAAACCAAACGTCTTGCTGATGATGATTTTGGCAATTCCGCTCACGACTGTTCTGAACTTGGCACATTTACTAAACGAATAAATATGCTGAATTACGAAAAATGCGTTTTGTATTCCAAACTATCAAAAGTTAATAGGTTGTACGTGCATAACAAGCATGATGTCAGCTTCATTTTATTATAAACTGCCATTTCATGCCTTTGTGATCCGAGTAAACATCATTAGTTCGATGCGAAATCTGCGGGTTATCAGCCAAATGTAGCGATTGTGGCTTGAACCCCCGATGATCGTTAATTGTGATGTGTGGAAGCGTGTCTGTTAAGCCATGGTAATTGACATTTATGGGACTTTTAGTCACATGCCCATGGTTGTGATACAAATTAATAGGTATCTATAAAATATAGCGGAGTGTCATTTTATAAATTTAGCAGTAATTTTTTACTCTTCTTCGTGAATGGATTTCGCACTTTTCGGTACTCTCTATGTCCTCTGAAAGAAACAATTTCAAATTCAAAATATCGTCGACCGTAGGTTCAATTGAGGTAAAGGACAAAATACCCAAAATGAGTTGAGTATACAGTTTTGTTCAGAATTTTGCGCTCTTTCGAATGGTGTATATGAAAAAAATCCAGCTTAAAAAAATGTCCCTTACCCTACTGATTTCTGGATTCAAATTTCGAATTAGCCCCATACTAACAATGTATCTGAAAAACTATGCAATATAGCAACTTGAAATGGTGTAATTACCGCCGCCAATCCACTTCACTTATGGTAAGGGTCTTCCCAATCAACGAATTATTCTTCATACATTTTTTCAACAAGACCTTTACACTATTTTTTCATTATAGATTGGATCCAACGTAGAGATCAATTTAATGTAAGGGACAGGACTACAAGATACTTGGTCAGTAAGGGACATTACTAACAAAATACGTTGGTGTAAGGGACGTCTATTTTCTTAAATAGCTAACTTATTTAAATAAATATTACACAGGTAGATAGAGCACTAAAATACAAGATTATTTGTGAAAACAGATCCGAAAAAGGTTAATAACAAAAAAAAAGTTATAGGCGATTTAGTCCGAAAAAAAACTTTGTCGGCCTCTCCTGAAAAATCGTATTTTGTCCCTTACCTCAATTGAACCTACGGTCGACGATATGTTACCTATTTATATTAAAAGAAAGTCGGGCTCTTAATGAATGTCAGAAGTTATAGAAACTCCATAGTTAGGAACCCCACAATAAGAGAGGAAATTACGATTGGCTTCAAGCTTTGCCACATGTACTGTACCACTTCCCGTGAGGCGTCACTGTGAGGCCTTCCTTCTCCTCAGCCCTAACTCCTACTCCTGCCTTAGCAAAAATAACAAAGTTATTAATTACACTCACTTTTGCACCGCACCACACTTGTAATGGCAGTTCGATCACGGTGGTGGCGGAAGTAACTGGTGCTTATAGCACAGGAGTCCTCCTAGTTTAAGCCCAGTTGCATCATGTCTTTTATCTTGCTACTGAGTTACAGTCTTGAACAAATAAATATTGTTTATTCCACACAAATAATATTTTCCTAGTGTTTCTATTACCATCCATTTGCACCATCTCTTCATCTACCTGGTAAATATTTTCCATGAAATTCCAACAATATTAATTTAAACTACAAAAAAGCTCTTCTACAGTATGATAGACTGGTACTGTCACTATTGTTTCAACCGCGGCGGCGCGGCCGAGCGCAGTCTGTGTGTAGCGATAAACGCTTCAATCCGCTGAATACAACTAACTGTGCTTTATGAATCTGAAGCGCCGCGCCGCCGTGAAATTGTGTTTAAAATCACAATTCTATGACTTTAAGACGACTTTGTTTATCTAGTTTTAAGTATGCATTGTTCTAATGCTGATTGTTAGTCGTGAAAATTATATTTACCTACCGGTGGATTTTCGGGTTTCAGACAATTTTTTATCGATCTGTTAACTTGATTCGCTGAAAATCGTCTTCAGTTGACACACAGCTTATCGAACTGATAACTGAGTAAACGTGCTTATTGATTTAAAAAAAACAGTATATTATTATTAGAACGCAGAAGCACAGGATAATGCACTATCGATCCTCTTGACGATGAAAGAATTTACTGACAAACTAAAAACCTCTTTTAGAAAAAATTATTTTCGTTATATTTATTTTTTGTGAAACCTCGTAAGTAATGCATAATTAGAAAAAACGTGCACAGATCCAATGCCTATTGATGATAATGAAAACCTTCGCCATTTTCAGACAGTATTTATCTTCCCCTGTAAAATAACGTTTTCGCAATCACGACGTGTTCACTGCACGGCGTCGTCAGTATGCCTGCCAAAGCCAACATTTATTCATGTAGGCCAAATCTTTTACAAATTCGAATTTAAACTCCCAACATCCAGAAATTCCAGAATAACTCCAGCATAAAATATTTCCTTCCTGACACAAAATACGGACATTTCGTCTGATAATTTGTCGCCTTCACAACATTATGTCACACGGAACTGTTTGTCTGCTGCAGTCCTGGTTTTAGCCAAATGTGACGTATAAATATCATCGCGGTTATAACAGCCGTGGTCTGCGTTGCGTATACTGCGGACATTTTTACTGGCTGCGTCCGTTTGCCGCATTCGTTTTAGTACAAGTCATGTATTTTTAGCGGTATTTTGGGGCTAGGTAGCTAGATACAATGTAAGCTTCCTAGAAGATCTTACTTTTATGGGCAGTGCCGGACTAAGACTACTTGATGCCCTAAGCAATCCACGCCTGTAGGCCCTCTTATCCACTAGTCGCCTCATATCCAAAACATTGATGAGCGATTGGCGCACATCTAACTAGAGTGACTTTTGGGTCTTGTAATATCTTGCTGATGAACAGCCTTGCCTTTCATGTACTAGCAAGTACTGTATCGGTGCTGTTTCTGCCTTATGGTGCCCCCCAAGACGTGATGCCCTAAGCAATTGCTTCATTTGCTTATGGGTTAATCCGGCACTGTTTATGGGAGGGGCATTTGTTTATCACAGGCTTATATAGCCAAGCACAGTCTTCTAGTAGTCATGCGTATTGGATGAAATTGGTTTGTGATTGATCCGATCCAGACGGGATCTTACTTAACAGAGGTACCAGTAGCTTCCTAGACACTGCTCCTGTATTCCACATTAATGAGAAAAGAGAAGTCATCAAACGCAAGAGGTAAACGAATGTGTCTTTTTCCAACTGAGCCATATTTGCAACGTCTTTAGCTGACCTAGCTTAATAAATAGATTGATTAGAATAAGGAGCCAGCTTAAAATGGTTGTGATGTCTAGCCTACTGTACTATACCTAAACCTATATCAAATGGTCAATATGACCGCTACCAATAAACACTCATCCTCGATCACAAAAAAGTCACCAATCCATAAACTAGGTATCCCCCTTAAAACACAAGCACAAACAACAGATACCCCGCTTTCCTCTCACAACTCGAGCTATTTGGACAGGCTCCAACAAACGTTCCCCGGGGACATCCCTCCCTAGGGCAGTGTCGACGCGATTTATGCACCTCCACTGGATACCAGCTTTAATTGAGCATTGCAGTGTGTATTTAGTTGTTTAGCTGTTTTTATAAGCTAATGAGGGTGGATTAGGGGTGTAAAAATACGTGTTAGTGGATCTGCACGGGATATTATGTAGCCCTTGGCTGGGCGTTAACAATTTTAAACGTAGGAGTATTTTTGGCAAAGGATTTTGATATTTTTCGTGACCAGGCCATTTTTAAAAGCTCCGGTTTAAGTCGAAACGAGTCGAGAAATTCCGATAAAATGTTGGTGAATAAAGCCGTCAATATTAACCAGCCTGTAGTGTTCCCACTGCTGGGACTTAGGCCTCCCTTCTGGGAGGTAGTGGGCCATAATCCACCACACGGGCCCAGTGCGGGCTGGTGGATGCCGACAATAATTAGTCGTAAATAATCAACCGTCGTCAAAGTTACTTAAATAATTACAAATATTCAAAAGCTACAATAAAACAACTAAATTTTGAAGAGAAGTCACCACAGTTTCGACAATGTATGTACCTAATCATAGACCATTAAACGCTAGATTACAATCGCATTATAATAACAAATGTCTACTAATAAATCTAACACTATCGAACCTAATTAAGTGTTATCTCTATTGTTATCAGGTGACATCGAGGACTGCATAGTAACGCCGGCGTATCAAGGCCAGTTCACACCGCTGCCAGAAGCGTTGTGCGACTGCATCATGGACCTAACGTCGCAGGTATGTACCCCGCCTTAGTTATATGGACTGCAGTACCCACGGACGTTTCAGGACAATTTAGTGCTGTGTTGGATGAAACGCTGTGTCGTGGGTAATTCAGAACTGTGACGAGATTGGCGGTACCTTCCCTAACATAAACTGAAGTATTATGTTCTGTTTCAGATTTGAACTCTTTGATGTTGACTGCGTTTGACGACGTATTCCACATTGGGCACCCGCTTAAATGGCACCTGACACACAGCGGCACATTCACTCAGGTGCCATTTAAGCGGGTGCCCAATGTAGAATACGTCCGTTTGACTTATTAAATTGACTTTTACTTCTAAATATAAATTAAAAATATAACCTGAACATAGACACAAAGGGCAAGATTCAAATTTCGCAATTTAAAATTAAAATAATAATTGACAAGCAAATGTGAGCAAGCGTTTCGTATGAATATCAACATTAATTTTATACTAATAAAGTTCACATTCGTATGAGATGCTTATTTTACTATAAAAGATAAAGTCAAAGTGCGATCTCTGTAACTTGCCCTAAGTTACCGCCACCGATGGTCAAGACTTCAGAAAGATGAACATCCTATAAATACGCGCTTTGTTCAGGAGCCCATGATGCCTGAAAAGCCCTTGATCCAATTTTCTTGTTGGTTTTGAAAAGACAACCCATTGCATAATTACTATGTGGTGTTATTCCATCTGTGCGCGTAAATTAAATTATTTATTGCTTAGTCCAACAAAGTTTCATTTATAACTTTACTAGCAGCGCTCCGCGGTTTCACCCGCTTATGTGTCGATCCCGTGGGAATATCGGGATGCAATCTATCTTTCTACCAAATTTTATCAAATCCGTTCAGTGGTTTAGGCGTGAAAAGGTAACATACAGACAGAGTTACATTCGAATTTATAATACCAATATGGATTACCGAAACGAGATAATTAAAATTTAACTGGCAATAAACATCAAGCGGTTTTGTGTTTGAATCCGAAGAATTGACCGAAATATCATTACTGTTATAAATCGTGACAATCTTACATATTTTATTGGAAACTTTGGTTTAAGAAGATATTTGTTGTAAAATTCTGTGAAAGTGGAATGATTTGGCAAAATAGTTCTAAAAGTAGGTATCTATCGTGATTCCTATTAGGGTTGGCAAATAGTACATTACGATAGTAGACCATTGTTGCACGGCGGCGTGAAATTAACTTGCTAAACGCCGTGATAATGACTAATGAGTTAATGACTCGTCAACATGAGTAGTCATTTAAGAAATATAAACCTTATAAAACGTACAAAACTACTAATTGGTGAACACCCTAACGAAGTGTCGACGAAATCATAAATAAGCCCACAATCTCATGAAATATACTTAGTCCACCAACTGCAAACTATTTCTACACTTTACAAAGAAAACCAACAAAGAACAGCCCTAACTTAGCAAGATGACTATCATAATTGCCGGTCTACATATCACGGTGACCGTGATATCCAAATATTTTGTATGAAAAACAGAATGCTTGGAACAATGGGCCCTGCGAATCGGAACAGAATCACAATTAAATTGATTCTGAATTTGTTTAATTACAGTCTGTTCTCAGACTGCTTTCACTGGAATATCGCTTTGTGGAACACACTCACTTGTTTTGATGTTCTTTTGTTTTTCCGCGCTTTGTTTTTGTTGAAATGGACACGAGATATACAAATGAAAAAAAAAATCTTAATTGGAGGGATTCGTATCTTAATTAAGACTATTGAGCATCGCGCTTTGTTTCAACCAATCTACTCAGCATATTACAGTCCACTGCTGGACAAAGGCAACGCCTTTTCCTCCTTCTAAATCCTTCTAAATCCAGTCTGTCCCAGCCACGTTTTTAAGGTCGTGAATCCATCTAAGTAGCTGGAGAGCGATCCACACTACGACTGCTGTTATGCGGTCTTCACTCCAGGATTCTTTTGCTCTACCTGCCATCAGTCCCAAAAAGCTCTGAGCATAACCCGCTCCATAGCGGTTTGTTTAATTAAATAGCTTAAACTAATATTATTTTTGTCAAAATTAAGTGCGTATAATCGCAAGACTAGAATAATTTATTTTTAAACCTCGTTATTTTATAGTATACCACCAGTTTCGCTCTCGTATGTCATAGAAGAGCCGTTCTAAAAACTTAGATGACGTGAGCTGTCATTCCATCGGATGATAGGGACTAACACCACGGTCTATACATCATATTATACTGTGCTAACACTATTGATACTCGTAGCTCATTTCACCTACGTTTTCACATTGAGATTTTTACAGAATAGTCCGGGGTTTGAGAATTACCTATAGATGGGGACTAACTATGGTCCTGAAAACCCTCTCTGCAAGAATTTGAAGTTGAAGTTTATATCCCTTTCTAATAAAAACAACTGTTCGAAGAAATTCAAACACTCAATCTACCATGCCATGTAAATATCATACAGTTATATAAATAAACTAGCTGACCCGGCAAACGTTATTTTGCCATATAAATTATTTCTAGCTGCCCGGCGCTATTTCGTTCGCGTGTTGTCCTACCCCTTACCCTACCCTACCCCTACTCTACTCCTACACTACTCCTACCCTACTCTTACCCTACTCCTAACCTACTCCTACACTACTCCTGCCCTACTCCTATAAGTAAAAAAAAAAAAGATAAAAAGTATCCTATGTCCGTCTCCCGGTTCTAAGCTACCTCCCCACCAATTTTCAGCCAAATCGGTTCAGACGTTCTTGAATTATAAATAGTGTAACTAACTGGACTTTCTTTTATTTAAATAGAATAAGTATTTACAAAATTATTGAAATTCTCTCAATTCGCATGTCATATCGAACGGAACGTGTCGGTCGATGGAACTCGGCCGTGAAATGTTGCCAAAATAAAAATATAATACTGGCTTAGGAATATAAACCTGTTTCGGTGTGTTTGTCTTCATGTGTGGTGTAAGTGTTGATTTCATTATAAATGGTTTTAGTGGAGCTTAATTTATGTATGTTTTCACCTTGTTCTTGGCCCTGTGAAGATAATATTATGAGCAATGGATTTTAATAGCTAGCTAAATTTGTAATGCTGAAGGGCAAAATAGCAATGCAATATGCAAAACTAGACCTAAACTATGCTTCAAATGATTCAGGCAATATAACAAATAACAATTTGATTTTTATATGTTACGTTAGACAAAGAAAACACTAAAATAATTATTTCTTTCTTAGCAATTTTTTTAAAGAACATAATCCAGTAAGTAATACCAACATCCATATCTAAGTAAAGCAGATAAGGAAAGCACCCGGTTAAACCCGATGAATAATTAAGTTTACAACACCGCACTTTAAATTATTTCACAACAGTATTAGGTTTTGCCAAAAGCTTTGAAACTGATTGATTGACCACAATTCCCGCTTGCGTTCAAAACTTGCACCACAACGGTCCAGTCATCCGAGGTTGTAAGGAATTTTTGCCATCATGGTCTTTTTGCCGATACACTCCTAAAAATAGCTCTGCCATGAGCTCATTGCGTTGTAATCGCAATATTAAATCACCATCAATTCGAATTAATTATCCAATTTAACGATGAATTAAAATGCAATTGAAAATGGATGTTTAAACCTTTTTTTTACTGGCAACCTTTGGCCTGTGTGGGTTCGGGTCATTGCCTAGGCGATATAAGATATACTATTTCTTTGTAGCTATTGATAGGCAAGACGTCCAGCCGCAGACAGAGTAATCTATAGACTCATGGTATCCGTGTCACCGAAAGGGACAAAAAATTCCGGCAATCTTCATCATACTATAATTTTTACAGCTTATTACACTGCACCTTACTATTTTCACAGTTGCGCAAATGTACTATTATTGAATTATACACGAAAAAGATCTTATTTTCCGTTTAATCGCGGTGTAGTTTTTATTATTTCATTCATAAACGTCTAACTTGTTGTGCACATTGATGTGCTTAGCCGACACGCAGTAAGGGACAGAAATATTCTTACTCTGTCTCTTTTCTTTGCTAGTGACATTAATATATTTCTCTTTTTCTTGTGCGAATGAAAAAGAAGATATGCAGCAGTCTATAGTTTACTCTGTATAAGCGTCCCGCTTTCCTTAGCCAAAATAGAAAGATATAAAACTTACGTAAATTCTAGCACAAATCAATATTTTCAAAGTTCCACAAATAAACAGTACATATCACAAGCACTCCTTATCAAATTAATCACTCGAAAATCAGATAAGATATAAGGAAATTTATTGCTTTTCCATTAATATAACTCTACCAGGTTACAAACCATAGGTCTTGAAACTGCAGGTACTCAAGTAAAGTAAACTTTTGCTCAATTAATTTGTCACATTACGCAATCTTATTGGCCCAATTCCGCAAGTTATTGGACAAGGAATGTCGCACTAGACAGGTCTCGTTGAGACAATGCCACTCGGAATTTCAATCAGGATTGCATTAACATTGTAATTTAATGTTTAGAGTAGGCTTTCGGCACCTGTCTCACTGCCGGCGATAAACAAGAAGCGAGTAGAGATAGCAACTAGAAACGAGTTGGTGAGCAACGAGCGGCAAGTGAATAATTCGAAGATATACATATGACATCTACCAACCCACACTAGGTTCGCGTGAGGCCACTCCCTTTAACAGAGAAGAGGCCTTTGTCTTGTGTGTGTGTGTGTTTGTGGGAACATTATAGACTGATTACGCTGCTTATGTTGAGCATTACCGACGCGACAGCGACTCGCTGGTTGAATGTACAAACGCCAGCACATCAAGCTACCCGAAACTGTCAAATTTTCCCAATCAACTTTGAACTTTATGCTTTAGCGATAAAGTTGAAAATCTATTAAAGACATTTGACAGATTGTAGTAGCTTGATGTACTGGCGTCTGTGCCAAGCATGAGTCTCTCAGCAAGTGTTCTGGCTGCCAACTAAACGTCGCTGAACGACTACTCTCTTTGATAGCTCTTGTCGCTACGACAAACTGTTACCCGCAGGCCGTGTGAACAGTTAGCGATCAACTATTCATATATGTATCTCTTTTAGATATACAGGATCTTCAAATTTTTTACGTTTCTTGAGCAGGAAAATCGTTTCTCGTTGGCGGTGGGACAGGTGCCTTAGTTGAAGTAGCTGAGCTAGGCAGGCTCAAGTCTCAACTAGGATTTGTACTGTCCAAGCGTCCGTTCTGAGAGCTTGTTTCCGATTGGTATTATGATTTCCTAGGGGCTTAGAATGCTTTATTAGGTCTTGATTTTAGTTTGGGCAATACCTCCGTGTAAAGGAATTTAGCTACTGATTCTCGTAAGACTTGAAACTAAGGCTAATTTATTGTAGAATGGACGAAGCTGCAGTTTTGTTTAACTACAAATGTTGGTATAAAAACTTTGCTAGTTCCGCCTTCTGTAGGAGAATTTTTGTAGGGTATTTTATATCTATCAATCATCACAAAGTTTTTGCTTGAATCTTGTGTATAATTATTTAATTGCTTTAATGATTTCTAATACCTCGCCGAAACTAGTTTTTGATTTACTTTCTTAGACACATTTTCTAAAGTTCATAGATGATAATTAATAAAATTCCTGTAACTAGGTCTTCCATTATTAAATAAACTTGAAAAGAACAACAAAAGACTAACTTAAGTGACAACGGAATCTATTTATGGTACGAAAACGAAAAAATAAGTCTTTAAATACCTAAGCTTGAAATATTGGTGGGGTGTTCCCCATCATAATTTTTTAGCTTATTTAAAGATTTATTTATTCGTTTTCGTACCACTATAAATATTAACAGGAAGGATACTTCTGTATTACATTTGCTTTCCATTCATACTGACCTTAAGACACTAAATAAAAGAATCAAACGAAATTCCCATTCATCGACCTTTTGTTGGAAGAACAAAACGCGATATCATTCATTCATCTGAATCCATTTTATACGAGACATTGCAACATTATAAGGCTAGAACAGACGACATGTCACAATTGTGTTATACAAAGCATTCTTTGAACCACGCCCGTGCCAAATCGCATAATATAAAGGTCTCTGATAACGTAACTCGCATTATAGCTTGAACAGGTTCCATATATCACAACTTGTCTGACATAAACCCCAATTATTCAAGTTTCGACTAACAGACTCGCAAATGTGTCAATTGCTTTAATTATTGTCGTGGAAAACGGTAAACGTAAGAAATGCAAGAATATAAGAGGAAATGACTCAATTAAAAGTGCGAGTTTTCATTTCTGAAATGTCTCCCCGAGGTTATGCTTAATGCGACCGCGTTGGTGTATGCAGGGAGGAATTTAATTACTGGGACGAGAAATGGCGGTCATTTCATACATGTTTTAAATGCTAGGGAAAAAGAATGTAAAGATATGTTAGAGAACTTCAACGTTAATGATGACAGTTACGTCAAAGCACTCACAGAACTTAAACCCGTAATGAAAACTAAGAAACTCGGAGATGCGGAAAATATCAAAGCAGAAATTTATGTAGAGTCAAACGTTATATCAATTACACAAACTGATTAAACGCAATAATCTAAATCAATACTCGAATAGAAATTTATGTAAATCAGTGTACACTTAATCAAATGGCAATAAACACTAACTTAGTACTATATTTTAAATGTATATTACGCACATTTCACAATGGATGCTCATTAATACCTGCCACATTCCGCGTCCCGAAGGCTGGCTTACCCAACAATGTTTAGATTGGCGGCTGATAATTGAACAAGATCAAATTTGCTTCGGTTCAGAACAATTATTGATTGATTACTTACTTGTAAAGCAATGTAGAATGAAGATTTAGTTGCAGGTGGATTCTTGAAGATCTAAAATAAAGTGTGGGTAATATAAATGGCTATTGATGTTAGACAAGTCAAAACAAAGAGTGATTAAAAAGTTAATTAAGACAGTATATAAATTGATAAAATATTTTTTGTTAATATTCTAATGATTGGTACAGATAAATAATTTAGATTTAAGATAAAAACTATGGCTCAATCTAGACGTGAACATAACTATGTCACAGCAAGGCATATCACAGTTAAGCCTAACGCAGGTATGACGATTAATTAGGGTGGGTTCAAAGACCTCAATAATGCAGTAGCAGTGACAAGTTACTGACTTATCGCTTGCGTTGCGTGGCCATTAGTACTCGGTTTCCTTTGGCTGGGTCCGAAATTTACACGATACTATAATGCAGTTGGTGCAGACGATTTATCATGTGAAATGTTTGAATCTCTCTATTTGCGTGATTTATTTATTCTTCAGCTTGATGTTACAAGCTTTGTGGAAATTATACACGATTAAAACGATGACTTATTACAAAAGAAACCTTGCAAATTCGAGAAATATGAATGGTGATAATAGAATAGTAACGAAGAATTTATGTCCATTTTTCAGTTTATCTGGATGTATGTTCCGGATTGGCGCAAAAACCGACGGACGAATACACGACTGACGGATATTATGTACGGATTTGGATGAAATTAGGCACAGAGATATTAGCTGTGTGCTAAAACTATCATAGATTATTATTTTATATTTCAATCCCGGTAGTACGTTCCCATCATCCCATGGGATATTCTCTGACATCCACGCAGGCGAAGGCGCGGGCAAAAGCTAGTATATCCATATATCTACCTAAAAGCAATGGCATAATTCAGAAGAAGCTCACACCCAACCTTAGGTGCATACAAGCTCAATAAACGAGATTCCTATTGAAATAAACAGGTCAAGTCTATTCCACTATCACAATGAGATTCCGTAACCAACAATAGCAATAGCACTCGTATGCCTATATTTGCAAGTTGTTATAACGATACTTATCTTGACCAAATATGAGATTCAATGCCAAATGTCCAAATAGTGAAGGTCAGTTGAAATGAAGACATCCTGTTTAGTGAAGCAGATCTAGATTGTAATTGATTGATGGCCGAAGTTTGAGCATTCACTTGAGTAATCATCGTTTAGATTGATCGATCACATCGCCATTGTACTTTGGATGCCAATGCAATTGTTTTGGACATCTAATTCATTACGGTATTGCAACTCAATTAGAACGTTTATTGCGTGCGGACAGTAGATGATATAAACTTTAGCACATGTTTATCAATGTGGTTGCCTCGTAGTTACTCCACAAAAAAAAACTCCCCCTCCCCCATCCCTAACATAATATTTTTGTATGCACGTGTTTCTGTGACAAATAAACCTATTTTTCTTTCTTTCTACCAACTACCAAAATGTGGCGTTCTTTGATGCTATGCACCAAAAGCCAAACAATCTTTTTTTGGTTGTAACATTTTTTTTAAACGTTTATCTCGTCTCAACTTTTAGAAGCTAATACAAAATAAGATATCAAAGAAAAACCAGATAAGTAACTATTCTAAATACTTAATGCACTTTTCATTACAGGGGCAATCAGCAACGCTGGAAAGTATACGGACGTCACTGTCCGCAAAGTTCCCATCGATGCAGACGCCATCGCAGGAGGTGGTCTACGACACGCTAGCCCAGCTGATGCAGGAGAGAAAAATATACCAAACGTCACGGGGCTTCTTCATAGTCACGCCCGAGTAAGTTTTTTATTTCTTGGATACGAATTCGTAACTAGTTTCCACACAAAGCCGACAGTGAATCGGGAATTTACTGCGAAAGTTCAGTTTATTGCAAAATTCATTGCTGTTTTGACAATGGAGTCGGGTTGTCTATTGTATCTATAGTAAAACTTTATTTGCAGTACAAACTTCGACATTTGCTTGTTGTATAAAAATATTTGGTCAGGCAAAGTAGATAGAACAGAAATATTAGGTATAATGACTAAAAACATGAGAGAAAAACTGGGACGAATTGATTTAGACAATAATTGGCAATGTAAATTAAATTGGCGTGCAGTTTACATTAAAAAACCTTCTGAAAAACTCGATTATAATTTTTACATCGTTTATAGACAGCTTTTTCATCAGAGTTCAGTGAAACTGCGACATCATGACCATAAGAATCGACAGGCCAGGTGAACTTTGTTTATACCATCAGCCGTTATGAATACAAAATAAAAGGTTGACGTCAAACAAACAAGTCATTCAACAGTCGTAACCTAAGCCCAAAAAAAGAGAGCAGAACACGGCTTTAATATTTATTAAATCTCAAATAACATGAGTCACATTGCCATTTTAGTATGTCGGTGATCCCAAGCGGACATGTTGTACGAAATTGAACGCGCCATGCGTTCAGATCACCAATTTTGGCGCCAACTTGACACTGCGTGCATTCAAAATGGCGCTTGGTGGGTCAATTTAGGAGCTAAATAATTACGTGAATAATCTGATCTGTATTCTGATAAATTCAAGGTGTTTTGAAATGGATTTTGTATTGTTGTTTGAAGTTATATGGATTTAGATATGCACTGAATGGATTGTTAAATAATGCATTTGATATGCTCCTTGTTTTTAGGATTTAGATGAAAGATTTCAAAATGTTGAGTCAGTATATACAACGTGTAAAAAAACACAGTTAACGTATAATCTAATTGCAATAATCGTGGAACTGTGGCTAATTCAATCAAATGTGGAGGATTAGATTTTGCGGTCTTCATCTTTGTTTCAAATCATCGTACGAATAATGTAGCGTTCATTATTTGTGTTATTGTCTCACTTATTTTAAATGTAGGCGTTTCTGTATGTAGACTTGACCTGACATCATTACCTCCGTTTGTCCTTCCAATGCCACAAAAAGCAATAATTCTTCCATTCGCTTATTAAGACCACAACGTAGGTGTCGTTTCATAATGTGTGAGGTCGATACATTATTATTTCACGAAGGCGATTGCTTATTATCTCTGCCATTCATACATTAGCTGTAGTGTGTGAATTTTTCAAGAAAACAAGGTTGAGAAGCATCATTTTTAGATTTATAGGAGCTTAAAACCTTGGCCTATATTCCAGTATTGCAATATTGCTCATGTCTATACGATAGCCAACTGATTCTTAATTCATTGCCGATGGTTCATTCTTCATACATAACTTTAGTACCTATTGTGAGAACTTGAAAACTGTTAAAGAGATGGCCTCTATAAAAATAGGATTTTTTATTCTCAATTTAGCAACAGAAATCTAAATGTAACTATAACCTTTCAAAACTAGATTTTATTATCTAAAAACTTATTATGCAAAAACTCAATGCTTAGTAGTTGTTCTTTTATGATGAAATATATATCTATAGATTATATTACTTATCTCGAATGTGCTAAAAATTTCATTGGTTGCGCGATTTTTGTTGCTGGCCACATAGAATAATTTGTAAATGGACTTGACTATAATACATAAATTTGGGAAGTTCTGCGTTGGCGCAAGATGCCCATAGCTCTCCTAAGTAGGTTGATAACTTGATACTAGGTACTCACAAAGACTAATTGCATTTAGCCATAGGAATGGACGTAATTCTACAATTATTAGATTCGTCTTAAGTCCCACACGATCTCATAGACGATGGGCGTTTTGGGCATTTATCATAAGTCGACGTTGACAATGTGATAAATGCCTGACAACTAAAAGAAAATCGATTAACGAGTACACGGTGCGATTTAATTGCCTGTAGCGTATCATAAACTGAAGCAACAATGGAAGTTGCATCGTTTAAACACTATTTATACGATGCAAGTCATTTGTTGCTTCAATTTTATTATATGCAAGAAGCAAGAAACTGAGCATAAAAAAATGTAAAACAACTTGTTGATGTCGAAATTCAATTGTCAATTGCCGAATCAAAATGACAGCAGCAAAATGTTTCCGTTAACTGTCAAATTTATACCACAAAAACACCATGATGTTTTAATGAATGCAAAAACTATTATTGCCAATGAATTTATATGGCGGCAGAATCCGGGTGACGATGACCAAACGACACCTCAAATAAATTTTAACCTTACTGCAAGTAAATAAGATTGCAAGTTAAACAAAAGGAAGTAAAAAGAAAATATATATTAGGTAACATAAATTATTTCCAGCCAATCATTAAAATAAATAGTGTGTCTTATTGTGGGTTTAAATAATGGCAAATTGCTGAAACATACTAAATAAGTTACTAGTGAAGTTTATAAAATATGCATTATCTAAAAGGCTTGACAAAAAAACAAATTGGTTGACGAATAAATTAAGTGTTAGTGGGAGACCGTTGAAAATGATAAAAAATTAACGGTCATGCTGAGAGATAGACGACATCCCAAATTATTTCCTGTAATATTTAATTTAACAATTTATCCAACGAGTTTCTTAACATTTTGATCTTCGTCTTCATCTATCATGAGCATCGTAGGCTTGCATTGTTTTTAACATTGCCCTATACAGTAAGTTTCAATTCGGTTGAAGCATGTTCTCAATGCGACTCTTTCATCGATTGCATTCCGACATATGATCCATCTAAACAGGGATCTTAATCTCAAACTAGTTGCGACTTGCGACTACGATCGACATCAACTAGTTCTTGTTATCA
Source organism: Oligia latruncula (assembly GCA_948474745.1). Classification (NCBI taxonomy): domain Eukaryota; kingdom Metazoa; phylum Arthropoda; class Insecta; order Lepidoptera; family Noctuidae; genus Oligia; species Oligia latruncula. The sequence continues at coordinate 17,492,790 of OX419686.1, forward strand.
AAATGAGGCCAAACTTGTACATATCTTGAATAACTTAAACCAGATCCTGGCTTCGCTTACAGCAAAAAGTCTAAAGCTCACTTCGTTTTAATTAGATTCATTTACATTCTCATGTCTTTGCTATTTCTCTTGGAGCGCTTTTAGAATTAATTCATCGTTTACACATGCAATTTTGTCTATAACATTTATCTTTCTTAAATGTCTGTCAATGTTGCATCCTATAAGTAATTTGTTATCAATTATGCCTCCATGATCATGTCTATCGATTGCCCTTCCCATTTAATCTAGGCCTCCATCGACTGCCACAATGGTTCTGGGTCACTCCCATTCAACGTCACTTAGATTGCTATTTGGAAGCATTTTGCCATTTAAGGGTATTCTTGTTTAGCACTAGTATTCTTGTTAAACTGACCGACATTTTGTTTGAAGATAACGGAAATAGTTTTTAGTGGGTTTCCAAGTTTCTTTTAAAGTTCGTTCTTGTTCTTTGGATTAAGTTTGACCCAGCTTTCTTGGCCAAACTTATTGTCCACCAAAAAGTTACCCAAAGTTTTACCATTGTCACGTAACCCTTGTAAGTTATTATTTTCACTGCAGTAGTATCAATGTAGAACATTGTATACTACAATACAAAGAAGCACCTTCAAAGCACAATCAATTTGTAATCTCAAATCACGAACCATTTGTTCCAGACGCCGTCGATCCCGATCGAGATCTTCATCCCGCCACCACGCGAACAGCATCGAGGATGACTGTCCCTCCCCTCGGACCATCCTCATGTCGGACCAGGAGGCGTTGCACCAGCTGTATGGGGAGATCACGACCCTCAGAGATGGGGCGGTGACGCACCAGTGTGTGCAGACTAACCTTGCTGATGTTATTTGTGGTGGTAAGTGGACTTTTTGATATTTTTAGGACTTTGCTTAAAATGATAAAATATTTACATTTTATGGGACTGTTATAAATGTACATTTTATGGGACTGTTCCTTTGAAAGTGACAGCTTTAATTGCTGATGATAGCATTAAGAGCGAATAAAACTATACGTTGTTATAAGAAGTTCTTCGTCATAGACATTTAATCATGTCCAAGCCCTAGCTATCCTTGAATTAATTAGAGGCTCAGCCCAAGCAGACAGTCGGATAAGACCAACATTAATCCACTTTGTACTTCTAAGCACGCTTAAACATTCCGCTAGTGCCACATTACGCCATAATACCCGTTTTGTTGGAGCAACATGTCAATTAATCACGTAAACATTTCACGACTATGTTCCCAGAAAATTGCTACATTTGCCAACTTATGCACAAAAAATTTTAGTTCCATGAAGTTATACAATAGTGTAGTGCTTAGTTCAATAAACCCATATAGGTTAGTAAGGTCAAACGCATAAGTTTCCACGAAGCGACTGTCTTAATAAATCCCAGGCTATTCAGTGCATGGAATATTATTTTGGATAGCAAAGACTTGTGAGGGTTTAAAGGCTAAATTCGCGTAATGAATGCTGAAAAACAAAGCGTTGTGAAATGTGGGGCAGCCTGCAATGCCCTGATTCTACACTGCATTGCTAGTCTGTTACTATGAAAATTCGCGTTGATTTTACATTCCCTTCGGTATGCGGTATATATTGCATCGGAATTGCAGTAACTAGTTCCGACATCGAAACAGGCTGATGCAAATTCGGTTTTGCATTTTTAGAACAATTTCTTGGAACCGTCTTTGTTAACGTTATCAGAAATGTCATGTAGGTTTATGTAGCCATGTGTTGTGCCAAATGTGTTATTGCTTTTATATTTTGAGGGGTTTTTATAACTGCACAGAAATTTACTTTTCTTTATGCGTTTTGATCAAATTCTGTTGAAAATGTTATTTGTGTATTTTGTAGATTTTTCGAAAACTTTTAGTATCGTCTGGTCTCCGCTGATATGCTTTATTCCGTGGTCGACTATTCTTAGTTTCAAAGGAACGCTGGAATGAGCTATTAAGCGCTAACAGCTGAAAATAGCCTGAATAGTCGCATTAGATGACTTTGATGCATTCACGGCCGCTACAAAGAAGATGGATTTTTTTACGAAACGTTTGAGGTGGAATTAAATAATATTGTAGTTAAAGACTAATGGATAAAATTAAATATGAAATAACGAAATCCTGGAATTAGCAACAAGGCTAACTAAGTCGCGATGCATGTTTTCCTTTGCCAATAACTATATATTTTTAAAATTTTAATTATACTTTTAAATCTTATCCTCTCCCTAGCCTTTTTCGAACTATGTTGGTTGGATTCCAGTCCTACCAGATGAAGCTTAATACCTCCACTTCTCAGTTATTGAGTAACACAATACCCAACGACGATATAACCACGTTGTGGTTATATTCTCTTTGACAATACCCCTTGGACCTTTACCCAAGATTGGTTTAATATTCTAACAATTAAAACTTCCCATTCTTTTTGCATATTTCGGGTAACCGGTAAGGTCACAGCGGTCGCACGATAGATAGTTCGTGAGCTCGCCAATTTGTTTTAGGCATAACAGTAAAATATGAATACGTCCGGTCGCTATCACGGATCAAATTTTATTACAGTAACATTTCCATTGTTTGAAATACAGTCGGTCGATTCTGTAAAAATCTCACCGTGAAAACTTAGGTGAAGTGAGTTTGTTTTTGCTAGGAATTGACACTATTGACAGCTCACTCCACGCTCACTTCACCTAAGTTTTCACGGTGAGATTTTTACAGAATAGCACCGCTGTTCCCAAAGAAATGCTGACCGATTGGTCATAATCGATTGATCGTAATCGATTACGATTTTACTCGATTGATAAATCGAATCAATGTTAATACAATCCGTTTTTTGGATATTCACACGTTTTATTGTGAATGTAGATTCGTTTTTATTTGGAGTGGATTTTAATGCGTTAACGAATTTAAGCTGACTTTCCTTTATTGTTGGTATAATTAGTTTGTGGATAAAAAGAATTAGAGAGGTGCTTCATTTATTGAGAAACGATTTTGCTAATAGAGGTCGCAAATTTACGATTAATTTGACATCCATGACACTTGTCCTAGTATTCTTTTTCTCTTACTTTTACCATACGGTATTACGAATGTTCTACATATTATTAGGAAAAAATATCTTATTAATTTATTTACAGTGTTTACATAATTTAAACAGCTAACAATTTTAAAATAATAATAATGATATGTACAAGTATATATATAAAAAGAAGGGGAAATAATCAAAGGGCATCAAAAAATTCGTCGGCATCGCTGTCAATAGGAAACGTGCCCAAAAGGCTGGCAGCATTGCCACGTCAGTAGGTATGGAAATGCTGATTCTTTGGCCAAAAAATAGGCCAGCCCTCTGGTCACGTGAAGAATCGGAAATATATAGCATAATCAGCCTACAATGTTCCCACTGCTGGGACACAGGCCTCCTCTCTATGAAAAGGAATGGGCCGTAGCCCGTAATCCAACTCGGGCCCAGTGCGGATTGGTAGATGTCCCACGTCTTTGAATTTTTGGTTCTAAGACATGCCGGTTTCCCCCCGATGTTTTCCTTCACCGTTTTGAGAGCAGTGGTGATGGAATTAAATACACAAAGTAAAGTGCCTGTCTGGGTTCGAACCCACGACCTACAACTCCAAAATCGGGGCAGAAACCACTGGACTACCACTGCTCGTTTAGAAATACCCTGGTTTACAACAAAAGTACCACGTATCAATGTCGTGAGCAGTGCAACGTGAACTAGTATTACTTAGCTCGCATGTGAGTAATGAGAACAGTGGAAAGTCAAATCCGCAAAGGCACAGGAAACCGCTTGCATCCATCTTACCTACACTTTGTTTTAAGGGCACTTCAGAAAACAGTTACCATTCTCCAATACCGTCTTATTATTTAAAAAAGCTCTGGTCAAATATTGTTAGTAGTACCTACCTACATAAAACACGCCAATTTTTACTTTTTAGGGTTCCGTACCTAAAGGGTAAAAACGGGACCAATATACGGGTCCAATAATACTAAGACTCCACTGTCCGCCTGTCAGGCTGTAGGTATCTCATGAACCGTGATAGCAGTTGAAATTTTCACAGATGATGTATTTCTGTTGCCGCTATAGCAACAAATAATAAAATAAAGTTAAAATTTAAAGGGGTATAAAAAAACGTTTTTTTCGGCGTTTTATGCCTTGTGGTACGGAACCCTTCGTGTGCGAGTCCGACTCGCATTGGCTGTTTTTTTTTGTCTTTGTGTCCGGAAATCGTTGTCATAGCTAGAAAAAGGTCGACTATTTGTTCTGTATTTTAAAACCTCATCCTCAGCCAAGTTTTTGGATGTTTCTATAAGGTTGAGAACAGACGGACAAACTATATAACTAAAACGCGCTTACAGCTACAAAATCGTCTGTAGCTACCTTAACTTCAATGAGTGGCAAGTCACAATCAAAATGCACTTTTATGTTAAACACAAAAAGGTCCCATTTCAAATGCTCTTGAGTAAACTAGGTACTTGTACAGTCGGCTATGGCGAAGGTCAATAAAAACTCCGGTAAATCGATGCAAGTAGCATCTTCCGACGAAGAAGGCTGATCGATTAGTTTCTAACCTTTCTTCATTCGAACTAATGATGAGATTAACGAATCTCTTAATGATAAAAATAATGTGATTTTGCTATTTATTGACTTTAGCAAGGCGTTCGATACGCTTAGACACGACACGTTGCTGACTAAATTAGATAATTCTGGAGTCCGAGGACCAATACTCAAATGGTGTGAGGACTACCTTAAGAACCGTAAATACAATGTCAAGATATGTAATGAAACCAGTGACGCCATTGAAGTCACTGAAGGAACAGCCCAAGGCTCAGTACTTGGACCCTTACACTATCTGACATATGTAAACGACATGGAACATGTGGTCAATCACTGTTCCGTCTATCAATATGCAGATGACACATGCCTTGTAGCTACCCACAAAGACGTAAAAGTAGCGGCTCAATGGTTACAGGAAGATTTTACTCAAATTTCCAAATGGGCACATGATGCTGGACTGGTTCTTAACGCAAGTAAGACCAAAATCATTCATGTTCACTCAAGTCATCTAAAACACATTAGTTCTTTTGAGATAATCGCACACAGTCACAGTTGTCTTCACTCGACTCTGTCAGGTGCTTGTCGATGTGAGGCAATTGATCAAGTAACGCACCACCCCTACCTTGGATTGGTCGTAGACAATCGTTTTAGCTGGACTTTTCACGTAGACTCAGTCTGTGACAAGTTGCGGGCTGTACTGGCAAAGTTTTACATTTTGAAACCTAAAGTTCCGTTCAAAATCCTGCTCAACATGTACATTGCTTTGGCGGAATCAATTATAGCATACGGAATCACGAGTTATGGGCGAACATTTAAATCATATACTGAACGAATTTCCAAACTGCAAGTTAGACTTTTAAAACTTATCGTACCCAGTAAAATAAAACACCAATATAAAGATAACGTCATTGAACTATTTAAATATTGTAAAATTTTGCCAATACAGACTAGACTCAGCATGGCCCTCTTGATTGAACAATTTGATAATAAAAGCATTCAAGTACCGATATCACATAAAATAATCACAAGAAGTATCACCAAAAATAAACTAATAGTACCTCAGGTTAGAAATTATTATGGCAGGCGAACAGTAAAATTTTTAATACCCACAATAATGAATAAAATACCAAAATCTATAAAAAACGAAATAAACTCGAAAAACTATAAGCAAAAATACAAAAAATACTATTACAACTACTTATTTAGCTTAGTTTAATAAAATAACTTTTAAATTTAAAACACGAATAAAAATAAATAAAAGCGTAACAACCTGTATAGTTCTAATAAGCGGCCCAGTAGCGAGCAAAACAAAACATTACTCACTTACTGATAGATGTTTACGGATTAGTTAAATGCGTGTAATATTATTCGTGTACCTACATTATTTGCTTATTTACCATAAAGAAATGGCGAGGGTACATGAATGATATATATGATGTTATATTATGTAAATTTAGGTTATCCTTACTCAGTAATCACTATGGAGTGTTCATAAAGCGAATGTGAGTACCAATACAAACCATTTCTGGTTTAATGGTACAAAAGAAACATAAACCTGTATTAAGATTGTACGTATAAAATAAATAAAAAAAAAAAAAAAAAAAAAATGAGGTATTCCAAATGACCAGGAAATGGAAGAAAAAGTTTAGTTTATGAATACTGTGGATAGTAACCAGATATTTACTTATCCGCACAAGTTTCTGGAATTGAATGTGGAAAGTATGTTAGTATGTGTTAATACTAAGTGCTTTTTAAACGGATGTCATCATTAGTGTTTTAACAGTTAAGTTCCTAAAACTGTACAAATGCTTTTTAAGTTAAACGAACTTAAGGATTGAGTGCTAGGTATGGAAACGACTTATGTTTGCTGGTTCTCGTCGGATTCCAAATTTTAAGTAGGTGTCAATGTTATTAGACGTAAGAAACGCTTTCTAAATACAGTCAGGGAACTAAACAAATTAGGCAAATTGACACCACACGCCAATTTGCCATATTATACCCAGTTCATACAACTGTCAAAGGTTGACAGTTCTGATTTATTTAGTTTTCAAACAAGATTATATTTACATAATTTACAAACTAACATGCTTAAAATAATATTATGTACTGCATGTAAATAAAAAAAAGGGGAAAGAATAATAGGGTATCAACAAATTTGTCCGCATCGCTGTCAAAAGGAAATATCGTTACGGTTATACGGGCAATTGAAGTTGGTAGTTTACTTAACATTATGCGATAATGGCATTTTGCTAATGTGACGTTTTGCGATGTGGCGTTTTCAGAATATGACAATTTGAGCATGTGACATTTTGCGAAATTCAAATATGTCATTTTGTGCGCCGAATCCGTATTTCCTTGATTTTCAATTCCGTCCTTGTCTTTAACACGATGCAAGTTGCAAAGACGTACCTAAGACATTTACAAACCAGAGAGCAAAAGCTAGGTACCACAAAAAGCGACTGACCTATCTTTATAAATCTCACAGACCGGTATCATTAGAAAAGATTCAATATCGATCCACTAAGGAAAGCGAGATCGCACTAGCAGCTAATGATCAGTCATTACTGTCAAATTAAACGTGTCAGTCCATGGAAAGTGTCATCCGAGACGTTTTTCTCGTAAAATGAATAGGTAGATACTTTCCACGCGCCCGCGCCAGCAGGAAAAGCTTTAACTTAGGCTAGGAGATCGTAACCTGAGAAAGTATTTCATCTTTAATAGGCACTTCAATAATAATTTAAAGTACATGTTTCGTTAGACTAAAAAAATATTTAAAAAAATATTTACGTGTTTTATGTTTCTAAAGATCTATTCAAAATAATATTTACGTCTTTCGTGTGACTAAAGATTTATTCGAAATAACAAATTAAGTATTAAAAATGTCTAGACGACATACCATGTAATTATATTAAGACATCTTCAATTTTAACATCCCGTGGAAGTGTTAAATTCGCGATAACGATGCGGCGGAAGATGTGTGTTCAACAGTAAAGAATTTACGTGTTATGTGGGACGTTACGAGTACTTAACATTTTAAGACTAATAGCATCCTTTACAAATTAAATAACATCTAACTTGAACGTTACTGACCACTAGTGTCCGACCGAAGCTTCGGCTTCGGCTTCGGCTTCGGCCACCTTCGGCCAAAAAAGCACCTTCGGCCAAATCTTCGGCTTCGGCCAAAAATTTGCCGAAGGTTTGGCCGAAGCCGAAGGTTTGCTAGTTGTCAAAATTTGAAATTTACTGAACGATGCTAGAGCGAGACGGAGAGTGTGCAGAGCAGCAGAGTTTCGCCGCGCCGCCGCACCGGACCAAACGAATCGCAGTTAGTAAACTAAACGAGTCAAAACAAGTTTGAGAGCGCGTCTTAAAATTCTAATAAGTGTTTTGTTTTTAAATATTTCATATTTGAAACTTTTATTTTAGACAATATTTTATTACCTACTTGTATATGTTGGTCACTCGGCTCGTTATTGGGCTAAATCTCTAAAGCTCTCACAATATGTATCTAGTATATTCTGAGATCAAAGTAACTATCGTATTTCTCAAGGTCAATGACACCTTCGGCTTCGGCTTCGGCTTCGGCCGAAGGTTTTGGTGAATACCGATTAATCGGCTTCGGCTTCGGCTTCGGCCAGAATTGCACCTTCGGTCGGACACTACTGACCACTCATAAAACCAGAGTCTGGGTTGGTAACATTTTATAAGATGCGAAATTCAATCAAGTTTTTAATATCAAGGTTGAATTGGGCATTTGTTTATGACTCAACTCATAAAGGTCAAATGTACCGAAAAATAAAAATTTTAATGGGGTGAAAATTAAAGTACCATGACGCCTGTGTTTGTAAAAAGGTTAAGCAGAGGTGTAAGGTCGCACACCTTTAAATGGTCAATGGCGATATCAGATTCCATGAAAAAGAACTCGAGACTTGGTGTGATTAAAAAAATTGCATGTAAAATGTTTCGAATGACATTTAAAGGGCTGCCGGCTGATCTAATCAAGGTGCTATACATAGGTTGTCTTAAATTAAATACACATTACTCAAGGTCGGTCTATCAGGTTTTTTACTTTAGATAAAGGACTTTAAATAATGTTCCTTGTCAAAATTATCAAGTTCAATAAATCAGCATTGTAAAACCTTGAACACTGACTTAATAAATAAAAGATCGCAAAAAAAAAAAAACAAAAGAATGGATATTTTCCCAAATACTCAAAGGCAAGACAATTTTTGAAGTAAAAAGTCCTTTTTTCGCATTGAGCGATTTTTGGTTAGAGAAAATCTTATGGGTTCGCGTCACCGACATGCTAATAAATGTGCATAGTTTCAAAATTTCATTTCGGTCGGCAGTCCCCATGATTGCCTATGTTTTTTTGTTATTAATATCAGTTTTGATTTAAGTAAAATTAGCAATGTAATAAATAATTCCATTACTAACATATCATATTTAGCTGCTCTAGTTACATTAGAATCAGACCCGAACATAAATCAAGTACCTACTTGTGAAACTTCTTGAACATGATGATGAATTCCAATATGACTATCTCCCGGCCTAATGACTACCGGTTCTATAGTAGTTCAGAGTAAGTGTAGACTCTGCTCTACTTCATTTTAATCACAGTATTCCTTTCTGATGAGGTGTTAATTCACTTTCGTATTTATTATGGCGATAAATAGACTTTTATCTCGCGGAGTAATCATCGAATTAAATGTTTGGTGAAACTGAGCTGACAGCAGGTACTGTAAAGTAATGTACATCCGCGTGAATTTGAATAGGATGTCCATAATTTGCGATCTGTAGTGTGTCTGTCTGTTTGATCCTAAGCATAACTAAAACAAGACAAGATGACACTAATTTGAATAGTACTTTACAATAACTCTTGCGTAATAACAAAGTCAAAAAAATATCTTCCAACTGAGTCACCCAAAAACCTACTTTCCATACTTCTAATAATAAAATATATCAATTTACAATATTATTTTTAGTATATGCGAAACCCGAAACACGTGTCTAGTATTTTTATATAAGTAAAGAATCTATGTACAAAATTTCAAAACTGTATCATGAAAAATCGCAAAGTTATAAGCTTGAAGTTACCTGTTTGTCCGTACAAAAACATGCTCACCCGCGCCGCTCGCGTCGCGCCCCGTCTTTCGCTCATTGATATAGTACCTAGCTACCTAACCGTTCGGCGCGGAGATCGGATAACCTACGTAGTGTCGCTCGGTGTCCAACTTTTACCCTTTTTTAAATATTTTTTGGACAAAATATAACATGGGGTAAAAATTATTGGAATCGATTCAGTTACTTATACTGAACAAACTATATTCAGGATTCGCATATAGGTACCTACTAAAAATAACGTTGTATACAAAGTAGCAGCGCCGCGCGGATTCTCCCGCATAAGTCTCTATCCCATGAGAATAACGGGACAAAAATATAATAATAATAATAATCAATTTATTGACACACACAAGTTAGGAAACATCAAACAGTAACATGATAGTTAAAAGAGTGCTTATGTAGAACTAGCCGTGGGCCCCAAACTAGGCACAGCCTGTATCTTGGTGGCCCAATCCAAGTCATGGTCTACTCATGCGCCAAATTTCATCCAAATCCGTTCAGCAATTTTACCGTGAAAGCATAACAAAGACACAAAAAATCAAATAAAAAAATCTTTATTAAAATATATTATCATCATCATCATCATTTCAGCCGAAAGACGTCCACTGCTGGACATAGGCCTCCCCCTAGCACCTCCACTGTGACCGGTTCTATGCTTCTCGCATTCAACGGGTTCCTGCGGCTTTCACAAGGTCGTCGGACCATCTGTTGGAGGCCTTCCAACGCTACGTCTTCCGGTACACAGTCGCTACTCCAGAACCTTTCGGCCCCATCGGCCGTCTGTTCTGCGAGCAATGTGCCCTGCCCACTGCCATTTAAGTTTAGCAATTCTTCGGGCTAAGTCGATTACCTTGGTGCTCCTGCGGTTCTCCTCATTCCTGATTCGATCACGCAAGGAAACTCCAAGCATAGCCCTCTCCATTGCCCTTTGGTTGACTTTTAGCCTTCTTATAAGGCCCATTATGAGCGACCACGTTTCAGTGCCATAAGTCATCACTGGCAACACGCACTGGTCAAAGACTTTCGTCTTGAGACACTGCGGTATGTAGGACGAGAAGATATTGCGTAACGATAACGCAAAATATATTACTTTAGATGTTATACGTACCATTGCATATTCAAAAAATTCTAACAACCAGTCGTACCAAGGGGTATCGTATTACCCAATAACTGGGTTGTGGAGGTCAGATAGGCAGTCGCTTACCGCGCATTCCACAAACCTTATTCTCAACTCAACTAATCTACTCTTACTAACTACCCATTACAACTAAAACAAGCCACATTACATAAAACTGCATATAAAAACAGTAAACTTGTAAACAGGAAAATTTACCATATTAAAAGTGAATTTATACGCTATCTAAAAGGCAGTTGATAGGATCTCTTCACGGTAAACGATAATGATAGGTTTGCTCAGATCGTGGTCAGATAGGGGGCAACCATTTCCTATCTTAATTATTCGTATCAATCTGAACGCGCGATGTTTTTCTACATTTATCAGGGAATTAATTTGAAAGTGTGGAAATGCTGAGAGATATAATTGGTTTATTTATATGGATCTCCTTTACTTTAAACGCTTATGATGACATTCTTTTGTCTTTTTAGGGTTCCGTACCCAAAGGGTAAAAACGTGACCCTATTACTAAGTCTCCACTGTCCATCTCTCTGTTTGTCACCAGGCTGTATCTCATGAACCGTGATAGCTAGACACTTCACAGATGATGTATTTCTGTTGCCGCTATAAACAAATAATAAAAATAAAATAAAATTTAAATTTAAAGGGCTATAAAAGAAACGTCTTTTTCGGCGTTTTATGCCTTGTGGTACGGAAACCTTCGTGTGCGAGTCCGACTCCCACGTGGCCGGTTTCTCAAATCACTTGGGATCGGAGTAGCATTTTTTCATGCGTCTGCCATACAGCTCAACCATCAGCCGTCATCTCAGTATGCACCCCATCTTTCACACAATTCACCCATAGTTTCTCTGGTCTTCCCGCAGATATAGATACGCCTAGATAGCGCAAAAGCAACTACTTCGCGTGCCCAGCTTACGTACAAAAATCGTAAGCCGCCACTGTGTACTGCTGGCTGGAGGTGGGGCGAGACGGGTGCCGCACGCGGCGGCGGCCTCTTTGAATCGATTTGATTTTCTCATCACTAAATAGTGCTTGTGACGTCATAGTAGGCAGTCAAAAAATGGCACGCTTGGTTTTCATACAGATCGTGTTACTTGCGTTATCTCGGTCTATCTATATCTGTGGGTCTTCCTCTATTCTTACAACCGAAACTAGGTATTAATACAAAAAATGTTATTATTCATGTCTGACATTATTGGAAGTGATAGACAAATAGGTAAGTGGTACTTTAATTTAGATGCTAGTACAATCAGCGTATAAAAACCTTGGCCTTGCTTAGAACCTTGTCCAATTATCCGAAGTTACTGGTGTCGTCAAAAATGCACAATAATAAGACATGGCAGCTACATCAATTGCCAATTTAACGTGACAAAGTCCAAAGTAGGTAGTCAATGTTTCCATAATATATCTTGATAGTGCTACGATACAACCTACTAATGAGTAAAATATCGATACTCAATTCGATACTCTATTATATTATATTATCCTTAGGCTTGTAAAAGGTCACCGAAGATCCCAATTTCCCACTTAAGTTGTGATATTAATCGTACGTATAAGCTTAACGAACCAATTAATATTAGTGGTGGTTAATATATCACATAGCAAAATAAAGCACCTTGCTTAATACACACATCATAAAGCAAACGCTATCGTGGCTCTCACAAGTTGCTATTTGCTTATTGCTTTTTTACATCGCACTCTGTCTCTGTCATCGCGCGAAACGCATTAAGCAATGAATATAATAATAAATCGTTATAAGCAAGCACCGCGTGTGATTTGCGATCTCGGGCGGCTCACGTAAATACGTAATATAATTAATGATATGCTATTTGGTTCGTGTTTTTTACTTTTGTGATTATTTTGCTTCGTACTTTTTTAGTGTAAATAAATAATTATATATTAATAAATATCGTATGAGGTATATGAGGATATGTATAAGTATGAGGAAAGTTGATGTTGTTGTTGTTGATTTTGTTGTTGATGTTGTTGTTGTTGAGTTGATGATGTTGTTGTTGAGTTGTTGTTGTTGTTGTTGATGTTGTTGTTGAGTTGTTGTTGATGTTGTTGTTGTTGTTGATGTTGTTGTTATTGATGTTGTTGTTGATGTTGTTGTTTTTATATTGTTGTTGTTGTTGATTTTGTTGTTGATGTTGTTGTTGAGTTGATGTTGTTGTTGTTGAGTTGTTGTTGAGTTGTTGTTGTTGTTGAGTTGTTGTTGATGCTGTTGTTGTTGTTGATGTTGTTGTTATTGATGTTGTTGTTGATGTTGTTGTTTTTGATATTGTTGTTGTTGTTGATTTTGTTGTTGTTGATTTTGTTGTTGTTGATTTTGTTGTTGTTGTTGATTTTGTTGTTGATGTTGTTGTTGAGTTGTTGTTGTTGATTTTGTTGTTGAGTTTGTTGTTATTGATGTTGTTGTTGATGTTGTTGTTTTTGATATAGTTGTTGTTGTTGATTTTGTTGTTGTTGATTTTGTTGTTGATGTTGTGGTTGAGTTGATGTTGTTGTTGTTGAGTTGTTGTAGTTGTTGATTTTGTTGTTGATGTTGTTGTTGAGTTGTTGTTGTTGATTTTGTTGTTGAGTTGTTGTTGAGTTTGTTGTTGTTGATGTTGTTGTTGAGTTGTGTTTGTTGATGTTGTTGTTGAGTTGTTGTTGTTGTTGGTTGAGTTGATTGTATCTGTTTTATCGTAATTCATAAACGCGATGTAATATTCTTTAGCATGCTGTCAGTCACCGCGCTTGCTTTATTCGCGCCCGCCCGTAACATAACAAGTCAAGTATCAGGTACCTACGCGTATAAAAAAAGCATGATTTAATAAAGCATATAAAAAATCATGATTCAAATATAAAGCATTAAGCATTAAGCAAGTGATTGCCTTATAGCAACTTTGAACACCACTAATTAATATGCAATATGGTGGCCGCACTTTAAAGATAGAATGACTACGTATATAGTTTTATCGGCTGAGTTGCGATATGTGCAGTGTTAGTGTAGGTAAAGGGATAATATAAACTTAATTAAAAGTAAGTTTGACATAAATTACGTAATAACTGCTGCAATGACACATATAGCAGGGGATCGTGGAGGGGGTGTTTAGGGGACCAGACCGGAATCACGGAATAACATTTGCGCGTATTACGACACTCACCTCATTTTGTGACCAATTACGAATTAGAATGAATAGTAGGTAGTTTATTTCAATTTCCAAGAAAATATTTACGTAATTTAAAAGTTATCAGTCCTAAACTAATCCATACTATAATATTATAAATGCGAAAGTGTGTGTGTCTGTCTGTTACCTCTTCACGCTTAAACCGCTGAACCGATTTAGATGAAATTTGGTATAGAGATAGTTTGAGTCCCGGGAAAGAACATAGGATAGTTTTTATCCCGATATTCCCACGGGATCGAAACTTATGCGGGTGAAACCGCGGGGCGCTGCTAGTAATCATAATAAGTACAAGAATATAATGCCCCCCCCGGCATAATAATAGGGTAGGTATTAAAAAAATCATCTGCATCGCTGTCAACAGGAAAAGTGCCCAAAAGGCTGGCAGCATTGCCACGATGTATGGTAGGTAATGCTGATTCTTTGGCAAAAAAAAACCAGCCCTCTGGTCACGTGAACAGTCGACCAACTGCTTGGCGATGTCTTGAAAAATCAAGTGGGCACTCAGATCCCATGGCCATAGTGTTTCAACCCCAAACGCCTCGAGCATATACGTAGGTATTTAGTCCCAATTAGATTTGACACTTCCTAACCGACTGGACGGAGAAGGCGCAGAATAAGGAAATGTGGATGGAAATGGGGGAGGCCTTTGACCAGCAGTGGGATAGAACAGGCTAACCAAAAAAAAAAAGGCTGGACACAATACAGTCGTTAAAGTCTTTTACAAAACAAATTAATATTCATTACAGTATAGGAAGTTTATTCTGGCCGATTTATCAAAAAAATTGTATCGAATCGATTTATCGTCATTATGCACGGTTGAAGTTTTTTTTTTAATGGACGTGAGGTGCCGCAAACTTTTTCTGTGCTTTGTTGCTTTGGAAACAATTAAGTAATTAGGGTAGACTAGCTTTAGTGGAAACCTGGCTGGTCTTAATTAATTGGAACTCATTAAAATTTAAAAGAAGTGATATGAAGGTAGGTATCATAACAACTGCATTGAATTCAAGTCTAAATCCAATAGCTAGAAATAGGTAAGTCGACATCAGAAAAGGTAGCTAACATTAACTAACATCGTCTGTTATTAAACATATAGGTCTTACTAGCTTCCGCCCGCGGCTACGGCCGCGAGGTATGTCGATAAAAACTATCCTATGTCCTTCCCCGGAATGCTATCTATTTCTCTGCCAAATTTTATCGAAATCCGTTTAGTGGTTTAGGCGTGAAAGGGTAACATACAGACAGACAGACAGAGTTACTTTCGAGTTTATAATATTAGTATGGATAGGCCCGGCAGTTTCACAAATGTACAATCAATGTAGCGAGTCGTAACTCTTTTGTTTTCTTGGTGCAATTTGTATCCAATACTTCACCAGCGAAACCCAAGCGTTGCATCATCTTCCTTCTAGAGTAAGGATCTAAATATGGTATATGCATTCGTCTGCGGCCTTAAAAGGTTGCTTCATCACTCTTTACCTAACCATCGACCATCACAATTAATCAAAAACCTTACCTAATCTTACCCCACATTATCACCTAAACCTTACCTAATCTTACCCCACATTATCACCTAAACCTTACCTAATCTTACCCCACATTTTAATCTTAATCCACGCCTACTTGCAAACACTGATCACATTTATGTAGGGCACAATTCACTTACGCCAAAGTTGTTGGCATCTAGGCTAATCATATTCAGGTTCGGGCGCATAGATTACGTCACGTAATCGTCGCGTGATCCGAACGATTCCGCACGAATTTACAGTGGACTTACACTAGTAGCCTAGTTACTAAGATTTTGTGTGGCTCGAGAAATTTGTTTGTTCATATGCAGATAGTATGCAGTTTTTACCGGCAGAAAGAAGTTTTCAAGATTAAAGACCAAAGCGAATCAGCACCCTTGCGTAACACACTATCAGTCACAATCTGAGAAATTTTGAAGGATATTGATAATACATTGCTTCATATGTTCGAAAGATTTTCTCTCAACAACGTAAATGACGCAATGAATGTTGTTGAAATGTCAAAATGAAAGCCATTGCTACTGTTACCCGCAGGCCAAATAATTAATTTTCCCTTCTTTCTTTCTCATTTCATCTTTCCTGATAATCCAAAGGTTTTCTAGTAGATATTTCAAGTAGTGACAAGTCCGCCGTTTTATCCTTAATTAAACGTCATTGCATTATTTACTTGATACTCGGTTTACATTCGTTTTTATGGAGGTATCTGATCTATAAAAGCCAGCCTATTTGACATCGCGAGAAGCTGCCACATGCAAAGAAAGGGTGTTGCGGCTCCTAACAACCATTCTGAAATAAAAACCTCAGTCGCTTAGTCCTCATGAAAACCAAGCAAAATATTTGTTCAAAATTGCATTGTACTTCTGCTTTAATTTTAAACAAATATTTTGCTCAATAATTGAGATCGACTTTAGTTGCTGACCGTAGTATCTAAGTAGCAATTATTTTAAACTAGCTGACCCGACAGATGTCTTGTCAAAATTTCAATATGTCCGAGTTCTTTTAAAAATTCCATAGAATAAAAGAAAGTTCAGTTTTCTCAAATTCGAAAATATTCTAGGAAATTTTTTCCAATTGTTCTGTGCATAAAAAACTAATTCGAACTATAGCGAACATTTTAAAACAAAAATTTGTCGAATCGGTCCAGCAGTTCTCAAGTAATGCGTTTAACAACGAACAACGTTTCACTTTTATTATTTACATAGAAAGATAGATTAGAGGTTATTATATCGTTATACCTCGTTCAAAATTAACTACTAAGCTAGTTTAATTAACAGAGGTAAATCGATTACACGCACAGTTTTAATAGCAGACATTAAATCTATAACAGAGTCTGCTATGAAATTGTAAATTACTAGTTCCATAATGTTAACATGTCTCACTAAATTGTATACTTAGGAATTATTTGAAGCAACAAATTATTTTGCAAATTCATACGACTCTAAGTATCTTTCTGACTAAATGACCTACTTACCCTAAAGGGGTTTAAAAGGGGATCAAAGCTTGTATGGAAGTACGTAATTTTTTCTGATCACACAGCTTGTATTTTAAAAGAGCGTAGTTAATAACATCTTCCTTATGTCTATCCTGTATTCCCCTTATCTCGTTTACCTGTTCATCTGCTATTATATATATTATATTCTAGCCTTTAGTTTAGTTTTGTTATTATTATGTGTGATCACTTATTTCTGAGATTGCTGGTAAACCTGTAATTGGCGACTGTGTAAGACCGAGACTTTTGTGATCTATAGTACCTAAGATAAATTATACATAGAAGCTGTTGGTGTACCTTAATAAATAAATAAATCTGCCTAGCCTTTTCCCAACTATGTTGGGGTCGGCTTCCAGTCTAACTGGATGCAGCTGAATACCAGTATTTTACATGGAGCGACTGCCTATCTGACCTCCGCAACCCAGTTACTGGGTAATACGATACCCCTTGGTAAGACTGGTTGTCAGACTTTCGGGCTTCTGACTACCCGTAACGACTGTCAAAGATCCACGAATGACAGCCGGGACCAACGGCTTAACGTGCTTTCTGAGACACGGGGTGTCTTGGTATTTATAGATGGTCATCCTTCCACGGACCAACCGCGGCCAGCGTAGCTTAACCTGATCGATCGACTCGTGCGGCTGTTAATATTTAGCCACGGGCCCCTCCATGCACACTTAAATAGGCACCTATATTGCGCAAGTTTATAATACCTATTATTTTATTTGGTTACCAACCTACTATCGGAAATCAACTTTTCTCTTTTGCTCCTTAATTTGGGCGTCCATCTTCAGCACAATTTACGGCTTAAAATATGTAATTTTAAACACGTTTGTCGCATTCTTCATCTTTATAAATGTTACTAAAGAGTAGGCGCCGCAATAAACAAAGGTAATCCGCAAAGGTCATCTGTGAATACATTGCAACTCGTCTTTTTTTCCTCGCCAGTAAATTAATGCGACAGCATACGATAAGAGCTCCACCTAGTGTCACGTAGAGGATAGGTTACAGAAGGTCCAACCATAGACAATAGTTAGTAGCCTGGTGCAGGTGAGCTAAGATAGAACAAGGTGCAACCTTACCTTGCTAACTGAACGGTAAAGCCTATATCTTTCTCGAGGTCCCAGGCTATCTGTGTCTTTCGTAATGATCGGTTCAGTGGTTTAGGCGTGACAAGGTAACAGACAGACAGATAGAATTACTTTTGCATTTATAGTATTAGTATGGATGATGGTCCACAATCATTATCAGACAAAGCTCTTAATTTTCAGTATATGCCTTCTAACTATTCTGCTAGTGCCCACAGCGTGTAGAGCCTAAATGGCTAACCGTTCACTTGGACCGTTGACATTTACATGACCTACATCACAGTCAAGCCTAGTTCTATTTTTATAACCGAGGGACGCAGCTTTAGTCATCATAAATAGGTTCCATTTTGTATGAAGCATTGACTTATTGTCTGTATGTTTAATAGAGATCGTTGTGCTCGCATTTTTTTTCTTTTCCTTTTAATAAGAATTTTAAATTTGGAAGACAATTATTTTATTTAATAACTGGCCGATCAAAGAGGTCACCTCTTATAAGATCGGCCACTTGGAAAAAACTAACTGGACCGTCATTTGTTTCCATTTTTACGTTGCTGCATGTCCAGTATGTCACTACATAGGTAAATGGTCAATATAAAAAGCTGGTACTCATTAGTTACCTAACACGATTTCAGATTCTCACTTCTCACGCTGGATAACCAAAGTCGTCCATGATATTCACCTCTCACCCCTTATAAATACACGAGACGGCCAATTTTTTTCAGCCATTTAAATGCAATTACTATGCACAAATCAGCCAGCACAACTACCAGATATTGGCAAATAATCTGACACCGTTACCTTCCAAATTCTTTTTCTAAATAAGAGCAACATTTCACTAAAAGAATCCACAATAAACTTCCGGCAGCCTAAAGATGCCAAATGTAATCCGAAGTAGGAAAGTGGAAAGAAATCGGAAACAACATTATTATTTTATAATTTGTTGCCATGACTTGTAATTTCTTGTATGTGGTCGACCAATTTTAGCTTAGCAATAAATAAAAATCAACCTTATTTTAGGGGGATAAAGTGGAAAATGAGTTGAGGTGTTCGGATTGATATATAACAATTTATTGGAGTGTGTCTCATTGGTTAGTTAATCTAGCGTACAAATTGTTAATGCGGGAAGATGACAGTAAGATCATTTGAGGAAGTGTCAATCACTGTTAGTTATGAAATTAAGCAAATGAATTAAGATTAAATTTAAAGGTACCAATGCAAAGTGCAATATCACAAAATACATTACTATTTCCGTACAATACGACCGACGTAACTTGGCGAGCCTGAACATAGGCACTAAGAACTTTCGCGCATATTCTCTCACTCGCACTCGCCTCATGTCACCATTTGGTTCCTAAAAAATCTTACTGCGCAGCCTCCTGCGCAAAGTTCGGGCTCGCCAAGATACATCGGTCGTATTGTATGTAAGTACCAAGTGCGAGTCTCTCTCGCACATCAGCGAGTAACCGCTCGTCGCCGTAATGTAACCAATATTTTATAAAAAATTTATGATTTAAAAGAGTGTCCGTGGAGTTTCTTGCCCGTTCTTCTCCATAGGTACCTACATAGGCAACTAGCTTCATCTTTCTGACTGACCGACCCCTTGACAATTCAAAAGTGCCTGTAATTGGTTTATTTGAAATAATGCTTTGAGTTTATAGAGGTATGAGGAACAGGGTGTGAAGTTCACTCATACTCTACAGAAAATGGAGGATCCTCCGACCAGACGGCTGTTGTGTCTGGCGGGCAACTGCCCGATGATTCATGTCGGGCCGTTGTATCTATGCTAGTTGCGCGGTAAACTGTGCTTGCGAGATGCAGGATTTTGCGTGACGTCAGTATGACGCGTTGTTGTCATGTGGCGTTATTTATAGATACCGCTACAAGTTTGAGTTTACCGTCTCGCACTCGCTGCTCGTTGCTTGTCAACTCGTTTTTTTAGTTGCCAACTCTACTCACTTCTCGTCAATCGCCGGCGGTGCGACAGGTGCCTAAGGTTTCATAATAAGCGATCCAAGGTCATAGGCCAATTTCATACATGACTGCTCTACGTTCCTATAAGTAGTTGGTAGCCAAATTGTGCACTTAGTGTTGATTGGCGAGTTTTTGTGACAAAAACAATGATTGTCAAATAAATTGATGATTCATTAAATGTTTAGTTATAAACGCTGCTGGATATAAAACGATTTTTCCTTTGCGTAATTTGGTTCCTGGTTCATTAGAATGAGTTTAAAGGATATTTACGTGGTAATGGTGAAAAGTGAAGACCTGGATGAGACTCGCACTGACCAGCGCACTGTGGTTCTCCCGCCCATAATAAGGTGCGACAAAAATACAAACTACACCTTGATAATGTGGATAAGACAGAGATTGAAACAGAAGACGAACTAGCAGGGGATCTGGGTGGAGGGAGGGTTCAGGATCAGATCAGAACGGATTAAATCGTTATAATGACTATTACTTTTAGAGAATCGCAGAGTGGCCTTGGGTGATTTTTGTCGTACTGGGGAACCACACTGCAGCAGGGTAATTGCGTAACACACATAAAATGATAATCGATCGCAATGGGTTCCATTTTGACAGTTTACCCACGTCCATTGTGTTATTTACGTTGTTGAGTTGATGTTTCTAACCTATGGAGCAATGGATTAGTAATAATCTTCAAAACTCTCGGATTGTGAATGAAATTGTGGGGAGGGAGAAGCCATAATCTCAGCAGTGAGTGGAACAAGGCTGCCAATGACGATGATGAATATGAATGGCGAAAAACATTGTTATCAAATCAAATCAAAATGTATTTACTCAGACAACAAAGATCCATAATGTTAGTAATATCTTATAGCTAGTGTTAGTAAGAAAATTATTATTAGGAATTTAAGTTTGAAGCCTTTTGCACGGAAGATGGCCAAGTAAGGTACAAGTTTCTCACTTGGTCATCCTCTCCACAAAATGTCTCAAAATGGGAGAATAGCCACTATCTGTCACTGTTTTCCGAATGCTGTTGCTAATGGCCCGTGTTCTAGTTACTAATAATGCGACTTTTTTTCGAATGATCGCATGAAAGATCGATTCTGCGTAAACATTTCCGTTGTTATGACTATAATTATAATACTATATATATATATAATTAATATCCTTTATTTCCCTAAATACATATAAATTATATTTTTAAATATTAGTATAAAAAAAATATAAAAACATTTAAAAATATAAAAAATAGTAGCCCACCGGTATCGGGAACAGGGTCCAAGCTACCGGCGGTCAGGGCTCCAGAGAGAGGAACCTGCTAACAATGCGGGCCGTGTCCAGAAGTACCGCTTTCTGGATCAAGCCCTTGATCCAGCCGCCCAACGAGAGCCTCCTCAGGTGTTGGTCGAGGCTCTTGGCTGTCACGACTATCGGCACAATGATCGCTGAGTTCACATCCCACAAATGTCGACAACCTCGCGAGCCAAGTCAAGATACTTGAATTGTTTATCTTAATATTATTGTTACTAGTATTATTGTTTTTGTTAAGATACAATCTCCAAAGCAAGACCAGAATTAAAACAAACATTCGAGAATGGTCATCTCCAACGGTTCTTTTGTGCAATAAATTTCCTTAATTGTTTCTCCTAACCGAGTCCACAAAATAACATGCACAGTTAACCTAGTTTATTCAAGTGTAAAACAAAAGCAACATTTTATTTCCTTTTATCTTCTCTGCCCACATAATATTATAAACAGTAGTATTTATACAACACGGAAGTCTCTTCCAATTTATGAAGTGACAAAAATTCAGGAAGGAGGAAGCCAATGTTTCGTAATAACTCAACTTCATCAGTAAACGTACATGACTTACCAATTGTCATGCTTACGTCACCAAGGTTTTTCATAGTCAAATGAAGATATTTTTCTAAAAACTACGAATGCCCATCAAACTCCAGGAAGTTTTGAAGGCCAAGCAGAAACAATAAAATTCACGTAAAAGTTAATCACAGTTCGTGATACAAAACTGGAAATGTCATGTTTTGCATACTTTTGAACTAAGAAATCTTATATTATTTATTAGTTCCATCTAAGGGAAAATTTTTCGACATTTAATTTTTAATGGGTTTAGTTTCACCATCTTTGGCATGATTATGTTTAATTTATTTATATAAACAATGCATGTGGAGACGACAATAATAAATAATCTGCTTAAGAATATCTAATGCCATTTGCCAATCTGCTTTCGAAAATTCAATCTAATATATCCTACAGTTTTTGCCACTATTTAATTTGTATAAAAAATCACTTTCTTAATTTCGCACATTAGTGCTTTGTTTTCATTTATTGTCGTGTTGTTGTTTCCACCTTGCAGATTATGTCTGGCATCGAAATAGGCTAGGTAGGTATCTATCTGGACCATTAAAATTTAATTTGGTTCACTGCAAAAGTTGTTTGTCATCATATTGACTACGTAACTTTGAAGTATCTGGGGAGATGCTTATGTCATCTGTCACGTCATTAATACAGATTTGCTACTCAACCGTAGTTCAGCAAATAAATGATTCGGTCTAAGCTTTTAGAGCGTTTTAAGTAGTCTTCAAAATTGTTTCAAGTACATGTGAAGTTCACCATTATGTTAATCTAAATTTTGCAATATTTTTGCCCCTTAAGATGTTTCTAGCGAATATGATTTAAAAAATTTAATGTAGACTCATAAGAGAGATTACCTAAGTTTTACATACATTTTACGAGGTATTCCTCGAAACGCACCAAATGAAACGTCTATCGATATCATTTATTACGAATCCTTCATGAATAAAATTATAATATTTTTTTTTTTTTTTTTTCAAGGAATATGTATGGTTCTTTTCAAAGTTGGTGCGTTTCGAGGAATACCCAATTTTTACAACAATAAACCTAAGTTGCAGTAACATAAGTCGGTACACCTCTGCCTAATATTTTGAGGATTACAGGCGTGATCTCCCCTCGTCTGTTTGGCAAATGTAGGTATTTAATTTGGTAACAATAGAAAAAGTAATTGTCATTAGTGACAGTTGAGCTCTTAGGCGCTTTGGAGATGGAGCATCTATTGCAGCAACTGGCAACTAGCTGTTTACATACATCTCGGGCTATTTGGTTGTAGCAACTGGCAACTTATAAAGGAAAATTTTAAAAAGTTGTTTTTGGCAATGGGCGCGTGAGTGGTTAACTTTTGTCCTTTTACGATAAAAGATAGGAAACAAATAAAGGATTTAGTAAGTATATTTTTATTGTTAGGAAATAATATTAAGATCAAAGCACAGGAAGACTCTAATCCGAGTTCACATCTCATTACAATACTCAAGAATACAACACAATTAAATAACAGCCCATAAACCAGCTCTGACTTTTAAATAGCTTCATAGTAAGGTCGAATTTAGCTTAATTATTCAACAATTCACTGTTATTAATCTTTGTTTATCTGACACTAATTGATATACCGACATTTGTTTTATAATAGTTTCGTAAATCAGGAATTCAGGAAGCACGCGTGCTATAGTTTTTGATTGATTCTGATATTTCCTTTCCTTAATTCTTATTTATTTGGATAATTAAATATATTGCATATCCGGATGAGATATTTTTGGGTTTTTATTTAATGGTCTCACTCTCAACCTAATTTAGTTTTTTGACGAGATTAATAGCACTACGAAATAGAATGGGCTGTAAATATGCAAACGGGTGATAAAAAACGTAGCACAAGGTATTTCGAAGCAAAACTGATAATACTTCATGAATGTAACACTTCAAACGGAAATAATTATCATTATCAAAGCATAGAAAAAAAAACAAATGACATCCAACCGATCAAAAATATTTCAACATTCGAAATTAGAACGGTACTAATTACCGCGCCACTGAAAGAAATATGGCGACAAAAAATGCGCGGGCAATAAATTGGAAGTCTCCCCCTAATGCGTTTCGTCGCACCACGTATCCTGTTCTGCATTCCAGTTTTAATCAAACGTATTAAAAAAGGAGAATTTGTTTATTTTGATTATGTTTAGATCATAATTTACAAAAAAAAGTGGTTAAAATAGGTACTTAAAATATTCTAGACCCAACTTTGGTAAGTCGTAAATAAAATCGAGTAAATCCGTCCAAAATAGGCACATTGATTCGAGATATTTAATGAAATATGATATCATCCCACACAGTTGTAAATTATAAGAAAAAGTTGCAAGATGACCATCGTAGGTGAAAAGTAAACTTACTTAATCCTATTCTGCGATCTATGAACTTTCGAATATTGCACAACAATAAGTTGATTTATAATGTCCGAAGTACATAATAAAATCATACTGAACAATCTGGTTCTGTCTTGATTTCCTTGTTTAATTGGTTTTAAGGAAACAAAAGAAGAGAACTGGAAGAAATGCAAGGAGGCCTTTGCTCAAGAGAAGGAAAGAAAAGGCCACCAAAAAATTAGACCACAGAGCTAAAGGGTCCTTAAACTAGATGTGCTCTAGTAGGTAAACTATGTAGGAATTTTCTGATGACACATGTATAAAACACTCTTATTTTAGTTCTGTGTACCAATATGAATCCGATCCCTCTTCACTTGAGTGAAGTAAGAAACGATTAAAGGATTGATCATAATCAGTTATCCAACTGATGTGTTCAATCCATTACTCGCTCTCAAGTAGAAACAGCAATTGATTCCAGCCACATAATTAAAGCCTGGTTTCTCTAGATAACAGAGGTCACACAACGGTCAAAGGCAACCAGTTTCATCAAAGCATTTACAGAGGATAAGCCGAAGCTTGTTTGACTGTGATGTGTAATTTATGGTGCAATGTGCATGACACATTTGTGTAGTGACATACACAAATGTGTCATGCACATTGCAACAACACCTAAAAAATATAGAAGAGATTCAGAATTATAACGGTGACGGTGACCCATATATTTCTGAATATCGTTAGTTTATAATCTATCTCGCGAGATTATAAACTATCGAAAAGTTGTGAACTGCAACACCGTTGGTCACAGTTCTAACCCAGTCTAACCCATTTGATCGTGGTGTCCTGGCTTAGTTTCGGCTACCGCTAAGACCGATAACTAAGGGACGGTCCACAATTTTACGGGTGATAAAATCGGACTGATTGTGAACACTATAGGTAAGTGCAGGTTCGTTCACAATTATGACGGTTTGACATGGATATATTATAAACTATCGAAAATTAATACGTTATATTTTATATAAATAATATGGTACAGCGGTGCTATTCTGTGAAAATCTCACTGTGAAAACTTAGGTGAAGTGAGCGTGGAGTGAGCTGTCAATAGTGTCAATTCCTAGCAAAAACAAACTCACTTCACCTAAGTTTTCACGGTGAGATTTTTACAGAATCGACCGGCTGTTCACAATTTATCGACAGTTTACAATCTCGCGGGATATATTATAAAGTAACGGTGTTCACAATCATACGGTGACTATAATGTAACCGTAGGCCAAGCTACTGAAGAAATCCTAGAGTTCTGAGATTCTTCAGTAGCGACAGGAGTAGGTCATGTTCATAGGTAAACCCGTCATAATCCACAAGCCAGAGGATCAGTGTGTTTGATAGAAGAGTTGTATGATGAACTAGAAAACATTGTCTTAGTAGCGATGATAAATTTGAACTGTTCACCTAGAACAGAATCTTTGAAAAATCGAGTGATGACATTGATGCACATAAATTCTTCTAATATTACACAAAACATATTTCACAGTAGGTATTATCTAAATTCGACACCGAGCATCGAACGCCGAGATTCCTGAGACATGACGTGTCTTCCTGAACTCGTATGCATTTTCTCATGATACGCTTGTGCGGAATTTTTAGCAGTTCATTGAACCGTTTTATAGCCTTTTTGCGATTTGATTTTGTTAAAAAAAATATGCAAATGTTTTATTTATTATCTTACCTAGTTTTAAACAAGAAACTTTAAAAATATTGGTCATTTTGAATGAAATGCCAATGATGTTTGATCATCAGCTTTTTTATCATCTAGTTAGTTACTTATTTAATTGATTTAGTTCACTCGTGGTAAATGATAAATTATTTTATTTCTGTAAATAGGTTCGCACAAACACTACCACCAGTCCACCAGTCTTACCAAGGGGTATCGTAATACTCAGTAACTGGGTTGTGGAGGTCAGATAGGCAGTCGCTCCATGTAAAATACTGGTATTCAGCCGAGTCCGGTTAGACTGATAGCCGACCCCAACATAGTTGGGATAAGGCTAGGCAGATGATGATAATGACGTTTGTACAAACACTTTTACACGTTCATCATATTTTAAAAATTATACGAGGTCGGTGATGAGCTAGTTTCATCATTAATACTTTACAACCAATAATAAATCTAAAAAAAAGCTGACATTTTTTTTGTGGTGTAGGTACAATAAAAGTACCTATAAATAAATAAATTAATAAAATAATAACAACTGAATACTGTTAGACGGTGAAGGTAATTACAATTCCAAAACGATTACAAACTTTGTAACACAAATGGCAGCAAGCAACCCGAAGTGTTCCACTACTTCGAAACGACATTAATGTAATGATAACTGCAACGGTACACACATTATTACGAACAACTGTTATTAAAACCTCTAAACATGCAAATAAGTCCTTCGTTGTCTCGTTAACACAGTTATTTCACCGTTTCCATGATATTCTCGTTAACTGGATCTGCCATTTTACTATCTGTCAAATAAAATCTTGTATCAAATTGTTTTGATTTGCATTTCCGTGACACATTTGGTCTTTTTAGGGTTCCGTACCAAAATGGTAAAAAGGAACCCTTATGGTGCGACTCAGTCTGTCTGTCTGTCCGTCTGTCACAGCTGGATATCTCAAGAACTACTAATGCTATCAACTTGAAATTTAAAGAAATAAAAATGTACTTATTTTTTTTTTTTAACAGGGACTGATAGGTCTGTAAAATTCGAAGTGGGGCTACTAGGATATGAAAGAGCGCAGTTTGCACATCCTCAAACATTTTTTTAAGGTCGCATAGTTATCGACTTTTGATGATTTTATTGATTTGATAGAAGTTTATGTACCTAAAGATTACAGGAAAAATAAAACGTTGTCTCTAAATAGCACACTTTTTCAGCAATCATCAACAAAAGTTACATTAGTTCCACTTCGGTCATAGATGGCGGTGACCTAAAACTGCAATATTCTACACCGCAGCGTGCAGTGTTAAATTTTTCTGACGAATACAGGCCTCGCCGATGAAAATTTAAAAACATGATGGTTCGGAACCCTCAGTGCGCGAGTCCGACTCGCTTTTGCCCGGTTTTTTGTTTTAATGAGATAAACTGAAACTATTCTTAAGGCTTTTTGTCAATTATTTGAAATACTTATCCTATTAACAAATGGACTATATATATATAAGTGTATGCATGTAAAAATTAGTTAGTGTATTGAAAAATAAAGGAAAAAAAAATCTACTCAAATGTGCTATTTCTATATCCAGTTTCGTTACTGAAAATCATAGTCAAATCGTATTAATCAAAAACACAACATTTTATTTGACTTCCTCGTTGGTCTAGTGGTCGCAAGCGCTACTGCTCAGCACGAGGTCCTGGGTTCGAATCGAGTGTTATTGGGTTTTTCCATATGAAATTTCTCAGTAGCAGCCCCGAGCCTGGATTTGTGACCGGTTAGCAATAGGCTCGCCCCCTAATTACATGGGACTTATAATTAAAAACATGACATGACGTTGGGATGCATGAAGAAGCCTCCTCGTATAGAAGACTTTACGAGAGTTACTCAACTGAATCGAGCGCTCGGTGCTTCCTGGACAGTCACACCCAACACCTTATTTGACTGGCCAATTCTTCCTTTGCGGTGATAGGGCTACCGGAGCGCCTGGTTTGTGACCACCCCGTCCCACTGGAGTCCGGCGTCAAACAGCCTGCTGTGTTTCGTCGATGCGTGGAAGTTCCAGTGCCTTAGGCATCTTCTAGGCACGCTCGTTCCATCATAAACCTTATTCATCGCTTTCCAACGAGCGTAAAGAGCGGGCCCATAAAGCAAAAAAAAAAAACAACTGGCGAAATGTTGGTGTACTACCGACGCACCTATGCCTAACCCTTTGGGGAATACAGGCGTGGTTTTATGTTATGTTATACCAGTATAACATATTAATAAATTATTTTTTTACAGTCTCGAAATTATTACAGGATGTTCTAACCATGAATATGAACAAGTTTCAATATGGGACCAATTCTGAAATCACAAAAAAAAACGGCTGTTTAATACAAAAGTTACAAGTTAGTTAAATTAATACCTACTTGACCAAAATGTATGAAGCAGCTAATTTTTTTTCGGTATTTCAGAGTTGGTCCCATAGTGAAAATTGTTCATATTCATGGCTAAAGCACTCTGTAAAAATTTCGAGACAGTAAAAAAAATCATCCAGTATATAATTATTATAATTTACAAAACGGAAACTCGTCCTAAGACGGACAATAAACTGGAAATGACAAAATAATATTACGAGAGCAAATTATAAGTAAATTTTCGGCAACATTTCCCAACATAGTTTTTTCGCACTTAAATACACAACATTGTTCAGAAACTTCGTTAAGTGGTTGCTAAACTATATCAAAAGGTTAATAATGAGAGTAATTGTATCTCTAATGAAAGTTTATTAAGCCACTTCTTGCTGTTGAATAAATTAAGCTCTAATTCTGTGGCAACAATCTGATAATAATATGTGGCAATACGAGAAATTGAAAACAAATTGAATCCAAATGTAACTCATTACACTTACATAGCTATCTAGGATAAGTACCATCTAACCTAGGAGATCTTTTCAACATCTTTACAGCCTGTAATGTCCCCACTGCTGGGACGCAGGCCTCCTCTCTGTGAGAGGGAGTGGGCCGTAATCCACCACACGGTCCAGGGTTGATAGATGTCATATCATGTCTTTGAATTTTTGGTTCTAGAATACATATACCGGTTTCCTCACGATGTAGCCTTCACGGTTTTGAGAGCAGTGGTGATGAAATAATTTACACAAAGTAAAGTGCCTGACTGGGGTTCGAACTACGACCTTAAACTTGAGTCGCGGTCATTACCACTGGGCCACCACTGCTCTAACTTTAAACGTTTTTACCCTCCTATCCCTCTGATTTCTTTTCGACAGTTTACAAATACCACCATTTCCTATTGACACATATCCGACATTCCACGTTAACCCATTCATTCTTTCAATCCCGAATCAACGTTGTAACTAACACCATTCGTGCCTGAACCTGTCTGTCATTAATGTTTACGGAAGTCAATCGATGATAAAAAGGAATACATTTTACCTACAAATTTCCAATACTGGGCTATGAAAACCACGCTACCATTTTGACGAAAATATGTCCGTTAGTTTCAGCTAATACTGACAAGCCTAGTTAAACATAAAACATCTAGATTTACAGTAAGTATGAATGCCAGCTGCAATAAGTTCACATAATTTGCATCCTACAAAATAGCGACACACGCATTAAACTCCAACCGCAGCATTTACGTGAAACCCGACACACCATTAATTAAAACCAAATCTGAAATCACAACAGTAAACTGATTTATACCTGTATCAAATATCCGTTCAATAAATCAATGCTAATAATAGACCAGTCGAACTACCAATCGTAACACGAGCCAATCCATTCATAATTAATGAATGTATACCTAATGAACGCGAGTTTATTTTTAATGATACGGATGTGACTGGACCAGATGTAGGTCGAGACTGGCATGCAGATGACTGCATCGCTGCAGCACCAAGATTTATTGATATCCAGACTTTTATATTCATTAGTGAATTGCGTTGGAAGGATGCATTTGAATTACAGATTGATGTCTCACTCGAGATGCTTGTGAATAGTTTCATCTTTATAATTATGAGGATTCTTTATACATAACTTCTTGTGAAAGAGTTCATCTTAGGAAGTAATATCTCCGTAACCTATTTCAGCCGCGAGTTCTGTTCCGGTTTGAAGATTTTACAGACACATTCGGGACTTCTCAATTTGCGTCTTACTTCAGCATTAACAAACCATTTTTCAGGTGTCTGTACTTGATATTTCTACCATCTAATAGGCTGTTGACTTATTTCCCAATCTATAACAATGTGAAATTTTATATTTCTACCCAGCAGTGAAATCTGTCTTTAATAAAACTCACGTTTAATATTTTTTATCACATTTTTTTTTTATTTTCCTCTTAGCTACATTTAGAATCATTGTTTATTATTAGTTTAGCTACAGTGTCAATTGAAATAGCCTTTTCTTTTTCGTGTACGTGACTGCGTCCAATATTGTTACAGCGATCGACCGTCCATCAAGATCAGTCAGTTTGAAGGACATTCGGTTGTTTTTCTTCGTCTAGTAAAAAACAATTGCCATTCAGAGATTATTTTCGTCTTTGGTTGTGTCTTTTCTATAGTTCTAGAAAAACAGAAAAACGTTTTTTATCATAACATGCACAACAGAAGAACTCGCTTTTCTCGCAATTAAACATGGACCAAGGGCTACAGGTACTGTTACTACAAATAGGTACAAAAATATGGACTAATACGACACATTTATTTATTATTTATTTACATACCATAACGAACTATAAACAAGCAATAACTCATAACAACATACACTCCCGAGGGATCAAACTCCTACAGCTAAATCACGGAGGTGCGCACACGCATACCGCTCACATTATCGGCGCCCGTTAACAAGTCGCACGTGTTATGAAGATCGAGCCGACAGCGATAAAACGGCAGCTATGAAATGCAACCGAAATAGTTGTGATGGCAACTGTAAAGTAATTATTGGATAACTTTATGGCGTTGTAAGATTTGACACTATATCTTAATTAGAAAATCACTTGTGACATTAAATTACATAATATGTAAGTGAATATTTCTAGCGAGTAGCACTAGAAATAGAGGGCAGCTATTAAACCTCTTATTATTAGCATGTTAGAATTAATGCCATTAGCAGAACTCCACGTCGTGATGATTTTGGGAACATTACAAACGCTCCTTTTGAGTGACTGGTGAAACGGTGCTCCAAAATTGTAAAAAACTTCGACGAAGGTAAGGTTTTTATCTGGAGAACGTAAAACTGCATAATAAATTCATGTAGTTGTGAATACTTACATATGCAAAGGTAGCACCATAATATCGGTATGAAATTAAACATCCTGAAAATTATTTCCTCCTAAGCTCTCCGACTATTATCCATGTCGTGAAAGTGCCCACACTTTGTGATCCAATCGTATACCGTAACTGTGGAATGCACAGGATTCTCTAAGATTAAGGAAGGAAGAAATTACCGTTAATTAGCATGGATGGATAGCTTTATACGGAGCTTGCGACATTTTCTTCAAGTAATTATGTTCTTAATTTTGATTGATGGCGCGTAGTGATATTTTAGTGATCTTTTAAACCGGAAATTATGTGGTTTCATCTTTGTTCTTAAGGAAGTGGGTAATGAGTCTCTCCGGAAATAACCTCGTGAAAACAAAATAGGTGCTATCAAACTTAAAGTAATCTGTTACAAGAGTTAAATAACAATGGTTAAAAAAACAAAAACAAAATTAACGTAATAGATAACAATTTGAACAATGCAACAAAAGACTTTTTCACTTTTAATTTGGTTAGTTCTGCAACGATAACAATGCTGTCGGCAAAAATGAAAGCCGAAGCAATTACATGACACAAAATAGCTGGAGATTAAATATACGCGACACAAAAAGATATAAGTGAAAACAGTATCGTAATCTGAAATCAAGTGTGGAATAATAACAACATGCGTGCCTAACCTAACCTAACCAGAGGAATTTGCTTACATATAGTCCTATCATTAAATTAAATCTCGCCTCACATAATTTACAACCAGCAAAAAGCTGAAACCATCCTTAACTAGCAACGGTAAAGTTGTTAATACGGTAGCAGTTGCAACGAATAGCTGCAACAATAATACTGCAGATGGGGTACATCCAGAATATATAGGCGGTACACTTGGTGGCATGCAAATGTGTACATTCCTCTCAACATAGTAGTCGGCCATCGTCGTCGGCTCGTGACTGCTTTTCTTTGGCAGGACGTGTATTTTAGTTAAAGATAAGAATGCACTTAGGAGATACGGCGTCCAGAGTTATTATTGGAATACAGATGAAGATTGCAGGATCGTGGGGTGTATCGTAAAGGTGATTGCACACATTATGCAAAATGTTTCGCGATTCTTTTTCGTATTTTGAGAATAGCTAATTCAGTGGTGAAAATATTAGCGAGGCAGCAAGTTCAGTAGCAGGGCTGTCTGCCCTGGGAGCGTGGAACATCCTCCCCTCAAAATCATCAAGTTGTGACTTACGTAGGTTTACATTTGTTCTGTGATATTATGTGGATCTGGGAGCCTAAAAAGGCCACTTTGGCAGAATCATAAAAGGATAACATTATGAATCATAATAAGGCGAAGACAGTCCGTGTTTTCCTTTTTTTCGCTGCACTACGTAGGTACTTATAATCAAAGAGATTGGGATTGGATTGATTGGTATTTTAGCACAGACAAAAAAAAATACTGAAAAATCCTTCACCAATGGGATTTGATACGATTTACTTAACAGTTAACTGTCCATTATGATTCATAATGTTATCCTTTTATGATTCAGCCAAAGTGGCCTTTTTAGGCCCCCTGATCTGTTTTCGCATTCTCCTGCTTATTGCACAATTAAATCACGGTCAAAGTTGCAAGTTTGTAAAGCTAAATATTTCACAGTGCATTTAATGTCATCTATAAAATGTATTAGTTAATCGTTAACTAACATGAAGTGCTGTTTTGTGATTTAAATTATACAAAATTTTATTAGCTGTAATTCCTGCGAGTCTTGAAAGTTGACAAAATTATTGTGCTGTACTAGCGATTTACAACTTGGTATAAAGTTGTTAGTTAGGTAGTAGGTAATAGAATTCAGTAAGATATTATTGCGATCCCAACTGTATGGATAAATCTTTTGTGATATAGAGCCATTATCTTTACTCCCTGAAGAGAAAACTTTTCGCGTCGTTGGCCGAAGAGGTCGCAAGCGCTTCACTACTGCTGATCAATTTATTTATAAGTGTCCATGGAGTTTCTTACCCGTTCTTCTCTATAGAGATCAATGTTTTGGAATGGGCAACTAGCTTCAACTTTCTGACTAACCGATAGACTAGTTAATTTTGACAATTCAAGTGCCTGTACAAGGTTTAATTGAAATAAATGCTTTGAGTTTAAGTTTGAGGTCCTGGGTTCGATTCCCAGGTCGGACAAACTGTAATTACGTTAAGTCAGGGTTTTGTCAGTATTAGCCAGGTTGATGGCAATAGGCTTGTCGCCTACTACATAGGATTTAAACACAACTGGCGAAATTTGGGTGTACTATAGGGATAACCCTTCAGGAAGTACAGGTAGTGATTCTGTAGAAACCTTACCTTCACAAAATTGAAAATTACCTACAAGATAAAACTTAAAGCTAGTGAGTGAAATAGGATGTTCCTCATTACAATAATAACATATCTTTAGTGAGATAGGGCACATGCTCCGTGACAAAACGGGTGACTCCCGCTCCGGCTCGTTCTTGGTGCAAAGGTTAGCCACTGTCATCCAACGTGGCACTGCAGCAAGCGTTTTGGGCACCTTTGGGCCGGGAACAGTTAGGGGCGAGTTATTTGACTAGGTTGACGTGTTGTTCTTGTTGATTATTATATCAATTATTGTTATCATAATTTTTACTACTCTTTTGTGTCATGTATTTAATAAATATTTTAATTATAGGTATCCAAAAAATATATACATAAATATAAACATCCGAATTGAAAACCTGCTCCTTTTTTTAAAGTCGGTTAAAAATGAAGTGATCTCTTATCGAAATCCGCACAGCAGTTTCAAGATCAATCTGACCAAACAGACAGACATGTCGGAAGTTGCGTTTGTTATAAAAGCATGCAGATTACAGTTACTTTTTAGAATTCAACGTTAACCTATCAAGACAATCTGTATCAGATAATGGCACGAAGTGAAAATTTACATGTTTCTTTTCTCGCAATTCGTTTACTATCTTATTCTTAAGAGAATGACCAACATTTCAGTCTTAAGGAGACAAATAGTTCCTTTTACAGGCACATAGGTATTAGTGGATATGGTCGGCCATTGACATTGGTTAAAATAGTTTTATATCTGTTCTTATCTTGTTTATTACTTACTTTAGATATTTTTTCTTAGAAACTAAGGTAATTTTTCTTCTATATAAATCTATAGACGGGAGCTACATTTTAACTCTCATTTTCTCTTGGGCACTAGGTAGATAAATAGTAGGTAGGTATCTGATACTTAATAGATTTTCAACTTTATCGCTAAAGCCGTTGGTCCCGGCTGTAATTGTTGATCTTTGACAGTCGTTACGGGTAGTCAGAAGCCCGAAAGTCTGACAACCAGTCTTACCAAGGGGTATCGTATAAACCAGTAACTGCGTTGTGGAGGTCAGATAGGCAGTCACTCCATGTAAAATACTGGTATTCAGCTGCATCCGGTTACACTGGAAGCCGACCCCAACATAGTTGGGAAAAGGCAGGCAGATGGTGATGACAGATAGGTAACTATCTACTATGCCACATACAAATGTATACCTCTTACCCATTGGCATTGACCACAACACATATTTCAGCTTATCATATTGATAACAAACCTGCATTCTCGCATATCCAAATCCCCAATATCGCATTCCAACCGCGGAAATCAAAAGGTCACAGCAGATCAGAGAACATTTCGCCCATTCCAGCTAAATATATCTAAATATCATCACATTACTACGGTTTCCAAGAAGCATCCAGTCATAAAGGTGCGCGTGTGTTAAAATTATGCGTACAATCAACTGCACGTCAAAAGTGAAGCCTCAAAATTTCCACAACATTGTTGCCGATGCAACCTTTAACATGCATTCGAGTTACGGCAAACATGATGCTGGCAGGAGTATTACAGTTTTACGGACATGTTTTTTCTTTCGTTTTAAGCAACAATTGTTTACTAACGTATACATCGCCGTCCCCGACGAATAAAATGGTAATGTACTATTACGATAGTTTTAACTTTATTGCATATTCGGTATGTAGAGGTCCGATTACACTTTGTCAATTTTTTTCAAACATTTCCTACGGTTATCTCAGAAGATACGAGATTTTTATGTGTATTGTAATGAATTTAACAATATTATTTATATGTATGCTTAATACACTTGTGGCAACGAATAAAATTGTTAGAGACTATTACAATACTTTCGATACGTTACATTTCCAGTAAGATGCTCTTACCATTATATTCGCGGGAAAAATATTCGACATAATTTGCGTAAAGCTTAATACAATTTTATTCTGTGACAGACAATTTTATTTTAAAATCGTTAAGTTCTTTACGATATATTTCATTAAAAATTACAGAAGGTAAATATTGATTACTATATCCTTTCATTATAATTTTTTTCTGTAATCGATTTAACGATTTACGCTGTGATAATTCTGCCTTACACTGAGTAAATAATGGCAGCATTATTTCCTCCGTTCTGCCTTACAAACCATAACATGTTATGAAATTTCAATAGCAACGTGAACTAGTGGAGCTCTAAAGATAACTGGTGCTACCTTCTCGATCTGGAGGTCGCGGGTTCGATTCCCGCGGGGAACAGCAACTGTTTCTAGTTGGGCTAGGACATAGCAGGCTGATCACCTGACTGTCCGATAAAAAAGATGATCCGTGCTATCGGAGGAGCACGTAAAATAGTCGGTCCTGCGCCTGATCTCTCGCTGGTCGTGCCGTTCTACCGTCCCATCTTGTTATGGGAGTATCGGAATAGTGAGTACCTACACTTGTGTATTATTAAGAAGCAGTTACCCTGGGTAGCTCTACTTCTCGTCGTCTACATGATCAAAGACTTCAGAGGGGATTGCATCGCTGGTACACAAACATAATAAATCTGCATGTAGCGCTTTACTTAAAGGTATTTGTTGATTATAAACTTGCTTCAAATGCAAACAAACTGATTCAGTTTCTGTTGCAATTGAGGCTGTCGGTCTTCGCCCTCGCCTGGGTCTTGTTATTTGCAACTCCTTTTCTAGTTCCAGATACTCTTCTTCGAAGTTATACTTGAATTGAAAAATTAAATAGGACACCCTCACTTACATTATTTTTGCACATTTAATTTTGTTTTCTTCAGTGTCTTTTAGCCAGATTTTTCCACAATAAAAGTGACGTTACTTCATCTTTTATTTCTTTCTTTCCGGTCATTTTTGCATTCATGATGATGTTATAAACTTGGTCAGGAGTATATAATACTTTATTTTTCATGGTCCTTTCCATGCATGAATGCATGCTATCACCTTCGTTCTGGGCGTGGCCAGTCTTAAAATACCAGTGGGTTATATTTTGTTGGTCATAAGCTCTTAAGGCGTAAAGGTACCTATAATGCAAAAATGTATCTGTTTTTGTTCTGACCAGCCGAGCGCAGCCATTGGAATTAAAAGATACATTTTTGATACCTTGGAGTCCTTCTTGCTCGATGTACTTCATTAGGCAACTGCCTATTTTAATTGATCCTCTTTTAGGATTAGACAGATGCCAGACAAAGCAGTGACCAAATTTGCGCAGTGAGTCGTAGACAGTAAAATTATATACGGGTATTTCCTCTTGTAGTAAAAAATCCCTACTTCAGTGAGGGATACTGAGGACCTTTTCTAGATCAAAAATGGCAACTGTGGTACTTCTTTCGTCATACAATCGGTACATTTTAGAAATGTTTAGTTGCTCTGACAAATAGTCTCTTTGTGTTCCGATCGTATGAACTCTGGTTCCTCAATCAACATTATTCTGCAGAACACCCTTGTGTTCTGCAGAATAATGTTGATTGAGGAAGTATTCATAATGTCGCTTTGTAGCCTTCTACAAAGCGACATTATGAATACTTACACTTTTAACACAGAGTTTCATTACTTGTTTTTCAATCCAAAGAAAGATTTATGCGGAATTAGCTCCCAATATGATCAAGCTAATGAGATAACCAAAATTAGTCTAGAAAAAAGTATAGGGAACATTTGATGAAAAAGAATAAAGTACGCCAGTTAAAAGAAGAAGAAAAAGCTGCAGCGGACGAAAGAAGTACGAGTACCTACCACAGTTGCGATTTTTGATCTATAAAAGGTCCTCAGTCTGAAGTGGGGATTTTTCACTACAAGAGAAAATACCCCGTATATAATTTTACTGTCTACGACTCTCCGCAAATTTGGTCACTGCTTTGTCCAAACAAAATTGATCCTCTTTTTTTTTTTCGATTTAAGAGGATCAATTGAAAGTTGCCTAATGAAGTTCATCGAGCAAGAAGGACTCTAAGGTATCATAAATGTATCTTTTTATTCTAATGGCTGCGCTCGGCTGGTCAGAACAAAAACAGATACATTTTTGCATTATACTTTACGCCTTAAGAGCTTATTACCAACAAAATATAACCCACTGGTATTTTGAGACTGGCCACGCCCAGAACGAAGGTGATAGCATGCATTCATGCATGGAAAGGACCATGAAAAATACGAGTAAAGTATTATATACTCCTGACCAAGTTTATAACATCATCTTGAATGCAAAAGTGACCGGAAAGAAATATAAGGTCCATGAGATGAAGCAACGTGACTTTTATTATATAAAAAGCCTGTTTTGTGGAAAAAACTGGCTAAAAGACACTGCAGGAAACAAAATTAAATGGGCAAAAATAATGGAAGTGAGGGTGTCCTATTTAATTCTTCAATTCAAGTATAACTTCGAAGAAGAGTATTTGGAACTAGAAACGGAGTTGCAAATAACTAGACCCAGGCGAGGGCGAAGACCGACAGCCTCAATTGCAACAGAAACTGAATCAGTTTGTTTGCATTTGAAGCAAGCTTATAATCAGCAAATACCCTTAAGTAAAGCGCTACATGCAGATTTATTAAGTTTGTGTACCAGCGATGCAATCCCACAACACCACCATGCGTTTAATGACCCCCTCACGAGCTGTGAGGCTAACCCGAGCGAACTTTCAGACTCTGAAGTCTCTGAACATGTAGACGACGAGGAGTAGAGCTACCCAGGGTAACTGCTTCTTAATAATAAAGAATTAAGAATTCAATTTTAGTTGATAGTTCCTAATTTGTTGATTTTTACAAACAGTTGTTATTAATTATGTATAAATAAGAAATAATTAGACAGATTCCTTTTATTTCTTCGCACATTACCTTGTACACGTACAAAATATTTATTCAGTATTTGATACTTGCCTCCAGTTAGTATAATACATTTGCCATGGAATACACACGTAAGTTGCTATTACTGTAATCTGTAATTGATTGTTTGTCAGCGAATAAAATGGTAATAGTACATTACGATATGGGTTCCTATCACAATTTATCAGACAATAACATAGCAATCCATTATTACGGTAACGTGTTGCATGAGATTTTACGCGAATAAAATCGTAATGTCGCTTTACAGTTGATGTCTGTGCCTTTAATTCATGGTAAATTTAATTTAATTAATAACTTATTTCTATGAAAGTTATAATTATTTAATAAAGTAAACATTTATTTTGTTAAAAATCACCTTTCTTTTGGTATATAAACAATGCCGATACGTATGTTAGTTATTGAGATATTCACGAAAAACTGTTTTTTATTTTTCCTGTAAAATTTAGTTTTTACGATTACCACTTTATTCGCCGGGGACGGCGACATGTGTAGGTATGTAGACAGGTGTTTGCGGACGTTAACAAAGATTTTAGTAGTGTGATAGGTAGGATTATTCTCGGACAAAGTCTTATAGAAGACTTCATGTACGTAGGAACGGGAAATGTTGCTGTGAAAATGTTTACCATCAACATTTAGATGTTGCAGGGTAAAATGTTTATCAACTGCTCAACTTTTATTTCCCATGCATACGACCAGGCTTCGCACTTGAATTTCGAAACACTTACTGCTTCGAAATAAGGGCTATAACAATGTCAAACTGTGACCATGGACGTACGTCTGACGCCAGCACATCAAGCTGCTACAATCTGTCAAATTTCTTCGATAGATTTTCAATTTTATCGCTAAAGCATAAGGTTCAAAGTTGATTGGAAAAATTTTACAGTTTCGGGTAGGTTGATGTGCTGGCGTCTGTACAACGCTACAGTCCTTGCATAGTTATTTTACCTCTGACTGCAGCAACCCAAAAACAACCTTATTGTGATGGGGATAAAGATCACTGTGAATTTGACAGACTAATCAGTAGCAACAACCCAATAGCAGCCTAATTATCATGAGAATGAAGATCACTGTGATTTGGACAGTGATGCAAAATCATAGCTAAAATAATAACTGTGAAAGGGTGCTTTTGGCGTGTGGCCAAAGTCAGAACCAATGCCGGCATTTTGTTTTATCAATACAATTTCACAAATGTTTACCAACAACACCTCTCTGTCAATGTCATTTAGGCGCCAAAAGATCCTCGTAGCACTGCGCGTGCGGCTGAATGTACGAGTCGCATACCGTCCTATTTGCGTTATGTACAAGTTTAGTAACAGGCATCTTAATGGACGTGGATGCCGATCTTGGAGATTACGCTGATCGTTCAGATGACTTGTTTAGCTCCGTCGGATGCTGGAAAATGGCTGTCAGGTTCGGAAGGGTAGTGAACTTTGTTTGAAGGGCGTGCAGAAAGTTGCGTGTTTGAAGTATAGAGGTGTGTTATTGAAATTCTAAGATCGTGCTAATCTAAATTTAACTCTAATACAAATTAGATTTAGGTAAGACGATTGGAACGGTCTAACAACGATAGGTAGGTACTAAGGACTGATTTTACCAAAGTCAGATTATCTTTTAGGTATCCGCGGAATGAAATTGGCATTTCTGACAGTTTTAGTAGCTATAGAGAAACGTCAAAAATACAAAATTTATTCTCAGTATAAAACTTATTCTTTGTATAAAAGTTTGTATGTGCCCTTAGAATATTATAGTAATGTTAGCATACAAAATAACATCAACTTTTGGATAAGTCTATGTACCATGGGTACCTGTATGAAATAGGTGGGTAATTTTTAAGAAAAAAAAGGAAAATAAATTGATTAGACCCAGGTTTAGGCACAAAAAAAATCCAAAAACGTTGATACAGTATTGTGCGTAGATACGGCTGCACTCTTTACAATTTAGGACATTGCTTAACTTAATCCTTTTCAAGGCTGTTCACTACAACAGATTCTAAATTAAACCACAGAGAAACGAATAGGTAGGTAAATAAGTAGGTATAAGAACACAACAAAGCTATAAAAATATATCCTCTTTAGGCACAGTCCTAAAGAGCCACAACACAAATCACCATCAACTTCACCAAAAAGCAATAAAACCTTAAAATTACAACCTTGCACAAACATTCAGTAAATATAAACTCAATTAAATACCAGTATTAATTACCGATGCTGGTGTTTGTAAAAGGATCACGTCAAGTTCAGATACATTTACACTACGTCTCTATAATTAGGTATCTTGTAAGTGAAAGGATTAAAACAATCTTAGTAGTTGCTGTTGGTATTAAGATGAATTTCTATCAAGAGCTTGGTTTTTGGCTATAAGACTGTCATCTAATAGCAATGTTAAAAATCAAAGGCAGTTATAGAAATAGGAGAAAAAAAATTTAATGCTCGTTTGGTTAAGATATAATTTTTCATGTGAAAACTTCTTTAAATAAAACTATTGAACTTGCGACACTGTTACCGTAACCGACACCGCACGTGTTTTGTTTATAAGACGATTCAAGAAATACACACGTAATTGTTCAGGTTTTCACTTCTGTCGGCACTCCCGGAGTGCCACTGTTTTGTTTTTTTTTTCTGTTCAACTTGTATTGTCCCACTACTAGGCAAAGGTCTCCCACAGCTTTCCACTCTTCCCTGGGTGTTGCCTTTTCCGGCCAATCTACCATAAACGGCTCTAAGTCAGCACGCCAGCGTATCCTCAGTGAGAACGGTTGTAACCTCACACTTAAGAACGTTTACGCCGAACGGCATTTCATACAAAAGTCAAAGTCAAAGTCAAATCATTTATTTCAAATAGGCACATAAAAGGCACTTTTGAACGTCAAAAAAAAAACTAAATAGAAATGATTCTAGTCGCCCATTCGAAAAGGTAGATTTCGTATGGAGAAGAATGGGCAAGAAACTCCACCGTTACTCTTTGAAAATGTTTTACAAGGTCTTGTATACATAATAAAAATTATATGTGAACACGATGCACCCATAATAAAATTAGTCTACCACAAAAGGTAAAAAGAATTAAAAATTAAGCAATGACAGGTAAATCAAATAAGTGATAGATACATGGTGCTCACATATTTACAAGTTATTTAAAAAAAAAAAAAAAAAACTTTCAAGCCCTTATTTTTCGAAATGAATGAACCGATTTTAATGAAACTTAATACGCATAAGCAGGATACAAAGGTCTAAAAAGTTAGTTGAGAACATTTTTGAAATGTCTTATTTAAAAAAAGATAACTGGAAATCTCTGTTTGTATGGAAAATTTAAAATCGGTGTAATTTGGCTGTAACACTATTGTTCGAAAATGTTCTAAACTAACTTTTTAGACCTTTGTATCCTGCTTATGCATGTAAAGTTTAATTAAAATCGGTTCATTCGTTTCGAATAATAAGGGCTTGAAAGTTTGTATGAAATGCCGTACGGCGTAAACGCTCGCTTAAGCCTCAGAGGCGAGCGCGTTAGAATTGTATATGGGAAAAAGTTATAGCGCCACCTGGTGGTCACTAGGAGAAACCAAATTTCCTATACAAAATTGTAACGCGCTCGCTCAATCGATCGTGAGTCGAAAAACTCACACATATGAAAGGATATGTAATGTCAGTGTAAACCCAGAAAGCCATTAGAAAAAAAAACAATTAAACGTTCGAACTTCTAGGTGTTTGCAGTTTTATCACGATTGAATCAAAATTTTAAGCATGTAAATAGGCTAGAAATCAATCATGTTCGCGCCTACGTAAAATCCTAGTTACCATCTAGGGGGAAAGAGAGCGTTACACACACAGGCGCACAAAACAAG
Organism: Oligia latruncula; assembly: GCA_948474745.1. Classification (NCBI taxonomy): domain Eukaryota; kingdom Metazoa; phylum Arthropoda; class Insecta; order Lepidoptera; family Noctuidae; genus Oligia; species Oligia latruncula. The sequence continues at coordinate 17,535,048 of OX419686.1, forward strand.
CTCCATACGACTTTTGTACAAGTGTGTGTGTTTTCAAGATGAAGATCTACATGGTAGGTACCATCAACAAAAGAACCTAACTATCCATGAATTGATACCTGTGAATATTGTAGGTATCTCTACCAAATTCATTATAATTTACAAGCAATAACGGCTGTTGCCCGCGGTTTCATGGCTTCCTATGGAAACTACTTCCTGCGAAAAAAGTAGGTACCTACACTTTCAGACAAACACTACCAAAGATTTGTCTACTGAGCACAAATGCTCAACTATATAGCTATAGGCACAGGACAGGTTCATAGGTACCTACTCAACTTAATAAAGGAGTTGTAATTAGCTGCCCGGTTACTTACCTCTTTTGTTAACCGTACATTTCGCACTCACGCATCTGTCAAGTTCCCTCTTGATTTATGCGAGCAACTGTTCGGCTCGCTCTTTGTGCGTCACATCATGCGTGCGCGCACACGTTCCGAAGAATTATGAGCTTTTGCAGTTTTTAATGAGATTTCGGTGTCGTGTCAAATGTTTGACGGTTTATAATCAAATGTGGGGCGAAAACTGGAAACCTAAATTTCAGTTTCTTTTTTGCTTTATTGACCCAGAACGTGTTGTTTTTCTTTTTTGTATCTTGAAACAAAGAAATGCTCTGAAATTTATTATTCTATCACCTAAATACGTAAATAAATAGTTTAACTAAGGGCTGATTTTTCATTCATCTGATAACTTTAATCGAGGAATAATTTTGAAATTATGACAGTTATTTCATATAAAACTCAAAGGTGACTGACTGACATAGTGATCTATCAACGCACAGCCCAAACCACTGGAGGGATCGGGCTGAGATGTTATGACGTAGGCATCCGCTTAGAAAGGATTTTTCGAAATTCCACCCCTAAGAGGGTGAATGGGGGGAGGGTGAAATTTCACGCGGACGAAGTCGCGGGCAGAAGCTAGTTCCTCGATGGCGATGGAAAAACCAGCCCTAAGTCTCGTACTTAATACAGCTTTCTTCCACAAAAAGGAAGGGGGCCAACCAAATCAATTGATTACATGATTATGGTTGGCTTTCTTCCTTAGATACATATTTTTTTGGCTTATTAGTCGATTCGCACGAATTTGCTCGCCCGAAACGTACGAATCTCACTTTAAAACAATATTAATTTTTCTATAAGTACTCGACTCGCACGAAATTAATTTATTTGTGAATGTTATACGTAATGAAGAAGAAAAAATGTCGTGTTGTCGTCTCGCCTACAAATAAATTAACTTCGACGATTCGCATTTTTCAGGCTAGTAGGTAGGGACCTACATTCGTGCGATCGACTAATAACCTACATATCAGCTAATTTTTCAAAATTATGTTTTGGCATTTATAATTATCTATCAATCAGCAATTCCCAAGAAATATTGCAATCGGTATTTATTAAATTTAAGGCTGCACTACGCTTGGAAATACCAAACTTGGTTGACTTGGTTGGAAACCCTAACACCAAATAAGTATTTCAAAACACAGCCGTTTTAAAATCCGTATCGTATTCGTATCACAACCCATTAGCAAAACTTAACAACCAAACATTATGAAACCATTTATTACGCTCACAAATCAACATTTAAGCCATTAATGTCTGTTAAATTTGAGCCCGAACAAACAAATGCTTCGGAATTTATTTCCATCCGAAATGAGGTTGTGAAACATTCGCACTGCGAGTACCTACCTACCTATAGGTACCTATAAAACTAAAGAATATAAAATTATATCTAATAGTGATTGCCTAAATGGTGACAATTAAGTGAATGGTGACAATTAAGTGAACCTAACAAAGTTTTCTGGCTCTTAACTGAGATAAATTAATCAAACAGGTGGACCAAACATTGGTTAGATTATTTATGGACTTTAGCTAAATAAAACCAGAAAATAACTATGGCTAATGCACAGCTAAGGCAACATTCTGAGTTATTTTTGCAGCGCACCTAAACGAATTAAGAATCTGGCTGTTGGGACTATTTCGTGCTGAGTGTAGGTACAGTCAACAGAAGAGGTAAGTATGCAGGATCGTCGGATTTAGTTGAAGTTTAGTAAGAAACCGATGGATGTTGTCGACTGAAATTTTATTTCATAAATGAGCTGTTTGTTTTCTAATACTTAATATTAATTTTTATTCGAGAACATCCATCGGTTTCTTAGTAAACTTCAACTATATCCGACGATCCTGCATACTTATCTCTTTTGTTGACTGTACATAGTAATAAACTTTAATTTGGATGTTGATGAAAAAATGCATTCCTGTTTTTAATCGACTTCAAAAAAGGAGGTTCGTTATTCGACCCGTGTGTTTAGGTATGTCCGCGATTATCTCAAAAACTAATGAACCAATTTTGATGTTTCTTTCATTATCGTGATCTACCTACATACTTTCAGGAAGGTTTTAGTATATAATACATTAGGTAATTATTCTTATGTACGAAGTTGTATGCATAAATGTAGGTAAGTACTGCATCTCCGGCATTTCCATGCGAATTTTGATGATTCTTCCATTAATTTACAGCAGGTAGCAACCTACCTAGGCTGCCAACAACGTTATTTTATAATTAACCAACCCATCTTTCTCAATTCCAGGCAATCCCAACGACAAAATCCTGTACGGTCGTCCGAACAAAAGACGGAGTGCTTCCTTCCCGGCCCCTCGTTCCTTAGACCGGCGGAATTCGCTGCGCATCTTCGGCTCCTCCAGCAAGTACCTGCAGCGGTGCGCCTCCACCAGGAGTTTGCACCACAAGAACGCTAACACCACCGACAGCTCGTCGTCCACCGATTACCCGCCGAGCGTCGAATCTGCGTCGCCTAGTAAGTTGCGCTTTTGTTTTCTAGACATAACATCACGCCTATAATGCCAGACGGGTTTGGCAGAGGTGTACAATACGACCGACGTAACTTGGCGGGCCTAAGTATAGGTAGCCTTTGCGAACTTTCGCGCATGTTCTCGCACTCACATTCGCCTCATGCCACCATTTGATTCCTAAAAAACGTTCGTGCGCAGCCTTCTGCGCGAAGTTCAGGCCCGCCATGTTACGTCGGTCGTATTGTCCCTAACTATAGTAGACGTACCTACATCTAATAAGTAGGTAGGTATAATCTTTCCGTGCCTCGGAAAGCACGTTAAACCATTGGTCCCGGCTGTCATTCGTAGATATTTGACAGTCGTTATAGGTCGTCAGAAGCTCGAAAGTCTGACAACCAGTCTTACCAAGGAGTGTCGTATTACCCAGTAACTGGGTTGTGACCAACCCAGTTGGTCGTCGGCAGAAACAGCTTTTCGACGGCACTCCTTCACTAAGTGTTGCGGGTTCGATTCCCGTACAAAAAAAAAAATGTTGGGTAGGTACAGCCTACAGACAGTTTCTTTAAGTTCTCCTAAGTGCATGACGTGCTATTCGATGCGTAATATAAAAAAAATAGAAATAATTAAAAGCTAGTATTTCAACACATCGACAAAAAGCAAAAGCTTTCATGAGAAGCATTCAGCTACTTATTATAAGGTCTAAGTCCCAATTTAATTACGTAGAAGCATACTAATGTTTGAGATTAGATTTTCTACAGGGATCTAAACTGGGAGAATTTCCTGTTGGCCCGGAGGTTGAGGACCCGCTTGTAAAACCAAAGGATGTGGGTTCGAAACCTGGCAAGTACCAATGTGACTTATTCAACTTCATTAGTACTTTCTAAGTTTATCTTAGACACACCTGGCTAACTTTTACTTGAAGTACCTACGATCTGAAAAAGTAGTCAGTGAACAAGGCTCACTCTCTACTTCTTTGTAAAAAAGGGATTTTTTGCTTTGTCCGGACAATTTTTTTTTATTATACTTATTTATATTTTTTGCTTTTTTTTCTATACCCTACAAGTGGGCAAAAGCACTTTATTTATTTATTTAATACTTCAAGCACATAAATGTAGGTACAGAGGCGGACATAACGCCACTGCCACTGCCACTGCCACTCCACCACCACTCTGCCACTTTCTTCTTCCGAACCAAATCTAGGTCTTAATACTTACCAACGTAGTTAAAAAATCAGAAATATATACCTATATTTATTAAAAACAAAATTATTATTATTGCGTATTTTCTATAAAATCGGCTTTCTTTTTACGCTTCCAGAACAAAACTTAGGTACTAAAGACGATTCCTGACAAAATCCCTAATTAACTTTTCCAGAGAAAGTGTCCCTGCTGTCCCGCTTATTCAGACGAAGCGGCCGCAGCAAACAGACGCGCGCGATGAGCACCTTCTCTGCGCAGTTCCCGCCCACCGAGTGGTTCAACTCCAAAGCGGTGCACCTCCACTGCGTCGCTACGCAGACCAACTCCAAGGTACGTTAGTATCTAAATTTGTACATAAACAGACCAGAGATATACCTAGGAACAGAAACAACTTATTTAGGATAACTATGTGACAGCCATACTGTGGCCATACCCTCGGCGTCATGATGTGTGAATGTGGATTAATTTTTTTTTACTGCACCCTGAATGCCGATGCGCTGATACAGAATGAGCTGATATATATGATAGTTGCGAATCACCCCTGCTGATAGCTGATTCGACAAACTCTTAGGCAAGAAGACAAAGCTCTGTATTCTCTGAGGAAATATACCAAAGTCTTGTCAAGGACATGCCTTTGGACATAAGTAGAATAGATTACTGCCATGCCGAAGAACATGTTTATTTTATATGTTGTCAGTAAATTAACAGACTGCGGGCATGTTATCAATACGCATGGCAGGAAAATTTGTCACAGAAAGATTAACATGCTATAGCAATAAACACCGCACGTGTAGTGTATAGCTTAAGACATAAAAATCACTTGAATTTATCAGTGTGTCAAATTAACACCTAATTCTCTGTGTTCCAGGAGTCATTGCAGAGTCAAACATCTTTCGTCTCATCGTACTACGACGGTTCGGAGATCAGTAATCGGTCGTCGACGCTGCCGCGGCGGCACAAGCGACACCTGTCCACGGAGTCGGGGCTGGCGGGCTCCGTCACGGGCCACTACGACCACTCGCCCGTGAGGCACTCCAGCCCCAGCTCCGGCAGCCTGCCGCGCTCTACCCTCAGCAGGAGCTCCACCAACAAAACCATTCTCGACCACTTCTCGTCACCACAAAGAAACAGCGATCCCAAACTAAGGGAAAGCCCTAGTGGAAGCCTCAGGAGGGTCGATTATTCTGATCACATCATGTCCACTAGTGGCCCCTCCAGCTTAGAAAGTACCACCACACATCGCACACCAAGAAAGGACGCCAAAAACGGTCAGTTAGACCAAAATTCACCAATGAAAAGGAGCTACCACACTAGCGGGAGTAGCGGACACTCCAGTTTAGAGTCCCACATATCAGACCGCACGTTAAAGCCTTCGCCTAGTCATAGCAACCCGCACGGAGCCCCCGGCCTTAGCAGAGCACAGTCACTCGTCAAAGTACAGAGCTTACAGAGCTCGCCAAAGAGCCTGCACAAATACAGAACGAAACCACCTATGGTCGGTGGCGAAACGGTAAAAAATGGTAACACGTCACCCAAAAGTTCGCCAAAAAACTGTCCAAACACACCCAAAAAAACCGCAACCCCGCTGCATAAAACCTTAGGGGCTAAAGTAGAAAACCCATCGACCACAATGTTGGCCAGCTCCAATTCTAACAACTCTATCACACTAAAGGTTACCACGAATACTATCTCTCAGAACGGTGGTGGTACTAACACCAAAGTATATGTACAAAATTCGCCAGTAAGGTCTGTTATTACTTTTGAGAATGGTAAAGTCACCGAGACTTCAAACGGAAGCAATATTTACATAATCAACGACGATAGGCAGGTGGTGTCGGTTTCCCAAAACGGAGTCCAAAACAAAACGGCAAAAAACCCAACTGAAACCTCTTTCGACGTTTGTGTCGAAAAAAATAAGCAGATGTATCAGGAGGAACCCATTAAAGTACAAGAAAACAAGTTCAATAAGAATTCTATTAACGACACGGGTATGAATAATAATCGTAAGCTTTCATTGCAAATAGGTGGTGCGACTAACAACAATAGTTTTGTGTACAAAAATCAATTAAACAATACGAACGAAGTCGCATCTAATCCTGCCTCTCCGGCCATTCATAATAATATAAATAATTTGGAATCTACAGCAAATAGTATTCCGTCGACGCCAACTAAAAGTTACGATAACATTATAGGATCGTTGGGAAGTTTGAGGTACCAGAAGAACTCGTTGTCGTCAGCCAACAGTGGGATACAATCGAATATAAATTCGAACAGCGAGCTGAAAAGCGTCGACCTGTTGAAAAAGGCAGCAGCGCTTCAAATGCTGAACGGACTCCCAAATGTAAATAACAGGGTGAGCTCGGACTCCATAGCGAATTTGTTAACGAAAGCTATCGACCAGAAACCCACAGTGCTGGGGTCCGAGCCAAACTTAGCGCTGAAGAATCAGGAGCAGTTAAAGGACATAAACACGTCGGCGGAGAAGATAAACTGTTTAGAGAACAAACAGAAGAGGTACAGCCTCAGCCAAGAGAGCAAGAAGGAGAACCAGGATTTTTACAATTTTCCGAGTTTAAGCGACTTGAGCTTTAATTTCACTAGTTTAGCGGCGCAGAAGATACTGAAGGGCGTCAGTATCAACAGTGTGGACACGCTTGTCGAGTTGAATATGGCCGCTAACAACTCGGAGAAACAGAACAATCGTGATGTCGCCGCCGTGTGCACAGACTTTGGCCTTGTATAGCAATTAACATATAACATTTTTTGTTGTAAAATGTACAATAGTAGACATAACACTGTATGATGTAAGGTAGTTGTATAACTTATTCATAACTACATTGTAACACGCTTTAGATACGCAATACCTACGTATGTTAAGTTCAAAAATTTTACTCGTTTAAGATTTTGTACTCCCCCTACTTACGGAATTTATCTCTTAAACGCATTGTATCCCCTATTATTAAAATTTTGTTTGTCTTTACTAACTTATTATCATCGAAAGTATCAATGTAGAAATTATTTAACACAGTATTCATAAATGTAATCGTTAATGAATAATCGGAACATTCTTAGTTTGTAGCTCACTTTAAAAGTATCGAGACAATAAAACTCCAACACCTGTGAGAACAAAATGTGGCCTAAAACTGTCTAATTACATGGAAATTTAGTGCCTAATTCGATCGTAATAGAATCGTAATTCAATTGTAGCCATAATGTAGTTTCACTATCCTTTAGTAATGCGGCTCACACGCTATTAGCCAACTGTAGGTATTTAAAATCATCCTTCCACAGCACTTCTGTTCGTGCCATCACAATATTTCCAGTGAAAAAGTCGAGTACAAACTAGAATACCTAACTCCAAACAGATTCCATCCAACAATGGGAATTTATAGGAATGATTTGTAAAATGTATGTCATGTATTAAGTGCCATAAAACCATAGTATTACATAATGCGGGCGAAATATGGAATGGAAAGCGGTATTTGATCGATCATTACATGTCTAAGAATTTTTGCTGTATTTGTGTACGAAAGCAATGGGTATTTATTCATTAGGGAACATAATCTGAAGTCATATCGCAATTAGTTTAATTCAGTAATAACGCCATTTGTAAAAATTTATTAACAATATAAGATGATGCTTTAAAAATGTAGTTTTATTTAAGTACCTTGAAGGAGAAATTAATTACTCAGTACCTATCCTAATTTCCTGACTACCATGGAACAACTTTCCCATATACCCCTGGCCATTAAAGACTAAACAAATAAGGCAACCATAGTGCATAGACCATTGGTGTAACTACAATAATTGAATGAGCAGATAATTATCTGGCCTAAGAATAATGATGAAATCTTGCATTCTATGAAAAGTACAAGATTCTAGTGCATTTGTGTCCAGTGAAAATAATGATGAAAAAAAAATACCTTGTAATCATAATCAATGTATATTCTATGATAATGCAAGATAGGATATAACAACTTGGAGTTGTCATTTCCTATCTTCGATTAACAATACAAAAAAATAAGCGGGTTCACTCACCAGTTGGATAATACAATTAAGGCTGCATTGACTGCCTGGCAGTCAACATGTTAATAGGTTGAATCATAAATGTCTCCACAAAACAGCACCAATATACAGACGGGTCCACAGATTAAATAAGGACTGAAGATAATACAAATCACAAGCTATAAAGGTATATGAATGAAAAACTTAATAGTAATGGTCCTCCAGACCGTATTTTGGCCATGGCAGCCAATGTCAACAGAGACTTGCCTCCGGTGTCCCGTGCGGGTGATTATAGTCAAATGGGATGATACGCAATCTGACACAACCGGAGAAAGATCAGACTAAAGCTAATGACTCAACAAAGAGTGTAGGACTTAATGACAATATATTATGAGTGAATTTTAAAATAAATAAATAAAAAATAACAATACCTGGTTTATTTACTGATTCAATCTTGACAATTTTTAAGTACACACAAGCTAAAAGAAATCCAGTCCTCAATTAAACCAAGACTTATACAAAATATAAAACTTTATTACAATATTTATCTAATTGGTAAAATGTAAATTCTTCTCAATACTACTACTACATTCTGCTATAAACAAGCTATAGTGCTGTGCTCCATTACATCGGTTACTTGCGACGGTTCAGTTTCAGTCTGACTTTTGATTGAGTTCAGCCAATGATCTGTCGGGTCTATTTTCTTTACATCAGGATCAGAACTGTCACTTTTATCATCCTCCGTTATACTCTCAGGGCATTCTACCTCATTGTTATCAAAACTACTGTGGCTACTCTCACATACTTTGACAGGTGATGTGCAAATTTCTAAATCTCTAAATTTTTTCGATACTTCTTCTGTTCTAATATTTACATGACACACACAGTTGTCTGTAGCTGTAATCTGCTTCAGGGCAGCCTCCTCTATAGCCTCTAGGTCCGTATCTCCTTCTTCGACATCCTTAGTTACCTCTTCAATAGTTTTATATGAGTACATGTGGTCATCTTCAGGGCTGACATAATCTTCTAATATAAATGTATTGCTATCAAAGTTTAGCATCTCATAATCAATAACACCATAATTACTTACATTTTCTAACAGTGTGGACTCGCTGTCGAAACTTATATGAATATTTTGAACACAATTTCTCTTCAAGTCTTTGTCGTCTTGGCATTGTTTACGTATTGCATCCAGTTGTCGTAAAGTTTTTAGTTCCCTGGCCTTTAGAGTTGCGTACACCCGTGCGAAGGACGCTCTAACGTTGCCTTTTAGCTGGAAACAAAATGCATAAAATTAACCCAATGTTATTTAGCAGAATTTCGGTGTTTCTTTTTATAAGTAACTACTTACATTTTCAATATTTTTATCAAAATCATCCGAATCACTCGCCATGTTTACGTTTAGAAAGTTTGACGTTTAATATTAGAAAGTTGCCGAAACTCATTTTCCAAAAAACTACTTTTACGCAACTTGTCCATTGAGAAGGGTTCGACATGGTAGACTTAATTTTGGTACGTTTTTAACCGACTTCCAAAAAGGAGGAAGTTATATGTTCGACTTTATTATTTTAGACTTTGACAGAGTAAGCGCTGCAAAATAAAGGATCATGAAATTCAAATTCAAATAAGTTAAATTGGTAGGGCTTAGAAATCAAGTGAAATAATTTATTGACAACTAAACTGTCAAAGTGTCAACACCAATCCGAGCTACAACATGCTTATTTAAAATATTACTATAATCCTACTGAAAAATACGATAAGTGAGAGCCGTTCCACACAGTGCGGTGCGGCTGCGACGTGGCGCCTCAGCGGTGCCGCTGCGATTTCCTACCAATAAAAAAAGATGATAAGCCACACGGCACGCTCGGTGCGCTCCGGGCGGCAGCGCCACATCGCACGCACATCGGACTTGAGACGAGGCGGGGAGGGGTGTAAGCAATGCGGCGGCGCCGGAGTGGCACGCACGGCTCAGTTCAAAGAGTAAAGTAACTGCTCAGTTGTTTGTGCGGCTGGGAGGGCGCACGCTTGTTAATTTTATAAGTACAGATTGTCGTAGAGACGAGTAAGCCAACACTTTTTTCGTCGCCGCGACGCAGCCGTGTGAACGTTGGCGCCGCCGCTGCCGTATGGAATTTGCGATGCCGCTGAATGAACGTTGCAACGCCGCACTGCCCGTGTGATCCATGTGGAACGGCTTTAGGTATTTCCTTCCCCAATTATTTTTATAGGGACCAGATAGTGATGCTGGACATTGCTGTGAATAAGTGACCTATCCTACGGCCTACCCAGTCCTCACTCAATTCAATTACATAACTTTTAGACCATGAGTACAAACAGAGTCGAGCATGCTGATTCAATGACATGTGTACTGTGTAGTGGGGAGGGGGTTAGTAGGTAGTAGGTGCACTTTCATAAACCATTAATTACTCCAAGAAACCATGCTCGCGATTCTTTGTTAAAATAAATACGCTAAAAAATATTCTGAAAGTCGCAACAATACTTTTATTTAATTAGTAATTTCTACCATACTGGCTGATTTGAGAAAGTTGCAACACTGAATTTAAAAAAAACATTATTGATTTTTCGTTTGACAAGTCGCTGGAAAACATTCTTGGAGTCTTTATTTTTCTCGTCTAAATGGATTAAAATAAACTCGTTAGTGCAGTGTTTTTGTGTAAAATCCGCAGTTGTTCGTATAAAATTGTTTGGAAATAAAGTACAAACATGAGCGACTTGAGACATCGGCGCGGCGAAGGTGATGGAAACGACAAACTGGAAAACGCTGGCGAATCTGATCACGTACGTGCCTATTTTATTGTTATTTCACATAAAAACCAGTTCTTAATTTAATTCCTATTTATTGTTAATGTTACGCCCAATCAATAGGTTGATTCGGAGGAAGAGAAGAATTTAGAAGAGAAGTATGTGGATGAAATGGCGAAGTCTTTACCTCAGGGAACGGATAAGACTCCGGAAATCCTTGACTCCGCGCTTTCAGGACTGTCGTCAAGGTAATAAAACAGTTTTTTCTTCTTCTTTAGTGACGTTCTATTTATAAAATTGTTTAAGAAGGTCTATTGTTTAAATATTATGTTCTGGGAGTTGCCCTATTAAGGTACTTCATGTAGATTTTGACTGTGGTAGACATGCCTGCCTAATGCCGCTCTATGATTACTAACATGTCAGAAGTCTGAATATATCTCACTAAATATCAGAAATATTGTGTTACACAGCTTAGGTTTTTAAATTCCAAAAAGTGTGTGTATTGGTGTGCCAAATTTATAATTACTTACTTAAACTTACTTAAATTTGTAAAAAAAAATTAATTCAATTAAATAGTAATCCAAATCTTCTCAATATTGATTAGACCAATGATAATCAACTAGCTCTTTGTTTCTTTTCTTGCCACAAACCTTTAATGTTGCTTGGTGTTATAAAATATTCATATTTATAATGTTTACAAAACAGGTTTTTAAGGTAGCATACCATTAAGGTTTATGTAAGGTCAATTTGAATGCTTTCATAGATATTCAAATGTAACTTGTTTAAACAAGTTATTGGTATAAAATTGAGACTAAAACTATATTATCAAAATAGTGTTTTTGCAAAAAAATATTTAGACAAGCTGGCAAAGAAAAGATATTTGTGTTGGTCTTGTTTTTGTTAAACAGAAAAGCCATTTAAACCGATTATCAAGTTTTCATTCAATTCATAATACACAAACTAATAAAACTATAAAATATCTAATATCAAAACATAAATAATTGAATTCAGCTTGTGTGTTGAAACTTAAAACTTACCCTGATGATCAACAATAAAAACTGATAATGGCAAAAAGGTGATAGATTCATATTGATAATCTTATTTTAATCGCTCCGTCCCGGCGTGGGCCCATTACAATAGAAAATCAATTGTCTCATTAGCGGTGATTAAGCGGTTAAATAAATTTTAAATGCACAGTAGGTATTTGACAACTGTTGCTGCAGCATACAAAAATACTCTTTCTTTTTCCTTTGTTGTAGCCAATAACATCGCTACAGGTCCTGAAAACCAATACAATACTCAATTATTTACTCTCCATATTAGAAACCTGCATGAATATCTATTTTATTATTAGTAATAACTTTTATTATAGATGGAGGAACTGGGTGATCCGAGGTATCTTCACCTGGTTGATGATTGCAGCCTTCTGTCTGCTCATCTATGGCGGTCCGCTGGCACTCATGATCACTGTAAGTTTATTTTTATTTTCCTTCTTAGTGTGTCAATGGCTATCTAAAATGAGTTGGCCTATTGTTCCTTATAATCAGCCTATAATGTTCCCACTGCATGCTAAAATGTCTCTTCTAGGTATCAGGTGTTTGTTGAAGCTTAACTTATTAGGATCACTTGCAAGTAGATGTCAATGAAACCATAATTTATGGACTGTAGCTGTGGCTGTGTGCTGTTGGTCTTTCTGAAAATTTCTCAAAAATCCCTCAGATATCAGCTTTGATATTTCTTATTGGCAATTTCATCAAAAATGGGCTTAAGTAGTTTATTTTTCTAATATTCTGCTTCATTGTCTTTTCTTTGTCGATGGCACAATGTTTTCATTTTAGTTGCTCCGAAACTTTGCCTTGGTTTTTGGAGTAACCTTCAACCATATTCTTGTGTGTCAAAATAAGTTTCATTTCAAGCAATGTGATGTCATTCTTAAGTAATAAAATATGCTTAGATGTCATACATTTGGTTTAAGATTAGATTTTCCTGTTGCCAGTCTTGCAATCTTTATGAATGTGATACATTAGAATATAAAATCCATTCAACGAATATTTAATTTTACTTCCTTATTTGTAACAAACACATGATTATATAGGCTACTTTTAAGTGTGTACTATTTATTAAACCTTTTAATTCATTCTTCTTTGGCTTGGTCAGACCTTCCTTAACATTCTTGGTTGGAAAACCAATGGTTTATACTACAGTATACAATCTCATTTCATTCTGCTGCCCAATTACGCTTTAGGCTCAAATCACACCGAGATGGAAGCGAAGCGGAGCGCAGTTTCAGTGTCATATGAATTTTAACTTTATTTTCATTACTATAATACTTATTATCGCATTAGAAACTTGAAAGGTCGCGCGGCCGCCCGCGGCGCCGCGTGCACTCCGATGACTCAAGTTTCTAATGCGATAATAAGTATTATAGTAATGAAAATAAAGTTAAAATTCATATGACACTGAAACTGAGCTCCGCTTCGCTTTCATCTCGGTGTGATTTGAGCCTTAGCCGAATTCAGCGTAGCGCGCGATTGATTAAAAAAATATACTATTATTACTTAGTTAGACAAACGCACACTAACAGCCAATTAACTGATGCGTGTGTATCAAATAGCTTGGAGATATTTATCATATTTAATCTGTCCAGTCGATTCTTGAACAGTTCAGTGTGGGAGCCGTCTCACGCACTCTACTCTTAAACAGCACTGTTGTCAAGTCTTTCCAACCACTTGGTAATTTATTGTAAATGATTGGGGTCATAGAGTAAGTAAGTTTTCACCGCACTAGTTTTCAGTTAGACAAGAATTGCTTCAAAGGCTTAAAATCAACAGTGTTTAGTTGTAATAATGATGTTAGGTTAGGTACAAGTTGGACCCCCCCCCGGTGGGTTCCCGCATTGTCGAGGCGGGGGGGCTCAGTAGCCGTGGCTTGGACACCCACGGTGAAGCGAAGAGGAACCCGAGGAGGGGCCGCTCGTCAGGGCTTTTGCCGACAAGCCGACGACGTAGCGGCCAACAAGTAGGTTGCGGTGCCGCTTCGGCGACATCGCAACTGAGGCGGGCCGCGATGTCGTATGGGAGGCATCGCGGCTGAGGGTTGGAGGCCGCGGCGGGAGAGGAGTGCCGGTATTGCGGTGCGCCGCTCTCCCTACCTTCCGCGGCCTTGACGGGGTCGCCACCGTCTGATGGCGGACGCGGTGGGGCCGCAGGGGAGGAGGAGTGTTGGTATTACGTTGGCCGCTCTCCCTATCCTCTGCGGCCGAAAATTGGCAGGCGGCGGGGCCAATGATCTGACCCGTCGAAGGGGTCCAAGGGTGCCCAGACACGGGGTCGTCTGGCGCCCATGTGCTGGTTTGGTCCCTGGGGTGGTCACGGCGTGCTATGTGTTCTGGTGCGCCGGTGATGGGGAGTACTCCCCAGAGGAGGGTCCGGTGACGGACGGCCGTGGCGGGTTCACGGATGAATGCTAACGCGTGCCCGTGTTCCCGCCGTAAGCGGCAGAGGAGGACATCGTGGAGTTTTAGTGGGTTAGAGTCCCACATAACTGCACTATCTCCCCGTGGTAGTGCAGAATGCATGAGCATTTCTCCACGTAAAAAAAAAAAAAAAAAAGGTACAAGTTGGACCAACTAGAGCAAACCAACCGTGGCCACATGCCGCAATAAATATCCGTTGCCATGCGACCTCCAAAATACATAATTATATGTTTATGTTAGGTAATGCTCGGAAAATGTTATACTCACTATCATCATCTGCCTAGCCTTTTCCCAACTATGTTGGGGTCGGCTTCCAGTCTAACCGGATGCAGCTAAATACCAGTATTTTACATGGAGCGACTGCCTATCTGACCTCCACAACTCAGTTACTGGGTAATAGGATACCCCTTGGTAAGACTGGTTGTCAGACTTTCGGCCAGCTGACTACCCGTAACGACTGCCAAAGATCCATGAATGACAGCCGGGACCAACGGCTTAACGTGCTTTCCGAGACACGGAGGGGTCTCGGTATGTAAAGATGGTCACCCATCCACAGACAAACCGCGACAAGCTGAGCTTAACCTGATGGATCGACCTGTGCGGCTGTTATTATTTAGCCACGGGCCTCTCAAATAAAAAAAAAAAATCAATCAATCATAATTATTTTTTTTTCCTCTATACAGGTGCTCTGCGTCCAAGTGAAATGCTTCGAAGAGATCATCAACATCGGTTACGCGGTGTACCGTGTGCACGGACTGCCGTGGTTCCGCTCTCTCTCCTGGTACTTCCTCCTCACTTCCAACTACTTCTTCTATGGAGAGAACCTCATTGATTACTTTGGAGTCGTCATTAATAGGACGGTGAGTGAACTTTGAATATTTTGCTGTTGATTTCTATTGCGATAAAGCCGCTGACTTCGACGTAGTTTGACTGACGCCTTTAGTACTAGCGATGTGTCCAATGACTTAAATCAGTCATTTAAATTCATGCCTTTGTAATGCAAATTAGGTACTGGGCTAAATTACGTATAAAAGGGTTTTCTCAAATTATCCTCAAATAAATATTTTGTATACTTACGAATAAGTTTTTTGTTTGGTGGAAATATTTGGCTAACTGTAGTCAGAATTACTTATACCTAGTCGTAATTTTCCAGCTGAATATAATTCCATTCTTAGAATTTACCGTCCGGTACGGTACGTAAACGTTGATTTAGATAAACGATGCTTAGCCCGTTCGATTTAGCTCGACAAAATAACGAAAAGAGAAACGCGAAGACATTATAAATTAACTACAACTACTAAAAGGGCAGACAATATTTCCGTAAATGTTCTTACAAAAATAGCAAACAATACAAAGGTTTCACGTAATTGCCATTATCTTAGCAACTAGCTAATCACTTCACTCGAACCGAGTGTAAAGTTAATAATTTTCCGGGATGGGAAAATATCATCTGTCATTTTCCTGTTAACTTTCGTGAGGCTGGTAGAGACGTTTAGAGAAAATTCCTTTGAAATTGTTCTTATCAGAGATCATGCAGCAAAATTACGAGGCTTTTAAGAGGCTACAATCACCATAAGATTAAGCTTACAAATGTCAAACACCTGTTAATTTGGCAGGAGTGGTTTGTCCTTATTTCTAGTGTGAATATCACTGTTTTTAGTGTGTAAGTGTATATTTTGCCTAACATATAAGATGTTGGCTAAGATGAATTGTGATGCAACCGCGAGAATACCAATGTCTTTAAAAAAATCTCTTAGAGAAACTCTGTTACCTAGCTGGTAAATTTCTCGAACAACTCGTTTTTGAAGGACAAATATATTTTGAATATCAGCGGCTTTGCCTCACAGCAGAATACTGTAGGACATAACGCTTGAAAATAACTAAAATAGACTAACCGAGCTGTATATACGTTAGTGACTTTAGTACTCCCCGCTAGGCTTGATATAAATGTGGTCCCCACTGAAGTTTGGCATCTACTGTTATGCCCAGAAAAACTGCCGAGCCTACAGTTTCAAGTACCACTTTATCTAAAACGATGTTGGATCCTAGATTTCTAACATTCGGTGAGGCGAACTTTACACATTTCGTTTTCTTGGCATTGAGAACTAGGTTATTTGACGAAAACCAATCCATAACCATTGAGAGTGCACTGTTTACGTCGTCAAAATCTTGTCTATTCCTGTCTACTTTAAAAATAAGAGAGGTATCATCTGAAAACAGTACAACGTCACAGATACCCTTTAAATAGAATATTAAGTCATTGATATACACTAAGAACAAGAATGGACCCAGTATTGAGCCTTGCGATACACCTAACTGAACTGGTAGCCCGGACGATTTCACACCATTAACATCTACACATTGGAACCTATTATCTAAATGGAACATGGATATTATTATATAAATAAGAATTTAGTACGTTGAGAGCTTCGTTGAACTGTCTTATTGAACTGTCAAAATTAAAGCCATTGCTACTGGTAGTGTGTTACGCAATTACCTCGCTGGTGTTCACTAACAGATTCTTCACGTAAATAAACTCTCTTTCAAACGATTTACTTCAGTATCGATTTAGATAATCCTTGATTAAACAAATCACAAATGCCTTATGTAATTCACGGAATCTAATCTCGTTTGAATATTTTATTGCGGGTATGTGCATTGTCATCGAACTCTATTGCTCATGGATCGTACGATCCACTGATTAGATTAGCTCGCATTCATTAACGCGTTTCCGTTTAGATCGTGTTGAATTGGGGATTAAAAGAATAAGTTTGTTTTGACTGCATTTGATCAAAAACGGATTGCGCCATTTTTAGAGATAACAATTTCTCATACCGGAAAATTATTAACTTTACACTCAGTTGGAGCGGAGGGATTACGTAGTTGCTAAGATAATGGCAATTTCGTAAAAGCTTCTTCTTCTTTTCATTTTTGTAAGAAAATTGACAAAAATATTGTCTGGCGTGTTAGTACCAAGTTATTTTATATTTTTTGCTCTTTTGGTGTTTTTTCTGAGCTACATCGAACGGACTATCGTTTATCTAAATCAAGGTTTCCGTACCGTACCGACCGTTCCGGATGGGAAATCCTGTGAATGGATTATATTACTAAAACTCTTGCTGGAAATTCACGGTTACAAATAACACTTTCTAGCTCTAGTAATAAGTACTTTTTATTTTAGGTATTTCGTGCCGCGTTTAGTAACTCAGCCGTCTTAAAATTGCTTATGTTAAATGTGTACGCCATATACAGGGTTATTGGTAAAACATTAACAACCTCTTAAGAGGTCATTGTACTCATCATTATGAACATTTGAACGTTATACGAACTTCAATCTAGGGAACAGCAGATTTTTTTTCGCGATTTCAGGTTTTCTTACATAGTAAAAGTTGTTCATAATGATGAGTACAATGACCTCTTAAGACGTTGTTGGTGTTGGTCCAATAACCCTGTATATTGGCAAAGCATAGTGCACATATTTTAGACAACAATACTATCTATAACCAACTAACCATACATATACTACTACTACTACTATACTACACTACTATACTACTATACAACTACTACTATATTATTATGTATGCTTAGGTTAAGGTATGTATCTATGGGTCTTTGTTACCTGAAAATAAATGATTTATTTATTTATATGTTAAAACAAAATAAATGATCGATTGATTTACATGAGAATTCGAAGGAAAAGAGTGCTCGTCACCTACGTCACTAAATTCCTCCTACATCATCATTATAATCATAATATTATTCTTGGTTCATGATTTTTACTTCTAAATATGATGTACATATAACCAATAAACATTATTCATATGAAACTGACCCTGTGGGGCAATTGCGTAACACATTATCAATCGGAATCGGTTTCATTTTGACAGTTCAACAACATTCATTGCGTTATTTACGTGTTGAGCAGACAAATTTTTCGAACTTATGAAGCAATGGTTTAACAATTTGCTTAAAAATGACTCAGATTCCGGTTGATAGTGTGTTACGCAATTAGGGTGCTGACCCGAACTGTCGTTTACGTACATATTTAATCAATGGATCACGCGTAATTTGGACCGAACGACGTAGATTATCATAAACGCAACATGCGTTTATCATATTGACCGAGATTGTGAGTCATATTAGTGTTATTTATAAAATTATTCTTATAAGCTATAGTGATAAACTTATCACAGCTCTGTGATTTTGGGCTTTCATTGAATACCACGACATCCGATAAAAGTGGGTGTCCGTGTCACCCGTTTTGTCAAAGAATGCTTTCATCAGAGTCAGATGTTACACCAGTTTTTACACCAAAAATTGTTTCCTGTTAGTGGTGATGAGGAAGTCCTGTGTCGGGAAGATGACGTCGAAATTATAATTATTCGCCCCTCCCGATTAAAACTTACACAAGGTGTAATTGAAACAACTGAAAACCTCTAAAGGGGTCGTCGTTGTACTCATCATTATGAAAAGCTTTTACTTTGGGAACAACCCGTGTACAGATGTGAGATGTGCTGCAGAATGTGTAGATTTTTTTTATTCTTCCAACATATAAAAGCGATTCATGCATAGCTTTTTTTTTGTTTCGGATGGGAAATCATCAAATGATCCTCCCGCTCTGGGTGGAGCGGAAGGGAGTGTCAGACTCTTACTGACTAAAACCCACCCGTGTTCCTTCCTTAGCCCTTTATGTTCCGGGGCAGCGGTAACCCTTTCGGTAGGTACTGTTTTATGTAGGTATGTATACCTATGTTTTGAGTTGAATGGAGTCAAAATGAAACAATAGACAATTTCGCAAACTTATACCAATATATCACCTCACATCACCTGTTATATGAGATGTGACGTAACACAGTCAGATCCTAGACAATGATTGTATTTGATACTTTGTTATCGTGATAAGCGTTCAGTGTCGGGTCGTCAATTCGCGAAGATTTGGCGCTAACGAAAACATAGCTTATCGAGGAAGGGATATTATTTAAAATTATTTTTTTATCAAACTTCTACATAATTAAATAGTTCAGTCGTTGCGTTGGTAGGTAGCACTTGATGGAAGTAGTAATTTTTACGCCAATTTTGGGACTAAATAGTATGTTTCTGAATATGGCATCTGGCAGTTTGAGTAATTTATGTGGCCTACCCAAATGTCTTTTCTTTGGTATTGTTCGTCGAATCGTTGAGCTCCTTAAGTCTTGAGTTGAGCTGCACGATTTTTGACAAATGCGTGCACTGACTGGACAGGTCCTCTCAATCTGTGTGGTTCTTTCCTCAAAAGACCACCTCAGACATCGATCTACATGGTCTTCGTATAACCTGACCAAGATTATGTCTGGACTTTAAAAGAGACTGTGACCTCTGAGTTTGTTTCGGCCTTTCTTCTCAGAGTAGTCAGATAGGAAACGCCGACTTCATCTAGTTTAAAAAAAACATGATTGACGTGTAAAAGTGTTTGTACAAACCTACTTACAAAATAAAAATCATTCCAATCATCATTTCATTTCATTTCAATAGATTATATTATTTAACTAACAACGATCGGTGCTATAAAAGTTGTCTGCAAAAGGAAACCTTACATCAAACAGGCTGGCAAAAAAGGTATTCTAGTTGGATTCGATCACTCAAGCGAATTTAGAATCAGTTTCAAAATTGTCAAAGAAGCTTTTGGTTTATAAAATTACACACATTAATATTATAATAATTATTTATCTACTTTAAGCTGTCGCACTGCTGGGCCTCTCCCAAATCCTTCCAGGCAGTCTTTTCCCACGCCACCTCGAACCGGCTTTCGTCCAGGTCATCTCGCCACTCTTAAAATTAAATATCTAGATTAAATTCAGCATAACTTTTCATTGGCGGCATCGCTTTATCCATTCCGCTACCAGGGCTTCAAAGCCCAATAGTACCTTACAGAACTAGACATGAGCAGATAATGCATTCTAAGGGCCTGTGCACACCACGTTTTTTAAACGCGCCGTTGAGGCGTGTTTGTAGCGATACAGACGCGATACGCACGCGAGTCAGACGCAGCCTGTAGACCTTCTATAGGATGAAAGCGCGCCGTCGACGCACGTTTCTAAAACGCGCGTAAACGGCGCGTTTAAAAAGACGTGGTGTGCACAGGCCCTAAGGGACGCCCGCACAAATTACGTTCAAAGCAAACGGTATAAATATGTACGGTATATTAACCTATATTGCAATATCGGATTAAGCAAGCAATCAACTAATTGGTTGACCTCATTACAACGTTCAGCGTGCTCAGACAGTCATTAATTTCCACCAACCAAAGCGTTTTGTAACGATTAGTCCACAAAGGAAAGTAATGAAACATCCTGGAAAAATAATGGGGTATAACTCTAGCCAGCATATTAAAGCCTTATCACTGATGGTTAATACTTCACCTAGCTAAATTCCTTATTTCCTCAACAGGACTACCTGAAGTTCTTGGTGACGTACCACCGCTTCATCTCGTTCAGTCTGTACTGCGTGGGCTTCGTCTGGTTCGTGCTGTCTCTCGTTAAGAAGTACTACATGAGACAGTTCAGCCTCTTCGCCTGGACACATGTGGCGTTGCTCATCGTAGTCACCCAGAGCTATCTCATCATTCAGAACATATTTGAAGGTAAGTTTCTTTTACTTTATTTCAGCCGACTTGCTACTTAATCCTTTAAACACGAACAGTAGTTAGTTTAACATTAGACATGATAGGATGCACGAAGAAGCCTCCTCGTGTAGCGCAGTTTGTTCCGCCAGTTACTCAACGGAACCAAGCGCTCGGCGCATCCTGACAGTCACACCCAACACCTTATTTGACTGGCCAATTCTTCCCTCGCGCGGTAGGGCTAACGCCCGCCTGGTTTGCGACCACCCTCCCACCGGAGTCCGGCGTCAAGCAGCCTGCTGTGTTTTGTCGATGCGTGGGAGTTCCAGTGCCTTAGTGTCTAAACACACCAAGCCGAACCTACGCGACCGAAGTTCGGCATGAGTACGCCTGCAATGCTTATTTAACGCAACGTAATTTCGGCACAATGTGTTGTCAGTAATTTTACCATAAGATTTGTACCATAGGAACCAATCTTAAGGAAAAGTGCTTATGGTAGAAATCTAACTTAGAAAGATGTATTAATGATTCTAATGATAATAATTCTCTAAATATGTAGATACCTATTATTGTCCCGAATCATATTTTGATCAAGATACAATCTGACACTGACCTGCAAATTGCAAAAAACGTAAGAAAATTTAAATTTCGCGGGCTACCACTACCCATTCACCTTAAAGGGGATGCGCTAAGGTAGCCCGCAAAATTCAAATATACTTACCTACGTTTTTTGCAATTTGCAGTTCAGTGTCAGGTTGTATGTTGACTAAAATATAATTCGCGACCGTAACAAATATAGCATAATCAGTCTGTAATGTTCCCACTGCTGGGACACAGGCCTCCTCTCTGTTAGAGTGAGTGGGCTATAATCCACCACGCGGGCCCAGACAAACATGACTTTAAAGAATTATAATCATTAGAATCAGCAATACAACTCCTTAACTTAGAATTGGCCTCAAAAGTCATGATTTCATAAAATAGTCATTCCATAGGGTAATATGACCTTAGAGAGAGGAATTGATGATTTTTATGATTAAACTAGCTGACCCCGGCGACCTTCGTACCGCCTAAATGTATGAGGAAATGAATTATATTCAATACTAGTAGCTTCTGCCCGCGACTTCGTCCGCTTGAAATTTCACCCTCTTAGGGGTGGAATTTCGAAAAACCCTTTCTTAGTGGATACCTACTCTTCACAAAGAACACACACACCCTCCAAATTTCAAGTCTCTAGGAGCAGCGGTTTAGACTGTGCGTTGATATATCAACAATCAGGCAGTTTACCATTTTATATATATAGATTATTTTTTCGTGAATTTTTCCCATGTTTTAATAGTTATTCTGCTATTCGGGGCGGAGCCAAATCCAAAAAAACAAACATCATAAAAATCGGTCTAGCCGTTCTTGAGTTAGAAATGGTGTACCTAACTAACTCGACTTTGTTTTATTTAAATAGATTTCTATAAATAAATATTTGTTACGGCCGCGAATCAAATTGCAAAAGTCGTAAGAACATTTTGAATTTCGCGGATTTTCTGACGCATTCTACTTACTTTACAAGAACTTATAAGTGCATTGAATAATATTTACCTATTTACCCACTTGCAATTGTAAATAGAAAGGCGAAGTAAATATAGTAGAGTACCAAATGTGTACATTATTATGAGCATGCGCATATTGTTTAGAAATATCCTCAATGTTGTATTACTCAACTAAAATAATTATTACCGTACATGTTAGAAATATTTTATTTTTATATATTAAGTAGGTACATTAATATTCGCATAATGTATTTAAATTTAAACGTTTGAAGGCTTATCAACATAAATTGTAGGAATATTTTTACGTTAAGCGAAGGTTAAATAATTTGCAATTCTTCAGGTGACCTACTATTTAGGGTTCCGACCCAAAGGGTGACGGAACCCTATTATATAAGCCTTCGCTGTCCGTCCATCCGTCTGTCTGTCTCTTATGAACAGCAGTATGTAGCCAGTTGAAATTTTCAAAGAGTGTGTATTTCTATTGCCGCTATAACAACAAATAAAAAAACAGTGGCACTCCGGGAGTGCCGACAGAAGTGAAAACTTGAACAATTACGTGTGTATTTTTTGAATTGTCATAAACAAAACACGCGTGGTGTCGGTTACGGTAACAGCCGATCGATTCTGTAAAAATCTCACCGTGGAAACTTAGGTGAAGTGAGTTTTATTTTGCTAGGAATTGACACTATTGCCAGCTCACTCCACGCTCACTTCACCTAAGTTTTCACGGTGAGATTTTTACAGAATAGCACCGCAGTATCGCGAGTTCAATGGTTTTTACAGAATAGCACCGCAGTATCGCGAGTTCAATGGTTTTTTCCCATCTCAAAAAATTCCCAACCCGCCTAAAGAAGTTTTCACTTCAATAAAAGTAAAATAAAATTATAAGGGACATCGATACAAGAAACGGGTTTTTTAAATATGTACCTAGTATTAAATATTGTACGGTGGTATGGAACCTTGCGTGTGCGAGTCCCACTCAAACTTGGCTGGATTTATTATACTTAAAGAAGATTTTAACCGAAAGAACCTTAAAAGTCTATAGGATATTCAAAATAGGAAAAAAAACGTAACTTTACCAAAACAATACTCATCATTCTCCTGCCCTTATCCTAATTTATTTGGTGTCGGCGCAACATGTCTTTTTCTTCCACACTTCTCTATTAGTCGTCATCTCGGTAGTCACCCCCCTTCTAACCATATCATCATTCACACATTCCATCCATCGTTTCTTTGGTCTTCCCCTACTCTTATAGCCATCGACATCCATACTCAAAACTCTCCTCACGACATTTTCCTCATTTCTTCGTAACACATGCCCATACCATGACAACCGATTCCCATACAACTTTTCAGTTACCGGTGCCACTTTCAAACTTCCTTTACCAAAACAATACACCAGATTTGAATTGACTAGTTGTCTAAAAACATGTTTATAATCAAGTTAGAAGTTAACTGTTAACTCGAAGTTAACTACAATCTAGTATAACAGTGTAATTAAATGTATAGGATCGGCCTTTGATCTCCAATCAACAATAATTGGCTATTGTACCTACTTTTATTGCAAAACTACATTTATTACCAAGCTAGCAATTTATACTCAGCACTATGCGTATTACAAGTTACAACTAAACCATTGATCTCAATATTATACAAAACATCCCACAGTCAAATCCATTTACACCCCTTTTAAGATGACCTACAAACCTAATTACGTCCATCTACGACTTATAACGTCCCTTATCCCTCCAAACAGTCCCTTATCCCTCCAAACAGTCCCTTATCCCTCCAAACAGACGTCCCTTATCCCTCCAAACAGACGTCCCTTATCCCTCCAAACAGTTTTTGAAAATGAAAATATATTACCATTATTGATCGTGTCTTAAAAGTGAAAATGAAAAAGGGATCGAGTATCCTCATGTAACTAGGGCTGTCAATTTTCCAGCAGCCAAACGGTTAGTAACAATCAGGGAAGATAAACTTGGCCATATTTGAAACTAGCTGCGCCCCGCGGTTTCACCCGCATAAGTTTCGATCCCGTGGTAATATCGGGATAAAAACTATCCTATGTCCTTTCCCGGGATTCAAACTATCTCTATACCAAATTTCATCTAAATCGGTTCAGCGGTTTAAGCATGAAGAGGTAACAGACAGGCACACTTTCTAATATTAGTATGGATGTGTGGTTTTTGGAAGAAAAGTCTTCGATATCTGATCGAAAGAGGAAAGAGATTGACTGGTCATAGAGCCTATAATGTTCCCACTGCTGAGACTCAGGCCTCCTCTCTTCGAAATGGCTGTAATCTACCACGCGGGCCCTCGTTAATGGTCCAAGAACCAACGAGGACGATGTGATTGACTGCTCGACTAACATTAAATATTATGTGACCAAGTTGGCGAGACGTGAGTGGGTGGAGTGAACGTCCTTTTCCCCAAAGAGGTTGACAGAAGTACATACAGCCCTGCCAAACTATTTGGTGAAGAGGACGTGTTGCTATTAGACATGAGGAGTGCGAAGATTTCTGATCTTTAATTAAATAAAGCAATTACTTCTGTGACTACTGTGATGACGACTAATAGACAAGTTTGGAAGATAAGACATGTTGCGCCGACTCCAAATAAGTTGCTATAAAGGCAAGCGAATGATGAAATAATTAAATTAAAGGAATAAAATGTTTCTTGTTAAGTTACATACCTATAGTCCGCGCGGAACTAGTTGGCCGCGCCTTAGGTGGGGACGGGGGTGAGGCGGCGGGTTGCCTAGTGTTCGCAACGCACATGAAGGTGCATCCAGACAGTGCGAGGCATGCGCTGCAAATGATTTTTTTATATGTACGGTTGCCTCAGGCTGAGGCATCTAACATATAAAAAAAATAATTTGCGGCGCATGCCTCGCACAGTCTGGACGCACCTTGACATTAATGACAGCAAGCGCCCCCGCCCCTCCGTCCCACCGCTCACATACCTAAGGCGCGGCCAACTAGTTCCGCGCGGACTATTATAGTCAAGTTACAAACACAGTTAAAAGTTACAAAAAGGCATCGGACAACCCTATTTTAACCCCTCCTTTCTTTTTCGTCACTTGATCTACATAGTTAGGATCATGTTGCTTCGTTGATGTTCACTTTGTAACTGTGTCGACTGGCCTTGGTGTCTGTTAAATTGATGCCTTATTTGATATCGTGCCAATGAATGTCAACACTAATGACCATTCAGACACTAATATGATTGACGTGTAAAATTAATAATATAATATCGTGCTAATATCGCTAATATTTTCTACTTTTTGTCTTATTTCTTTTTAGTATATTCATGTATTATGTATATTTATTTGACTACTGTTTGTCTCTGCATCACCCAAAGGTTGAGTGGTAGAAAATGCCTATGGCTTTAAGTCCGCCTCTGTACATTTATGTGGTCGAGGTATTTAATAAATAAATAAAAGTGTTTCTATAAACCTACTTACAGAAATAAAATCATTTATCATTTAATGATACCATCGAACCCATAGTTTTAAACTAGCAATGACCTATTTGTCTAAAATCACATCAGAAATACACACATCAAAAGTGTCTAGGGATCAACATATATTTTTGCAATAACTTTTCTCCTGATTGATATTAATTAAAATTTTCTTTAAGGATTCATCAAATAAAGTGTTTTCGTTTGTCACAGTAACGATAAACCAAGTCACCTTTGCATTAATAAAGAAATTTGCCATTTTCCTAATAAAGGGATTTTTGACATTTGAACCACTAACACAAAAGTTCGAAAAAAAGACTGAAATAACAGTTTTCTTTAAAATTTTATTGGGTAACTTAAACAATTAATAATCCGTGTTTCTACCGCGAACACTAACAACACAAGAACATCGGTTTGGCATACTCAAAATGAGTTCATCCAAATCACGCTGTGGAATGGCCGCCCATGTTCGTTGCAACAACAAAAAAAGGTCTTCTTGCGACTGGATACCCTCCATATTCGGCAGAGCTCTTCTCTGTAGCATATCCCATGCATGCTCAATCGGGTTCAAGTCTGGCGACTGAGCAGGCCAGGGCAGGACATTGATGTTAGCTGCGGCGAGAGTCTGTCTTACAACTCTTGCGGTGTGCGGTCGTGCATTATCATGCATTAACTGAAATAAGGGACCGATTTGCACTTGTAGAGGAACGATGACGTCTGATACAATCGTCTCAGCATAAATTTGAGCGTTGAGGTTGCCTCTGATCCAAATCAACTCAGTTCTTCCGCCGATCCAAATACCCGCCCATACCATGATGGTTCCACCACTATAAGGATGGACTTCCTGGCAGGATTTTAATCGCTGTTGGCGTCCAGGGGTTCTCCAGTGTCGTATACGTCTTGTATCCGGTCTCATACCAAAACGAGACTCATCAGAAAAGCACACGAAACGCCATTGTTCTTCTGCCCAATTTCTGTGTTCAAGAGCCCATTGATATCGAATCCTACGATTGTGCATTGCTATAGGTGGTACCCGTAGCGGTCTTCGGGAATGAAGGTTCACTTCATGCAAGCGGTTTCTGACTGTTTGGTCGCTAATTAAGTTCCCTGAAGAGTGATGAAGCCTCACGGCTAACATCATGGCGGTTATTGTTGGAGCTCTTCGAGTTAAGATTTGAATGTATCGGTCTTGTCTCCGTGTGGTGCAGCGATACCGTCCTCCATGGCGCTCAGCCACGGTACCAGTGCTTCGGTAACGTGTCCAAAGTCGACTGATAACACTCTGACTTGTATTCAGAGCTAAAGCCACAGTACGTTGCCGGGAACCAGCTTCTATCATTCCCACGGCTCTGAGCATTTCTTCCCTGCTTAAATGACGTCGCCGCTCCATAATAACGTTGGTTTTAATCAGTAGTAGGGAAACAGTAGCACTAATAATGTCTTCAATGCGTTGTATGTTTTTATAGGGAAAATATTGACAGCTGATTTTCATCTTTTACTCGAATTTGATTCACAGTTCCTGATTCAAATTATGAAATGCACCAAAAAGGATCCATATAAATTTATAAAATCATAAATTTATTACAAAGCCACATCTCAATCTCAAGAAATCCGCGTAAAAATGCTTGATCCCTAGACACTTTTGATGTGTGTAGATAGAGTCAGACTACAATGGCACACGTAATAAAGAAATTAGATTTGGTTGAGACCTTCAATTAAAGACGGCTTAGATTTCAATAATGCGTTCAAAGTAACACTCCATTCGTAAATGGATTACAGCGGCTTGCCCACTTATCCACTTTGTGGAAAGAAGCCATCAATGTATCTCCTGCTGCCATTTTGATATAAAATAATGGCACTACACTAGAGTTTTGAATAGGAAAGTATGTGTGTTAGATTGATAGATCAATAGAATAGTCTTTATATAACGTACACCATATATGTAGAGATTTGATATAGGGTGACACGGATCGTATCGCTAAAAGCGATCTTTTAAAGACAGCATTTGGACAGATTTAAGAGAGAAAGAGAGGCCATACTGCTGGTAATGTACTATTTAAGGTGGAGATTTCTTGAAAACGGTCAAAAAGTGTCTATCAACTCAGCCTATCGCAGTCCACTTCTGGACATAGGCCTCTCCCAGACTGCGCCACAGCACCCTGTCCTCCGCCTTCCGCATCCAGTCTACCCCGAAAAGTAAAAAAGTGTCTCTTAAATCGTAAATAATAAAAAAAAGTATTTTTAGGTCTTATTTTAATACAGTGATGGAACTCAAATTATAATTGAACATACATTAATGCATCAAAAAAATCTTCAAATACACCTCTTAATTGTCTTTAAAAGCAGTTTATTCCTTCATTAACAATTTTAATTATAATTAAAAATATACCTACCATTTTTTTAAATGCCAAGCTGCATTCAGTGATGGATTATTTATTATTGAATAGTTTTTGTAAATAGATAATTGCTTCATATTTTGCAATAAATTACCATCGTTGTATCATCGCGCTTTTCTTTCTTTTCTATGCAGTTCGACAGTGACCGCGCTATAGGTTGAGTGTACATTAATACGTTGATAAATTACTCCGTAACGACTGAAACATTCTAGAAGTTTTTTTTTCTTGGAACGAGACAAAGTCCTTCAAATCCCGGCAGAATGTAAAAACGACTCAATCATTGTACGTAACTAACAGATGCCAAAATTTGTTTATGACCCACTTTTGAACAGTGCATACGTTGCTCATTTGAATATTCTCAGAAGATATGAAATATAGCAAACATAAACCATTGTCTTTGACTAACAGCGGTTAACACGGTACGTTATTTTGACCTGGCCGTGAAGTTTCCTGTCTTCAAACAGAGGCTTACTCATGTCCTATTTTACCCCGGTTTTACTCCTGTGATCAATATTCTGATAGCCAGTCTTATCATCAGTGAATTTGCTGAAATATCATGTCGTAGGGTTCTACGACATGATACTTCATTAAATTCACTGTTGTGAACCATGAGTTTACAACAAATTTAATTGAGTAGACCTTTGTCTATTGGAAATGAGTCAGTGTAGAGTGTGTAGAAACTATCGCTAAGTTTGGACGTGATTAAATATACTTAGATATTTGTCATACTTATTTAAAGCTATTTCTGTTAAATTGGGTACATATATTTTGGCCAAAACAAATGCATTCAAAATGCTCTTAAGTTACGACGCGTTACGTTTCACGAAATGATTTCACATGCCTATCAAATCTACTGCAAAAATGTGGGTTACCAAGATACCACCATAGTGAATGGGCTTGGTTATCTTTATCATCATTGCCTATCATCATTAATCTTGTCGGAAATTCGAGCAAACGCAAGCATCGTTGC
Organism: Oligia latruncula; assembly: GCA_948474745.1. Classification (NCBI taxonomy): domain Eukaryota; kingdom Metazoa; phylum Arthropoda; class Insecta; order Lepidoptera; family Noctuidae; genus Oligia; species Oligia latruncula. The sequence goes on from OX419686.1 coordinate 17,564,300, forward strand.
GGTATCAATCACTCGTCACGACGTTATTCCGGAAGGGCTTGGCAGATGTGTATCTTTATTCTTGATACATTTCCAAATATCATACAAATGCCAAAGATTTCCAAAATGCCGAATATAATTCTCAAGTGATCAAGCGAAACTATCCAACAAGATATTTTGCAAATTAGACAATGACACTGTAGAATCTAATTTAGAACTCGTGTCATGCGACTGATTGATAATAATACTTAACGGCTTTTGGTCCTGTTTTATTCCCTCCATAATAAGGAAAAAAGGCCGTAATGTTTTTTCCGGAATTAGAACTTTTTCTGGGAATTTTTCTAATATTACTTACCATAAAAACCTAATTCGGAATAATAGCCTCCCCGACCGTTTTCGGTCACGGTGGCCAATCTCAACAGAGATACGCAGGAGATATTATAGTGCACAAGTGTGTGCGCAAACACAGGTGCACTCTCTGTTCCTTTACTCTCATAGTCCGATGGGACGGCACGACCGGCGAGAGATCAGGCACAGGACCAACGGCTTTACGTGCTTTCCTAGGCACGGGGGTATTAAACCGCCAACTTCCAAACTCCGGACTGTTACTAAGAAATTCCTAATGTAAAACCCAATAGCACTTTGTCCGACCCGGGAATCGAACCCAGAACCCCACGCTCATCAGTCGCAGTTGCGCTTGCGCTCGCTGTAACCTGCATTTATTTGAAAAACTACGCTCTCGCCGTTATAAAATATCATTCATGTTGCCTCTCATAAAACCGCATTTTTCGGCAAAAGTGTGCTAGGTATGGCCCCAAAAATATATAATAGTATACCAGCAGCTATTAGAAATAAAGAGTGTCTGAAATCATTTAAGAGGTCTTTGTTTAAATTCCTTTTAGATAGATGCTACTACTCCATCACTGAGTTTACTACTGATAAACAGAGGTAATTATGTACCTGTTTTCCTGACATATTTTAAATTTAATTATTTTTATTGTAATCTATTGACATGCCACCTTAATTGTAATTGCTTATGTTAATTTTGTACGCCATCTATATTATATTGGCAAGCATAGTGCACATATTTAGACAAAAAACTATCTGTAACCAAACCTTATGTTAACAAAATAAATGCTTGATTGATTGATTGCATCCACGAGACCAACGGGGCAGTTGGCGGGGCTCTCCATAATAGTAACTTTCTAAACATACTCCAGTAGCCATGACCACTTGAAACACTGATTTTGAATTTGCAAGACTATATGACAGCTGCGCTACGATCGTCCTTTTTGTCATGTTGACAAAAAAGCGCAGCTGTCATTTTAACCTATCCTATTAAAACCAGAATGTAGACTGTTATGAAGGATTCCGTTTTCCTGTATCCGTATAAAGGGCAGAGGTGCCAACTATGATACGCAAAAAAGTTTGCATGTGTTAACAAGGCGGGCGTTTCACTGGATAGGAAAAAACTAACGATCCGTACTACATACGGGATTGCCAAATCGGTTATGTCGGTCACTGCGTACTCCACCATTTTCTGTATAGATATGACCTCTTTAAATTAAACCTGTAGGCACTTAATTAACAAAACCTAATTGTCACTAGTCTAAATAACAATACATACGTACAAAACAATGAACACGTTAATATAGTCGCTCGCAGTTAATAATACTTGGGGACAATAGCGCTATCAAGTAATTCTCGTCTCATTGAATGTCTCAGTAAGGCATGATAATAAGTGTGTGGTATACTATTATTATTGCCATTTCAGCGCTTGCAGCATAAAGTAGCGGCTAACCGCTCATTTGCACATACATTCTAGAATTTAGTGTCGTGACCTGCTGTGAACTAGTTGCTTTGCATGTTGCAGTGCACTTCTTCCTTAGAACTGGGTTTAATTTTATATGCTTTGCAGTTGGAATGAATAATCTGATGTTATACTGGGTTATAAGCGGTGAAGTTAGTCCGGAAAATGATTGACGCAAATGAAAATCTTAATGAACGCTTGATAAAATGCACACGAATCTAAATGCAAATCAGATTTCCACCTATAATTGGCACCACAGATTAATTTAATCCAGTCACGGTATCGATTTGATTTGACTGGTTGCCGAAAGACAGAAAAAGTGTTGGCAGATAAATAGCCAGATGGTTGGATGACCTACAAAAGGAGGAGTCCGATAGATACTCAGCAATGGCTATAACAGTAAGGTTGACAATGAAGATTAACAAATGAATAATGAATAATAGATTTTCACTTGTTTCCCTCCAGTCGAACTTGAAAACAAGGATCCACGTGTAACCGCTTAGATGAAGATAGCATAAGAAATAGGTACAGACGATGTACTTTACTGATAGTGTTATCAGACAATGAACTTGAACCACAATTCGACTGTCTCGATGGCTCTAGAGTGCATTGGAATTATAATGAGTACAGTCGACCGATAAGGTTGTTATGTAACTGTCGTAGATTGTAATGACAGTGCGTGAGAAACTTGTGTTGCCGTGTGTACATAATTGAAGTTGTTATTATTGAGTACATAACACATTCAGTAATGTGTATATGTGTTATTAAGTATATGTATCGTCAGTTGGACACGTCTCGTATGAATAAGTTCAACAAAAATGTTGGAAAAGTAATTACTTAATGTTCCCACTGCTGGGACACACGCCTTGTCTCTATGAGAGGGAGTAGGCCGTAATCCACCACGCGGTTCCAGAGCGGGTTGGTAGACGTCACATGTCTTCGAATTTTTGGTGCCGGGTTCCTCACGATATTTTCCTTCGCCGTTTTGAGACCAGTGGTGATGATATAATTTACACAAAGTAGAGCGCCTGTCGGGATTCGAACCTACAACCTACAACTCGTGAGTCGCGGCCGTTTTAACCGGGCCACCACTGTTCTAAAAGTAATTATGAATTTAATAAATTAAGCTGAAGTTTAATAAGATCGCTGACCTGACAAATTCAAAACAGTCACCCGACCTCTTGCATGAATTTACATTAATTTCAAACACGTCCTTACTGCGGGGTAATTGCGTAACACACTATCAGTAGCAATGGGTTTCTTTTTGACAGTTCAACAACATTCATTGCGTTATTTACGTTGTTGAGCAGACACATTTTTCGAACATAAGAAGCAATGGTTTAGCAATATCCTTCAAGATGATTCAGATTGAGACTGATAGTGCGTTACGCAATTTGGGCGCTGGTTATAAAGAAGTAGGTACCGATTTTCATACTTTCCTTGATATTCAGTTGCCGACCATCTATAATTCTAAGAAGAAGACGAATCAGGCTGAAATTTTTGAAGTGAAAACTTCTTTAGGCGCGTTGGGTGTTTATTCCCGGTCCACTGGTTCCACTGGGCACGAGTGGGGAAAAAAAAGTTTCGTTTGTCCCCAGTGGTGACGATTGGAACTTTTTATTTCCCACTCGTTCCGCTATAGACCGAGAATCAAAGTACAATCATGGAGATTTCAATACGAGATTTTACGGATTGTTAAAATGTTTTAATTACGATTTTCTGAGCAAGAATGAACATTTTAATTTGTTGATTAAATGTAATACGCACCTTAAAGCTGTAAGAATTTGTGTAAATAATTTCATAATCTGTGATACATCATTTTGTCATTAAGTACCTATATCATATAAATAAATATTTTTAATTCGTTAATTATATTTCCACTTCTGTCTGTTCAAAGCTGCTAAGGACCAGTTCTTGTGGAGGAGTCCAGCTCAGAGAGTAGGGAGGCCTTTGCCCTGCAGTGGGACATCACAGGCTGTGACTTCTGAGTTTGTTTCGGCCTTTCTTCTCAGAATAGTCAGTTAGGAAACGCCGACCTCATCTAGTTTAAAAAAAATATGATTGACGTGTAAAAGTGTTTGTACAAACCTACTTACAGAAATAAAAATCATTTATCAATAATAATAATTATCTGTGATACGCACCTTAGAACTAAGAATTTGTGTAAATAAGTTAATAGTGAGATCTGTGATGCATAATTTTAAGAGAATTATTGTAAATTCGTTGTCTTTTGATTAAAAATCAAATACCTCTTAGTTTGAGGCTCAAATACTAACTTGTCCAAATGGTCGACCACACACATTACCCTATTCCTATTAACACTAACATACCTATTGTATATTTACATATAGTTTATGTTGCTCTCTGTGCTTTAACACAATATCGGCGATAACGTCCCTCTATGCACAAAGGTGTCAAGTCAACATTGTCACGGACAGGGGAAGCCTTTCAAACGTGTACGGTAACTAGGCCGTGTAGATGTAAGGTAGTGCTGTTTGTGAACGCAGAATAGCGGAAAGGGGTGTTATTTTTTTTAAGTACTGTAGAGGCTGTGTAGTAGCCCTACCTTTAGTAGTACAGGCTGGTTATAATAGGCTATTTGACTGGTTTCTGATAAACATCTCAGATTATTTAATGGTGTCTAACGAGCGCACAAAAACCTATTACTTCAAATTGCATAATGTATTTCTTTAAAAAGATATTAAATAAAAATGTACTGTTTAAATAAGCCGCCAAAACGCTATCTTTAACAATATGGCGTCGTGACGTCACGATTCACGTAAACAAACGTTGAAACGGTCGAGATACTAGACAAAAGTCATCTGTTCTGTCAACGATAGACAGAAATTTACTAAATCATGACGTCATCTTAAGTTCAGCCAATCCAGACCGTTTTCGATTACGTGGCGCCAGATTTAAAAAGATGAAGTTTTTTCGGGATTTTTTTTATAAATAATACATTGTTTTGTAGTAAAATTAATGCAAATCGATTTTAAAAGCGATAATCTATACGAGTGTCAATAATTATGACATTATTTTTTACATTGTCAAATAGCCTATTGCTGGTGTGTTCCATTCGAACGTTCAAGCAATTATTGTCAAATATTCTAATATGGTTTTTTTGTTTAGTAGAAGAAGTGCTAGAAATAACATGAAGCTGTAAAGTCGATAATATATTATATTCAAGTCAAAGCTTTTTAATTAAATATCGACAGAACTTAGAAGAGTATATGTTTGGCTAGGCTTAGGTAGAGCAGTCTTTAGTTTATAGGAACCTACTACGCTTTGGAATAGGCAACTAGCTTCATCTTTCTGACTGACCAACTCGTTGACAATTCAAAAGTGCCTGTAGAGAACATTTTCGAAATGTCTTATTTAAAAAAAAGATAACTGGAAATCTCTGTTTCTATGGAACATTTAAAATCGATCTAATTTGGCTGTAACACTATTTTTCGAAAATGTTCTCTACTAACTTTTTAGACGTTTGTATCCTGCTTATGCGTATGAAGTTTCATTAAAATCGGTTCATTCATTTCGAAAAATAAGGGCTTGAAAGTTTGTATGAAATGCCGTACGGTGTAAACGCTCTTAAGTTTTATTTATTTTCTTGCAGGTACTCCAACTCTAAGTAATTACAATACAATTGTTATATGAAATTGTGCAATATCGCTTTCCACAATCTTTTTGGGTTTTACTTTATTGAAATAATTTGATACACACACTTATATGTGAATGAAATAACTTAATTCTTAATGTTAAGTTGTTATACTAAATACCTAGTTGTTATGTTAATTTGAAATCAATAACAAATGACCAAATTACCTATTAATTCTGTTATCTATACCAATTAGCGCTCATTTTCTTAAATGAGCAATAATATGTGATTAGAGACTTTCACTTCATCACGCCATAATTATTATTGTTTATTTGTAACTAATGATATAAATAGTCGTACGATTTTAGTCATCTACATAAGATATATTATACGTGTCCAATGTATCATTAGTGCGTCAGAACCCAGAATGAATGGGCGGAACTTAATAAATAAAGAGTCAGTGGGTACGTTATGTAGATTTCATACATATAAATACACATAATAAAATTGTTAAGGGCAGTAAACCATCTAGACTCCATACAGTCCATTGGGCTAACTACAGTAGATACACGAGTATATGCAGTGTTACAACTCACAAGTCTTAGAATTAATAGCTTTATGGGGCTTACAGGACCTAAACGCAAAAACCATACTACATACAATCATTCAGAGTTTCTTGTCAGAAAGGACTGAAAGGGGGTCTGAAAAATTCGAAGTGGGGCTACTAGGGCATGGGGTTATCATATAAAAGAGCGCAGTTTGCACATTCTCAAAAAATTTTCGACTTTTGACGAAAAATGTATAAAAATATTGTTCGCCCCTTATCTCTGAAGTTTGCAATGACATAACATACTAAAACACTACTGTTTTAATTTTTTTGTTCGAACAATAGATTTATTTGTAATTAAATAATTGTTTCATATTTTGCATTAAATTATCTGCGTTTTGTCATCGCGCTTCTCTTTCTGTTTTATGCAGTCCGACAGTGACCGCGCTTTAGGTCATGTAAGCCCCTTAAAACAGTAACAAAGATAAATTCACGCGATGAAAGTTTGTATGGATGTTCGAAATTTTGCTGATGGGAACTCCATCGGGCACACTGCTTTAATGGTTATTAAAAACTGGCCAAGTGCGAGTCGGACTCGCACACGAAGGGTTCCGTACCACAAGGCAAAAATACCGAAACAATGAAAAATTTCTTCCTACTAGGTATGAGCTTGTCAGGCTGATGTCAAGGTAACCAGGTAAATCTCTACCGCCTACACAACATAACCCCAACCTAACTACAAGACACATTACGAGGGAAGCCGTCGCCGTCGCTAAAATAGATTACGCTGGTGTATGTCAGCAAAAACCCCACTTAAACAAAAAGCAACATTAAACCTTAATAAACCCATCATTAGGTACAATTTCCCGTAAACTATGTACCATGTTTTTCAGCTTATTTTCGCGTATAACGCGAGCAGATGATCAATATATTTCGTTGGGTATGAAGCCGTTTGGCCCGTCGATCTGAATCGCTTTATATGCATGAGTAAACAAGTGATTTATAATCGAGTTTCGATACTGATTTAATGAGGTACCTAGTGAGTTTGTTGGTTCCACTTTCTTGATTTAGCTGTTTATTCTTCATTAAGTTTTTCATGCAGAATGTTTAATAGTTGTGTCGACTGGCTGGGTGGTCTGTTGAAATGAGCGTAACGCTTTTTGCATGTTAGTCAAAGACTTTTTACTATAGGATTATCAAAACGTATTCAAGTTTGTACTTTTCCTCTATTCATATTGATCCTCACTGTCTGAGTATAAGCTAACTCTACAGGTAAGCTTAGCAGGATTCGAAGCGAATCATCGTCATACATATTGTGATGAATGAAACTTAATTGCATATGAAAGCATATTATGTAGCGCAAATTTTTACGAGCATTTAGTTAGATCGACATCGAGAATTTCGATTGAACATGCCAAATTTACTGGTAATGACACTTTAGCCGCAATTACCGCAAATTATTGGTTTTTTGACAATACCTACTCAAGCTGTAGTAATAGTAAATACGCCTTTGGATGAATAGTTACAAGAAAACAGAAACATTTTCAAAAGTTCCTCCTAACGTTAATCAAAACACTGAAAACACGTTGCATTTTATTATTAGCCGCCTTTTGATCTCTAACCTCGGCATTGTTTCCACAGCTGGAGCACCTTGCAACTCAACAATGTATGTAAAAACATACAAAACACAATAGATTAGGTACTCGTATAATGCCTATGTATCGATTTTATGGAGCAATATTATAATCATAGCGATTGTAGTGGACGGTGCGAAGGCCCGATCGATAGGATTGAAAGGCTGACTACCTACACACATATTATTATAGGTATAGTGTACCTATGCTTGGCGTAAATTTCTGCCAATGTACAGTCAACAAAAGAGAAGTATGCAGGATCGTCGGATAATGTTGAAGTTTAGTAAGAAACCGATGGATGTTGTCGACTGAAATTTAATTTGATAAATGAGCTTTTTGTTTTCTATTAATTAAATTAAATTTTATTCGACAACATCCATCGGATTCTTACTAAACTACAAGTATATCCGACGATCCTGCATACTTATCTCTTTTGTTGACTGTACCTATTTGCTTGGTGTACGTTGCTCTAGGAAAATGACTGTATGAATCGTAATAGGGACTTTAATTTGCGCTGAATGTTGTTTGGCTTTTGCCAATAAACATTAGGTCAGACTTTTGTCTAACCTCTGTCTTTTCTAAAAATGTCTATCTTTATTACCGTGCAATCCATTGAGTATTTTTCTTTGTTACATAGCTCAGGTCCTTAGATCAGTTTTCTGTATCTTGGGTCCTCTGGCAAATGACACAAGATACAGAAAACTGAGCTAAGGACCTTTGCTTTTTATACGGTTGATAAGAAATACGATTTGGAATGGCCTAATTTTATTCTCTGAAACGGTAGCAGGCGGTGGATATAAAGCTGTGTCGCAAAATATGCTTCACCTCCAACCCGACCCTTTGTGTCCCAAAAAGGTGGCCAAAGTGACCTCTGCACTGCCACCGACAACGCCTTGGATGTGGCGAAGTTTTGAGCCAACAAAATTTATTAAATTGTCGTATCATGGACACGAAGAGTAACGGGGCAATTCTCGTAATTTTAAGAACGTTCACAGTCGGATCTCAGTCTCATTCTGTTAAAAATACCTCTAATTTCCCAACACTGACAAGTTTTTGTCGCCGAGATGAGACTGCGACTAGATTTTGATCGTTTAAATTATAAGAATTGGCCTTCTGATTCGCTACAAAGTGTCCAGAAACCACAGTGTCACAGCAGTTTAATGTTATCCGTACGCTTAACTTTCCCACTCGCCGAGTAAGTATTCCGTGTACATTTTCGAAGTTCAGCTTTTCCTTGGTCTTAAAAACTTGTTGATAGATTGCTGTGAACCGCGACAGACGTATCGGGGCCACGCTGAGGTCAAAGCCTTTTGTTTTTTAGTTCACTACATTTTCAGCGACATTTAGAAAACGCCTAGAAACGTAATCGACTTATTTCAGAAAAGTGTAATAGGTTGTTCGAGAATATTGTGCGTTAATAGAAAGTAGTTTATTGTGAGTCGAGAATCGTGAGATTGAAAGAATTTTTTCCAGTCGTGTTTTATGATGGTCAAGAAACTGAATAAACGCTTTATTTTGACTCTTTTATTCTAATAAAGAGCTCAAAGTTCAGGAAGCCAATTCTCGTACTTAAAAAACGTTCAATTCAAGTCGCAGTCTCTCATATCTTATCTCAGTGACAATCAATGTCATAAACTTGTCCAAAATGTATGTAAATCACAGGTTTTTTTTGACAGATAGGTATATAGAATGCGAACGTTCTTAATTTAAAAATACGGGAACTTTCCCTCTGATGCTATTGCAAATCATAGAATCATTGACATATATATTACTAGCGTAAGGACCGGGCTAACGGCGCGACTAAATGGCACCAACGCGCTGGCCCTAAAATGACGGTTTTAGGGCCAACGCGACTCAGTTGACAGTGGTGCGCGCGAACATCGAACTTCGAACGAAGAACTTCTATGTAAAATGTTCAGACGGGCGTATCCTTACTTTTGAAATCATTGCATAGAATCCATTCCTTCGCATAGCTAACAGTCCATGTCGGTTGACAATGAATGCCCATGAAATTAAATCTTTACAACATTTTATACTTTACAATATCAGAATTTAACCCATATTCCATCGTATACGTTATTAATCCTTTGAACATAAACGACGGAAATTAATATGTTGTCAAGGCCCCAAAGGGCATGCGTGCGGGGCGAAAGCCATTAGGGATTTATTGAATTAAAATCCGGACATAATCGGGGTTTCATTAATGTCGTAGACAGATAGGTACTCGTTGCTAAGGGTATTAGATCCTGGATTAATAATATCATGTCAACAGTCAACATGATTCACTAGACTGAAGGAAACTCTAAGCGAACCCACCCACCGCCACCGCTCTGCGAACCACTCTGGTGGCGCTATTCCTGCTAGTGGATACACCATTTGTACCTGGATCGGTTTTAGGCAACTTTCACCATTCATTTAATAGCATTGTATTTTTAACAAAACTAATAACCGTTTACCACTTATCGTGCCATTCAACAGAAATAGGTCACTTTTATTGTGGCTATACACGATTTGATTGGTCTACCAATAACATAGTTTTAACCGGCGTAGTTTTGTATTATGATTTATCGTGTTTTAAACGACCTAGCCACCGGATGATGATGTGTAGATATATATGCAGATTACGGTGTGGTTATGGGCTTGAAATGTAGAATGTTCTATAGGATTGTTGGTTTTATGCCTATTTTGTGGTCGAAAACGACGCTAGAGCCCCTTTTAAAACGATTGCCTAAAGTCAAGCGCACTGTTGCATATTTGACGCTCAGCTTGCCAAGGGTTGAAAATCCAACGGTGTACATAATATTTAGGCGTTCATTTAAATTAAATTAAATTTATTTCCAAGAATTGTAGTTACATTACAGATAGTCGAATTTTTTTAATAGTTTCTAAAATAATTCGTTATAACTAGCATGCAGGTGTAACAACTAGATGTAGTTTAGAATGAAATAAATGAATGAAAATAAAAAAAAATAAATAAAATGTGACGACTAGCCAAGCGTTTTACCGCTATAGTTATAAACTATTATTGTGTAGTTCCAGCCGATACGTTGAAAATTATTTTGTTTTCAAAGCAGCCTGTTAAATAATCACGTTTCCAAGAATGCTAGCTTTATCTAATAGGCCATCCGTTATGGTGTGGGAGTTCAATGAACATTAATAAAATTGAAGAAATAGATATCGTGTTAGTTACACCAATAACTCAACAACGACTGGACCGATTTTTATGATATTTGAATTCAAATTCAAATGTTTATTTCTCAACACAGTACATAATAATATATTTCTAGATTTCAATTGAATGCGCAGTTCACTGTATTGCGCCAATTCAGGCATGCAAAATTATCGTTAAAATTATACTATGTCATAAATTCCAATTAATACCTTACACAATGTCATTATTTCCAATGAATACCATCAAAAAGAAAACATTTAAATTACAATTAGTACCCTATACAGTGTCATATATTCAGATCTATATGTTATACAATTATTTCATTAATTCAAAATAATGCCCTATATCATGTCATAAATTGAAATCAATAAGTTATACAATGTCATAAATACAAATAAATAACTAAGTTATTGCATAAATTCAAATTAATAAGTAAGAAATGTCAGAGTATATAATGTCATAATAATTGAACTGTAGCGGAGAGCTGAAACTCACCTCAGTAGTGAAGCTGTTTTCTTGCGCACAATCGTGTGAAATCCGTCGGTACGAGTTCGCGCTTTATGTGTTAAGACGCTATTTGAAATTCAAATGATTATAAATCACTAGTAGGACTGCTACTGAGAGTGTCCTTTTTTATTTATTTTTTATTGCTGAATGGCCCCCACTCTTGACCTCGATCACGCCTCATGGAAAGCGATGGATGAGGTCTATGATGGAACGAGCGTGCCCAGAAGATCCGAAGGCACTGGAACTCCCACGCATCAACGAAACACAGCAGGCTGTTTGACGCCGGACTTCCGTGGGAGGGCGGTCGCAAACCAGGCGGGCGTTAGCCCTACCACCGCAATGGAAGAATTGGCCAGTCAAATAAGGTGTTGGGTGTGACTGTCCAGGATGCGCTGAGTGCTTGGTTCAGTTGAGTAACTGGCAGAACAAACTGCGCTACACGAGGAGGCTTCTTCATGCATCCCTAAAAGAAAACTGCCCCGAGGATGCAACCTAAAGACCTCACGATCAGCGTTCGTGCTTGCGACCACTAGTCCAGCCAGTCGTCATAAACATGCATCTGGACATTTCGAAACTACATAAAATTCCTAACACAAACCTCTTTTTGTTCCAGGTCTAATATGGTTCATAGTGCCTGTATCTATGATCATATGCAATGACGTCATGGCTTACGTGTTCGGCTTCTTCTTCGGCAAGACCCCACTGATCAAGCTGAGTCCTAAGAAGACCTGGGAAGGGTTCATTGGTGGAGGAATATCTACTGTAGCTTTTGGATTGGTGGTAAGTGACAAATTTACAACAAATAAACTAAAATTTCACAATAATGCAACAGAATATTAAAAAAAATTCAATGCAATGAGGGGTACCGTTTTTGTGCTCGCCAGGTGGCGCCACTGTTGAGTAAGGTCCTTTAAGTATAGCACTCATAGTTTGTTATTACGGGCATGAAAACAAAGTTTACATTTAAATCATGTTAAACAAACAAAAAATGTGTTTGTAAACTAACCTCTGAATTAGCTGTTCTTTCAGACCGCTTAATTTTGCACCTCTTTTTCTTAGCTCCGCTTTTAAAACACTGACATTAATTGACCCGTAACTCATATTTGCCTTAATTAATCTCAGGTACTGCAAAATATTGACATTGTTCTAATTAGAAAGAAACCCGCGTAGCCCACCCACAAACAGTGACATTTGACATTTCGGATACCTGACTTCTTCTCCTCACTGGAATTCATATGCCCCTCATTAAAATAAACGAATGAGTAGGTTCAAATTGTAAGGGTCACAGAATTGAAATTAAAAAAAAAACTAACAAATGACTTGAAAATTATTCCCTTGTGATTTACACGAATTTTAGTCTTAAAAAGGTGCTCATAAGGTTGATTTTAGAATGACACAAGTTTTTTACGCTCTACAAAATCTTGCTTATCTAGATTTAAAAAAACATAATGTTCTCTTTCCACAGATGTCATACATGATGTGTCAATACCCGTACCTGGTGTGCCCCATCGAATACTCGGACTCTCTGGGCCGCATGACCATGGACTGTGAACCTTCGTTGCTGTTCCGACTCCAGGAGTACACGCCCCCGCAGTTTGTGCAGCCCGTTATGAAAGTTGTAAGTATTTTTGTTTTTATGCAGTATCTGCGCCCTGCTGTTCCACCCACATAAGCCACGATCCCTCGGGAATATCGGGATATAAGTATCCTATGTTTTAATTCAGGTCGTATTAATTGCTTACTTTTCGCGTCAAAGTGTGGTGTGTGAACCTTGTTTTGAGAGGCTGGGTTGTTATTTGTAGGGTGCAACCTGTAACTCTTAGCATTTATTTCAATTAAATCATTCACAGGCACTTTTGAAATATCAAGGAGTCAGTCAGTCTAAAAGATGAAGTTTGTTGCCAATTCCGAAGCGTAGTAGGGTCCTATGGCGGAAAAGAATGGGCAAAAAATTTCGTGGACACTATTTTAAATCAAAATATTGTTACAAAATATTTGTAACATGTTATAAAGTGACAAAATATAGGTACTGTAGAACTTAGGGGGAAATAATACAAATAAGACCACTTTAAGACTTTAGGAGAATAATTATAATATAAAAAGGCAACGATACAACTTCGCGGTTAAGATCTGAATCACTGCTTCTAGAATCAAAACGCCATAATAATCATATTTGACATATGTTTAAACCAACGAATCGAAGCATAATTCTAGCCAGTGCTTATTGCTAAAGGCTAGCACACACAGGCGCCACACGAGCTACGCCCCACTTTGAATTAAAGTATTGGCCTAGCTCGCATCAAAATACAAGACTTTAATTCTAACGATTCGAAAATTTAAGCATTCCTACCTATTATTAATCCTATAAGGAAAAAACTACCTAACGCCCGAAGTTAACACTGTGAGGTCCAGCTTTTTCTAAAAGCAGGGCTCAAGTCAGGACAAACGAAACACTTAACTAACACTCCCTTAAGTGCCAGGTAAGTCTACATTTAAGAGTGCTAAAATGCATCAACACAAACTAACGTTGTCATGCCTGAACCTCGTCATAACAAAACGAGCGGAAAAGATGTGACTTGGCCTCCTTCGATAACAAATGATGTGAAAGTTCACATCGGCCTGGATGAGGCTTACCGTGTTAACTGAACTTAACTTCAGATCCTTTTACCCCATCGGACGGTATCAGCCAGAGGGAACGAAAAGTTATGATGCCATTGTTCCAAAAATCTAATAAGTGACTGAACTCCATTATAATCAAAAGATACTCCGCGTTTATAATAACTATATCATTTATAAAAACCTGTGGGTGCTCCAACCCAAGCTGAACCATATGTGTCAACTTAACACACTTTGCAAAGGCTATGCCCCGTTAGCAAAGTTGGTTTCAACTTAAGCTGATCACTCCCCCCTCTAGAGAGTGACAACAGTTTTTATACAACCCTCTTCCTCCTATAACGCGCATTACTATTTTCTGGAGTTCACTCACACTAAACATGGCCTATGTAATTTAGAAAATGAAGACGAAGTTTTTTTCAATCCCTCAAGCTTCATGGAGCCGTGAGACCTCAAGCCTCACGCTCCCAGCTGCGTCCGAAGTATCTTCCCAGCATATGAAACACACATACAAACACATGTTAATAACTTTATCACAATATTCACTAAAATAATGTTCTATTGATGTTTACAATAACTAAATGACACACCAAAAGTCAATGTCTGTCACAGTCTACCTAACATCATAGCCTATCAAATGTTACAGTGTAACGAATGTCGTAGACCAACAAATATCACAGACTACCAAATATCATAGCTTAACAAATATTACAGACTAACAAATGTTACAGTCTAACAAAATTTACTCTGTGACGTGACGCGCATCAAACATAAATGGAAAAACAAAGGTTTATTTAAATTCTAACATGGAAAGTTTTTATCTTTATTCTTCCATTTCCATTTAAAATGTATATGTTTTAAAAATGAAAAATCCTTAGACAAATGATCATTATTTTTAACCGACTGCGTCAGAAGGAAAGTTATGTTTTTAGCAAATGTTTTTATGAATTTATATCTATTTGTAAAACATTTTAAAATTGAACATTTTGTTCTAGCATTTCTAGTATATTGGAATCCTTTTCTCTTGCGTGCTTTTTTAATATTAGATGTTGCATAATGAGAATTATTTTTATTAAACTTAGGGATAACTACATGATGAATGCTTGGGAATGTTTTAACATTATTAATGACCAGATTAATACAATTATCTTCTGCGTCCGCATCTGTAGAAGAACTAAAAGAGCTTTTAAAATGCACAGAAATGTCTTTCACCTCTACGTCTTCATCTCCACTTACATCCAACTTAAAAACATCTTCATCTAACCCAACTTCATCATCCACTTTACTATTCTCAACTAACAACATGATCATTTGGGCATCACCCTTTTCATTTATAAAATGGTTATTCTCCTTTGTTTCGGAAATATTTATTGATAAATTATTTTCAATAAAATGATCATCATCGATGTTAATTATATCAGTTTGCACATCGTGATCAAATTGCTCTTCCTTCGGTTCTGAAACATAGCTAGATACATTAGTTATAACTGGAATGGACTGACCCGATTCCTCGATTTCTTCCTCGTGTTCGCACTCGAACACTTCCACCACCTCCTCAGCCTCTGCGGGGCTGCATACTTGGCTGCTGCGCTCGTCTTCAACTTCTTCAACATCTACCTCTTCACTGCATTCTTGGCTGCTGCGCTCGACTTCAACTTCCTCAACATCTGCTTCTACACTACATAACACAGAAGCATCATCATCAACATTTAAAACATTATTTTGTCCGCATTCTTCTGACGGAACCTTTAACATCTCCTCTTTCCTCGCTTTATAAAATGCTTCGTGACATCTGCACGGGAACTCCTCACGAAAGCCATCGCATATCTCCTCAAATGACATATCCTCACGGTACATCCACTTAAAACAAGCCAGAGCTGCTCCTTGGAGATAAGCCTGCATTATTAATGCCCAATCACTTTCACGCCATCCATAAAGTGTGGCAATCGCTCTGTATTGTTCAAAAAATTTTTCCAGGCACATATTAGTTCCTGAGAAAAGCGCATACATCTTGCTTCCTTTATAAAAATAATATTTTAACCACTTAGCTTTATTTTTCCGGCGACGATTTTGCGCCTGTATTGTACTCACTCCAACGCAAATTTAAACTAAGGGGAGTTTAATCTGCGATCGCATATAAAATAATCCTTGACTTTTCCGTCAAATACATTCAGCTTGGCATGCACATAGAAAATTCACTTCATCTGAAATCAATCCATTAAACGATGAATTGCGTAGGTTCGTTCGGCGCCTCCACCAAATGTAGAACTTAGGGGGAAATAATACAAATAAGACCACTTTAAGACTTTAGGAGAATAATTATAATATAAAAAGGCAACGATACAACTTCGCGGTTAAGATCTGAATCACTGCTTCTAGAATCAAAACGCCATAATAATCATATTTGACATATGTTTAAACCAACGAATCGAAGCATAATTCTAGCCAGTGCTTATTGCTAAAGGCTAGCACACACAGGCGCCACAGTACACATAGTGAGAATCTGCTCACATTGATAAGTATAGTATTGTAGGTCACATAATCCACATCACTAAAGTCCATTTTCCTTTATTTTCAGTTGGGTCTGGAGACGATGAACATTTACCCGTTCATGATTCACTCGCTGTGTCTGAGCACGTTCAGCTCTGTCATTGGACCCTTCGGAGGATTCTTCGCTTCAGGATTCAAACGTGCATTCAAGATCAAGGTAAATACTTCCTTTAGTTTTCCATAATTTAGTGTCGCCTCCATCTGTTATAATGAGGAGATAAACCATAAAAAACTGGCCAAGTGCGAGTCGGACTCGCACACGAAGGGTTCCGTACCACAAGGCAAAAACTATGTTTCAAATACGTTTAGCGCTAAACGCATTTAGTGATCGGTGATGCAAGCGCGTAAGCGGGCCTTAGTATGACGTAATCTACCATTTAATTATTTTATTGCGTTTCTTCCGGCTGTTGTGAACTATAGTCCGCGCGGAACTAGTTGGCTGCGCCTTAGCCATGACTCAGTACGTGCGTTGCGAACAAAAGGCAACCCCGCCGCCCTCACCCCCGTCCCCACCCAAGGCGCGGTTAATTAGTTCCGCGCAGACTATAGGCCATTACATTATACTTCTCGACCACCTCGTTCTAAAATGTAACCGATGTATTATCAACTCCAGGACTTCGGCGACGTGATCCCCGGCCACGGCGGCATCATGGACCGCTTCGACTGCCAGTTCCTGATGGCGACGTTCGTCAACGTGTACATCACCAGCTTCATACGCACCGCCACGCCGCAGAAGCTATTGCAACAGGTAGTTCTTTTAGTTGTTCCGATTTTAATTTGAGGGAAAAGGAGTCGTCGAAATCGGGAATTAAGGAAAGTATTTTGGCAGATGTGGGTGCAAACCGCCTTGATCGTGTCGTGTCCTAACTGAAGGTCAATTCTCATAATTAAAAACGTTTAAAATATAGTCGCAGTCTCATATCGGCGACAATTGCGAAAAACATTGCATGTAAAGAATCAAACACAGGCAACACAGCTGAAATGCAGGACATTCGCAATAACTGTCACAATCAATATGAGATAACGGTTTTTCGTAGATTCTGATAAATAAGCTATTTAGACTTAGTGCAGTGTTGTTCTGGATGTGCGAAATGTCAAAAATTAAGGAAAATGAGAAGATTTTTTGACAGATTGAGACAGATCAGACTGTAAGAACAAAAATTTAATACATTCATAAATAAATTAAAACAATTTCTATTATATTAATGCTATTATTATAATATCAATGAATATTTAAATGACAAATATTAAATTACTTACATGTTTTTATAAAATAATTACAATATTTATTATAACAACAAAGTAGTCAAATAAAAGCCCTCTTCCTCTATCCTACTTTTGCTGTGCTCGACAGGGTCCACTATTATCATATTCTGTAAAATCTACCACCTGAGTTAACATGTGGAAACAATAAATATATTGAGTATTGAAGACGTTCTGAAAATTACAAGAATTGCCCCTCAACCTCGCATTTTCTTAGCGTGTCGATCGCAATCTATGTACAGTCGTCCCAAATTTGGCTACGAGCTTGGCACCTTCAGTTGCGTTCATCAACTCTTGTAGTGTGCAAACATTATCCGAGTTCGATGATCTAATCATTCATGACCCAGAAAGCATTCGGTACTGGTAGTCAGAAGCACTTTTGGAACTGATCTTCAAACATTCGCCAGTACCTGATGAGATTGCAGAGATCAAAATAATAACAGCTGCGTGTTCTGATATTGAGCCGCATCTGCCTAATTTGATAGCATAAAAAGGGAGAAAGGAGAAAAGGATTTACAGATGACTAATTAAGAGGAAACCGAGGAGGAGGGGGGAGGAGGAGGGATTGACTCAAGTTCAAGTTATTTATTTCATAACAAAAATACATTTGTGTCGAAATATTTGCACAGTAGGTACACAAAAAGAAGCAAAATAAAAAAACTACTTAGGAGGGAAGAGGAGGGGAGGGGGAGTGTCACTGTGAATTGCAATTTTTCTAGCAGTAAGACCAGCTCTACGGACTTCTCGACGGATTCTTTATCGCGCATTGGATTTTCGACTATCGGTGTTAAGCCGAGGATTGAGAATCAAACAGAGAGGATTCCAGCGTGTGAAAAAAACACATTGTTGAATTTCAAACTCTCGGCGCTAAGCAGTGCGTTGAAAATCCATTGCTCGATCAAAAATCGCCTGTGGGCTAAACAACACAATAAACAATACAGACATGTTTGTTTACTTATTTATTTATACAAGATAATATATGTTAACCCCTCAAGCGTCAAGTGTACACCAAGTGTACGTAAGACAAAGTGCTCAAAACGTCAACGTACACCAAGTGTACACAACTATTGTCATTGTGAAAACAATGACTTCACTGCGTCCATTCAACTACTCCGACGCGTGGAGTGTTTCGACAGGTAGGCGGGCAAACTTGTGAAAGTTAACACTTGTGTATTTTTTTTCCAGGTATACAACCTGAAACCTGAACAGCAGTTGCAACTGTTCTATGCCCTGAAGGAATCACTGGAACACCGAAATATACTGAACCTGGTGCCTTAGACGCACCGAGTTAGTTCAATTCCGGTAATGTTAGATGGTCACAGCAGGCAGGGGACTCTACACTTGACGGGGGGACGCTACGTTTTTTAGAAAATCATGTGCGTGGAAAATATACGGGTAACTACACTCTTTTGACATTACCGTTAAAGGAAAATAATGACAGTTTTACGAAATGCTTGTCAAATTTCATTGTGCAACATTGCGCAAACCGTCTGCTACGTTTGCGCAATGTTACCCATAAATGTGACGTCTGATCAAGTCAACCTGTTGTCACATTTCACAAAGGGTTTATGAAGAAGACATGTCGCATCGACACCAAATAAATTGGTATAAGCGCGCTCGCACACGGCATACTTTTTGTAGGTCCTACAATCGGTTAGATTATTTCGCCCTATGTTATTTAGACCGACTTTTTGTAGGACGTGTTCGTTGCACTATTGCCATCAGTACGTTGTATTTTTCTCCTACAAAAAATCGGTCACCGATTATCGGACGTAGGCTGGCAGCCCAAGTGCAAGAGAATGATTATTCGTTACACTTATGGGTTTAAAGTGACTCTGAAGATAAAACCTTCAAATTGACATGGAATGTGACAGCAGATTGAATTAGCTTACAAAAACGAAACAAATTAATATTACTTATGCAAAATATGTGTTACGAACGCAGCGTTAACTCCGTGAAGTGTACATGTTCTCTATGGTTGAACATATCCCGCGTACCTTGCAAGGAAAACATTTGTTCTAGTCTAATTTTGTGATTATCATTTACTTTGATATACAGACCTGATTCATTATGTTCTAATAGTCAGTTCACAATGTACAAACCCTAACATGTGATGCAACTCGATACAACGACCAATCAATAAATATTATTCTAAAGACTATAGAGCATTCCCTTTATCGATATTTATACCAAACTACTCTATACTACATTGCGGTATCGAGTTTTGTGCGTCTCTATTGAACTGGCTAGATCCGGTATTTGTTTTAAAATGACAATTTAGTCCAGTACCTTATATTATGTGATAATTATGTTACGCTAAAAATAAAGTAGAATTCAATACGTTATTCTCAACTACCAAAGAAAATATCAAAGTAAATGATATACTCAATCCATATTAAAGAAATAAATTAGTAATTTATTAATCTCCCATACTACATACCATTATCCTTCGGGAGATATAATAATACTATAATTATATTGAATTTAAATACTTAGTGTTAACATGGGCTACAATTGTAGTAAAAATTTACTCTACGCGAAGAAAAGTAGCGATTTTTGTGTGTAGAAGTGTTAAATGACAAATTTAATGAAAGCTATTCATTCTTATTTTTGTCATTTAATAACTATATAACGTGTATTTACCCCAACAAGCTTGAACGAGAGATTGGAAAGGTAAATTTAAAAAAAGTACAGACAAGGAATATTTGTATACTTAAGTGCGCATACACACGAGCGACATGCGTCAAAGGCAGAGGCAACTGCAGCCGTCGACACCCGCCGTCGACGCGTCGCCGGCTGCCATCGACAACTTGCCGCTCGTGTATTTGGGTACAGCAGTGGCGAAGGTTCCATACAACTCGATTCCTACCGGCTTCCCTTTGAAAAATGGCACAGTCAGTATTCTATATACAAATAATATAATCATATTTAAGATATCTACACCGGCTTACCTCTTACAAAAATTGACCCTTCGCTACTGGGGTACAGTGTTCAAATACACAAGCGGCATGTTCTCGACGGTTACAGCGGTTACGAGTGTCACTCGTGTGTATGAGCACTATATGCTATATAGACAAATTAACACGGCCCATTGTCCCATTCAAACTTGTTCGTGTAAAATGCACACAATAAAAATAAATTAAATGTGGTTTTTGTGCTATAAGGGCATAGTTATCTTCGTATTCATAAAAACAGAAAAATCTTTAAAAAAATATGTCCTATTTATTGCGAACCACTCGCATTGATTTGTAAATGATTTGTGCTGTCTGGATAGACGATAATTAAGTATTTATAATATTATAATTCTTCCTCGAATTTTTATGTGTAGTTAAAATGAATGCCTCATACAATTTGTATTGAATCTATTATTTTGTTTATAGTTTATTTTTAGTTGTCTTAGTTTTGAATGTATTGAAATAGTTGGATTGCTTTAGGAGGGGGCCCTGAGAGGCCCGTGTTGCGCTACGATAACAATAAAGCTCATTTTATTTTGTAAATGTCATAATGTTTACCACTGAACTAAGTATTCCTTAGAACAAAATATAAACTCAAGTTCCAAAAGGAAAAGATTCTTAAAACGTAAAAAAATATGTACAATACGAGATCCTTAGTAAATGCAAATGGTTCCCTAATTACTTAGTTCAGTAGTGTATATTTTTATTAAACTTATTTTTTTGGATTAGACAGGGAATAATGCATTTGTATTTATGCTTTAGACTGAATAACGAACGACTGTTACATGTGCTAAAGACTTTTTGAGAGTTTCTTTTTTTGGTATGTTAACAAATTGTCAGAATAATCAATTATTACTTAGTCCACTCTTATACGACCTTACTATAAAATTATAATCGGTTAAAATACCTTGTCTCGGTTTTATAATTCATTAGTAATAGGTTTTGGGCCTTATTCTTTAATTTCGCAAAAACACGCCGTTTTGGCAGTGTTTAGCAAGTTAAAATAAGTTAAAATTTCTTGAATAGGAAGAAATTATAAGTAACATGGTACATATTTTACCAGCGAAGATAAGAGAAAAGTCTTCATTTTCACTTAACATGCTATAAGTATAAAAAAACTCTGCAAAATTACTTCCAGTCTGCACGCTTCTCAAAATCCATTGGATGTCTAAAAATAGCAATATAACAAATATGAAAAATTATATTATATAATTAAAGATGAAAAATAAAGGATTATTTAACATAATTATTATAATAAAAAATTATCAGCGTTACGATGGAACTTGTTAAGTTTGGTGATGTTTTTTTATTGTGACTGTAAGTTACGTTGGTATTCTCATGTTGATTTATCGCTTTACATGTTAATTTAATGCTCGTTCGCTAGCTTTTAGTGTTGATTAGCATTTTTTAGGTTAGTTTTTAGGCTTTTTCTTTTGACATCGGTGGTACAGTTATATTTTTGTTGAGAGTATTTCTGCAGAAACTCTGCAGTGCCAGTTATTCACTAAATTATGATGTCGACGGAATTGTAGAAGGAATATTCAGTAACGTAGTAAAATTCAATGAATTTTTACTATGTTAGTTTATAAATTCGAGTATATCTTTATTAAGGGTATCGCGATCGTAATATTACTTAATCGTATACCTATTGTATGTTCTCAAATGGTGACGGTATTTTAGTAATGAATCTAGAAATTGATCGATCATTAAGTTCTACAATATAATTATGACAAAACATCAAAATATTTCATCAGTTTCGTGTAATTTCTAGATTTATCCCAATTATATCCTAAGTAAATATTACGCGAACACCGCCCCAAGTACATAGTTATAATATATTACACTGGGAACATAGAAAATAATTCTACAGCTTATTAAATATTGCCATTAAAATGCTCTGTTCTTTCCCAAAAGTACGTAATCAGACGAGTACCTACCTAAACGCTTGAATATGTAAGGACCAATCGATGGATTAAAATATGTTGTTAAACAATCAAGCTATTAAGTTTATTTGCCATAGGACAAACTGCACTGTTCGTGTTATGATAGTTTATGTATTTAGATTTAGAATTATTTGCCGTTATAATAATTCCCGGAGTATTTACATATTATGTTGTCTGTGCGTGTGTGAGTGAAATGTTTATTGCAAATTAAAACAGATAAAAAGGTGAAATTATTTATAGAAAAAAAAAATGGCCAGGTATCTAAGCAAGCAGGTTCACAGGTTAACAGCACGTTGAGACGACATGAGTTGCTTAAAATATTACCTACAGCTAGGTTACAAGTTACAATATATTATTTGTCAGTGAGCCCCAAACTAGACAGTATGTGGCTTGGGGTACTTAAAAGGTCAAAATTAATCAATAATTTCTCCGAATACTCATTCCAACAGATAGTACAAATGCAGAGTTATTTAAACTCTGCAGAACTACTAACAAAACAATGCAACTTTGCGTTATTTTTTATAAGCTTCCAGCTTGTTGATTAAATATCAGCTTACATATGTTTTACAATACTCATAATTATGTATTTATTAATCGTACATTTCACTCACACAACACTGTAACACATTACTATATTGTAATAGTATTAAAAGTATTGATGTTAATCGTTAAGATAGCTGTGTATATGCATCGTGCTAAATGTCTAGCGTATGTGATAATTATGTTTAATGAGCTAACGATACAATAATTTATCCGTAACATTTTTAATTCCATAATTAAATATACTTAAGCATCTCTGTACCAGCTGATATTTTCGTTAAACCGATAACTTGGCAAAATTATTTTTTTGAAATCATAACTTTACGCCTGTTATGCCTCAAAGAGTTTGGCAGAGATACATGTACAGTCAACAAAGGAGTTAAGTATACAGGAGCGTCGGATATAGTTGAAGTTTACTAAGAAACCGATGGATGTTCTGGACTGAAATTTAATTTAATAAATGGAGCTGTTTGTTTTCTATTAATAAACTAAAATTTTATTCGAGAATATCCATCGGTTTCTTAGTAAACTTCAACAATATCCGACGCTCCTGTTTACTTAACTCCTTTGTTGACTGTACACCCACATTTCGCTAGTTCACTTTCTTTTTTTACCCGCGACGAAAAAAGAGGTTATATGGAGCCGTATTGTGTGTCTGTGGCTTAATAGCTCCCAAACGAATGGACAGATTTTAATTCTATTATTTTTAATATTTTATCTGTCAAAATATTTGATTACTATGGATGACTTATTATATTGTTAGCTCTACCACACCTACCAAATGATGTCTTATCAGCACTTCTCCGTTAGTAATGTAAAATTTGTCACAAAAATAAAGATCTTAAATTCATAATTGTAAATTAATATTTTACGTGTTGTAAACACCCCTTACTTACTTTTTTTAAAGTGTTGATATAGAAATGGATTAAATAGTTTTTTTAATTACAATCTTAGTGGTGGCCCAGTGGTAACGACCGCGACTTACGAGATATAGGTCGTAGGTTCGAATCGTGGCAGGCGCTTTACTTTTTGTAAATTATTTCATCACCACTGCTCTCAAAACGGTGAAGGAAAACATCGTGAGGAAACCGGCATGTCCTAGAACCAAAAATTCGAAGACATGTGACATGTATCAACCCGCACTGGGCCCGCGTGGTGGATTCCAGTCCACTCCCTCTCACGTCGAGGAGGCCTGTGTCCCAGCAGTGGAAACGTTATAGGCTGATTATGTATGTCTGTATGTAATACTTGAAATAATTCTTCTATTTCTTCTTGTCAGTTAGTGAATACAAAATCAAAAATATAATACTAAGTAAAAGTAAGGGGGTGTTTGTAACACGACACAATATGCGTACCTAACATAATTATAGCGTCTGTATTGTAGACCTAGATGTGTTTTATGATATAAATTATTTATTGGATATGTGGAGGTAAAATAAATGGAATCCTAAAGGTGTCAGTTTGATTTTTTACTTTGATCCCAACGACATAGAGAAGCAAATACAGTACCCATAAATACAGTACCCATAAATACAGTACCCATAAATCACACACACCATCCAAAGGTCAACAAACTAAGCTAATATTTTACGTTCTATCTATCGATATTAACGGAGCATGCGTAGTTCATACAAACTTAATACCAAAATAATTTATAAATCAAACATATTCTTAATGTAGTGTGTATTTATTCCGATTGGATTATAGAATATCTAGGTTCCCAAATATATATGTGGGAACCTAGATATTCTATAATCCAATTCGTTAATATCGTGTCGATAGAACGTAAAATATTAGCTTAGTTTGTAGGTATATTTTGAATGGACATTGATTTAAATAAATAAGTTTTCTATTGAAATTCCTCATGTCTCGTTTTTAAACATATATCAGAGCCCTTTCAGTAGTTCGACGGCCCCTTTTTTTTTTTGATTGGGAAATCCGGAGCCGGAATCCTGCCGGAGGCTTTACGCGGGGGTCGTGCGGTCCATGGCCCTATACGGGGCCCCGGTGTGGGCGCGTTCACTGCGGCGGCGAGCCGCCCACTACCTGAACGCGCCCCAGAAGGTGGTAGCCATAAGGCTTAACCGCAGGCCACACCGCCAGCTAGCGGGCGGGCGGGCTAGGCGGGCGAACATCGTTTCATCTCTTTACATACTTCGGTTCACACCGCGAGCTACAGACTAACCTAACGAGCTAAGCTAACGAAATATCCGACGATTCCAGCGAAGCTACTCGTTCACCTCGTTGACGCGCCCGCGCTTCGCTAGCTTAGCTCGCCCGCCAGCCCGCTCGCCCGGTTCGTTCGCCCGTCCTCCCCGTTTCGAGTAGACTAGTCGACGCTCGTCTTTCGAATAGCAGTGTAGTGTTTACGTTTGTGAATGACAATGGACAGATAGAACGCTAACCTCTCGCTCTCCCATCCGCGCCCCCCGCTTCGCCCGCTTAGCCCGCTCCGCCCGTCGCTCGTCTGTCCGTAGTTTTCGGTGTATCCCATAGTCCCATAGTTTAGCTCGCCAATATTTCGCGTAGTTTGTATAGTTTCCTTCGTTCGCTTCGCCCACCCGCCTAGCCCGCCCGCCCTCTAGCTGGCGGTGTGGCCTGCGCTTTATGCGCTCATTGCCGGACTGCCGCCATGGGATCCGGAGGCGATAGTCCTCGCGCGCCTGTATGAGTGGCGCGCGGAGGCACTACGCCGGGGAAGATCCGCTACGCCGGTCCCTTAAGAAACAGTCTATTACCTACTGAAATGTTTACAAAAAAATGTATGAATGAATGTAAACGGAGTAAGAGGATCGTAGCAGGTGGCGTTCTAAAGTTTCTGCTGCCTACCTACCCCCGTACTAATAAACGTATTACTATATCAGATGAATAGTTACGCACAGATTCCTTTCTTTCAGTCGCTGCAGATATTCATGGTTAAACACCAAGGGTCACAGACGTGACGGTCATATAAAAAATCTATAGAAAACCATGAAAACAAAAAATAAACCAAAGCTAATCGCCAACAAAGGTCAATTCGCGATGACATTCGTTTCAATTCTTTGCCGGCTTCCTTCTTTACCTGAAGGCCTGGCCTTATTGTCAGTGCGGCCCATGTGCGGCCACATCCTGTGCGTGACACAATGGAATATAAGCGTAGAATACCCAGTTACCTAGATAACAGGCATATCATTCTGTGCTTAGAAACAGATTAAACTGAACCTTTACCCAGTTTCAGTTAAACTAGGCATTCTTTTTCGGATAAAATGTAGGTGAGGGACAGTAAGTAAGGTGTTCAATAATGTCATCAGCAAATCAATTTTTAACTAAAATATGAAATTAAAATAGTCTGACGTAGAGGCTACTTGGATCTAATTGATGACCCATTGCCAGATAAAAAACTCGGCGTTTCCGAGGTAGTCCAGTAACAAGCCAAAAAAGGGGACACTAAAAATAAAACGGTTAGCAATCGCCCACTGGCCATTTAGGATGATAACCACGAGCATAATCACCTTTTTTGGAAAGCAAACCTATTTCAAGATCTAAAACGAAAGATATCCCGATTACATTACCTAATAAAGACTAACCAGCTAGCCCACCTGTGTAAACGCATAATAATACGGAAGTGTGTTCCGATCGTCTAGTTTTTGCATACAGGGAGAGCGCGTGCGCAGTTCCCACGCGCCGCTTGCGCAATACAATCTCGTTCTGTATTGTGTATGGTCTGTGTGTGTGTCCAAAATTTCGTACGGTAAGAGTTTGGGACTGTTAGTCTTATTATAAAACATGAGTTCACACCAAGTGGAACGCGGCCGCCACTTGGGGCCGTAGAGAGACCCAAAGCATGGGACCACCACACCGTTCTAGAACGATAGTCATGCATGTAGACTAACAAGGATGAAATAGGTACCTACTTAGGACCAACCACACCCGCTTTATGTAGGACTTATTGCAGGATATGGAAACAAAGATATTGGTCTATGGGTTTGGGTAGGACTGGTTATCTTGAGCTATGGAAGGACTATTATGGCCCCCGGAAACTGTCACTAGAACATAGTAACTCAAAGCAGTTATTTCAATCAGGCACTTTTGAATTGTCAAGAAGTCGATCAGTCAGAAAATATGAAGCTAGTTGCCGTGCCGACAATGGGGCAACATGTCCTGACGTACTTGAGGAGAGGAGAGGTATTCTATATACGGCTATCAGGTCAATCACGAAAATACGGTCACGACCTTACTGGAATATTTCCCCCTATTTGCATGATTGCTCTTGGGAATCTCCACTCAAGCCGGCCAATAAATTCAAGAAAGAGGTGGGAGCTCTGTTTCTCGTCAGTGTTCACTCCAGCAGGTCAATAAAGGCCAGCCTGAGGAAAAACACTTTACCCGGCCCGACCCGCTTGGGTCGCTAGTACCTAACAGCTCGCCGCATGCGGCCCTGCAGATTTATATACATATACTAGCTGCGCCCCGAGGTTTCACCCGCATAAGTGTCGATCCCGTGGGAATATCGGGATAAAAAGTATCCTATGTGTTAATCCTGTTTATAAACTATCTGTGTGCCAAATTTTATCTAAATCCGTTCAGTAGTATTTGCGTGAAAGAGTAACAAACATCCATACATCCTCACAAACTTTTGCGTTTATAATATTAGTAGGAAATTAGTAGGAATATCTCTCTTGGTCTGGCACCTCACCCTCACCTGCTTCGACAAAGTAAATGTACCGGTACAGACCAGAGATTATCGGAGCGCTTAAGCCCCACGACGGCGTTTTATTATTATTCTTAATCACGATTCCCGTAGTAGGGGGTGAGCTGCCATTAACCGGACACAAATCAAGAAAAATCACAAAAAACTACTGAAGGATTTAAGCCATATGAAAAACCCAATGTCTCATCACCCACCTGGGGATCGAACCCTACACACCATGCTCAGCAATCGCGCTTGCGACCGCTAGACCGACTAGGCAGTAAGAGTCGTAGGGTACCTCACTGAGACGCCATGGCGACACAGCCAAGACACTCTACTTATGGCCTTAGGAACGAATCCATAGTAACAAAGTACATACCACCATGGAAACGCGCCATAACGGGAGTATTACAAAGATGACATTTATAATTCTAACCACATCGAACTGCCTGCGAACCGAATAAAAGCGAAATCACTTAATACCATTTACAGTAAAGGTTTTATTAGCAGTTAAAAGAAATCTGCGGTGTAATCCAACATTAAATAGAACAGAGATAACGTCGTGAATGCTGATTGTGATTAGTTGGATAAATCCTGTGAGTCATGCGCTTTCACCGTCTCACGCAACGTACGCGCTAATCCGTGCGTAAGAGATTAGATAGGTAGGTACCATTATTTTGTGATTCAAATGAAGAAGCTTTTGTTTCGTCATTCTTACAATGGTCATAACACAAAGAAAATTGGGACCAGCCGGTCGATTCTGTAAAAATCTCACCGTGAAAACTTAGGTGAAGTGAGTTTGTTTTTGCTAGGAATTGACACTTGACAGCTCACTCCACGCTCACTTCACCTAAGTTTTCACGGTGAGATTTTTACAGAATAGCACTGCTGTAAAGGTGCTCCCTCACCTGGAGCGTTCGCTTGTAATGTAACATTTCAGATTCGATTTTGAGCATTACTTTACAATACTGCCTCCCTGACTGATGAACATTCGCCTGTAATGTAACATTAGATTCGATTTTGAACATTTAGTTGATTCCACAATGTCAGACGAAGCGGTCGTTGTGCTGAGCGCGGCAATATTAATTCGACATTGGTATTTACGAAAAAATAAAACAGAAAGACGATATTGGTGCCACGAGTTATTTCAAAACCGACGAAATATAGGCGGTTTGGATATTTTACAAAGAATCAACCGACCCTAACTAAACTTAAATTTTTTATAAGAATGTAATGCTTGAATCTGTAACATTACAGATTGCTCACTGTAATGTAATGTTATCTAGTGTATGTAATGTAATGGTATGTAGTGTAATGTTACGTTACAGAGTCGAGCATTACATCAATGATCCCTCAATGATGTTGTTAGATACATTACAGGCGAGTGCTCCAAGTAAGGGAGCACCTGGGGAATACTTCCAGATAAAAGTAAAAATAAGTAATGACCAGACGTTTGGACGAAAACGAAGCAAAATGATGTAAAGATCGCAGCAAGTGGCGTTCTGTAATTACTGCCTAACCCCCTTGGGAAGAAGCCAAGAGTTTAAGTATGTATGTCAAAGGCAGATTCATATTTTAGGTTTCTTTCACCTTTAAAAGATACTTAGATTCTCTCGGTTTCCCTAAGCTGACGGCCAACCAGTCCACTCCAATATTAGAGTGGCTATAGGAGGGACACACAAACCTTCTAAACCCACAGTTATTTAGGCCTGTGGCTATCTTAAAAGGTGACCAGTTTTGTGTATAGTTTTAGTAACAGTAGGATAGCTCTTTGTGAAGGATTAGGAAAGATCGTAAGCTAATATATTTAACTAGCTGCGCCCCGCGGTTTCACCCGCATAAATTTCGATCCCGTGGGAATATTGGGATAAAAAGTAGCCTTATGTTAATCCAGGGTGTCAGCTACCTCCATACAAAATTTTATCAAAATTGGTCCAGCTGTTTAAGCGTGAAGAAGTAACAAACATATAAACACACACACACTCACAAACTTTCGCCTTTATAATATTAGTGTGATAATTCTCATCAGACTTACTTAATAGTTTCTGTACATGGTTTGAAGGTTTTTTTATAATGGGTACAATTGTATCCAAATTTTACACCTATGAACCCTATATTTATAATATATTAGTACAGTATCGGAGGATATATTTGGGCAAAACCTGCCGAGATTCATTCAAAAGGCACAATTATTAATTGAAAAAGGTCTGATATTATAATATCAGACCTTTTTCATTGATTGATTCAAGCCATGTGGGCGGGGTTCCAGCAGCGTTATATCGTTGTTGCAATTTTGCTTACATGGCAGGTGATTTTATTTTATTTTTATAAATGAATAGACGTAGTGACTTATAACATCGCCTTGGATGATTCTGTAAAGGTGTTATAATTGTGGTTTTAAATAAATAAATAAATAAAAATAAATATTTTATAAAAACTGGCCAAGTGCGAGTCGAACTCGCACACGAAGGTTTCCGTAGGTACCACAAGGCAAAAACACTAAATATTTATTCTATTCTGTTTCTAATATAATAAAATTTGTATCTTCAAGGTCCTTATGTCAGTATTCCCTCACGTCTCGAGCAAGTGACGATTGGAGTCTCATTTTCAGCACTGATTGTTCAGTTATCATACTAACTGATATTACAGATCGCAAAATCCCCAGCACAATAAACTCCTAGGTAACACTACTAAATCTTATCTTAGAGGGGCCAGGTCGATCAGGTTAAGCATCCGGTTAAGCTACGCTTGCTGCGGTTGGTCTGTGGATGGGTGACCATCTTTACACATAGAGACCCCTCCGTGCCTCGGAAAGCACGTTAAGCAGTTGGTCATTCGTGGATCTTTGATAGTTGTTACGGGTAGTTAGAAGCCTGAAAGTCTGACAACCAGTCTTACCAAGGGGTATCGTATTACCCAGTAACTGGGTTGAGGTGGTCAGATAGGCAGTCGCTCCATGTAAAGTACTGGTATTCATCTGCATCCGATTAGACTGGAAGCCGACCCCAACATAGTTGGGAAAAGGCTAGGCAGGTGACTTCATTTGTTTTTATGCTTGTTTATTTGAACGCGTTTATTTCTGGAACTACTAGTCGGATTGCCTTTGAAATCCCAAATCTTGAGGAAGGTCTAAGGCTTATGGAGTCGATAGCCGATTCCCGGCCACCGTAGGCGCGGGCTTGCGGGCGGCGAGCCGTGGGCAGCTCGCCGTCCGGTAAGGACCAGGCCCGGGTCGACGGCGCGTTGTGTTCCACGCGTGCCTCAAGGAGATGTCAGCACCAACTGACGGGGTCCGCTAGGGCCGATGCCCGCCAGGGTCGCGGGTTGTTCGAAAGAGATACCGTGGGCCCTGGCACAGGCAAGTGAAGGAACACGGGTGGGTTTTAGTCAGTAAGAGTTTGACACTCCCTTCCGCTCCGCCCAGAGCAGGAGGGGTCATTTGACTTATTAACATTACGCTATGACTCTTAGGAGCCAGCAGAAGGAAAAACAGTCAGAAAGAACGCTAAGCGGAGGAGAAGTAATAACGCGGGCGATGGGATGCGACACGGCGGGATAGGGACCGTAATTTCACGCGGACGAAGTCGCGGCCAAAAGCTAGTTATTAATAAAATTGTTAATCGTTATCAAAATATTATAACTAAAATATCACTATTAGCCATTCACTACAGGAACCCCATTTCAAAAGAATTCCTAAAACGAGGTCAGAATAACATAATACAAAGATTAACAATAGAATTCGCATCTCATAACTTTGTTTTCACACTAATCATATATAGAAAAAAATCTCTGTGTTACGAAATTAAAAGTTCACAATTTCTTCTAAATCATTCACATTTGATTTTCAACCTTATAAACAATGTTTATAAGGTATAAATTAATTCACACTTAATAAAGAGACGTGGTCACTTTAATCAAATAAAATGCGATCACAACGCCATTTATTGAGCGATCACCAAAACCTGTCCACTTTTCTCCTAACCATACATTTGTCCTGCTCTCGCAAATGATATGTGTGTTTATGTGAGAGGGATAGAAGACGATAAGCTAAGTGGAGGACAAATGACAATAATGTCAGCGAAGCATTGCTTTCTTTGCCTTGTAAGTAGGTTGCTTTGGTTGTGTCAGGTGTAAAAATTTGCAGAGCTGATGTGAGTGTGACTGGTGTTGTTTTGGTGTGACAAAGCTCCTTATTGTCGAGTTTTTTTTTTGCAGGATTTTCTCAACGTGAAAAGGCAGCAAATAGCTACACACATCATCGGGACAAAAATGCTAGGTACTATGAGGGTTTTTGGAGTAAGGATCTTATACCAACTAAGAAACCAGTTAAAAAACAGACCTACTGAAGCTCAGTAAAGGCTATAGTTACAAATCCATAACTAATCTTATGTAATTTTGCAGAGGTCACTTTTAAGTGAACCCCATCTCTGACTTACTTTTTTCGGAAAAGTGTGGTCTTGGCTTTTACGGGAATTCGAGAACTTGGGTAGGCAGAGGCCCATAGGCTGTAAGGATGGGATATGTGAGTCTCTACTATTATTCGGTGGCTATGTGCATCCTTCAACAAATGCAAAAAGTTTCAGGTGCCATTCCTGGAAACATTGTCCCCCCAACAGCTCTATAGAGATAACGAGAAACAAGTAAACCACTTCACGATCTCGTATATCACGACAAATCTATCCAATGGCCTTTGCCTATTATAAAATAGTCCCTCTATCACCTCTATAGACTTCCTCTCACTTGATTATGCGATGTCTATTAGCACATTGCGCCGGCCGGCCAGCTGACTAGTAAGCGACGCGACGCGACGCAGAACGCACGCGTTCCGACATAAAGCACGCAACGCATTCGACGCGTTGAACGCATGGCCGTCATGTACGTAAAATATTGCGTGCGAAATATTTATATACGAAATTGTGTTGGTGTTTTTGAAGTGCTGTTTTAGAATAAATAGTTTCTTGGTTGTGTGGGTTTTCGGAGAAATTGGTAGGTTCAATGTGATTTTTTTCTAATCTAATTCTGTGTTTATTTATGTTTATGCTCTATCCAAACTTAAAATGTGCGCCTTGAAATATTGCCAGCTAGACCCTGATATTTTGGGCATTGTCTTAAAACTAGAACTGCATATAAATTCGTCAGGGTTATAGCCTAACGTAAAATAGAAGAATAAATCAGAAGTCATTTGCAATATATTATGTATTGTAAGAAAAGTTTGTTGTTGATTCATTTGCTAATCCTTACACTATCACATCACACTAATATTATAAAGGCGAAAGTATGTGAGTGTGTTTGTATGTTTGTTATTTCTTCACGCCCAAACGACTAGACTAATTTTGATAAAATTGGTTATGGAGGTAGCTGACACCCTGGATTAACACATAGGATACTTTCTAACCCGATATTCCCACGGGATCGACACTTATGCGGGTGAAACCGCGGGGCGCAGCTATTTACAAATAATCTCTAAAGGATAAAACCATTATATATCAAACATATACCAAAAACAAAAAAAAAAACAAATTTGTAAACAACACCGCTTGCACAAATTCATATAAAAAAAACAAATTCAAATAATGTAACATTGTAAAATAAATAAAAATAATGATAATAAATGATGATGATAATTAATGTAATGTAATGTGTGTGTTGTAATGTTATGTTACTTTACTTAACAATGGCGTTAGAATTTCACTAAGTCATTCATTAAACTCTTCAATCATTAATTAAAAACACTTCATTCATTAATCATTGTTAGCTCCAAAATGCCACCTACAAGATGAAAATGATTCATTCAAACCAAATAAAAAAGGCCAAATTGGTGCTAATGAACCTGTTGAGACATCAAATTACATTAAAACGGATAAAAAATATACATAAGATCGGAAATTTATACGAAGTGAGTCACTTTACTCTATGCAATTTATAACTAAACCAATAATAATATAA
The DNA here is from genome assembly GCA_948474745.1 of Oligia latruncula. Taxonomy (NCBI): domain Eukaryota; kingdom Metazoa; phylum Arthropoda; class Insecta; order Lepidoptera; family Noctuidae; genus Oligia; species Oligia latruncula. Next base: position 17,598,022 of record OX419686.1, read on the forward strand.
TATAATTTTTACTACCACTCGTCTTAAAATGGTGAAGAAAACATCATGAAGAAACCGGCATGTCCTAGAGCAAAAAAATCTAAGACATAGGTACTTGTACGTCTGACAGCCACCAATCCGCACTAGGCTCATTCCTGGTGGGTTACACCCATTTCCTGTCATAGAGAGGACCTTTCCAGCAGTTGCAACATTATAGATACACTGAATATAAATGCATGTGAACCCAAAATAAATGTGTACCTAGTTAGACGATATTCCCATGTCATCATCTGTCCTTTTCCCAACTATTTTGGGGTCGGCTTCCAGTCTAACCGAATGCAGCTGAGTACCAATATTTTACATGGAGCGACTGCTTATCTGACCTCCACAATCCAGTTACTGGGTAATACGAAACCCCTTGGTTAGACTGGTTGAGGGCTTCTGACGACCCGTAACGACTGTCAAAGATCCACGAATGACAGCCGGTACCAACGGCTTAACATGTTTTCCGAGGCATGGAGTGGTCTTGGTATCTAAATATAGTCATCTATCTACGGACTGACCGCGGCAAGCGTAGCTTAACCTGATTGATCGACCCGTGCGGCTGTTATTACTTAGCCACAAGCGCCTCGATATTCTAAAACTAAAAAATTTAAAGTAAACTATAAAATGAATAAAACAGAAGCCATAGAATAGAATACTCTTGAAGCCATATGCAATATTAACGACCCATTTCATGAAATCATCTTTAGCCTTATTATTTCCCAAGGTAATTATTTATCTTAGAAACGGATTTCAGCAACCGTGTACGATTTATTACATATTCAAATCTTGTAAATTATCATACGTGAGGTATCTTGATTGTAAACATTATGACACTTAATTTGTTAGGATTAGTGATACAATACGAGAGATTGCGAATATTGTAGCGCCTCTAGCGTGGCTGGTAATGGTGGTAATTTGTCAATAATAACCCTTGGAGTTTGCCAAAGAACGATGGAACGCAGCATTCTGGGTGTGAAATGACACGACAGAATTCGGGACACTACGCTGCATTCCAAAACGGACATACTGGATGTAGTAAAGAAGGCTGCCAGGCTCAAATGGGATAAGGCGGGTCACATCAGCAGGACCGATGAGCAAAAATCTCCACACAATGGGTGCCTGAAGATTGACTGCGCCGCCAAGGCCGGCCCAGGAAGAGATGGCGAGATGACCTGGACGCGTACCGCGAGGTTCGAAGTGGCGCGGGAAAAGAGTTCCTGGAAGGATTTGGGGGAGGCCTTTGTCCAGCAGTGGGACAGAATGGGCTACCAAAAAAAAAACTGTCTCTTGACGCTTTATTGCAAATATAGGCTCCCTAAATGGACCGACGACCTCAAAAAGGTGCCTGGGACAAACTGCATGTGGAAGGCGGAGAACAGGGTGTTGTGGCGCAGCCTGGGATAGTGTGTGAAGCTATGTCCAGCAGTGGACTGCGATAGGCTGAGTTGATTGGGTCCCTATAATAAACTTTTTAAATATAAAATTAATATTTGCAACGATTTACAAAACAATCTGCTACTGACTTATCCGGTAGGTAATACAGTGATAAACTTTGTGTCAGACGTATGGACAAGTTTGCACTTATAATTCAGCTTACCCCATTTAACACAATCATTTTACGTTTTGCAAAATAATGAACAAATCTTCAACGAAAACAATAAAATATACCGCTCAATTAGCATGTTCATATAAAAGACATCAACGCGCCCACATGAAACTTATCCTCTAGAATAATTTAATTATTTTATTCGCGCATTCATGTAATATTATTTCTTAATTAAATCAATTATGTCAAACAGCAGTTTTTTTATTTAAAGAACTGTATAAAATAATTGGAAAAATTAGTTGAATTGAATGAATTGATTAAATACATTAACAAGTTAAGAGGAAATAAATGAAATATGCATAGGTATTTCATAGAAAATTGATTTTGTTTTGATCGATTTGCGGGCATTTCTTGGATACAAGTATTATTTTGTTTGAAGCAATTAGATTATTTACTTCAACGCAATGTCAATTAGTTGTTTGCGGCATTTACTAATTACCTTCTTATTAAATACACTTAAGAGCGTTTACGCCGTACGGTATTTCATACAAACTTTCAAGCCCTTGTTTTTCAAAATGAATGAACCGATTTTAATGAAACTTCATACGCATAAGCAGGATACAAAGGTCTAAAAAGTTAGTTAAGAACATTTTCAAAATGTCTCATTTAAAAAAAGATAACTGGAAATCTCTGTTTCTATGGAAAATTTAATTTAGCAGTCCACTGCTGAACATAGAGGCCTCTCCCAGGCTGCGACACAACACCTTGTCTTCCGCCTTCCGCATCCAGTCTGTCCCAGCCATCTTCTTTAGGTCGTCCGTCCATCTAGCTGGGGGGCGTCCCACACTACGCTTGCCGATACGCGGTCTCCACTCCAGGACTCGTCTGCTCCACCGGCCATCGGTCCTTTGAGAAACATGGCCAGCCCACTGCCACTTCAGTTTGCTCTGCAAGCTATGTCGGTAACTCCGGTTCTTTTCCGGATAATTCATTTTATCCTTCAAAGAGACTACACGAGATAGTACTGGCTACGTATAACGAAATGGTATCACGAAGGAATTGCAGCCGTAGTTTGTTTATCGATGACAGTAACGAGGTAACGAGGCACGATCGGCCTTTCACACTAGTTGATCGAGAATAGATCGTGGCGACCCGGCCGAACCCGTGGCATTTCCTTGTACTAGCTGCAGTGGGCGAAATACTCGAAATTTATCTCTAAAATCTCTCGTAATGGCTTTGTACTTACTTGTGTTTTATGTTGTTATTAGAGGGTACTTGTTTCGTTTCGGTTTGACACTTCACATTAGAGATACTGTATATAAATATAATACAAGTTACAAAGTCAGGAGAATTAATAAACAGCCTATAATGTTCCCACTGCTGGGACAGAGGCCTCCTCTCTGTGAAGGGGGCTGGGTCGTAATCAATGATATTATATTACAGAGGTAGATATGGCACTAGCGCGTGCAAATTGTTGCAGACAAATTCAGACAATTATTGTAGTTTCATTTAGTCCGCTTTTCCCAACTATGTTGGTGTTGGCTTCCAGTGTAACCACATGCAGGTGGATACTAATATTTTACATGGAGCGACTGCCTATCTGACCTCGAAAACCCAGTTAGGTACAGGATAATACAACACCCCTTGGTAAGACACCTTGTCAGACTTTCGTGCTTCTGACGGCCCGTAACGACTGTCAAAGATCCGCAAATGACAGCTAGGACCAAAATTACATGCTTTTTGAGGCACGGACGGGTAACGGTATGTAAAGTATTTTCACCGATCCACAGACCAACAGTGGCAAACGTATCTTGCGTATCGTAGCTGTACCTTCTAATAATAAGTAGGTAACTATATCAACTGCCTAATTTCTTTCCATTTCCACCCATTATCACCACGATGAGGTAATGAAGTTATCATTAAATAACACAGTAACCACTTCAACGACTATTGCATTAATCTATACTTATAATAAATTTACAATATTTACGAAGATCACGAAATAAAAGAGAGTAGGTCTACATTTTCCTTAAAATCAAGAATTCCAGTACAGGTTTTCAGATTAAGAATGCAAGTGCTTTAAAGACAACATGCCTAATAAGTATGGAGTGAGTTTTAAAAGCCACTTATGAATGTAGTGAAAGGCTACATCGAATTATTTTAATTGGATCGATACATTCTATATTTATTCTTACTTATTTATGTATAGGTAGCACCTTAATAATATACTTTTTTATTCCTAAAAAAAATCATGCGACTGCCTATCTGACCGCCACAACCCAGTTACTGGGTAATACGATACCCCTTTGTAAGACTGGTTGTCAGACTTTCAGGCTTCTGTTTACCCGTACCGACTGTCAAAGATCCACAAATGGCAGCCGGGACCAACGGCTTAACGCTTTTTTATATATGTATGTATAGGTATATTATATAAATTTCGTTCCCTAAAGAGGTCAAATGGGGGAAAAAATTAATATGGAAGTCAATTTTGACGATGGGAAATGCCATCGGGCACACGACTTATCCATACTAATTAGTAAAGCAGAAGCTAATTTAATAATATCAGGTTCCAACCGTTCAAATCTCGTAAACGTCAGTAATAACAATAACAAGTTGCTAACTCATTGTTTACAAACATTGCATTGACTCGTTCCCCTCCGCTGGTTTACATTTGATTGGTATAATAAGTTAACAAGCGGTTACGTTCAGACAATCTAGGGAAATTAAACTAAATTCTGTGTTATTATTCGTACGTATTTAAACGTTGGTCTGCTACCTTATTATTTAATAGCTGTAGCTTCTGCTTCAGTCGTGTATTTTTAACTTGAAAATACAGTTTCTTTGGTTACTATAGGTTGTGTTTTTGTTTTTTAGCTTCCTCTTTTTATTTCTTGATAAAAGAGTTGTAAGATGTACGAAATAGACAAACAGAAGGGCTCATATTTACACATAAGGCAGACCTCATCTGCCTAGCCTTTTCCATATTATGTTGGGGTCGTCTACTAGTTTAGACCGGATAATATTAATATCCCCGAATCCGTTGGGTGCGAGAAGCACAGAACCGGTCGAAGTGGAGGTGCTTGGGGGAGGCCTATGTCCAGCAGTAGAAGTCTTTCAGCTGAAATGATAATGATGATGATGAATATTAATATTTCATAGAATTTTTGAAGGATACTACGTTTTAATACCTACTACATATAATATGAAGTTGTATGTGTCGCCATGTGCGTTTCCAAAAATTCAAAATCCACTCAATCAATCTCTTTCCTCCAGTTTTTCCAAGCGCTAATAAAGCCTTGCATTCTTTGTGAGATAACATCTCAAGATCAATTCTAAATTTATATTTTCTAAGAAATGTGTTTACATTTGAACTCCCGACCTCTTGATCCCTAGAGCAATATCTTAGAAAGACGTTTGCGCACATAACCTTCGCCAACCGACAAAGTTACACAACCCTTTCTGAGATTTATATTTCTTTTGTCATTTTAGTTAAAATTCTAGTGTCATATTTTTTTAAGTTTTTGGCTAGTTATTATTTAAATAATAATTTTAATTTTTTATATTTAAATATCTTATGGATTGGTATTTGTACGTGATGTGTCATACAAGTTTGAAATTATTATCTTTGTAACAATATTATAATATTATATTTATCTTACAAAAAAATACAAGCAACATGAGATTATATTTGTTACTGCCCATTAATTATCTAAATGCGTATGTTGACAGACATTTAACTAATGTTGGTCCAAATGTAAATTCATAATTAATATGTAAGTATATTCTAAACTGCAGTTCGCAAAATAAATCAAATTCTCTCAAGGCTCCATGTGCAATTATTAAGAGCGCCTATCTTTACTTTGGTGTCCTTTTTTGTGTTATTTCTTAATTATAGTCACAAATAAATATAGACGCGTTTACGAATCTGACAAAAATAAGTAGTTTTATGGTACACTTTGCAGCAAAATGAGACTAAACCAAATGTAACTAATAATTACCACATATAGTTTACTCCTTCATCTTCAAATGGTAGCTATTTTTTATTAAAAAATGTTGGTTTTTAATATAGTAAAAAATAATTTCCGTTGCCTCTTCACACAAAATCGACGATATCGTGCTGACTTTGGGGATATTTTTCTTCTATTTAATAACATAAATTTATTTATTTAAAAATATTTTATGTAAGCAGACATGTTCAACTCAAAAAGGTACTAAAAAGAACTATCAAAATGTTACAAATAGGCTCAGAAAAAAATAAAAATCGGAGTCTATTTTTTCACATATTTAGCTGTAACGCGTGAATCTTATTGGATTGTAATAAGGGTTATTTTACTGGTCACTGTCTTGGTTTATTGCACAAAAATTTGTAATGAAATATTAGTCTGCGCTCGGCCGCCGTCGTGAGTGGACTCTGTGTCGCTTGTAAGCAGCAGCTTGTGCTGAAAAAGATCGCTGTACGGATACAAAATATTTGACATACCAAACATGATACTTCACGCATTCTATAATGTACCTACTACCCAAGGAGAGATTTTATTCACAGTCTTATAATTTTTCTAGAAGTAAGTAGGGATTATAAATTCATAATATTATTATTTCGTTTCGGACTTGATGGAGTGACCTGCAGGTGTACTTCGAAGACTGCTACTGGAACTAATAGCCGAGCTGAGCTAGATGTGCCGAGTTTGGGCTCATTTCGTTAGTTATGTTGAGACCTTACCTCCGGACTTGATGGAGTGACCTGCAGGTGTACTTCGAAGACTGCTACTGGAACTAATAGCCGAGCTGAGCTAGGTGTGCCGAGTTTGGGCTCATTTCGTTAGTTATGATGAGACCTTACCTCCGGACTTGATGGAGTGACCTGCAGGTGTACTTCGAAGACTGCTACTGGAACTAATAGCCGAGCTGAGCTAGGTGTGCCGAGTTTGGGCTCATTTCGTTGGTTATGTTAAGACCTTACCTCCGGACTTGATGGAGTGACCTGCAGGTGTACTTCGAAGACTGCTACTGGAACTAATAGCCGAGCTGAGCTAGGTGTGCCGAGTTTGGGCTCATTTCGTTAGTTATGTTGAGACCTTACCTCCGGACTTGATGGAGTGACCTGCAGGTGTACTTCGAAGACTGCTACTGGAACTAATAGCCGAGCTGAGCTAGGTGTGCCGAGTTTGGGCTCATTTCGTTGGTTATGTTGAGACCTTACCTCCGGACCTGATGGAGTGACCTGCAGGTGTACTTCGAAGACTGCTACTGGAACTAATAGTCGAGCTGAGCTAGGTGTGCCGAGTTTCGGCCCTTTTTGGTAGTTATGTTGAGACCTTACCTCCGGACTAGATCGCGTGACCTGCAGGTGTACTTCGAAGACTGCTACTGGAACTAATAGCCGAGCTGAGCTAGACGTGCCGAGTTTGGGCTCATTTCGTTAGTTATGTTGAGACCTTACCTCCAGACTTGATGGAGTGACCTGCAGGTGTACTTCGAAGACTGCTACTGGAACTAATAGCCGAGCTGAGCTAGGTGTGCCGAGTTTGGGCTCATTTCGTTAGTTATGATGAGACCTTACCTCCGGACTTGATGGAGTGACCTGCAGGTGTACTTCGAAGACTGCTACTGGAACTAATAGCCGAGCTGAGCTAGGTGTGCCGAGTTTGGGCTCATTTCGTTGGTTATGTTGAGACCTTACCTCCGGACTTGATGGAGTGACCTGCAGGTGTAATTCGAAGACTGCTACTGGAACTAATAGCCGAGCTGAGCTAGGTGTGCCGAGTTTGGGCTCATTTCGTTGGTTATGTTGAGACCTTACCTCCGGACCTGATGGAGTGACCTGCAGGTGTACTTCGAAGACTGCTACTGGAACTAATAGCCGAGCTGAGCTAGGTGTGCCGAGTTTCGGCCCTTTTTGGTAGTTATGTTGAGACCTTACCTCCGGACTAGATCGCGTGACCTGCAGGTGTACTTCGAAGACTGCTACTGGAACTAATAGCCGAGCTGAGCTAGATGTGCCGAGTTTGGGCTCATTACGTTAGTTATGTTGAGACCTTACCTCCGGACTTGATGGAGTGACCTGCAGGTGTAATTCGAAGACTGCTACTGGAACTAATAGCCGAGCTGAGCTAGGTGTGCCGAGTTTGGGCTCATTTCGTTGGTTATGTTGAGACCTTACCTCCGGACTTGATGGAGTGACCTGCAGGTGTACTTCGAAGACTGCTACTGGAACTAATAGCCGAGCTGAGCTAGGTGTGCCGAGTTTGGGCTCATTACGTTAGTTATGTTGAGACCTTACCTCCGGACTTGATGGAGTGACCTGCAGGTGTAATTCGAAGACTGCTACTGGAACTAATAGCCGAGCTGAGCTAGGTGTGCCGAGTTTGGGCTCATTTCGTTAGTTATGATGAGACCTTACCTCCGGACTTGATGGAGTGACCTGCAGGTGTACTTCGAAGACTGCTACTGGAACTAATAGCCGAGCTGAGCTAGGTGTGCCGAGTTTGGGCTCATTTCGTTAGTTATGTTGAGACCTTACCTCCGGACTTGATGGAGTGACCTGCAGGTGTAATTCGAAGACTGCTACTGGAACTAATAGCCGAGCTGAGCTAGGTGTGCCGAGTTTGGGCTCATTTCGTTGGTTATGTTGAGACCTTACCTCCGGACCTGATGGAGTGACCTGCAGGTGTAATTCGAAGACTGCTACTGGAACTAATAGCCGAGCTGAGCTAGGTGTGCCGAGTTTGGGCTCATTTCGTTGGTTATGTTGAGACCTTACCTCCGGACCTGATGGAGTGACCTGCAGGTGTACTTCGAAGACTGCTACTGGAACTAATAGCCGAGCTGAGCTAGACGTGCCGAGTTTGGGCTCATTTCGTTAGTTATGTTGAGACCTTACCTCCGGACTTGATGGAGTGATCTGCAGGTGTACTTGAAAGACTGCTACTGGAACTAATAGCCGAGCTGAGCTAGGTGTGCCGAGTTTCGGCCCTTTTTGGTAGTTATGTTGAGACCTTACCTCCGGACTGGATGGAGTGACCTGAAGGTGTACTTTGAAGACTGCTTCTGGAACTGATACACGAGTAGAACTAGCTGATAAGAATGTGTATAGTTTTTAACTCTTTATCTCGATTGTGATTTTAGGCCAAGACCTACGTTTGGGAAAAGCTCTGGTAAGAAACTTCATAGATCCAAGATTTAAAAGAAATATGGAACTACAAGAACATTCTTCACATTGTCATACTTAATGTTTTTTTTTTGTTTTTTTTTCCGTCACTTTTATTATTTTTTATCATTTACAGCTCCTGGTCCGGCTTAGTACCAGTGGCGTGCATTTGTTTTCAAACTCAAACTCAAAGCATTTATTTCAATTAAACCTTGTACAGGCACTTTTGAATTGTCAAATAGTCTGTCAGTTAGTCAGAAAGTTGAAGCTAGTTGCCCATTCCAAAACGTAGATCTCTATGGAGAAGAACGGGCAAGAAACTCCATGGACACTCTTTTAAATCAAGATATTACAAAATCCTGGGTACACTATGTGAGAACAATGTAAAAAAGATACAAATGAAGAATTCATTCAAGACATAAGATTAAAAATAAGCCTTGGCAGTTAAGAGATGACCAGTCTCAACCGACGGCGCCCGTTCACGAACATGACGCGTGGCAGAATAGGTAGGCAGGCACTAGGCTGAGTTTAGTCTACGCAGACGCGGTCACTAATCAGAAACATAAAACAAAAGTATCAAATAAGAAAAAAAATTACAGCCGCCATCTTGGATTTTCATTTTGACTTTATTTTCGGCTCCAGCACCCTCAAAAACTATGAAAACGATACCCATGATGAAAAATAAAAAAAAATTACAGCCGCCATCTTGGATTTTCATTTTGACCTCACTATCGGCTTTAGCACCCTTGAAAACCATAAAACGACACCCATGATGAAAAAAAAAATTACAGCCGCCATCTTGGATTTACATTTTTATCTCACTATCGGCGATCTCAATATCCGTCACTTTCTTTCTTCGCACGGCTAAATTACGAACGATTTTAACATTCATACTCGGTTGGTTAGTCGACCTTCGCAATTTATCACCCTAAAGCCTACTGCCGCGCGTAAATGTATGAAGATTTTGTTTTTTGTTAGGTATGATAATTTAGTGAGTTTCTTTACATACACTAAAATGTAATTGACAGGCTTATGGTGATTTATCGAGGTAGGCACTGCTTATATGCAATGCACGCCACTGCTTAGTACGCTATCATAATTGCGTAACACACTTGGAATGGCAATCCATTCCAATTTGACAGTACAACAATATCCATTGCGTTGTATTTGTTTTACAAATTTTTAACGATTTTTTTAAACATGTAGCCGTAACAAACATATAAACACACACACACACACCAACTTTCGCCTTTATAATATTAGTGTGATCTAACTTCATTCACTATACAGTGAGTGTATGTTCTTGTAGTTCCATATTTCTTTTAAATCTTGGATCTATGAAGTTTTTTACCAGAGCTTTTCCCAAACGTCTTAGATCTTGGCCTAAAATCACAATCGAGTTAAAGAGTTAAAAACTATACACATTCTTATCAGCTAGTTCTACTCGTGTATCAGTTCAAGAAGCAGTCTTCAAAGTACACCTTCAGGTCACTCCATCCAGTCCGGAGGTAAGGTCTCAACATAACTACCAAAAAGGGCCGAAACTCGGCACACCTAGCTCAGCTCGGCTATTAGTTCCAGTAGCAGTCTTTCAAGTACACCTGCAGATCACTCCATCAAGTCCGGAGGTAAGGTCTCAACATAACTAACGAAATGAGCCCAAACTCGGCACATCTAGCTCAGCTCGGCTATTAGTTCCAGTAGCAGTCTTCGAAGTACACCTGCAGGTCACTCCATCAGGTCCGGAGGTAAGGTCTCAACATAACCAACGAAATGAGCCCAAACTCGGCACACCTAGCTCAGCTCGGCTATTAGTTCCAGTAGCAGTCTTCGAATTACACCTGCAGGTCACTCCATCAAGTCCGGAGGTAAGGTCTCAACATAACTAACGTAATGAGCCCAAACTCGGCACACCTAGCTCAGCTTGGCTATTAGTTCCAGTAGCAGTCTTCGAAGTACACCTGCAGGTCACTCCATCAAGTCCGGAGGTAAGGTCTCAACATAACTACCAAAAAGGGCCGAAACTCGGCACACCTAGCTCAGCTCGGCTATTAGTTCCAGTAGCAGTCTTCGAAGTACACCTGCAGGTCACTCCATCAGGTCCGGAGGTAAGGTCTCAACATAACCAACGAAATGAGCCCAAACTCGGCACACCTAGCTCAGCTCGGCTATTAGTTCCAGTAGCAGTCTTCGAATTACACCTGCAGGTCACTCCATCAAGTCCGGAGGTAAGGTCTCAACATAACTAACGTAATGAGCCCAAACTCGGCACACCTAGCTCAGCTCGGCTATTAGTTCCAGTAGCAGTCTTCGAAGTACACCTGCAGGTCACTCCATCAAGTCCGGAGGTAAGGTCTCAACATAACCAACGAAATGAGCCCAAACTCGGCACACCTAGCTCAGCTTGGCTATTAGTTCCAGTAGCAGTCTTCGAATTACACCTGCAGGTCACTCCATCAAGTCCGGAGGTAAGGTCTCAACATAACTAACGTAATGAGCCCAAACTCGGCACACCTAGCTCAGCTCGGCTATTAGTTCCAGTAGCAGTCTTCGAAGTACACCTGCAGGTCACTCCATCAAGTCCGGAGGTAAGGTCTCAACATAACTAACGAAATGAGCCAAAACTCGGCACACCTAGCTCAGCTCGGCTATTAGTTCCAGTAGCAGTCTTCGAAGTACACCTGCAGATCACTCCATCAAGTCCGGAGGTAAGGTCTCAACATAACCAACGAAATGAGCCCAAACTCGGCACACCTAGCTCAGCTCGGCTATTAGTTCCAGTAGTAGTCTTTGAATTACACCTGCAGGTCACTCCATCAAGTCCGGAGGTAAGGTCTCAACATAACTAACGAAATGAGCCCAAACTCGGCACACCTAGCTCAGCTCGGCTATTAGTTCCAGTAGCAGTCTTCGAAGTACACCTGCAGATCATTCCATCAAGTCCGGAGGTAAGGTCTCAACATAACCAACGAAATGAGCCCAAACTCGGCACACCTAGCTCAGCTCGGCTATTAGTTCCAGTAGTAGTCTTTGAATTACACCTGCAGGTCACTCCATCAAGTCCGGAGGTAAGGTCTCAATATAACTAACGAAATGAGCCCAAACTCGGCACATCTAGCTCAGCTCGGCTATTAGTTCCAATTAATACATAGGTACGTACTTTGGCAAGTACTTGATTAATCACTGTCCAGTGAAATTAAGTAAATATTAAAAAAAAATACATGGCAAAAATTAAATAAAATTAGGCTCAAGTATCAAGTCGTGTCAGTTTACTCATAATTTCACCGCTTCGCGCATGTCGCTGTGTGTGTGAGCCGTGCACGTGTAGTAGTGAGACTCAATACCTAAAATTGAAGCGCGTCAATTCGTAAACGCGTCCTTAACTTTTATCTGTAGTCATAATATTTAAATTTTAATGCGTTTCGGAAAAACGGGCTCCAAGGTGTGCCTTTTATTTTATTACCTACTTTTACATTAGAATACTATGCAACTGTCATAATTTTTTAATAAATTGTAATCAAGTGGTCAACGTTGAAAATACAGTTTTAGTTGGAAAGTTGAATGACACTCACATCGCTGCGCAATTTTGATATTGTGTTGTAGATTTATCCCAGCAACATGTTTGGTAATGTCAAACTTCATCATCATCATCATTTCAATCGAAAGACGTCCACTGCTGGACATAGTCCTCCCCCAAGCAACGCCACTTCAACCGGTTCTGTGCTTCTCGCATCCAGCGGATTCCAGCGGCCTTCACAAAGTCATCGGTTCACCTTGTAGGAGGATTTCCAAGTCCAACGCTACGTCTTCTTGTATGTGGTCGCCACTCCAGAAACTTTCAGTCCCATTAGCCATCTGTTCTGCGAGCAATGCCAAACTTATTGTCGGAATAACCTTTTATAAGTATATCTAATGTGATCACAACATTATTATCCTAAAGATCATACAAATGTAGTCATCATCATCATCATTTCAGCCGAAAGACGTCCACTGCTGGATATAGGCCTCCCCCATGCACCTGCACTTCGACCGGTTCTGTGCTTCTCGCATCCAACGGGTTCCTGCGGCCTTCACAAGGTCGTCGGACACCTTGTGGGAGGCCTTCCAACGCTACGTCTTCCGGTACGTGGTCGCCACTCCAGAATCTTTCGGCCCCATCTGTTCTGCGAGCAATGTGCCCTGCCCACTGCCACTTAAGTTTGGCAATTCTTCGGGCTATCTCGGTTACCTTGGTCAAATGTAGTAGATTTATCGAAAAACACAGTAGCCCATCAAGTAAACCATCAAACATATTAGCATACCATTGTAATACACACACGGCGCGTATGAGGCAACGCATAGTAAACGCGTTACCCGATCGCTGTGAGAAATAAACCATTGTGCAGTCTCTCTTAGTGAGTGTAAGTACCCATTGTGGTGAGTAAGGCTCTGTATTGTCCTGTTTCAATGATAGTGGGACAGATTTTTGTTTGGTATAGGTTATTTTACGGTAAATTATCAAGTGCCTTCTTGAATTTATTTGAGGAAATTAATTCAATAGAAATAATTTTCTTTTGACCTTAGCACGTCTCTATAGTTCTCATTGTTTATATAATTAATATGCCGAAAGAGGTATTTCACTCAATGAGGGGGCGCAAGGATGTGAGGGACCTGCCCAACAAGAGTACTCCATATACTGAGGTTTCCACTAAATTCTTCATACAAAATATCAACTTTCCATTCAAGACAACATTCTACCATCTTTAATACGAATGGTTCTGTACTTATAACATACATAGGTATGTATATAGGTATTTCTAAAACATTAAGATAGGACTAAGAGACACTTTTTAACCTGCCTCACCCAAGTATCTGAATGAATATATTGCAATCATCAAATAGTGTACAAATATTTCGAATGTATAATGGTTATGATTATGATTATAATGTGTATGAGACAAACGCACCGGCGCGGCGGCGGCGGCTGTGGCACATGAACATTAATTTTGACAGTTTTTATTTCCGATTGACCCGACAAGTTTCGAACTCGAATGGAGGTCTTAGTCGCCATGATAACCTCACTACTTGGCTAAGTAACGAATTGAACATTACAGATTTTTTTTTTTTTTTTTAATTTTGAATGGCAAATCACACTAATATTATAAAGGCGAAAGTTTGTGAGTGTGTGTGGGGGTGGGTGTGTGTGTGTGTGTGTTTTTTTTATATGTTTGTTACTTCTTCACGCTCAAACGGCTGGTCCAATTTTGATAAAATTTGGTATGGAGGTAGCTGACACCCTGGATTAACATATAGGCTACTTTTTATCCCGATATTCCCACGGGAACAACATTTACGCGGGTGAAACCGCGGGGCGCAGCTAGTTGATAATAAAATTGGCCATGACACCAAATGATCATGGCGGAATTTTAAAAAAACCGTTGATAATTATTTCCGCTGTACCTTATCATGAAGAATTCGGAAGGGTCGCTTTATTATTGTACTTGACATATTGCTTACCTTTTATGGCATATGTAATTGATGATAAATTTGCGGTAGCCAGTGTTATCTTTGTTGATTGGTAGTCAAAAGTTACGTGAGATACTTCCGGCAGGAAATGGCTCTCAGGACGTTTCTTGTTCTTCTTCATGTCGCTGGCACGAATGTATTTCAGATTTGAGAAAACTTCGGCACTTCCACGGTGTCGTAGAGGTCACAGAAGTGGGCATAGGCAGCATAGTTTGCGACATAGCTCCACCGTCGCTGTTCCATCGAGGTAGCCTCTCTTTACCAGGTCGGAGTTACATCTTCCCACTTGTGTCCAGAGACGGTTCAGGGAATTCCAAGTAGACCACGAAAGGTTACACCCTGCAGGGAGATGCTCCTTTAGTTATAGATAGTAAGTAGGAGGGGGAAGACTATCCTGCCACAGTTTGCAACGGACGTCGGCCCGGTTTCCTGATGCTGTCGATGTTAAGAAGCTGTGTCTGCTTTTTAGCCGTTGCGTTGGTGGGCCAGATAGTGGGTGTCGGGTATCAGATTCCTGTTGTAAAAGTAACTAGGCACAGTTTACAGGTCGTATTTATCAGATTGCCCCAGAATGGTGTTGTTTTTGTCATCATGGACTATTAGCTTACCTATTTTGTTGTAAACCTGCCAAATCATCTTGATCTTAAAATCTATCTGAAACAAAAAAGATTACACACGAGAGTCTGTAATTTTTTTTGTTTCAGATAGGATACAAAACTGAATGAAAGGAAGACCTTTCATTCAGTTTTGTAACATTATACCTACGATAAGTTCTTCTAAATTAAAGTGCTTCAAAACCTACATTACCATATAAATCATACTTTTTTTGCCACTAATCTAAGTTAGATAAACTCCGAATTTTTACTTAGTCACGACTTAGATCCTTATCAGTTAAACAATGCTTAGAGTCAGGTCGATCTCAGACTAAAATAATTGTTATTTCTTTTTTTTTAAGATTCTGCTTGAGAGGACGATGGTATTTCCAACTACGTTACTGCTGTTACGTGTGTATATATTAACCTAGATATACTTAACGTAAGTACATACGTCATAGAAAATCCCTGTTAACCCGCTTTTGATAAAAGTGACTCATATTATTAGATACTAGCTTCTACCCGCGACTTCGTACGCGTGAAATTTCTTGCTACCCCACCCCGTCGCATAGCATCGCCTGACGGCGCTACTATCTCGTTTTTACCGACTTCAAAAAAAAGGAGGTTATCAATTCGATACGTATGTATGTAACATTATTGGAATTGCATTATATTCACAAATGATGATCTATTAGGGCTTCCAAACAAATATACAAAATTTCATAGACGTATGTATGTATGTATGTATGCATGTATGTATGTATGTATGTATGTATGTATGTATGTATGTATGTTTGTCCACGCATATCTCCGGAACTATTAATCGGATCGTGACCATTTTTTTTTATTGGCTTACATTTTCTTCAACTTAGGGAACAGTGCAAGTTTCATCAAGATCAATCCAGTAATTTTCAAGATATGGACTAATACGTGTAAGTGTGACGGCCTGGCTTATTGATAAGAGCTACGGGTGTAGTGTCAAAGGGAAAACATCTCAAAACCTTGGTCAAATACTAGTGCAAAAACTAAAAATTACGAAATAAAAAGTAATTTAAAAAAATTAAACCGACTTCAAAAAGAAATTAACTCAAAATTATGAAATAACTTTAATTTCGGAAGTCGGTGGCATAAAACTAAAATACAGATCCCAAGACACCGACTTCCGAAATTAAAGTTATTTCATAATTTTGAGTTAATTTCTTTTTGAAGTCGGTTTAATTTTTTTAAATTACTTTTTATCTTTCCGACTTTTTTATTTTTCCTCATCATAAAAGGGTACTTCTTTTTTGAGGGTGGGAAATCATCAAATCACCCCTCCCGCTCTGGGTGGAGCGGAAGGGAGTGTCAGACTCTTACTGACTAAAACCCATCCATGTTCCTTCCTTAGCCCTTTATGTTACGGGCCAGCGGTAACCCCTTCGGACAATCCCGCTGATTATAAGGGTCCTAGCGTGATGTCAATCGCCTGCCCGCGTTACTTTGTTTCCGCTTGGCGTTCTTTCTGAATATTTTTCTTTTCGGTCGGCTATACCTACCTCAAGAATTGGGCTATCATATGCAAAAATATTTTTTTTGAAATCCTGTTGGTAGTTCCAGAGATTACCGTGTTCAAATAAACAAACAAACTCTTCAGCTTTGTTATTAGTATAGATAGAAGATAAAAAATATAGTCTACAACTATTTTGGCTAAGTAGTCGCATATCATTTAAATGGGAGTAGATTCGTAGGTGTAGATGGTCATAAATCTTATTCCTTTAGGTCTAGTTAAACTACTCGCTGTGTGCTACAGTTTGTGTCAGCCACAATGCAATAAAATATCACTAAACCATCAACCAAACCACTAAACATCAAATGCCATCTTCAAACTTGACATTACCCCACTTTATATGGTGTTTCCTATTTCAAAGATTTCAAAGACCTTCAGTACGACATAGACATTACGCAGTGGTACGTGATCACCATAAACCATTCCGTATTACCTTACTGAACGCCCTTACAAGGATATGGATATGAGTTTTGTAATAGACCCCTGCGATTGTGGGATTATCCTTGATGTTGCAGTAGAGTTGCCGACGGACGGAGGTAAAAGATAACCTATACAGGGAATTAATAAGTGTTTTTTTTTCTTTTCAGGTTTATCAACACATAAGCAATGACAACAAAAATGAAGCGACTCGGTTTTCAGCTGAAGACTTTCCTTTTGGTAAGTTTTAATTTATATTAGAGGTATACAGCTACACACTATAGATACTAGATAGGTTACAAGACAAGTAACTATTTTAAATAATTATACGACCAAAATATAAAAAACAAATTATTTAAATTCATCGAAAAACAAAACATCATTATAAACTAAATTATAATTAACTGTTTAACCCTAAACTGGGGGCCTAAAAAGGCCACTTTGGCAGAATCATAAAAGGATAACATTATGAATCATAATGGACAGGTAACTGTTAAGTCAATCGTATCAAATCCCATTGATGAAGGATTTTTCAGATATCTTTTTATTTTTTATTTAAATACCAATCAATCCAATCCCAATCTCTTTGATTATACCTAATACGTAGTGCAGTGAAAAAAAGAAAGACATGGACTGTCTTCACCCTATTATGATTCATAATGTTATCCTTTTATGATTCTGCCAAAGTGGCCTTTTTAGGCCCCTTGCACAACTTGTTTAACAGCACGAGAAAATGTGACGACAGTTTCTGGCATTATTATCAAAATATATTACCAAAACTAGGTAAGTGCGATCCATGAAAGAATATATTATCAGTACATTGTGAAAACAGAATTGTCTCCTGCCAAGAAGTGTTTCTTAACTCTAATAATCGCTAAATCCTTGATACACAGCAGGAGTGTGGAACTAAACTTCTAACAAATGATCTGTGACCAATTTCTATTGTGACCAGCGTCTATTTATAAAGATGTTGCTGGGAAACCAGAACTAGGTAGGTACTTTGCTTGAGACCCCCCACGATTCTTCTACTTAGATGGATCGTTTTTGTGTGACTTTGGATTTGGTCGCAAATGACCTTAAACAGGTCAACTTAAACCACCTGTAGCTTAAAAAAGAAACATGATGTCGAGATCTTGTAATCATTTTAAAGGCAATTCCCATAAAGACTATCCCCAAGTGTGAGGACTTTTTGTCCCATTCTGACACAATCCTTAGTCCTAACTAATATTATACATGCAAAAGTAAGTTTGTTTGTTACCTTTTCACGCCTAAACCACTGAACCAATGATCCTGAAATTTTGCATATACGTTGCCAGGTGTATAGAAACGGACAGAGGGTACCTTTCATCCCGAAAAAAGTGCTGTTCCCGAAGAAAACCACAATAACTTTATTATGATAATAGATGGCGCCACGTGTCTTCCAAAACGAATTGATTGTCAAATTCCAAATTAACGCGAGCAAAGCCGCGGGCAAAAGCTAGTAGGATATATATTTTGAATCGGGGACTTGACTAAACCCCCCTGACTAAGACCAGCAAAAAGCTTTAACTTAAACATCTTACGAGTAAGTAGGTTTTTAATTTAACGTTCTTTTAGTTGAGCTTAAAAATACCACTTTGGCAGAATCATAAAAGGATAACATTATGAATCATAATGGACAGTTAACTGTTAAGTTAATTGTATCAAATCCCATTGGTGAAGGATTTTTTAGTAAATTTTTTTTTTTTGTCTGTGCTAAAATACCAATCAGTCCAATCCAAATCGAATCCCAATCTGTTTGATTATTATACCTACGTAGTGCAGCGAAAAAAATAAAAACACGGACAGTCTTCGCCATAATATGATTCGTAATGTTATCCTTTTATGATTCTGCCAAAGTGGTATTTTTAGGCCCCCAGATGACTTAAAAATACACCAAACCTATTGTTGACCGCTCTAGTCAAACATGACCAGCAGGAAAACCTCAGTAAACACTAGAGCGCGTGTTCTTTCACCAGCGTGCATTGCGCGCACGTGTTGCGTCACAGCGCACTTGACACAGTGTCGGTTAACACATAATATATTGTGACGCGCTTCGCATTTGCAGGGTTACAATTAAGGCTGAATGATGAGCTGTGGCCAAAATTGTTACTGTTTCGATAAAAATGATTGAATAATTACTGTTCTAGTAAAATGATTGCTATTTTCGACTCGGGCAAACTAGCTGCACCTGTAACTTCCTATCATCGCATTATTTGTAAGGTCACACACAACACACACACGTACGTACGTTACATGATCTGACCAAGATTATGTCTGGACTTTAAATGTGACTGTGACCTCTGAGTTTGTTTCGGCCTTTCTTCACAGAGTAGTTAGATAGGAAACCTTATCTAGTTCAAAAAAATATGATCGACCTGTAAAAGTGTTTGTAGGTACAAACTTACTTACTGAAATAAAATCATTTATCTTTTTTTTTTAATTAGCCTGCTCTGACCCACTCCTGGGCAACGCCTCCCTCCACTCCTTCCATCTTTCGCGAGCCCGCGCGTCCTCTTTCCAGTCTTGGTGGAACCTATCCAGCTCGTCCTGCCATCTCCTACGTGGTCTGCCACGACCCCGCCTCTCATTTATCATTTAACACTTTTAATTATTGTAATTTAAAGTAAGATTTAACTTCCTTAAAATAAGCCGGTACATATGGGTACCACAAGCGGTTAAAACCTTGTAAATTTATTTTTAAATAGCGCTAACAGTGCTTTGCTAAAACTTGTGAAAGAATAAATGACTATGTAAGGCTATGTAAATCGTAGCTTGCCGAAAAGAGTGAACAAATATCAAATGTATGCCTTTGTCAATGTCATTGGATTTTTGCATCACAAATTCTCTGGACCGATTCACACTATAGGCCGACCGCTTAACTGAGACGTTGTCTGAGGCAGCAGCGCGGTGCGGGAGGGGTGTGGTGACGTGATGCGAGAGCTAAGTGATTCGTCAACTTGTGACAACTATCACTTCTCCTGCACCGTCTACCTCAGACAACGTTTCAGTTAAGCGGTCGGCCTATAGCTTATTGCATCCTAAGCAAGTGTCAATCACTTACCCAACTTCTTAAACAGTGAATCACACACTAAATAACTGCTTTACTACGCATATCGTATCATTTAGTTCCTTTCTCACGTCACAAATTGAATTCGATTTAAATCGCAGGCGCGTGCAGCGCCCATTCTGCGCTTACGCAAACCTCACCCACGACGACGCGACGCGGAACTACCTACTACACTGGCCATTGCTCCGGAAGTACTAACACAGATCTTGATATTCTTTAAAACCCAGCAATGGATTCAAAATCAATAAATTATCAGCCACTTTGACCTTAAAACCGTATCCTTTTTGGCAAAATTGCATTTTGAATTATTGATTTGTGTTTATAATGTAGACTAAATGTCATTGAACTCTATGTAGGTAGGTCCGACGATAGGTCAGTCAGACATTAGCATTTCATTGTTTGATTTAATCTGTTGTCATAAAAGTTTAAGTTTTACTAAGCATTTACAAAGTCAAATCAAAGTTTTCTACACAGCAGGCAAATTGAGAAGCATTTTGTAAGGTCTTAGATTACTTTTATATACCTAGTAACAAGAAATAAGCACTAATTTTCTTAATTAATAACGTTCAAAATCGAATCGCAATCACTTTTCAGCGACAACCAATGTCAAAAATTTGACAAGTAAATTAGGGGCATTTTTGACAGACAAAGTTTCGAATATTCTTAAAATACGGGAATTACACCTCTGAATGTTTGACCTTTGTTTGTTATCCGGAGTGTGCTAAAGGTACAGAAAAAAAACAGAGGCGGAGTGCAGAAATGAAAACTTGAACAATTGCGTGTGTATTTTTTTAATCGTCTTATAAACAAAACAACGTGTGTAGGACTGTAGGTTAATAGTTAGGAAGCTTAATATTTTAAACAAATGTAAAATTATGATAAGTAGTAGTAACTTGCAGTGTGTTCTTTAGTCTGATTAAATACTTCGTAGTGTATAGACGTTCCGTTTCATTTACATTAGACCCCTGAGAATACTTTTCCATCACTCACTGACTCGGATATACATTAAAACCGAGTACCTACATCCCGAAGACAGCCGAACACATCCGAATGTAGCGCGGTGTCGGTTACGGTAACAGTGTCGCGAGTTCAATGGTTTTTTCCCATCTCAAAAAATGCCCAACGCGCCAGAGGTTTTTACTTAAAAAAGTACAAAACACCGGTTCTAAGAAAACCTTCTGGGCCCTAATTCACTATGACCACTTAACGATTCCTTACTTCGAAACCACGTCAATTTAATGACAAAATGGCGTGGTTTGAACTGTCAAAATAAATGTTGTCCGTCCGGTTGACATTTCGATTCCTTGCCGTTATCAAGACACGATATTTATGTGCACTGAAAAAAATTATTTCTTACTACAGCACAGTTAAGCGATTTCATTAAGACTTACTGACTGTATACAGTAAGAAGAAATGTTTGTAAAACAGTAAAAGACAAAACAGTAACTTTTAATGATTGAACATATTATTTACAGAAAAAAAAAATGAAAAACCACCATTACTGTAATGTAATTAAATTTCAATGGTTTGAACGATATCACCAAATGAATAAAACAGTTAATTTTGTGACCTTTTAGCTACTTAAAACGTAAAAGTTTTCTGTCATGACGGTATTTGCCTCAAGCTTTAACTGTTTTCGGAACAGTAAAAAATACTGTTTTGAACGTTAGACTCTTATCTGTTTAATCAGTTCAGATTAATGTTTTTTCATTTTTATTTACTGCTTATTTCTTTCAGTGTGGTTTGCACGTGGTAAGATTCGCTGGGAATAATACAGAATTGGGACCCTGATGTGACATTCCAAACTATTGCCAAAATTATGTAGCTATGCTAGTTATGTGATATTATGTAATACAAATTAACAAGTAGGTAGGTATGCTCATAAAAACACGTTTGAGACAATATCTCCATACGACGACAATTTAATTTGAATTCTTGACCACTTTTGTTAGTCATCATTATCGTCATCGTCATCGTCATCATCAGATCAGATCACTATCTCCTTATTAATTCCAATGAATCTGGACAGTAAATAAAGTATTCCCGTCTTGGGTCAAAGAGTTGTTAGAAATTTGTTCCACAAACGTTGTTATTTTTGGGGTGAAATAAGTGTTGAACTTTAATAGGGGGACTTTGAAAACAGTTCGGGGGAATACGAAAACAGTTTCATTTGAAGCATAAGTTAACTTTCTTAAATCTAGGCATATTGATCGTGCGTAGGCGCGTCGTATTACAAAGCTCAGGTTTAAAATCGAATAAATAGGTACCTATTGATCCGTATACAGCGTTTTACATGCTAATGAACTACGCATACGCAATTTAAAACGAATCGAAGATCTATAAGTGCCGCTACTCAGTTCATGATTTAGGAATCCTAATTATTTTTCTGGCATTGTTGTTCCTAGCCTTTTTTAACCCCTGACGCAAAAACGACGGGGCGTTATAAGTTTGACGTGTCTGTGTGTGTATGGGTGTGTGTGGGGGTGTGTGTGACTGTGTGTGTCAGTCTGTGGCATCGTAGCTCCCGAACGGATGAACCGATTTTGATTTTGTTTTTTTTTGTTTTAAAGGTTAATTACTCGGGAGTGTTCTTAGCTATGTTTGATGAAAATCGGTCGAAGATGGCCGCCGCGACAAAATGGCGGATTACATATTTTTTCACAACTCCCTCAATATGGGTATCAAATGAAAGGGCTTGACTAGTAGAATACTATACACTATTACAAATTTCAAATCCAAGATGTCCGCCACCATAAAATGGCGAATTACATTTTTTTTTTCACAACTCCTTCAATATAGGTATCAAATGCAAGGGCTTGACAAATAGAATAATGTACACTATATTGAAAGGGAATGAGAAATATTAACTAACGAAATGAAAACTAATTAACTAACGAAATGAAAACTAATTAACTAACGAAATGAAAACTAAAAACTTGAAAATTATTTTTAGGTTGATGAGGAAAGTGGAGTGATGACTGGTAGGTACCTACGATCACTGAGTTTGACCATTTTTACGAATGGACTTATCCTACTTAACAAACGTATTTCTACATCAGATAGTGTCGCAGTCCCATTTTAAAAACTAAATCTGAAATACCTAAGATATATAATAGCTATGAAATACTTGTACGAAAGTTGAATAACTATAAGAAGAACTAGAAAAAGGAAATAATACAACAAAAATATCTGTTTAGTCTTAAATTATTCTTCAACTATAAATTAATAATTATTTTTTGAAGGATAAAAAACCTGACTAAAACACCAAATTACCTGAATCTTAAAACGCAAGAAAATAAAAGAAATAAAATACAAAAAATAAGGAGTCCCTACAAAAAGCATGAAATAAAAAATTAAATAAAAAATTTTAAATACCCCCGACACAAAATAATAATAAAATTAAATGTAATTGGAAAAAGAAAGAAAAGAAAAGAAAGAATTGGAAAAGGATAAAATAATTTAAAAACCCCCGACTTAGAGAATTTATGTAACGAGACTACAACAGGGGGCCTAAAAAGGCCACTTTGGAGAATCATAAAAGGATAACATTACGAATCGTAATATGGCGAAGACAGTCCGTGTTTTTCTTTTTTTCGCTGCTTTACGTAGGTATAATCAAAGAGATTGGGATTGGATTTGGATTGGATTGATTGGTATTTTAGCACAGACAAAAAAAATAACTGAAAAATCCTTCACCAATGGGATTTGATACGCAGTTAACTGTCCATTATGTTATCCTTTTATGATTCTGCCAAAGTGGCCTTTTTAGGCCCCCAGATAAATTCATAATATGGATAAACACACAAAATAAAAGGACAAAATAATTTAAAAACCCCCGACTTAAAGAATTTATGTAACGAGACTAAAACAGATTCAAATGGCAGTCCGGGGACCGTTCTTTGGAACACCTTCTATTCTAAGAGGTCCCCCGACTGCCGACTTATTATTATTATTTTTTATTATAATTTTGTACCAAATACAAAATCCTTAGCATTCATCCTTTAAAGTGACTAAGATGAAGTAACTAGTTGCTTGTTTATAATGGGTAGAGACTTGCATTGAAAAACGTACTATATTGTAATAACGGGCTACTACGGAACTCTACACTGTGCGTGGCCCGACACGCACTTGGCCGGTTTTAGTTATACCTAGGTACCCCACACAAATTCGTTTAATACTACTTGCTATGTAAATATCAGTGACAGGAATTTATTATAACATCGTAAATTGTGGAAAACTACATACTTATTATTGAAGCTAGCTCAAAAACTACCCCATCAAAGTTAATACAATAATGTATATTGGTACTACTCTACCCCTAACCATTAAAAAGAATACAGTTGAATTGAGAACCTCCTCCTTTTTGAAGTCGGTTAAAAAGGAATATCAGAGCCCAATTTAGCTGCAACTCGAAGTTTACTACACCCTCGATAGATGGCGTTGGGGTCGAATTAGAAGTCGCTATGGTTTCGTTCACAATGAAAGCATAAGACTGCTCTCCACACTCTGCATGTTAATTGTAAATCTATTTTATCACCATTTTTTGGCATGTTAAACGTGAACCACGTTCAACATTATAATAAGTCAGCAATTTCCACAACGGGGAGTTATCCGAATTTGCCTGTTTTAGAATAAATTTGGATAATCCCCCGTTAATATGCAAATAGTAAAATTAGTGTATTTAGGTACAGAAAAAAATATAATAATATGCCATAGACGCATCCTTACTTTAGGGAAATTAACTGTTCAAAACACGATAAAATTACATTTATTTCATAATTTTGAGTTAATTTCTTTTTGAAGTCGATTTAATTTTTTTTTTTTTTTCGTAATTTTTAGTTTTAAGTAAAAACTGGAATATTTGTTTGTCTTAAGGCAGTCGGGGGACCTCTTAGAATAGAATGTGTTCCAAAGAACGGTCCCCCGACTGCCATTTGAATCTGTTTTAGTCTCGTTACATAAATTCTTTAAGTCGGGGGTTTTTAAATTATTTTGTCCTTTTATTTTGTGTGTTGAGCGAACAGCGAACGAACAGCAGCGAACAGCGGTTCTACTCTTTAGGTCCGTCAACGAATGAAGAAACGAGCCCGTCCGAAGGTAGTCGATCCGTCAAAACTAGTACAAACTCAATTTTTCGAACTGACAAAAACACATCGCGATTAGGGACAACTGTCAATTCGTGTTGTCATTCATTCTTAATTCGGGCGCCGAACAAAAAAAAGATAAAAACTTTTTTACAAAAAAAAAACAACCGACTTCCAAAAAACACTATAAAGTGAAAAATAACTTTAATTTCGGAAGTCGGTGGCAATAAACTAAAATACTAATCCAAAGTCTAATCTAGTCTAATTTTGGAAGTCGGTTGTTTTTTTTTTTGTAAAAAAGTTTTTATTTTTCACTTTTTAGTGGGTCAGTTTGTAATTTATCTAAGTTACAATAGCCTAATGTCAACTGCTCATCACCTTTTACAAAATATTGCTTTTCCCGATGCAGGGACGTTACGTACAACCACTTACCATACGCATTGTGACGAGGATAAATCGTTTAGCAACCATAGTAAAGAAATCGAATCGCAACCCGTGAAATATTTGTCATTGAGTAGTTCCGATGGCCATCTGTGGTCTTCATCATCAGCTCCACTTTACCAAATGATGATTTCCGAGAACAAATGCTCAAGTTACTTTAAAAAATACCCAAATCGCTATAGCTTTGCCTATAAAATTTGAGGGTTTCCCTCGATTTCCATGGGATCCTCTCATCAGATTCCAACTTGATGGTAATGGGACCACCTCGAGAGTATACCCTTTCGAACAAAAAAAGAATTTTGAAAATCGGTCCACAATTGGCGGAGTAATCGCGTAACAAACACCCAAAAAAAAAAAAAAAAACCGTCGAATAGAGAACCTCCTCCTTTTTTGAAGTCGGTTAAAAAGAACAAATCATAATATGTCCGTAGGGTACGGAGTAGGAAACGCCCGTAAATTTACCCGACACTACGGATTATGTATTTAAGGACCTGTAGACGTCCTCATCATCTGCTAAGCCCTTTCCTAACTATGTTGGGGTCGGCTTTCAGTCTAACCCCAATATTTTCGTGCTGCAATTTTTCCCTTAAGTCTCAAATTATCCCTGCGCCATTCTTTGCTAACGTGCGTAATTTTTTATAATATTGCCTAGATACCTGTCACTTTGAATCCAGAAAGACGATATAGTAACCAACACAACTAAATACATTCTAATTGGTATCAAATCGGTCTCTAACATCTTCAGTGTTTATAAATATTTCATATTCTATTTAACACTCTAGTAACATTACAAAACGTTTAACCGCAACCATGTTTACTCCTTTAGAATAAACAAGATGGCAATAATGTTTATTTTATAACATAAGTAAATATAATCTTTATAAATTGTCATTTAAAGAAGTCTTCGTCACCTTGAAATATAAAAATGAAAGTAGGTACTGTTTGGTTACCTAACTCTTATCTAGAGGTCGCTATAGCCTTTTTACTGGTATTTATATGAATATAAACATACTAGCTCGGACTCAAATAAAGTCCTCCAGACCGTATTTCGGCCACGGCAGCCAATCTCAACGGAGACTAGCCTTCGGCGCGGGAGATATTATATTGCACAAGTGTGCGCACAGACACAGGTGCACTCCCTCTAGCACGGAATTGATAAGTTATTATATAATTTAAAATAATAACTCAGGCTCGCTTTTCGAATGTCTGGCCTCGGTTGGAATGTTGGGCCACAAAAGGGATGAATGAAAGGCAATTGCATGCAGCTGAGATGAGAATGCTAAGAGGGATGTGTGGTGTTACACGAATGGATAGAATAAGAAATGAGTTCATATGAGGAAGTTTGAAAGTGGCACCGGTATCTGAAAAGTTGTGTGGGAATTGGCTGACATGGTATGGGCATGTGTTACGAAGAAATGACGAAAATGTCGTGAGGAGAGTTTTGAGTATGGATGTCGATGGCTATAAGAGTAGGGGAAGACCAAAGAAACGATGGATGGACTGTCTGAATGATGATATGGTTAGAAAGGGGGTGACTACCGAGATGACGACTAATAGAGAAGTATGGAAGAAAAAGACATCTTGCGCCGACCCCAAATAAATTGGGATAAGGGTAAGAGAATGATGATGAACTCAGGCTCACTTTTGTACCCATCATCGTTTAGCAAACCACTACAACTCAAGGCTTAAAAATCCCTTAGTTTTAATTTTAACAATTCAACAACAGTCATTGCGTTATTTACGTTGTTGAGCACACGAATTTTTAAAACATAAGAGACAATGGATTAGGAATGTCCTTCAAAATCCTGCTGAAGCTGAAATAGGATTGGATGGGTCACGACATCCGCATGCATAGTGACCGCTGGGCCACATTCTCCACACGGTAGGTGCCTGAGGATGGACGACGCTGAAAGGCCGGCCCAGAAAGAGGGGGCGAGACGACGTAGACGCGTACCGCAAGGGTTGGATCGAGGTGGCGCTAGAAAAGGTTACCATAACCATAATCAGCCTATAATGTTCCCACTGCCCACAGGCCTCCTCTCAATGAGAGGGAGTGGGCCGTAATCCACCACGCGGGCCAAGTGCGGGTTGGTGGATGTCACATGTCTTAGAATTTTTGGTTCTAGGACATGCCGGTTTCCTCACGATGTTTTCCTTCACCGTTTTGAGAGCAGTGGTGATGAAATAATTTACACAAAGTAAAGCGCCTGTCTGGGTTCGAACCTACGACCTACAACTCGTAAGTCGTGTCCGTGACCACTGGGCCACCCCTGCTCACCTAGAAAAGGTTGCATGGAAGGATTTGTGGGAGGCCTTTGCTCAGCAGTAGGACAGTGTAAACTAAATAAAAATAAATTAAAAAAATAGGTATTTAATACACGTTGCAAAGTTTGTCTCTTAGGTAACCTACTCATTCAGTTGCTTCAGGAGCTATGTATGCAAATTTAACAATGCTTAAGCAATGACCTAACTATGTCGGTATACTCAAACGATTGCAAATGAACCATTGATCTCGTGCTAGTATTTTTTGTGTATTAGTATTTATTATTCACGCTTCTAGTTCTGCATAAATACTCGTTAAACTGACACGCCCCAAATTCTGTCTCTTTATCCAGCTTTATCCGGTTTTCCGTGATTTTATTTAATAGCCTCGTTGGTGAGCGTGGTAATTGCGTAACACACTATCAGTAGCAATGGGTTTCATTTTGACAGTTCAACCACATTCATTGCGTTGTTTACGTTGTTGAAAAGACACATTTTTCAAACTTGTGAAGCAATGGATTAGTAATATCCTTCAAAATGATTCAGATTGAGATTGATAGTGTGTTACACAATTAGAGTACTGGTTGTAAACGCTACTGCTGAGCATGAGGTCCTGGGTTCGGTTCCCAGATTGAGCAAAATGTTATTTGGTTTTTCTATCCGGAATTTCTCAGTAGCAGCTCGGAGTCTGGATTTGAACCCCATTAATGGCAATAAGTTCGCTAGACTTCTCTAGGATTTTTTTTCTTCATTTTAGGTACGCTGGCCCACACAAAAACCTTTAAACGACTTTAAAAGATAAAGAAATACATCAATTAAATTCATAGCTAACGTTGACACGACAGGACATCTTGTCGGACAATTTTTAACACCCAAAAATTTTCTAATAAAGAACAAAAAATAACATTGATAAATTATTATAAAATATTAGGTGCAGACGCCAGCACATCAACCCACTACAATCTGTCAAATTTCTTTAACAGATTTTCAACTTTATCGCTAAAGCATAATGTTCAAAGTTGATTGGGAAAATTTGACAGTTTCGGGTAGCTTGATGTGCTGCCGTCTGTACACATTTTGGCGCTTCAGACTGATTGATTAAAATGTCAATATTAATATGATTCGGCGTCAAACGTGTTACATACAAAATTAGGGTTACCTAGTGGCTAGTTTATTTCCGGATAAGTTCACAACAGGTTTTTAAAGATGGAGAAGATTAGTTGCGTTTTAAAAGCAGTTTTTGTGACGATATTTTCTTGACTGTACATCTGAACTTCTGATCGCTACCTAAATAAGAATGAATGTTGGCACTATTTACATATTAACAAAAAAAAAATATAGGTACCTATCTCCTCATCTGCGTAGCCTTTTCTAACTATGTTGGGGCCGGCTCCCAGTCTAACTGGATGCAGTTGAATAACAGTATTTTTTAATGATATAAATATGTTTTATATAATTTGTTGGTAAGCCGCGTAAGTGTCGATCCCGTGGGAATATCGGGTTAAAAAGTATACTATGTGTTAATCCAGGAAATGGTCTATCTATGTGCCAATTTTCATCCAAATCTGTTCAACGGTTTACGCGTGATTGAGTAACAAACATCCAAACATCTTCACAAACTTTCACATTTATAATAATACCTATATAAAGTAGGATATAAAATCAATTTTGTAGTTGCATTACGTTCGAATGAAAAGTAAAAAAAACGTAAAATCCAAAGATAATATATCTAGGTCAAGTTCGCTAAATATCAGCATAAATTAATATAAACTTGGTAGAGTCCAATCGAAAATAGTTTTATTTTCGGCCGATAACGGAATTCGGCCAGATTTGCATTTTCGGTCGATAATTACAATAAACATTTTTTTCAGTTATTGTGCTTTTACTTGTACTTAGTACCAATTTTTCTACATAAACGAACTGAAAGTACTGATTTGCGCACTTAATTCCGGCCAAAAAGGAAAACGTCCGAAAGTGGATATCCGAAAACCGAAAAAGAAATTTAACCAACTCTAAAAATTGGCAACCCTAAAAACTCCATCTTTCTTGTGTCGAATATAAATAAATGAATGTTACGTATGTCGTAACAATTATGTAGAAAGACCAGCGGACACTGGGATCCAGTGATGACGAATGCAGTATTTGCAATATAATTAATCTTAAGTCATGTTTTTTTTAATCTATATTAATGATAGCCTAAATACCTACCAGTATTATTTTTATTTAAGTTTGGAATTAAAATATTTAGTCACTGGTTTTTATTCTAGAACTCTATCCAAACAGCCAGTGCGAGTGTGGTGCTTCTGATTAGACCATGCCCCAAGTGTGCTGGAGTGTCCGAAGTGCCCCTTCACCTGCATCTCGGATTATTTTAAAAAATGCCACTGATGCCACAATCAAGGTGGCCACCTACTGGGCTCAATCAATAATAATAAAAACATCCAAAAAGAAGTCTTCGGCGCGAACAGAAGAAGAAACAAATCTACATCATTCACATTTTTTTCATTTAATTTTTTTATGTGGCTTTTGAGAAATTAGTTTTGGTTCATCAGATAACAGGGTTGGATTGGATAACAGTGTCGGACCCAGGTTGGCCGAAGCAAGGGAAACCTGTTCAGGTGGAGATTCATAAGTAGACGACTCCGCGTTGGAGTGTAAATGTGGTGCTGTTCCACAAACGATGGTACACTTAATATCGTGTCCTGTCAGCTGCACGTTACAGGAACTGGTGGACGCTGGTGATGGCGCCAAACAAGTAGCCGAATTCTGGGCCGAGTCTATTTAGATTGCCATCGCCACTAAGAAGAAGATAACAGGGTTAGCTCTTAGCAAAGAAAGGCTGATGTGGAGTCTAAGATCAGTAATCCGGTTGAGGTTTCAGCCGGATGATATAAATAATAAAGCTGAAGAGTTTGTTTGTTTTTTTGTACGCGCTAATCTCTGGAACTACCAGTCGGATTTGAAAAAATCTTTTTGCATTTAATAGCCCAATTATTGAGGAAGGCTACTTAATTACGCAGAAGCTTTATATTATATAAAATTGATAGTGAGCGAACACTGTTCAAACAGTCCCAAACCATCCTCTTTTATCAAAAGACCAATTTACTCTTATCACGCTTAATTTATAGGTACTAAACAGAACTATGCCAAAGTACCTATATGAGATTCTCTTCTTACTAAAAAGAGCAGATAATACCATCGTAATTCTTAATTCAATGAAAGATAAACGTGGATTTAATGACTAATCTATTGCCAATAAACATCAATTAACACGCAAATTAAATAAGTCAAAAATACACGCGATATCAACTCAATAAGACAATAAATGATGTAGGTATATTTTATAGATGAGCAAGACCCAACTGTTAAAGAACCTGTTTGTAATTTACGATTATCGAAACAAGTTAGAGAATAATCTCTTGCTAAGTTATTACGATCGACGGCCGCAGCTAATACAGGTGTAGTAAGACACTATTTATCTAGGTAATACACTCGAGATGTCTTCGTAATACCAGAAATTGACGACCAAAGTGTCAAGTGGGCTACATCATAGTCGTAGCTGCTGAACAACACGTAACCTAATTTCCAAACATCTGCCACGTCATGGGTAAAAAGCACGATTATGTCGCATTTTTAGAAGCCCAAAAGTACGCTGACTAGACCAGCCGTAGGTTACTTTATTGGCCAGTGATATGGTTGGAATTACAATGCATCTGTTAGATTTTAAGCTGACCCTGTCATAGTTAGGGAAAGGCTATATTGATAGTACCTACATGAGTAGTACCCAAATATTTATATAACTATTTATTATCTTAAAGACAGTTGGAATAGAGTCGGGATTTCGAGCATTTTGAGTTTAAGGAGTCAATTTCTTTATCTATCAAATAAACCTCAATTCCTTTTGGACAGACCACCTGCTTGTTTCCCTCTCAATGGCATAAAAAACTCAATCACTAAGATACGTATTCTAAAACGATTAGAAGCTACGAAACTGCCCTGTCCGCGTTCATTTGCATATATCTGTATTTGAGTTGAGATCCATTTTTGACCACGTTCGAGAACAGAAGTCCAAAACAGCGATCACCTATCGTGCCAACCACACCATACTTCAATCTCGTAGACGAGCCACCAAAAACATACAAATCCGACGCCAGCGCAGCGCATTGCATAACACGACCACACTGAGGTTACCCGACGCGACGCGACGGAAAGAAAGTGCGTCATGTCACAAGGTCACGGCCGTATAGTACCTACAGAAGTATTGATTTATTGTTTGGTGGAGAGATCGTACGTCGTAATTACAAATATTTGAAGCATTGATTACTGTAGAAAGAATTTTAGTAATAACAGGGTCAAGATAAAAGCTTTTGTATACCTAAGGTATAATTTAAATAGCTGAAAACCTCATAAGGAGTCATTTTACTCTTTATTATAATAAATTAAGTAAATGATAGAAGCATGTTTATAATTATGATAGAAAGGGTTATAGACAGGGGCTCTCACTGATTATTTTGTGCAAAATAAGTATATCGGCGCCCAGGCAGCATAATCACTTTAGGTTTTAGTTTGACTAGGTATACCTAATGATGGATGTTCACTAGCTATGTTCAGCCACTATTACAATTTGCGATGTGAACTCCGTTTTAATTTCGTATAAAAACTTCAACTCGCAGAAAATGTTCGGTCACTTACAAAACCTAAATGAGCTCAGAACCGACTTTGAAGTTCTCACATTTACAAACACTTTTACACATCAATCGTATTTAAAAAAAAAACTAGTTGTGGTTAGTGTTGCTTATTCCACTACAATGAGAAGAAAGGCCGAAACAATAATATATATGTATATAATAATCTTGGTAAGGTCATGTGAGGGTCTTTTATTTTTTCTGGTGGGAAATCATCAAATGACCCCTCCCACTCTGGGTGGAGCGGAAGGGAGTGTCAGACTCTTACTGACTAAAACCCACCCGTGTCCCTTCCTTAGCCCTTTATGCTCCGGTCCATCGGTAACCCTTTCGGACAATCCCGCTGACCCGGTCTGCAATGGTCTCTTGAGGAAAGAACCAGACCGGCTTGAGTGAACTTCTCCATTCTGTGCAAGGAATTGTCAGTAATCGTGCAAAATCGAAGCAATGTTCTAGAGATTGTATCCACTCGAAAAATGTCAATTCAAAGTTCGTTTCTAAATACCAGTGGCCGGTTTGGTTTGACATCATAAACTTTTATATCGTCGGCTTATTGCAAGAACTCATTAACTGCAAAAAATCACTAAATTATGTTTTTATCTATAGTGAACTTCTTTTGATACATTCTACAAAAGGCAAAAACTCACTAATTTAGTGATTTTTTGCAGTTAGTGAGTTGTTGCAATAAGCCGACGATATTCTCTTTTTATATATTCAAGAATTTCTTTTATGTCTGCCGGATGACTACAGAATAGTCATAAGTTCGTCAAAATTAATATAATAATAATAAATAAGTGATGACCTAGAATGTGGAGTTTGTCATTTAACCTAAAAACACCTTTTTTAGAATAATATGAGGGGCCAATGACCTTGACAGGTGTTCAAGACTGGGTAAATAACTTTAGGAAGGATTGCAGACATAAAAATAATAGTACATTATGATACATGTGTGCTAAGTTGATCATTATACACGAGGCGATATTATTCGCGCGAGCCGCAGGCGAGAGCGATAAGAAAGCCGAGTGTATATTGATTAATGCACACGCGTATCATACGACGTTTTTCAACACACTTGCGAGGAAAAAAAAAACAGACTTGTATTGTTAAATATTAACTTGTATGGAAAATGGCGCGCTGGTTTTGTTTTCCCGCGCGCCGTGCTAGCCAGCCAGCACTAGCGATGCGCGCGCCGCTCTCATTTTAAATATATTAATCTATGGCACAGACAAAACCGCTAAACTGCCTATAGAAAAAATATAATAAACACAAACTAGCTAATGTTGAGACTGAACATTCGTTTAGTGAGAATCCGCAATAACGCCAGTCAGGGTCTTTTCCGTTTGGTTTCGGAAGGGACCCCGGTCAATTTAAGGTATTCACCTTATTATATCAGGTTGTATCTTGATCAAATATGATTCGCGACTACCTATAATGTATAATTATGTATTTACAGAATTATAGTCATTAGAATTTAATCCTTAAGTTAGATTTGTTCCTTAAGAACTTTTCCATAAGAGATTTTTTGATTTAGATATTACGATTATGACTGCTGAGAGCTGGCAACAATTCGGAACACTCGTGAACGCGCTCACAATGCTTACACAATGTAAAAAAGATATTATTACAGTATTTCTTTGTACAGGGTGGGCCATAAGGGTGTTGGCGGTTTAAATATTCGATTTAAAAAAAACTACGAAACATAACACAAATATATTTGTATTGTTAAAAAGTAGAAGCATAGGAATTTTTAAGACTTAAAAATAATGTTGTTCAAATGGCTTCCCTCGGCTGCTTGGCACTCTTGGAACCGAAGTCGCAAATTTTGGAAAACTCGTTGAAAAGTTGTTCTCGGTATTTTGTTACTTTCCTGAATAATATTGATAAATGATAAATGATAAATGATTTTATTTCTGTAAGTAGGTTTGTACAAACACTTTTACACGTCAATCATATTTTTTTTTAAACTAGATGAGGTCGGCGTTTCCTAACTGACTATTCTGAGAAGAAAGGCCGAAACAAACTCAGAAGTCACAGTCTCTTTTAAAGTCCAGACAAAATCTTGGTCAGATCGTGTGAAGACCATGTAGATTGGTGTCTGAAATGGTCTTTTGAGGAAAGAACCACACAGATTGAGCGGACCTGTCCAATCAGTGCACGCATTTGTCAAAAATCGTGCAGCTCAACTCAGAACTTGAGGAGCTCAACGATTCGACGAACAATACCAAAGACAGGACATTTGGGTAGGCCGCATAAACTACTCAAACTGCCAGATCATAATTAAAACTAAGAAGGAAAAAAGAAATGACCCACATAGTCCTCACATTCACAATAATTAAATAAAAAAAAATAATAAAAATTACTTACAAAGTAAATGTTCATGTCAATGTCTAAATAAAATTCATCAATGTCAATGTGTATATAAAAATCCGGACATAATCTTTGAGGACCATGTAGATTAGTGTCTGAAATGGTCTTTTGAGGAAAGAACCACACAGATTGAGCGGACCTGTCCAGTCAGTTCATTCCTCTTCAGCTGCTCTAAATTGGTCGGATTATTCTCGTAAACTACCGATTTGAGGTAGCCCCATAGAAAATAATCGCATGGAGAGAGATCGGGGCTACGTGGGGGCCATTCAATATCCCCCCTTTTCGAGATGAGTTTTCCGGGAAAAACATTTTTCAGCAGCTCTATGGATACCCTAGCCGTATGATTCTTGGACTATCTGAATCTTATAAGCCTTCAAATGCAGATCACGATTCAAAATTCGTCGCAAAGTTGTTCTTTTGACGTCCAAAGGCTGACTTCTCTTACGTGTTGACTGTTGCGGATTTCGTTGAACTGAAACACGAACACGCTCCACAATGTCGGCTGATTTTGCAGAAACTGGGCGACCACGAGCCGTAATTGGTACTGTTGAGCCGGTTGTTTCAAACATTCTGATCTATTTTCGTAACACATTGGCGCATTCAGGAAAGTAACAAAATACCGAGAACAACTTTTCAACGAGTTTTCCAAAATTTGCGACTTCGGTTCCTAGAGTGCCAAGCAGCCGAGGGAAGCCATTTGGACAACATTATTTTTTAGTCTTAAAAATTCCTATGCTTCTACTTTTTAACAATACAAATATATTTGTGTTATGTTTCGTAGTTTTTTTTAAATCGAATATTTAAACCGCCAACACCCTTATGGCCCACCCTGTATAAACACCACATTTCTTCTTCAGTTCTTCTTCTTTGGTTAGGTGGCTACGGTCAGCCAGAAGCACAATTTCGAAAATGCCACGTTAGTTTAATTTAAAGATGATGCAACTCAAAACAAAACACACACTGACACAACCTCATACACACACTGTCATTTTTGACAGCGCTCACGGTGATATTATTCTAGGGCATGGTCGGCATTATCACAAGATGGCGAATGTCATGACGTCATCTATGACGATTCACGGGACATCGTTATCGTTATCGCGCTTACGCTAATTCGGTTATTTCCCAATTCGGAACACATCGATTATTTCCCAATTCGGAACGCAGGGTTTGATGAGATTAAAAAAGCGCGCATCTCCGAATTCTCCGACTAGTAAATAGTTATCTGTGGTATTACAGCACATGTGGATTAAAGTAAAGAAAAAGCACGCGTTCGTAATACACTCCATTATGGACCTAAAAGCGGTTCAATAAGAGCCACTTTACGAGCAAGTGTGTTGAAATAGTACATTATGATACATGTGTGCTATGTTGATCATTATGCACGAGGCGATATTATCGCGCGAGCCGCAGGCGAGAGCGATAAGAAAGCCGAGTGTATATTGATTAATGCACACGCGTTTCATACGACGTTTTTCAACACACTTGCGAGGAAAAAAAACAGACTTGTATTGTTAAATATTAACTTGTATGGAAAATGGCGCGCTGGTTTTGTTTTCCCGCGCGCCGTGCCAGCCAGCACTAGCGATGCGCGCGCAACATTGACTCATTTTAAATATATTAATCTATGGCACAGACAAAACCGCTTAACAGCCTATAGAAAAAATATAATAAACACAAACCTAAAAATTGCAAAAAACCTAAGAATTTTGCGGTCTACCACTGCGCATTCACCTTAAATTGTCTGTGGTCCCCTGCGAGTTCATTTTGCGACCAAGGAGGACAATACAGACTATTTAAAAAAAAATTGAAATATAGCCCGCGGATTTTTTTCTTTTGGCATGAAGTCTCTTTTGGCGCTTTTCGAATTAGCCATGAATTAGCTATAATCGCTCACATCACAGCGCTTACATCATCTCCATCTCACATGCGTTCCGATTTAGATATTACGATTATGACTGCTGAGAGCTGGCAACAATTCGAACTCTCGTGAACGCGCTCACAGTGCTTACACAATGTAAAAAAGATATTATTACAGTATTTCTTTGTATAAACACCACATTTCTTCTTCAGTTCTTCTTCTTTGGTTAGGTGGCGACTGTCAGCCAGAAGCACAATTTCAAAAATGCCACGTTAGTTTAATTTAAAGATGATGCAACTCAAAACAAAACACACACTGACACAACCTCATATACACACTGTCATTTTTGACAGCGCTCACGGTGATATTATTCTAGGGCATGGTCGGCATTATCGCAAGATGGCGAATGTCATGACGTCATCTATGACGATTCACGGGACATCGTTATCGTTATCGCGCTCACGCTAATTCGGTTATTTCCCAATTCGGAACACATCGATTATTTCCCAATTCGGAACGCAGGGTTTGATGAGATTAAAAAAGCGCGCGTCTCCGACTAGTAAATAGTTATCTGTGGTATTACAGAACATGTGGATTAAAGTAAAGAAAAAGCACGCGTTCGTAATACACTCCATTATGGACCTAAAAGCGGTTCAATAAGAGCCACTTTACGAGCAAGTGTGTTGAAAAATAATTTATTAGAAGCAAATGCCATACCTACTCCAGAACCGGTTGAAGTGGCGGTGCGCGGGGAAGGCCTATGTCCAGCAACGGACGTCTTTCGGCAGAAATTATGATAATGATAATGAAATGACATACTTTAATGATTTGCACGTTCGATAACTTCTTCTTCCTGTCGCTACCACGACAGTATTCCAAATCTTGCTGGCCCAAATCTTCGCCACTTCCACAACGTCGTCGGTGGCACCGCAGAGGTCACTGACAAATGGTAAATAATACCTATTAAGACATAAATAAATTCATCCCTAACTATGCATGAAAAATTGCTGTGCTGTAGCCTGCAGCAGAACCAGCCTATAGTGTCCCCAGTGCTGGGACACAGTCCTCTCTATGAGGATGAGGGTCATAATCCACCACGCGGGCCCAGTGCGGGTTGGTGGATGTCACATGTCTTCGAATTTTTGGTTCTAGGACATGCCGCTTTCCTCACGATCTTTTCGTTCACCGTTCTTGAGAGCAGTGGTGATGAAATAATTTATACAAAGTATAGCGCCTGCTTGGGTTCGAACCCACGACCTAAAACTAGTAAATTTTTGTCCCGTGCTGGTGTCTTATTAAGAAATGTAAAATTAAGGCATCTATGGCACCAATTGACACTGTTCTACGCGTGTGCCACAGACCATAAATACCTTAAAACAGCGACACAGACAGACGACCTTGTGACTCATTAACATTTTAGTGTTAATACATGGTTAATATACATAATTTGCCGGTATAAAAAGAATAATTTTATAGAAGAAACAGGTGTAAAAGATTATTTGCTTACGAATACTTTAAATAGAGTCTATTTAAAGTATTTGACATGCAAATCATACCAATTCATTTCATTCAAAGACAAAATACATTTGGGTATACCGCGTAAATTACTCAAACTGCCAGATTATAAGTAGGTATAATTAATAAATATAATTTGTTTATAGGACATTAGCCGATGGCCTGACTCAGAGTTATATCGAAAATCAAAATACCAACTGGGCCATTTATTGTTTATTTATTTTATTTTACCTTTTCACATAAAAAGGTACAAAGTCGGACTTAATGCCTTAGGCATTCTCTTATATCGTAGGTAACTCATTCACAATAAGATTTTTTTTTCTAATTGGCCAATTGAATCATACTGTCCTTTGCCCAACGTGTCAATCAACGCCAGGATTTAGCCTCAGGCGTGTCATAACTAGGCCAATAAAAAAAATGCGTAATTTACTAACATTGAAATAAGCCGCATACCTACTCCACAGATTAGCCTTGCAAAAATGATCATTTGTCATTTTATTACGCGGCAATATGATTATATTATTATTTTCATAGACCGCTCACGAATGGGCGTGGCATATATTGTTACAATTTAATTATAAATCAATAACAAGGAATGTCTGCATAATAATATTGTCCCCATTGGACAAACACGATGTGGTACAGTCACGCGCAGTCACTTCTGGGAACGATATATTATATTTTTTTACTACTGGCGATGGTAAAAAAGCGGCGAAGTGTCGAAGTCGGACTCGAAGGGTTCCTTACCGTCGTAAAATATTTGAATTTTATTATTTGTTATAATGGCGGATATATAGCAGATCACAGTCTTGTAAAAATATCAAGTGTCTCACTATTACTGTTCAAAAGATACAGTCCTGTGACAGACGGACGGATGGACAGGAGAGCCAAATAGGGTTCCGTTGGCACCATTTGGGCACGAAACCTTAAAAAATAATTTAATTCAATTTCGCTTCCTATTCCATTCCTTGTCTTCTAAGTATGAAAACAATTTATAAAAAATTGTGGTGACAGATAATAATGTATGGCATTGTGTGTCATAATATTTTTTTGTTGGATTGATAATCAGATTTGGTGCGTGTGTCGTAGTCACGATTATTCTCGTTAGCCTATGGCTAGTCAGATTAGTAGCATTGTTTATTGCATTGTTTAAGGTTTAGAGTATTATATATATCAAAAAAAGTTTGATTATTTCCGGACTTTTTTATATACATGTAAGTATTATTATTTTAAGACTGATCAACTCAGCCTGTTGCGGTCCACTGTTAGACATAAGCCTCTCCCAGGCTGTGCCACAACACCCTGTCCTCCGCCTTCCGCATCCAGTCTATCCCAGCCACCTTTTTAGGTCGTCCGTCCATCTAGCTGGGGGGCGTCTCACACTACGCTTGCCGATATGATTTTATGACTGATAGCTTATGTAATAAAAAATAAATTATAGAGTATTTTTCACTAAAACCTCAGGAAGTGGGGAAGGGCGGGCGTTTTGGGGGTCTGAGGCTTTTTTTTTTTGCGGATGGGAAATCGTCAAATGACCCCTCCCGCTCTGGGTGGAGCGGAAGGGAGTGTCAGACTCTTACTGACTAAAACCCACCCGTGTTCCTTCCTTAGCCCTTTATGTTCCGGGCCAGCGGTAACCCTTTCGGACAATCCCGCTGACCCGGGCTTCGGCCCTGTGGGGCCCCTCCTCGATGCTGACATCTCTTTGAGGCGCGCGTGAAACACGTACGCGCCGTCCGGCACGGGCCTGGTCCTGATCGGACGGTGAGCTACCCATTACTCTCCGCCCGCAGGCCCGCGCCTACGGTGGCCGGGAGTCGTCGCGCGGCTCCCGACGCCCGGAGCGTCTCCCGCGGCGGCTGGGACGGGAGGCTCTCTCCCTGAGCCGTCCCGCCACCTCCTTCGCTAGCATGACTGCTTCGCAGAAGGAGGTGACTGCCTCCCACTCCCTCTCGCCCCGGACCATGGCTTGCACCAGGGCCGGACGCGAGAGGTCGCCGCCGCTGCCGATCGCCTCTACGAGGACACGGCGGTGCTCCGCCCAAGCGGGGCAGACCTCCACCGTATGCTCCACCGTGTCCTCTAGGGGTCTGAGGCTTAAGTGCGAGTTTTTTCACTCACGTTCGATTGCGAGCGCGTTAGAATTTTATATGGGAAATAGTTATAGCGCCACCTGGTGGTCACTAGGAGAAACCTAATTTTCCATTCAAAGTTCTAACGCGCCCGCAATCGAACGTGAGTCGAAAAAACTCGCACTAAGGCCACTGTACTGATTCTCAGCCTAATTTGAATAGATCTTTTTTGTTTTTATATTGAGTTTACGTAGTTTTTACCCTGCCTTTAAGTTTTTAAATTAATTTACTTAACTGTTTTGATCATCTAAATTAATTAATTTCAAAATACGATACAACACATTATAATTGGCGTTCGTCAATAAAAATGGAGAGTTCGCAAAGTTTTATTATTTTATCATGTAGGTACGAGTAAATCAACGAACTGTCAATTAGTGGAGATATCAATCATTAAGTGAAAGTTCCATAAAAATGGCTCGATAAACCTATGGAGGTGTGAACATGGATAGTGTTGGTGCATTTTAATAGAGTTATATCACATTTAAAGAAAGAAAGACACACACAAAGAGACACACACACACATCACACACACGCACACATCGTCACATAGGTACCTATAGATGCGTTATTCATATAGTAGGTTTTAGCAACACACTCTCCAACTGAGCAATTACTTCGTTTTTCTTGTAACGCTGTACAAAAGATCGATTGAATCATACCACAACAGTCCAAAGGAGATAAAGTCTTCTCTTGAATCCTAAAACCTATGGCAATGGATAAGTATACTAATAGCTTCAGCAGCAGGATAATCAGCCTATAATTTTTCCACTGCTGGGCCGTAATCCACCACGTGGGCCCAGTGCGGGTTGGTAGATGTCGCATGTCTTGGAATTTTTTGGTTCTAGGACATGCCGGTTCCTCACGCTGGTCACCTTCACAGTTTTAAGAGCAGTGGTGATGACAATAATTTACACAAAGTAGAACGCCTGTCTGGGTTCGAACCTACGACCTACAACTCGTCAGTGCCGGCAGTTACCATTATGGCTTAGTGGAGGCCTATTAATATGTTTATTAAACAATAGTCATTATTCAAGTTGGGCTGAAGACCAGCACTTCTTGAACGCCAAAATGCCCACCCTTCACCACTTCCTAGATCTTTCGCTGGAAAGAAGAAATGGCTCAACAAACTCCACAGCAGCACGGCAGCACAGCTGTCATATGATATGACTATCAAATAACACAATTTCAAATTCGGTACACTTGTGCGACCGACTGTACCATTTAATTTAATGCCGGTACAAACGGATTTCCTCGTGGTCAGCACTTGAGTACTTGGTAACTAGTTCAAGACAGACAGACATATAATCAGATAATGTTTAATCGTAAATATGACACGCATATCAAGATCAAGTGATAGAGACTTGTTGTAGAAATGTTGTTGATTAAATTTGTAAAGTGGTACCTACAGGGTGGCCAACTCGAATACATAATTATGTAGGTACACCGAATATTTCGGGACATCGCTAAGCGGTTGGTTGACTCTTCACGTGACCTGGCTGGCCTATTTTTAGCCCAAAGAATAAACATTGTCATGTAACGTGGCAATGCTGCCAGCCTTTTGGGCACTTATGCCATTGACAGCGATGTGGACGAATTTTTTGATGCCCAATGAGCTCCTGTCTTTTTTTTTTCCTTTTTTTTATATACTTGTATATACTATATAATATGTATATTTTAGTGTTAAATTGTAAAATAGTTAATTATTTATAAATAAATACTTTTTAGTTTAAAAAAAAAAGCTATACAATTCGTTTTAACTGACCTCGTATTTTATAGGTTTTTCGTACAATCAGAAGTCAGCTTATAGCAGAGAGTACTTTGATAAGTGGCTTATAGTTTCTATTAAAGCTTGATGTGTAGCCGCGCGTCATAAATTATTGGATTTCAAAAAACGAGCATATGTTGTGGAATATGTAGAAACTTCTTTTGTTATATATATTTCTTCGTTTAATTTTTAAGTCACATACACGGATATATGGTCACATAAGTAATTTCAGAAGCTTCATCGGTTAGAGTGTCCGTTGTTCGAGAGGCCGTGTTGTGTGTTATGTATTCATAACGACATATTCACTGTGTTCGAATCCTGTAATGAATGGTTCATATCGAATGGCTTCATTTAATTTAATTGGACCCAATCTACATCAACAGGACAATAAATTGAACGATATCAAGAAATATCAACATTTAATAAATTGACATAATAATGTCAAAACATTATTTATTACTACAACAGCAAGATCGAATTCGATCAGAATTGATTAAATTAAATTATTCATCGCGAATTTTAACTGCCATAAATATTATCTTAACATAACAAGACAACGTAAATCCGCGCCTGATACTTACCTTACCTACTTACCTTTACAAGAATGTTTCTAAATCCTGTTTCTACTTTGCATAGAATAAAAAAAAACGTGGAGAAAATCTATTTTCGTTTTCGTTTATGTGGCGGTTTATAACCTTACGGGTTGGGTTTATGATGCCATCGGTTCTCACCAACCCGATACGAATCGCGTTCGCCTAAGCCGACAATGGATGGATGGATGGATGACAAAATCGTGTTTTATTTAAATTAGTTGCGCCCCGCGGTTTTACCCGCATAAGTCTTGATCCCGTGGAAATATCGAGATTAAATTATACTATGTCTTAATCCAGGACATGGTCTACCCATATGCTAAATATCATACAAATTTGTTCAGCCGTTTTAGCGTGAAAGCCTAAGAAACAAACATACAAAAATCTAATCTTTTCTCTTTACATATTCTTACCATTAGCACAGTATAAAAACCTAAGTATAATCATCACACTAATAATAGAAATGCGAAAGTTTGTGGGTGTGTGTGTGTTTATATGTTTGTTACTTCTTCACACTCAAATGGCTGAACCAATTTTGATAAAATTTTGTATGGAAGTAGCTGACACCCTGGATTAACATATAGGCTCCTTTTTATCCCGATATTCCCACGGTATCGACACTTACGTGGGTGAAACCGCGTGGCGCAGCTAGTAGACACATAATTGCCTGTGTTGAGCGTTGCTTGCGCCCCGTAACTAAAAGCATTTAGAATGCATTCGGCACAGGATTAACAATTCTATAGGCACCTGTATTCTATGGCACTAATAAGAACCTGTTAGACGCGGTCCCTGTACCTACGCAATTAGTGTAAAACGTTTTAAGGTCCGAGTTAAAGACCTTTGTGTTAAAGGGGACTAGAGGACCTAAACGCAAAAAAACCCAAGTTTAAAAAAAAGAAAACCGACAAAAAAAAGAAAAAAAAAAGAAAAAAAAAAAAAGAAAAAAAGTAGATCGACTACAGTAAACAAAATCAGAAAAATGTATGATATTCTTCAAGATACAATTATGCTAGTTAGATAGTGTGTTGAAAACAACCTACGACTAATTTGATACGAATGAAAAAAAACATGAAGATACCTCTAAAAACTTTCCTTTCACAATAAAAACCATGCTAATATACATAGAATCATTCTGATGTTTTGTCAGTTATACTACAAGCAACATACTAAAGCTCTAGTGTTTTATTAGTATAAAAAAATTGATTTTTTGTAAATAGATAATTGCTTCATATTTTACAATAAATTACCAGCGTTGTGTCCTTTCTTTTCTATGCAGTCCGATAGTGACCGCGCTTTATGACAAGTACTCCCCTTAAGTGTCAACCAAACCTTTCACATAGATTTAGTTGCATTCACTGAGCCATATTTTAATTAGCGATTAGATATAGTACTATTTCTTGTTTCTAAGATGATATCCCTCTCTTTATTTTGCAGTAGGAATTTTTGCTCCTAAACTGCAAAGTGTAACTTCGACTGGAAAAAAATTGTATTTTCTCATTTTCATTCCCACCTATTTAAAATAATAATTCGTTAAGTATGTAGGTGTGATGACTTGTTTTTATTATTCAATGTTTCTTAATAAGGATCTTTTAACGTAGGCACCTGCACCCAAAGTTAAAGTTAACAAAACTACGTGTTTTGTGCTATCTTTTAGCACTTGTTACATTCGACGAATACCTACCTAATCTACCAAAATCTGTAAAATATTTCAGTGCCTTGCATTAATGCAAAGGCATGTGAAAAATTCTTATCTATTA
Organism: Oligia latruncula; assembly: GCA_948474745.1. Taxonomy (NCBI): domain Eukaryota; kingdom Metazoa; phylum Arthropoda; class Insecta; order Lepidoptera; family Noctuidae; genus Oligia; species Oligia latruncula. Next base: position 17,642,347 of record OX419686.1, read on the forward strand.
AAAAAAAAAGTTTAAAAGTTACCTACATAATATCTTTTAAATTCATAGATACAATCAAGGAACTTATTAATTACAGTGCCAAATACAACTGAAAAGTATAAGTTAGTTCTACAAATAAAACTTTTTTTAAATTAGTAATTCTGACAACAGACAAACCTTTACTTTGTTAAGTCAAGTACTCTTACTAGCCAACCGACTTAATTTTGATTTATTTCAATTTACTTTCAAGGTAAATTCAGTCATTTAATCATAAAGGGAACAAACATAAATCCTAATTGAAATATTAAAAAAAGACATTTAAATCCTTACCACAACACAAGATTGATTATGAATACAAAGCTTAACAAATAATAAAGTAAGTACTTACAATAACAACTGTGACAACGTTATCAATCAATCAATCAGGAAACTTGTTTTTATTGCTAATTGTAATACAAGCTAATACGATTTGTTGGGCGGAAACGCGACCTACAACGCAGTACGGTAACAAGAAAAGTGTCATGTCATTTCGAAGAATTATGACGTACAAAATTAAGACAAACAACCGGTCTTGTAAAAACCTCACCCCAACTTAGGTGAATTGAGATTCCACCTGGGAGCCTAAAAAGGCCACTTTAGCAGAACCATGAAAGGATAACATTATGAATCATAATGGACAGTTAACTGTTAAGTTAATCGTATCAAATCCCATTTTTGAAGAATTTTTTTTTGTCTGTGCTAAAATACCAATCCAATCCAAATCCAATCTCTTTGAAATCGAACCTACGTAGTGCAGCGAAAAAAGAAAAACACGGACTGTCTTCGCCATGTTATGATTCATAATGTTATCCGTTTATGATTCTGACAAAGTGGCTCACTTCAATGAGGTTTTCACGGTGATATATTTACAGAGTAGATCGACTGATATTTGACTTGTCACAGTGAATAAAGTGTGTATGAATGTTGGCAAAACAAAAGAAAAACTACTTAATAATGTCTGGAAAATTATCATTCCGATGTTAGTAAAATTAAAGAAAATCGTTGAAAAATTACCATGTTTTTGGTCATTTTATATCGGTGTAGATGTAATTAATAAAAATATACCTATTGTTAATAAATACATATATCTGATCAAATAAGAAATCAACATTTTCCCTGTCGTACAGTCAGGCATATTAAGTTGACTTTACTGTACTTTATTTATGTACAGTCAACAAAAGAGATAAGTATGCAGGATCGTCGGATATAGTTGAAGTTTAGTAAGAAACCGATGCATGTTCTCGAATAAAATTTTATTTTATCAATAGAAAACAAACAGCTCATTTATCTAAATTTTTCAGTCGACAATATCCATCGGTTTCTTACTAAACTTCAACTATATCCGACGATCCTGCATACTTATCTCTTTTGTTGACTGGACCTAGATTTATAAAAAAAAAATTACAGAATATTGTTTTATAATTGCTAATATAAATGATGTAACCTCGTACCTCGGGCAAATTCTGCAGTTAGGTAAAAACAATTTTGAGAGGGAGGCCAAGAGAAGGATCCAGCTAGGCTTGGCAGCGTTTGGGAAACTACGTCGAGTCTTCTCGTCATCTATACCGCAATGCTTGAAAACGTCCCCCGCCGCCGCCCGCCGCCCGTCATGACCTACGGGGCTGAAACGTGGACACTCACGATACGGCTGGTCCACCAGTTCAAAGTCGCTCAGCGAGCTATGGAAAGATCCGTAACGAATGCATCCGACAGAGAACGAAAGTTATCGACATAGCTCAAAGAATTGCAAGCTGAAGTGGTAGTGGGCCGGCCATATCTCGCGAAGAACCGACAACCGCTGGGGTAAACGAGTTCTTGAGCGGAGACCACGACTCGGCAAACGTAGTGTGGGACGCCCTCCGGCCAGGTGGGATGACGATCTGTGAAAGACTGCAGGCAGATGCTGGATGCGTCAAGCTGAAGACAGGGCGCTATGGCGCTCATTAGGGGAGGCCTATGTCCAGCAGTGGACTGTTATAGGCTGATGATGAAGATGATGAAATGATCTAATTAATGCACCACTGTCGTATTTAAAAGTCGGCTTCACTATGGGTGGTATTGATTGACATAGACCCTGATATCTAGTTAATTTATATGTATCAGTAGCCTAGTGTCATGTTATGAATAATTATGAAACAATTAATTAATCATTCTACCTTCATTTTAACATAATTTTATTATTCATGTAAACTGAGAATGCGTTTATCTGGGTTTTACAGCATAATTATTTTTAATTACGACTTCCTAATGTCCTTTGTCAATTGTCATTGAGAAGTACTTGCCAGATAACGTATTAATAAATCACATTTTGTTTACGCTGTCAGACTAGCTGTCTTGTCAGACGTTGTCCAGTCCAAAGACAGATAAGTATGCAGGATCGTCGGATATTGTTGAAGTTTAGTAAGAAACCGATGGATATTGTCGACTGAAATTTAATTTAGATAAAAGAGCTGTTTGTTTTCTATTGATAAAATAAAATTTTATTCGAGAACATGCATCGGTTTCTTACTAAACTTCAATTATATCCGACGATCCTGCATACTTATCTGTTTTGTTGGCTGTACACGACACGTTTAGTAATCTATGTCGCATCACGCAATTTCACTTTTTTGAAATCGCTTAGGAACAAACGCGTGAGTAGGCAGTGTTTGTCTGCCTGCCCGTAGGTTGGCTGGCTGTGCTAACAGGCGGAATCTATTGTCGCTCTAATGGTATGCAAGTGGAGCGAGGCCGGGTATTCCGGCACGCAAGTGTACACGTTGCTTAACGATTTGTTCCTGTCTAACAATAGATACTGTTTTGAGAAGGATCACACGACGTTTTATTTTATAAATAATGTCAACTTGCCCATCGCCTTTTTATAAAATATTCCTTTTCTCGATGCAGGGACGTTAATTGTTGAGGAGTTCTCCTTTTATTAGTTTTTAGATTAGATGCTGATAATCCTGGCTGCAGCATCAGGCCAGACTTATGTCAACATTGCATTGAACTTAAAATTAGTCCTGTTTAAAATGAGCCCAAACACGACTACGGTGCTGTAATTTCAAGGTTTGTACATTTTCTGATGCTCCTGGCTTCAGCATCAGGTCTTCGGTGTTCCTCAGTAACAGTACGTTTATCCACACATCGAGCCCTTTTCAATAAGCCTAAACACGATATATCTGCTGTTAGTTGTCGAGGAGTTAGGTACTCTGCAGACTATCCTGACTGCAGCATCAGGTCATGACTTGATGATCATGAGACCAAATGTGGCAAATGCCCTATCAAACATCAAAACAATTTACTAAAACAGTCCTTGCCTGTTCGAGTAACTTCTTACTGTTAAGGAGTTGTACCTTCCATCATCAGCCCAGCTACCTGAGATGGTGACAACCATACACAAATACACAAGATACTTCATAAAATATGCGAAAAACAATAAGTGAGCCTATAAAATTTGAGGGTTGCCCTCGATTTCTCTAAGATCCCATCATCAGATCCTAACTTGGTGACAATGGGACCACCTCAGAACTATCTACTTTCGAAAAAAAAAAAGAATTTTGAAAATCCGTCGACAATTGGCGGAGTATTCGATGAACAAACATACAAAAAAAAAAAAAAAAAAAAAAAAACATACAAACAGCCGAACATAGTACCTCCTCCTTTTTGTAAAGTCGGTAAAAATGATTTTGGTTTTTGCGTAATTTCCTAAACATCATCTGCCAACTATGTATGTTGAGGTCGGCTTCCAGTCTAACCGGATGCAGCAGTTTTACATGTAGCGACTGCCTATCTGACCTCCACAACCCATTTACTTGGTAATACGATAGCCCTTGATAAGACTGGTTGTCAGACTTTCGGGCTTCTGACTACACGTAACGACTGTCAAAGATCCACGAATGACAGCCGGGACCAACGGCTTAACGTGCTTTCCGAGGGTCGGAGGGATCTCGGTATGTAAAGATCACCCATCCACAAACCAACCGCGGCAAGCGTAGCTTAACCTGATCGATCGACCTGTGCGGTTGTTATTATTTATCCACGGGCCCCTCTGCGTGATTTCCTAAACGCACTAACCTAATGGTAATTAACAAATTATCAGACACTTGCTTATGCCCGCGATTTCGCCCGCGTGAATATCGGAAAATATCCCACGGGAACGTACTACCGGGATTAAAAGTACCCTAGAGGAATAATCCCGTAATACATGTGCCATACATGGAATAAATTTAAAAAATGTGAATGTAATAAAAACGCATTTGTTACAAATTCTGTACTCGAGTGTACATTTTTCAGTGACGATAAGTTATGTCCAAGTATCATAATAAATTAATGAAACATTAACTTATGATTCGAAAACTGACGCAATAAAATATACAAGTCTATGATACTTATCCATATATTTACATAATAAAAGACTCTGTATTTGTCTCGTTTACCTAAACTATCGACATTCACCATTATTTCAATAGTTACTGAATTGTTTTGCTCTATCAATGCAAACCATTATAGTAGCCATTCAAATTGTAATAATGTTATTACTTTACGAGTTTCATTAAACTAAAGTCATTATTGTACGTATTAAATGACTAAAACATAGTTGATTAATTGATATGTAGCCCGCTCTATATGGCTTGAGCAGTGGCCCCTTTACAATGTGTTATTTATTTCATCACCACTGCTCAAACTCAAACTCAAAGCATTTATTTCAATTAAACCTTGTACAGGCACTTTTGAATTGTCAAAATTAAATAGTCTGTCAGTTAGTCAGAAAGTTGAAGCTAGTTGCCCATTCCAAAACGTAGATCTCTATGGAGAAGAACGGGCAAGAAACTCCATGGACACTCTTTTAATCAAGATATTTCTAAATCCTGGGTACATTATTAATTTACATAATTCATTCATTCATTGCTCTATGGAGTGGACTACGCTCGGAGTTTCTTTGAAGGATAAAAGCAGAAATGAAACTATCCGCAAAAGAAACAGAGCTACCGACATAGCTTGCAGAGTAAGCAAACTGAAGTGGTAGTGGGGTGGCCATGTTTGTCGAAGGACCGATGGCCAGTGGAGCAGACAAATCCTGGAGTTACCTGGTCGACCTAGATGGACCGGCGACCTTAAAAGAAAGTGGCTGGGACAGACTGGAAGCGTATGGCGGAGGACAGGGTGTGATAGGCTGAGTTGATGACCGCTGCTCTCAAAACCGTGACGGAAAACGTCGTGAGGAAACGTCGTGAGGCATGTTCTAGAATCAAAAATATCGAAGACATGTGACATCCACTAACCAGCACTGGGTGACTGGGCCCACATGCTGAATTATAGCTCTCCCTATCACAGAGACGCAAATATTATGAGCTGACTCTGCTGTATCGGATGGCTTGAGGCAATAATTATTGTGCCCATCCAAAGTTTTTTCTAGGAAATGCCGGCTTCCTCACGATGTTTTCCTTTTTCGTTTTGAGAGCAGCGGTGATGAAATAATTTACACAAAATGAATCGGCTGTCAGGGTTTGAACCTACTACCTAGAACTCGTAAGTCGCGGCCGTTACCACTGGGGCACTACTGCTCTCTGACCTTTAGTATGAAGCTTAATTCAGTTACTTACAAAATGTCAAAGAAAAGCCGGATCCTCGCCTGAAATTATCACCGCTAATTACCAACAATACTCTAGGTAAGTACCCTAGCATTTAGTATTATCATCGTCATTGACAATTTGTTGCAAAGGTCACATTTCCACAATTGTCTAAATCTAAATCTGTTGTACTTAGCTATTTCATTGCTAGTCTTATGCTGCGGCTACATTGTCGCGACAAAATGTAGCAATAGAGAACAATCAATCTATACAAGGTGTTGATTTGCATCCTCGTCAAATTTCAGGAGGTTGTCATAAAAGACATTTTAGTACTTTAGTACCTACTTAGTAAAGTAAAAGGCGTTTGTTTGTGTGTGAAAGCGCGGTTATAGGCTAGTAACAGACGGGCCGCGTTTACATACGGCTGGTTCACAGTTTCACACTTACGGATTTCCGTAAATAAGAAAAAAAAAAAACCTACCCGTTTTATTGTTGATTTGGGTCGAGAATCATTAGCATGATTACGTCCTTGAATTTGATCAGGATGCAAATCAACACCTTGTATAAACCACATCTATCCATACTATAATATTATAAATGCGAAAATGTGTTTTACTGTCTGTTACCCCTTCACGCTTAAACCGGTAAACCAATTTAGATGAAATTTGGTATAGAGATAGTTTGAGTCCCGGGAAAGGACATAGGATAGTTTTTATCCCGATATTCCCACGCGATTGCCACTTATGTTGGTGAAACCACGGGGCACTGCTAGTACTAATAATAAAGCTGAAGAATTTGTTTAGGCTTATAATCAAAGAGGAAATTAGGATTGGATTGATGAGTATTTCAGCACAGACAAAAAAAAATAACTGAAAAATCCTTCACCAATGGGATTTGATACGATTAACTGTCCATTATGATTCATAATGTTATCCTTTTATGATTCTGCTAAAGTGGCCTTTTTAGGCCCCCTGATGACTTATTTTACTTGATAAACTAAGTTGTAGCAGAAGCAATACCAAAATTTATTACATTTTAATAGTTCATTCGACTTAGTATTTAAACTGACCTTTTCAATCCTTAAATATGTACTTTCTAAGATAATCTCGGTCACAACTAACTTACGGTGAAGGGAATACTTAATGTAAATGTATCGAAATCTCACACGCAATGAGCAAGACTGTTATATTATGGTTGTTCCTCCTCCGTAGAAAGGCCTCTGACCTGCAATAGGAGAAATCCAGGCTGATACACACTACAGACTATTAGTACAAGATTTCCTTATAATATATTTTACTGACCTAGCTGACCCGGCAAACGTTGTATTGCCATATAAATTACTAGCTGCGCCCCGCGGTTTCACCCGCGTAAATGTCGATCCCGTGGGAATATCGGGATAAACAGTAGCCTATAGGTTAATCCAGGGTGTCAGCTACCTCCATACAAAATTTTATCAAAATTGGTCCAGCCGTTTGAGCGTGAAGAAGTAACAAACATATAAACATACACACTCACACAGTCCACATACTCACAAACTTTCGCCTTTATAATTTTAGTTTGATGTGATTTATATCTGCCCAGCGCTAATTCGTTTGTGTGGTGTCCTACCCCTCACCCTACCCTACCCCTACTCGACTCCTACCCTACTCCTACACTACTCCTACCCTACTTCTAACCTACTCCTACCCTACTCCTAACCTACTCCTACACTACTCCTACCCGACTCCTACCCTACTCCTACACTACTCCTACCCTACTCCTACCCTACTTGTACTTCTACCCTACTCCCATAGATATATTAAATTTTTCTCTGCGTAAGAGCTATCCTCGTACTTCAAGGAATATTCTAAAAAAAGAATTAGCGAAATCGATTCATCTGTTCTCGAGATTTGCGCCTAGCAACACATTGGTAAAACATTTATAATCTCTTAAGAGGTCATTGTACTCATCATTATGAACAACTTTTAATAAGGGACCAAACCTGAAATCAGCTGTTCCCTACATTTTGACGAGTTTTGTAGGGAACAGCAACAGGTTTTTTTTTCGCGATTCGACGTCGACTTCGACGTCGCTTTGTGCTCGTGATTAAAGATATGTTTTGTTTTTATTTTTCCGTATTATCAGGATTAATTATGTTTTTGTATGCACGTGTTTCAGTGAGAAATAAAAAAAAATCTTTCTTTCTTTTGCTATAAAAATGTCGCAGACCAGTTTCCAAGGTCTTCTATTTCTAGTAGGCAGTAGATACGTAAAAAAATTTGTCGTCAAGCGGCTGTTACTGACCGGACACAAGTTGTTTCCTACGGTGGAACAAAAATACAGTAAAATTCGGCAACGTCATCCCTTTCGTACTGTTCAAGGCTATTTGACAGAAATAGGTCTACAGGACCTTGTGTCTTAACGAAATGTGGCTCTACTATAGTGTAGATACACTTCTGCGTAACCCTTTGGGAAATACAGGCGTGATGTTATGTATCACACTAATATTATAAAGGCGAAAGTTTGTGAGTGTGTGTGTGGGGGTGGGGGTGTGTGTTTATATGTTTGTTACTTCTTCGCGCTCAAACGGCTGAACCAATTTTAATAAAATTTTGTATGCAGGTAGCTGACACCCTGGATTAACATATAGGCTACTTTTTATCCCGATTTTCCCACGGGATCGACACATATGCGGGTGAAACCGCGGGGCGCAGCTAGTAAAATATAATAAATAAATATATTTTATTTTCAGACAACCAGGGCCCATAATGTTCGTTACAAAAAAAAAATTAATAAAAATTAGTAATTTAAAAAAATTAAACCGACTTCAAAAAGAAATGAACTCAAAATTATGAAATAACTTTAATTTCGGAAGTCGGTGTTTTTTGTCGGTGTGTTTTTATTTGGTAATTTTTAGTTGTTGCACTAGAATTTGGCCAAGGTTTTGAGATGTTTTCGCTTTGACACTACACCCGTAGCTCGCATCAATAAGCCAGGCCGTCACACTGTCACGTCTTAGTCCATATCTTGAAAATTACTTAATCGATTTTGATGAAACTTGCACTGTTCCCTAAGTTGAAGTAAATGTAAGCCAATAAAAAAAGAATGGTCACGATCAGATTAATAGTTACAGAGATATGCGTGGACAAACATACATACATACGTCTATAAAATTTTGTATATTTGTTTGGAAGCCCTAATAGATTGTCATATGTGAATATAATGCAATTCCAATAATATTACATACATACGTATCGAATTGATAACCTCCTTTTTTTGAAGTCGGTAAAAACTATGTTAGTAGGTATGTACAAAAAAATAAAAGTGGGAAATAATGTCGCTTCATCAACCCGCACCTCTCACATGTAGATTGATGAATCACTTGAACACAGCCGCGTCCAACCTATCTGCTATCCTTCTCATTTTGTAAACCTGCAGGGTAATTGCGTCACACACTAACAGTAGCAACGGCTATCATTTTGACTGTTCAATAGCATTCATTGCGTTATTTACGTTGCTGAGCGGATACATTTTTCGAACATATGAAGCAATGGATTAGCAATATCCTTCAAAATGGTTCAGATTGTGATAGATAGAGTGTTACGCAATTAGGGTACAGCCGGTCGATTCTGTAAAAATCTCACCGTGAAAACTTAGGTGAAGTGAGTTTGTTTTTGCTAGGAATTGTCACTATTTGACAGCTCACTCCACGCTCACTTCACCTAAGTTTTCACGGTGAGATTTTTACAGAATAGCATCGCTGTAGTGCTATTCTGTGACAACTTTGGTGAAGTGAGCTTAAAGTGAGCTGTCATTAGTGTCAATCCCTAGCTTCAGGTGGAATGACAGCTGACTCCACCTAACTTCTCACAGTGAGATTCTAACAGAATCGACCGGCTGTTTGCTTCGACCTGAGGCACAAACTTACAAGATGATATTATGATAATATCTTTCCGAGTGCGACTCGACTGTTGACACATCCTACGAAATGTGACAAGTGTCAGTTTTCCGGACAAGTGACGGTAGTTAGAAAGCGAACTCAAACGTGATCATGTGATCCTACTTACGGGAGGTATTAGTATGGAAACATACGTACCGGGGACTACGTGCGGTTACGCTGCGTTTTAACACTTAGCGGAACACCGTAATAACAATAAAACTTTTATTGTATCTCGTTCGTCCGTAAAACAATCAGTTTTTCAGAAGAAAGAATATAACTTATGTTCTGTATTTTTCTAACCACATGCGCCTAACCAGAAGAAATGTGCTCCTTGAACACACACAAACATCTAATAGATTTTTCCAAACATTCCCTTATTGGACCAATTATTCTGAGCTTACAAATCTTTTTGGCGATTGTATCAATATGTTATTTGAGTCTTATAAAAGCCTTATAGGTATAGTAGGAAGTTGTAGTTATAGTTTTTTTTGTATTTTATAGCAGTTAAGTATATTTAAGTTTACTAAAAATGTCGCGCCTTACGGGTACGCTTCTAATTATTTATTAATTTAAAAAAGCACAGCCGCATCACGTACATTCAACTTATGCAGGCTAGAATAATCTTAATAACTAAAGGACTCATGTACATGACAATTACGGCGTACCATTGATTATATATCTTGCTGCCTTGAAAAGCATATAATGCTAAACTAAAATGAATATAAACTAAAACAGACTAAAGCAAGTAAGATGGTTAATAAACAGGAACAAAAAGTTAAGAATAAAAACAATAATTTAAAAAATTAAAATTGAAATTAAAATTACGCATATAAATGAACACTGTGTGTTTTCACAGGCCTATAACAAGGACGTAACATGGTATTCAAACTTGTTGCATCAGATGTTATCTGCCGGATTTCACTCAGATTCGTGTTTATTGCAGTTTTTTTTTTTGTTATAAAGTGAGTTATGACTACTTTCTAACGGAGCGTGTTTTTAGGCAACACTCCTTAAATTAGAACAGTGGATTTGCATGTTTGCTTTGTTTCGAATTTGTGGCGACGAAACAAAAAGAAGTTGTTTTTATCATCGTGTAAATTAGATGATCAGACGGACATGCGAATGTGGCTCCCGACCTGTGTCCGGAGCCACATTCGCATGTCGTCTGGCGATGTCTGTACATATCCAGACGGACACGTAACTACTTAGTTTAGAATCTGTCAGTGCCAGGTGTTCGCCGATCAACTCAATAAAAACTCAAAACTCAAAGCATATATTTCAATTAAACCAATTACAGGCACTTTTGAATTGTCAAGGGATCGTCCGCAATCTGTCCGTGCCGGTGCGACCGATACCTGAGTAAAATAGTTTGGTAGTTTGGTGTTTGGTATTTTTACTATATTATGTGTGTATCTAACAGGCGCTTCTCGCCATCAAACTCGAAAGTTTGGCGAGGCAAATTGTAAAAAAAAAACATATATGTACCTATAGGTAATCAAAGCCATAACTTGACAGGTTAGCAGCCAACAAAAACCTAGCCGAATATAGGTCGTCTGAAGCTCAGTAAGTGCGTTAGTTAGCGAAGTTCGCGCAGCTGAATTTTGATCTAAAGATGTTTGTACCTTCATAGGTAAGGTAGGTGTTTTCCTGAGCTTCTCTTTCTCAGCGTATCAATGGCAAAAATTTCAAAATCTTTGGCCCGAAATTCAGCTCTGACGCAGTTTTTCACGCTTAAACCACTGAATGGATTTCGATATTTGGCAGAGGGTTAAATTGCATCCCGGGGAAGGACATAGGATATTTTTATCCCGATATTCCCACGGGATTGACACTTATGCGGGTGAAACCGCGGGGCGCTGCTAGTTAAAATATATAATAAATTACCAGAAATAATTAAAGAAGAATAAAAATTTAATACATTCATAAATAAATTAAAACAATTTCTATTATATAAATGCTAATATAATATCAATGAATATTTAAATGACAAATTTCAAATTACATATTTTTATAAAATACCTACTTACAATATTTATTATAACAACTAAGTAGTCAAATAAAAGCCCTCTTCCTCTACTTTTGCTGTGTCCGACAGGGTCCACAATGTAACACATTCTGTAATACCTACCACCTAAGTTCACATGTGCAAGCAAGAAATATATCGAGCACTAGGTTCTCCCCGCGACTTCGTCCGCGTGAAATTTCATCTCCCCCATTCATCCTCTTAATTTTTTTCGAAAAACCCTTTCTTGAGGTGGACTCTTCACAAAGAACACGCCCTCCAAATTTCATGTCTCTAGGACCAGCGGTTTAGGCTGTGCGTTGATATAAATTCAAAGTCCTGACTGACTGACATATCAGTCAATCAGGACTTTGAATTTTATATAATTATAAAGATTTTTAATCACAAAATCCACCTGGTAACTAAACAGGTGATTATAAATAATCAAAATTACTACACATAGATAATATGCTGTCTATCCTCTATGCTTGTGCTCTGACGACCAACGGTTGGGAAAGAATGATCTTTGGTAAGAACCACACAGAATATGTCATCAATGTTGAAATACCAATCTACCAATCTACAAAGCACAAACTCAAACTGCAACTGCACTCAACATCGTGCAAGCTCGGGAAATTCCGCGACTCTTCGTCACCTCTTAAACTCATACCCATAACTGGATCAAAATCAAATCGAAGCAGCCATCTGTTATGTAATGGCGGATGTACAGTGCGCGTCACCCTTGAACTAGATTGTGGTTGAGGTTTGTAGACAATGCCAGACATACTGCGTGGAGCGATGTACAATTTGCTGCATTTCATAATGGTGTAAGTTTAGGATGCTTCCAAAGCGAAGCGATTTTAAAGCTTGTTATCTGCGACTAATCTTGTGTTGACTTGAGCTACACAAGAATTGTTCATATAGTGAAAGGTGAGTGAGCGAATACGGTTGGTATTAGGGCTGACCGCCGAGGGAGCGTTAGAAGTAATTTTGGTAGAAAATTAAAAAAATGCATAAAGCCGAAAGTATAGCGACTCTATAGCAAAAAACCGTATCGCGCAGCATTAAGTGGAGGCCTTCATAAGTTTTAATATATGTAATTCATGAATAACATTTTTTATTAGGTATACAAAATCTAGTCGAAGTTAAAACTAAATCAAGAAAAAACTAAAAATCCAAAACCATAAAAAATCCATAAAATAATTTAAAATTATTTTTAAACACTTTCTTAATAACCATAAAACCGTGAACAATTTGAGAGACATTATCTTGCTCACACACGTTTACATCCGATTAAGGATTACATACTCGTATGCTCTGAGGTATATAATTACAGCTATGTAATTTGTTATTCAATGCACATTATGTAACTAACAATCGTAGAATATGATGTTACCCCGCTAAATTAAGAGAAACATTTATTAGTGACAAGTGCGTGACCCGCGAAAAACAGCGTTCCGTATACACCTCAAACATCAAAGAAAAATATTTAACTTGACCCTTTAAAAAATCATTGACCTACGAGTCTACTAATGATATACGCTTTCTTAAATTAATGAGCGTCTTTTTTAATTCCTGGCTTTTTCTCATAGTTGGTCACAGTAACTAAGCTAGGGCACCCCAACCAAATGGGTTAGGCTAGAACTGTGACACCGTGCGCGAGCCGAGCGAGCGTCGCGAGCGGCAGCGGACGGCGAGCGCTTTATCCAAGTTGGGTCGCAGTTACTTGTACTATAGTTGCACAGGACAGACGCAATATTATTTTGTATGACAGACTAACCGATGAGATGATTAAGAAGATCATTGATCAACGAACTTAGCAGTTCAGAAACATCATCGTCGTCTAACATAGCACAAAACAAGTCCTATTCCTATGGATCTCTAAAAACATAAGTACTCTAAACGTATACTCTGAAACTTGGTCGTGTTATAGGAAGTTTCGCAAACAATGCAACCGCGGTGATAATATTAGTAAAAAATCGGAAGATCTGAGATCGCTTTGTTTGTTACGTTACTATTACGACAGTTTAACGCAATACACGACTAGGTATGTACTATCTTGTATCGTACTGTAGTAGCTTAATTGCTATGATTAAAGATAACACGTTTTTTTACTTGAGTAAGTACACGTTGAATAAGTGGTTGAGATCGCAAGCGAGTATTTTAAAATAAAACTGTCAGTTTTTTAGGCAGCACAGCAAAAGCTTCTTCGCGTATAAGTATTATATAGAGGAGGAAGGAGCTTTTTAATCATTAGAGTAGCTCACTATATATGCCAAATTTTAGAACAGTCTGTCCCATCACGAACTAAACCTGTCAAAGGACTGAAAGGATGCTTCCCTTCGGAAGTTTTTTATTTTATTTTATTTTTATTTAAATTGGGTTTGCTCTTGACTCTAGTCTAGGTCAGAGGTGACAGAGACAAAGTCGACGAAGGAGTGAGGAGTGTGAGCTTACCCAGAAGAAACCTGTTCACTCTTACTTTGAAGAGATTCGGCTTGTATGCGCTCGGTCACAGACGCAGGTAGAGAGTTCCACTCTTTTGCTGTGCGCATTATAAAGGACATTTGAAAACGCTTAGTGCGAATTGGCGGAATAGCAACTAGGCAGGGATGGTAACTTGCAGTGCGTCTGGATGTCCGAAGGTAGAAGGGGGCCGGTGGAATGAGGTCGTGAAGTTCTTAGGTTCTTGTTTTTCTCATTCGATGTTAAACATCTCTATACAGTTGTAATTTCAAAGTTGAACTCTATATATCGTCGACCGTAGGTTCAATTGATGTAAGGGACAAAATACCCAAAATGAGTTGAGTATACAGTTTTGTTCAGAATTTTGCGCTCTTTCGAATGGTGTATATGAAAAAATTCTAGCTTAAAAAAAATGTCCCTTACCCTACTGATTTTTGGATCAAAATTTCGAATCAGCCCCATAATAACAATGTATCTGAAAAACTATGCAATATAGCAACTTGAAATGGTGTAATTACCGCCGCCAATCCACTTCACATAAGGTAAGGGTCTTCCCAATCAACAAATTACCATTACATGGTTTATTTTTGAAGAAATCTTACTAAAACTGGCCTTACACTAATGTCTTTGTTATCTCAAAAAATAAATGTCATCCATACTTTAAATGGATTGCACGAGTTTTGACATAGTTGTCCCTTACCCCAATTTGCATTGTCATACTTTAAGCAGAGTCAACGTTACACCTATTTGAATCGAATTATATTTAGGTTCAGTGTTCGTTACACCAATCTCGTGAGAAGTAATGAAATTTATTCCTGTTACCTTTATTTACACACACTTCATAACACAAGATAGCACGTGCTTGCACTATTACCATCCTTTTCCATCTCTCAACGTCTTTCTGTGTGCGAAAGAGAGGATGATACCAATGCGAAAGCAGCGCGCGGGCATCAAAAAAGTCGCTGTCCGTGCGAGTTCACCTGTCGTTTGGTCGGGATTTTGCACGGTTTTTGACAAAAAGAATGTGGTAAAAAATGGAAAAACAAAACCAATTAAACTAGTAATTGCTTCGACGCAGACAGAAATTACTACAATTGGTGAATAAGATAACACAGTAAGTACTTAGGTACATTTTGTTATACTAAAATCATTGTTACATGTTTTATGCTGTCTGTGGGTTTGCCTATGCCTATTGCTAACTTTGTTCGTTTATTTTAATAGATATCGATTCTTGTATGATGGTAATATAAGACTATTCAATTTTACCTAATTATTTTCTAATCATCATTTCAGCCAAAAGACGTCCACTGCTGGACATTGGCCTCCCCCAAGCACCTCCACTTCGATCGGTTCTGTGCTTCTCGCATCCAACGGGTTCCTGCGGCCTTCACAAGGTCGTCGCTCCACCTTGTGGGAGGTCTTCAACGCTACGTCTTCCGGTACGCGGTTGCCACTCCAGAACCTTTCGGCCCCATCGGCCGTCTGTTCTGCGAACAATGTGCCCTGCCACTGCCACTTAAGTTTGACAATTCTTCGGGCTATGTCGGTTACCTTGGTTCTCCTGCGGATCTCCTCATTTCTGATTCGTTTACGCAGGGAAACTCCAAGCATATCCCTTTCCATTTCCCTTTGGGTGAATCTTAGCCTTCTAATAAGGCCCATTGCGAGCAACTACGTTTCAGTGCCATATGTCATCAGTCATCACTGGCAACACGCACTGGTCAAAGACTTGTCTTGAGACACTGCGGTATGTGGGACGAGAAGATATTGCGTAGCTTCCCGAACGCTGCTCAGCCGAGTCGGATTCGACGATTGACCTCTTTCTCGAAGTTGTACCTGCCTAACTGGACAGTTTGTCCTAGGTAAACATACTCGACCACGACTTTGAGTGTAGCGTCTCCGATCTTTATGAGAGTTGGTGTTACATGGGCATTTGACTTGACCTTCGTTTTGTGCATGTTCATTTTAAGACCCACTCTTTCGGAGGCTCTACTGAGATCATCGAGCATTGTACTAAGAACCAACCAACTAACCATAGTCTCAGCCAGGACTACGATATCGTCGGCAAACCGAAGGTGAGTTATGTACTCCCCATTGATGTTAATGCGAGCCCCTTTCCAGTCCAGAACCTTGAAGACATCCTCTAGTGCAGCGGTGAACAGTTTCGGAGAGATAACGTCTCCCTGTCTCACACCTCGCTGCAGAAGGATAGGTTTCGTAGGTTTCATCAAGATTATTTGAAGCTACCATATTGTGCTAAAGTGATTGACAATTTGAATCAAACGGACGAAGAAGAACGTTATCTTTTTCGTCCATGTGATGAAAAAAACCTCTAATTCTCAAACGTTTATTGATCTTGTGGCGTCACGTATTGTGCATTTGTGAACGCAACATAGAATACGTGGCGTCACCTGCATTGTTTTAGATAAGTATTTATAAGTTAGTCAGGAACGCACCCCTGTTAAGTGGCAAGACGAATCTACGATCCGGGGCGCTAACCGTAGCGTTCCCTATGCAGCAACGCTCTCTTGCTTGCCAACCGTCGCGGGACACGGACTAGATTAGTTTTATTTGTACCCACTAGTTTTAAATAGTTATATTATGTGCTAAATTATAGTGTATCTGAACTGTGAACTAATACGTGTGGCAATTATAATATTACCTGCAAGTTGTAGTTTCACTTCCGCTCTTCGATCGCAACTTCACCTCCAATACGCGTATAGGAGACATGTAGAACACCTTCCACCTATGTCTCCAAAATCTCAATAAAATCAAGATCTCAAAATTATATTAATATTTTTCTTAAATGATTTTAATAATTAAACATTGATCTCTTATTGAATGCGGTAGAAGTAACATTGTTTAATTTTATTTTATTAACAAAGCCCTAAGTCTATTATGATTATTTGCAGCTACTCTTTTATATTTGAATAAGAATTCAAAGTATTGGTAAAATTATTACCATTTTTTTAAATGAAATAAAAATTGTTTTATTCCAACTAATTGAAATTGGCTATTACAATGTACAAAATATTGCATGTAAGGGACACACAATAAAACACATACACGGTTCTAATACATTTTCATGTCTCTTAAATGATTTTTATAACGATTTCCAAACTTAAGATAACCGTACGTCAAAAGTGTGAACTTAATTTTCTGTCAAAAATCTCGTTACACTGTATTATGTTTCATACATTTTTTCTACAAGACCTTTACACTATTTTTTCATTATAGATTGGATCCAACGTAGAGATCAATTTAATGTAAGGGACAGGACTACAAGATACTTGGTCAGTAAGGGACATTACTAACAAAATACGTTGGTGTAAGGGACATCTATTTTCTTAAATAGCTAACTTATTTAAATAAATGTTAGACAGGTAGATAGAGCACTAAAATACAAGATTATGTGTGAAATTAGATCCGAAAAAGGTTAATAACAAAAAAGTTATAGGCGATTTAGTCCGAAAAAAAACTTTGTCGGCCTCTCCTGAAAAATCGTATTTTGTCCCTTACCTTAATTGAACCTACGGTTGACGATATATACAACGATTTCCATCAAACTCTGTTAATTTCCTACTTTGATTAAAATAGTGGCAACAAGATTACTCAATATTAAAGAGCTCCATGTTAAAACAATAGGAACGGAAATACGTGCATGTTTTAACGTTTTCGTGGACAGAAAGAAAGAATCGTCGCTAAAACTGATGCAACACCTAATATAGCTCATATATCACCAAATAACGAGGTTATTTGAGGACAATACACAACAATACTCAATGAGAACTGTCACAATCTAGAGAAGTGACAATTGTATGACAATGGTGACTAATCTGACACATTAGGTTGGGCAACCGCGAAGGTTAATGAGACCTTCGAGACTGATTGATATGAAAGGCTAATAAAGTGATGACAATGCTCTACTTTGAAATAATCATTGACACTAAAGCTATTGCAAAATGAATAACAATAAAGTATTATAATAATAAAAAATAATATTATCATAATATAATATTTATTCCTCAATTTTCATGATTGCACCTACCACTGTTTGTCTCTGCATCACCCATAGGTTGACTGGTAGGAAATGCCTATGGCATTAAGTCCTCTGTACAGTCACGAGCACTAATATGTCAACACTTGGCAACTTTAAATTGCGATTTTTTCACGAAATAACGAATGCAACGATGAAATACGACACTTACATAAACCTATGGGTTCGAACATACTATAATCCTAATAATATAAAATTTAATTCAAAATTAAAGGAGATAATCGCCATTGAATAAAGCCAGGTGTATACATACTTATGCTCGTGACTGTACATTTATGTGCTTGAAGTATTAAATAAATAATAACGCCTCAGGCAATCCCCAAAGGGTCAGGCAAAGGTTTGCCCCATTAATAGTAGGGGGTACGAGATATTTCGCCAGTTATGTTGAAGTCCCATGTAATAGGGGGCGAGTTATTGTCATCAACCGGGCACATTTCCAGACTCCGAGCTGCTACTGAGAAATTCCGGATAGAAAAACCCAATAACACTTTTCCCGACGTGGGAATTTAACCCAGAACGTGATAGATGTGCATGAGGTACTGCTAACAGTAGTGCTTGCGACCACTTGACCAACGAGGCAGTCAGTAAACAATAATTAAGGAATGGTAAATGTCATTAGGAGCATATGCAGAAGTGCCATGATATTGTTGGGAAGGAAGTGAATACTGAGATGACGAGATAGGATGAAAAATACGTGCTGCTACTACTTTGGGTTGGACCCAAAGTAAGTGCAGGATGATAACGATGACGACTGGAATAAGACACTTTTAATTTTCAAGACAACCAGGTAACTACCAAACCATGGCCTAGATCACTAAATCTTCTTGGCCAAGAATTTTTTTGAATTTAATTCTTACAATAGTCAATCGCGGTGTAGATAGCTCATTGCTTAAAGTATTAGGTGACAACCTACGCATTTGCGGTAACCTAATTTAAACGTAGGATTTTTTAATAAAAGTTTCCACAATTCGACTCGTCCTAGGAAACCAGCCCCGCTTCTACCATTGTTGGCTGGCTTATATTTAATCAGAGGATTCCCGCCCTTCAAACGACCACGGGGAAGACCAGGATGAGACTCGCACAGAGGGACGAGGACTATGCATCCTCTCTTTTCTCTTTTATTCCTCGCTGACCTGGTCTTCCATTCACAGCTGAGTCAGAAGTCGGTGGAACAGGACTGCCGATGATGTGAATGTTGAGCCTCTCCTGCTAACACAAGAGAGAGACACCTTTTAAGCAACTTTTTAGCAGAAACGTTATTTATTCAGCAATATCACCTCTTTTTAACCGATTTAAAAAAAAGGAGGAGTTTTCAGTTCGTCAGAATCTTTGTTTTAATGTATGTTCCCTGATTACTCGAAGACGGCAAGACCGATTTAAAAAATATCCAAATTGCTATAGGTGTGCCTTTATTATGTGAAGAGTACCTTCGATTTCTCCAGGATCCCATCATCAGATCCTGACCTGATGACAATGTAACCACCTGCAAAAGGGTATTTTTTATAGTAACTCGAGCATTTGCTCTCGGAAAGCACCATTTGGTGAAGTGGCCACCTAGTGACTCAATAAGTATTTCACGGGTTGCGATTCGATTACTTTATTATGGTTGCTAAACAATTTATGCTCGTCACAATGAGAATGGTGAAATGGAGCTGATGGTGAAATACCAGGAGAACTCCTTAACACTTAACGTCTCTGCATCGGGAAAAGCAATATTTTGTAAAAGTCGATGAGCAAGTTTACATTAGGCTATTGTAACTTAGATACCCACTGAAACTAACCCACTAAAAAGCGAGAAATAAAAACTTTTTAACAAAAATAAAACCTACTTCCAAAAAAAACAAAAAGTGCATGTAGTATCGTATTTAGCACCAACAGAACGGTGTTTACTTTCTATTCATCGAATGACAAATCTTCGCGTATCATCAAACGGAATCACCGAATTACGACACATACTTGCAAAGTGAAGGCAAATCTTACATCTATTGAATATGTTACGTTAAACCTATTCAAATGTCATGTCTCTTGAAAGTAACGTGTATTTACTATTTTATGATGAATTATTTGATACCCTATAGTTCTTATCTTACTTATATGGTACGTATCGTATTGAATACAACAGAATAGGACCAAATTAAGCCCCTGTGGAAAATCATAACTAATCTAATTGCGTGAACTCGTGCTATCTTGATGTCATGATGTAAACTAAAAGATTACATAGCAGAATATCACCGCATACAACGTTCCACAAGAGAGAACCAAGTATTAACCCTTGCGGAACTCCACAACTGGTTCTATTTAACTCTCTCCTGACATCACCACACATGATATAACCTCATCAAATTCACTACCACCTAAGAAAACACTTCAAATAGAAGACTTCCTCAACATTCGAATAGGACATCAACAGTCAAGTCCCAGTTTTCGATGCCGTGAGAAGTCAATGGTTTATTCAAGATGCGCGTCAGATTAACTCAAACGCTTTCGTTTACGCGACGCGCATACGAGATACGTGTAGTCAGATTAGTAACGCGGTGTTTTTGTAGTGGCAGGACTGAGGATGTATTTCTAACTGTGTTGTTGGTTAAGTAAGCATTTACATCAACCTGTTTTTTTTTGTCCCACTATAAGATGAAGGCTTATTTTAATACAGAGAAGAAATGAGCTTTGATTACATGCTCTATGCGTGTGGACGATTTTGGAGTATCCTCACGATTTATGTCAGTTTCAAGTATGTCTTAGTTAAACTAAAACAACACAGAAAAGCTGAGCTTAGTGCTTAAACGATTGCAAATGGTTTAAAGACTCCCCTTTTTTATAGTAATCTTGCATCACTGTCCAGTTTTACAGGGCGGTCAGTATTTTCTATGGTATACAAAAAACCGCACAAAAAAGTCGGGAAAATGAAACCAAAAATGCTATTTACCCTTTTATGTCTAAACCAGTTTGATACTAGGCCGAACTACTGCAGCCTAATCCCGTGACTAACAGCGACATTGACATTTATACAAAAAGTGGGCGGTCCGACAAGCGTCGCAGGCGCAGACTAACGCACTTACATCATTATTTGTGAGAAGTCTGAATCATTATGTAAGTGATTCGATCGCAATTCTAATTGGAGCATCGACATTTTGTAACTGTCCTTTAAAATAGTGGCAAAATATTATTGTTTGATTTTTTCAATGGTATTTTGTCATATAGGAACCTTTGCTCGTGATCTCGCCTTCGTAAAAGTCGGAAATTATTCCGAGGGAACGTGTTACCGGAATATCCTGTGACTTCCTGTGAGTCCTAGGTCGTGGTCTACCTATGTGCCATAGCTAGACCATCATCGATATCTATTTAGCAAAGCAAAGAAAGAGAAGCGGATGACACAACACTGGTAATTTATTGCAAAATATGAAGCAATTATCTATTTACAAAAACTATATAATAATAAATAATCCATCAGTGAATGCAGTTTGGCATTAGAAATTTAATGGCATATTTTTAACTATAATTGTTGTTGTTGTGTTGTTGTTATCTTTAAACTGCTTTTAAAGACAATCAAGAGGTGTTTGAAGATTTGTTGATGAATTAATATAAGTATGTTCAATTATTGATTGGAGTTCCATTACTGTATTAAAATAAGACTTGAAAATATAATTATTTTTTTGGTCAAGATTATTTACGGTTTAAGAGATACACTGCTTTAAAAAACCAACGTTTTGACCGTTTTCAAGAAATCTCCGCTTCAGACGGTCAGAAAGACAGAGTTACTTCCGCATTTATAATATTAATTTAGATGACAGCGATGCGGACGAGTACTTCGTAAGTGTCCTTTGTTTTAATATTTATTTGTATAGTAAGTTAGTCATTTAATTTAGTATCTAGTGTATGTATAGAGTTAGTTATAAATAAATATATATTTAAACGCAGTAGGGATTAGATCATAATCATAACATATATTCTCTTATCGGGTTGAGCGGTTAATTGTAGGTTGTAAAGTAATTTAAGTGAGTATTCATAATTTCGAAGCTTCTGAGGTTAATTGTAAAGATTGATTTATTAATACTTACTCCTTCGCGTTTTATAAGGCTGTCTGCGAATGCCATATACCACACTACGCACGAATAGTTTAGAATAGAATATATTTATTTGCTTTAAAACATGGTACCTACATGTTTCGCCAAGGACAAACAAATATTTAAACATGTTACATGTAAAAAATTAAAAGGACACATTAATTTGTTAAAATTATTTTTCTAACCTGTCTAAATAACTCTATAGGTAGTGAATTCTTAACTATAATAGGTACATACGAATGTTGCAATATGGAGTCAAACAAAACTCGACAATTCGCATTCAACTAAGTACAGAATACTCATGTGTTCTACTTATTTAGAAAATAATGAGAGAAAACTCTACTTGTCACTAGGACAAATCACCTAAATGTGTAAATATTGTAAGTGGACAATCACTTACAACTAACCTACATAAGGAAACGTCGAACCCAAGCTAAGTTAGAATACAAGTTGGCGCTAATATCTATAGGAAAACACTAGGGTTTCCCGTGAGTGAAAGGAGCTGTCAGAAAGTCAGTACGCGTCATAAATATAAAGTTTCTTGTTTATTGGTTTTTTTTTCGTTACCTATGCTAGCCAGCGGCGGCCCTAGAATTTTTAGGTGGTGCTAAATCTAAATGTGGCGCCCCTGTCAAACTGATTTGCAAATCAGCACAAGCTTTTCCCACTATGGACCTATCCGCGCCGCCCTCTCCGTGTGCGTACCTACTATTATCGGTCATCGAATAGTTACTCGTACCATCAATAACTATTCGTTGACTGATGCCTGATGGTCGCATTACGGTTGATTTCAGCGCCACCCCATGACAGCGCCCGATGCCGTCACACCGCTCGCACCGCCCTAGGGCTGCTACTGATCCTAGCATCAGGGTCTGGACTTAGCGGTTCTCGCCGTTTCAGTAACTGGGTACCTGTTCCAGACGGCTACCGGTACTCCACCTATACACGTACCACATATCTCATATTTGTACGAGGAACCTCGTACAATTAGCGACTTTGAAGTGAACTGATAAAAAAACAGATATATCTGTGTTCTTCACTTTCACTCTAAGGTACAGTGCCGGTACTGATTACAAATACCAAAAAGTACAGGTACTACGACTAGTACTGGTACCAATAGTACATGTAGGTAGGTACTACTCTGGTACCGGTACCAATAGTACAGGTACTACTCTGGTACCGGTATCACACCAAGACCAATAGTATCAGTTCCCAAAAATACCGGTATTTCAAGCATAGATTTTAAATAATGACTTCAGTCTCAGTACTACCCATCAGTAGTAGAGAGTAGTAGTGTCTCAGTAGTACCGCCCATTGTGTCAGCCTTTGTATTGTTTCTATTTTTATGTCTGTAATTTATATGGTGTACATAATAAAGAGTATTCTATTCTATTCTATTCTACTCCTTCATTCCATATCGTCCAGTCCTTACTTCTTGAGGGCTCTTATTGCTTCTCATGGCTGTTCTTCTAAATTCTACGTAACTTCAAATTATGTAGTTCTAATAACCCAAATATTTAACCTGAACTTGTCTTGCCTTCCTTACTGCTATCCGCAAACCTCTCACCAGTTCTCAAAATTACTGTAATTATCAGTATGTAATTGTAATAATGATAGGTTCGTCGTCCAAATGAGGCCTCTTGAATTATATTCATTACTGTATATTACGTATAATCAGCCTGCAAATGTAATATTATGTCACAAGATTGGAATTGCTAGTAGTATGAACCTACGTTACTTTTCCATATAAAAAACATAATTAGGTATTATGGACACCTAACCTGCGTTTGTCTTCATCTCATATGATTTTAAGCGACAGTGTCATTTACAAGGCAGATCATTTCCAAATAGAATAGAATACTCTTCTTTTTTCTTTGGGTCAAAGAATTAGCATTGCCATTCAACGTGGCAATGCTGCCAGTCTTCTGGGCACGTTTCCGGATGACAGCGATGAGGACGAGTACTTCGACGCCGAAGTGTCCTTTGTTTTTATTTGTATAGTAAGTTAGTTAGTCATTCAATTTAGTATCTAGTGTTTGCTATCTATATCTATAGCTATATCTAGAGTTTGCTATATTTAGATTAATAAAGACATTTTTATTATTTATCCTAATCTTAATAAAATTTTTATTATGGTTACCTTTTGCTACTAAACAGGCCTTTATTGTTCCTTCAATTAAAATTCCAGTATTAAGTAAGTACTTACTTAAAATACATTTTATGGAGAAGGAATTACATATACTTGAAATATTACAATCTCATTCGATTCTGCACACCAATGTTTAGTAAAAGTCAGGAAGTGAACTTTCACAAGTTATACACAATGATGTTGTTCAGCCTAATGTTAAAATGTGAAGGCCTGTTACTCAATCGCATTTCGATAGGGTGACGCTTAGGGAAAGAGTCTACTTTGTTCGAATAACATAGAGGCATATCGACATATAATTATTCAAAAGTTCAATATACCGTATACCGTTCACTAGTAAAATAATACCAATGTAGATTTCTAGGCGAATGTTTTGCCAGCGAAATACGAGTATTAAATAAGTAGCTGCATGAATTACGTACATTTTCTGCTACAAATAAAAAACTCTGGCAGGCATTATTGGCGATATTTCACAGCAGATTTTTAACATTGGAACATCAGGAAGTGTCGCATATGCCAGCGACACTTCCTGATGTTAACATTGATCGATTTCTTCTCAAAACTCATTTCAAATAGCAATCAAGAATACTCGTCGTGTACTCGTCGACTGTCAACAGTAGCAATGATGTAACATACACTATTGGCAGCAACTATCTCCGCATCATTATACTGTCAATTTGCCAACAGGGAGATAAAGCCGATGATGTGCCGATGACAGTAAGAACCGCCCAGATGGGCGTGTCCTACGCCCATACGATACATTCCCGTCAAAGATCTGCACTTGACATAGCAACAATGATGATAACTTGGTGATGATATGATAATTCAGCATCGTTTCTCTTTTACGTAATCCGATTTGTGCAGATTTATAATTTGAACATTGAATGAAAGATTAGACTACAATAGTAACTGTTTTTTGGAAGAGCATTGTGCAGCCCTCTCTCTTATGTAAAGGTATAAAAGTTGACTACGTGATAATGAGGGTGACACCCTCATTATACCGTAGTCAACTTTTATACTGTGCACTATCCATTTGCAAAACGTGCTGAGTTCTTCAAATATACTGATAAGTTCTCCCCAAAAACACAAAAAAAAGAGGATGTCAGAATTAATTAATTTTTTTTCCGTTGTTGCAGTTGCTCTGGTTGTCAGTACAAAGCGGAGATGGATACAGCTGCCCGTACGGACATAACTGTGTGCTTGAACCGGCGCCACCTGGCCGGACACCTCCCTGTGCGCAGCCTGGGCTCACATACTGTGTGCACCCGGACCCTTATCCTGAGTAAGTTCCTCTACATCAACCCGAAGTCCGCTGCCAGATTTATGTCTCAATTGTACGCCATTTAACTCGATTCTCAGCTAACCTCATCCCGGTGTTACCAGCCACCCTTAAAGATCGTCGCTTAACCAGTAGTCCTACTATACGTTTGCTAAATTGTGGTTCTACAACAGCTGATATATGGCCAGCTCTTTGCCGGCTCAATTACTTTAGTTATAATGTTGGATCACTTCATTTCGGAATCGACGTTGCACCTTAGTGAGACTCCAAGCATAGCTCTTTCCGAAGCTCACTGAGCGATTTTGAATCGGTTGACCAGTCATACCGTATCTTTTAAACCACTTTTATATTATATGTAAATTCTCTAGTTTAATTTTTCTTATTGCAACCATTTTTTTTTTGTTATTGATTCTGTCATTAATAGGCTTTGTTTGTTTACACATAGACATGGAAGAGGGAGGTCTTCTGCTACAGGTATCTCTAACTCTAAAATGTATTTGTTAAAACCTGTTAAATTAAATAAATAAACTTATAAAAATCAAACTTATATGAATTATGTACTTGTATTTTCCAGGAAGATAATCCGCCAGCTGATCGAAGCAGGACAGTACGACATTAGCACTCTTCTATCAGACGAGACTCGGGACGAATTCTCGTTGAAAAAAAACGACTACCCTTACGACTACGGGCCCAACTCGCTGCCCCACGTGGACCAGATCTCGCTGGTCAATGACCCCCACTACCAGAAGAACTATAATACTAAGTTTCACACGAGGTATAATCACGGTGAGTAAAATGTATGTAAAGATTCGTTTGATTTGAGGAGAATCATCGGTAGGTACCTACCTATATAGGACAACTTTACAAATATAAAATCTAAAATTCCCCAGAGATTAATTTCACTTACCGTTAATTTATAATATATATGTAAGTACAAATGTTTACGCACTTGTCATATTTTGAAAGGACGCTGAACTTAATAACTATAAAAATACACATTAGGTATGTAAAGTGAAATCACTCATGAAAAATAATAATGTACGTATAAAAAGCGCATAAAACAAAAAATAAGTAAGAGCACTTCTACTAATGAAATAGTATATAACTATAACTTATCATGAAAATGATCATAGGTCAAGCTTAGGTACACTTTCGCACTGCAATGTGTGCCCGTTTTCACTAATTAGTTAGCACTAGCTGACCCTGACGCCTGAATAAAAGGGCACTGTGGAATTATGAACGCTCCGCATAGCGTCGAGAGTTAAAAATCATTTAGGCGTTCCGTCAGGTGTTTCCTGGAGTCTCTCCTAAATGAGTTTGTAGCGGTATCTACAACGCCACATGCTACCAACGCGTCATACTGACGCTACGCAAAATCCTGCATCGCGCAAGCAGAGTCGGCATGAATCATCGGGCAGTTGCCCGCCAGATACAACACCCGTCTGGTCGGAGGTGAGGATGAGTTCACTCATCCTCTATAGAAAAGGGAGGATCCCTTTTCTATAGAGGATGAGTGAACTTTACACCCTGTTCCTCACACGATAGCGATAACGATAAGTTCATTAGAAAACAGGTACCAGTTAGATCCGCAATATTACTTACACATGACATTCGATGTCTTTTCTACGCACTTTCGTAAGAAAGATTTCTCTAATAAATAAATAATTGGTACATACCGATTCGATGTATAGGTACGCGCACAAGATATGAATCGTACGCGCACTGTCGTAATCTGTGCGCAATTGAATATTTAAAGCAGGGATGCACAGACCGCGGCCCCCGGGCCGCATAATGCGGCCCCCCGGCAATATGCCAGTGGCCCGCCAGCAAATATCACACTTTAGATCACACTAATATTATAAGGGCGAAAGTTTGTGAGTGTATGAAGGGGTGTGGGGGTGTGCTTATATGTTTGTTACTTCTTCACGCTCAAACGGCTGGACCAATTTTGATAAAATTTGGTACGGAGGCAGCGGACACAACACAACCCTGAATTAACATATAGGCTAATTTTTGTCCCGATATTCCCACGAGATCGACACTTATCGGGTGAAACCGCGGGGCGCAGCTAGTTGAATAATAATAAAACAAAAAAAATCGAAACCGCGTTGAAAATGAAAGTTTGGAAGCAAAAAAACAAGTAAATTTGAGCCAAATGTTAAAAAGATTGTAAGCATAATGCAGTGCCACGCTTCAAACTAGTATATTATATTTTTTATTAAATTTCTGGCTATTTTTATTATGTTTTTAATTTGTGCAGGTGGCCCGCCATTAGTTCATCATTTGCCCAAGTGGCCCATGGTCTCAATAAGTCTGTGCAACCCTGATTTAAAGCAATGTACAATTTAACTGCCTAGTTGTTCTACTGCCTGGTCGCAAACGCTACTGTTGAGCAATTGAGCATGAGGATTTTCGAAAACTTATTTAGGCGCGTTGGGCATTTTTCGAGATGGGAAAAAATGATTGAACTCGCGCCACTGTTACCGTAAGCGACACCGCTTGTGTCTCGCTTATATGCATTGTCTAGATTATTAACCAAGTAGTTAGGTACAGACTAAAGTTGACTATTGACCATCTCACTACCTACACAATAAATAAATAAATAATAAAAAAATTGTCAATAATTAATGCGAAGGCAAAATATTCGCATGATTCGCAGACTTAACATTGATGGTTGAAAGGATTAGGTATTGGGAGAGGAATCCCAAAGGTAATTTCCAAATAATGAATTTACAGTTCCCCGCTAAACCTAAGGATTATCAACACAGGATTTTCTTGCCCGTTCTTCTCCATAGGTACCTACGCTTTGGAATGGGCAACTAGCTTCATATTTTCTGACTGACCGACTTCTTAACAATTCAAAAGTGCCTGTAATTGAAATAAATGCTTTGAGTTTGAGTTTGACACTATTATTTCTTCCATTAATTAATAAACCATCTTTCCGCAGATATATTTGCGCAGAAAACGCCGCTCCAGCCGCCAACACCGAGCGATTCAACACCATACAACATCAACGCATACCAAGCAACAAACTTCTCCAAATTCGGTTTCCATGGTTACTCCCCCAACGATTACGGTGGTTGGAACCCGACCAGAAACTTTGGAGATTATGATAAGAAGGTTCTAAGACAAAGCCCTTTTAATCAGAATTTCTTTGATAGTTCGAATTTTTATCCGAATTATGAGAGCAATGCGTGGTTTCGACCTTCGGGTGGAGTGTCGCAGTATAATCCTAACGAGTGGTGGAAGTGAGTATAACTTGTACAATTTTATCACACTAATATTATAAAAGCGAAAGTTTGTGAGTTGTGTGTGTTTATCTGTTTGTTACTTCTTCACGCTCAAACGGCTTGACTAATTTTGATAAAATTTTGTATGGAGGCAACACTCTGGATTAACATTTAGGCTACTTTTAACCCGATATTCCCACGGGATCGACATTTACGCGGGTGAAACCGCGGGGCTCAGCTAGTATAAGGTTTTCTTTTCTAATGTTCATCAGAAAATTATACCATCAGAAATTAAACCAGTTTCTTTATATAGTTATCAGACAGGTAAAGTCCTCTGTTACACATCGCATGGTTAAATAATAATCGAAACACGAGGCTAGCTCTGACCCCTACAATCATTCATTGTTTTGGGATGTCCATTTAACACAAAGGCATTGGATTTGGAGATCGTTAGTTGGTCGGTAATAGCGGATATTCTCTTGGTGTTATTTCCTCAGCCGTACTTCCCGGTTTTCCAATGGCTTTTGGCCTTGTCAGGAAACCCAATAAAATGTATTCACATCTTTCTAAGATTGTATGAATGTGTTATTAAAAATGAACTATGATGTCTTTACGAAGTTCCTTATCCAAAGAGAAAAATCATCGGCATCGTGGGAAAAACAAAAGAGCATCGAGAGAAGAAAGATTTATAGCTGTTTATACATAGTCTTATGTATTATATCTTTTGCCAAGTTTTTATTCTATGATCGATGTGTTTAGGAGAAACTTCTTGATTCGTTAACATGATCAATTAATTATAGGTACTTTTCATCAGTCGGTCAGTGTCGAAGATTTGGTCTGCGCCGGCGCCGCCGCTTCGAGTTCATAAATTTAATTAATAATAATGTTGTACCTATTTACAATTTTAATTGTTAGAAAAAACTCTTCATTCAATTGTTGTTGGCTTGAAACATGTATAAGAGCGTTTATGACGTAGGTACGGCATTTCATACAAACTTTCAAGCCCTTGTTTTTCGAAATGAATGAACCGATTTTAATGAAACTGCATAGGCAGGATACAAAGATCTAAAAGTTGTAAAAGTTAGTAAAGAAAATTTTCGAAATATCTTATTTAAAAAAAACCTGGAAATCTCTGTCTAAATGGAAAATTAAAAATCGGTCTAATTTTGCTGTAACACTATTTTTTGAAAATATTCTTAACTAACTTTTTAGACCTTTGTATCCTGCTTATGCGTACGAAGTTTCATTAAAATCAGTTCATTCATTTTGTAAAACAATGGTTTGAAAGTTTGTATGAAATGCCGTACGGCGTCAATATTTTTTGATAAACTATGTATTCTTTTGTACCTATTAACCAGGCCACTCACTCGTGCATTTGGACCCTCACCTCGTTTTGTTCCTCACATCTTCTAAAAGGCCGAAAGTCTGACAACCAATCTTACCGAGGAATATCGTGTTACTCAGTAACTTAGTTAACTTGTGGTAGTCAGATAGACAGTCCCTGAATTTAAAACACTGGTATTCAGCTGCATCCGGTCAGACTGGAAGCCGACTCCAACATAATTGGGAGAAGGCTAGGCTGCTGATGTTACCCTAAAAACATAAAATTTACATTTTCCCACTCGTATTACAGATTCGTTTCACCATCCCGGTCCGACGTGACGATAGAGCGATCGGTGACGTTCCCCACACGCACGTCAACCGCACGGCGACGCAAGAGAAACGCAGCGCTCGTACAGGCGGCTGAGAAAAGGAAGCTGACAGGGGCTGAAGCGCTGAGGATAGCACTGGGACTTTCCAAGTGAGTACCTATATCTACCTAATGAAAATATTTCACCAGATGTTCACATCTCGTGACATATTGTTCTTGTGAGGAGTTAGTAAAGAAAAGATAGAAAGATAAAATATTTTAGTGTCACTGAATAGATAAGTTAGCTCGAACACCTACTTAGGGCTGAATTTTCCAACGCTAGATAACTTTATCGGACGAATAATTTTGAATTTTTGACAGTTCTTCCTTAAAAATACTGTCAGACGTCAATTTTATTTCACGAATAAAAATTATCGGTCGATTGAAAAATCAGCCCTTAGTACTCGTAAATTAAAACAGGTCTTTATCTTCATCTTCAATCAATTGCCGTCCGTTAGTCTCGCAAAAACTCGAAAATGGCTCGACCGATTGTGCTGAAACATTGGTAAGTTGTTGTGTGCCGTGCGAGTCGGAGAAGGTTCCTAACAACGATGAATTGGATGGTCACTGTAGGCAGTTAGTTTTACCAATACATGACCCCTGGAATAGTCATAGTTTTCAAAAATGGGAAGGCTTTGCCAAGCCTTGAGAAATATTAAAATGCATAAAATAAAAGTCAACGCTATGTGGTGAAGCTTACTGATCAAGAGACATGCTTTTCTGTAGTGGCGCCCAGTTACGCGAAGGAAGCGCGCAGAATTTCTCAAACCCTTACGTTACTTTCTTTATCTTCAGCGGTTGGGGCGAACTTACTAAGTCTATTGCTTTAGATTCGAGTAATAGAATAGGTGAATCTTCCTTTACATAATATTTTTATATTCCACAGCGAAGAAACTTCCGCAGAGCGTCACCGTCGGCAGGCGGCAGCACCTAATACACAAACTCTGTGCTCCGTCCGAACCGAGTTCATAACTCCCCGAGCGGCCCTCAACAACAAAGGCAACTGGAAATACGTCGTCAACATGCCCGATAACATGTCGCAACTGGTGCGAGCAGAGATTTGCACGTATGTTCAATTTCATATTATTATTTTCAGACGATTAGCAAGCTTTCTTTTACTAGCGCCATCTGTCTTCAGAAATTAGAAACACCTGATTCATGTTTTTTTTTTAAAACAGCGCCATCTATTATCGAGTAGCAATAATATACATAAAATCTAAACAAATTGTGTAGGTATTTGTTTTGACTGAAGTAAAGCACAAGTTGAATTACGTTACAGGTCTACAACATGCAGTGGATTATGTACAATACCACCTGGATATACTTCTCGCTGCGAACAAAAATACATCCAGAAACGTTTGGTGGCTCTTCAATCTACCGGACAAAACCTCTACACGGATGTGTTTTGGATACCAAGTTGTTGCCAATGCACATTTACAGCCAATTGAATTTACTTGAAATTACCACTTGTGATTTATTATTAAAGCTAAAACTTTATTTTGTTGGAAGTTTTACTATTTGATACTAGATGGCACTACTACCGCTATTGTATTAAGTTTTGCGAATTTGTAAGATATCATCACTGCCTTTGAACATTTATATTTCTTTAATCATGACATATAGATATTTATTAATGAATACGAAAAGCATTTCATAAAATATCGCTTTTATCCAGAAGGCAGAGTATTCTAGTTTTA
The DNA here is from genome assembly GCA_948474745.1 of Oligia latruncula. Classification (NCBI taxonomy): domain Eukaryota; kingdom Metazoa; phylum Arthropoda; class Insecta; order Lepidoptera; family Noctuidae; genus Oligia; species Oligia latruncula. The sequence continues at coordinate 17,674,467 of OX419686.1, forward strand.
ACTAAATGACATTTAACAAAGTATTAATTAATATTAAAGTTTAAAATGGATGGTTTGTAAATAATAGATACTTAGTTGATGTTTGTAATTTAAACAATTCACATTTTGTAGATGATAATTTTGCCCATATTATTGCTAAGTAAAATATATATGATACCTAGCTTTATTTTATATTATAAAAGTTATACTTCCATATTTTCCAATAAGATTGTTTTGTAAAAGTAGTCTGTTATTTTTATTTCTGATTTTTTTGTTTCAAACTTAGATAACTCAAAAATGTAATTAGATTTAAGATTATGATCTCTCAGACCCCATCTGAGCAAATAATAAAACCTAATGGTATACTAGAATGTATGGTCTGTTCCAAAAGTATCTTACGAAAGTGTAAACAAACCCTCATCATCATTCTTAATTTAAGCCGAAAGACGTCCACTGCTGGACATAGGCCTTCCCCAAGCACCACCACTTCGACCGGTTCTATGCTTCTCGCATCCAACGGGTTCAAGGTCGTCGGACCACCTTGTGGGAGGCCTTCCGGTACGCGGTCGCCACTCCAGAACCTTTCGGCCCCATCGGCCATCTGTTCTGCGAGCAATGTGCCCGGAGAATTGCCAAACTTAAATGGCAATGGGCACCACAAACAAACCATGTTCAGGTTAAATTGTTACGTAATCACCACCAACAACAACAACAATCTAAAGGACAGTAATATTTTCATTTGTATTATGAAGGTTTCAACTTTGCTTCACCACATTTCTCATAACAGTATTATTTGAATTACATTTTATTTCATTGTAATTAAAAATAATCGACAAACATTGAGGTTATAAAATTAAACTCGATTGTCAAAAGAAAATCATCTTTGGGGTGATTTAAAATTTAAATTTTGGAATTAAGTATTATCATGAAATAAAATCCACGTTGAACGATGCCGTTGTTTCGTGCCTCGTTGGTCTACTGGTCGCAAACGCTACTGCTAAGCATGAGAGCATGAGGTCCCGCGTTCGATTCCCAGGTCGGGCGAAGTGTTACTAGGCTTTTTCCATCAGAAATCTTTTCAGTAGCAGCCCGGAGTTTGGAATGTGCCCGTTTGATGGCAATAAGCTCGTTCCCTGTTACATGGGACTAAATATACGTGACGTGAGGTTACGTTATGTAAAAATTCAATATTAAAGACATAAAATTTACTGTAATTCTAAGTCTTTTATTATTTAATTTGGTCACAGGAACGTTTTTTGATCGAATGGATCGTTGGATGTTTACATTTTCTTCAGATACTTTTGGAACAAACTATAAAATATGTATTTGCTATGTCGCAGTAGGAGAAGTATACCACACCACCCATGTCCTAGTTCTGTACCTAGATCCTATGTTCCATGGGTTTTATATAGACTCGTATTATAATGCGATTTGTCGTAGAAATAAAACTTTATTTTAAATCCTAGTATGTATGAAAATTAAATGGATGCCTAGATTAAATTATTCCTCTCTTTTGTACATTCCACTTTTATTCTAGTTTGTAATAAATATAAATATTATAACAATTGGCGTGTTTTCTTATAAGATGTCCTTAACATATTTCTAAAACATTACAAGGCAGATGTGAGTGGAAACGACGGAATCCGTTAATAGAGAACATTTTCGAAATGTCTTATTTACTAAAAGATAACTGGAAATCTTTGTTTCTATGGATAATTTAAAATCGGTCTTATTTGGCTGTAACACTATTTTTCGAAAATGTTCTCTCTTTTTAGAACTCTGTACCTATCTGCTTATGCGTATGAAGTTTTATTAAAATCGGTTCATTCATTTCGAAAAATAAGGGCTTGAAAGGTTGTATGAAATGCCGTACGTACCCGACCACAGCTTCCATTGGTTGTATGATGAAAAATGTGACCTTTGGGAAATTTATAATTTTATAAGTACAGACATCAGTCCACCTGAAAAACTAGGTGGTATATGTGATTTTCACCGTTCGCCTTTCATTGATGGAATGGTGAACAATTTTTAGCAATAAAGGTCTCCGGGGTAAGTAAAGCTGATACTGATAAATAGCGCTACCTCACCTGCAACCCCTATTGCCCGTAGTCTCCTAGTAAAGGATAACAAAGCGGTCGGACATCCAAAGGCTCGATTTCCAATAGCTCGTGGCAAATGCAACAGGTTTGAAGGCTGCCAAACGTTTGTGAATGGGCCGATTTTGTATTTATAGGATCAGATGTTAAACACATATACAACTTTATTTTTAGTATTATATGCGAAACCCGAAACACGTGTCTAGTATTTTTATGTAAAGGATCTATGTACAAAATTTCAAAACTGTATCATGAATCATCACAAAGTCTGTTTGTCCCTACAAAAACATGCTCCCCGCGCCGCTCGCGCCGCGCCGTCTTGCGCTCATTGATAATAGTACCTAGGTACCTAACCGTTCGGCGCGGATATTGGATAACCTACGTAGTGTCGCTCGGTGTCTAACTTTTAACTTTTTTTTAATATTTTTTCCGACAAAATATAACATAGGGTAAAAATTATTGGAATCGGTTCACTTACTTATTCTGAACTAACTATATTCAGGCTTCGCATATACTAAAAATAACGTTGTATATAGTATCGCTGAATAAAGTCTCTAAAGTACGTAAATATTTATTTAATACTTCAAGCACATAGATGAACAGATTCGGACATATTGCATAGGTATTTTTCTACCAGTCAACCTTTGGGTGATGCAGAGACAAACAGTGGTAGGTATCGAAAAAAATTTGGAATAAATATCCATTTAGATATAAAGTAATACATATACTTAAGGGGCTTACAGGACCTAAACGCAAAAAAAAACGCAAGTTTTAGAATGCCTAAAAGTAGGTTTATGATCGACTACAGTAAACAAAATCAGAAAAAATATATGATATTCTTCAGGATATATGCTAGTGTGTTCAAAACATAATACAACTAATTTGATAAGATAGAAAAAAAATGAAGATACCTCTACAAACTTTCTTTTTACATTAAAAACCATACTAATATACATATAATCATTCTGATTTGTAGTTGATAGCCCAATTATTGAGGATAATGAGAATAGCCTATAGCCAGGCTATCTAACATCACGCTATAAACCTTAGGAGACGAGCTAAAAAAAAAATCAGGAAGAACGCTACGGCAGGTGATGCGATGCGACGGGGTAGGTCGGAGAACAAGAAATTTCACGCGGACGAAGTCGCCAGCAGGAGCTAGTTCATAATAGATACGTTTACTCCGCGCGTTCGGGCTAGGGGCCTAAGATCACACAAATAAGAAAAACATCCGTGAAATATATTTTTCTTATTTAAATGAATAAGATCGGTTTTTGTTAAAACAAGATTTTATTCATGGTTAAAAAAGGCGTAGCTGTACATAGACAAACTTCAATTATGTGTTTATATTTTAGGTATCATCATCATCATCATCATCGGCCTAGCCTTTTCCCAACTATGTCGGGGTTGGCTTTCAGTCTAACCAGATGCAACAGAATACCAGTATTTTACATGGAACGACTGCCTATCTGACCTCCACAACCCAGTTAAATAAAGTCCTCCAGACCGTATTTCGGCCACGGTGGTCAATCTCAACGGAGACTAGCCTTCGGCGCGGGAGATATTATAGTGCACAAGTGTGCGCGCAGACACAGGTGCACTCCCTCTTCCCTCACTCTCATAGTCCGATGGGACGGCAATCCGACACGACCGGAGAGAGATCAGGCGCAGGACCAACGGCTTAACGTGCTTTCCGAGACACGGGGGTATCACACCGCCAACTTCCAAACTCCGGGCTGTTACTAAGAAATTCCTAATGGAAAAACTCAATAACACTTTGCCCGACCCGGGAATCGAACCCGGGACCCCACACTCAGCAGTCGCGCTTGCGACCACGAGACCAACGGGGCAGTTACTGAGTAATAGGTACGATACCCCTTGGTAAGACTGGTTGTCAGACTTTCGGACTTCTGACTACCCGTAATGGCTGTCAAAGATCCACGAATGACAGCCGGCAACGGCTTAACGTGCTTTCCGAGGCACGGAGGGGTCTCGGTATGTAAAGATAGTCACCCATCCACAGACCAACCGCCGCAAACGTAGCTTAACCTGATTGATCGACCTGCGCGGCTGTTATTATTTAGCCACGGTTTATATTGATGTCATTGTATAAAAAAATGAGTCATGAAGCGACCAAGCACCACACCTATGAAAGGGTGTATGTATGTGGGTTCAATTCTGTCTTGACCAATTTCACTTTTTCAATGTCGTATGAATTTTTAAAGTAAATTTAGGGGAATAGGGACTGAATGGTTACAAATCGATAAGTGGACACGAACAGGCTAAGTGCAAAAGCGCGGTGGTGTTAAATACTTGTTTCTTCTGCTTATGAGACTCTATTTGGATGGGAAATTAAGACTGTTATATATTTTTCTTATTGCTAGCCTATTCTGTCCCATTGCTGGGCAAATGCATCCCCAAATCTTTCCAGGAACTCTTTTCCCGCGCCACCTCGAACCAGCCCTCGCGGTACGCGTCCAGATCATCTCGCCATCTCTTTCTGGGCCGGCCTCGGCGCCGTCCATCTAAAGGCACCCATTGTGTGGAGATTTTTGCCCAGCGGTCATCGTGCATACGGCCGTCTGCGCTATCGCTAGACGGACTCCGCCTGCCGCACAGTCGTCCCCGCAAGAGGCTTCCAGCTGACTCGAGGGACGGGTCTCGCGTCCAGGCCCCAGACGCTACTCTAGATCCTGGCGGCGAGACGAACCTCTCGAGGTGCCTCTCCTGGAAACGACAATACGGAGACCTAATAATATAGTTTGAAACTAATTAACATTCCTTGAGGTGACCGAGCTTGGAAATCTAGAAGGCTAGAATATTAGCCAGTAACAATAGGAGCTACGACTTCTATTCGCCTGATCCTAAGTGACCCGCCCAATCTCATTTGAGTCTGGCAGCCTTCTTTCCCACATCCAGTATGCCCGTTTTGGAACTAGCGTGGTGTTACGAATTCTGACCTGTCTTTTAACACCCAGAATGCTGCGTTCCATCGCTCTTTGGCAAACTCCAAGGCGGAACTTTTGCGACTCGGTGAGCGACCAGGTCTAAGCACCGTAGGTTAGGACGGGCAAGATACACATGAGGTTGCGCTTCAGGGAGATCGGTAGATCACCATCATCTTCATTCAGACTCTATTTAAGGGGACTACATGACCTAAAGCGCGGTCACTGTCGGACTGCATAGAAAAGAAAGAGAATCGCGATGACACAACGCTGGTAATTTATTGAAAAATATAAACAAATATCTATTTACAAAAAATCTATTGTTTGGATTAAAAAATTAAAACACCAATGCTTTAGTATGTTGCTTGTAGAATTATCTGGCAAAAAATCAGAATGATTGTATCTATATTAGTATGGTTTTTATTGTAAAAAGAAAGTTTTTAGAGGTATCTTCATGATTTTTTTCTATCGTATCAAATTAGTTGTGTTATGTTTTGAACACACTATCTAACTAGCATTTAGCATGAAGAATATCATACCCATATTTTTCTGATTTTGTTTACTGTAGTCGATCATATACTTTTTAGGCATTACCTATAAAACTTGCGTTTTTTGCGTTTAGGTCCTGTATTCCCCTTAATACCTACTGGCAATATCTTAGGATCACATTATAAGACCCTTACAAAACACACACGTGGACCTACATAAAAAATTAAGATGAAAAGAAAAAAGGTAACCGCACTTTCCCATATTTTCGTCCATATAAAGATTAAGACACATTTCTCGCGATCCTGACGGGCTGACATATTTTTATTTCTATTGAGTTAACGAGACATTCGAGGGGTGAAATCGCCACATCTGCAAGGGATGGAAAATTCAACCCCTGGACCCACCCCCCGGGTTTACTGAGCCTACCTTAACAAATTTTCCCTTAAGCTAAACTCGATGTACTGTTTATCAAGGAAAGGAAATCCTTTGAAGTGACTCTTAACTTGATTAAAGGAATCTTTGAGGAGCGATATCTTTGTCCTGATTCTTGTAATTATCGTCGCTTGTGACTATGTAACTATATATGTGGCTGACGTTACTTCTACGAAAAATTCGAAAAAAAAAATTGAATATTAATGATATGTATTTTTATAATAATTTGCAATAACGTACACTTTCTCTAACGTTATTATTTCAGCACTTTCGTCTAATTTTAATTTAACTAAATTTATTACCAATATTAATTTATAAACAAACAAAAAAAAATGTATTCCTCTTTATTAATTGAAAAAAATAAGCTATGTTTCCAGTCTCACTTAGTTAAACAATCTCAGTTAAATAATTCCTTAACTGAAATCAACCCTAATGTCGCTAAAACTAAATAATGCATGAATCAAATCACTCAAAATTCAAAATTATTAGCAAGCATTCGCCACTATAAATCTAAAAGCACTTAGCGAGCGCTAAGACAGACGCGACATCGCTTTCGAAAAAAATAAAAATTCAAGCAAAAAGTCGCTCGACACGCGTAAAAGTAAAAGAGGAAGCGAGGAAAAAATCAATGCCTGCGTTTTATGTTCTATGCGTGTGACAGATCCGTTGTCATGGCAACCGTGACGGGGGCTGAGCGTAGCGGGAAAAAAGGTCGTATATCAAGCGCGAAAATAACAAAATGGCAGCTATGTTTCCCGCGCAAAGTCGCGCTGGGAACGCTACGTTCACGTTTAAGCTTTTATTGTTTTCGGAAGTGGAGTGTGCGTCGTGCGAATGAGACGGAAGATGGGGTAAGGGATCCGGTAATCGATATTACGCACTTTTGTAGCAATGGAATTGGCGCGGCACGATGCAAGAAACGTTTGCACGCGTTGCAACTACTTTTGAATTTTTGATCTCGTACCAACTTTACGCACTTCTTGTTTCTGTTCGTTTGATTTCCACGGTTGTTTACTTGAGCATTTTTTGTACTATTTTTTATTCATGTTAGCGTCTTAGTTGTAGTAACAAACAAAAACAATTAACAATAAAATTAATTACTAACATTTAATGAAAACCGTATGGCCCAACCTTAGTTATAAACTCGAAAAAAAAAACTCGAATTCACTCTACGTTTGCCAGATGTTCGGACTATGATGTGAGTTATAGAAAATAATGACGTTTTCACAGAAACTGAGTAACACAAGGGTGGGGGGTGAAATTCTGATGAGTCACTTCGGTACGGGCCGCATTGGTCGTCACTCGCCAATTCATACGATTCTAGGAAACGAAACGTTTTCGGTTCTCTGAAAAGTAATAATGAGAAACGTCATTCACGTTACAGTCATCGGGAAATTACATACGTATTTTCGGAATAAGATTTATTTAGATACTTACTGAAAGTTTTTACTTAGATTTTTTTTTTTTAATCCATAGTTAGTGATTCGGGTTTAATTACTGTTTGTTGCTTACGGTACCTAGCTAATAACTGGTTCTACGTTAGCTACGAAAATTAAGAACGATGATGTTATTATTATTATTACCGGCATGTCCTAGAACCAAAAATTCGAAGACATGTGACATCTGCCAATCCGCACTGGGCCCGCGTGGTGGATTACGGCCCACTCCCTCTCACCGAGAGGAGGCCTGTGTCCCAGCAGTGGGAACATTATAGGCTGATTATGGATGGAATGATGGATGGATGTTATTAATTAACGAATAACAATCATTAATTTGTAACCGAGGCGACACAAACCCCGCGGGGTAAAGTTACAACCAGCCTAAACTTCAGTTATACCAAGGATATTAGCCAACTTTTTATTACTTATCAAATCAAATATAGTACCTATTTCCGATAGATTAAAGTAACGAAAAAAAAAAAGTATTTTTAAGTTATTATTTTTGTCTCACAACCATTATTACACTCTAAAAAATAAATTAAATTTGGAGTTTATGAGATTCATACTGGCCATAATGCGCTCATCTCGCCATTTTGAATTTGTTTGACCTACTCTAATTTTTTTTTTAAATATACCAATAGGCCTCTGTTAAAGCAGGATAATATACTAATATTATAAATTCGAAAGTAACTCTGTCTGTCTGTCTGTATGTTACCTTTTCTCGCCTAAACCACTGAACGGATTTCAATAGGTAAAAGGCAGAGAGATAGATTGCATCCCGGGGAAGGACATAGGATAGTTTATATCGACATATCTCGCGGGCGGAAGCTAGTATTATAAATGTAAAAAGGTTGGCTACCCTAGTTATACCAAACAATTTTCAATGAAAAAGTGTATTCTGTAAATAGGATATCGAAATCACTTTTATACATCATATTAAAAAAAAATAAGCTGGATTGAGTCGATATTTCGAAGAAATGGCAAAATGAACTCAAGGGTCATTATGTCCTATGTGATAGACCACGTGCACTAATACCTTCAAGCTGCAGGAACTTAAGGACGCCATAGACAATGTAAAACTCGTAGCCAAGTTCTGGCACAATTTAGATTGCCATCGACACGTTTACAAGAAGAACGATTGAAATTGAGGATAAAGAGAGCACACGTATCAAATCGGAAAGGGATCGGAACCGTATCGCCTTTCGCCTCGCCGTCAACCTAACGTAAGCACGTAACCAAAGCGGATCAGAAGATCCGATACGTCGACTCGGCTACGGCTAGGCGACGACGCCGCGCTTACGGCTCGCCGACAGCTGGTTGATGGTGTAGCAAGCAGGCCGGAGGGGTGAGAGGGGCAAGGGTGGACGAAGAGATGTAAGCTCGGGTACGGAGAGACGTAAGTGCGGGGACGACGAGCCGTAACGCACGGCACCGCGGTTCGTGAGCTTGTCCCGAGGCGAGGCGATTACGTTACGATTCCGATTAGTGTGCGTTGCAGTAGGGAGTTTCATACAAAGAATACTGAACGGCTCGAGTTGATACGGTGCCGATCCCTTTCCGAGTTAATACGCGTGCGATGACCTTAACCCATAAGGTGTAATTTAGTAAATCAACACGGGGGGGGGGGGTTCAATTGTTCATAGTACAGTGTAATCTGCGGGGCAATTGCGTAACACGTTTTCAATCGGAATCGGTTTCATTTTGACAGTTCAACAACATTCATTGCGTCATTTACGTGTCGAGCAGACAAATTTTTCGAACTTATGGAGCAATGGATTTGTAATTTGCTTCAAAATGATTCAGGTTCCGATTGATAGTGTGTTACTAGTTCTAAGGTCGTGGGTTCGAACTCAGGCAGGCGCTTTACTTAGTGTAATTTATATCATCACCACTGCTCTCAAAAAGGTGAAGGATAACATCGTGAGGAAACCGGTATGTAGTGGAACCATAAACAAAATTCGAAGACATGTGACATCTACCAACCCGCACTGGCCCCGCGTGGTGGATTACGGCCCACTCCCTCTCACAGAGAGGAGGCTTGTGTCCTAGCAGTAAGAACGTTTTAGGCCAATTATGTTTATATACTAACATAATTACAATGAGGTCCCGACATTTTTGTATTGCAATACCTCTGTTCCTGGGTATGATTCAACCTTTATAACTGAGAATGCATTTGTTTCATTTTTCGATTTTTAAAATATCTTCAGTAACAACTTATTTAATAATTATGATTTATGTAAGTACCAATTTTATTAGCTTCATTTATTTAATTCATGTAATCAATAATGTTGCATGCTAGTTTAAGTGAATTGTTTTAGAAACTGTTAGAAAATAAACCCGACCATCTGTAATGTACTACATTCTTGCAATTTCATTTCAAATTTCATTTCATTTACCATTCACACTTACTTACCTATATCAATAGTAACTCTGTCTGACTTTGCCTTTTCACGCCTGAACATTTGCGGCTAAACAGATTTTTATGAAATTTGGCATACAGGTACACTTGGGTTAGGACATAGGATTTTGTCCCGGTAGAACGATCCCAGGGGATTATTTCCGACCTCCACGCGGAAGAATCTAGGAAAAAAACCTAGTTTTTAACAAGTATAACATTAACAAGAAGCTTCTTCACTATGAAAATTATTCTAGCTTTATTTTAAAACTAACTGCGCCCCGCGGTTTCTCCCGCGTAAATGACGATCCCGTGGGAATATCGGGATAAAAAAGTAGCCTATATGTTAATCCAGGGTGTCAGTTACCTTCGTACAAAATTTTATCAAAATTGGTCTAGCCGTTTGAGCGTGAAGAGGTAACAAACATATAAACAAACACACACACACACTCACAAACTTTCGACTTTATAATATTTGATGTCTAAACTAAAAACTACCAGTGATTTATAAAAACGAATAGCGACTGCGAAACTAAAGTCTGCTCTTCATGTTTTCACTAAAACACAAGTTTCGAATAAAATGAAGCTTTCGAAACTTGGGGCATTAAAAACTGTCTCAAATTTTCACTCCCTCAAACTTTGTTATTTAAAGGCTTACTTGAGAGATACACGGATGATGAAGCAACATGTAGGAGGTTATATTTATTTCGTGGCCATTTTTATGAGGTTAGTTCGACCAGAAGGAGATGGTGGGATGAGCTGGACTCCTTTAATAAAGATTGGTTCTTGGCAGCTCTGGACAGAGAGAGATGGAAAGAGATTAGGGAGACCTAGCAGTGGGATAATATGTCCTTCCATACTACTATTATAAATTCGAAAGTAACTCTGTCTGTCTGTTTGTATGTTACCTTTTCACGCCTAAACCACTACACGGATTTCGATAAAATTTGACAGAGAGATAGATTGCATCCCGGGGAAGGACATAGGATAGTTTTTATCGTCATACATCGCAGGCGAAGCCGCGGACGGAAGCCAGTAATAAATAAAATAAAGTTCGGAAACTATTTTTTTAAGAAATAATATTTTCGAAAACAATGAACAATAATGTGTCGTAACTCGGATATCTATGGTCGTAACTATGTTTAGAATAGGGAAAAAATAAACTTTATGCTGAAACATAATAAAAAGGTTAAATTTTCATGAAAATTATTAAGATGTTTTGGAAAAATAAATATTAGGATGTAAGTAGGTGTCTCAACAAGCCGCTAACTGAGCTTGCAATGGAAATCAATCGATATTATTTGATTAGTTTCACACTCATCCCTCGACACGCATCCTCGCATTCTTTGCAAATTCAGAAACGCAGCTACCCTTGTCCTTTCTTATTGTGCCTAACCTAAGCATTTTATTTAAGAAAATATAAAGACACTAGCACCGCTCCGCGGTTTCACCCATATAAGTTTCGATCCCGTGGGAATATCGGGATAAAAGTAGTTTATGTGTTAATCCTGATTATAAACTATCTGTACCTATGCCATATTTCATCCAAATCTGTTCAGTAGTTTTTGCGTGAAAAAGTAACAAACATCCATCGATACTCACACACTTTCGCGTTTATAATATTAATACTAATAATTATTATAGAAAAAAATTCTTGTTTTCCTACTTGTAAACTTCATGAAAATCGGAACCTTTATTTTTACCGGGTTTTTCGGTGAGTAATCTAGAGATGATAAGTTACAGGTATTACTTCTAATTGGTTTTATTAATACCCAAGGGTAAATTATAGCTTCTGAAAAATACCGGTGAATGTTGAGTACGTAGTAAATACACGACAATTTTTATATGCTAGCAATTAGTATACTTGTGTTGTAGACGTTTTAGCTTCCCCGATACAAGAACTGAACCTTCCAGCTCCAATTTGAGAACTAAATTGAATTCTAAGCTGTATCAATTGACCAAAACATTGGGGCTAAACTATCACTTTTTGTAATGCGTAAAAGATAAGGGGTTCAATTAGAATAAGTTCGCCAAGTGTCCCATCCCTTAGCACGAGACCACGGGGTACCTCAGCTCAGATTTAGACCGAGGGGAGTGTAGTGCCACAGTGCCACCAGCCACACGTAGCACATGCACTGGGGTTCAGCCCTCACGCACCTTACGTCCTGAACGCAAAACAATCGGAAACATCAACCTGTCGCGAAATGGGGACGAATGTCGCACCCTCTTAGCCAAATTGCGTAATAATTTTACTAACCCTTTTCCGAAATTTTAACCTCCAATTTGGTATTACTCTCGGCTTCCTGCGCTTCAAAAACAGGAAAAATTTAACAGCAAAAATAGTATCCCATTAAATACAACATGAATTGTTGTAAGTTGGTGTAACGCATCTACAACGCGGCACCGAACTTGTACCGATCGATAGCACGCCAACGCGAAAGCTCCAAGTAAACAGATCGAAGCTTTGAGCGAACTCCGAATCGAATCCCGCCAAATGCAACGACAGCTGTGCGTAGCCCGTAGCGCGCGTAGCCGGCCGCGGCGTAGAGGCGGCGCCACCGGGCGGCCGTATTATTATTATTTGTAAACAAGCGAACAAGCGTGTGCGGGCGCGGGGCGCGTCACGTGACCGCGCGCCATTGGCCGCCGCGGCAGCTGCGTCGCCGCCGCGCGCGCCAGTCCGCCGCCGAACCTCGCCGCGTACACATGCACGCAGATCGCCCCCGCGCGACGCGACACGCGCACAACTGACGCGATCGCGAACTCCGATTCCCTTTTTGTTTATTTTTCGCTTGCGTCCTTCGGACCGTTTTGTTTCCGAGGCAGCGAGACGAAGAAAAAAAGGAGGCGCGGATGGATCGAGCGAGAGAAGGTACAGAGTTCGCGTCTTACACAAAAGTTTTGTGGCAAAATGTGCAAGTGTTTCCAAGTAGTGGAATAGAAGCTTTTGGTTTTTGTGGATTGTTTAGTTAGAGGTACTCATATAGAGCTCGAGCGGTGGCAGCAGAGCGTGAAGCGAGGTCCGGTGCGCGTTCGCGTGCTTCCGCCAGAGCTTTCGTTGTGTGCTTACGCGAATCGATCCCTGTTTTCATGCTTGGCGTTTGTTGTTGTAGCAGACAATAATTGGTAAACTGTCGTAACTACGTATCTCCAAGAATTGTCGGAAAACATCAAGACTGTATTGTCTCACGCTTATCTGAAACTAATTGGATGTGATCTTGGTGGTAGTTCTCAAAAGACGACGGTTCCTAATAAAGTGCGTGAGAGTTTCAAAGTTGCGCGTCAGGGACACGGTGATAGCATCCGGAGACACGTTGTGGTGACGCATCGGCTGTCATTGTCTGATGTGCATGATGTCACATAATATAGAGCTTAATTGCAACGAGCGAAATTGGAGCGGGAACGATTTTTATCTACCTACTTTATTGCAGTTTGTAAGTTCAAAGAATGGCATTCCAAAGGTCTTACAAATGAATATACAAGCTATGTTGGTCTTATTGCATTGTTTTGCAGACGAGGACCATGTGAGACAGGGTTTTGAAGGAAGCCAATCACAAACTGGCCGATGTCCAAAAACTGGAGGTCAAGCCAATCAAAAAGTTGAAATAGACCTCATTTCAAGCCGAACAATGTTGATTGACTCTTCTAAAAGTTTAACCAACGAATCTTCTTAACTTTCCCGAACTGACTTATCTACTTTTCTCCAATGATTGGGTATTGGGCTTCACTAATCATTAAGCTCATTTCCTTCTTCAAACTTCATTGAGAAGGCTATTTGATCTTGCCTTATGTTTCACTTATAATACAAACTATAATTAAGATCTAAAAGTAACCTGAGAAATCTATCAATTAGTTACTTTCAAGCCAGTTGTAGACTTCCAGGATCACGTATCCTTGATCTTCTTTTACATCCCCATCTATCGTTTTAATTTCCCTATCTAGATTCCGAACAGTTCTTAAAATCCTTCATAGACCATAATTTATCTTTCTGAGAATCGTTTTAACTTACAAAATAGACTAATCAATCATTTAGAACCCAACTTATTGTACTGCTCTATCTAATCATTGCCAGAAAGCTCCTACATTTCCACAACAGCTTTATTTTTTTGTTTCTAACAAAAGATTCTAGATTTGTAGTCCTCTTTGTAATGGATATTCTTAATTGAGACTTGCTCTTAGACTTAATTAAGATTCTTAGACTTGATTAAGATTTTAGGTCCCTTATTATTTCTGCGTTTAGCTTTCCTTCAAATGTTTCTAGACAGTTGAAAAACAACTCGGCTTTTTAACTTAAGATTTTGAATTTCTGCATTTCTAGCTCAAATTGCAATACAGCCACAAAATTAAAAGCCTCCGAAATGGCTACACCAAATCCAAATGTTCTTAACAGCCCACTCACCGAAAACTCCAACAACTCCGCAATCGGATATCGGAATATGGAAGATTAATACTTTTAAGCACTAAACTTTGTCGAAGATTCCGGTCCCACGGAATAATCGAATAAATAATACGTCTTCCTCCCGCGAATGCGATAATAGGGAGTCAAGTTCAGTGAAGCCAATGAAAACAAATAAACAAATTGGCCAATTTCGCCGGAGCTAACAGTTGGTAGTTACTGCTGGTACAGAGCTGAGAGCAACGCAACGGATTGTGCAATGCTATGTGCTTCCTTTTTAGTTGAACAAGCGAGTTATGTTTCCTCTGAATCTAGTTTTGGATTGTTTTGAGCGTGGAATTTGTGTTTATGGAATTGTTGTCGTTCTTGGTTTGTCTGACTTTAGCGCTAGTATTGACGAGAAAGCTGACAAAGTGGTCAAAGCACTACGCGACGTGTCCCGCAGACTTTTCCCGCCGCGGCGAAAAAGTAAGGTGTCCAAACTTTCCTCGGAAACTCTCGGACTTATGAGGGAAAGGCGAGAGTTGCCATCTATGCAGCCGTCTTCGTCAGATAAGAGGACCTTAAACCTAAAAATTAGGAAGCTGACGCGACGCGACCTTCGGTGCTCCAACACCCGCGACATTAAGGACGCGATTGAGCAAAACCGAGGGTCGAAAGTGTTCGCTCAGCAATTAGGGAGGTCTCATCTGACGAAACTAAGAACTGCGGATGGCAGAATCGTGACTTCGAAGTCCGAGATTCTTGAGGAAGTCGAGGATTTTTATGGGCACCTATACTCAACACGGGCGACGAAACCAGCGGGGCCTAGTGCAGATGACCATCGAGCCGAATTAACACGCCACTACACGGAGGACATCCCGGATATCGACCAATGCGAGATTAGGGCGGCTCTCGAGCAGCTAAAGAACAACAAGGCACCTGGGGATGACGGAATAACGACAGAGCTCCTTAAAGCGGGCGGGGCTCCAGTCCTGAAAGAGCTAGCGAGTCTATTTAATTCCGTTATCCAAGAGGGTACAACGCCCGAGGCGTGGAGCAGAGGTGCGGTGGTTCTGTTCTTCAAAAAAGGTGATAAATCTTTGCTGAAGAACTATAGACCCATTTCACTTCTGAGCCACGTATACAAGCTGTTCTCGAGGGTCGTCACGAACCGTCTCGCTAGGAGACTTGACGAGTTCCAGCCGCCAGAACAAGCCGGTTTTCGAAAAGGCTTCAGTACCGTAGACCACATCCATACTGTTCGACAAATTGTACAGAAGACCGAGGAGTACAATCAGCCGCTGTGTATGGCATTTGTGGACTACGAGAAAGCCTTCGACTCCATCGAAATATGGGCAGTTCTGGCCTCTCTGCAACGATGTCGAATTGACTGGCGTTACATCGAAGTGTTGAGATGTTTGTATGACGCTGCAACGATGACTGTCCAGATCCAGGATCAGAAAACCAGCCCTATCCAACTGCTCAGGGGGGTGAGACAGGGGGATGTAATATCCCCTAAATTGTTTACCAACGCCTTGGAAGACGTCTTCAAGACGCTGAACTGGACTGGACAGGGTATCAATGTGAACGGCGAGTATATCTCACATCTTCGGTTTGCCGATGACATCGTCATAATGGCAGAGACGCTGGAACAGCTAGACCAAATGTTGCACAGCCTAAATGGAGCCTCCCGGCGGGTTGGCCTCGGCATGAATTTGGACAAGACAAAAGTCATGTACAATTCCCACGTCTTGCCGAGTCCAATCCATATCGATGGGTCGCTTCTCGAAGTTGTGAAGGATTATGTCTACCTAGGCCAAGTCATCCAGCTCGGTAGACACAACTTTGAGAAAGAGGCCGACAGGAGGATCCAGTTGGGTTGGGCAGCATTTGGAAAACTTCGTCAAGTCTTCTCGTCGCCTATCCCGCAGTGTTTGAAGACTAAGGTCTTCAACCAGTGCGTCCTGCCCGTCATGACATACGGTGCTGAAACGTGGACACTGACAGTCGGGCTGGTCCACAAATTCAAGGTCGCTCAGCGCGCTATGGAGCGAGCTATGCTCGGAGTCTCTTTGAAGGATAAAATCAGGAATGAAATTATCCGGAAAAGAACCGGAGTTACCGACATAGCTTGCAGAGTAAGCAAACTGAAGTGGCAGTGGGCTGGCCATGTCTGTCGAAGGACCGATGGCCGGTGGAGCAGACGAGTCCTGGAGTGGAGACCGCGTATCGGCAAGCGTAGTGTGGGACGCCCCCCAGCTAGATGGACGGACGACCTAAAGAAGGTGGCTGGGGTAGACTGGATGCGGAAGGCGGAGGACAGGGTGCTGTGGCGCAGTCTGGGAGAGGCCTATGTCCAGCAGTGGACTGCGATAGGCTGAGTTGATTGATTGATTGATTTTGTTTTGGGCTTGTTTCGACTAAGAAATAGAAATTGGTTAAATCCATAGGTAGACCTAAAGGATTTAACCATGTTTCCCCTTATTATTGGTTTGTAAGATTATGCTATACTCAGTGTTATTTAGTGAAGCAGCAATGTGCTGGTTTTTCATCCCGTAGAATTACGGAGTATATCATCATCTGCCTAGCCTTTTCCCAACTATGTTGGGGTCGGCTTCCAGTCTAACCGGATGCAGCAGAATTACGGAGTATATACGTGGTTGTATTTCTGACACCTAACTTCATACCTGGAAACTTTAGTAATTTGATTGCTTTTCCATGTTTGTTAATGTCATATTGTAGTGACAGTCAATTGGTAGAAAAAACTTAACGAAATCCATTTTCGTGTATATTGATGATTGTATAGTTGCAACAGCATCAAAAACCTAAGTCTCCCAAATTAAGCTTTCCAAGTCAACAACCATTTACATTCTAAAATCTGAAGTATTAATATCACCTCTAAAGGTTCAAATGGCGTCCTCATCCGTCTGTGATCTCAAATATCCCGATTATTGCCACAAGTAATATCATAAGTTGATTCATACTTTCTCTGTGGGATAATCCTCCTCTTATTGCTCCTGAGCAAAGCGACGCTTACGCTTTGAACGTATACATAGCTGCTTCAGTATGTGTACAAGCCGTCTAGGTAAAAGTTTAAACATCGATGTAGTGAAAACTTTCTTGGAAATGTAATTGTGGTGGATATTTTATTTGGGTAAGGGCGGGAGTCGCGACGGTGAACGCTCGCTTTTCAATGAGAATTCAGTTTTAAGTTGAGCGAACCGCTTACATTCGAAGTTAATATTAAATTTTTATAGTTTCAGTTTTTATTTATTGGAAGTTCTTCAATTTGCTACTGAATTATTTACAGTCGATGCAAATAAAGATCGTAGACTTTGTTCGTTTTGTATTGGAAAGTCTTTAGTCGTTTTATCAAGATGCTTTTCATGTGGTTATATTGATACAGTTCATTGATGGGTGGATAATATGGAAGTTAGTGACAAAACTGAAAGAGGAACACTAAGCTTCAATGCAAACGGTACCTAGTATCATCGGATGCAACAATTTAGTCAACTTTTCAAATGATTTCAAATAGTAACCTAAAGTACCCGATGCGACAATATGCAAAGGAAACAATACTAAATCATACAATCATCGTCGTACACATGTGACTTCCTTCAAACAATTCCATCTCATAGGTGTAAGTACAAAAAACGCTCAATTTCCGATGTCGCATCCGATAGCAAAGACAGACGTGCTCACAAAAAATTCTTTACAAAACTGTATCGACCAACTTTAAACAGCTTTTACGAAAATCCAAAAATCACCCTACGTCGTGGCAGTTAGAGATTAAAATTGAATGTGTTAGATGCCGTGAAAGTGCGACAATAAGTTTGCTGGAGTATTAAGGCATCAGAAAAAGTGGTAGTGTGGGAAAGATTGTCGTAAAAAACTAAACATCTGCGTTTCTATTCAACTGGATTCGAGTGGCTGAATGGGATGGGACGGTAACTCTATATCGCAGAGGCCTTATCATTCTAATGTGTTTTAAATTTGATGGAGTTCTGATATCATGGTGACATGTTTATGGATCTTATTGGGTTTTAATGCATTTTTTCGGTTATCGTTATAGAGTGAAGTATGAATTTCGGATATTTTGGAATTCCATATAAGTATATTACGTTTTTAGTATATATATCGAATTAAGTTACTGGTCATCTAGAAACTGTCTATATCGAACACAGAGAGAGCAATAACTCTTTATAACTTTGTGATTTGGTTCCGACTGTTTGTCTACGAAAATAATATGGATTAACTTTGCCGTCTAGACTACAAGTTTTATGAAACGTAAAGCATCTGCTTCAAGTTCTGGACGCTAATTTGAATCCTGTTTACCACCAAAATAATATTAAAAACAAACGACTTCTCATGGACACTAAAAGTTTTTCAATGGGAGACTTAGAAAAACAGAAGACTGTCGGAAAGTCGAAATCAAGGATAACGCGGTAGATCTTGCTGCAAAACAAGAAAACAATGAAAATAAAGAAAACCCTACTACCAAAACTGAAACAATAAACGAAATAACACTTAATAACGACATCTCGTCGTTGAATGTTGCTCGTATAAAATAATAGAGCGAGAATTGAATCCGCATCGCTCGGCGGCAATCAGACTGATGTACGTATCCTGCCCGCTGTGTCATTACATACAGATTTATAGATGTATTTGTGTGAGAAACTATGAATGAAAAAATCATAACTGTTCTGTATAAGGTCCCATTGGTGCCCCAATTTCGACATTCACAGAAAATTACATTTTGAAATCGGTTTTTGCTGGCAGTGAAGGCATACTTAGAGCAAGTTGCTTGTTGTTGTAACAGGAATATACCAGCTGCTAGAACGGCCAAGCCAAAACTGATTGCTATAGACCTGGGATAACTAACTATTGCATATGATAATGAAGTAGCAATAGAAGCAGGATCAATAAATGGATAAAAGATTTTGATGTCTCTTGAACATTTCAGCATATGAGTAATACTCGGGGAGTTACAATACACAATCATAAGTCTTTTTCAATGTAGGAAACCCTAAAGTCAGTCATGGCTTAGTATTAGCAGCTGCACGGGTCGATCGATCAGGTTAAGCTACACTTGCCACGGTCGGTCCGTGGATAGGTGACCATCTTTCCTACTGGAATTCAGCTGCATCCGGTTAGACTGGAAGCCAACCCCAAAATAGTTGGGAAACGGCTAGGCAGATGATGATGCATTACGAACTCCCATTTTAAGTAATAACAGTCTAAAAGATTACCTAGGTGAAGCACAGTACGAAGTTTGTAACAAGAGACAATATGAAATGAATCACTTGCACTATAAATAGACACAAAACCTATCATACCTAGAATATTTCGGATGTCCTGTTAAATAAACATGCTCTAGTTAAGAACAATTGCTTAGTAGACATACAAGCAAATATAACAGTTGTTGTATGATCCTCACCTACATTTTTCCGATTGGTCGATCTGATTAATTGGGGTCCAATGACGTAACATCAACAGTTGGTTATGAAACCCGTTGCAAAAGGATTACTACTGCTTGCACAACCACCGGTTGATCATATGGGGTTTAACAAACCAATAATTGAAGAACAATTAAAAACAATGAATGCTAATAATACTACTGGTTGACAAAAAAAAGAAGAATTGAAATAAAAAAATAACTGCACGAAGGTATTTAAAAATAGAATGATGAAGCAAAAATGCTAATAAGAATTGACATCTTGACCATAGATTATAATAATTAAACTCGCACCTTCTGAATGGTTTTATAACATCTTTTTAACAAAACGAAGGTGCTGATCCATCGATAAGAATATACGAACTACTTACAGTAACCATCGATGTGTTATCAGCAGATTATCATCAACGAATGATCACTTATACTGAGATATCGGTTTCCTGTGCAGGTATTATACTTAAACGGATGTTACAGTACACAGCTGGTAAAAAAAAATGTTCAAATACATTTTTATGTTCTGTTATTCAATATTTTGTAGTAGTTGGAAGACTATTAATATTAAGTATTGAAATTGTTTTGCAATAAATTGGCCTTTAACTAGTCTTTTAATTAGATACTTAAATTTTGTTATTGCTGTTAAGAGCTTCTCAACGTTTTGTTTTTTTTTTATTAATTAGAATGATGTTGATTGAAATTGATGCAGAGCATTCATCAATATTTTCAAATATCAGATATGCTTTATTCCCATAACGATCTACTCCTCCCTCGACTGCATAGTCATCATCTAAAATAGTGCTTAGTACAAGGTAGTAAGAGTCTACCCACATGTTACCACAAACTAGTAAAACAACCATGTACCCCGCGAACACACTACCCACATTCTTCATAACAAGACTCAATGATTTCCGAACATCCAAACGCAGTTCGGTGCAGTTTGCGCGTCGCTACAAAAAAGCGACAACATCCGACGCTAAAAATATTCCGTATAATTGCAGCTCAACGCTGAAAGCGCAATGCTTTCGCTGCAGCGGTTGTACGGTTGCCCTTGACAACCCAGACCCAGATACTATCGCGTTCTACCCACACGGCCACACACACCCACACTTTGACACCCTCTGAATCCTTGCAACACACATGCTCGAACACATACAGCACACACGCGAGACGGTTGCGTTCTGAAGTGAGCTTTTTAATTTTTTTTCGAGGAACGCTCTTTGTGCGCTTCTACAAAGAGTTTTGCCCTGTGATTACTAGTTGGAACGTTTCGGAGTGATGGTGATGTAATGCGGAATGATTTTTGAACGTTGACGCGAGTTTTGAATGTGGAATCACAAAGGATGGTTTGAATTTGTTCGATATTGAAATAGTGAGACTTGATGTCATAGGTCCTTACGCGAAATAAACCACAGACCACCTTCAAAGTATAAAATAAGTCACCAAATTCACAAAATCAACTACCTAACTAACTCCATACAACACATCCCATGTCGAGCCTACTGTGGAACCCATAGTACTCAAAGAGATCCATCAAACCGCTCATCCATCATTACACGGTTAAGTTTGTCCAACACGCGACATTATGCGAGAAGCCACAAAGCTACATTAATTTCATGCAGTTAAGGTAACGGAACAGAAAAATCTTCTAAGTCCCTCAGGAAAATACGGCACAGTACTTGAGGGAAAGCGAAAAAGTCGAAACAAGCAAGTTGCAATTTACTCCCTCTTTGTGATGGAAACAAAAGACATTTCTTTTGATGCGTATCCTTTGGAAGCCTTAGTTACCCGTATAGCTCCGATTCGCGGAACTTTTATAATGAGAGAATTTCATCAATAGGGAATTAGTAGCGGTATATTTAAATTAATTATATCGGGGTTTCCTATGTTAGATTATATACAAAACTATACGTGTACTTGGTTTTTAGTAGTTTTAACACTAACGGGTGGTTATTATAAAATTGGCCATCAACATATTTTTGGAATAAAGGCAACCTATAGCAAACAAAAAATAAATGATGTTGAATGTCAAGACCAGCATCCCGATTCAGAAATAGAATTCGATTCTGTTCCATCACATGATATCTCTAATAATACAATTATTAACGACTTAAATAATTCCAGTTTTAATAATAACAAAGCTCTGACGTCATCAATACTGCAAATGAATTGCTAATCGATCTCGATGCCTCTCCGCGCGATGAAAGTTCTTGTTCCATATTTAAATATACACGTGTCTACCCCTTTTGTAGATGAGTCAATTGGAACAATAATTTTGAAATTTATGTAGAATAGTGCGTGCTCAGAATGATGTTCAAAATGGAGTCTAATATGGCTAACGGAACCTTTCGGAAATGTTACAAAAATAATTGAAAATATTAAAAACAAACGGATCACGCTATAACTATGAAAATCAAATCTAAAAAAAGGAAAACAATCCCAGTACATCTTTAAAATAACAAGCCATAAATAAATTTTCTAAAAATGTCGCATCGAATCTCGATCAGTGGAAAAATAGACAGTTTTAAATTGAAACATTTCAAAAATAGTACGCCCTTAAAATAGTGAGACAGAAATAGAGCGTAGCATTAGGCACTATTGCCGTACCCTTCTATTTATAGAAATTGTTTACTCCATATGATAATGCTACCAAATAAGATGGCATTTAAGAAGTTCTAAGACAGAACTCGTTGGAGCGTATCCTCAAATTGGTCGTATAACAAAAAGCTCGCATTTTATTGTTGTTTCATAGACATTTGGTAGTGATCATAATATGTTGTCCAAAGTACAAAGAATAGTAACTTTGTAAACAGCCGAGAAACGGATACAAATAGAAATTTATTTTAGCGGTTTCCCACGCATTTTCTTCTATTCTTTTTCGTGTATGCTGGTTTCACCTTCGTTTTTAATTTATTTATCATAGTGATTTTTTCTAGTATTCTTGACGAATAAAACCACATACGGCAATTTTCGCCATCCCCATTTTAAAATTCTAGATGTTGACAGTACCTACAGACCTGCACCCTGATTGCATAACACACTATGCATCTCAATCTGCATCATTTTGAAGGATATTGCTAATCCATTGCTTCATATGTGCGAAAAATGTGTCTGCTGAACAACGTTAATAACGCAATGAATATTGTTGAACTGTCAAAATGAAACCCAGATAGTGTGATACGCAATTACCCCGCTGTTTAATTGGTATTTTAGACACTTCAACCAGCCTGCTTGAGTTTCTTGAAAAAAATCTTTACCAGTTCCGAATTCAAAAACCGATTCCGAATCCGGTCTCACCAATGTTGCCATCCACAAAACGGAGCTAACTACCACACTAAAAAAAACTACAAATTAAGATAAACTAGATGGCCAGTAATAATTTTCTTCGCTTTTCTTGCACGAGCTTGCACGCACGCTATTGGGGTCAGGTTAACGGGGTGTGGGGGCTATGACGTCACTCAGCGAAATGTTACCGGCATATGACAACGTGATTATCGCGCACCGGCGGTTTTATCAACGCACATTAGCGCGCCGAACGATTTGCTAATGTTAGTTTGATACGGTGATGCTGTTTACCTATCTTTTGAGATGATTTTGGTACTTCGATTTGCTTTGCACTATATTAAAAGGTGACTTTTCTTGTCGAACTTATCGGTTTAGGTAGGTAGCTTTTAGGCTTTGTAAGGAAAGTTTAAATGGCAAATGGTCTGGTAAAGTCAAGTCCATATAATGTTTTCTGCGGTGCTATTCTGTAAAAATCTCACCGTGAAAACTTAGGTGAAGTGAGCGTGGAGTGAGCTGTCAATAGTGTCAATTCCTAACAAAAACAAACTCACTTCACCTAAGTTTTCACGGTGAGATTTTTACAGAATCGACCGGCTGTTCTTATTTTGTGTTTTGCAACTTTCTTTTCGTCGTATTTCTCGCTTTTTAAATTCTGTCCTGAAGTTTCTTCAAGTTCAACGTTTAAAGTACCAAAAAATTGTAAATCTATAAACCAATTCTCAAATATTACAATTATTTAGGGTCTCTAACTCCTCTACGTCGTTTACTTATACAACAAACCAATAATTCCAACTCAAAATATTCAAAATAATAATCTCATTTCGGATATCATAAAGCTATTGAAGACAATAAATAACAGCTGATCGTTACCAATTTCCTTCGAAAGTTCGCAAGTATAGGTTATTCGCGCCATTGCATCGATTCGCGCTCTATTCAAAACAGAGACTCGCGCATGCGTGCCCCGCCATAGCAGTAAACATGTCGGGGTCTGTCCATAACTTGCGAATTTTCTTACCTCCTCTATTCTTCCTTCTTCACAATTTACATCGTTACCTAATAAAAATCGAAGGTTTTCAAATTTATAATATTTTTCCTTAAACAGTTTGCTTTAATGTGATATTTTGTTCGCAGATTGGTGCCGGCCATACGGATAACCGGCCCACACGACGCCGCATGCGCCGAAACTGAAACACGTTCAACCAAAAGCCACGAAATCCTCAAACCAAAGCCTCCAGTCATATCTTTCGTTTCGAAAATCTAAATATAAGCACTATTTTTTTAACCTTTTAACGATAAATCTAAATCGTAAATAGTATACGCTAACTCCCAAACAGTACAAATTAATTTAAGTCTGATCGGTATTTACAATAAAAAAAGCCTTGAACGAGCGAAGTTAATCAGCCAACGACCAGTATTTAAACGTTCCAAAATAATAGAAATCGTTAAACGAGTGCACAAAATATTTTATCGATCGTTAACAATTATAATACGAACCGTATCCTCGAGCATTTTGTAAACAGAAGTCAGCCAAAGATTTTTATAAACCCTTAGACTGTAAGAGTTCGTATAGGTTCAACTGCCTCTTATTAAGGACTTTTATATTTATTCCTTAGTTGGATAACGAAGATATTGTGATTAGTTTTAGTGTAAACCAGTGTGCCGTATAACCGTAACAATAAGTGCTACTTAGATACCGAACATTAACAAATTAGGAGCCACATCAAGAGTACAAATTGTAAGTTCCAGTGCAGTTCCGAGTGTTCAGAACTATAATAGACTTAGAGCTTATTTTTGTAAGGGTTTATGGTCCCCGACGCGATGAGGCAGCGTCGAGGCAAGGCGTCATGAGCGAGGCGCTCGACAGCGACGCCAGCGCAGACAGCGCTCTACCGCCGTTCTCCTCTTTCGGCGACATGGAGAACGAGCAACGGATCCTCACAGCCGACACACGGCTCCTCGACCCCGCCTGGGAGTACTACGAGAGAACAGGAGACACGGTCTCCGTTATCGCCAGCCAGCCGCAGTACCGACCGTGGGAGTCAATGCCCATCACGGTGCACTCCAAAGATTCATTCCTACGGGCTGGCTTTTCAGCGGCACTGGACTACCAGCCCGTCACACTGCAGCCCATCACGAACAAGCTGCCGTCCTTCCAAAGCCAGTTCCAAACGTTTCCAGAAACGTCGGTGATACCGGAGACGGGTCTGCCTAGCGTGACCCCGGTGCCGGTCACGGCGAGCCCGACACCGAGCGCGAGTCCTAGTCAGTTAACCCAGCTCACGCAACTCACCACGCCGTCGTCGCCAGCGCATCTGACCACTCTAGCGCAAATGGCGCCCTTATCGACTACCCTGACGACACTGTCACCTGTCAACGCCACAACATTCCATACACTAACAGCTGTGAACGCGCGAAGCTTCCCTATCGTGCCAGCGCCCTTGCAGGCGAGGGAACTGGCACCGGCCGGA
Source organism: Oligia latruncula (assembly GCA_948474745.1). Classification (NCBI taxonomy): domain Eukaryota; kingdom Metazoa; phylum Arthropoda; class Insecta; order Lepidoptera; family Noctuidae; genus Oligia; species Oligia latruncula. The sequence continues at coordinate 17,699,822 of OX419686.1, forward strand.
CAAGCGTACATCGATGACAGACACATACAGCTGTACCAACCAAACATAGCCACAATCAATGCTTATCCGACACAAAATGGTATTTTACACCAAAACGGAACACTCCTCCATCAAAACGGGAGCTTAATACAGAACATACAAAGTCCAACCGTAGTTCATGTGTTGAAAAACGAGCCGTTTGATGTGAAAGCGCTACAGGAGAAATATACACCGAATGGGCTACATCACAGTAATTTTCAGAACCCGATGATGATTGATAACAGTTATGAGAAAAAGACGAATGGGTTTGGAACCGGTTCGTCACCAACAAGATCGGACTTTAGGAAGAAGGAGCGACGGAAAATGCGCGCGAACAGCACAGAGTCTGATGGGTCTAACATGGAGGTCGGGTCTGAGAGCAGTGGTCAGGTCGCGGCTGTGTCTTCCACTGCAGGGTTCAAGTCACCGATGCATGGGGCACCTCCCATGGCGACGGGACCTATGGAAATGGACGACATAACCAGCGAAAAACAGGTGAGAATTTTCATATTTCAAAAGTAGCTTCTGTAATCTAAAGTGGTTATCATGACCCTGTTTACAGTAAATATTTTCACACAATTTCTTGGTAAATGAAATGTAAAGATCAAACGAAATGGACCTATCTAAATATAAGCCGTTTAGTTTTTAATATTCTAAGTTTAATTAACGTTAAGTTTACACTGATATAGCAACTCATAATTAATACCTATTTACATCCAACTTTAATCAAAACATTGACAGCTTCGACTTCGCCAAATGTTTGCCAAATATTTTTGCCATTTACTGCACCATACTCGTAACCTATAATCATTAGTCGCTGATATATGACAGAACATTGTAAACAAAATGGTACATACACCAAACGTAGGCAAGTTGAAAAGCAACACAATAAAATCGGGAACGACAACTAATCTCCCTTCCCACGAATTGGTGAATTGCGTAAACAAGGCGCCGGGGAATCGCGAAAAGCCGACCGTATATTCGACGCCAGATATAAGAATTCTCAGAATTTTCATTCAGCTACACGCCCGCCGAAAGTGGATATTCGAGAGAGCCCGAAAAAGAGAAACTTCTACCGTAATTCCACCTTTTATTATTCTCCGAGCAGTTTTTATTCCCGGACTTGAGTTTCGAAATGGCCGAACTCCTTGTCTTCGCGGCTATAAATTTAATAGTTAGCCGATTCTCTTGCTCCACCAATAAATTAACTTCCTCTCTCGTTTAAAACACAAATTAAAGTCGGGCGATTTATGCGTGTCCTGCTTAGAAAATTTTATGACTTTGAAATTTAACAGCGAATGCAATTAGCCGGCAGTTTTGAAAAGCCTTCGATATTAACGGAGTTAGTATGTTTTAATTGTGGCTCGAAAGACGGAGTTTTAAAGTAGGAAGTCCATGTTAAGTAAATCATTAAGTCTATATACGTAGGCGCTACATTTTTGGATACAATGACGTCCATTTTTGGTCATCTTTTAGAAGTGACAAACCACTCTGTCATTTGTTTTTTAAAGTCATCGATCGCTACAAAAAGACTATTTTACAAAACCACCAAAGAAATTTCTTAAGTCTATTTCAAAGAAAACAACAAAACAAACATTAATAATACACTACACAATAATAATTAACAAAACATTTTCAACATGCTCCTAATCAATTAAAAACTATATAAAACTATTCTAATGCTAGTTACCAGTTTAAGACTCGGACGGATGAGAATATTCTTCAGCAATTTGTTATAATTGAAGTTGCCAGTTCAGAAAAACTTATCTAAGTGCAGGACCTGCTAGGAAAGGTCCAGACTTGACGACATTCTTTGCACAATAAATGTCAGCGTTTCCTAGTCTAATAACGAACACCTTGGCGCGCAGCTGCCTCTACAATAGACAGTAATTATTAGAGATGCACCTCGATTAGTCGATACTACATCTTTAGTGATCGTTAATCAGTAATCAGTATAATTGAGTGGTGTTTAAGTGAATTATGAGTGAGTAAAGGTTTAGTACGTACTTCAATATTTGAATGAGATATCAAATTTAGTAGTAGAGTTGCCAACAAAAAAAATCGATTCAGACGATATTTTTGCAGCGAACGTTATAAATAAACGTTTCTTGTTACGTTATTTTATACCGATTATAATGCTTTAGATGTAAGCTCTAATGATCATTAGTCACAATGGCATGTCTTAATTGGACGGATACAGCAAATTCAAATAAATGCAACGAACTCCGCGCGAGTGAATTTCACACATGTTTAGTTTTTTCAAATATCGACTAAGTTACACCTTTTTATCGATACATTGGCGGTTATTTTTAAAAAGAAATTCCATTAAGTAATTTCTCAGTACTCGATAAGATAGTTATTGGAGCGATCCATTTAAAATCGACTAATTTTGTAATTGATGCGATGACTCGACTAAATTATTTGACGATTTAATTTATCGAAGTTCAGCTGCCTTGCGTTAAAAACTGATTGTAATCGGATACTTCATAGAAATATGCTTTATAGCAACTTTAACAACGTCGATCATAAAGTTGTATTAAAGTTACTCATGAGTAACTTAATTACAGGTTACTTGCATTTAGCGCAAATAAATAAATAAAATTCCCTATAATTATTTTACAATGTTTCATAATGGTTTCATTCGAAAAAGTATCATGAAATTACTCGCTACTTTTGTTCTTAAGATCAGAATACTGATAATCTACATTCCATCGCGAATTAATCAGTTATCTACTTTAGTGAAATGTATTCTAAGTTGATTTTGTAACGAAAAGGTCTATTCTATTTTTAATAAATGGCAAGCAAAGCCGATGTCGACTATTCTGCCAATGTCTAAAATGAGCTGAAAAAAACAAGTGTGCACAAGAGAGAAAAAAAAAGATAAAAAGGTTTTAAACGAATAAAATTATTTGATTGATCCAGTTGAACAAAAAGGTCATATTTAGTTTTTGGTTGCAATGGAATTTGAACTTTGTCAAGTATGACATTCAGTTTGTTGTTCCATAACATGAAAATGATCTCCAATTCAAATATACGTAAAATGTAAGTATATACAATTCAAATTAGGCATTCCAGAACATTAACTTTGAACCGAAAAAAACTTTTCCGCCATTACTAAACATCTAAAATAAAAATCCTAAACTAGCATCATTCGGATTTATTCTCTATTACCCTATGATAGATTTCATTTTCCTGTGTCTAGCCGTGGCTATTACTCATTAGGCGAATGGAATGAGTCAAACGGGGAAAATCCAAAGCTTCCTAGAAATGTGGACAAAACTTTAGGAAAACCGGAAGTGAGCTATATTTTAGTGACGTAGCACTTGGGTATCGCTATAGATAATTATATGACTCCTTATTTTATTTGTTGGTAAATTTGGGTCTGGTGTAAAATAAGGTTGTATTATTTACTAGCTTCTGCCCGCGACTTCGTCCGCGTCGCATCGCATCGCCTGCCCGCGCTATTACTTCGTTTTTGCTTAGCGTTCTTTCTGACTTTTTTCCTTTTGCTCGGCTCCTAAGGGTCATAGCGTGATGTTAAATAACCTGTAGCCTTCCTCAAGAATTGGGCTATCAAATACAAAAAGATTATTTCAAATCCGACTGGCAGTTCCAGAGATTACCCTCTACATACAAACTTACAAACTTTACCTCTATAAAATATTAGTAGGTATAGATATGACTCCTTATTTTATTTGTAGATATTCTGGTAAATTAGGTTCTAGTGTAAAAGAAGGTTGTATTATTTATTATTAAGCACTCTATTAGTACTCTATTAGTAGTTCATTTTTGATTTACTATTAAAAAAAAAACATATTTGCCCGGTTGATGGCAATAGACTCGCCCTGTTACATGAGACTAAGACATAACTGGCGAAATGTGGGTGTACAGTCACGAGTATAAGTATATATACACTTGGCTTTATTCAAAGACGATTTTCTCCTTTAGTTTTGAATGAAATTTTATGTTATTACGAACAAAGTATTTTCGAACCCATAGGTTTGTGTAAAGTGTCGTATTTCAACGTTGCATTCGTTATTTCACGATAAAATCGACATTGCAAGTTGCCGAGTGTTGACATATTAGTGCTCGTGACTGTACAATACGACCGACGTAACATGGCGGGCCTGAACTTCGCGCAGAAGGCTGCGCACGAACGTTTTTTAGGAACCAAATGGTGGCAAGAGGCGAAGTGTGAGTGAGAGAACATGCGCGAAAGTTCGCAAAGGCTATATTATATATATAACTCAGGCCCGCCAAGATACGTCGTCGGTCGTATTGTACTATAGGTTACACCTCTACCTATACCCATAAGAGAATAAAAGCGTGATATTATGTTTAAATAAAAAAAAAACAATTATTTTGTACTTAGACGTTTCCACATAACACACATTTATAATTTAAAATAAGTATTTCCCGCGAAATAAGCTTCGTGTCACATCTGTTGCAACTAGTATTGCATAAAATAGACTAAAGGTTAGTTAGTACTTACAAAGCAAAGGCATGTACTGTAATGCCAGTGGGTTAAATTAAAAAAAAGAAACAACATCTGCAGGTTGAACGGGCGATTAGAATATTTCTAAGGTGCTAATAGGAATAGGAATATCAATTTTGAGCGATTAGATACTGTAATTAACGTCTTTGAAAAAACATCAATATCTTACTTTGTAATATTTTTTCATAGTCAGGCTTGAATAATTATTTCTTCCGTACCTTAAAAGGAAAAAAGAGAACCTTTATAGGATCACTTTGTTGCCCGTCTGTCTTTCTGTCAATACCCTTTATCTCGGGAATGCCTGGAGGTATCGAGTTGAAATTAAAACCATATACTCAGGTCTACAGTCCCTTGAAGCTGTGTAAAAAATCAAACTTCTAAGTTATCGTAAAAAAAAGATACGGCCGTTTATTTATATTTATTTTTACTCTCAAGGGAATCAAAATTTATAGGATACTTCCCGTTAACCTAGAATCATGAAATTTGGCAAGAAGCAAAGTCATGTAGCACAAGTAAAGGAAAAAATCCGAAAACCGTAAAGTAGTATTTTTTTTTTCTATTCCGTGATAAACTATGTAGGTACCGTACAAAGTAGGTATGCAAATACATAGTTTGGTGCGCGAGTCCGACTCGTACTTGACCGGGTTTTTTTAAATAGGCTTGAAATAATGACTTACCCGTTTTATCGGAAGTTTCAGTTTATCCACCGTCTAACTAAAACAAGCGTTCGAAATACGAATTTGAATAGAATTCCGTATTTAAATAATCGTCAGCTGTTTGTCGGTTCCACAATCGGTTGGTTCCGATTACGGCCGAGATAAGTACGAACGTTGCACGAATGAAATTGCACCAAATATGGCGGACCTCTTCTTACCGTATCACAGCTGTTGTATGTTTTTATTGTAGCGGATTAATTTGCTTTGCAACATTGAAGGTATTTAAATTGCTTACCTATGTATAAATATGTAAAAAATGTATTACCTGTAATTTACTTGTGAACAATATAAATTGGAACTGAGTAAACTTTATCTTTATAAAGAAGTGTGGTACTGCAAATTAATATTAAATAATAAAAAAGATAAAAATTATTTCGAATACTTAGTAAAAACATTAATTTCATCGATAACTACTAGTAAGGCTGCCGAATTATGAAGTCCTAATGAGAATAAATGAGATCGCTCCGATTCAATGCGCCGGCGCAGGACCGAGACGAGTCATAATAATGAGCGCGGAATACTCCGAAATTGTTGTCTGGCCAGTAATTGCAACGTCCCTTTATATTGGTCACAATTTGTCAAACATTTGCCATATCTTTCTCCCTTTATATCTCACACAAAGCGTTTGTAGCTAAGCGAGGTTCAAAGTTGGCCACATATATGGCAGGGTTTGGCCAACGTTTTGCTCGGGTTCGTGAATGAATCGCACACGCAACCAACGGGAATGCGATCAGATACGAGAGTTGTAACAGTAAAATATGACTTAATGAAGAGTTTGAAGCAATTTTCGCGAATTAAAAATTTTAAACGGTGCTATTTCATCGTCCAATAAATTGAAAATTATAATTTTTGTATGTTGGGTAGTAACCTCTTTAAAAAATAATTAAAATGCTAAGTGGAATGCAGGAAATAATTGACAAAAATGGCAAAGTCGAAACAACTCGTTACCTAACAGAGAAACTTTCACAAACAGAAAAATGGAGACATAGGTTCAGTTCAAGTTATATACAACGACTATCCTCAATGGCACTAATCTTAATAATAAATCAGTATTTCCGATCGCAGACGAAGAAGAAGCGGAAAAGATGCGGCGAATGCATCGGTTGCCAACGCAAAGACAACTGCGGCGACTGCGCGCCGTGTCGCAACGACAAGTCGCATCAAATATGCAAGCAGCGGCGATGCGAGAAATTGACCGAAAAGAAGGTGAGTACCTAGCTTTATTTTATTCGAAGAACGTCACGTTTTGAAATGCAAGAACATTTTTTAGATTTGTCCAGCAGATTTGCCTTTATGGCTGCCTAGTTTAAGCATACCAAAGTTTTTGAAATGCTTCAGTACTTTATATCATTGGATATAGAAATTTAATTAAACAGGAATAAAGTTCTTTGCTCATATAATAGAAGGTCTCCCTCATCTGTATTGTTATTAATTACAGCACCGAAATTCGAATTTCCTTGTGATTTTATTTCGGCGTGAATTTGAATCATAGAATTTCAATGACAGGTCTACGCGTGGCGCATAGATTGGGAGGCACTGTTAAAAAAATGTTATAAGTTTGGACAGTGACAAAATGAGAATACTTCACAAAACAAACTGCCTGAATTAAATACAGAAATATATTAATTATGTTTATATTAAACCCTAACACGGCAAATACGGCTCATTACTTTAATAAAAAATGTACTTAACAACATACAAATATAAATTTCGAGTAACGGTGAAGATAAAGCTTAACATGGTGACAGTTTGGTTTCGGCATGAAACGTAATAAAGACACCGACATCGACTTTTAAACAGCCACTTAATTTCGTTATAATCTATCACCCCATTACAAATAACTTATGATCATGACCATGGTTGCCAAAATTAAAGTTAATATCATTCTTAAATATTCGTCGCTCCTCGATTTCAATAAGATATTTTAATACATTCGAATCGATTCTGATAAATTTCATAAAAAAATGTGTTGATGGTATTTGCGAGTGACGCAAATACCTCGTTGTCGCCTTGTCGTGTCATTTGCATTAATTTATACGATGGAGTGTGTTGGTCTGGTCGACATCTTGTGTGACGCGATCTTGATAAGATGGCGGACGCTTTGATAAGTGATGCGACACGTAAATGGCGAATAAATAGGAGATTATTAATTAATTAGATAAATAAAGACCTCTATTGGTTAAAATTTTAACATCCTTTAAATAAAGCATATTTAAGTACATAAACTTACTTTTATTTTCTAAAAAATTCCAAAAGAAAAATAACGCTGAAAGCTCTATGTAATGATAATGACCATCATCAAACACCAATTTATCAAAACAAAGAGAAACAATTCAAAACAAAACACAGAGATAAGCTTATTAACATAAAATACCAATAAAAATATAACAGCAAAATTAATAGGCCGTGAAAGAGCATTCGCACACTTCGGTCTACGCAACGACTACGAGTTGTCTTTTTAATTAGGTCGCGTAATCAAGTGCTTTTGTTTTAATGACCGACCAAATGATATAACCTCAGTACTTCTATTAAAAGCCTAAATAAAGTATAGTAAAAGAATACTTAACGAAGAAAATTCTGTTTCCTGGAGATCGTGGAAATTCTTTTAGCAACGACATCCCGCGCGAAGGGGAAAGTTTTTTTCGATGCTTTAATTCTAAGTTTTTTTATTATAGCTTTATGACAGGAAATCCTTCTTACTGGCCAAAATGATTATGTTGAATGTAGTGGAATAATTATTCTAAGCATTTCTCGCGGTAGACGAAAAAAAGGCTTTAAAGATTTTATACAGTGCAAGCGTTTATTTATGTTTCTTGCCAACAGACGCATTACTGAAAACGACGTTACAAATGATACACATATGCAAATGGAATAATAAATCTAAAATAAAGCCGTGTGATTTGTGTCGCTTAGGTCATCGCCAGTACGGTGCCAGACAGTACGAAAACTGCGATGACCTGAGCTTTCAAAGAGAACATACATACTACAGAAGTCAGAACACCAGACAGTGGCACTAACTACATCTGTAGTGACCTCGAAAAGTTAGTTGACATTTTTCTTTCAGCTGTGATGTCATATTCATCATCTGCCTAGCTTTTTCCCAGCTATGTTGGGATCGGCTTCCAGTCTAACCGGATGCAGCTGAATACCAGTATTTTACATGGAGCGACTGCCTATCTGACGTCCACAACCCAGTACTCCTGTTACACTGGTTGTCAGACTATCTAGCTTCTGACTACTCGTAACGACTGTCAAAGGTCCACGAATGACAGCCGGGATCAACCGCTATCAAAGGCAGATGATGAGGATGTCATGGGTTGAATTAGTCAATAAAAACGTTATAATGTACAGTTCACACATTTGAATAACTAGAATTTTAAATTATAATATGCTGTCACAGGTGAAGTAGGAAAATGTCTGCTAACTTTTGGAGGCGACTGTAATTATGTGCACTATAGAATTTTCATAAGCTTCTCCATGCTAATATTATAAATGCGAAAGTGTGTCTGTCTGTCTGTCTGTGTGTTACCTCTTCACGCTTAAAGCGCTGAACCGATTTAATTGAAATTTGGTATAGTTTGAGTCCCGGGAAAGGACATAGGATAGTTTTTATTCCGATATTCCCACGGGATCGACACTTTTACGGGTGAAACCGCGGGGCGCTGCTAGTACTAAAATAAATATTTCGACGAAAATCTATTGATATGGAAGCTTCTTATTTTTTAAACAAGTGTACAAAGTTCTATTCCATACGTAAATCGTTTTTCGCAACACAGAAAATAACAGAGATGTCGAATTATCATCACCACCTTCCTGTCCTGGTCCCATGTACAGACGCCAGCACATCAAGCTACCCGAAACTGTAAAATATTCCCAATCAACTTTGAACCATAAGCTTAAGCGATAAAATTGAAAATCTATTAAAGAAACTTGACAGATTGTAGTAGCTTGATGTGCTGGCGGCTGTACCTAACTTGGGGCCGGCGCAATACGTTTTTTTCTTCGATTCTCCCCTGTCAACCGAGATATCTAATGCCAAGCCAAGTTAACTACTAAGAGCAGTGGTGACCAAGTGGTGACGGCCGCGACTTACGAGTTCTAGGTCGTAGGTTCGAACCCAGACAGGCGCTTTACTTTGTGTCAATTATTTCATCACCACTGCTCTCAAAACGGTGAAGGAAAACATCGTGAGGAAACCGGCATGTACTAGAACATGTGACATCTGCCAACCCGCACTGGGCCCGCGTGGTGGATTACGGCTCACTCCCTCTCACCGAGAGGAGGCCTGTGTCCCAGCAGAGCATTTTAGGCTGATTATGATTGTTTACTACTTACTTTTAGGTTAATGAAAAACCCTTCCATTGCTCTAATCCTTAATCCAACTTCAATGCCCTAAAAAATTACAAATTACTTACCTCCTCGAAAATAAATAAAGAAGCCAACATAATCACAATCTTATCTTCTTATTAAAAAGCTATACTAACAGAGAGTAGATACGTAAAATCGCACGAATACTTTTTTCGAACAACGGTAACCGAAAAAAGTTTTTTCCAAAGAAAGTGCGAGGCGAGAAACGTACTTGACTTAATTTACGATTATAAGTTACCGGCTGCGAAGTAACTTTAGCAAATTAGTTTTAAAACAAGCACCGTAAAGCTTTTTGGGGGGATATGGGTGGTCCCACCTTTGTTCGAGTCCAGGAATTACGTTTATTTAAAGCCTACTTTGAATAAGTACTAGGGTTACTTCGAAGAAAACCTTTTTAGAGGTTCTTAATGACTAAGATGCGAGCTGGCTGGATAAAAATTTGGTGGCGACAAAAGCCTTTTGTTTTTGGAATAGGTGACGTAATAGAGGTGTTAATATCTTCATTGGTGAGGTGTCAGTGAGTCAGTGTGGGTGTACTCTATGTGTGGGTGGACAACACCACCAGTACACCCACAGTACGCACCCCTTTTGAGATTAAGGCGTTAGGGATATGAATGAAAAATACTTAAAACGAATATAATCTTTTTGTTATAAGTATTTTTATTTCAAAACTAGCTTCTGCCCGCGACTTCGTACGCGGATCCTGTTGGTTATGCCAGCGACAACGGGGTAGTCAAAATCGAAGATCTGAAACGTCTGATGTCGAATTCTAAGAACCCGGGGACTGGATAACAACGGGATGCGCGAGACGATTCGAGACGTCATTTTCAGGCAATAATGAACCAATAGGGTGGTAAACTTGGCCTTGCACTTTGAATGTTGGCATAAATGGGCCTTCTGAAATCTGTTTCGCAACAAAAGATGCCATTTGAAAGGCATTATTGTACGAACGTATGTTGTCCAAGAAATGTTTTGACTGTGATGGTCACCGATTAGCAGTGATCTTAATATTTCTGGAGGATTTTGTAATATTTCAATATGTACTTTCCCACCTGAGCAACACATACCGTTTGTTTCTTTTTGCTATTTAACAGCTTCACAAAAAGTAAAAATTTTAACCATACCTCCGATGGCGGAATATGTGGCGTAGTCAATCATAGGAGTATACGTAAATGCACTCCGTTCCTTATCAACCCAAGGAAGGTCGCCATGCCCTACGGCTATATCTTGAGACACATCCGATTCTTCAGATGATATCGGCATTCTGTTCAGAGAATGTCGAAGTCAATCAGAATTCAAACGTTCGTTGCGCTCTTCTTAATCTGTCTCTTCATGCCGTACTCCAGCAATTCTTTCTTTCTCACTTTCTGTTTATGAATATTTTGTTGTGTGCGTGTTCGGAACAATGTATGATAATCTCACCGTATCAGCGTTCAGTCGCGCATCATATTCTTCACTGATCTCTAGAGATCTGGATGTAGATGCGTAAATACGCTGAGAACGCAGGCGTGCTTCGCGATCCGAAGAGGTTTCCACGGAGCGAGTTGCAGCCTGATGTTCTCAAACAGCATCAAGTCTCTCCTGACGCTCTTCGGTAGATTCTTGGGATCTTATGATCCTCAATCTTTTAGCTCCTTTGGAATATTGGGAAAGATTTGACCTCTTTCTAGGCATGGTTATAGTTTTATTATGAAGATACCTGATCAATTAAAATCTAAGTGACTGCTCCCCTACCAAGGGTGCCCAGACACGGGATCGTCTGGCGTTTGGTCCCTGGGGTGGTCACGGCGTGCTATGTGTTCTGGTGCGCCGGTGATGGGGAGTACTCCCCAGCGGAGGGTCCGGTGACGGACAGCCGCGGCGGGTTCACGGATGAGTGCTAACACGTGCCCATGTTCCCGCCGTAAGCGGCAGAGGAGGACACAGTGGAGTTTTAGTGGGTTAGAGTCCCACATAACTGTACTATCTCCCCGTGGTAGTGTAGAATGCATGAGCATTTCTTCACGTTAAAAAAAAAAATGGGAGTTTTGGCCAGTAGAGTCAAATTTTCAATGATATCCACATCAGATGTTTCTGATCTTCGATTTTTATAAGTCAACAGGAAATGCCCATCAGACCGAATAACTTTTACTAAGACGTCATTCCTTTAAGTGTTATGGTGTAGCTGGGCTCTTGGAGTTCCCCATCAGGTGTTCCAGATCTTCAAATTTATTCTCTCAGCAGAAAATCCTCATCACGTGGAACAATTTTTGCTATGGTACCATTTTTGTATCTCTTATAGTTAAGCTGGTCTGTTTCGGTTCAGCATCAGGTGTTCAAGTTTCCAAGAAAAATTATAGCCTGAATGTTGTCCAGCCATAATAACTATACAACAAAAAAAAATCATTCAAATCCGTCCAGTAGTTCCGAAGATCGGACGCGCAGGCCCGAGGCGTGTACGTACTCTGATAGAATACCTTATCAAATGTTCGCCGTGATTCTTTAAATTGACATAACTTTTTTATTTATGAACCGATTGACATGAAATAAACACTAAATGTTAAGTTAAGCCTACTACAATATATTAGTGAAACCGCATCTAAATCGAATAAGCCGTTTCTGCGTGCACAAACAAACAGACAAACAGACAAACAGACAAAAAAAAAATTAATTACAATTTCGGGTTCGGCATCGATATAATAACAACCCCTGCTACTTTTTTTTTATATATTTCCATTGTACAGACACCACTTTTCTACAAATTTATTATATGTATATAGATATGTATGATGCAGTGTTTCCTTGTTGAACAATTGTAATGATTAAAAACCATATATTTATTCATCTATTTAACTAAAAATTGGCTTTTGTTTCTACGAAAACTCTTAATCGAAGAAGTTTTAAGGTTTAATGCAATTTCCTGTTGTTTTACAGTGGTTCTATACAAATAACTTACCGAAGTAATTAATTTTGTTTAAGTAAAATAATATCTTATTCTCAAAATAAACAGCAGTAGGCCCGTAATAAGGTTTTTATCATATTAACAACATTAATAAACACCTGATTACGATAGTTAATAGCATAAAATTATAGTTTGGAACATTTTAATGGAAAATTTATAAAAATGCAGCTACTGGAAGTTAATTGCTTAGTTTAACAAGACACCTGGATTGGTCTGCAACATTGAATAAAACTATATGTAGACTTTTTTAACGGTGACTAAAAATACATGTCATCATCATCTTACTATTGAAGCGTTAATTTCGAGAAAGATGATCATTTTAGATCAAAAATCTAGATATAACCGAAATTTTGCAAAAGCACTTTTGAGCAGTACTCTAGTAATACTCAAAAAGTACAGCAAAAGTGGTCCCGCCATAAAACGATCTAACACAATGTTAGATCGTTTTGTACCCCTATTCCATTTGGTAGATACCAAATGGAATAGGGGTACAAAATACTGATTCACATGTAGGTAGCTACGCCAAAATTTCGATGCCCTATCTATTTCTAAATCACACAGAAGGTGACAGAAGCAGGCAACCTTATAAAAAAATAAATTCAGCTGTTCCAAACATTTATTTGGACACCGGTCGCTTTTCTTTTTTTTTCTCTGAAAAACTTAAAGGTATTATTTATATAGTGCGGTTCATATGTCGCGCACATTATCTGGGCACGCGTTAACGTGCGCGGCAGATGCGCGCTTGCGCGGTGCGCTCCAATCGCAGAGCGCCGCCTGCGCAAGGAACGCCTCTGCCTTTATCTGATTGTACCTATTGTTGGGAAAAAGGTGTTGTGCCGTGTGACGGATTTGTTATCGGCTGGAATTGGATAGCAAGAAGCAATTTGAATTATTTTTATGAACACAAAATACAGTCGTTTAACTATTTCATTTGAGAAATAAGTAGCAGTTGCTCGCTAATAAGTAGGTACTCCTTTTGCTTAGAAACTTTAACCCCATTTAACTCTGTCTGGGGTGAAGTTCCCAAATATCCTTTCTTAGTTCACCTCTTCACACTTTAAGGTATATTTCTTCCTTTAATAGTTTCATCTTTAGTGGTTTAGTCTCTGCGTTTTTTGTCAACCAATCACGAAACAATTTACTTAATCATATAGATCCTATTGGAGATACATATTCGTTTGTAAATCCCCGTTTAATCTCACCTCATACACGCCCGCGACTGAATACTGACCACCCCACAGACTGCAACAGATAATATTGGGAAGGGTGCAACGGGATATTGTTATAATCGCCCGCTTAACCGGGTGATTGGTGATCGCACCTGATATAATCGCCTCGGACGTCTCTTATGACACCGTCGCGCCACGGAAAAGGGGGTGAAATTTTCGGCTGCATTTTCGTCATAAATGCATTTTGATTGGTCATTTCTGTAGTAAGAATTTGATACGTGGTCGAGGTCAACCGGAGTTTGATTGCTGATGGTTAAATTAGGTAAATTTTTAAAGCTGTTTTTTTAAGTAAGTTTGAAGGTAGCCAAAGAACAGCCAAGAGCCAACCTCTTCTCTCTCAAAGCTGCAGCTCCTTATTTTGAACTATACACCAATTTTAGCATCATGACTTTGGAATCGTATCGTATTATTTAGAAGGTCTATCCTCGTGTCGGTGGATGTTGATTGGTTGAACTAATCAGGAGAAAATGGTTATGCTGAATTCATAATCGGTGAAGAAAATTGTCTACCGCACAAAAAAAAACAAGTGCTATCGAAATGACAAAAGAAAACAATTGAAATAATTCGAAATAGAGTTGTTACTATTAGGATCACAATATTTATACTAAGCACTTCTGACTTTTGACTAACGTACTTCTTACTGTAAGCATTTTTTGTTTTATCGTGGCTAGAATGAATTATACTAAGAAGAAGAATTATACTAACTAAGATAAATAGACGTCGTAGAGACTATTTCGTTTTATTTAGGAGTTATTCTTTTGTTTATGTGAATGGTCTCCTAATTATAATAGTAGACGACTTGGTTTTTAAAGACATGAAAGAAGGTTGTATTAGAAATATTTGAACGTGGCTTTAAATGATTGTTTAATGTTTACGTGATTTTAAAATGATTAATGTACTAGTGCGTGCCCCTGCTTCGCACGGTTTTTACGACTTGGCTAAACACCGAAATTACTTTAAGTTTGATATAAATGTATTTCACACATAAACCTTCAGGAATAAATTTTCACAATGATGGTGAAAACCACATCAAAATCCGTTGCGGAGTTAAGAAGAACAACGCAGTCACACAGACAGACACGAAAAGATACATTAATTTATTATTTACTAGCTGCGCCCCACGGTTTCACCCGTATAAGTGTCGATCCCGTGGGAATATCGGGATAAAAAGTGTCAGCTACCTCCATACAAAATTTTGTCAAAATTGGTCCAGTTGTTTGTGCGTGAAGAAGTAACAAACATACAAACACAATCAAAAACTTTCGCCTTTATAATATTAGTGTAAAGTATGATAGATAAATTAAAATCCAACTTCACTATTACTGTAATTTCTTCTGAAGATGAAATGACAAAAAAAATCTCAATGTTTAATCTTGATGCCATGAAAATTTACGATAGTCACCTTAATGGGTGAAAATCAGTGGAAATAGTAAAATCGTCGCCAACCAAATGAAAATGATCTCGCTAATCGAATAACAATGTTTTCCTCAGAATTCTCGCAAACAAACATACAATAAACATTACGAAGAAACTTACAAATAAATCACTGCTGTTTTTATCGCACATTTAAATGGCCTCTTTTGTTTTCGAATTTTACCTATTTCTCTAGCTTTTTCACAGACTAAATATCGCGGGAATAAGTCCCTGTCGCCATCTTGAAATTAAGGAAAATTTATTGCGCCAAAAGCAATTTCTGTTTTATCATACGAATATCGAAAAACTTGAGTTTATTAAGCTTAGGATTTACGGCAAAACTTTGTCTCCTAGTAATTTAGTTTCATATAAAACTAATATTGGTTGACAAACAATGAATATTTATGGATTTATAGCGCTGTTATAATTTCAGTATCCAAAACAACAAGCTTTTATCTTTAATTCATGGTATGATGTATTTGTAAAAGATGAAGAAATAAAGAAAAATAATTGAAGCATACCTACTTAGATGAAAGAACAGTACCATTATCCATAATCACGAATAAAATCTTCATAAAAAAAATAAATGTTCGATTTTTAAACTCGGTCGAACACGGTCCACCCACAGGCGAGGCGATTATAACGGTCGGCGGGAGTTTACACTTTTGATTTTTTTTCTCTTTTTTTTCGAGCCGGCACGCGCCAAGGGCCTGTGATTCACGGCCTCTCGGCCGGCAGATGTTAGGTCGAGCTTTTTGTGCTATCAGCTGATGTAACGGGCAGGACGAATCGACTTGTTAATGATGCATCTTGCATGCTCCGAACTATTACGTGTAACAGGAGTCGGTGTTGCGTAATTGTTTTTTTTTCTGTTCTTTTTTTAATTTTTGTAAACGAGTTTCTTTGAGCGTTTTTCTTGGCATTTTATGAAGTTTAGCAGTAAAAGATGCTATGTTGAGTGGTTTCAAACTTGTGGATTTTAACTGTAACTTAAGTTCACTAACGTATCTAAACACTAATGAAAAAGGCAAAACTATTCATACGGTCCTATTTTTAGACTTCTAGCCTCTACCAATATTCCAGCATCTTATTGTAAAGTGTTAAAGTTCATAGTTGCATAACCAGCATTATTTGATTTTCTGTTAACAGCAAAATTACGTTGTTCACAAAAACAAACAGGATGCGCCTCAGACGCATGTTTATGTCAAAGTTATCTTTAAACATAACTGTATTGAGGTTTTAACTTGCGCAAAATCCATTTAACCGTCAAAATATCAGCTTTGGCGCGAAAATAGGCTAAATAAATATAAGGAAAATATCTATAGTACAAGTAAATTCGTCGATATAATTAATAAAAAATGGTCAGATTTAAATACTTACGGATTTATGCACCAACATAATTCTAAAATACACTCATATTTTTTTATTTTTAGGGTTCCGTACCTTAAAAGGAAAAACGGAACCCTTACCTATAAGATCACTTCGTTGTCCGTCTGTCCGTCAGTCAAGACCCTGTTTTCTCAGGAACGCGTGGAGTTATCAAATTGAAATTAATATCAAATACTGAGGGCTGCAATCCCTTGAAGCAGTAAATAAAATAAATAAAGATTTTATTTAAGTATAAAGTAAAGTAAAAATATGATTTACATTCATCGAGAAAAGTTAAATTCTAACTGCATGTAGACCTGCCTGGTGTAGGTTTATGAAAAACCTATGCTTCAGGCCATCTATGGTTATTTTTTTGTGTAAGAGTTACACAACAAAAAAAAAACATGAAAATGAAGCTAGTACCTAGTTATTAAAAATACTGTCACGAAAGCCTCGAATGCTAATAAAAATGAGTCCTTTGTCATCTTTATGGGCTGGAACTAAAATAACTAAGCATTACATGTTACTATTCTAACACTCGACAAACGTCAAAGCAAATATTTACTATTTTGTTTTTTTTTCCACGTTAGCTGTTGCATTAACACACAGTGCATTAGTTCAGATTTGTTTTGTTTGAGGCTGCGTTTTAAAACATTAAAAAAATGTTTAAAGCTGACTGAGCTAAACGTGTCGGTACTTTTTTTTTATTATGTTCTTGCTAATATTTGTTATAAAAAAAATTTTACTTACAAATATACTTCAGGTTCATACAAAGCTAAGGTAAGGTATCGAAAAAAATACTAAAGAAAAATTTATAAAATAAACAGGAAAGTTAAAAAAAAACAATTCTTTAATAACACGGTGACTAACAAACTTTTTTTGCTCTTCATTCAAATTAAATCCAAAATGGCCGCTGTAAACTAACGTCAAGAATAAATCCTTTATTGTCGGTTGAATAAAAACTTTAAACATTAAAGCTGTGCTCAATGAAATATTTACAAAGGACCGTTGCTCGCCATAGACCGGTTATCCCATCTGCATTATAATCTATTAAAATAACACTCGGTAAAAAGAGAACATTTTTAACGCCTTTTTCGGTTCATTTAAATTTTATAGCTGTCAGAAATTAACTTACGTAGTAAGTATTCTAATGCTTAATATTGATTTTATAACTAACTAGCTTAAACCCGCGGCTTTGCCCGCGTTTAGGCCGGTAATTATCCCACGGGAACGTACTACCAGGTTGAAAAGTTTGCTATTGGTTAATCCAGGTTATAAACTATCTGTGTGCCAAATTTGATCAAAATCCGTTCAGCCGTTTTAGTGTGAAAGCGTCACAAACACACATACAAAAATGTAATATTTTCTCTTCATACAGTTGGTTTAGATATAGTAGGATGTAGGTACAGGCTACCACAATTTTAACGACATTTTTTACAATGTTTACAATACCAATTACTAACAACTGCCTGTGTAATTTATATGAAATAAACGCAAACAATGTGCGCACTTGTACGTTCTAAATAAATATCCGACACGAACCCCCACGATATATTTTTCAAAAATCATCATTTACTTGCGAAAGTCCGCATTAAACCCAGCTACTGTGCAACAAATCAATACTTTTTCCTAGCAAAGACTACCCCAATGCACGCAACTAATTCATACAGCCTAGAACACCACGGTATAAATAACTACATATATACGACCTCTTTTCTACAACCAAACAGGTACGCACACATCCACAGCTGTGCCGACCAATCGCGGCCCAGTTTCGTAGCATAAGTGTCGAGAACGCGTGTGTGCGTGAGGGGTGCGTCGTTGCACCCTTACCACGCATACACAAACTCGATGCAGTTTTATTATTATTAAATCGGGTTTTCGTAGTTACGGCCGACGAATCCAGTTATTTATTGATATTTCGTTATTTCATGGGCGCAGTCAGCACTATATTATCTGGAATGAAAATGAAATTATGGCCATTGTTGATTTTTATTGCCTTTCTCTTTCAGAATATTTTTATGTAGAATTTATGCGTTTAATAGTTAATATTTCTTAGAGAGATAGCTGTCTGGACGACATTAAGTTCTAATTTTGTAAATGGTATCATAACTTACAGTTTAATAGTCGCAATAGGAAACAACATTGTCTAATCAATGTTAAAAAATATACATTTAATGATTTTGAAAGTCACTTTGAAAGCAAGAAGGACAATGCTAGATCTCTTTTAATAGGCTATTTGACAATGTAAAAAATAAGGTCATAATTATTGACACTCGTATAGATTATCGCTTTTAAAATCGATTTGCATTAATTTTACTACAAAACAATGTATTATTTATTAAAAAAATCCCGAAAAAACTTCATCTTTTTAAATCTGGCGCCACGTAATCGAAAACGGTCTGGATTGGCTGAACTTATGATGACGTCATGATATAGTCAATTTCTGTCTATCGTTGACAGAACAGATGACTTTTGTCTAGTATCTCGACCGTTTCAATGTTTGTTTACGTGTATTTTGACGTCACGACGCCATATTGTTAAAGATAGCGTTTTGGCGGCTTATTTAAACAGTACATTTTTATTTACTATTTTCTAAAAGAAATACATTATGCAATTTGAAGTAATAGGTTTTTGTGGGCTCGTTAGACACCATTAAATAATCTGAGATGTTTATCAGAAACCAGTCAAATAGCCTATTGTAGTTTCAGCAGAATAACAAAAAAACTTGTAAACTTAACTGACAGTATTATGAATTTATGACAATTTAAAATATATACCATAAATACGGTAAACACGTTACATTTTTTTTTCATTTTTAATCGTACGAAAAAAAAAGCAAAGAAAATCAAAATTCGAATGTTAAAAAATATTTTACTATAAAAAAAAGGCAACAACATTCGCTCTGGCACTATAATGACGTATGCTAACGCAAGTAAGGGTGCGTTCAGAAGCAATGTGGCGGTTAATTCGCGCGTGCTCACGCATACCCAGTGCTTTAACACATCCCCGTGCGGTGACTTGAAGAGCTTTTAACACATATTTTTAAAAAAATATATTAAACATAAGATTGCAAATGTTTTTCTTGGACGTAATGAGGTCGGGGAAAATATATGTGGAGTAGAAATAATGTTGGTGTTCCTGAGATTCCTATCGCGAAGTAAATAACGGTTTGTGTTATGCAGCCAAGAGATGCCATCGTTATTTATTGTGCCATGTTTGCTATTGAAATGAAGTTTTTCTTATGATGCAGGAGCTTTACGCGACTGGTGGTATTCTATCGAAGAATGTTACATTTTCTCAGTTAAAGTTAAGCTATCATAAAGAAGCAGTTGTCGAGTTATGGCCTTGAGTTCTTCTGTCTTGTACACTTTACTAGTCTTATCCCATAAGTTCTACTCCATCTACTTCCAATACCTACATACTCTAACCTATATACTTAGTTTTAGCTACGCATCATCTAGGTACACTAGTTCATACAGTTCATTAGAGACTTCCCCACTGACACGCGGCGTGCCGTGCAGCGTGAAACCACCCTTGGACCCCTCCCCCATCCCTATGACCAGAGAGATCTAATTCTGCACGCGCTGGAATACGTAAATACGCAACGCAACGTTCTAACTTTGAATATTCTGGTTTTGACTAAGGAATTATTAAAAAAAGTTTTCTTTCTCTTACAATTAAAGTCGATTATAATATAATTATAGTTGTCGAATATAAATTAGGTATGGTTTGTTTATTTTAAACGATAAAGAAAAACTTTTCTTGAGGCCAAAGCTAAGTGGCTATTTTCAGAACACTATTACGCTTTAAAAAACAAACAACTTATTAGCGCTGGTAGTTAATACATTAAAAGATAAAGTGCTCATGTTGGTTAATAAAAAGACGTTGTTGTCCAATGAAAAAAGACTTTAAGATTTCGAACAAGAAGAGTTAAGAAGATAACCTGCTGTCATGTAAATACTCCCGTCAGAATAAGTTTGAATTTACTCTTTTTACCATCAAGAATGTGTTTTCATTTCATTGACCAAAAATGGAAAAAATACACATTGTAATGCATTCACGACACACTGATAGTTCCTTAGTTTAGCCCGTTAACAAAACTAAAAAGATAAATTATCGTAAGAATTATCGTAGTAACGCACTTTTCGTAATTTCCACATTTCCCATCAAAGAACGGAGGTCGAGATTTTCATTTGTGCGTGTGTGAGGCACATAGGTTTATATGATAAGTGGCGCTCCGCCCCGCTGTGGAGCAAGCCACCTGCACGCGTAACCTACAAATCTGCACTCCTAACGGGTGCCCACGTTGCATGTAATGTGAAAACAACCTATTTAATATAAACATTCATTAATTATTTAACATGAAACCTCTTTGAAGTTTTTTTTTTTGCAATGCGGCTCTGCCGTTCCTTTTGCGTTCTAGATTTGAAATTTTCCAAGTTGTGGTCACTTTTTTCTTTTATTTTAAAGCCAGACTCTGATGTAGGTACTCTATTTTTTTTTAATCTTTGATAGATTTGAATTAGTAAGTTTATACTTATACTCTATTTTGAACTTCATTTTATTGAGGGACTATCACAATGGCCGATATCTCTCACAATTCAATGTCCTTTGATGGATTACTGACTACTTTGATGGACCCTTTGTGTAAGGATAGAGCGATTTTGAAGTGTTGCCAAAGTTGAATATTGTATAGAACCCATCAGGTTTATTGATCGGCTTCACAAATTGCAATATGTTTCTGGTTTTTATTGGAAGTAACTAGGTAAAGTTGAAATATGGGGTGCGAAAAGCTATTTTGAATAAATGTTTCGTGACTGAAAAACTAAATAAAATAGGTAATGTGTAGGTATGTGTGTGGTAGGTTCGAGATATTTTGGGTTCAACGCAGGTATCATCGTTAAACAAAACTAGATTTCTTTAAATTATTCCGTACTTTTCCCAACCTTATACATTTCCTACCTCAGTCCCATCGCTACAGAAACAACATTTGACTTTACCGCGTTCTACATAAATCTTTATACATAACCTAGTATGTATCACATAGAAGGGTTGAGCCCACCTAGGGGAAGGGGGGAGGACGCGTAACCTAGTGAACGCACTCCCCACTTAGCTATCGGGAAAAGAACTATTGTAAGGTAATTGCAATGAAATACAGATACCTCTATATTATAGAACTAATTCCACGTTCGAATCTTTGACAGTGGAATAGGACTAGTATTTTTTTTTTTTGGAGAAATGAGGTTTGTTGATATTTTTTCTTCTTTTGTCGTATCGTGTAGGCAGGAAATATGTTGTGAGAAAAGTTCTTGTAGTGGTAAAAATATTGGTCAATCAGAGAGGTCGTAGCAGGGCTGACTACCCAGGATGTGGCTGACGAAGGTATATAAATAAAGCCAGGGAAATTCATTGTGTAGTAAAGTAACTAACAAATTCAATTTGTAGTATATTCAAATCACAACTAACAGCTGCAAACGGCAAATTAACGATAAGTGTCAATTTGAAAATAATAATAATTTACATGACATATAGGAGTCGTCACTCGTGAAAGCTATTTTTATAATTCAATGCTTGATCTATTGATTCTGTTATAAATTGTCATTATAAAGGGACAAATGATAATTATTATCTTCTGAACGCAAAGTTAAGGACAAACTAAAAAACAAAGGCGGCGTAGCAGTAGTATTAACGTTTGTAGACTATCACACTAATATTATAAAGGCGAAAGTTTGTGAGTGTGTGTGTTTATGTTTGTTACTTCTTCACACTCAAACGGCTGGACCAATTTTGATAAAATTTGATATGGAGGTAGCTGTCACCCTGGATTAAAATATAGGATACTTTTTATTCCGATATTCCCACGGGATCGAAACTTATGCGGGTGAAACCGCGGGGCGCAGCTAGTCTTTAATAAGTAGAGCAGTACTCATTGAACAGTGTCCGACATTGTGGCTTTACTAAAGAACAATATAAGTACATAGATTGATTAGAAACTGCCAAAGCTGTTGTAATATAAGGCTAAATAAGTCCGAGTTGGTTCCGAGAAACAAGCTTGCGTAATATTTACTTGAAAGGAAAATAGTAAAGTATTTTTCTTGTTAGCAGCGAGCACTTGTAACGTGACATTAACAGGCCGTGCAGCGACATTTTCTAGGTCTGTATTCTAGAACGATGTTCAAACGTTATAAATCCCTATTTAAAACTAAAATATGAAGAAATATTTGTCTATGTAATCTGTCAGATTTGAATTGAGAATCATACTTGTGAATCATTTTAAAATGGGAGCTTTACTCTCGACTATTTTACTTCTATTTTTAAAAATGATTGCGGGATCAGGCTTCTCTTTTTTAATCGCACAAAGCCTGTGCGCGCCGATTCCTTTCGAACAGCCTCTATAAATTTAATAAGCTCCATCATGACCTCTTCATCTTCCCTACATATTTTTCCCTTATATTTACATACACAAGTGAGTCATTGCACCACTCATCGAACAATCAACGCCAGGCTAACGACCTCGCAGCTTCAAGCCTTCCATGCCCTTTCAGATCCAACCAGGATCAGATGACCCCTCAGAACTCGCACTTCTCCCCCTTCCTGACTTAGATACCTGAGGTGGAAGGGACGCGGGGTAGGTCTAGGTATGCTGGCGAGGGTCTAAGCCAAGTTTATTGTGTGACCCAAGCACTGATAGGCAAATTGCAGTTTTTTATGCATCACTAGGGTAAGAGAGATAGGATAGGGTGTATGTGTAATTGAGGTAAATAGTGTGCTTATAAAGATGGCTCGCAGATACGTGTTGATGAATGAAGATAATTATTGTCATTATTATCGCGATAAAGGGGTTTTGGTCGAGTTTTTTGGTGTGAAAAGCAAAAAAATTGCATCGTTCAATATGTAATTACCACGTCATTAGGCTACTGGATTTTGTAAGTACGAGTTTTAAGTATAGGTATAGGTAGGTACCTACACGTGTGAGCTAATTACGTTAATGTATGGTTCTTTGGCATTTTTTTAATCCACATGACAATTGCGCATCAATTGAAAAGAAATACCATTGGTACTTTTAATGAATTCGCGAGTTGCAGTGATTCAGAAATCGATTTCACCAAGTTAACACCGATTATCGATAAGAATCGAAACATCTCGAGTGATCGTAATTACGTGACAACACGTAACTGGATCCCGGCGGGAACTGTAAAGTGTAATTTATGATTTAGCTCCGGTTTTCGAACGTCGCGTTCGCTTCCGCCGCGCCGCGCTCAAACATTGTAACGCAACACGAACGCACCTTTATTTGATTTATGCTTTTATTTTTTTTTTCATCAGGAAGGCTTGGGAAACACTTGGCGGCAACATGTTGGTAACATGAGTTACTTATCGTTTCATTGAAAATGTCTGAACCGATGATTTATAAGACGTCTTCGTCGCTTCTTTACTTGATCATAAAAAGTACTGCTTGTTATGCGCGTACAGCTGCTGGGTTGTAATTATGCATGCATTTGAATAAATATGATAAATTCATTTGCTATCGACGCTATCGATCATAAACTAGACGAGGTACTTACCAATTTTTATAAACCATTCAACATGAAAATGACACTTGCACACCTGTTTAAAAAATCTATACCAGTAGCACATTTTAAAACTTCCAGGCGCCTCTTGGTATATAATTTCTTTTGCTATCCAGAATTTGATCAGTACTGAGGTATCTGATACACACCGACACAAGAATTCAACTGCTATAATATACTTACAGTAATTACTCTGAAAAAATACAATAAAGAAAAAATGAAAGAAGAATTTCAACGCATTTTTGCCACTGTTTATTTAAAAGGTGTATCAAAATCCCTCAGGCATTGTTTTCTCTTTAATTGATAAACCATGACCATCATGAGTTATTTATTCCAAACTTATTTGAATACTTTTTTTTAATAAGCGACCGTTGATAAATATCAGTCCACTGCATATTAATATGATTGGATCAATCAACCGTGTTTTTAAGTAATAAATAAACATAATAACACCATGGAAACCATTTTGTGGCGGTTCGCGGAAGCTAACGTTTGTCGGACATGTGCGCGAATCGAAATATTTTGACAATATCACACTAATATTATAAAGGCGAAAGTTTGTGAGTGTGTGTGTGTTTATATGTTTGTTATTTCTTCACGCTCAAACGGCGGGACCGATTTTGATAAAATTTTGTATGGAGGTAGCTGACACCCTGGATGAATATGTAGGCTACTTTTTAACCCGATATTCCCACGGGATCGACATTTACGCGGGCGAAACCGCGGGGTGCAGCTAGTATTACATAAAATGCGGAAAATAAATTACCTACCGTGCATTCGCGATTTATTTGCCAAAAATGTAGACAAATATGAATTAATGGAAAAATAAAATCCTACACAATAGTTCAGTATACGCTACAACTTCAAACATTTTTGTAACTTAGTCAATAGTGCTAGGCACTCTGAAATCAACTTAATTATCATTGAAATAAAGTTGATATTTGGGTAGGGGTGTGCAGCACTACGCACTTTTACTTTACATTAAGAAAAGAAACAGAATCAGAAGGATTATAGAATCAAGTTCTCCTAACTGAACAGAGAGCTGCGCTGCTGGGAGGTGGTTGCGCCACTTCTTCCTAGCTAAGGTACTAGGAAGTGGTAAAGGGCGGGGGTTTTGGAAGACTGTCATATGTCATCATCTGCCTCGCCTTTTCCCAACTATGTTGGGGTCGGCTTCCAGTCGAACCGGATGCAGCTGAATACCAGTGTTTTACATGGAGCGACTGCCTATCTGACCTCCACAACCCAGTTACTGGGTAATACGATACCCCTTGGTAAGACTGGTTGTCAGACTTTCGAGCTTCTGACTACCCGTAACGACTGTCAAAGATCCACGAATGACAGCCGGGACCAACGGCTTAACGTGCTTTCCGAGGCACGGAGGGGTCACGGAATGTAAAGATGGTCACCTATCCACAGACAAACCGCATGTCGTTGTCAAAAATCGTGCAGCTTAACTCAGAACTTGAGGAGCTCAACGATTCGACGAACAATACCAAAGAAAGGACATTTGGGTATAAATTCTACCTACAAATGGTTGTAATATCCACAGGAATATTACCATAGTTAGTTACACCATAACCTTTGCTGTAATAGCGTCAAAAACATATGGCATTTAACCATTGTACCTGCCTATTTTCACATCGGAAGCATAACGGGTAATTACAGTGAACAGACCAGAGGCATTTGACACGCATCTGTCGACCATTGTCTATGGTTTTATTATGTTTTGCTTATAAATATTGTATAGCCGTGTCGAAATATAAATAATGAAAGCTTATTCATTTGAAGTTGTGAATTTATAAGAAATTACTACATCATATAAATAACTAGCTGTGCCCCGCGGTTTCAACCGCATAAGTGTCGATCCCGTCGGAATATCGGGATAAAAGTAGCCTATATTTTAATCCAGGGTGTCAGCTACGTCGATACAAAATGTTATCAAAATTGGTCCAGCCGTTTGAGCGTGAAGAAGGAACAAACATATAAACACACACAATCACAAACTTTTGCCTTTATAATATTAGTGTGATGATAGAGCACAAAAGGTAAGTTTTTTTATTAGTAGGTTTGAATCAAACTCGTCCTCCACTACACAAACATATAGACCCAGCCTAAAATTATATCATGCAGATGTTAGTAAGTTAAAAGTTTTAAATCCAACTTCGCGTCCTATTTCTACGCTACAAGTTCCATACTTGCACAGGAAGCAGGTGACATTTTTTCTATGAGTTACATAAATAGGTACGTGTTCAGAACTACTGGTATTTTATTCACTATAAAATTTCTAATATTTCGTACCTACTCGACATAAAATAACCCTAATATGACATGAGGTACTCAAGGCCTTGTTACAAAAACTTCAATTCAAATTATAACCGCATAAAAAACTATATTTCATCATTTTAACGACAAGTTATTGAGTGCATATAAAACGGACGGCCCAAGTAAATCGTTCTACTCAATCCATCATACGAAAACAGGCTTGCATTTATTAATTTTTGACATAAAATGCCGCCATCTTGAATTGGAGCAGCTGTTGTCGGTAGTTCGTTGACCCCTTTTTTACGATTCCAGGTAGAACCATAGAAATGGTTTGGGCCAAAACTTTGTTGATCTCATGGTGTACATACATTGTTAATATTATGTTTTATGTTTGAACTTTGTGGGAATAAAGCTCTTGATCTGTATTATGTTAAGAATTTTAACATAAAATGGTCTCCATGACGGATTCGTGATTCAATGTGAACACAGCTTTAGGTATAGATAGGTATGAGATGAGATTGATGATACAATTTTGTCACTTCTACATTTACTTAGTGAGTTTTCGAAATCTTTTTTTTTTTTTAATTTTCCGTGCCATTGCCTGTAGCAAATTGTTTGCCATTGCCAGTATCTATGTTGAAATTTAGAATCTAAGGAATTTATTAAGATCATAAAGTTACAGAAAGATACGAACTGAAAGCTTCAAAAGTTTAATCTACAATTAGCTTTTAAACCAAATAGAACAAAAATAATTTAATCTGGAGCTACAATTATTTCAATAACGCAGAAATCTACATAGGGCGAATTTCTCCAAACTTTTATATCTAGATTAAGTCTTAGCCTAAGAATAAATTTTGAATTTTTGACAGTTTTTCCATACTAAAACTGTCAGACGTCAATTAAGTATGGATAAAAAATATCTGACTTTGGTCAAATCAGCCCGTAAAGAAATAAAACAGATAAGGTTCTAAATACAGCAAAACTCCTTGACATTTCCAAATGTCGAAAACTAAAATATCACCAGCCAGTGTATGTAGAACGTCTTTAGCACATCCTTTTTAAACTGATGACTTCATTACCCTTTATTACTATCATAGTAACTGGTTATACACCACCTTAAGAAACGACAATAAACTTTCTTAATACCACAGAACCATTGCGGGCTGTCTTTGACACATGAACAGAGAATATCCTTCAAAACAGGCAATGGAATTCGAGTGTGTAAAATGACACGTGTCCTTATATGTCCCCAGGTGAATTTACGTTTCATTCATAATTTCGTGTTGTAGACTGGAATTCCCTTTCGGTCATTTTATGTTGGACTTGAGTCATCAATAATGTGTTTATTTCAAGCATTGACCAACAGCCACCCGATTGGTCAATACTTGAGTTTTATTGAACGTTATTGGTTAACAATTTCAATTGAGAACATACGTATTTTCTAATATTCAGCTTAGATCAGCGGGGTAATTGCGTATTACACTAACAGTAGGAATGGCTTTAATTTTGACAGTTCAACAACATTCATCGCGTTATTTACGTTGTTGATCAGATAAATTTTTCGAACATATGCAGCAATGGATTAGCAATATTCTTTCAAATGATTCAGATGCTGATTCGCAATTAGGGTGCAGAAGGCCAATTTTCGTATTAATAAAACGGTTAAAATCTAGTCGCAATCTCATCTCGGGAACAACCAACGTCAAAAACTTGTCAAAAATGTAGGCAAATTCACGATATTTTTGACAGATAGTCATTTCACTGAGAATGATAAATGATTTTATTTTTGTAAGTAGGTTTGCACAAACACTTTTACACGTCAATCATATTTTTTTTAAACTAGATGAGGTCGGCGTTTCCTATCTGCCTACTCTGAGAAGAAAAGCCGAAACAAACTCAGAGGTCACAGTCTCTTTTAAAGTCCAGACATAATCTTGGTCAGTTTATATGAAGACCATGTAGATCGATGTCTGAGATGGTCTTTTGAGGAAAGAACCATACAGATTGAGAGGACCTGTCCAGTCAGTGCACGTATTTGTCAGAAATCGTGCAGCTCAACTCAAAACTTAAGGAGCTCAACGATTCGATGAACAATACCAAAGAAAGGACTTTTGGGTAGCCACAAAAATTACTCAAACTGAGAGAATAATAAAAAAATAAAATAAAATGACCCACATTGTCTTCACATTCACAATTATTAAAATAATATAATACTTTATAAAGTAAGCAAATGTCGTTGTTTATATAAAATTCATAAATGTCAATTGTGTCTATAAAAAAAAACATTCAAAATGCAAAAATCGGAAGCAGCTCAATCCCAAGCCTTTTTGTCCTCAATATAATCTTTAATGGTTTATAAGTCTTTCTGGCACAACTTAGGTACGTTTAATGAATGATTTGAATTTATTAAGGCTTAGATCTTGAACGTGGCTTGGTAGTTTATTATAAAAGCGTATACATATGGCATCTGCGAACGGTCTTAAAATTACAGGAGGGGCAACCTTCAGACTGTTACGAGATCCTTTACAAGCTTTGACAAGAGACCTAACGTTCTAAGGACAGTTGGGCTTAAGAACTTGATATTTTAATATTATTAGGATACAGCCTAATAGTATTAAAATATCAAGTAATGCAGCAAGTATTCTTCTAGTTAGGTTGTCCATGGCAATCTATACTGGCCCAGAATTCGGTTACGAGTTTGGCACCTTCAGTAGTGTCCATCAGTTCCTGTAACGTACAGACAACAGGACACATTTGACACTGGACACAATATTAAAGTATTGCTAACTAACTTCTGCCCGCGACTTCATTTGCGTAAAAGTCGTAACACAATTATATACTAAAAAGAAATACAGCCCATGTTACTCGCTGATACGTGAAAGAATTGTTAAAATCGGTTATGTATTTTTTTAGTTTATCCATTACAAACAAACATAACACAACAACAACAACACATTTTATTTTTGTGGTGTACAATCTATCTGTAAATACAAAATTCAAAGTCTTGACTGACTGATAATATCAACGCCTAAACCGCTGGTCCTAGAGACATGAAATTTAGAGGGTGTTCTTTGTGAAGAGTAGTTATCCACTAAGAAAGGGTTTTTCGAAATTCCACCCCTAAGAGGGTGAAATTTCACGCGGACGAAGTCGCCGGTAGAAGCTAGTAAAGTATATATGCAAAAAATCAAATCTTTTCTCTTTATAATATTAGTTTAGATATATAAAGTCCCGGAAAGCACGTTAAGCCGTTGGTCCCGGCTGTCATTCGTGGATCTTTGACAGTCGTTACGAGTAGTCAGAAGCCCGTAAGTCTGACGACCAGTCTTACCAAGAGGTATCGTATTACCCAGTAACTGGGTTGTGGAGGTCAGATAGGCAGTCACTCCATGTAAAATACTGGTATACAGCTGCATCCGGTGAGACTGGAAGCCGACCCCAACATAGTTGGGAAAAGGCTAGGCAGATGACGATGTATAAAGTCTGTCATACATTATAGATAATCTAGGATTATTTCTGCTGTATCACGCATTTCGAGACGGCTTTAATAATCCCCTATCAGTTTATTATGTTCACAAATACTGCGTATAAAATTCGCCATATGTTCGATTTAAACCAAACTCATGCACGTGCCTTTTAAAACATTTAGCAAAAATTTAAGTAAGCGTGACTTCATTGTCCAGATGTGTAAGCCATCAAAACATGGTTTTATTGTCCCAGCGAGTGCAATTTATTTAATTACAAGTTTAACAACATAATTAATTGTCTGAAAATGTCCATTTAAAAACTGTCAAGGTACTGAACTTTCGTGACATCCAATCTGACACATTTCGAGCAATGGTGTTATCAGTATTCAGCATTACTGACATTACTTTATTTTTTTTTGACGTGACAACGTCTTAAATTAGGTTGCGGCTGGGAGTCACTTATGAAAAAGTGTAACGCTCGGTAACGTTACGATGAGTCACCGAACGAGAGAGAGGCCCGCCCAATGCCTTGCGTCTCTCTCCCACTCAACTATTCTACCGAGAAAAAGACGTTGTCACGTAAAATCTTCGCCCGTAAAACCGACTTTACAGGCAACCATTTTTTTTGCTAAAAAAGTTCTTTAAGTGATATTTTTTTCGAGAAGACTGCCATCTAACAACACAGTTTATTGACTGACCTATTCGTGTCTTTCAACGTAACCTTTTATCACTGGCTGCGCACGCGCCGGTGAAGCAGCTGCGCGCGCAGGTAACGACCTATCAGGAAGTACAACACTTCCACAGCACTATCCCGGAAACATGGATAGCAATATCGCCTGTATTGTAATGTTGCCAAGGTGGATAATCGTGTGCAGATTTTTGACAGATGTATGTGCTCTGCATTGAACCATATGCCGGCTAGGTTCGTTCGTCAGCTGCACGACATACCGACGATGGATTTATCGCATTGTTCCATTATAAGCGATTAATCATGATAAGATGTACGAAAATGTCGCGTTTTTTGACGAAGAAAAAAATTAAGTCATGCTTAACATTTTTGGTATCATGAAAGATCAAACCAAACCTGTATGGTGCAGAGCATTAAGAATTTCAGTTTTGGTACAGTCGCCAGCAAATCAAGCTACTACAATCTGTCAAATTTCTTTAATAGATTTTCAATTTTATCGCTACAACAAAAGGTTCAAAGGTTGATTGCGAAAATTTGACAGTTTCAGGTAGCTTGATATGCTGGCGCCTGTACCATAAAAATATTGACAATACATTAAACTGGCGTTAGAATTTCTGCCTGCAAGCTTCAACTTTTAACAACAGCTTCAAATGTACGCCATCTCCATAAAATACATCCATATAAATAAATAAAATCTTTCAACTAAACATTGATTTTTTTTTTATTTAAATCTAACAGATGCTAATAATTCTAGAGCTACATATATCAATAGAGCTACGGAATCGAATAATCCCGCGATTTCCGTATCAGATTCAGACCGACTTTATTCGGGAGTGAGCTCTAGCTAGTGTGGTGTATACCGAGCCACAGAATACTTCCACCTTACCTGTGACGATCCACTAATCCGCACTGAGCCCCCGTGGTGGATTACGGCCCACTCCCTCTCACAGAGAGAAGGCCTGTGTCCCAGCCAGCAGTCGGAACGTTATAGTCTGATTATGTAAGTGTTTAAAACACTTGTTAAGGTGTATATAATCTGTGGCTTGGTATTATTCTAGGAAAATTGTCTTTTGTAAACTTGAGAGGAATTGAAGAATTTAATTAATGCTAAGATAGGAGACAAAATGGAGCTCAAATTCTTTTTAGTTTAGTACTATATTTATAATTTTTGTTGTTTTTCATATTTTCATCCTGTTCCGTCATTACTTTATTAGGTGTAAGTATGTAAACTAAGTTGATTTTTACATTGTTTCAGGTAAGTGGTGCTCAGTCAATTTCAGAATCATCAGACATGCGGGGGCTGGTTGGCGACCAACTATGAGGTAAAACTTTTAAAAGAACGTAGTGTATGTAGTATTTGTTCTTGTAACTTTCGAAAATGTTATCAACATTTAGATAAATTGATGTTTTATCAGAATTACATAAATATTTGTCTATAAATGAAAAGCTTATCATGTAAAAAGTTGTCTATTTCGGTTAAAAACTTATTATAATTTTGATTTCTACGCGGCTACGCCGTAGCAAAGAGCGTGCGTTACCTTTGAATCAAAACTATAGTTAAAGTTAGTTACTAATTAACAAATACAAAATAACGATCTAAAGTACAAGTTCCTATAAATCAGTACCACAAAACGTCAAGCATAGGTCCTTCTACATTTAAATAAAAAATCATAAACAACAAAAATAGTCTCGCCATAAACTAAAAGAGGAAGTAAAGAAAACTTCGGACAGTACACACGTTCCAAAACTCGAAAAGGTTGAATGAGTCACCGCGGGGGTGCGGGACGAAGGGCGAGCGGGAAAACGATCGAGGGTGAAAATGCGACGTTGCATTTTTCTCGGTCCCGTTTCTACGCGAAATGCTCTGTTGCCGTTTCTTTAATTACGCCACCGCGCCAACGATTTTCTCTTTTTTCAACGTATAATTAGTTCTCTTTTTGTGATTCGATGTTAATCTACACTATGGATTCTTTTACACGCTGATGTCAAAGCTACTTTGTTTTTACGTTAATGTCTCGGGAAAATAACATTTTAAAAGCTTAAAGAAAAACTGTCTCACAAACAGAATTTTACGAACTTAAAATGCTCACGTAGGTCTCATAATAGCCTTTTAAATAAATAAGTACTTCAGAATACAATTTCTAGATGCGATCGTCAGATAAAGTACTCAGGTACGTAGAAAATTATGAAAAAGGTTCTTAAAATAAGTACCTATCCACTTCGTTAATTAGTATTGTCCTTAAATATTGCGACTAATTTCATGACTGTTTATCGTCATATCCAGGCAAGTCACGTCTCTACGACAAAGTCTAGTCAATTCGGATCAGACTTAATAAAAAGTTTGTAAAATGCGAATGATTACTTTCCTCTTGTTCTTTCTTTAATTAAGCATATTTCTAAAATTAGAATCTTATGTTCATGTAGACCACGTACCAATGAAGTTGCAAGTAGATAACTGATCTTTAGAAAGAAAATAAACATCATTTAGGTTACATTATTTGATTAGGTATCTCTGCTATCGTTTGTCAGTAGTCTTTATAATAGACTAGCTGCGCCCCGTCGCGGTTTCACCTGCGTAAGTGTCGATCCCGTGGGAATATCGGGATAAAAACTATCCTATGTCCTTTCCCGGGACTCAAACTATATATATACGTTTAAGCGTGAAGAGGTAACAGACAAACAGACGCTTTCGCATTTATAATATTAGTATGGATGATATACCTCTGCAAAAAAACCTAAAATGAAAACATTCTTTAGCTAGAAGTCGGGATACGACAAAAGGGTAACACGCGGTGCATTGGGGACCTACCTTGCGACGTCTCTCTTGTTAGTCCGAATCTTAGCCATTGGGTTATTTAGATATTGCTGCTAAAAACAATCCAATTGTTTATATGTTCCTACAACCGGAATAACTCAAATAAATTTTAATTCTATTACGAAAATATATTTAAATGGTTTCAAATATATTTAAATGGTTTAAAAACCGAATCCGTAGTTAGCAGTCGTATTTTAAAAATCAACACAAAGATAAAGCATTTTCGAACACACTATCACCAGGTGCAATCTTCGCACACTAAATTAGCAAATAATTTATCAGCTATTGTGCGTCCGCGCATCGGATCGCAAGCTTTTGTTACGAAACTTGCGCAAACGCAGCACACAACAAAAGCTCTTTTACCTGCTTTTGTAATTTTTTTTTCGATTGCAGCAACAATGTGATTTTATTCGCCTATCAAAACTGTCAAATGTCAACCATAAGTCTTAGAAGATTACCTACTTTATTCTTAACGCAGTAAAGGTCATATTTCTTCAGTGTTAGATACACATGCGAAAGAATAGCGCTTCAGATCAGCTGAGAATTTATAGTCGCTAAAGAAAATTTTCTCACTTGTGACAGGATTTTAAACTATTGTCCCACATTTTATCCTTTGTGCGATTCGTAAATCCAATAAAATTACGCATGATAGAATTCTTGTTAAACAAACTATAAAATTAACCAGGCATAACGACAAAACTTAAGATATAAAAAAGTAGAATGTTTAAAAACCTTTAAATTGATTGAATTTAAAAAAGCATGGCCAAACCGATTGCCCACTACAACTATCTAAAAAATAAACTGGCTCGTGCACTTGAAAAACAAAAGAAAAAACAATAAAAAGACATCCTTGTGAGGTG
The DNA here is from genome assembly GCA_948474745.1 of Oligia latruncula. Taxonomy (NCBI): domain Eukaryota; kingdom Metazoa; phylum Arthropoda; class Insecta; order Lepidoptera; family Noctuidae; genus Oligia; species Oligia latruncula. The sequence goes on from OX419686.1 coordinate 17,734,039, forward strand.
CGCAAGCTCAAAGAGCTAAAGCAAGATGGCGCGCGTCCGCCGGCCATGCCACTTCCGCGGCCGCATCCGGCCGTAATTCGACTCCTGCGCAGCCTGCGGCGCAGCCTTAGCCAATCGATTTGCAAGACGAGCGTGAACTTACGACGTTAAACCTTTTATAGCCCAAAAACTTTTAACGCAATTAATTTTGGTGAGATTCGATTCGATCGATGTTAAAAAAATTGATGGCTCCACCAGATTTTTTGAGTGAAAACTGCTTTAGACGCACTTTGAGCTCTTTCTGAACAGTGAACGAAACAGAACCGTCACGCTCGGGTCGGTGACGCTAAATCGCGTATACTCGGCTCCAGTAGTTAGTTTTTTTTTTTAATTAGACTCTTTAAAAGGGAAATAAACTAATCAGCGCTCTAAATCTTCAGGATAGTACTTGGAAAATCGTATCGTGTTTATGTAAATGAATGCTAACGTTTCAGACTTCTTTCAGGAATAAATCGTCTGATGCTCACAAAGAAACGTTTTAGTGAATAACATTGAGATTTTCAGCCAAAAACGATGGCTTATTATAATTCTCTATTCAGCCTTTTGGGCACTTATGCTATTGACAGCGATGCGGACGAATTTTTTGATGCCCAATGAGCTCCTGTCTTTTTCTTTCTTTTTTTTTATAATATGTATATTTTAGTGTTACGTTTTAAATAAATCAGCTTTAAATGAAAAAAAAACAAAAATGAACGCGAATTTCAGTTGCAAATTTTCTCCGCAAGAAAATGGACTGAAATGCAGAGCAATGGCGCTAGTTGTACTATTCAGTAGATAATTTCGTTGTGTTCTATTTATAACCAAATGTTAGTCTAACTGTGATAATTTGGATAGGAGCTATTCTCTTTAGGTTTCCTATGTTAATTCAGTTTATTCTAACAGTATTATCGGCTATATTCATATCTATATTTAACACATAAATATTCAGTACTCCATTTTGAAACATAAATATTCGGTACTCCATTTTGAAACATGTCAATGTCTACTGAATTAAACACCATGGAGTGGCCCGTAAAGTAAAACTAACTTTCCTTTTAAAACCAATCATTCTGTCTTTTCCCAATCTTGGGTTCGGCTTCCAGTCTAACCAGACGCAGCTTAATACCAGTATTTTACATGGAGCGACTGCCTATCTGACCTCCACAACCCAGTTACTGGGTAATACGATCCCTTGGTAACACTGGTTGTCAGACATTTGGGCTTTTCTGACTACCCGTAACGACTGCCAAAGATCTTCGAATGACAGTAGGGACCAACGGCTTAAAATGCTTTCCAAGGACACATCCACGAACTGACCGCGGCATGCGTAGCTTAAAATATTCGATCGACCCGTACGGCAGATATTATTTAGGCACGATACCATCAGAATAAATGTAGATTGATTTACAAGCTTATTGGCGGCCAAACTGTCCCTGTAAATATGTCCCATCTCCCAGTTAGCACCAACTGAACTCCAAAGTACCCTTCACTAAACTTGACCTGAAACCAGAACCCTATCGAAAGCCTCTCTAACGTTCAAAGCAAATCCACCTTAAACGACTAACCAAAGTATATTTATCAAATGTATGGAAAAACAGACAAGATATACCAAATAAAATAGTCGGAGACCTTGGCATTACAATAATGAATTCAACACAACAATGTGCTTAAAGTAGAACATTCACGATCTCAATTTATGACGTATAACCAACAAACAATGTAACTCTTATCACATTGTAATAAAGTATAAATTAAAAGAGTTAGAATAAACTCTCGGCATTCATTCTAATTTTTGTGAATGTGCTACTTTAGATTTCACTAGGAAATAGTAGGTAAAAATATTCACATGCAAATCGAATGATGAATTAAATAAACCATGAACTACAACATGAAAAAAGTTGCTTAAATATTTATTTCCAACGTTTTTGCTTTTTCGAATTCAAAATGAGATGTTGTTTTGTTTTCTGCGCGCGTTTTTTTTGTCCGCGTTCAGGGACGTTTTTGTTTCAACTCAAGCAATATAGATAAATAGTCTGTGTATTGACCCTACGTTCGGTTGTCATTGGTTTTACTCTATTCGTTATTTTGGTATCCAAATATATTCGGTAGATGTATTTGATTCTAAAAATAAACAGTCGTGAATAAAATTGGGGTTCAACCAATAAAACAATGAATATAAATCACTACATAACATTATGCATTGTATAGTTATTAAAAGTGTTTCTTTCTATTTTGCCATATTTAATTAAATAAAGTTTCATGCCACATTAATCATCTAATACAGTTTCTATTTAAACATTACTCCAAGTGAATTATAATAAAGTGTATAATGCACGAAAAATATTCAACTCGCGTCCCTTTGTGAGTCGATAGTCGTGAGACAGAAACAGCAACATCGTGCCGTCTCACTCACACATTAGAGGATGACACTTCCGAGAATCGTCTGAGCTTTTGAAGTATTTGAAATGCCCCACACACAGCACCGTTACTTTACTACAACTCACTTTACGTTTTTTTTTCTGCGTCTCTCAGTCTTTTGTCAAAACCTCTCCCCTTTTATTGTCTATGCGAATTTACAGCACAAACTTTTGAACTGTTCGTTCAACCGTAATGTCTTTGAATAGACAGCATTATTATTCTTTTGCTAACGGACTTTTAAACTACGGTTATAAATCGAATTCTACCATTTCCAAAAATATAGAGTTTGAAGTCGATAGAGCTTTTCTTTTAAATTGGAATGCCTCATTCTCAATTACGACCAATATTAAAAATGAAAATGTCGGCTTTCGGAACGAACTAGCCGAGCACCCACCCCTGTTCAAATGTCGACGAACGGGGAGGCGCGTCGCGCGACGTTGCCAAAACGGAAAGTGAAATTTCGTCACACTCTCTCTCTCATTCACACACACACCGATCGCACTCACAGGATAGTTCACTCCTCGTAACCTATGTCTGTGTGGGTTTAATTCGGCAGACGCTGTTCGTGTGTGTGCGTTTGTTTTGATGAATATTATACACTGGTTCTGTGAATGTGTGCGTTAGACGAATTTGTATGAACGTTGCAGTATACCTACGCTACGCTACGAGCTACGCTTCCGTGTTCGATCGAGTTTCGTAGACACCGACTTCGAGTCGTGATTCTGAACAATTAAAGTTATTAAAAGAATAGAGAGGAAATTCTTTTCAGGAATTGATGTTACAAGTATATTCTTAGAGTGATATTTCTAAGAATTATTTTCTTCTCTCTTCGTTTTGTGCAGTCAAAATTGAGAGGATTGATTTTTTTAAATAACTGTCTCATTTAGGTATCTCTAAATTATAAGCTTTTGAATGAACCCATTTCAGTCTGGCCAGTAACGAAATGTTTATACAAAAACTATGTATATACGCATAATCTACAGCAGTGTTCATAATCTCAGATAATTTACAATCCATCGCCACTTAATCAGTTATTTACTTTAGTGAAATGTATTCTAAGTTGATTTTTGAGTAATAAGTTTTAGTTGCAATGGAATTTGAACTTTATTAAGTGTGACGTTCAGTTTGTTGTTCCATAACTTGAAAATTAACTGAAATTCTTAATTCAAAAGCCCAATTAACGCATATTCTCTCTTGAATCAATACTAATTGACCATCTTCGTATACAATAGGACTGCGGTCAGAACTCTACACCGTTACACCGAGGGGATGGGATGACGTCACTCTCCATTACCACAATCTGTTCCTACACCATGCCGGTATACAGATCGTAACTTCACTAGGGTCGGGTTAGAATATAACTGTTAGAAGTGAGAACGGTATAGTTGTGTGTGTATATGAGGTATTGAATTTTGTAAGACAGTCAAGTGTAGGTAACTACTTAGTTAATGTACACTTGATTCAATAAAACTTGGATGTAGTACGTCGGGATGAACTAACAAATGTTTATTAAAATGTGCAGAATAAATGCCCATTTTTAACGTGTTTACATAATTTAAAAAGCTCAGTTAAAATAATAATTATTATTATGTAAGGAGGGGAAATAATCAAAGGGCATCAAAAAATTCGTCTGCATCGCTGTCAACAGGAACCGTGCCCAAAAGGCTGGCAGCATTGCCACGTTGTATGGCAATGCTGATTCTTTGGCAAAAAAATAGGCCAGCCCTCCGGTCACGTGAAGAGTCGACCAACCGCTTGGCGATGTCTCGAAACACTAGGGCCATGGGGCCTTGTTTCAACCCCAAAAGGCTCCAACATACCTATATAGGTTCCAAAGAGATTGTAGTATTTGCGCCGTTTGAGGTTTTCCTCACCTGCAGCAGCCGCAGTAGTACGTTCATTTGTAGAACTAAAAACTGTGTGATATTTTTTTAAGTATGTAAACTTTAAATTGTATTTCTAGGTATTCAATTTTTACTCACTTTTTGTATCATATCTATTAAAGAATCCACTAAAAGTAGCAAGATTGTTTTGGAAACACAAAATTATTACCAAAAGTGTTAACAAAATATGCGTCCATCCACTCAAATTATCGTACTAGCCTAGTCCTAAACTGTTCTTTCCACATCAAATAAAAAAATAAACTTCCAATGAAATCATAGATGTAGAACACCTAACAAAATTCAACAACCAAAAAGTTTTCGCTCCAAGACTCTTGACCTTTTTAATTAAGGACTGATTTTTCAATCGACAGATAATTTTTATTCGTGAAATAAAATTGACGTCTGACAGTTTTTGTATGGAAGAACTGTCAAACCGATGGAATTATCTGGCGTTGGAAAAATCAGCCCTAAGCCGAATATAATAGCGATGATATTCGTTTTTGCGAAGTTATTCCTTACAAATAACCTACTTATTAAAAATTCCTAGGCAGGGAATATTCGTAGAGACGTATTTTATGTTAATTCTTTAGTTATCGTTAATTTTGTGATTGAATTGTTAAAGAGCTGATAGTGTTCGAACTCTTTTAGGCACTATTTTCTGTAATAGCCATAGGTATCCTAGGAATCATTTCTGTAGGTAACCACCACGCTTAGATAACTTATTGGTGATAGCAGTTTCATATTATTTATAGCCTGCTTCCCATACTTTGATAATCTTTTAATGGCATTCAACAAAATAGTCGTACAAAAATCGTACAAGACAAACTTCGTTCTCGTTTGTACCGAAACTTCTGCAACTTCACCGGTAAAATTTCATTACCTACGAGTACATGAGTACCTATAAAATGTTCTCAGAATGTTGAATCTAATCAAAGTACTAACACAGACAACAATCGTGTCTACAATCCGACGTCCGCACTCCAACTTCAGATCTTTACAACCGAACTTTACACAAGTACACTCAAACGTTACAGCGTAGTTATTGTATTTATAATACTGGCAACATTGAATAAAGCTGTTAACCTTCATGCCGACAATTGTGCGGGAGCTTACGGCTCGAGGCGCGAAAATCCGATAACTTTCGTGCCCCCCCCCCTTCCCCGCGGCCCTCACTTCAGCCCTCACCCGCCTTTAATGGCATAAAAAATCAATTTCCCGCCCAAATTACGCAGAGTCGACAAATTGCGAACGCGTCTAGTCTATAATCGAGTGTTTTTCGGTCTACTGTTCACGACCTCTGGTACAATAGGTAAATTCTATTAGTTTTTAAGGGAGCATTCACCTGCGAATTAGATTTATTACGATAAACCTGGTTGGCTAAAAAATTCACTTAATTTTGCGTAAAAAAATCAGAATAGGTACAAATTAAACTTGAGGTGTTTATCATACAAAGTATCTTTGTTTAGAAGGAGGAACAGCTATGTTGATACCTAATTAAGTCAAACAAAATGGCTTAAAATGATAAATGTATTTCCAAGTCCAAAGGCTGGAAGATTTACGTTTTCAGCAGTTCATTTAGGAACAAAATAATAACTAACTGAATGATTAAATTACGCTAGGGAAACCTTTTATGCAGCCTACAGATAGTAAAAAAAGTAAATATAAAAACTTTACAGACTACAACGATAAATAAAATAGCAGACTATTCTAGAATACATAGTAAATAACTTGCTCCTTAACTGTTAAAGATAAAGTCTGGAAGCTTTTACTGGCCACAGACGCCATAAAGACTTACGCACACACGGAACAATATAATTCCCGTTCCATTACCACAACTAACGTCCCTATGTTAAAACGTAAACACACCCGAATTCGGAATACATGCACCCACACAGACGCGTGTCATGTGTCCCGCTGCAATGTCCGTGTGACCTTGATGCGAGGGTGAAAGTGTCCCTCCTCGCACCCCGTGCCAACCTTCCGCGATCTATTTGGTGATTTCGAATTTTCGAACGTTCATTGGTTTCTGATTGACTATGGAATTTAGAATGACAGTTTGCGTTTTGTTAATCTGTGGCGTTTGACATTCATTTTGTCGGCAATGAGCGATGTCAGTTTTCTTACAATAATTTTTTTATTGTTTTCATATTCTAGATTTTTTACGACTATTTCGTTCTTATTAGATTTCTCTTCGCCATGTTTGGAAAGGCCGTTAAATATCCTTCTTTTCATACATCTCCTACTTTATGTTCAATAACAAAATAGATAGTATTGCAAACAGTAAAAAACTTTTTTAATAAATTTTATCTTCGGACATGAATCGGGCCAGTAATTCCTGGAGTTGCAGGAAAGCATAACTAATGGTACATCTTTACTGTTATAGACCTACAAGTTTATATGGCTATAAATTTTATGAAAGCATATATCATACTATAAAACCATTGACATAAAAAATAAAATCGATTGGAAATACATAAAATTAAGGCTCTGTTTTACTGTCGAGAGATAAAGCGTGTGCGATACATATTCTGGAAGGAGTAAAACCTTTATGATATGATCTTTTTTTGTGCTTTGAATACAAACTTATTCTCAAGAAAATCTGCTTTAGAATGATTCGGGAAGCGTGCATAATTGATTTAGAACTGATCGGACAAAGCCTCAAAGTTCGGATTGACAGGTTATTTTAAGCACTCTGATAACAGCTGTGAATAAATACGTTTTTATTCAATTTAAAACATCGGTTTTGTTTGAATTTCGCTAGATAAAATTAATAAAATAAATGTTTATTTAAAGCTAGAATGCTTATATCGGTACATGATATGTACTTATTATAACCTTTTGAATAAATACTTCTTTAACCACGTTCTTCTTGCATTTTATATTCCTAACAAATCTCACTTTGAAGTGAATATAGTCTCCTCATTGACCAATAGGTCCTTGTATCCGTATTCCCGATTATTCCCGAAACAATTGCGACTTGTTCAAGAAAATTTCATTTTATTCCTTACTACTGATAAAGATCTCTAGTATAAAAATCCCATACAACCTCATAAGAAAATACAATTACAGCTCTAACAGACTCCATTGCGTAGACTTGTCGTAGAAGCGTCTACGAAGCGTAGCGGCGTAGCGCCCCGAGCTACGAAACACCGCCTCTATTAAATACTTCCGACCGTATACGCTTTATCTTTCTTCTTTATTTTCTTTTATGAGAAAAATATTCTATACCATTGCTGGGTTTGTACACACACATACGTTACTCGATTTTATATCGAGTTATTCTATGAAGGAAGGTAGTAAGAAAAATTATATCGCTATCCTATTCGTTATCAGTTACATAGAATGTCTAGTTCGGCAGTGTATTGCCTAATAGAAAGGCTTTTTAAACAATACCTCAGTAGCCTGTATATTCTTAGACAGATAAAGCCTGACATGTTACATTACATGTTACATTGCTATACCAAAATCCATCCCAAAATTTCGCACCAAGCCTAATCCGGATATCACATTCCTCCCTTCCATTTGGAGCAAGCAACACCTAACAGCCTCGCAACAAACTCCCCCTTAACCCTCAAAACGGTGCCAATACCCCAAAAGGACCAAAAAGGACCAGCCACGAGAAAAACAAACGTACGTAAACGTGACCTTGGGCGTGTAACCACAGGAGGCATTAATCTCGATATACCCCGGGGCAGACGCGCGCCAGACGGCCACCCGGACCGGTCACTGATATCGCCATATTCATACCCGTAGGGTTACCCCGGGATCCACAAGATACATATTTTAAAACTTCGGAGGCACGCGGGATCTCCTGGTTCGGAAATTTGCATGGTTTTGGCGAAATATGGAGTACAATTGTACGGGTAGTTCTTCGAAATTTGATTCTTTGACTGATCCATATGGCCAAAATTTAATTTCACTTTCAGCTCTGTAAAACATGTTCATATGAAAATAGGTATACCAAATAACATATATTTGAATGAGGGACTCGTTTTTATAAAGTAGTTTTCAAGATATTAATTTTGTGCCCAGATGAATCAGAATGTGTTACATATTAATCAGAAACAGAAATAAAAAGTAATAAATACACCGTTAGTTAGGAATGTAAATTCTAAACAATAATTATTAATTCTTAAATAGGACTAAGACATATCAAAAGTATCATATTTAGAACAAGATTATACTCCTGTCATTTTTTTATTATTCAAAAGGTTATAGCTAAGTAAATAATAATAAATAAGATTAAAACTACTGACTTGTACACGGTCAAAAATTGGACAAGGAGAATTACGCAACAAAAGCGCTCCTATCGTGCTGGAGAGGGGCAAACTAATTCATTTTATTATTCATATGGGGTTTTGACCATACGAATCAGGCACAGATGAATCAGGATTTTGCCTACAATCATGCATAACTCATCGTACATACAGACTTCATTATTATCATTTTTCTACACGAATCTATAACCCAAAAGCATCACACGAAACACAGATTGAAGTTTTAAAACAATAAAATAAATTTTATAAAGTAGACATTGTAATCAGGATGCCACCTGAACCAAACACAGATGAATCAGGTATTTTCCTTCGTAACACCGGATCTAAGCCAACCAGCCGCACGTCCACCTTCTAGGTCGTCCGTTGCACGACTGGCTTCCCCGCGCGCTGGAAGCCAGACTCTCATTATTATTACCCGACCAAGTACGGTTAAGCGCAGCTTACGCCACATTAATCAGTATTATACGCCGGACACTTCTTTTTTACTTATTTATAAACAGATGAACGTAGTTATAACTAATACACATTTTTTTTGTAAGAGGACAACTCATTTCCTTTCGATATAATTATAATTTATATTGATGTTGTAAGGGAAAATGCGACATCGACCATTTTGTTCCGGAAAATGGCAAACGGACGCGCTATATGAATCAGAAGAACGACCTTCAAATATTTTTATTTTGTACCTAGACAGCAATTATTAAAAAAAAATCATTTGTCCCAGTAAGGGATAAAGCTAAACTGTACAAAAAAAAATATTACATGCCGTTTTTTTAGTTGGTTACAGAAATATACCCACAGACATGGAAAATTTTGTCCCTGAAGAATTACCCGTACGATACAGGCTTTCGGGTTAACCAGTTGCTATGCTGGCCTTTTAGCTCTGTCTAGATAACGAAAGTCATCTTTTGAAATGTTTAATATTTTGACAGAACAGCTGTCACTATTATCCAGAAGTGAAATTAGATTTGTTCATCTTCAGCGACTAAGCTCTAAAATACAAGTGGACAAAAGTTAGTTTGCACCATCAGTACAGTGATTCAAAAGTATCTTAACGCTTAAACACCATTCAACTTTGTTTCGCAAGACCCATGCAAATTCTCAAACTCAGCACATCCTTATACAGGGCTCCCTCGAATCCTCGCAGAACCCGACCCAAAGACACACACATACTAAAAGGCTTATCCATCCGGACCTCTGACAACCCTACCCAGGGATGGGACGTTGACGACACAATTCAGGGCAACAAGTGTAGCAGAATAATGACCATTTATTTTTAGGGGTACGTTTTATGAGACTCTGAGGAAGGCATTGATGGCTCTCGATTGGGAGTAAATAGGGACATGTTTTTTGAAGATACTCCTTTTGAAACTTGAATTATTGTTGTTGATATTGGCGGTTGCTTGATGATCAGATTTATGAAGAGTGCTTCCTGTACGGAGGATCACAGATTTGATTTACATAAAGTCAAAATCAAGCAAGTTTGTGACATGTCTGAAACAAATCACTGACATTGAGTCATTTTAAAGGCGATCACGACGTTGGATCCTTCCTGCTTCGTTTAGATACAGTTTCTCATTGAACACGGAAATGTTGACAACGAAGAGAAAAAACAGGCAAACTACAAACAGAAATCTCTATCTCTATCCACAGAAATACAAAACCTCCATGCAATGTTGAAATAAACAATCATGTCACGATGCCCTCTTTGTACCGTAGAGATTGTATTCGGACCCTCGGGCAACCCCGGTCCTCCCTGAGGTCAGGTTCAAGACATTTGAACCCACACACGTGTACCTAATGTTACGTTACCTCTTGATTTGTAAATATGAGATATTTAGGGAAATTAATATTGTAACCGGAGACAATAATTGGGGGTTTAATTTGATCAGAAATTAGATAGGGGTCATTGGATATCCTATTCTAGAGTTAAAACAATAACAAGAAAGGCCAAAACACATTGACAATTTAGAATCAAGCAATATTGAAAATAAACCCAAGATGTTGATTTAAATAATAACGACAACTGCAGAAAAGGAAAAGTAAAAAAGCCAACACCAATAATAAATGGATTCGCAATTCAAGTGTCCCAGTACCAAAAATACAGATAATGCATCCAAAGCATGTGTCAATACCGTTAAAAATTTAAATTTCTCATACACATTAGGGTGTTCGGCCGTCTGTGCAAGCGTCTCGCGTCTGGCAGTACAGATTACGGTAAACTCGGGGACGGCGGCTTCCCCGGGGTCATGATCAAGATTACTAAACCATGATACCTACATGAGACATTGTTTTGACTTTTGTTTTTTTGAACACGACATTTTCAATTGTTTTATGCTTGGATGTCACTGTCAATTTTAATTTTGCTCCATCATTTAGTTTTTCATTCGTGTTGTCGTATGTGTTTTTAGTCGCGACGGCCTTCTCTTGTAAGGGATCGTCTCCTTGTTCAACAATTTCTCCTACTAGGTTAAAATCATAGTTTACTTGTTGATTTAAATCTTTTAAAATTGCCTATTTCTCTTTCTTTTCTTTCATATCTTTTTTGGCTTTATATTTAACGAAGCACAACCTAATCTTCATAATTTGCTAAAGTTGCACTTCGTCGTGTGTTGTCTTTAAGGATTACTGTTAGCGAGAGTCATGGGGTGCCTCGTAATGTAATCCTTACTTTGGAGGTCAGGTTCAAGATTGAAACAAGGGGCATGCAAATCTTTTGAGTTGACAGACTGGGAGTCATTGAGCTTGAAATTGGAGAATATATTTTCGAAGTATACATTCTACGCACAATTTGTAAATCCGACCGTACATACATACGTTTGGGTAGGGTGGCACCTACTACTTTTTACAATTTAAATAATTCTAAACATCCAAAGAGTTTCTAGTATTAGGAAATATCCATCATCTGCCTAGCCTTTTCCCAACTATGTTGGGGTCGGCTTCCAGTCTAACCGGATGCAGCTGAATACCAGTGTTTTACATGGAGCGACTGCCTATCTGACCTCCACAATCCAATTACTGGGTAATACGATACCCCTTGATAAGACTGGTTGTCAGACATTCGGGCTTCTGACTACCCGTAACGACTGTCAAAGATCCACGAATGACACCCGGGACCAACGGCTTAACGTGCTTTCCAAGACACGGGGGGGTCATGGTATGTAAGATGGTCACCCATCCACAGACCAACCGCAGCAAGCGTAGCTTAACCTGATCTATCGACCTGTGCCATAATCAGCCTATAATGTTCCCACTGCTGGGACACAGGCCTCCTCTCGGTGAGAGGGAGTGGGCCGTAATCTACCACGCAGGCCCAGTGCGGGTTGGCAGATGTCACATGTCTTCGATTTTTTGGTTCTAGAACATGCCGGTTTCCTCACGATGTTTTCCCTCACCGTTTTGAGAGCAGTGGTGATGAAATAATTTACACAAAGTAATGCGCCTGTCTGGGTTCGAACCTACGACCTACAACTCGTAAGTCGCGGCCGTTACCACTTGGCCACCACTGCTCTAATTATGCAAAAACTTATCTTATTCCAAAAAGTATATGTAACCTGATCGAAACATATTCTACGTAATAGATAGGGTGGAAGTACAAATTGTCGGCACCGTGTCCCCGCGTCACTGACGACGAAGCAACCCCCGGTGTCAATCTACGATGCGGGAAATCACTTGGATGCGAGGATTTTATTCGCGCGAGAAAATAGAAATTTGAAGAGACTTCGCTACTCTATTTTTTATGTGACACGTAATTCTTGAGAGCTATTGGGCCTAATGTTCTTTTTTTATTCGTGAAATAATGTTGATGTTTTTATAAAAGGTGTGAAAAGTTAATTTAATTTAATTTGCACAATTTATGTTAGTTTAATTGACTTAAAAGATCATAATTAGAGGAGACATTTATACACGAACTGTTATTGACTGAAAATTTATACAGGCAATACAACCAACAAAGTATTAATAATTTACTTAACAAAAACTCTATGTCTAATTCTAAAACATCAAATCAGTTTGAATGCACTTTGCGTAGAAATTCAAATTAAGTATTATATCTTACACTACTCTCTCCACACACAAGACGGAACCAAGGTCTAAACTCTCCCTTTTTTTCCAAATCTCAAAACCTACAGAGCACAAATCTTCGAAACCCAGCCTATATCTACTGTATACTGTTAACAACAGCTTTTCACTTCAGTTTTCATCTCCCACAGAGTGCTTTTAACTATTCACACATCGCTTTTAATAGAAAAAAAGCGAGACTTGTGTAAATATTCGGCATTTTTAATCAACGGAGGGCTTCGGTGTGCATTTGGGATATACAACGGTATGTCATTTGGGATACTCGCGGTATATCATAAAGGTTTAGTGTTATGGCGCATTCTCGCTTTATTGGTGCGCCTGTTTAACTTGTGGTGCATTGCGATGACGTAATGGAGTGGCGATATTGGAGTGTGGCGCAACCCCTTGAGTTATGGTGGTTTTATGCGATTTTTTTGGTAGGTTTAAAGTGATGATGAAAGTGCTTTGGCAGATGTTGGATCTGTACAGTTTTGCCGCATATTTCTAATGTTTTTGGACCTTTAAAAATTGTCACAGTAAGTTCCTCTGTGATGCCTTCTAAATTAAAGCTTATAAAAATATGTACCATTAAGTACACACCCTTTGACCACAAATAACATAAACAAAAATAAGAAAAGCTCTTTAATTAATTTAATATTTCGCATATTATTGACTCCACCCGATCACTGGTGATTTCACCCCTGGCATATCAAGAATGTTATACCTACCTACATTATATGGAGAGGTTGGTAGGTACGTATATCACGCATTCCCTTGAAACCACAATGTGTAGGTACATTGTTGTGATGACGAACCTACCCCTACCCCTGTATAGATTGGATACATGATAAACTTCGGTATAGGTACTGGCTTTTTCCAGTTTAAAAAAAATTATAAAAGGCTTTTTGAAGTGAAAACTTCTTTACGCGAGTTGGGCATTTTTGAGATGGGAAAAAACCATTGAACTCGCGCCACTGTTACCGTAAGCGTCACCGCGCGTGTTTTGTTTTTAACACGATTAAAAAAATTCCCGCTTCGGATGTGTTCGGCTGTCCTCGGGATGTACTCGGTTTTAGTGAGTGATGGCAAATTATTCTGTTTTCACTTCTGTCGGCACTCCCGCAGTGCTACTGTTTTTTTTGTCTTTACGGGCCTACGCTGTCCCACACGTGGGCAAAGGCCTCCCTCCACTCCTTCCATCTTTCGCGAGCCCGCGCGTCCTCCTTGAAGTTTTGACGGAACCTATCCAGCTCGTCCCGCCATCTCCTCAGCAACCCGTTCTGTGCTATTTGGGCATTATGAAAGGCTTACAGCTTTGAGCCGTTTAGGGCCGAAACGCTCGGATCATGGGGCCCGAGTGTGCGTCTCCTTTTTAAGAAAAATTCTCGCCGGTTGGTCGACACTTCACCTGACCAGGGGCCTAAGTCTGCTATTTTTATAAATTCGTCATTCCAACACGATCCCATTGTCATTTTACTAAAAGTTCGTAATCTGCTAAATTCATAACGGTCGATCATTGGTCGGTCAATGGCACAGAACTTAAACGATACTCGTAGCGAATTAAAAGCAATGACTGCACAATAACGTTCTAATGGTAGGTCACTGATCAAAGGCACTGTCAAAATTTTAGCAGATTACTGCCTAATTCAGTCATTCATTTGTCATTATGTACGAGATTACCATTCTATGCCATTTCTTCCAATGGAGTGTCAGTGGTTGACCATTGGAAAGTCATAATGACGCCATTATATTAGTAGATTACCAAACTTGTCAAAATCAACAATTATGACTTCAATGATAGACCATTCTGACACTATTGTAATAGCAGACTTGAGGCCCAGGGCTGGATCGTTCTTTGGCCAAAGAATTAGCATAACCATTCAACGTGGCAATGCTGCCAGTCTTCTGGGCACGTTTCCGGATGACAGCGATGCGGACGAGTACTTCGACGCCTAAGTGTCCTTTATTTTTGTATTTATTTGTATAGTAAGTTAGTTAGTCATTTAGTATCTAGTGTAAATACTTAGTTACAAATAAAATTAAAAATATAATTTATGAAAGGCTTTTAACAGACAATCGTAAAATAATTTACACAAACTGCCAGAAATATACAAAAAAGTTAAACAATTAACTAACAAAGTTAAGGGATAGCAGTTAATTTACGTTACTAATCCGAAAGTTTGGCGAACTCCTATTGTTGCTTACATAACAACAGCGCAGTATCCATTGTCAAAGTTTAATATTAAATTTTAACTTAAATCTCTGTTTAGCAAGTGTTGTTAACTAGCGATATGCCGCGGCTTTGTGCTTAATTCATGTTGATATTGGTACAAGAGTTTTTTAGGGTTCCGTACCCAAAGGGTAAAAATGGGACCCTATTACTAAGACTTCGCTGTCTGTCCGTCCGTCTGTCCGTCCGTCTGTCTGTCACCAGGCTGTATCTCAAGAACCGCGATAGTTATACAGTTGAAATTTTCACAAATTATGTATTTCTGTGGCCGCTATAACAACACATACTAAAAACCAAATAAAATAAATATTTAAGGGGGGCTTCCATACAACAAACGTGTTTTTTTTCGGTGTTTTTGCCTTGTGGTACAGAACCCTTCGTGTGCGAGTCCGACTCGCCCTTGGCCAGTTTTTTACTAGATTCTAATGGAGTCTGCATCGTTCGCCTAGTGGTCACAAGCGCTACTATTGAGTATAAGGTCCTGGGTTTGATTCCCGGATTGGGAAGTGTTATTGGGTAGCATCTCGGACGATAGGATAGGTCTACCTCCTATTACAAGGGAATTAAACATAACTGATGAAATGTGGGTGTACTTTATGTACAGAAGCCAGCACATCTAGCTACTACAATCTGTCAAATTTCTTTAATAGATTTTCAACTTTATTGCTAAAGCATAAGGTTCAAGGTTGATTGGGAAAATTTGACAGTTTCGGGTAGCTTGATGTGATGGCGTCTGTACACCTCTGTGCAACCTTTGGAAAAATACAAGCGTGATGTTATGAGTTTAATAATGGAGGAATATTTCTTGATCAAACTAAAGTCTTATTTAACGAACTGAAACTAGGTAGGTACTTGTGAAAAGGTAAAACTGATTTAAAACAAGCAATAAACGACCGCTCATTCAAAAAATCTTTAATAGAGACAAACTTATAAATTTTCTGTGTTCCTACAAGAAAGCCTGCTAGTTTATAATGAAAATCAAAGCTTATTACTTTAAACATTTATTTTCGCTAGTGACAGGCTATAAGAGTTGGGGAAGAACAAAGAAACGATGGATGGACTGAGATGACGACTAGTAGAGAAGTATGGAAGAAAAATACATGTTGCCACATATAAAATAGGTTTATAGAAGTATGAGGAACAGGGTGTAAAGTTCACTCATACTCTATAGTAAAGGGAGGAGCCTCCGACCAGACGGGTGTTGTGTCTATGCGCGGTAAACTCTGCTTGCGAGATGCAGGATTTTGCGTGACGTCATTATGACGCGTTGTTCGCATGTGGCGTTGTAGATACCACTATAGGATAAAAGCAAGAGAATTATGACGATGAGGTACACAACCACAACTTACACAAAACATTTTCTTCCAGTCAATTTAACCTTTTCAATTTGTTTCGACATACCAAATACATATTTTTATTAAAACAAATAAGTTTCCGTATGAATAGGAATTTCGCAATGGTTTCTAAGACTTACGCCATTGATTTCAATGAAAAAAAAAACCCAAAATATCAACATTTCCTTTTAAAATCAGCATTGTTAAGTAACTCTTTTAAGTATTGCTCAAGCTCACGTTTCAAGAGCTTTCAAACACGTGACCGCGAAACCGGAAAAAGATTTACGAAACATATTTAATTAAAAAGTTGTTTTACACAAAAGCTGCTTACTTCCTACCCTTGGAAGTATGTAACTCAACTTCCCTTACAATACCCCTAAACTAGAAACAATAAAAAAACCTCCGCACACCGAACTCTTACAATGTCTGAAGTAATAACAAGTATTTTATAATAATATATTTTATACTAGCTTCCGCCCGCGGCTTCACCCGCGAGGTAAAACTATCCTATGTCCTTCCCCAGGATGCAATCTATCTCTCTACCAAATTTTATCGAAATCCGTTCAGTGGTTTAGGCATGAAAAGGTAACATACAGACAGACAGAGTAAGAGTCCCCCCCCCGCACACGGGCCACCGGCCACAGCCACAACCGCCGCCACGAGAAGCTAGAAGCTTTGTAGAAGATGTAATTTACAAAAAGATACTACATTAATACTTCTAGGCATAGATTTAAACCAGCTGTCAAACAAAAAAGAAACACTAAGAAATCGATTCAACCGTTTCCGAGCTACGATTCCACATACAGACATAGACATGCTCACCAATCACCTCTCTTTTACGCAGAGCAGGTATTAAAAAAAATGTTTACAAACGATATTCCAACAACAACTATAGACAATATATTTAAAGCCAGTGCTATCGTAAAATAAAGAGGTCGTACAAGGAAAACCCTTGGACCCTCGTCCCGGGTGTAAACGGTCACAAAGTACCCGGGTATACCCCTGACCGAGGTCGGACCTGAGGCCTTGAACTTCACAGAAACAGATATGGTTTGTTTACAAACATACCATTTTAGTATTACGTGGAAAAAGGATTTTCATTGAAAGAGAAAACTGTAGGATTATTTTTATTTGTAACCTCTTTTTTGTGCTGCGTGGCGTTGCTGGCTGTTTGCATTGTGTTCCACGTTTGAATTCATGTTTTTTTTTATCTGATCCTATTACGTTATTTGGCCCCACTTGCATCTCAAAACTAAAAAAAAAAACAGGTTTAGCCTAGGCCAAACCTGTTTTACGTTATTAATTTAAAATTCCCTTAGATCCAATCACTGGGATTACCCCAGTGATTGGATCTAAGGGAATTTTAAATTCAGCTGTGGATTGCATTAGGCGGTGTTGCCATTCTCGACCAGTGTTGATATTGATTATTGATATTTCTGTAAAAAACTTCTTCTACAAAATCTTTCTTTTTGTAGAGAACTTCATAGTTATATTTGCACCGAACCAGATTAATATTTAGTATCTACTATAGTAGGCATCACAATAACCTTTTACCTTTGCCGTTTAGTTTTTGTTTTCATAAATTAGCATAATGTCGATAATTTTATTGTTCAAATGCTGAGGCAAAAGTATTACATTGTGAGCCGTGAGTCAGCATAAGCATGGGACAATGCATCATACTGACTCACCCGCCAATCAATGCGAGCTTTACACCAATTCCAAATTTAAATCATTCGAATGTGTTCCCGCGTTCTTTGTGTTCGTCTTGTGATGTTTTTGCAAAATAATGCTGGGATTTATTGTTTTATTGATAAATACAAACGCTGCTTTACAAAATGTAAGAGAATTTCTTGTCTTACCTAAGGAAAGCTTCTCATTGCACATTAATAAACAAATCAATAAATTTATTTATTGCCATAAAAAGAATACCTTCACATTGGTACAAATAAAATAGGTAATACCAATGATTTCAAAAGTAAGGATACGCCCGTCTGAACATTTTACATAGAAGTTCTTCGTTCGAAGTTCGAAGTTCGCGCGCACCACTGTCAACTGAGTCGCGTTGGCCCTAAAACCGTCATTTTAGGGCCAGCGCGTTGGTGCCATTTAGTCGCGCCGTTAGCCCGGTCCTTACGCTAGTAATATATATGTCAATGAGTAATACTTAAACATTTATTCTACTGACCTCTACGAAATTCAAAAATCAAGTCTTTCATGAATTTTGAAAGAGAAGCTCGTGATGATAATATTTACAAAGCGAAGTAGGCATACCTCATTTTATTACTCGTTACAACTTATGACAATAAAAAATGTATATAAATAAAAAGAAAAGTCCTGACTGACTGATTGACTGACTCATCAACGCCCAGCCCAAACCCTTGGACCTAGAAAGCTGAAATTTTGCACAGAGGTTCCCTTTATAATGTAGACAAGGAATAAGGAAGGATTTTTCGAAATTCAACCCCTAAGGGGGTAAATGGGGAGAGGGTGAAATTTCACGCGGACGAAGTCGCGGGCAGAAGCTAGTATAAGATAAAAATCATCCAAATAGGTCTTTGGTTAATTTTTGTATTTCGACACGTTGTATGTTGACGTGCGTCATGAGAGCGGCATCATGACATATCCGCCACTTGGCCGCCGGATGGCGGTTCAATTTGTTAAATTAAACTCCACGCTATGCACAGATTCACTCGCCCGATATAGGCCGGGAATTTTCGTGGTTTGCTTCACACGCTCTATAAATTACCCCACTCAGATAAGAATTATAAACAAATAGGGCAATAATTAATCCGTTGAATTGAATTCTAATATTTATTTAATAGAACACATAATTCATAATAAAGCACGCAAGCTTGTAAAACAAAACATAATATATATTATTATAAAAAAATCATCGAATTAAAGTTTTTTAGTTCCGCTACTCGCCACTAACAGCGCCACCGTCTACACGACCGCAACGATATCGCGTCCCGCGTCACCGCGCCGTGATTGCACTGAATTGAGCTTCCGTCGTCGACAGGATAAAAAAACCCGGCCGTGTCCTCGGCGACATTAAACAATAGCCAATCGCGTTGTGTGGAGCTTTAGGAGGCGCACACACTGAGCGTTCAAAGTCAAAGTCAAATCTTTTATTTCAAGTAGGCATATAAAAGGCACTTTTGAACGTCAAAATTTATAATAAGTAATATAGAATTGATTCTAGTTGCCCCTTCCAAAGGGTAGTTTCTTACGAGAAAAATAGGCAAGAAACTCCGACGTTACTCTCTGAAAATGTTTTACAATATTTTGTATAGTACCTACATACATTCATTATTGAATAACTAAATAACTATGTGTGAAAATGATGTACCTAGAATAAAACTGTACTACAATAGGTACAAAGTATCAAAAATTCAGCAATGACAGATAAATTAATAATGTTCATAGACACATGGTGCTCCTCACAAATATTTCAACCGTAGACGATTTTTTTACTAACATTTTAACCCGTCGCGAAGAAGGCGCGACCACCTTTAAATATTAAAGTGATTTGGACGCATCGATCGAATTTCGAGTCGTCTGGCTGACCGCTGTTGCATGTGAACTTAGAAGTCTTTTTGTGTACGGCTTAATTGATACTCAGGAAGACTGTTTAACATTTTTATTAGCGTCTGCCGTCTAGCGTTCTTTAAAAAAAAGGTTCTGTAGTTTGTCTGTGCTGTTTGTATACTGTAAGATACACACAATTGGAGGTATCTATCACCTCTTGAGATACGGGATACCTAACTAAGGTAGATATATAGCAGACATTATACTTCTACCTAGTCAGATTTCTAAAGGTCCATTTACCCTAAGTTTGTTCCTAAAACCTCATAAAACTGTACGAAAGGAACAAAAAATCAAGTTCAACGTCACTTGTCTGTCGCTCCACTTTCAGTGTGTGTGTGTGTGTGTGAAGCTGCTTACGACGCGGTGTCGTGTCGCGGCAGTCGAGTCAGTTTGATTGGAGCCTGATTGAATTGTCGGACTGCTGCCTTTGTCGACTTACCACGGCCGTTCGATAACACCATGATGGTTTAAATGTGAAGATTAATTTTGAGAAAAGAGTTGAGCAATGAAAAATCACATACAAACCCTTTCTTGCTTATGACATTGTTTGAAAAGCGAGTTTATATTGTACAGACGCCAGCACATCAAACTACTACAATCAGTCAAATTTCTTTAATAGATTTTCAACTTTATCGCTAAAGCCTAAGGTTCAAAGTTGATTGGGAAAATTTGACAGTTTCGGGAAGCTGGATGTGCTGGTCTATACCTAAATAAGTGTTTTTTTTTTGTGAACATTTACTAAAAAGATCTTTTCGCCTACATTTATTCTGAAATTCATAAACACTGCAGTTTTCAATACTCAGTGGTCAGTTCCATACAGTTCTCCATGTTTCAAATGCTAGTTTGGCGACTATACCACTTAGCAATAACCATATGTTTTTGGCCCTATGAATGGGGCACAAGATTGTACTTAGACTTACAAGCCTTTCAGTGCAATTTACAATACATAAAAAACTACTACACAAATAGAAAGTTATTGTCCAGTACATTTCCCTAATCCTTTTAAGCTTAATACACATTCACGTGCTTTTAGCCGTACAAAGGCACAATAATTTAGTGGCTAACGCTCATTGATGTGCAGATATCTGTTTAAACACTGGGGGAGGGTGTTTCTGACCAATTTGCGACCCTATCCAACCCCAAATAACCCTAGTCGACGCCTCTAGCGAGCAGGCTACCGGCGACCCCAGGTATATGTGACTAAAACCTGTTAGCTCTCATTTAGAGATTGATTCGGAAATTATCGCCGCGATGAAAATATAGGAGAGAAAGAGTGAGTTTTAGATAATGTGAATAAAGTATGTACCTTTATATCTAAAGATATATAGTCCTCTTCACCGTATCCGGCGACAGCGACCCCGACTATTTCTCTTTCCTCTCGTGAGCTCTCTGATGACTTGCAAAGCCAAATTTGGTCTTGAAAACCCGGTCACACCGTATACAGAAGAGTTGATCAGCATCGTTATATGTATATGTATACGCAAAAGCCGCCCAAAGCCTATGTACCTTTATAATAAGTGCATAGACCCGATGCCTAATATTAGATGCGGATTTAGAAGTTCATTTGTTTGTTCAATTAGTTGTTGTTGTTGGTATTGTGGAAGTCAGGTAGCCAGTAGCTCCATGTAAAATACTGGTGCATTCGGTTAGACTGGAAGCCGACCCCAATATAGTAGGGAAAAGGTTAGGCAGATGATGATCTGTTTTTTCAATTCAAGACTATCATAAAGTATATTTTCATTGCGAATTGGTCTGCTAGATATATGCATATATTTATTTTTAAACTTCATTTACAGTACTGGTACACAGGCCGGCTTAAAATAATGACACGGGATTCTCTACCAGTCAACGTATATACGTTATATTACACAGATAGGTATGCGGGCTTTCTTATGGTGTAGTAACACAATGCCACTTTTGATAATGCATACGCCATCTAAATACATTTTGCCATTGTAAAAGTCACAATATCTCTTTACAAAAAATATTCTCGTACTAATCTTAATAAATTATCTTTTTAGGCGCCAAGACTGACCCTACATTTCTAGAATACTTCTAGTTTTCATACTCAAGTTGATTAAACGTACTCGGGTGTAAAATTAGTCAGTCGACGTTCCGACATTCACACAATAATTTATAGGTGAACTTTCTTATACAATGTAATTGTTTGCGAGATAAACTTCTTCTATTGTTCGAGAACATTCTCGAAAGAATACTCTGAAGGGAAAAGCTAAAGTTGCCAGTCTCAAGGTAATAGTTTTAGAGTTGAATGCTAATAAACTTTGTGATTTGTGTTTGTAATTTAAGTTGTTGAAGTTTTGAAAGGAAAGGCTATATTGTGGATAGAATCCTGCGTTTTGTACCCTGCTAGAATCAAGTTATATTCTTGGAGTGCCGAGTCAAATAGTGTGTTAATCAAAAGATTTCATTTTATGTTACTATTTATTATTATTTTTGTTCATTCATTTGTTTTCTCGGCCTAGCCAGGTATATCTGATGGCATGGACCTAAGCCAAGAGTCCATTAGTGGGGTTAAATGTGGGCGTAATATTAGATACTGCTTGGTTTTCTGCAATAGACTGTGTGGTGTTCACTGTAATTTCTTATTAGGGGCTTAGGGTTTAAAGTAAAACCACCAGATTATCAGTAAGTACACAACAACCCAACGGGCACGTCCAGTCGCCACGGGGGTAAACCGTGACTGCTCGAGCAGTGTTGCCACTGAGTTGTGATTACATTTAATAGTACGTCACAGACTGTATGGTAACTGAAACTATATTATTTGAGTGTGAGTAATGGTGTATTATTATTAGCCTGTGATATCCCACTGCAGGGCAAAAGCCCTACTCTCTTTCCACTTCTCTCTGTTCAAAGCTGCTAAGGACCAGGGGGCCTAAAAAGGCCACTTTGGCAGAATCATAAACGTATTTTGCTTTTTTTCGTTGCAAGAGATTGGGATTGGATTTGGATTGGTATTTAAGCACAGACAATAAAAAAATAACTGAAAAATCATTCCCAATGGGATTTGATACGATTAACTTAACAGTTAACTGTCTATTATGATTTATAATGATTTGATGAATTCCTTTTATGATTCTGCAAAAGTGGCCTTTTTAGGCCCCCTGTTCTTGTTGAAGGAGTCCAGCTCATCGCGCTCATTACTATTTACGATACTAAAACACAAAAGCTCAAGCCCAGTCTTTGCCTTATAGTTAACAAAATGATACATCCAAAACTAAAAATAGGTATCAAACGATTGATCCAAAAGATCCAACAAATTCGTGTTTCGCGCGTCATTTAATCCCAAAAATCGTCCAAAACCTTAACTAATGTAATCGTTTTCCAATATAAAACCCTAAAAGCCAATACAAAAAGCAATCTGTATTCTGAAACTATTTGCCAGCAAGACAGCGGCTGCCAACTGTACGCACTCGATATTGTCGCACGAATCGCATTCTCATTCAAATAAAACCGCTGAATCGCAACAGACACGTTGAATCGGCACTTTGGGACGAATATCGCCAATTTCAAATTCACTTAGGCTCGTTTGCTGTCGACTTCCTTTAAATTACCTTGAATATTCGAGTTTTCAGTTTAGTTCACAGCGTTTTAGAATCGGCATTGTATTCTTATAACAAACGATTTTGTGAATTTACAAAATATAAGAAGTATTATCTACCGTGTTTCTTACGTTTATTGTTAACAATAATATTACACAATACATCATAGTCTTTAAATAAATGTCCGAAGCAAATATTTATGGGAGCGCAGTTCCGCAAATTAGTTTGCATGCCATCTGTCGTCGAGTAGCGGCACTAAACACGGACCCATTGTAATTTACTAACGGTCCGCAAAAACGGACATACCAAAACGAAACAAAACATATTCCAATTAACCTCGTTATTTTTACTGTACAGATTAACGTTCGAGATTATCTTCTGCCTTTATTATCTTCGGCGATGCGTTGCACCTGCCTTTTTAACCGATTTTAAATAACTGCCATTTCAATCCATCATGGCGGTACAATTTCAATGGACGGTTGTCTTGATGAATTATATTTAACATTAAATATAATTAGGTTACATGTTACTTTACTTTTATGGCAACTGTCTTACTTAAAATGAATTATAGGCGATAGAAAGAAACGATTTCGTGGTTCACAACATTTAAGTTAGACTATTAGAGTCGTCTGCACGACTAGTGGAATAAGTTATTTTCAAAAACTCTATACATTTTGAACAATGCAATGGTAACTTTTTCACCGAAGCACTTATTTCCAATTGCATTTTACGATGGCACGTCAGCTATTCTAGTATGAACCTTAACGGCTTTGGTTTAAAATTCACTCGACCCATGATTCTGCCGGTGTGGAGCCTAAGATAGAAACACGCTTGTACGATAGACAACTACCTACAGAAAGCAAAGAAAGAAAGAAGAAAGAAAATACATTTATTTAGCACAAAAAAGCTAATAGAAATCTCTATTCCTAGACAGCCCGTTTCTCCGAAAACTTTTTTGATGAACCAAGGTAATAAGTATCTGGAAACAGTGGTTTCTATGAACAAAGTTTACGGCAAGAAGTGCTATCTATGAACAGAGATCTCTGTCAACAGTGCTTGCTATGGACCGAGATATCTACAAACAATGTTATCTATCAACAAAGTTTTCGGCGAAACGTGCTGTCTAGGAATAGAGATTTCTATTAGCTTTGTTTTCTGTATGTAGTCGTATCGTACACGCGTGTTTCTATCTTAGTTTCCACACTCTGATTCTGTAATGCAACAACTGTTATGAAATGCAAGACTTAAATACTATACACTGTCATCCTTAGTAAGTTCACTCGTTCATAATCTTCATGACAACTTAATTATCGGTTTTCCTGCTATTTGTCAATATCGTTACAAAATCAGAAAAAGACTTTAAGCTCTAAGCACTAAAACTTTGTACTTAATTTATCCTGTCTTTTTACAAAACAATTGAGCCAACTCGAAGATTATATTGTAACTTCCTCAAAAATACCAATTGTTTGACCAGAAAACACGTTCAACCAATAACAACTGCGTCACATACCTTCAAAATTAAGGTCCGAAACATCAACATGTCTCAGCACTCGTCAATGAGGCAATCAAGTGCTTCGCGTGATGGACACGACCTGCCTCAACAAACCCACGCAACACGCACCCACGATACGAGAATACGAGCCGAATTACGAGTACTACTGTATGATCTCCCGAGAGTAAGTAATTTGTTTACAAATACTCGCGAGGTGAGGCGAAGACGTGTCGCGGAACGAAGGACCGAGTTTCAGTGCGGTTCATATTCGGGCGTTTAGGATTTGTAACTTGTAGGCAGATTAAAATGGTACACGTTAGTAGGTATAACGAATCCAATAGTAAAGTTCTTAGTTTCTAACCTAAACTTCAGGAAAATGATAATGCAAATCAAACAAAAACTTAAACACTCTCAAAAAGTTATAAGTACATGATAATTTGATACAATTTGAACATAAAAACATAATTATTCGTAAATAATTAACTGAATAATTGAATCGAAACTCAGTTTGACCACATAAAATTAAGAAAGACATTTAAAAACAAGACCAATCACACGCAATAATTAATAAGCTTTCAAAGGTGTTACTAAAATATGAAAATATTAATTAGAAGCATTAATAATGTAATAAGTACAGACAGATGGTGTACTAATTCTAATTTACAAACCGGTTTATTTATTCAATGTATGACGATGATGCTTCCTGATAATTAATATTTAAATAACGGTAGTCATGTTTGTAATATTCCCCTAACATTTATGAAAGTATGTCACTATGTTGCGAGTCATAAATTGGAGGAAGTATGTTGTTATGTTTTTGGTGTGTAGTGTAAATTAGTAGAGAATTCTTTGAATAATTGTGTTTTTTTCTGGATTGTGGCTTTCCAGATGTTTCTCTAAAACAAATCACTTTCAGAATGTTTTATACTTCTGTGCCTTCTTATGATGTAATAATATGATTAATAAAACTTTTTAACAAAAAAAAAACCGACTTCCAAAAAAAACACTACAAACTGAAAAATAACTTTAATTTCGGAAGTCGGTGTCTTAGGGATCAGTATTTTAGTTTTTGCCACCGACTTCCGAAATTAAAGTTATTTTTCAGTTTGTAGTGTTTTTTTTGGAAGTCGGTTTTTTTTTTGTTAAAAAGTTTTTATTTCTCGCTTTTTAGTGGGTCTATTTATAATTTATCTAAGTTACAATAGCCTAATGTCAACTTGCCCATCGCCTTTTTATAAAATATTCCTTTTCTCGATGCAGGGACGTTAATTGTTGAGGAGTTCTCCTTTTATTAGTTTTTAGATTAGATGCTGATAATCCTGGCTGCAGCATCAGGCCAGACTTATGTCAACATTGCATTGAACTTAAAATTAGTCCTGTTTAAAATGAGCCCAAACACGACTACGGTGCTGTAATTTAAAGGTTCGTACTTTTTCTGATGCTCCTGGCTTCAGCATCAGGTCTTCGGTGTTCCTCAGTAACAGTACGTTTATCCACACATCGAGCCCTTTTCAATGAGCCTAAACACGATATATCTGCTGTTAGTTGTCGAGGAGTTGGTACTCTGCAGACTATCCTGACTGCAGAGACCAAATGTGGCAAATGCCCTATCAAACATCAAAACAATTACACTAAAAAACAGTCCTTGCCTGTTCGAGTAACTTCTTACTGTTAAGGAGTTGTACCTTCCATCATCAGCCCAGCTACCTGAGATGGTGACAACCATACACAAATACACAAGATATTTCATAAAATATGCGAAAAACAATAAGTGAGCCTATAAAATTTGAGGGTTGCCCTCGATTTCTCTAAGATCCCATCATCAGATCCTAACTTGGTGACAATGGGACCACCTCAGAACTATCTACTTTCGAACAAAAAAAGAATTTTGAAAATCCGTCGACAATTGGCGGCGTATTCGATGAACAAACATACAAAAAAAAAAAAAAAAAAAAAAAAAACATACAAACACCCGAACATAGTACCTCCTCCTTTTTGTAAAGTCGGTAAAAATTAACATTAGTAGGATTTACATTTCAATCAAGTTATAGAATACCTGTTCCACGATAACTCGAACTACGAATAAAAACGGTCACATACTATTCTACAATCTCAAACCCTTGACAAACATACTAAAGGCAATAATGCAGCTGATTCCCATAAAGACCTTCCTAATGTTTATTCATCTTATTAAAATCTCTCTTGCGAACGAAAAATGAGTCCCGAACCTGTTCTCAGCGATAATTACAAATCCCGCGATTTGAATAAGAATAGATAGCAGTAGAAAGAGATAGACAATCAGAGAGAGACGGCGATGGAACAAATGTCGTTCGCGTCTAACACAAAAACAGGAGTAACGAACTAAAACGCCAGGTGTGAGGCGATGCCATGTGCTCAGTAACAGAAACTATTTATTTATTCGTGGCCTCAGTTGAAGTAACCTATTTAATTAGTGTGTGGCTAGAAAACGAAAAAGCTCGTTAGGTTTGACAATGACGGCTGTCATTAGCTTGACAGTTGAGCGTGTCATCAATAATTTTACAGAGAATTTGCCGCGGATTTTTCCGTTCTTAGAATTTTAGATTCCTGTTAGGTTGTAAGGCAGGCGGCTTTTAGGGCTAGATAAAAGTAGTTCTTCAGCAAGAAAACCGCCGTCTTAACTGTAAATAATTCTAGAAGAAAAAATTACAATAATAATTTATTTATTTAACAGACAACAAAAGGTCGACACTGACAAAAACAAAAATATCTACTCGTTTAAGATGTTAGTAACAATATAATTATCCTGTTATTACTATGTACTAATATGTTAGATCTGGCTTATGATCTATGTTAATACTTATACCTACACTACGACAGACAGTGTTGGTTTGAATTATGAATATTTATTATCTTTAGCTTACGTATAAGTTATGCGTTACATATGGCTCCTAAGTAGACGAAAAAGAACCCGGTTAGGCAAAATATGAAAATAATAGTAACGGCGTAATGATAAAAATACAATTTAGGTATAAAAAATTACAGTAAAAATTCTTCTATAGATAAACTTATGCTTTTAACGATATTCAGTTTCATTAAAACTCACTTTTTGGGTTACTTGAGAACGCGCCATCTAGCGGGTAGTAGCTGAACTAATACAAATACGAGTAACGAGACGCTCTGCGTTGACACTGTTTCGGACATGCGAAGATAGATGGCGCTTACTCGGTTTGTTCAGACATTAATTCGAATTTATAATTATTTAGTTACACTATGTTAGATCTTGATCAAAAATACTACAATTATATGAATTACAAATAAAAACCTATTTACTATTGCTATCAGTACTTCAAAACGAACATTAAAAAAGTTTTCATACTAAAATACTAATCTGTCGCCATCTAACCTTACCTCCATTGCATGTTTGTCTATTAATTTTTCCCTTTTTTTGTGTTAACGTTTCTCCTTTGTTTTTACTTACTTTATTTTTGCTTTATGTTAAGTCCGTGGTGTGTCTGTGTTGTTATAGCTTATTTTGGCTCCGGACGGGACCTTGCAGACGGTGAAGAGCGAGTCTCGGAGAGGACGCGGCAGAGGGCGCTCGAGTACTACACCCGTGAGTTCCATAAACTAATATTCTTACCTTTTCTCTTTTATGTTTTTTTTTATTTTTTTCTTATTCTTTCATGTCATGTGTATTCCTTTACTTTGGTGACTAATGAATTAATGATTAACATTATCATGAATAACAAGTTAATTTTTTACTACCTACTTACATAAGAAGCGCCCTTTCTTCATAAATATAAATCAATAAATTAAACCGTTTTGTTTAACCGCGATATAAATAAAATGATCTCGTCGAGTCGTCGGATAAGTTCAAAGAACACAATTTTCCCGGCTAGGTAACATTAAAAAATATATTTAAGTACAACAAACACATAACCCTCCTTTTGGGCTTCGCCGCAGTCGGGTAAAAAACGTCCACACTCCAGTGTAGTCTACGCCTTTCGAATCTGCTAAGTCGTCGGTTTAAATTACCTGTTTTTACCCGACTACGGCGAAGCAAAAAGGAGGGTTATGATTTAAACCAGTATGTATGTATGTATGTCCATCTGTTCCCTCATAACTTCTAAACTCCTTGTCATAATTAGACAAATGAGGTTTCTTTCGAAGCGTCTTGATCGTCCGCTGGTTATAGGCTATATGACATTCACGTCACATTGCATTAAAAATAGCGCCCTCTAGCGGACATAGAGACTAGATGTAAAAAAATTTTTTTTTCTTGTCATCCCTTGTGCCAATTAATCCCTCGTGTCATATTGGGTATCAAATGAAAGGGCTTAATTAGCATATTTCAAAAATATAAATATTACTGAAATAAGCCCCAAAATAATTAATTAAATAAAAAATAAGTTTAAAAACTAAAACCCGACTACTGAAAAGGATGAAACAAGAAAGTACCTTCCCGTGGTCGCATGCTACCATAGCTTATAATATGTTAGCACATCGCGATGCGACTACGGGAAGTTACTTTCTTGTTTCATCCTTTTCAGTAGTCAAGTTTTAGTTTTTTTTTAATATTTGAATAGTTAATATCATAGAAAGACAGCAGCTAGCGAACATTAAATTTAATACAAACTCACTTTGTTATAGTAAAGGCCATTTGCAATTTTCCAGCAATTCACAAAAGACATCCCGAAGCGACAAAAGGTCGATCATTGACACGAGCCCTCAGCCCGTCAATGCCAGCGTGACCGCGCCACGCTTACGCAACAACAATAAATCAAACATGAAACAAAAACCAGGCCACTCTCGCTTTCGAAGCGAAATATCCGAATATAGAGGAATAAAGTGTAACCCTGCCGGTTCATGGCCACTCAGCATTCGTAAACAAACCCCATTCAGGGAGATTAACACGGACGAAACACGAGAATTTTGTTGCTGTTTCGAATACGTTACCCGTTTTGCATCAACACCCAACTTTGCTGCTCAAGTCCAGCGCGTAATGTATTTCACCTTCGTAGATTTTATAGTGTTGTAGTGATGGGTTTTGTAGGATATTTTTCCGCATGCCCGCGGCCACCACCTGTTCATTCAGCGAATCGAGTGGGCCGCGAATTGTAAATTAATTGAAAGATTATTCAACAAGGTCCTTTGATGTCGTTCACCTATTTTATTTGTTTGTTTGTTGTGTGACATTGTTTCATGCGATACTATTTATTTATTTACTGTAGTTGTAAGCTTTCGTTGACCCTGTTTTGGTCAGGATGCCTCTGGTCTTTTTGCTGTGACACGGACGCTTTGGCGTTAATGTTACGACTTTTATCCGTGAAGGATAGGTAGAGCTTTTGACCGGACCGCTTTTGTATCGGCCATTGGAAGCCCAGTACCAGGGGGCCTAATAAGGCCACTTTGGCAGATTCATAAAAGGATAACATTATGTATCATAGTTCATGGCGAAGACAGTCCGTGTTTTTCTTTTTTTCGCTGCACTACGTAGGTATAATCAAAGAGATTGGGATTGGATTGGATTGATTGGTATTTTAGCCGAGGCAAAAATAAAATAACTGAAAAATCTGTCACCAATGGGATTTGATACGATTAACTTAACAGTTAACTGTCTATTATGGTTCATATTATCCTTTTATGATTCTGCCAAAGTGGCCTTTTTGGGCCCCCAGTTTACAAGCTAATAAGAAATAGTACTAGTATGCCTAGTTGGTCGGGCTTTATTTTTTTTTTGCGTTCATCTCACTTGTACTACTAGAAATAGTTTTTTCGTAGACCCGCTACGCCGCTGCTACGAAAAACGCTACGCAGAAATAGGCATAACCACGCTTAGCAAAGTAGTTGGTGATTATGCGATCACCATAAATATACCTTTCATGACTGAAATGACTGACAGGATGACCTTCAAAATCAATAACTATGTCATTTTCATTATTTATTTTGCTGTCATTTGTAGATATTTGGCAGTCGTTATGGGTAGTCAGAAGCGCGAAAGTGACAACCCGTGTTACTAAGAGGTATCGTAGGTACCTATTACGCAGTAACTGGGTTGCGAAGGTCAGATAACTGAAGTACTGATTTCAGCTACATCCGGTTATACTGGAAGCTGACCCCAACATAGTTGGGAAAAGGCTAGGTAGACGATGATGTTTTTATTACAAAACATACTTAAGTGTCAATGCAGTAACAAAACACACCGCCACCTCATTCTTTAACGTACCGACTGTTACTGACGTCACTCGTTTCTACATTTACCTACATTTTAAAGCAAAAAAGCTACATTTGATTAGCTAATGCACTCTTTAAGAAACTACAAAGAACTTCACGAATCCAGAGCTTATCTTCATTTTAAAATCTCTCGGTTTGCCGTCCGTTTGAGTCTAGTACGAAAAGGAATTTAAAGTTTAGACGCTTTTATATTTAGGATTTTAGAGACGATAAACAGTAAAATTGAATTATATGGGCGGGAAATTTATAATAGTATTTAGTATTACATAATACATACACGTATTTCCTAGCTATTATAAACAATCTACGTACAGAGTAAAACAAAAGACGCCATTAAATGCGGAAGAGGTCTGCAATTATGTTTTTTTTTTTTTAAACAACCTTTCGACATTGGGCAAAAAAATTAAATTTATTCTGTCTTTTATACCTCCAATATCGAAGAAATAACCCTTTGTTTTTACCTACAAAACTTTTGCATACGAGTGTATGCATAAGTTTCGATACATGGAAGGAGTCTTCCATATATCGAAACTTTTCAACAAAATCTGTATTTGAATTAAGAATTTGAAATAATTTTTAAGGTATGGAACAACAAACTGAATGTCATACTTAACAAAGTTCAAATTCCATTGCAACCAAAAACTTATTAGGACCTTTTTGTTACAAAGGGTCACTCAAAAGACAACTTAGGGGTCATTTTTCAATCATCAGAGGGCCTAAAAAGGCCACTTTGGCAGAATCATAAAAGGATAACATTATGAATCATAATATGACGAAGCCAGTGCGTGTTTTTCTTTTTTTCGCTGCACTACGTAGGTATAATCATAGAGATTGGATTTGGATTGGATTGATTGGTATTTTAGCACAGACAAAAAAAATAACTGAAAAATCCTTCACCAATGGGATTTGATACGATTAACTTTACAGTTAACTGTCCAATAAGATTCATAATGTTATCCTTTTATGATTCGGCCAAAGTGGCCTTTTTAGGCCCCCAGTTTACAAGCTAATATTCGTGGACTTTTATTCGTGGAATAAAATTGACGTCTGACAGATTTTGTATGGAGGAAGGATTGTAAAAAATTCATAATTATTTCTAGGATAAAATTAGCTGGCGTTGGAAAAATCAGCCTTTAGAATACATTTCTCTAAAGTAGATAACTGATTAAGCGGCGCGCGGCGGTGGAATGTAAATTATCTGAGACTAAGAACACTGCTATAGTTATAAAATCCGTAAAAAATGTCACGCTTTCCCATCATAACAACATAAAAAAACTTCAAACCGTCGCGACAGTCGCAAATCCTTCGGCTTCTTCCATTCATACATATTTTGATCCATGCGCGACGGGTGCAAGTACAGCGAGTACTTTGCCCCTGACAGTTAGGGGCTGTCTCCACCACGGAATAGATAAATAAGGTTTTTATTTATCTATTCTTAGTCTTTATTTATCTATTCCGTGGTCTCCACGAGCGAGAGAATCGCGGCGATATTATCGTCGTGCCACGTATTTCTAACGTGTCTCCACACGGCGATATCATTGCCCCGAAAATTTGATGGCACGGCGAGACTATCGCCGCGATTCTCTCGCCCGTGGAGACGGCCCCTTAGTTTTCATTTTCTTTTACTGACCTTTTTGTACCTGAAACAACAATTTTTAAGGTTTTAATTTACTAGACAGCGCGAATGTAATGTCGTAGCATATAGACCACCCAACCGCAGTTTCAAACAGGATGATCAATAAAAGTAAGTTGTTGTATGTACAACTTGGAAGAGGCTTATGTCCAGCAGTGGACTGCGACGGCAAATAAGTCAGTTGTTTGATTGATTCAATCACACTTCACACTAATATTATAAAAGTGAAAGTTTGTGAGTGTGAAAGTTTGTGAGTGTGTATGTGTGTGTGTTTATATGTTTGTTACTTCTTCACGCTCAAACGGCTAGACCAATTTCGATAAAATTTGGTTTGGAGGTAACTGACACCCTGGATTAACATATAGGCTACTTTTCATCCCGATATTCCCCCGGGATCGACACTTACGCGGGTGAAACCGCGGGGTGCAGCTAGCCAATTCTAAATACCTTTTGGTAATCAAGCGAAAAGATGGCGGGAGCTTGACGCCTGCAGGATTGATCCACACTAGCTTATGACAGAGAGGAGTGGAAAGGAGAAAGGGAGGCCTTTGGCCTACAGTGGGCAACATAGGGCAACCAATGAATAATAATCAAGCTTTAGATTCAATGTACAGAAGCCAGCACATCAAGCTACCCAAAACTGTAAAATTTTCTCAATCAACTTTGAACCTTATGCTGTAGCGGTATCTACAACGCCACATGCAAACAACGCGTCATACTGACGTCACGCAAATGCTGCATCGCGCAAGCAGAGTTTACCGCGCAACTGGCATAGATACAACGGCCCGACATGGATCATCGGGCAGTTGCCCGCCAGACACAACACCCGTCTGGTCGGAGGATCCTCCCTTTTCTATAGAGTATGAGTGAACTTTACACCCTGTTCCTCATACATCTATAAATGCTTTAGCGATAAAGTTGAAAAATAGTAAAGAAATTTGACAGATTTGTAGTAGCTTGATGTGCTGGCGTCTGTACACCCTGTTTTTTTTTAAAGTAACTTATACATATAAAATTTCTATTTTCTATTCCTAGTAAAATATTTCTAAAAAGCAAAATGTCTGCGCGCGTGTAGTTCCGGCCAAAAGCTAGCATAACGATATAAAAGCCAATATCATTGTAATGGTCACCCCTCATTAATCATCAGCCTGACGTCGCCTCCCGTCGTCTGACGTCGCCCCGACGTCAGTGCCCGTCAATTTGAAGTCATCTATTAGTCCGCTACGGCCGTCTAAACAATGCCAGGCATTTGAGGGGGGAGGTGGTCATTCGAAGGGGGGTGGGGTGGTGTTGTAACGGTAAAAGAGTCATTATTTATATTTATGTGTTTTATATTAGTAGGATAATGGTAAATGTTAGAGAAAAAACGACAAATAATGGAATAAGTTCTATATAAGTTCAATCCGGTCTAAACCTCTATTTCTGAACTGAGACCAAATTTTTCGTATTGCGTCAGGAGCTTCGCACTCAAATGATTGGTTTCTGATTCTGATTTTCGTAAGAAATGTAAAACACTGGCAATATTTAAAAAAGTAGGTATACATTCCTCTTTTATCCGTAGTACTTACTCGTATATTTACGTATCACATTTTAACAGAAAATTATTCAATCTACCCATGCTTCGCTCGGCTGCAATGACGACATGACAAAACAAGGAAATATCTGTGCTATATCCAAGTTAAATATTCTTGTATTATACATTCAAACCTTCCAGAATAAATATCTAAATGATGGTGAAACTCGCATCAAAATCCTTTGCGTAGTTTAAAAAAACTTAGCGGTCACACAGAGAAACACGAAAAGCGTTTTTGTACTTATAGAATTACAAAAACGTGTGTTTCGTGTTGATATTTATTTTCGAGAGTCTATACATAGGTATAGACCTAGAACCAAAAATTCGAAGACATGTGTGACATCTGCCAACCCGCACTGGGCCCGTGTGGTGGATTAGGTACAGCCTCTTAAAGAGAGGAGACCTGCTGTCCCAGCAGTGGGAACATTATAGGCTGATTATGGTTCCTCAAACTACCAATAATTCTAAATCTTAATCCAACTAATCTCAGTTTCCTGCTCTTGCGACGATGCAGGAGTAGATACAAAGGATGTTCAGCGACAAACAAAAAGATTGCAGTCTTCACCCGCGCGAACTTCCTCAAAGCGAGCGATTCGAGGTGAAACTTTCAGCAAAATGTTTGGCGTCGTTTTTTTTAAATTGAAAATCTAATTAGGTAAGTTTTACCATTTAGACGATGTTAAGGTTTTGTTAGGTTGTGAAACTACCAGGGATGGTAAAAAGAGGTAGTATATGAACAAAAGAATATTATAAACCTGAAACTTCTTAGTAATTTTCTCAAAATATCCCATGTTCTTTTGTGCCCCGAACTGGAACTCTAACCCGTAACAGGTAGGTAGCTACATAGTTTAATTACTATCACGTAAAAGCTTCAAAAATAGCTCCTAATAAAGTCAGTAGATTCCAGGACAGTCGCATTTTCCTGTAAGTAATAATTAATAATAATAATAATAATATCATTGTGCCGATTGTCGTATCGGCCAATGGACTGCTGATGGCCGAAAGCCTCGATCAACATCTATCGAGGCTTTCGTTAGGCGGTTGGATCAAGGGCCTGATTCAGAAGGCAGTACTCCTGGATACGGCTCGCATTGTGAGGAGGTTCCTGTCTCTGGAGCCCTAACCACCGGTAGCTTGGACCCTGCTCTCGACACCGGCGGATAACTATTTTTTTATATTTTTAAATGTTTTTTATTCTTATTTTTTATATTTTAAGAAATATTTAAAAATGTAATAAAATAAGGCATATAAATTAATAAAGGAAATAATAATAATAATTTATGTATTTGCCAAAAAAGGTAGTACAAAAAAACAACTTAAAAACTATTACGCTATTATAAAATAATACAATACAAAATGGGAGCATCTGCAACCGAACTAGGTGAAACCTGTGTCTCGGTATGCAGCGCCAAACCTCTCAGTATGATATTTATATAATTGTGAATACATTATTAATTATTCATCAATCATAATAAGGTAGGTACAACTCTACAGTCTCGTAAACTTTTTATGAAAAACCTTTTATTGTGTACTCTTCTTAGTTTAGGATAATTCAACTTTAATAAGCTCGCGTTTCCTTGAAAACATACAGTAGCATTAATGTCTTAACTGCATAAAGTAAAAACTCAAGAATACTTAAAGCCACTTGAGTAGACAGAATTAAAGATTGTTCACAAGTGCACAAGTAACAAAACAGGCCGCTTACAAAGTTGCAAGTAAAGTTATAGATATTGGTCTTATGTCGTTCTTTTAATAAACCTAGAAAATGTGGAAATAAGCGAGAAAACAAGAGGTTTTACACAATACTAAAGTCTAGCCCATGATTGCGTTCAGATCCAAGCTTCAACACCGCGTTTGACACCTTTTAGAGGTGAAATTTCGTAAAAATAGGTACGGAATTCTTTTCACAGTCGATTTGAATATCCCGTACTTAGTTGTAGTGGCTCGGACATTCAGGCTAGGAATTCCATCCTTTAGATTTTCACGTACGTACGTTAGGAGGTACCGTGTGTAGGTACCTCTATTTTCCGAAAGGGATAACTTGTAGTAAAACCTATATCATCTATAATCCAAGTCCCACAAAACTACTCACACTACTAAACACAAAATCTAATCCCACCGTTCATTTCGGAAATAAATTGAAATCCTACATAATGAAGACGGGCGCATAAAGGCTGCAGACGGACTAATTTCGCGGCCGCCATCTTGGCGTTGCCATGGCAACGAGACTGGTGCCCCCCTGCGCCCCCCTTCTCCCCCTGCACTTGCGTTGCACTTCCTAAAGGCTAGACTAGGCTATGTGTAGGAGTTAGTTGTTATAGTCTATCTATGGTCTATAGTTTGGTGTATAGACGTTTTAGATGTTTCTGTGTGGCTATTGTTTGATGGGGTTTCAATTTTGGAGACATGGATAGTGTTTTCGGTACTTGATTTGCCTTAGATCGGTAATCGAGGAATGCATTGCTCCTGGAAACTTTAAAAAAAAATCGTAGTAAGTACTATTGCGCCTGGAAAACTGTAAAAAGAAAGTGTTTAGATCTTTGGCAGGAGTATTTTGATGAAAGATCAAAAGAGAAAGGGATATGGTATCGAACTATCCAGCCAGAGATCTCTCGGGTTCCGTGGATTGATTGTGACCTCAATAAAAACCTAATTACTATAGCCTTAAGACTTCGTTCTGGACATACTCCATCAAATAAGTTTTATTATTTAATGAGAAAAGCTTTGTCTCCAAATTGTGATGACTGTGGAGTGGTTGATGATGTCTTTCATATTCTGATGGAGTGTGTCCGGAATGAAAATACTAGAATCAATGTTTTCGGACGATATAAAAGGTATGATATTGGCTTCTGTAATACCATCCTTGCTTTTCCAGTTTCCGATAAGGCTAAACAATTGTACAAATTAGTTATAAGATAGATCGTAATCAATAATTTTGTGTTTTTCTGCACTGGGCGATGTGGTCGCTAAGCGACAAAGCCCTTTAAATAAATAAAAAATGGTTGCCTGTAAAGTCGGTTTTACGGGCGAAGATTTTACGTGACAACGTCTTTTTCTCGGTAGAATAGTTGAGTGGGAGAGAGACGCAAGGCATTCGGCGGGCCTCTCTCTCGTTCGGTGACTCATCGTAACGTTACCGAGCGTTACACTTTTTCATAAGTGACTCCCAGCCGCAACCTAATTTAAGACGTTGTCACGTCAAAAATTTAACTTAGTAAGCAAGTAGATTTTTTTTTAAACGTTGGACTTTTTTGCAGCTAATATATAGTACATACTAATTCCATGATTCGCATCGTGATACCTGTCAACTAATTCCAATTTAATCTGAACAAAATCAGAGCAAATCTATGATTAAGAAGTTAGTCTTCAGCATTGTCCATAAAATTCCATGAATACCTATCGGACAGAGAAGGTATGACGATAACGGAGCGACCTTGCACTTTATAATCTAAAAATAGTCCGCCATTGTCATGCATTGTTTGTTTACCTACTTCCGCAACATTTAGAAGGATAGAAAATCCGCGACAGCTGCATGTTTTCCCGCGCGAGTTGTATCAGTCGAAATAAGTTCAAATATATTATCTACTTTGATTTTAAGCTTTTTTTCGATATTTTTTTTTTTCAGTTAATGTCTCCGACTAACAAAGTAACTATTCCCGTAAAAACATGAAATGAAATGCAATGAAAATTGTTATACTTGAACCTTTATTGTTAAGTTTACGCAGGCAATTTCAATTTTCTGCATATTTTCGGATATCCAAAGCCCAAGAAAAAAACCCTTAAAATAATTCAAGGAAAGTCAACAGAATTCCTAGAAGCGTTTCCTTCGCCCAGATTTTAATTTAGTTTTAAATTTTAAAGTAGTTTGTGGCAATACCCGCCCGACCTGGGCGTTTTCTTAAGCAGACTATTGGAAAATTCAGGCTCATTATTGGGCATTTTCCGAGCGCTTTCCAACTAGGTAGGTACTGCTCTGCTAGGAACTCTATTTACCAAACTATATAATATACTAGCTGTGTCTCGTGGTCTCACCCGCGTAAATGTCGATCCCGTGGGAATATCGGGATAAAAAGTAGGCTATATGTTAATCCAGGGTGTCAGCTACCTCCCTTCAAAATTTTATCAAAATTGGTCCAGCCGTTTAAGCGTGAAGAAGTAACAAACATATAAACACACACACACACACTCACAAACTTTCGCCTTTATAATATTAGTGTGATAAATGATAAATGATAAATGATTTTATTTCTGTAAGTAGGTTTGTACAAACACTTTTACACGTCAATCATATTTTTTTTTTAAACTAGATGAGGTCGGCGTTTCCTAACTGAATATTCTGAGAAGAAAGGCCGAAACAAACTCAGAAGTCACAGTCTCTTTTAAAGTCCAGACAAAATCTTGGTCAGATCGTGTGAAGACCATGTAGATTGGTGTCTGAAATGGTCTTTTGAGGAAAGAACCACACAGATTGAGCGGACCTGTCCAATCAGTGCACGCATTTGTCAAAAATCGTGCAGCTCAACTCAGAACTTGAGGAGCTCAACGATTCGACGAACAATACCAAAGACAGGACATTTGGGTAGGCCGCATAAACTACTCAAACTGCCAGATCATGATTAAAACTAAGAAGGAAAAAAGAAATGACCCACATAGTCCTCACATTCACAATAATTAATTAAAAAAAAAAAATAATAAAAATTACTTACAAAGTAAATATTCATGTCATTGTCTAAATAAAATTCATCAATGTCAATGTGTATATAAAAAATCCGGACATAATCTTTGAGGACCATGTAGATTAGTGTCTGAAATGGTCTTTTGAGGAAAGAACCACACAGATTGAGCGGACCTGTCCAGTCAGTGCACGCATTTGTCAGTAACCGTGCAGCTCAACTCAGAACTTAAGGAGCTCAACGATTCGACGAACAATACCAAAGACAGGACATTTGGGTAGGCCGCATAAACTACTCAAACTGCCAGATCATGATTAAAACGAAGAGAGAAAAAACAAAAAAATTACCCACATAGTCCTCACATTCACAATAATTAAAATCATATAATACTTTATACAGTAAATGTACATGTCATTATTTAAGTAAAGAGATACTTAAAAAAAAAAAAAAGAAAATTATTAAAGTGTAAAATAGCAAAAATAAAAACAACAATCTAAACCTATTGGAGCAGCTCAATCCCAAGCCTTTTTGTCCTCAATATAGTCTTTTACAGTATAATAGGCTTTCTGACATAGTTTTCGCTTTATAAAAGATTTGAATTTATTAAGGCTTAGTTCTTGAATGTGGCTAGGAAGTTTATTATAAAAACGTATACATTGGCATCTAAACGAGCCACCTATTTTTTTGAGCCTTGTTGTAGGAACAACAAATTTGTGTTTGTTCCTAGTATTTATGTTATGGATATCACTGTATTTTTTAAACAGATTAATATTTTTATGTGCATACAAAAGATTATCATAAATGTACTGAGAAGGCACAGTCATTATATTAATCTCTTTAAATTTGTCTCTGAGGGAGTGTCTGGGACTTAATTTATAAATGGAACGAATTGCCCTTTTTTGTAAAATAAAAATTGTCTGAATATCGGCGGCATTTCCCCACAACAGAATACCGTACGACATCACACTATGAAAATAACTAAAGTATACTAAACGGGCTGTCTCTAAATCAGTTAAATCACGAATTTTCCTAACGGCGTATGCTGCAGAGCTAAGCTTTTTTGACAATTTATCTATATGGGGGCCCCATTGAAGCTTGGCATCCAACGTTATGCCTAGGAATACTGTGGTATCTTCAGGTTTCAACTCTTCATCCTTAATGAGAACACTAGTTTCTACTTGTCTAACGTGGGGTATGGTAAACTTAATACATTTAGTTTTTTTTCCGTTAAGAAGTAGGTTATTGACATTAAACCAGTTAACTACTTTTGCAAGGGCGTTATTTACATTGTCAGTAACCAGCTGCTGACGTTTGAGTTTAAATAAAAGTGAAGTGTCATCTGCAAACAACACTATATCATGTTCATCCCTTATGAGGTAAGGCAAGTCATTTATATAAATAATAAATAAAAATGGGCCGAGAATTGAGCCCTGGGGGACCCCCATTCTTACTACAGATCCGGGTGACCTTTTTCCGTTAACATCAACTCTCTGAATCCTATCACTCAAGTAAGAAGTAAGAAGATC
The DNA here is from genome assembly GCA_948474745.1 of Oligia latruncula. Classification (NCBI taxonomy): domain Eukaryota; kingdom Metazoa; phylum Arthropoda; class Insecta; order Lepidoptera; family Noctuidae; genus Oligia; species Oligia latruncula. The sequence continues at coordinate 17,774,519 of OX419686.1, forward strand.
CAGAGAGGCGTTCCGGATTCCGTAGTGGTGCAGTTTCCTGATTAATGTTTCATGAAGAACACAATCGAATGCCTTGGACAAATCGCAAAAGATGCCCAAAGCATCGCATTTGTCCTCCCATGCATTATAAATATGTCCTAAAAGTTCAACTCCTGCATCGGTAGTCGAACGACCCCTTGTAAATCCGAACTGTTTGTTATGTAGTAATTTATTATTATTAAAAAATCTTTGCAATTGATTTAAAATAAGTTTTTCAAAAATTTTACTTTTTATAGTGTGATGTTCAGCTACCAATCCATTCAGGGTGGTTTCCAAGTGCAGTCTATCAAAGTCTTAGTATGAATCAGCTTGTATTTAAGCTGAGCCGAAGACACAAGGACGTATGACTTTTTCATTTTGGAAAACTTAATGCTCCCTATTAAATTCCTTCTCTAACTTTCAACTATTTTTTCAACAGTAATTCGCGCCTTTTTTCCCAAGGGGATAGTGTTATAAAGTATATATAGAATGCCACGGGCTACGAAGGCTTCTTTAATAAAATTATAAACAAAAGACTATCCGTCTATTCTCCACACAACCCTACAAATGTAAAATACAGACATTCTAACATTCGATTCCAATCTATCTGCGAAATAATTCAGCTATGATTGAAAAGCCAGACAAAACGGAAGGACGGTGGTCGAGTGTCTCGATGCGTTCGATGTTTTACTATTAACAACCCTACACAACAACCATAGGTATAGAGGTAGGCGGCGACGGTGCGTCTGAAGGCCCTAAAATGTTTGGTATTGCAAACGGGAAAAGGTGTAGTGTATAGGAAATGCTGCTGGGAATTTTACTCAGAATTTTCCAAAAAAGGCGCCTCGTTTGTACTTTTATATGTTTTTTAGAAGCAGTAGGCATATGTTAACAGTAATAAACAATGTTTTTGAAATGAAAACTTCTTTAGGCGCATTTTTTGGGATGGAAAAAAAACCATTGTACTCGCGCCACTTTTACCTTGAGCGACACCGCGCGTGTTTTGTTTATAAGACGATTAAAAAAATACCCGCTTCGAATGTGTTCGGCTGTCCTTGGGATGTACTCGGTTTTAATGTACATCCGATATGTCAGTGAGTGATGGCAAAGTATTCTGTTTGTGTTTTGTTTTCACTTCTGTCGGCACTCCCGCCACTGTTTTTTTTTATTTATACGACACATGGCCACATGATACACACTACCTACACCTACCTTACCCCCCCCCCCACAAACCTATACTTTATTTTCAAATATAAAATAAGAAAGAGTAGGTTCAAAGTGTAATGAGAGTAAAACCTAAAAATATGAGATAGGCTAGTGAAACACTTAGCCTTTCCTTTTCATTTAAATATTATGTACTTAGAAGAAAAGCCTCAAGTATAACACCAGCTGGTTATACGGCAGTCGTAAAAATCAACGAACGAGAAATTCTACGTCGGAAAATTCAAATAAGCAAACGTAAGCAAAAGCAACGAATCCTTCACTAGGTAGGTAAGGTACCTATCTTTTGGCAAAGCTTATATTTTTTAAACCATAAACAATTATTAATTGCATAAAGTTCGCAAATCAAAGTTTATAACCACGTTTTCCGATATTTCAAGTCCGTAATAAAACTTATAGTTACGGAAAGTTGCGAATGCCGTGTCTGCCCGTGACCAAGAGCGCTGTAAACATAAAACGTCTGAAAAACTAAATTGAAACAATAAAAGCTAAATAACCCGTAAAATTACGTTAGGTATTCTTTGCACCAAACTGTAGAGTAACCAAAGACTACAATATAATATGAGAGTAACTAAATTACGCAATGTATTTTTATGTCCACAGATAAAAAAATAAAATTTTAAATTCATTTTGACGTTTTAATTAATAACCAAACTTCTTTCTATTTTTAACAAAAACATTATTCAGAATTTAAAAAATTCCGTGCCCAAAGTAAATTTATTTCGAACTATCTCCTTCTTTTTCCGTCGGCGAGTCCGCGAGCACGAATATCGACGCTAGAGTCCGCCTTCGAATTATAAACTCGGGCGAAATTTGCACAGAGCACTTTGTAATTGCAAATTTCCTAACTGAGCGCATGCGCCATAAGGCGATCAATACGCCAAGACTTTATTATTGTTTTTTCTTAATACAATAACAGTTTGCGCGCCAAAACGCCAAAAGTGAGGTTACATTTTTGAAAATACAATTTCCGTATTTCGGAGTTTTGTTGAAAATGGTAGGAAGTATATTTTTTATTATGAATTGTGTCGGCAAGACGGGGAGGTGGCTAGGGGTGGAACCGCCCTCTCCTATTGGATAGTTACTCTAAACTATTGCCTGAAACTTTCATTAATGCATTCTATTACCTCGTTTATGCAATATTCGGTATTCTATTGCTTTGCGGAATGCGTAATTTTATGTTAAAATAACGTTAGCATAGAGATTTTATTTTAAATGTTGAAAATATGAATATGGGCGGCGACGTAAAATGCAATTTATGGAATAATTAACGCTGTAATCGTTCCCGAAAAAATATGAATAATTCACGTAAAAAGAGGATTTAAAAGACTTGTAAAATAAATGTTCCTCGTCGTAATTCGAGCGTGAAATGTGTTACGCACTTATATAATATTTAGCGTACACGCGCGTAATATCCGGCAGATATTTGAAAATTTCATAACTTTTCATGCTGTTTCAATGTTGTAAAGAGTCGTTAAATATTTTATTTGGGCCGCAGTTGTTGCGAAATTGCTCCTTTTGATTACAACCCCCGGGGTAGCGAGTACCTACCTTTACAATTGATTTCGTAAAATATGTATAAAACGTCAACTGCTTATGTGAAGTCGACTGCGTTACGTCAGGGGTTTACGTCAGTTGTATTACGTAAGTGTCTACACGCAATTGCTTGAAAGAATTTATTAATAACAGGATCAAATCGCAATACATAAACAAGAGCTGGTTTTTCTTTTCAATGTAAAACTTTTTCCATTTTGTTTACAATGTAACACAGTTGAGAGTTTTTAAAGAGATTGTGTTGGTTTTTAGGGTTCCGTACCTCAAAAGGAAAATACGGAACCCTTATAGAATCACTTTTTTGTCCATCTGTCCGTCTGTCAAGAGTTCAAGACCATCTATCTCGGGAACGCGTAGAGGTACACCTCTACAGTCCCTAAAATCTGTGAAAAAATCAAACTTCTAAGTTAACGTAAAAAAAAGATACGGCCTTTTATGACGCAAAAAACGTATATTTCTACACTCTCAAGGGAATCAAAATGTATAGGGTACTTCCCGTTGACCTAGAATCATGAAATTTGGCAAGAAGCAAGGTCACACAAGTAAAGGAAAAAATCCGAAAACCGTAAATTTATTGTTACATAAAAAAAATCCTTTGATAAACTCGTTCGACTCACTTTTTGATGGTTGAGTTTGATGGTTTTGTAATTTTATAACGAAAACCTTGAATTTCCTGTGACCAAATGTTATATTGTGTTAGTTGCGCCAAAAACATACCTAATGCCTTATGTAATTATGTGTTTACATTTACTTACTAAATTATAGGAAAACATTGGCAACACTGTCGCAAATTATATTCAGTAATTACTTCATAAATGATTTGCTATACGAGTATGTTCATATTTGTAAAGCTTTAATTTCCCGTTTCGAAACTTAAAAAAAAACATACAAACACCCGAACATAGTACCTCCTCCTTTTTGTAAAGTCGGTAACAACTACTCCTGTCTACCAATTTTCCGCCGTCAATTAAGTCAAGGCTGCCAACTTACGGGAGCTAAAAAAAACTACAGCAGCCAACAATAGTCTATTGTAACCCTGTGTCTGCACTCACACACGGAAACACGTACGAAACGATCACAAAAGCTTTAGCTATGCTACTGGCTGGATGGCGCGCATTCTCGTCTGTCTAACTAACGAGCCAATATGCTGATGCTTTCGTCTGTAGACTGCCTTTCAAACTTACCAATCTTTAGAAACTAATGTGAAACTGAGACTTAGTATTAAATTGGAAATTTTATTGTTAATTTTCTAGTACATTTGAGCTTAATTTAAGATTTTGTTTGACAGTGAACGGAACTTCGCTCATGGCTAAGTAATATGAGCCGCACAGGTCAATCAATCAGGTTTAACTATTTCTGCCTCGATCGGTCCGTGGATGGGTTACCATATCTTTACATATCGTGCCTCAGAAAGCACGTTAAAAGCTGTTAGCCCGGGTTGTCAGAAACCCGAAAGTCTGACAACCAGACTTACCAAGGGGTATCGTATTACCCAGTAACTGTGTTGTGGAGGACAGATAGACAGTCGCTCCATGTAAAATACTGGTATTCAGCTGCATCTGGTTAGACTGGAGTCGTCCCCAACATAGTTGTGAAAAGGCTAGGTTGGGAGATGATGGGTGTAAATGTTCCCGTTGTTGTAACAAAATAAAAGTGAAAAGTTTATTTCAATAAAAGAATCGACACTACTACTGGCCTTTAGCCCAACAAAACGATGCCACGGCCAAAGGCTAGCGTTGGATATCTTTTAAAGTGCCTTTGAATTGGAAAAATCCGATAGAACACGCTATTACATTTTTATTGCGCCGTTTTCAAGAAAAGGCCATTTCGCCCCGCAATCTGCTTTCGGTGAATCGGCCAATTTTTGAATGTTATCCGAATAGAACGGTTTTTCTTCTATTAATTTGCGAGTTTTTTTCAGTTGGCAATATCGAGACTTGACAACGTTATTCGTTGAATCAAGTTTTGAATTTTTCTTTATCCGGTTTAATTTGATCCGGTTAACCGGGATCACAACCGACATGTTCCTACCTTTTCATTTGCTAAAAACCCTTGTATCATTCGACATTGAATGTCTTCTAAAGTTTCTCTCAAAAATCATCTACCCACCTAATTGGCTTACCACCCTTGACACTTTACACACACTTGGCACATTAATAATCACTAAGTACTCCCCAGAGCAAAGTAGAGCTGTGCCGCGAATTACCTACTAGTTGTAGGTCGTAGGTTCAAACCCAGACAGGCGCTTTACTTTGTGTAAATTATCTCTAATATAACACGGCTCTGAAAACTGTGAAGGAACACATCGTGAGGAAACCGGCATGCCCTAGAACCAAAAAATCGAAGACGTGATATCCACCAACGCGCACTGGGTCCTCGTGCTGGCAAACTAAACGTATACAGGATGATCGGTTCAGTGAAAAGGTAACAAATAAACCAACTTGCTTTCGCATTATAATATTAGTTAGGATGCTCTTATGAATATTCCTGGCCAGAAACTTTATTAATGTAAACAGTAAAATCCAAAATATGTCAGGAAAAATTGCAGTCCTAATTAAGATAATAATTAATAAAGAATTGTCAGTCAAAACTTGTCAGCGACCATGCGATCGCTTTCAGCGCCGGCTGTCGTATATTGAAAGAATATTGGCACACATCCATAATTTTAACGCTGCTCATTATATTTCCCAAATAACACTTTTTTATACATTTTTCTGCTATTTTTGGCTTTTATTTTTAATACCAGTGCGTACATTCTACGTCAGTTTTGTTTTCTTTTGCAACTATAATGATGTAGTTTCTTGGCCCGTCATTGCATTTTTTTGAATTCTTAGATTGTGCTTTTTCACTTAGGACAGTGATTTTCTTTTCGGCCAGTTTTCCCGCACAACTTTAGTTTGTGTAACAACACAATGAAGTTCATGTCAAATCCAATTAAAAAGCAAAGAGTAAATACTACGAAGAGAAGATAGTAATAAGGAACAAAAGACAACCATTATGACTTAATAATAAAAAAAAAGAAAGAAAAAAGTTCAGTTTTAATTAACTTGATTTATTTCCGAGATCGTTCACTGCGTTACGTAATCGAATAACTTCGTTCGCAAATAAAATCAAATTACTCCAACATATGCCTAGTCTTTGTGAAATATGGAAATTTCAGTCTCTACGTTAATTTAATTTAATAATGGCCTCGTTCTCCCCAGTTATAGGCATAAATTAAGCAAAATTCATAAAATAATTTGAATTTTAATGCGAATAGTTATTCGTTTTGATTATATTATGAGTGTATTGGAATGGAGGAGCTCTTAATAATATTTTGCTTGGGTAGACCTAATTTCTGTCAATTTCGTAAGTTTCTTAGCAATTATTTAAATTAATATTTTCTTATGAAATAATTTCTTTGGTAGACTATCTAAATAATATTTATAGATATGGAAATGTTGGCTGAAATCTGGGTTTTTTGGTACCTACGATTGTTTGGGGTATCCTTTTGTCCAGTAGTGGACTTCAATTGCCTAAGCTGGTTGAAAAAATTACCACCAAACAACAGCTGTGAACAAACAAAACACAGTAAGCTGCAAATAAAACAGCATTTCGCGCCAACCGTATTGAAATAGTGCTTACCACAATACAATCCCGCAACCACTTACCCCGGTATCCCGGGAATCCCGCGGGTTGTCACGTCCCGGGACGCAAGCCACCGTGAAACGTTAGCACTAGAGGTGTGCAACAAGTGAATCGATGTGACTTTTGAGCCCGCTGCTAATAAGACACGGGTGACAACCCTCGGGAGGCGATTAGGGCTGCGGCTGCCGGTTAAAGAACGCGCCAAATGAACCGTGTGGCATTGGAAGTGAATTGTGGCTTGTTCATGGCTCGAGAGAGATATCAGTCGAACTTTAAAATGTAGCTTCAAAGTTGGGGCCATGTTGGACAATGTTACAGTGACGCTTCACTAAGATATAAGTTCTTAATTCATGATAACACCTTCGAAAGTTCAAAATCCTCGTGCAGAGCTGGCTGTCAACGTTTTAGCCAAGTTAGCTCAAGCGAGAATTTTAACATCACACCATAATAACAAAACCTACAACTGCGGACAAAGATTTGACAAATATTCGCTTCAGCGATCCCGCGTCCTTATAATAATAATAATAATAACCCCACCGCCGTATCTCTACGTTGACGTCGTGGTGGGGCTTGCGCGCTCCGAACTCTAGGCCTGTGCCGGAAGAGTTTACTTTGCCGGAACAGGTCTAATGTGAGGAGCCAGACCAAGAGGGATACAGAAACCCGCAGGGCAGCATGTGGCGAGCTGTTGGGCAGTAGCGACCCCACGGACCCTATCTCCCGGGAGAAGTCTTGTTCCTCACCTCTGGCTTGCCTTTATTGGCCGGCTGGAGTGAACAATGACGAGGAACAGAGCTCCCACCTCATTCTTGCCTTTATTGGCCGGCTTGAGTGGAGATTCGCAAGAGCAAACGTGCTCGGAGGAAGGAAGTATTCCAGTAAGATGCTGGTAGGGATCTTGACCGTACTTCCGGGATTGTCCTGATAGCCGTGGAATACCTCTCCACTCCTCATAAGCACCTCAGGACGTGTTGCCCCCTTGTCGCTACGTCACTATGTGCTAGCGGCCGTTTTCGGGGGCCCATTATTGAGTGTGCAAGTCACCCCCTGCTATTTTATCTGTGTATATATAAAGCATTGATCAGGCAGGGGTCATAGTTTTACCATAGTTCCTGGAAACCGGTCCACTTTAGCCACCCAAACCAATAGTCCAACTTTTTATTTTTCCATATCCTGCAATAGTCCTACACCAACCGGGGGTTATCCTTGGGTGCACTTGCATAGTGCATACAGGGATAATCGTCGGTTGGTGCCTCATTTCATTGAAAATCTCTAACGGGCCTCTGCGAGTTGGCTTCGGCCCCTCGTACGCCTTCCAAAGGACCGGGACCCCATGGTCCCGAGATATGTTAAAATATAAATAATAATAATAATAATAAAATCTTTATTTCAGACTAAGTCCATAGCTATTACATATTATATATACAGAGAGTTATAAAATAAAAATAAAAATTATAAAATTTGCACACGAATAAATTCTTTCAGGATATTTGAGTCCTGTTTATGAGCAATGACCTTTAGGATGCTGTTAGTGCTACTCCGGACTCTGCTCAGTAACGACGCGAGCCGCTTGCGCACAATGGCATGGAAGCCATCTACCCTTGCCTCAGCAAACATACCAGAGGCACTACAAAAGCGGGGCAACCCTAACAACATCCTAAATCCATTATTGTATTGGACACGTAGGGCATTGATCGTCCTCTGCGTATACCTGAACCACAGGCTGCACGTGTAGAATGTCTGACAGTAGGCTCTAAATAGTGTCACCTTAACTTGTTCACTACAACGCGCAAACCTGCGGGCCAGCATATTGCCCCTGACCGCCAATGCCCTACGTTCCCTTTCTATATCAGTTTGGTCATCAAGGCCCTCAGTAACATAGTGTCCGAGGTATTTGAATTGATGTACCCGCTTCAGTTCACTACCATTCAGCTTTATCGCAGGTACATATGACGGACACTTACCGGCGGCCCTGAAAACCATGTACTCACTTTTCTTACAGTTATACACTAATCCATGCTTAAGGCTGTATGTTTCACAGATGGCTAGCAACTGTCTCAATGCGCTTACAGTTGGGGTCAGCAGCACCATGTCATCAGCATAACTAAAGTTGTTCATGCATACATTGTCAACCCAGCATCCTACTCGAGTGCTGCTGAGCCCAACTATAAGCTCGTTCACGTACAAGTTGAAGAGCTTGGGAGAACTCAAACCACCTTGTCTCACCCCGCACTCCAACCTGTACGCGTCGGAGAAGCTGTTCGCCCACCTTACAGAGTTTATCTGGTTTTGATACCAGAAATGAAAAATCCGTTGCACCTGTGTAGGCACGCCTGTCCTCTTGAGTTTTTCCCATAATACGTCATAAGACACTAGGTCAAATGCTTTGGATAGGTCAAGGAAGCATGCATACACAGGTGTACTCCTTTCCGTATAGTATTGTACAGTGTGCTTGAGACTCAGAATTGCGCTTTCAGTAGAAAGTCCAGCGCGAAAACCGAACTGAGCGTCATGAATATTAAGGTGTTTATCTAGTTCTGAGTCAAGCACACTGTCCAAAACTTTAGCCACGATTGTTGCTAAGGAGATTGGCCGGTAGTTGTTCTTATCGGACAAATCGCCAGTTTTGTTTTTAACAATCGGTACAACAATCGTTTTCATAAGGTCCATGGGCAGGTACGAGTGATTCAAGCATAAAGTGAAGAACATCGCGAGCACACGCGGCAGATGGACGCCAGCGTATTTCAAATGCTCGATACTGAGTCCATCATGACCTGGTGACTTGCCCCTAGACATCCCACTAACAATTTGACGTACTTGTTTGGCCGAAACATTATACAAGTCACCAGTCATGGTAGACCCAGGATCTCCAGATGACGGACCTAGTGGTGATTTCACAGCAAAGTGTTCTCTAAATAGTTCAGCTATATTCCCGCTATCACTCGCACCGTCCACGCTCACAGGGAGACCAGACTTATGATTTAGATCATTCGTTGCTTTCCAAAAGTCACTAAAATTCTTTGAGGCTCGACATTCTGAAATTATATCCATTTTTAATTGTTCCTTATTATTTTGACACCATTTTAGTCTATCTTTAAATACTTTACGACTTTCACACATTTCCTCATATATTGTTCCAAATTGTGGTCTATCCTGAGCAACCCATAGTAAGAACTTATTCCTGGCCTCCCTGTGTGCTTCACATACCGCGTTTCCGGATTATCTAGGCAATGCAGAAAAAACAAATGAAAAGCGATCTTCACACGTTTCGTGCAACGACATTCAAACCGCATCGTACGATTTGTCGTAAAAGAATCTAAGCAACAAGTGGGACCATAAATTGGACGACATATTCGATGACGTTGCGCTAGTGATGTGCCTCGTGTCACGTACGCGGGAATGTATCCTAATGCAAATCGATTTCGTCCCATCAAAATTGTATTCGCAGAGTGAATGCTTAGGGAATAATTTTATCGTTATTCGGCTTTGAATTGGGAAAATTATGGTGATCAGGAAATGTGTTTTTATTTACTTTCAAGGCCTATTCTGCTCATGATTGACACATTTTCGTTACTGTATAAAACAATTATTATCGATGATGTTCAGAAGTCGTCAAATCTATGCTTTAATATTATAAAGCTGAAGAGTTTCGTTGTTTGTTCGGTTGAACGCACTAATCTCAGGAACTGCGGGTTCGAATTGAAAAATTGTTTTTGTGTTGGATAGTCTCTTTATCAAGGAAGACATCTGATTAGTCAAATCATTTATTTCAAATAGGCACATTAAATTAAAGGCACTTTGGAACCTCAAATTTTCCATTTTCATCACGACACTGCGCGGTCGGCGTAGCCTTAATAGAGGTCACTGATTATTTGCGAAGGTGTTTTTATAAACATGATATTAATCCTTATCCAAATAAATATGTTATTCGTCGCAAGTATTTAATTTTGAACAAAATTTCCCTTATCATCATTTGATTCCAATGAATATCTTAGGAGATATCATAGTTTTAAAATAAATCCGCAAGGCCGCCGGTAGCTCTGCAAGGTTTACTATAGTCCCACTCTTACTGATCATAGCGGGATGTACCTACCTAAAATAGCTTCATAAAGTAATAAAAAAAAAAAAGTAATGCACTAAGTAATAATCTTAAGTAATACTCTTTAAAGTAATGGAATATATTTTAGTAGGTTTTTCCTCAAATTAACACGGGTAAAACCGCGAGGCACTGCTAGTAGGTTATATTCCGGATAACCTACAACACTGACTGGTTGCAGTAGCAACTCATGGTTGTCAAAAGACATTTTTCATGAAGTAGGTAAGTGCGCACATTTCCGGAAGTAAGTCCGGACAGACAGACAGATTAAAATAAAGAGGATGGTGAAATGAGCAAAATGCTCTCCACTGAAAACGTGAGTTTGCAAAAACATATTTTCAGAACAAGAAATCAAATTCAAAGTTCTGTATAAAACAAAATACTCTACCTAAACATAAATATGACCTGGGTGGCTGAAAATGTACACATTTGTTATAGCAGTGTTTAAATAAAAACAAAATGCTTTGAAGATTTTAATAAAAAATACATTTACACATCACTAAAGCGTATTATAACATACTTAAATCGGCCTTTGTTCTACATAATAAAATATACATAATGTATGTGAGTGAATAATTCATGACGCATGTCGATAACCAGAAAGTTCTACGAGATTTACATGTTATCTCTGGTCTGCGTAAAAAAAAAACTTATGTTTAATTTAAATATTTACCGCGACAGAAAAAACTTTGTCCACGGACGGTAGGTAGGATACTGCAACGTACTTTGTACAGTAGCATCTGTTACAATGAGTAAACAACATAAAAAATAAAAAGTTCACACTTTGTTTAAAATGTTTCAGTAAAATGTAATTATAATGTTTATGGTTGGAAGCCGTTGCAATTTTGAAATGTTATCTATTTATTTAAAAAGGAATTCCGAATACCTAATTAAAAAGAAAATCATCCAATTAATTGTCTTCACCATAAAGGAGGTTACCTATAATTTACTCTCAGGTCTTCTCTCCAAAAGCTACAACCCTATTACTAATTCATAGACAAATTGTTACACGGTATTTATTCTCCAACATATAGCACGCGTTTCGTAAGAGGCTTAACAGACGACTTTTAATATATCGGGGATTACCCGGGTACGCTCCAAAATCTGTTTTATTACCGGCTTATATTTTCGTATAGCGTAAAATCCGACCGTGCATTTTACTGCCGTTTTCAATATTTATGTTATCAAATTGTCCTGGGCTGTTTTGGTAATCCTTTGGATTTCAGGACATAACTTTGCCTACGTGTCTGCGATCGTAAAATTATTTTTGAATTAACGGTTTTAGGGTGTAAACGTCGGCGTAAAGCCAAGCATAAGTCGTGTGAATATGAGAATTAAGTGGCTTCAAATCATTTTTAAATGAACTCTCTTCTCGCTAACAATTGACCGAAAATGTGTTAAACTCAAACTCAAACTCAAACTCAAACTCAAACTCAAACTCAAACTCAAATCATTTATTTCAATTAAACCTTGTACAGGCACTTTTGAATTGTCAAAATTAAATAGTCTGTCAGTTAGTCCAAAAGTTGAAGCTAGTTGCCCATTCCAAAGCGTAGATCTCTATGGAGAAGAACGGGCAAGAAACTCCATGGACACTCTTTTAAATCAAGATATTACAAAATCCTGGGTACATTATTCTTGTTGCTTCTATATGTGAGAACAATGTAAAAAAGACAGAAATGAAGAAAGAATTCAAGACATAAGATTAAAAATAAGCCTTGGCAGTTAAGAGATGACCAGTCTCAACCGACGGCGCCCGTTCACGAACATGACGCGTGGATCAGCACCATCCAGCTCAACCATTTTGTAGGGAACCGAATGATCCAACACACGCGCCACCATCGGTGAGACATTTAAGTGAGCATGACACGTTCTCAACTGCCATGCTCTTTCAAGTCAACATCAAAAAATCATAATAAAAGGAAACATGGTTCTTACATTTACAAAGTTTAAAAAAAAAAATGCTTCTAAATTATACAAAACTACAATTGCAATTGCAATTTATTTAAGAGATAAATAGAATTTTATTACCTACCAAACAGGAAGAGATATTTAATATTGAAGTATTCAACAATTAAAACTTGAGTGAATAAATTTAAAAAGTTATGTTCGTAATGACAGAAATACAAAAAAAAGAAAAAGGGAAGCACCTCTTCCAAATATTGAAATTTTAACTAGTGAGACCAAGTGTCTGTGGAGCAGGACCAGCATTAAGCCAAGCATTTTTATCTACGATATAATCATCCAACTTGTAATATGCTTGTCTACATAGTGTGCGTTTAATGCATGTTTTAAATTTCTTCTCATTTAATTGAAGAATATCGAGTGGTATTTTATTATAACATTTTACACAGTAACCCAAAAAAGAAGTTTTTACTTTAGACAATCTGAAACGCGGTTGATCTAATTTGTCCCTATTTCTAGTGTTAAAATTATGCCTGTCACTTATCTTACTAAAAAGGTGTAGATTTTTTCGAACGTACATAATGTTTTCATATATATATTGACAAGGAACCGTCATGATGTTAATTTTTTTAAACAGTTCCCGTAGAGATTCGCGTCTGCTGAGCTTGTAGATGGCTCTGACAGCTCTCTTTTGCAGAATGAAGATAGAATCAATATCTGCAGCCCGTCCCCACAACAAAATGCCGTAAGACATGATGCTATGAAAGTAACTAAAATAAACCAGTCTCGCGGTCTCCACGTCTGTTAATTGGCGAATTTTCCAAACAGCGTAAGCGGCTGAACTTAGCCGCCCTGCCAGTGATGTTAAGTGCGGACCCCACTGCAGCTTTGAGTCAAGCGTGATCCCCAGGAAAACCGTATTTTCGACGAATTCAAGTATCTCCTTATTCAATACAACATGACATTCACTACTCCTAACATTCGGTAAAGCGAATCTAATGCATTTAGTTTTTTTCTCATTTAATACCAAATTATTTACAGTAAACCAATTATGAACCATAAGCATAGTGTTATTTACGTCGTCAAGATCCTGTGCACGTCTGCTTACTTTAAAAATCAGTGATGTGTCATCAGCAAATAACACCATTTGTGGTCGGTTTTTCAGTAAATGAGGTAAATCATTTATATATACTAAAAATAGGAATGGCCCCAATATTGAGCCCTGCGGTACACCCATTTTGACTTTTAAGCCCGATGAATTCTCACTGTTAATTTGAACTTGCTGAAATCTATCATTTAAATACGATTTTATTAAGCTAAGAGCAAGTTTACCTAGTCCGTAATGCTCAAGTTTCAAGAGCAGTGTATCGTAATTAACGCAATCAAATGCCTTGGATAGGTCGCAAAAAATGCCTATTGCATCTTGTGCCTCTTCCCATGCGTTAAAGATGTGTTTTAATAAGGTGACACCGGCGTCGGTTGTACAACGTCCTTTGGTGAAACCATACTGTTGATCGTGTAGGATGTTATTACGATTGAAATGATTGAGCATTTGATTTAACATTACTTTTTCAAACACTTTGCTAAAAACCGGCAAAACCGATACAGGTCTATAATTATTAGTGTCTTTGCTGTCCCCAGATTTGAAAAGTGGAATAACTTTACTGAACTTCATTAAATCCGGGAAAACCCCTTGATCTACACACAAATTAAATATTAAAGCTAAATAGGGTGCAACTGTCTCGATAATGGATTGACAAACTTTAGTAGACATGCCCCACAGATCTTCAGTAATTTTAATCTTAAGTTGCTTAAATGCCTTTATAATGACTATGGGGTTTATATGTTTAAATTTAAATTCCACAGGACAGGCTGAGACATTCGCTCTTAATAATTCAATAGCTAGTGCGGGCGAGGAATTTAAAGTTTCTGTAGTTTTAATTGGGATATTGGTAAAGAAAGTTGCAAATTCCTGAGCAACATCGATGTTATCGCTAATGAGACCGCGGGAAGTGTCCAGTGCGTAATCAGTATTATGTTTTTTGTTCCTGTTCGTTTCATTGTTTATAATTTTCCAAACTGTCTTTATTTTATTGTCTGCTGATTTAACCTTGTTACTAATGAAAGAAGCTTTAGCTGCTTTGCAGATATTTTTAAAAATTTTAGAATAAGTAGCAACATACTTATTAAAAGTATCCGTGTTAATATACGGCTTAAGGCCATACAGTTCAAATAACCTTTCCCTACTTTTCCTGATCCCTTTAGTTGCCCAGTCACTGAATAAAAACTTAGGGCAAATAGTTTTAGATTTCTTCTTAAAGGAATTATTGAACTCTGTTTGCACTAATGAAAAGAATTCTTCATACAAAATATTACCATTAGTCATACTTAGACCCTGAGCATTTAGCTTGCTAATTAAAGTGTTATTAAACTTATTCAAATTACTCGATGTTATTGGTCTAGTTTGAATCTGCACTTTTTTTATCGGTGTGTTGGATTCAAAAGACACGGTTTGACCACTGTGATCCGAAGGGAGATAATTTACAATGGCTTTATCTAAATATTCACAGCAACAAAAAAAATTATCAATACATGTAGCAGTAGCCGTAGTTATTCGCGTTGGTTCCAAAAACACATTTGACAGATTGAATGATTTAAAGAGGCTTAACAATCTACTGCTATTTGAATTATTTTCCAAAATATTTACATTAAAGTCACCACAAATAATTACTGATTTATTACCACTTGCAAGTTTTCCCAAGACATCTTCGATTACTGACTCAAATATAGAGTAGTTTTGATAGTTTGGAGGTCTGTAAACGCACACTATAAAATGCTTATCTAGCTCAACACAGGACAGTTCGATGCTATGTTCCACCGATAGTTCCACTATGTCTTTACGAGTCTTATATTTTACACAATTTTTAATTAAGATTAATGAACCACCACGCAGCATGGATTTTCGGTTAAAGCAACTGCCTACACTATAGTTCTCATAATTAATCAGCATTTCATAATCTTTCAACCAGTGTTCAGTAAAACAAATAATATCAAACATTGTTTTTTCTAAAAACAATTCAATTTCTAATATTTTGGAAGAAAAGCCTTGAATATTTTGATGAAACAATTTCAAGGAATTCTGCTTAGCCCCTTTTTTACAATTAACTAATTGAGCGCTAGAAGATACCTTGTTGTAAGTGAGATTAATAATATTGTTATTGGTACCTTCTGTTGTCTTACTGCCTAGTTTAAATTATTGTGGCTGACCACCTTAATATTAGTATTATTACTAATTTTTGTGGTGCTAATTACATCAGACTTCGACATACTACTTATGTCTGAGTTAATAATAAAAGCTAATAGCCATGCTATTTGACGTCTAAAACTAATAGGCAGATATGCTGTACCCCTAGTCGATTTTAAATACTCAACAAAAGTGTTGGTGTCAAAAAATATAAGTTTGTCACTATAGTGATTAACTAATAAATGCATGTGGTTATTTAACATATGTATATAATGATTTTGTCTACTTGATAAGTACTCAAAGTATGGGAAAGCACACAATATTATTTTCTGACAATTAATTTTTAGGATTTCAGTGACACTCTCAGTGATGTCATCTATTTTTACATTCGCACTATTACCTACAAATACAGAAATAATGGCATTTGGATTATATTTCTTGCAACTTATTGATGACATTACTTCTTTGTAGGATTTCCTAGGCATACAGTAATTAACAGCTGATTGACTCAGGTTGTTACTCAATAATTTACCCAACCCTCTCCCTAAACTATCTGAAAACATAACAGAACAATAACTAACATTACTAGAAGAAGTGACAGCATAAGTCTCTGTCTGTGCTACTTGAGATGAACCTTGTACAACATGTGGTGTATCTTGATTGGGGGGGATACAGTCCCGAGCTAATCCAGACTGGGACGGGTCCTCCGTTGCCTCAGGTTGGATAGCCTCAAGGTTTGCTTCCCTTTGACAAGAACATTGATATGTGCTCAGAGTCATCGGGTCCCCTCTACCTGCCTCATCACTACACATTCCCACCAACTCGTTTGCAGCAAGGATGTGTTCCTTTATTTGTTTTTGAGAGCTCACATACTTAATATAATGTAAGTGTAGTGACTCTTCAAGTACCTCAATTTCAGACTGTAATCGCTGAGTGTCAATGTGATAAATGTTTTTACTATCTTCTAATTTGATTTCATAGTTTTTTAATTTATTTATTAGAAAAACACGTTCCTTCCTTAGTTTAATATTATTGGAATTGTGTTTTTGTTGTTTCCTAAACTTATTGCATCTATTTATAATTCTATTTAGTTTAGCATATTTCTTTATTTTATTTTGACTAACTTTATAACTATTATTATTATATTTCGATATAGAATCTTCAGTAAGGTCTATTGTTATTAAGGAATGAGGGTTGCAATTAGTATTAAATAATTCAGTATACAAGTTATTAGTTTCCTGAGCCTGAGTACGTTCTTTTAGTTTCTGTAACTTAGTAATTCGTACATTTGCATGAATTAATTCCTCTTCTAGGTCCTTAACCTTACTCAAAGCCTCCTCATATAAGTTACTACAGTTATTGAAACCATCTGTGACCAACCGCAATTTGTCCCGTTCATCGACAACAACCAGGTATTTTTGATGAAGGTCTACTAGCTCCTGTTTTAAGCTTGTATTTTTGAAAACGACATTCTCGACTTCCTTCTCACTATCCTCTATTTCCTGTAGCAGCTGTTGGCATTTGCTGTTTGAAGCCTTAAGATCTTGAATGGTTGTTTTCAATTTAAGCTCCAACTCCTGAGCTGCAGCCTTACGGGTCATCACAGGCATGGTTTCAGGAATAAGAACTGAAAGTGGAATTAAAGAAACGGTGAGAACTAGTTAAATAACCCAACAAAGAGGAAAGCTAGAAATGAAAGGAGAAATTGGAGAAGTTAGTGTTGATTTAAAGGTAAAATGGAGAATGGGAGGCTGAATCTAATTGGAATGCAACTGATATGATCACGATCAGATTAGATAAAGTTAGTACACAGTAACATTGATTATAGTGACCTATGAATTTACTTTTTACTACGTGGGTAGGATGCCTAGGTAAAGAAAAAAAAAAAAAAAAATCTAGTTTTACATTAATATTACAATAATTATTGAAGATAACGATAGTCAACGTTATTGTTGCTATGTACAATATAGGTAGATAACAGTAATAGACTTTCAATATTTTGATATTTCACAATAATAAGTTTCGTTATGATCAAGGTAAACAAAGTGACTTAGACCCAGTGCAGGGTGCCAAATCAAAAAGTCAATGAATGTGTTACAAAGTCTAAAATGACGATTGTGTGCTAATTATAGAATAAAAGTAAACAATACTCCCCGTTTATATCCGCAGGTCGAACATCAGCTGTTCGTGAGAGGTTACCGGTAACGGTGGGCAACCAAATACTGTGTTTAACTTTGTAAAATTGCAGGAAAACAATAGTCCCGAGTATTTATGCAGTTAATTTACATTTAGATATATTATTACAACATAATTACACTTAAAAATTAAATAAAACTAATTTTAAAATACGGAACAAAATTTTGACATGTCACTCGGGCAGTGTTGCCACAAAAAAAAAAAAATATAATCGTTAAAAAACAATGACAAGCTATATTGCGTTCAACTGATACATGTACAGTCAACAGCAAAAGTAGATGATCAAAATCAGAAATTCAATAGGAGTCAAAACTGATCACGAATATATGGCAGCTGTACTAGTAGTTAATGTTTGGTATAATTTACAATCACATACTTTTGAATCACTTCGACGCCACACAGTTCTGACGCGAACTCTGTTCATTAGTATTGAATTTCTGATTTTGATCATCTACTTTTGCTGTTGACTGTACAAGGGACATTATGAATAAAACAGACAATATCTCAAAGCTAAAATTCAAAATTCGAACCTGTAAATTTTTATTAAGTTGCTCAAACAAAACGGTGAAAAGAAACATATCTTGAAATAAAACATTTTATATCACATTACGATAGTTGTAACCCCGGTACACCGGATGAACAGAAACATAAAAACGTACCTACAAGTCACCGTTCAGGGCCTTAACTTTTTCCGGGTGAACGGAAAATTTAATTTTCTCGGGAAATTGGTATCCCGGGGCACGGCGGTACTGCAATGAATCGAATTTTCCCGATAAAACTCTTATAAATACCCATTGTTCTTTAAAATATTGTTAGTCTGTGATATTATATGAAAAATATCGTTAGCGAATTTTGTTTTGGCGTTTCGTTTTGATTTAGCAGTTAAGAATTTAATTGATGTTGGGAAAAGTTCTTTTGTTTCAGGGTACTTTGCTGTTTTATAATTGAATATAAATCTTTTAAAAACAATGAATAACGTCCTATGTTACTTTTACAACAAAAATGTATATTAGTAAGATGTTTGAAAAATTTAGGTACTTATGGACTTTAATTTTTCCTTCCTTCTCTTTTAAATATCCCCCTTTAACAAAGTACAGAGTTGAAACAAAATCTTCGCTTACTTATTAGTCCAGAGATTACCAAACAACGGTAACATGACCGACTGTGGCTGTGTATGTGGCATAACAAACAACTGAAAAACTGCAAACAAAGATGTTAGGAAAACGCAGCAAGTTTACTCCAAACTGTTTACAATCTACAAGAAAGATATGAGAATGAGCCACAAGATTTTTCCCAGACATCTCTACACTTTTGCACGAACATTGTGTCTAACCATAGATATAATATTGGCTAACGCAACGTCTCTTTCGTGATCCTCGAGCCGAAACGTCAAAAATGACAGGAATGAGTATTTTGATACCCAGTTTTCGTGAAACTCGATATGACAAATCGTTTTTGAAATTATTAATATGCCTACTAGCTGTTGCCCGCGATTTCGTCTGCGTGTAGGTATTTGATATTTCACCATTTTTTATACAAATATCCGGGATGAAAAATAGCCTATGTCCTTCTTTAGGTCAAGCAACCTATCTTTTAAATTATGTAACGATCAGTTTAGTGGTTTAATAGTGAAAAGGTTACAGACAGACTCACAGAGTTACTTTCGCATTTACAATATTAGTATGGACTCATCAGGTTTAACTCATATCAGAAATGTTTTAATTTTAAAGCGAAAGCGCCAGGGTAGCCCGCGAAATCATTTTTTTTACGTCATTTTTTTTTACGTTTTTTGCAATTTGCTGGTCAGTATTAAGTTGTACGTTGATTAAAATATGATTGGCGACCGTAACAAATATGTATTTACCACGCGAATATCTATGGTATTTACAGAATTATAATCATTAAAATCATTAACACAACCTCTAAGACCAGGTAATCCTACTGAATGACTATTTCATGAAATCTTGACATTTTAGGATTATTCTAACTTAACAAGTTGTATTACTGAGTCCAATGATTATAATTCTGTAAATACATATTTGTTACGGCCGCGAATCATATTTTAATCAACGTACAACATAATACTGACCAGCAAATTGCAAAAAACGTAAGAAAATTTGAATTTCGCGGGCTACCTTAGCGCTTCCCCTTTAATATCGTTTCTTATTACAGTAATTACGTGCAATAAAGATGTAACATCAAAGTCTTCAGGCACAAAGCCTTTATTTCAATTAAACCAATTAGAGGCACTTGAATTGTCACAGCCGGTCAGTCAGAAAGATGAAGCTAGTTGCCCATTCCAAAGCGTACTACAGTCTAATTTATTAATTAACTGGAGTAAACTGACAGATGCTAAGCCATATTTATTGTAATAGTGATGAGTTGCATCTGTCAGTTTACTCCAGTGAATTAATAATTACACTATAGGTACCAGTGGAGAGGGACAGGCAAGAAACTCCAAATACAAACTTTGTTGAACAAAGTGCCATAAACAAATGAATCACAATAAACAAATGAATCATAATGACTATTTCCTCGGACACATATAAATCTTAGCTTCGATAAATCAGCCTTGAACCTAACATTATCGATGCTGTCGTAAATCACATAAAGATATTTTAATTAAACATCCTCAATATATCAGGGAGATAGCGGCCGAGTAGGGTTGCTACCAACAACTGTCAAAACAGGATTTGGTCAAACCTTCACATGCTTAGGTATCCGCTCGTTTTCCTTTTAAGTAACCTAATGATATTACTTTGGGATTGATCGATAATATTTCATATTATTAGTCTATACCTATAAGTCTTGTATTACCCAGTAACTGGGTTGTAGAGGTCAGATAGGCAGTCGCTCCATGTAAAATACTGGTATTCAGCTGCATCCGGTTAGACTGGAAGCCGACCGCAACATTTTTGGGAAAAGGCTAGGCAGATGATGATGTGACCTATAAGTCTTGTACTAAAATTATAAAGAGGCAACATTTTAGAGTTTGTATGTAACTACAGCGGTGCTAATGAGCTTATAGTGAGCTGTCAATAGTGTCCGTCCATCCCTAGCATCAGATGGAATCACAACTCACTTTAAGCTCATTTCACCTAAGTTTTCACAGTGAGATTTTTACAGAATAGCATTTCTGATCCGATTCAGAAAATTCTTCCACAAATGGGAAGCTACAGTATTGCTGAGTTTCCTGGGATATATTTTATGTTAAAACAAAAAGCACTCGGTCGAAGTCGCGGGCAGGAACAAAAAGATGTTTGTCGAAGATTTTCATGCAATTTTAGTGAATTGTGGAAGTATAAGGAGTGTTAATAGGAAAACCAGAATAATTTGAGTTTCGTGGTTTGGTAGGATAGTCAAATACTAGACAGGTCAGTTTGTTCTGTTAGGAGTCTTATTATTACTGGTTCATGTTAGCCTGCATCATCCCACTGCTGGACAAAAGCCCCTCCCCATGACTTCCAGCTCATTCGATTCAGGGCTAAAGTGGACCACTGGTCGTTTGTTTTGTCCAGCTTATCCTGCCATCTTCTGTGGGGTCTGCCGCGACACCTTCTAGCTGTGTCAGGGCTCCACGTGGGGGTTTTTTTGGCCCACAGCTTAGGCATGCGGCTGACGACTTATTATCTTTTATCTTATTTAATTGTAGCTCTCAAATGGTGCTGTTAACTACATATCAGATACAGATTTGCAGCAATACAATTATAATAATCCACAGTCCGAGTTCACCCACGGCTGGGCATAGGCCACACTTTCTTGTGCCAATCCCCACAATAAAATCAACAGCACAAAATATAGGAGCGTTATTTTTCGAGAGTTGGCAACCCTGCGTCAATCTAGAGAAGGAGAGGGGATGAAATTAATTTAATTTTAACTTGATAATATATCACGTCGTCGTCCGCTAATAATGGAATAATGTTTGTTCTAGAATCCATTTGAATTCTTATTAGATTCGCGGGAGATATGTTAGTTAGAACGTTATAATTACGATTCCCTTGGGGCAATGAAGACGTAGTTATTACGAAGTTAGAATTTCATACATTTTACTAAGTTTTGTTTTACAAAGGGTGAGAATTATAAGACGGAATCGGGTTCCATAATACGTTGAAAAGATAAAGAAAAAGATGACCATGTCTATAATAATTCGTGTTATAATGACCGTGTAGTAGGTAGAGTAGAAGTTTCGCTCCTACATTCATAAGATTAATAAAATTGAGCACGAAAAACTAATCAATCATTCAACGTCAGAAAAACCTACCCACGCAAGACATGGTCCTGGCTAGAAATCACAAAGGGATGTCAGGATATACATAATATTTCCTAACGACGGGTATTCGGCGATCAATACTACTCACCGCACGGGCTATTTCGGCGTGCGTTAAACGCAAGGCTCATCTACCCTGCCTAATGCATTTTCGTAGGCCTGATGGGCAGTCCGCAACGCTAGATATTTCATTCAACCGCCCAGACTATTCAGGCTCCCTAGATTGCTATTCTAACCCCCCCTACGTCTGGGGGAGGGGGCAGACAACCCCCCACGCCCGCCTGTACGGCGCTTAATTTCCGTATCGTATGGTCATTAATTTGTAAAGTGATATTTGGTTTATGTATATGTATTGGTAATTTATGTGTACTCGTGTTTAGTTATGTAGTAATTAGAATTTGCTTTTGGTTGAAGTTGTAATAAGTTGAAATTGAAATGGTAGAATGTGAATGACAAGAGAACAAAACGTACTATTCCCGCTAACCCGTATAAATAGCCGTTGCTTACATTACAAAAAAAGAACGCGAAGCCTTAAAAGTGAGCCAGCGAGAACCGAGAAGCTCACCAAAAGACAATGCCAACATATCAGCATTCAACAAACTCCATTAAAACAAGCCGCTGCATTAGACCACATCAAAGTGAATGCAACAAAACGCGGGAACTTGTTTATCTGTGCAAGTTTGGCGCCCTTTTTGCGCGCCCTCTGGCGGCGGGATTATGGCGGATTGGCGCTGTCACCAGCGCATCCCCGCCAACTTTTAATTACGACCATTGTGAACTTAGTTTAAGTCGACGACAAAAGAACTTTTTCTAATGAAACTTTGGCCGGTGGTGTCGTTATTACTGAGGTACTTGTTGGTCTAGTTAGGTTTTGTTTAAATAGAAATCTAGGTGGATGGGCTTTTTGTTTCTAAATGAGGTGCACACGGGGTCCTTTTCTTATTTTGACCTTAATTTTCTTCATTGGCGCCATCTTTCTACATAATATTAATAGGACCATCTTCTGTTTTATGCCATTTTTTCTGTTCTGTTCTCTGCTTTATCTTGTTCCCCTGTAACACTGATGATTCTAATGAGGCATTTTCTACTTACATAATTTGGATGATAACTGCGTTTTATGCCATGGTTCTTTAGTTTTATGGAAGTAAGTAATACTTTTCTGTGCAATCTCAGCTTTTCGAAAATTTTAATTTACTAAAAAAGAAATTCTTTGTGTCATTCTTCCTACATGTCAAAGGATTTAAAAACAGTTCTAAGAATCTGCATCATCGCTACAATGAACCCTTACAGACTGATTTAAAAAAAAACCACTCCATTTATACAACCACCATTTTGCAAACATACCTACTATCAAACATCTCCAAGAAAACACAAAATTCAATCAAATTACGTAAGTTCTGATAAAATATTGGACCTTTGAATTTGGTTCGTTAGCTGCACATTTCCGAACACAAATTGAGCTTGTTCGTCTGTTTACACAGAAAACTGAGACACGGCCGTGCATAAATTGCAGAGCTCCACATAATTAAAAATCAACATTTACATTCAATTCGATCTTCGTTGCTTCGTCTACGTTACGTTACGACGCCATGTTGTTTTCTTACGTCACTGCTGTTTGCTCTTCATGATTTTGACGTAATTATGTTGGTTTTTGATGTACCTAATTAAACTGATATTCGGTATCGATTAAATATGAAGGTTTTGTCTAATTGTGTTGATGATCGTGATATTTTAATCATGAAAAAGAAAACTTTCTTTATTATTTTATTGAGATAAGAGTGATTGGGTCGCAAATACATGTACGAAATTTAAGATCTTAAACAAAATCAAACACGAATCTTCTGTTGCCTTGCAAGGACTTACAAGAAATAAAGGCATTAACATAATCAGCCTATAATGTTCCCACTGCTGGGACACGGGTCTCCTCTCTGTCAGAGTGGGCCAAAATAAACCACGCTGGCCCAGTACGGGTTGGTGGATGTCACTTGTCTTTGAATTTTTGGTTCTAGAACATGCCGGTTTCCTCACGATGTTTTCCTTCACTGTTCTGAGAGCAGTGGTGATGAAATAAAATACACCAAGTAAAGTGACAGCCTGGGTTCGAACTCAAGACCTACAACTCGTAAGTCGGGGCGGACCGACATCACTGGACCACCACTGCTCAAAAAACCAAAAAGGAGAAATGAAGGAAACCAATTTTTTTTTTTAAAGTGTAAACTAAAAGTATAGTTAACGTTGGAGCAAGAACCCGATAATGCGTATAAATAATGCCTTTTGTAAACCAGAGAGCCGATACCAGAAATGGTTGTAATAGGCTATTTGACTGGTTTCTGATAAACATCTCAGATTATTTAATGGTGTCTAACGAGCCCACAAAAACCTATTACTTCAAATTGCATAATGTATTTCTTTTAGAAAATAGTAAATAAAAATGTACTGTTTAAATAAGCCGTCAAAACGCTATCTTTAACAATATGGCGTCGTAACGTATTGTGACGTCACGACGCCATATTGTTACACGTAAACAAACGTTGAAACGGTCGAGATACTAGACAAAAGTCATCTGTTCTGTCAACGATAGACAGTAATTGACTATACCATGACGTCATCATAAGTTCAGCCAATCCAGACCGTTTTCGATTACGTGGCGCCAGATTTAAAAAGATGAAGTTTTTTCGGGATTTTTTTAATAAATAATACATTGTTTTGTAGTAAAATTAATGCAAATCGATTTTAAAAGCGATAATCTATACGAGTGTCAATAATCATGACCTTATTTTTTACATTGTCAAATAGCCTATTGGCGTAAGCAGAACTGGGCGATTTTGAGAATAACGTGGTGTATTCCTAGAACTTTTCGATCTGGTAACTCAGACCAAATAAAAAGTCAAGATATAGCGCTGCGAACAATACAGTGAAGCATGCAAAAACTACACCTCACTATGTGCACACATGTTCACGAAACCGGCCTCACTTTACTGTTGATGCCCTCTGTCTTGGTTTTTTATTTGGTCTGACTCTGGTAATAAATGTGCAGTAACTAAAGACGTATCATCATCAGCCTAGCCTTTTCTCAATTATGTTGGGGTCAGCTTCCAGTGTAAACGGATGCAGCTAAATACCAGTATTTTACATGGAGCGACTGTCTATCTGACCTCCACAACACAGTTACAGGGTAATACCATACCCCTTGGTGAGACGTCAGTGTAACGTACCTATATTATTAAAGATACATTTATTAAAGAAATCAATGTTTTGTCAAGTCGTAAAAACCGGGCGAAGCACGGGCGGGTCGCTAGTCTTCAGATATTGCTTCTTTATTCTTAGTCCCTCCCTATCTACATAAACCAGATACGAAGTTTTGTATCTGTTAAATGTTGCCCTTATCTAGGAACCGCTAGTTATGTAGAGCGCTTTTGTAGGTTCAAGAAAGCTTTTATTTTATTGCAAGATTAACAGCTCATTTGCTAAGAGTATCCAGGGTGTGATGCACGTACTTTTTATAAGTTTAATTAATCTTGAAGCATCATTAAATGCACCTCTCAATATACGATGCAGCGGCCATATTAGTTGGCTTATCGATTGAAACAAAAAAAAAGATTTAAAAAAAGAACGACAGACTTTATGGAATTTCATCACCGTCTGCCGATTCGAACATTGCAAACCTTTTTGTTCACAAACCGGGAGTTACTTATAGATGCATCTTAGGTAGGTACCTTTATATGAAAATCAGGTTTTGTTTGTGTACCCACTTAATATTTTGTTTTGTCAAACATCGAGTCATTGACATGCATCTCAGACAGACCCTTGAAACTTTACTAATACATATTAATCATGAATAGAAAAGTGCATTGCATTAAGGATTCGGCTCTGAATTAGATAAACCGGTCAAATACGAACAAATAACATACATTTTTACATGAAAACCTCATTGTTTCTTAGAAGAAATGTATCACGAATATAAGTAATAAGGATATCGATCAATATTCCTTCCAGCCTATAAGAAATACTATAGCTTAACACTTCCGAAGAACAAGCATTATTTCCGAGCAATAAAGTAGAAAACTTTAACAAATCTATTTGAAGCGAAAGAAACTAACAAAGCTATAAAAGCGAAATAATAGTTATGGAAATAGTCTTTCATTTTCCACGAAAGAAAACTCCGCAAAACTACCGACAATATGAATGAAACTATAATATTAGAAAAGTTTCGTCCCGGGAAATGAGAAAACGTTGTAGGAACTCGTTCGTCTAATACACGTAGTTATAAACTTGTTCAATATAATATCGAGTGGGGGTGCGCCGTCTCGCTCGCTCTCCTTGCACTGCTCAAACTGCCCTCGTTTAATTGCATATTCAGCTGAATAATTCTGCCAACCACATAGATATAACCGACGTCTACGTCTGTCCAAAGTTCTCAATTTTACTATAATACGTATCTAATGCATTTTTACACAAAGCAATAGTGGTTGAGTTTTCACCAGTTTACAATGTGACCTCGAAATAAAAACAAACACTGGCCGTTACCGAACGCCATTTGAAGGTAGATTTTTTCAAAAAAGGAATTTCCATTTGAAGGTAGATTTTTTCAAAAAAGGAATTTTTCCGAGCGTGCATTGTCAGTGATGGTGATCGTTTTTCGGTATCTCGCTTCGACTGTATCGATAATATCTACATTAGACAAGTAATCGATAAAGAATCGTTTATATCGTTTGTCGTATCAATTCCAACTCGATGTTCACACAATCGGTTGTAGAAAATTAATATAATGGAATTGCTACGGCGTAGCAGTAAGTAAATGTGGGCGATATTGTTATATGAGAAACACTCGTACATAGTGTAAGCGATTGTTATGATAATGCTGGCTGCAATAGACGGAGAAGCGATGAAATATTGGCCTCTTTTGCATAAGCACCGCGGCGAAACTCGAGTGAAACGATTCTACGATGTGCTACGCCGCGCCGCTACGCCGGAACCCGTAGCGATCTAATTGCTCATTAACTGTGACGCTTATGAAAACAAATTTGTCGTAATAAATGTAAAATATAATTTTGGTACCCAATAAATTTTACTCCAATTTTAGTTAATGTTGTAACAATTTGTTATTAAGGTTTCAATTTAGGGTTTAATTTGAAGAAAATGAAACTTTCGTCGTAGTTAAGCAGAATTTGGCATGGCTTTAGTTTATTTACTATATTCATTCTTCTTTCAAGTTGTTTTTTTCAACCCTAAGTTATTCCTAAAAATACACATTAAAATTTCACCTTGACCCACCAATATTCGCAGTCCCGCCGAACGTAAGTACACACCGCTCGAATATTATCGAGGCCGCGATGAGAACCGACATCAATATACCTACATAGGTATCTTCATTAATCACCATAATACGTACCAATGCAGCATTAAAGATCCGACGTAGGTACAACGACGCGGAAACATGACGCAACGATTTCGGAAAATTCGTTCAGAATTTACGATTTTAATGAAAATTAGGCAGGCGTTGTGATGATAAAATTCGGTAGGCTGATTAAATCAAAAGATATTTAAGCGATGTTGTTGTCACTCTGATAGAGCTGTTTTTTAATATGATTTATGTTTGACGATTGAATACTCGTCACATATACAGGGTGACTGGTAATTAGTGACCGATACTTAAACACGTGATTTTACTCATCATTATGAACAACTTTTACTATGGGACCAAACCTGAAATCGCGAAAAAAAAATCAGCTGTGCCCTACATTTATGTTCGTCTAACTCGTCAAAATGTAGGGAACAGCTGATTTTTTTTTCACGATTTCAGGTTTGGTCCCATAGTAAAAGTTGTTCATAATGATGAGTAAAATCACGTGTTTAAGTATCGGTCACTAATTACCAGTCACCCTATATACTGTTATATTGTAAAGATCAGGTAAATTAGATCTTCGCGCATTACAAAAATTGTTACTCCACAATTATAAGTATTATGTAAGATAGGTATCAGACTTCATGCCTTTATTCGTTTGTAGGTACTGGTTTTGATAATGTTTTTTTGCTGTTCAAGTATTCGTTCAGTAGATTTATAATATCGTTACTATAGCATTTCTGAGAGTCCTGTCCCGATTTGTCGTAGCCAGGCACGAGTTTTGTCACATTTTACTTCAAAAATAATTTCAGCATGTAGTGAAAAGAGGAAATAGTAGTAGGAACAAAATGTTACTTTACTTAACTGCTCTAAGATGTTTATAATGCGCTAAACCATCGATATAGCAACACTAACTAATATTTACGTTCACATTTTTGCAATTTTATAATGTGTGAGTCTAAAATGCATCCAACTGCAGTTACAGTCGTGCGATAATTTTAGTGTTCACTGAGTTTTCACTAGCGAGCTTACTAAGCTTAAAGTTACGCCTTTCTTAGTAGGATATTTCTGAAGATATCTTATGAAAGTAAGCTGTTATTACTGCTTACGACTCGTATGCTAGACAAGGATGGATCTATCGGGTTATAGATTGAGGAAAAGAATTACTCAATGTAGAGGTTCTAACCATTATCGTGGTCGAAAATATTCTTAAGTAAGTAAACACATTACTTAGTCGGATGATAACTAAATTATTCAATTCAATCTTTTCGGTAGCCGCATAATCTTTCACCATAAAATACTATTACCAAACTTTTACTTTCTTATAAAACTTCTTTACAAGTTTAATAACGATGTTAGAGAATTTCATATGCGCCACTTTTCTACACTTTTTTATAAAAGACTTGTAAAACAAGCTATTAAAGCTCAGCTCATCTCGGCGTATATCTAAAATTTGTAATTTGTTTATCAAACGTCTGGTATACGTATATAGGTGTGTGTGCGGCGGGGGTCGGGCGCGGGGGCGCGGGGGGCGCGGCTCGCTTGCCGCTCGTTCCGTCACACGGGCAGCAGTCACGTGCGACGACGCCGGCTCTCAACGCGCTTTACGTAACATATCGATTCCCGCTGCAGCTATCGATCGCCGATCGGCCGATGCACATCACTATAACTCGGTTTCCCGCGCAAATTTGATTTTGGATTTTTACGTCAGCGTCGCGTGTGTTGTGTTTTTATTTTTGTGACGAGGCCTTGGATTTTTCTGTCGAGCTTCGCTTTCGGAAGAGTTTTGAGGTGGGTTCAAGTATGCTGTATTGTTTTATGGTTAGTTTTGTAATGAATAATCTATGATGGGAAAATGAAACCGGTTTGATTGCGCTAAATCGCTTTAGTTAAAAGGTCAATACACCCGGTGGCACGCGAGCAAGACGCAGCGATGAATGTGGAGCGATGCTTCGCCGTGCTCAGCGTGGACGGCTGGAGTCGATCACAGCATGACGGACAGACGGACAGACGTGCACCGATCACACACAACACGGAAAACTTTAAAAATAAATTAGAATATCCATTCTTGTCTTGCTCGTATCATTTTGTTCCTTCGGTAGACAAAGTTTACATTTAATTTTAGGTAGTTAGTTACTGACTCACTCAGTAGGTATGTACCTTTGTTAAGTTTTAATTAGTTTTAATAAGTTATGGTTATTTAAGCAATTACTTCTAATTACAGTTATGGAAGTAAATAACTAATTTAATTAACGTTCGACATGATAAAGTTTTTTTTAGTATAGGTAGATGTTAAAATAAAATTTGAAGTTAAAACCCAAGAAGTTTGAATTTTTTTTTTAATTAGGTAGGTATTTAATTATGCAAGTGTTTAAACTAGGTTCTTAATTATTCCATAGTCGAAAATAGTTTTCATTTTGGACATTTCTTTCATCATCTTGAAACTCGTAAAAATGTAGGGTGAAAACACCGAAAGGTGTCCATGTTTTTGTATTTTTTACGAGATCTAAATTATGTCGAAAATTAGGTACATTTTCGACTTAATTGTAATTAGTTTAGGTGTTTTCTTTTAGAAATTATAAATATTGTAAATACTTAATAATGTTTAGACATTTTTGGCGTAAATTGTGTCAAAAAGCTTTTAACAAAACCATTATTTTTAAAGTTGCTCATAATCATTGACAATGTCGGCAAAAAACTCACAATCAAGAAAAATATTTCTTTTCCGTTTGAAATGCAAAAGGAAGTTTTCGATAAATGCTCATAATTACTTTGTAATTTGCATTACCTCATCGTTTATTAATTAAATACTTATACCTACTCTTCGCTTGTTATCTAAAATTCAATGCATCTTCACTTAACTTATTCCAGTTGCTTTTATTTTTACGATTCTACTCATTTATTATTCATTTTCAATGTAATTCAAACGTATCTTAAATTCTTGAAGTAACGCTTTTTTGATTTACAGCTTATAAAATGCTTCATTAAAATCTTTAGGAAGGTCGCGGGAATTTATGTTCGTTATAAATTAATCAAATAATGCGTATCAGGGCAATAAAAATGTGTTTTTAGAAGACTTTTACAGTTTCCTATTGTTTTAGGCAAGAAAAAACAGTTTAACTTAAATGTTTAAGATTGAATGAAGAACGGCTTAAGATTGAGGCACATGAGGAAAATTTACATCATCCATCACACTAATATTATAAAGGCGAAAGTTTGTGAGTGTGTGTTTATATGTTTGTTACTTCTTCACGCTCAAACGGCTGGACCAATTTTGATAACATTTTGTATGGAGGTAGCCGACACCCTGGATTAACATATAGGCTACTTTTTATCCCGATATTCCCACGGGATTGACATTTACGCGGGTGTAACCGCGGGGCGCAGCTAGTAAATAAAGGGCGACGGCTTTTGGAAAACACCCACAACAATCCACTATCCTCAAACTTACATGATTCAGACACAGAGAGATATTTTAGAATAATATTCATCCTTATCTGAACAATTTAACGCATTTCCGTCTATACTTCTCCTGCCATTCGTCACGTACGCACTCCATCATATACGTATTTGAAAACGCTTCGAAGCTTTGTTCAAGGCATTTCCGTTCTAAAATATAACGTCTGTTTACTTTGCCGCGGCTAACTAGAAAATGAATCAGCAAAAACAATTACGGAATAGCCAAAGCATTGAAATAAGGTAAGTTGGTAACTCCAGCCTAGAGGTAAGATAAAAACTGAGAATATTTCGTTCTTGTCAAAAAAAACGTCGCCTGATTCATAGTTCTCCCTTATCTCTTATCGTGATGTAAAGTTTACACAACATAGTCGATTTAGATTGTGTGTGTGTATTCTAGATACGGCTTATCTCATGTCCCGGTTTCTGATTCGCCCATTTTTTAATAGAATATTATTACGATGTTCTTCATGTGACCTCTGACCGTTGTAAACGAGGCTTGGTTAGAAAAGAAAAAAACATGTCGGCTGATTGCGTTCTAAATTTGAAACAGAAGTCTCGCGTGGGGTATGCGGCCCTGTTAGTGTTAGTGACCAATGTTACCATGTGACGACACGTTGGTGTTATGCGTGGCGAATAAAAATTTAGGTCACTCTCGCGTTGGCTGGCCTCGATTCATTGAGCTTGTGCCGATCGTGCGTTATGCCGGGTCGATGTTTGATAGTGTTGTAAATAAAAACACGTGGCCCACGCATCTGGCCGCACACAGATAACCTCTACACGCTACTAGGAAATACAAATCGTTCGGACTACGCTGAAACCACAATATATTATTTCCCCATTCATAGCGTTAAATAGAATTAACATTCATTGACGGCGCTATTCACGGCCGGCGCGTTTTAATTTACTAAATGTTGCGCTACACATTTAATATTTGTTAATACATTTCCGAACCGTGACTTCTTAAGTAAACGCTTTAATATTCATGCATTCGTTGAGGTAGAAACAATCAGCAATGAAAATTGTATCCATAAAAAGGTTTGGTTAAAAAGTAAAAAAAAAACGTTGTCTCTACTTTGTATACTTTGTCGAGTGTTTTTGTTTAAAGCTATCAGAATGAGTGATCGTGGCTGTATTTAACGAACGAAGCATTATTTTAATAATCTGGTGTATTTTTAAAACAACCCATAAAAGCTGTCTGCGGACAAGCGGTCGCATAAAAAGTGAAAATCAATAATGTCGGCAGCCGACGGCCAGGAGTCTGGATAATTGGAAAATTCTGTGCACGTTGAAAGCTATAAATTTTCACTTTTGTCCACGCAGAACCTTTTCCGTGTTGCATTAAGGATAATAAATTAAAACAAAATGCTACTGACGTGGTTTTTGCTGGGAATTGTATTTTATAAGTTCCTGCTTTTGAAACTTTTAATATATCTTATGTGCGGCTGACGCAGTGATGCTATAGCATTCACAATTACATTTCAGTATCGATTCTGTCGATATCGGTACAACTCTAGATCCACCTCGTGCTTACATTTCAGAAAAAAAACGACAAAACCCGTTCCTCCTTTAGACTGTTTATTTTTAACTTCTACCTGCGTGTGGTCTCACCTATTTGACATTAAGCATTGAATAAACCCATAAAAATAATGTAAAGAAGAATTTATTTGTACATAGGGCTTTTAACCGTAAACGTAAATTTTAATTCTGGACGTTTTCACGAGCGCCATAATTGACTTTACGAGTCATATCTACTGCAATTAGCCGGTCTCGCGGCTCCTGCCATCTTTTAATGTGTTTATTTAGCTTTTGATATATTAACTGAGATGCTAGAAGTGATGTATTTACTTGCGTTACTTCTCTTCCTTGATCAAAAGACTTAATGGAAGAAAGTCCTATCTGTTTAAGATAAAATGTTATGCAGCTCAGCAAAATTTAGACAGCGCCAAGCGAGATTTTATAAACAAGAATTGTTTTCAAAAACTCGAGCACTTTTAATACAAAAGAAGATTATGAAGCCGGTATGATGTCGGGAGCTTCACTAAAGGTGGCATTATTTAAAACTTTGACAAAAGATGCTTCACTGAGGCTTAATTTATGACAAAAAGGTGTTTTCATCCAAACTATGAAAGATTTACGACATTTTTATTCAATTTCTCGAAACATTTAGTCGCAATTCTTTAAAAATATGTCTTACTACATCTTGTCTTAATATATCATCATACTGTGCCCATAAAACGAATGCGAAATTCACCTTTTATAGATTTTACGACCATTTGAATGGCAGTAAACTGCGGGAACAGCCAGTAAGCACCTAAGGGTAAAAAATACATTCCTATGTACTTCAAACTCAAATACTTTCACTATGAACTTTCTACCTACAAAGAAATGCGGTGATATTTGCATTTTTTTTGTGAAGACCGTGATAACTTGGGTCGCATAACTGTTCTGGCTACCTTAATGTGCTTTTAATTTTCGTGAACGCTTCAGTTTCACTGCTTTTACAACTTTGCTTACAATTCTGTTTTTGAAATATTCTTTATAACCTTACTGCAAGACCGGAGACAATTTCATAGACAAGGCTTCAAAAATTGATAAGTATCGAGCGTGGCATTAGCAAGATAGAAAGCCAGTAAAGGTTACTGGTGCAAAGAGAAAGATATTGCTATTAGGTATTATAGTGTTGGACATTAGATTAGTGTTGTACTTTTCTATCTGAAAACTCAGGACAGGGTCGTTTTTGAGCTGGCAATGGAACACTAGCGATTTCCTGGATCAAATACCTGGGCAACTTTTTATATAAAAATAAAGTTTTTTTACGCTCACAAAATACAGTAGCTCGTCATTTAACAGCTCCATCACAACCAATTAAACAACTGAGTCAGAACTTGCTCAACAACCAGCTGATTCACTATCAACAACAACAAAAACCAATCGATACTAACAAGTTGTTTTTATATTCAACGTAATCGCAAGTAAGTGGCAACACTCAGACCGCGTGGCGGCCAGTCACGCATGCTACGTGTGACATCCACATTATTCCATTCATGCTTCCCACGTGGACGGAGAAAACTCGCACTTGTTTATGATGTTTACACAGAGCTTGCTATCATGTTGCACTTTTATCACTAGGATTTGTCAAAGGCCTTGGGGTTTATCTGGGGACGTAATCAATCTATGACAACCTGTCAAGTGACTAGGACGATAATTTAAGAGCAGTAAGATTAATTGCCCCTTAAAATAAGACTAATAGACCGGATAAATGACATTTAAAACCCAATTAACCTTTACATCGAGCGAAAGTTGTTTCGAAATTTTCTTCAGCCGTCTAATAGCGCAACTCAAAGTTTATCAGCACAAACAATCAAAGAGCAATCCTGAACGTTGTTTACAAACAGAACCCAAATGACTTCATTCACAGTCCCGGGCTCCCGGGGCGCCCTCCTCATATTTCCCGAGCAAGCCCCCGGGATCGGATCGGGTAGACAAGCGTAAGATATCCCGCACTCCTGCGGATCCCGCCCTTGAACTTGAAGCCGTCACGCGCCGACAATAGGGACGTTTACCTCTTTGCTTTTTATACAAAAATAGAGATCTTTATTTTTCCGCTCTATTTTGCGTTCACGGAAAAAATATTTTAAAATGCTTAGAAATATTTCCACACAAAGTTCCAAGATAAGATAAGCTTATCGTTGCCGACGGAAACGTTGAACATAAGCGCCCTAGCGTTCACAATAACGCGCGCCCATAACGCGGCGGAGAAAATTGTGTACAACGTTCTGAATGGCCAATTCTGCGAAGTAAAAATATAAAATTAAACTAGCAATAGTCTAGCTGCAGTCTAGTGGCAATAAAACCGTCGTTAAACCACGAACGTGTGAACTTTCGCTGGCGTGTTTACACCTCGGGTGTTCGTGCAAAGAACTGGTAAAGCCGGGTGCCAAGTCCGGGTGAAATATATCCGGTCGCCGGGGAATACGCGTAGACGCGCGGCAGACGGCCCTTGAACTCTACCCGTCGGTTTACCCGGCAATAGAGCGGTCGGATGTGCGTGAAACTATGCGTGAGCCAGCCGTCACACGCCGCTACAAGTTCACTCCCCGCGAGAATCCATCTTCGGAGCGAGGAGACTAATGTGCGGAGCTCTGCGGCTCTACGTCAGAATGATGTATTAGTATGCACATTAGGCATTCACATTATTATTTCAAGGAGTTCTGAATGACACCGAAAGGCTGGTCGTTCTAATTCAATTCTTTTGTACTTATAATGTGAGGACAAATATTCGCTATTGTTTTGCAAATTACTGATTTGTAGAGGACTAAGTACTGGAAAACATATTTCGGCATAGTTTATAGGCTCTCTCTCTCTGTAAAAATCTCACCGTGAAAACTTAGGTGAAGTGAGCGTGGAGTGAGCTGTCTGTCAATAGTGTCAATTCCTAGCAAAACAAACTCACTTCACCTTAGTTTTCACGGTGAGATTTTTACAGAATCGACCGGCAGTTACTACGATTTACCACAAAATGTTTGGAGGTTGAAGGTTATAAAGGAATAGAAAGCCCAAAGAAATGATGGATGAATGGATTGCTTCGATCAATAATGATCGAAGATGGATTGTGTAAAATATGATCTGGCTAGAAGAAGGGGTACTAGGGGTTTCAAATACCAGATTTTTTCAATACCGGTACTAATACCGCATAGACAATTTCCAATACCGGGATCCCGGTATTAGAGAGAAAATAACGTGTATCTAGAGTTTTATTGGACCTACTTTAAAAATGTATTGGGTGACTTTTCCTTTGGATGCACCTTTTAGCGCATGAGAGAATCTCGCCCGCCGTTCCCCACTTTCCTTCACAACGCAGGAATCTCAGGATAGTACTTCTATTGTTCTATGCCTTGTCCGAGAGGCAAATACAAATACTACCATTTTTTAAATCAAATCCCATTCTTTACCTGGTAAAAAATTATAGTAGTAAAATGTAAGTTAAGTACTGTCTAAATAAACCACGAGATAATTAAAATAAGCAGTTTTTAAAACTTACCACAGATAAAAAATTGATTGTATTATACGGTACTTATAAAAAAACAATTTTTAAAAATTTTGTATATCTGTTTGTTCCGACTAAAAAGGTTTGAACCCTCGGAAAGGACATAGGCTACATACTTAGGTACTTTTTATCGGCATACCACAGCGGCGAAGCCGGGAGTAGAGTCTAGTTTGAAATATCTAAGAGCAAAAGGATGGTTGTGAAGGCCGCAGGAACCCGTTGGATGCGAGAACCGCAGAACCGGTCCAATTGGTGGTGCTTGGGGGAGGCCTATGTCCAGCAGTGGACGTCTTTCGGCTGAAATGATGATGAAGAGGATGGTTTACGTCTACAAAATATTTCCTAAATGAAAAATAAAACCTGTCTGGCAAGAATTCCCGTCACCTATTTCTAGATTATCCTCCACACCAAGCCGGTGTTCCCTTACACCACGGTGACAAATGACCGGACGCGGTTCGAGACCCGGATAACAGTCTGTTAGGTTCTCGTTACCTTATCGATGACCTCTGCTGCCATAGAATGTTCTACTGACTACCCTTATCTTTTCTTTGTTGGCTTTTCAAGTCCTTTTCGTGTTAAAAGTGGGAAAATGTGGGGTAATGGAATTTTAGCTTGATTTTGGAAGTTGCATTTTATTTTTAAATTGTTCACGAACTAGCAACACCTTAGCAGTTGGGATATATGTAGGTATGTAGGTAGGGTATCATGATGGTGAATGTGCTTTTTCGAAGTAGACTTTGCAATTCTTTCATCAGCAGATGTACTTTGACAAGTTAGCAACTTCTTCGAACTTTGCAACTTTATGAATTATCAGTGTTTTTGTTGCTACATTCGCTCAATATAGCATAACTATTTAGCAATCTACTCATCTGCCTAGCCTTTTCCTAACTATGTTCGGGTCGGCTTCCAGCCTTAACAGATGCAGCTGAATCGCAGTATTTTACATACAGCGACTGTCTATCTTAACTCCATGATGAGTTACTTTAGTTACTCGGGCTAC
This sequence comes from Oligia latruncula, assembly GCA_948474745.1. Taxonomy (NCBI): domain Eukaryota; kingdom Metazoa; phylum Arthropoda; class Insecta; order Lepidoptera; family Noctuidae; genus Oligia; species Oligia latruncula. The sequence goes on from OX419686.1 coordinate 17,811,497, forward strand.
TAACTACCCGTAACGACCGCAGGATCTACTAAGGCCGAGAAATTTTTTGCAGATTCTCTAGCAGGTACAGAAATCATCACTCCAAACAGAATTTTCTACATGTCCAACATAAACTAAAACAGCAAATCGTTCAGAACATTATTTGTCTTTATTCCAATTCTGACAACTTCGGGTAGTAATATTAAATCGAGTGTGTACTGTTTATCCGACTACGGAGTACGGTGCAACAAAAGAAAATTTATGTGTTTGTGTGACAAGGAATTTTATGATATTTTGTCTGATATCGATGTTATGGGTCCAGTCTCACCAAGGGGTAAGTATCGTATTACCCAGTAACTGGGTTGTGGAGGTCAGATAGGCAATCGCTCCATGTAAAATACTGGTATTCAGCTGCATACGGTTAGACTGGAAGCCGACCCCAACATAGTTGGGAAAGGGCTGAGGAGATGATAATGATGATGATCGATGTTATGCATGGATATAAAGATAGGACAAGCACTAGCAATATTAAGCCTGATGCATGACTTGTAAAACACGTTTGGCATTTTATTATGGTGAGGAAATGTTAAAAGCAGCTTTGTCAACTTGGTGTCCAGATGTTGGTCCATCTGCTGTTTGGACGGTAAATAACTGATACTTATAGTTCCTTGTTTGTTTCGTTCGTTAGTAGATATATGTATAAATGAAAATAAGTAGAAAATTAGGTTTATGATAGGACAACTCCTCTTTTCACTAAAAAAAGTCGGAATCCGTCCTACAGAGATGGGATTTTCGAGACCGGTCTTACGTTTTCGGACAAAATCTCTTCACGGTTTCAAGATTGTTGTTCCTGAAATCCTTTTTAGATTTCTACCCGTTTCAAATACAGACAATAAACGTCCCGGACCTACGGTAACAACGAATGGTTACCCGGTTCAAATCCGTCTCAGCCAGGTCACTTCGTCGTCCGGTCGATAACCCCGGACCGCCTCCGGATATCGACCTTATAATTAAAGACTTGAGGAAAATATATTTAAGTGCTTCAAAGTTGCAAATTTTATCGAAAAATCTCTTAGTTTATTCTGACTTTAAATAAAGTTTTTTAAGAAGTATTTATGGGAGCTAAAAAGCCAAGAGACCGAAATAGAAAACATTCGAATAATTGAAATTAGAACTATGTAGTAGAATTTAGCGGTTTTTTTTTAAACAGTGTTGCCAGTACGTTTACGGACGGCACCAAAATTGCGACATTTCAGACACACCTTGAGGTTGAAAACCTTCAGTTTATTATGCTTACCTTGAGTTGGCAGACCTTCGGTTATAAATAGAGATGGCAGATGAGACAGCGATAGAAGTTTTCGGTCAAACCTCGACAGGTAGAGATATTATGAAAATTATAAATCTGCAGTGCTAAACAAGATGATTTTTTGAGATTAGAACAACTCGCGCCGTTAAACAGGTTGGCCAAAACAATAGTTGATGTAAGTTTGAAAAATGACAACATTATGAAAAAAAAACATTAAGTAAGTAGGTACCAAATAGCGAATCATGCTTTAAAAATGTAAAACCGCACAACAGTGGATCATTGCATAGGGTCCGCAAAAAGTTATCGCGCTCTATTGTCTACGAAGAGTCAAAAGAATGCTTTTCACTATTGAGTAATTTTTATGCGTCACTTATACATTATGGGTACGTAATTCCTAATCAATGACGTAACATAATGTTTCTTGAGTTACTTTAAACTTAAAAGTATGGTAGCAAAGTTGCCATTCGCGTAGGACTTGCTTGAGAGACCATAAACAAACCATAGTCTACTTCTTGATTTAGGGATGCTTGAATCCACAAACAATCGATGACTGAGAAATCTACTGAAAATCCGTTAAATTTTCGGAATTTTTGATGAACACGGATTTTAAAATTGCCAAAAAGGTTAAGCTCATTTTTTATTTACAACTTCGACATTTATGATAATAACGGTAGCAACCAACACCGTGATACCAACGTTATAAAAACTCCTTGCACAACGTAGACAGCTTTCATCCGGTTTTTATCTGTTACCCGGGTTTACAGACGTGTCCGGTCGATAACCCGCCCGCATACGGTCAAAGTTTATCAATCAGGACTTTGTTTATTTAAACTTAACTACAAATTAACTATGATAGCGCGAGCTTTCTGTAAAGTGTAAACTTCATTATTCAATTCAGTAAGGCTGACTTTAGAATTTCGTTTCGTTTCTGCAACTTGGTAAACGAATTTTGAATTTGGAGCATTATTTTTCTTTTAGAGATGATGTCATATAAATAAATTATAATCTTGAAAAGAATTTTTAATAAATGTTTTTAGAACATTGCGATGGAAGCAGTGGCGGTACCTTCATAGAAGCAGAAAAGCCCGGCTTGCCCTAATAAAATCATAATTCACAACAACAAAATCAATAAAAAATATATTCAAAAAATTCCAGTCAATTAACTCGAACTCAAACATTCATGACATATAATACAATTTCGAAATCCGAACTAGCGCTAACTTTGGGATAGGTTCGCGCCAAATTCGGAATTCGGCTCTAAACGCTATACAATGCGTTCAAATGCGCCATCTCGCTCACACTTAGTCTGGCTTTTTACCTGGCTTGCCTTTCCTTTCTCTGTCTTGCAGTTTTCGCATACAAATTGCTATAGAAACGTTTACATTTGTTGATATATTGGTAAGTACATAAACACAGAGTTCTATGAAATGAAAAGCCAGGCTTTTGAGAGGCATGAAGTTCGCGCAAATGCACTATCCGCGCGTTGCGTTGACCCGCGTAAAGTTAGTTGCGAAAGCACGTGTGGCGGGCGCGATGAGTCGATGACACGACGCGACTCAAACAAATTGTTATTGTTTTGAAGTTTTGAATACTTACTTTGAGAATTAGTTTTATTATTTGAAAAAAATATTGATTGTGGTGATCGGTGATGTCATTCCCTATGATTTTGTAAATGGTTAATGAATATAGTGTTCTTTTATCATTATGTGTTCGGAATCTGTCATCGAAAAGGTACGTAAATACATTAAGTTTTCTGCAATTTTCTGCCAATAAATAACTCTTTACTTCACCGTAGCCAATCTTAAATTACTGTCGGATTGTCGGTACTTCTCGGAAATAAAAACAAGTATTTTTGTCAGTCAAGAAGACAGAATAAATAAAATAGGTACCTACTCATTCGATCGTTTATTAGGTATGAATATGATATGACAAACCTATGTAGTGGCTCATGTTAAAATTATCAATTGACTTTAAAAATGTAAGTACCTAATTCATAAAATAATGCGTACGAGAAAATAACAATAAATCGATAATATTTGGAGGCCATCTAGTGCATTTTGATTGAACAAATTTTGCAAGTGACAAGCAAAATGAAAAAAGGTCCGGCTAAGCGTTGTGGTTCATTTATTTTACGCATTCATTAGTATAGATGACAATTACGTACTGATGCTTGAAATAAGTTTTTCTTACCAAAATTATAATAATGATGTTAGTACTACTAACAACCATTAACAACAAGAAAATCAGCCAATCCCTCAGTTGGGCGTTTTTTTTATACCTTGAAAATCTGTGGGCTTGCCCTAATTTTGACCCCTAGGCACGCCACTGGATGGAAGTAACATACAGTACGTGTTTTTGCGAAATTATCGACTTTAGTGACTTTAGTTTGCAATGTAGAGTTATATGTGTTATTTCCTCTGAATAACCAAGTAGGTACGGTTGTTTGTTTTTAAACGCAAATACGTTTTACACATTGTAGCATCAACAGTCATAATTATGCCTTATATATTGTTACGTAATCATGTTTATTAACACTAATGTATGTTTGTTGTTTACAGGTCTTACAAGACATCAAGGTAAATATATTTTATCCTTGTCTACCGCATTCTGTCGCGCTCGCACTTAGCTCGTCTCTTTTAGTTGCGATTTCTATTTGCACGTTTGTCTTTTGTTTTTGTCTTTCTAATAACGCTTCTTTTTTTCTTTTTACTAATTTTGTAGTTCGTAATTGTTTTTATCATCATCATTAGCTAGTGTTGTTGTTGCAGTCTTGGTTATATTATCATTCATTGGTTTATTAATTGTTGTGAAAGTGCGTTATGGAGAATTTTCTGCTCTGATCTAGTTTAGATGCTCATCATCATCACTCCTTGTTTCTACGAAGAGTTGGGAAAAGGTGTGCCTGTAGTACACCCACAATGCCCTAGTTATGTTTAAGTCCCATGTAGGTAATAGGGGGCGAGCGAGCCTATTGCCATCAACCGGGCACATATCCAGACTCCGGGCAGCTACTGAAAAATTCCCAATAACACTTTGCTTGACCTGGGAATCGAACCCAAGACCATACTCTCTATACTTATTAGTTTATTATCCGTTTACAAGAGTTAAGTAAATAATTCTTGACTATACATGTCCTCTCCATAGGAGACAATTGAAGTCAACAATCGGATGTTAATTGTCTTTTCTATTAACCATTAATGTATCCGTTCACAATTTCACATTCTGATATTGGAAGAATAATTTACAGTGTCGTTTGCCTTTCCATTTCACGAAATGAAAATGATCTTCAAGTTCAAATGTCTTCAGCGCACTAATTGCGTTACACACTATCAATCACTATCTGAGTCATTTTGAAGGATAATGCTAATCCATTCCTTCATTATGTTCGAAAAATAAGTCTGCTCAACTTCGTAAATAACGCAATGAATGTTGTTGAACTGTCAAAGTGAAAACTATTTCTACTGTTAGTGTGTTACGCAATTTCCCCGCAGTTTTTCATCTACACAGACTGCTAATAATCTCTCCTGTCTGCTAGCAAAAAATTGATGCCTATGTACGAAAATATTTTAAAATACATAGGTACTAAGACACATCACATCCGCGAAGGTTCGATACGTCGTCGTGAGGGAGGGGTTGCGCGGAGGGGGCATGGGGGGGCGGTCGATGGGTCAACGACCTCGGGAGGATTTCGATGCCACCCTTCCTCCTTCCACTTATTTATTTATTAAAATTTACCTACATTGTTCTATAGCGAGTGTTTAATAAGGGAGGGAATTTAATTTTCATCTTATGGGTAGGTACCCAAATGAGGTAATAGAAAAATAAAGTACTGACTTTCTTTATTTTCCTTTGTTTCGTAAACATCAAGGTCGATTGGTTTTCTACCCTCTTTTTAAATATTTTAGATGATGATATCTACATGCGCAAATACACTTTTGAACTCGACGAACAAAATGACGAACTCTATGAACTAATGAGTAGAATGTTATTTTTGAAACTAGGTAAGTATATTAAATTTCCAAGAAATTTAATTACGTCGTATAACTCCATGATTTCACGGTTGTACAAACTAATTAATCAGGTCATTGATAAACGTTATCAGGCCCAACCGAAATGCCTATTATTATCCTTCTCGATAACTGCTGTACACGGCACACAGTAGGTACATGCAGCCAATACAGAAATGTACTGCCCCGTGCCCGGTCGGTATATCGGACAAATTCACGACCGCATTTAAAATGTATTGTAGAATCCATAATTCCACCACATAAAGTCCTATTTCATACAGATTTTGACAGTTCCCCTCCATCTCTTTCAGCCCAATGATACTCTCTCGCTCACACAACAATCGCTATCCAATATTCTATTTACAAAACATTCGGCGTGCGCGACGTTGCCGTCCTGCTGACCTGTTGTGCGCTTGCGCCGGTGACGTCACGAGCTGGAGTAACGCTGTCCTTGTCTTGGTTTCTCTTTCTAAACAGACTGTATTCCGTTTGGAACTTGTGCAAAGTTATGTGTAAATACTAAATGCCATAACGTATTGGAAAATCTAAACAATATAGATAAGACAAAATGGAATTTTTGCCGTGATGACCATATTATGTGTCATGGCGCGTTAGCCATAACTGGATTAAATAAATTACTTAACAGTTACAAAGAAAAAAGACCTTACTCAAATAAAGCAAGAAAAAATGGTAGTATTCATGAAAAAAATACAGAAATACTGAAAAAATAGGTAGGTACCTTCTCCAGCTAAAATTATTTGCATGAAATCTCAGCCGAGTGGGCTCTGTGAGCCAAAACACAATGCCTAGTATTCCTTGAATGAAGCTCTGACGACTAAACATACATTAAAAGAATGAAATTTGCATTCGCTACGTTTTCCTTTATTTTCATAATTAACGCTACCTACATCTAGTGTTTTGATGATGTCAGTAGAGTATTATGAATGTTACGTTATTATGACACATTGCTTTGACTAGGAACTTTCCTGGTAAGATTCCTAAATAAAGTTTTCCTTGTGTGGTATTTTTAGACTCAGTTTTTACCTTTAGAGAGTTCTTTGAACTGTTTTTAGCCGTGACATAGCTTTGGAGTGTTTGAAATTGAATGAAGAAGACAGTATCAAAGACGATCTAGTTGACTACTAGATATATCATCTGACAAGCTGTATGATAATCTGATGCAACTTTTAGAGCCTTAAAAATGTGGAGATATTGACAAAGAATCTTCTAAAAAAGAGGTAGACAGGGAAACCAAATCTATATACGTAAAAGCTGATAAGAGAAAAGACATAGCGAAGGCAGAAGTTGTCATAGTTAAAACATGCAGACCCTAAATAAATGTAATTGATTATATTATAGCAGCTAGACAAAATGGTATTGTATAACAGTACTTTCTACCACATTCTATTGTTATGTTATTGTGTGATAACAATAGCTGTGATGTTTATTAAATAACAAATGATCACGGCAACAATTGCTAATAATTTGCCTCGTTATTTTCATAACATCCGCCCGTGATATCCAAACATCGTGATACCGTAATAATATTGGGTATTCGAGCACGTTTTAGACAATATTTGGAACATAAAATTGACGGGTCAAATTTGCAAATCACAATTTGATTGGATTTCGGATTGGAATCACGATAGGAGCTATTTCGAGACCTAAATGGTAACTTAGTGCCGTATAATCTTTGCATAGACTATGGGGTGGCAGGGAAATTGATGCGCAAACTGTGACCATGAATTCAGCACATGATTCCATATACCCCGTAGTAGAGGGTAGAATTTTTTTGCCGGTTATCAAAAAGTTTATCTGCTAATATATTATCATAGAAAAGTACCTACGCACTTATTATTATCAGCCATTTCTGTCCCACTGCAGGGAAAAGGCCTCCCTTCTCTCCTTCCACTTATCCATATCCAGTGCTGTTAAACGCCAATCCTTGTGGAAAGAGTAATACCTACGCACTTACGCAGTCAAAATGTATGGATTTTTTTTTTTTTAATAACTGACGAAATTATTCAACGCAGAGGGTTCAGAATCACGTAATGAATCCATGGTAACAGGTTGGGCGTCGATGTCTGTCACACTGTACCTATAGCTTAGTTCCGTATATATCTTAGGGGTTTTAAACAACTTCGTTAGCTGCTTCCAAGTCACATGTATCCATTCCTTAGAGGAGAACTCTTCTCTAAACCTATTTCAAGTCCCCTATGAATTATCTACAAAACAAACATGAAGTCTAAACTTTACCGTCAACTTTTCACAGTTATGACAAACGACTTTTTCATACAGAAATTACTTGGCCACTTGGAGTGTTGGACAAATTGGCCCTTAATCTACTTAATGAATCGGTGTCATCTCTATTGCATCTTCAAGGAGGATTCAATTAGTCATATCAATGCTATGTGCTGGTGACTTAACCTTGGGATTGTCATCACGGTTACCTTGGTCAAATTGCATGATTTTTGTGACCGCTCTACCCGTTTATACTTTCAAATAGTCTGTTGTTTTTTCAATTGGCTGACATTGTGTTTTGTTTCTGTTTCTCTGTTTTGTGTCCAATGGTTCTTGGATTTCTCCTAACGAGTGGTTCCCAATAAGGAAACATGTTTTAACCCATCGATATTGTTTGGTTACATTTTTCCTGTTGGAGTATCGCCATTTAGTCGTGTTTGTAATTTTAATGTCATCATTATTTTAACTGCGTATTCAAATGTTTTCTAAGATATACTCACAAATACTTAAATAAATTCCTAAGCCGTTACTTTTTGCTTCTTCCAATTCATGTGTAACTTCATCACTTTCTGTTATGGAAAGCCAAAATTTTCCACCTTACTCCAAAATCAATTCAACTTCACTTCTAAATCCTTCCAGATAATCCATTCCCGGCTCTGGCACTTGTCGGCCAGCAAATAGCTTAGTTACATACACAATAAAAAGACATCGGGCAACACCGGAAGCAATCAATTCCAGCCACAATAGACTCAATGTAGGAAGGTTAAGGATCAATCGGAGTACAATGCTGCTAACCTTCGAGTTCAGTTAAAATGATCACGGACTTAGTGCGCTGTATGAAATGGAAGTGTCTTCTTTAATCTTTAAGGAGTTCTATATTGTAGATTTTGTGACTAATTCGCTTCTTTCGCCAGAACTGGTTTTGGATCCTCCGTTGCTCTTTTCGAACTTTTCTCTTTCTATCCCGGATTTGCAACAGAAGCCTTTTTACAGGGCTTGCCCGACTTTCTAAAAATAGCAGACCAATCACCTATTTTTTTAAACAAAAATCAAGTAGAAATTGCCTCTAAAGTTTTCTAAATATTTATAAAATATGGGATCATAAGAACGATCATTATCATCGTGGATCTAAGAAGCTCGAAAGTCTGACAACCAGTCTTACTAAGGGGTATCGTATTATCCAGTAACTGGGTTGTGCAGGTCACATAGGCACTGCCTATCTGTGTGACTGCCTATTAGGCAGTCACTCCATGTAAAATACTGATATTCAGCTGCATCCGGTTAGCCTATCCCAACATAGTTGGAAAAAGGCTAGGCAGATGATGATGATGGGATCTTAAGAACAGGAACACAAAAAAAAACCTAATCTAAATTCTAAATTCACATTTTAAAAAAAATCTAAACCTGTCCAGACAGGCTTAAAACTTTTTTGACTTGGTCGCCTTGAATTTTTTTCCTGTTTCCTTATGTTAAAGTCTTTAAATATCACTTTACACATGTAGTAAATAATTGCGTAATAAAATGATTTAGTTTGTAGCTGCCTACCTAAATTAAAATTCATAAAGCCTAATCAAATTTCCTTTAAAGGTCACAGAATATTTAGTAGCAAAGAAATCCAGAATTAGTTAATACCAAAAATTCAACTTGGCATACTCAATGTCAACTCCAAACTAGGTCCCCTGGAAAATGGCTCTGAAAATGATAAAGGTGACCTTACAACTGAAGCACTAATAACAATATTAAGAGCAGAACATGGTGCTAAAATGTCTATAGACAAAAACCCACCTCTAACTATTTCACGTTTTATTGGAGGTAGAAACGTTGCGGGCAGCGGTAAGCCGCGCATTTAGGCGCCCGACCGCCAAACCGCCGCTGAGCAAATGCGCAAAACCTTGAACACAGTTTACGTCGAACTGCGGCGGTGTTGTTGATCGTTTGCAGTGGCTGTGGTTGGGCGATCCACCGCCATCGAACGACCATTCTACGACCACCTATAGTCCGTTTAGTTGAAAATAACTATGGAAAATGGAGCTGTTAATTCGCGGCTATCGAGGCGATAACTATTGAGTACTGTATCTGCTGCAATTGTTTTAAGGCTCGTCGCAATGCTCCGAAAGTTGTAGCTTTTCAATAGTCCCAATTCCAAATGCTATATCCAAATTGACGTGCTATCTCTTCTCTGTTGAGTTGATGACAACAGTTTTCTTTTGGAACATGCTTCTATAAAAATAGCTTAGTCACATTCAAGCGCACTAAAATAGTAAAAAAGGATAATCACAAAATATGGTACATTAAAAATTTTGAATGACAACGTCATTAAGCTGAGTAGCCTAGATGACGAAACCATCAAATCAACAAACTATGAGGAAGTAATTTTATTCCCTATTTACATTCATTAACAAATATCTTGAAACAACAAACAACTTACAGACGGCGTTTTAATTATATTAAGTAAATAGTAACAGCACACAAATATTGTAATTACTACTCAATTGTAATGATTAATGCTTTACACTTGAAACAATAAGGAGTCGAACATGTGCCTTGCAATAAGGAAAGGAACCAAATTAATATGTTGTGCAATATGCTGAGAAAACATATGCCATTCACGAACAACACCACTGAAATATACTTGTTAGGTTAAGTCTGGTGCAAAATGTAAGCGGTAGCGTTTACCATATTAAATTTTGGTGTACCGTAACTTTGCTTAAAAGCATTTCAAAGACATTATGCAAGAGGGTCGTTTACTGTTCTACGAGTAGTATATCTGAGAAAAGCAATAATAATATCGTTTTCTTTTCATCTGATCTCAATACCTAGTGTCTCTATCGCATTCATATTTCTAAAATTCTCTTATTCTGGTCTCCTAAGGCGGTATTAATGAGTATTGCCCAATTGTTACCGACCATCGTTTCCTCATGTCCTCAGATATTCTAAGATCAAATTAGCTTTTATATTCAATCCGCCACATTATTCAACACTCTGCTAGAATTTCTTTAACAGCTACAGCTCTTATTTCCATCTCCTCATCATTATACAACCTTACAATGTCGAACATATTGCATAACATACTCTTTTTGCTTCGTTCACGTTCATACATCTGTTCATACATGCACGCCGAGTTGCGAATACTACGCACCTACCCTTTCTGAAGAACATCCCCAATAACAATTATATTCTACAAATTCCGCGATATATTATGCTCCTGCACGCACAATGGTCCATTTGAAGGACTAAGTGCGGAAACCAAACCCATAACATAGAACATATATGCTCCTGAACTGCAAGCTCAGCCCCGCGTCCCTCATCCCTTGCACCGAGCTTGCCCTCACACCCGGCTCGCTCAAGAATAGCCGCCGGCCAACGTGGTGGTACACGTGTTCCACAATGACTGCCACTTGTGTTATCCATGTCTACTACAGCTACATGTGTTCACTTGACCTGGGAATTAATGTGACTTGTGACAATAGGAGATAACTTGCACCTTCTGGTCTTGAACTGTCTTCGATTTTTACATCAACTACCAACACAAAATTTTCTTCAACCTTTCTCTGGCTATAAGTGTTCAGTTGACTTTGAATTAATGACACATGTCTATGGGAAATCATCTGCAGTAGGCACCTTTTGTCTTGAATCTTTATCGATTTTTAAGCTGACATTTACTTCAACTTTTTTCTGGCCTTGAATTTGCCACGTTGCATTCCCCACGTGTCTTGCATTATTATTTTCATAAGCCTTGACTTCGTACTTTCAATTCACTATACTTAAATATTCAGATCAGATTTGGTAAAGTTCAAGTTTTACGCTGGCTACCTATATGACTGATGTTTCTGACCTGCGCAACTCTTATAAATTTAAAGTTTATACGAATGAATGAGTATTTAGAAGAATGAATACTGTCAATGATGCGCCTGCATCACCTGTTCTAAGCTTAGATGAAAATTATGGAAGATGATTAATAATCGGAATCGAATAAGTGACTGGAAGAAAGAGCAATAATGACGGGGGGATTGAAGTCTGTAATACAGGATTACAGAAAGGCAGACCTTACGGTATGGCTTATAAGATTGATGTTAAATCTTTAGTAACTTTTAAACAAACAGTTCTTGTCTTGGAAAGAAATTTCTTCTGATTAAAGGTTACAACAGAACAATAATTCTTACATAAGGCAATTCGATATATTTATCGCATCAAAATTTGTATATGCTATTAAGATTCAGTTCGGAAATAAAGATATAATGCGTTTGCCAAGCGAAATAGTTAAAATAGCAAATGTCTTTAGCGATAATTTTCGAGCTTTTCTACAATTATTACCTATTTTCTGAATACATAATTGACGTCTTCGCTATGTTTATTTTTGTATACTCGGTCAAGAGCCGGGAATTAGCGCATATCTATATTCGTCCGTAGATTAATTAATTATCTCTTCTCGAAATTATTTTGGAGTAACACCACTACCTTACTTAGGAGAAGGAGTACTTACATTTGTTGTTACCTACATTATTAGGTATGTATATCGTGACCAATTCAATTTCTGCCAAAGTTTCTAATCAACGTCAAAATTTACAATGGAATAGAATTGATTCTAGTCGCCCCTTCCAAAAGTTAGTATTCAGGAGAAGAATGGGTAAGAAACTCCACAATTATAAAGTATCCCTCTGCAATCTACACCCAAAACATAGCTTTATCTCTCTTTTTCACTTCGTCAACAGTAAGTTCTTATTAATTTACTATTTTTAAATATTTATCAATCATAAATGATAACATTACAATAGAAACGTTAAAAACTAACATTACCAGCTAGAAATAACTCCTTATCTAATAAAAACAACATACCAGAGTTAAACACAATAAATTAAACACTAACCAACTAATAATAATTAATGTGTACAGAAATTCACAAATCTTTGGCACAAAACACTATCGGAGCTCGCAAGCCTTGCGAATATAATTTATTAACTTTAACAGCGTAGTACAAAATATTCTATGTAATACGATTAGTATCTGCAGAATACCATTCTGTCGCTGCCAGTGATTCATTCACCTTCCTGGCGTATTTATGGGGTTCTGTACATGTTAAGGATTATTATTATGGTAAGGATATGGGACTGGTGTCTGACAGTTTTTTGTATGATGGAAAATAGGGAAACTGGGGTGGAAAATGTTGATGGTAGTTGGAATAATGCGAATAATATTCAGCTGCATCAGGTTAGACTCGAAACCGCAACATAGTCGGGAAAAGGCTAAGCTGATTGATGATGATGAGTTGGAATTCTGTGAATATTCGATGACATGTACAGTCTACAAAGGAGATAAGTATACAGGAGCGTCGGATATAGTTGAAGTTTAGTAATAAACCAATGGATGTTGTCGACTGAAATTTAATTTGATAAATGAGCTGTTTGTTTTCTATTAATAAAATAAAATTTTATTTGAGAACATCCATCGGTTTCTTACTGTAATTCAACTATATCTGTCGATCCTGCATACATATCTCTTTTGTTGACTGTACATAGAAGTTCTGTTTTTTTTAAGTCTAGTAGAAAGTAGCAAGCCTTTAGCGCAACTGTCACTTTTCTTACTCAATATTTTTGTTCGGTTTTGTAGTCAGAAGCCCAAAATTTTGACAAACAGTTTTACCAGGGAGTATCGTGCAACCAGTAACTGGGTTGTGGAGGTAAGATAGGCAGTCGCTTCATGTAAAATACTGGTATTCAACTGCATCCGGTTAAATTGGAAGCAGACCCCAATATAGTTGGGAAAAGGCTGAACAGATTTATTTGTTATGCTTCGAATTAAATAAACTCAATATCGAAAGGTCTCTTAAACTAACAATCTAACAAAAACAATTTCCCATTTGTGAACCTTCAACGGGTTTCTATAATGAAAAATTTTTCCCTTCCCCATCCCTACTGAAATATAAGTAAACAAAGAAACAATATAACAAAAGCCAGGCCATGAAAACTTGACCTAACAATTTATTATTGTTTCAATACCTACACATGTTAATGACGTAAACCTTTCAAAAGAAAAATCTTTTGAAAGGTTTACGTCATAAACATTTAGAAAAAAATTCTAAAGTAACATCACACTAATATTATAAAGGCGAAAGTTTGTGTGTGTCTTTATATGTTTGTTACTTCTTCACGCTCAAACGGCTGGAACAATTTTGATACAATTTTGTATGGAGATAGCTGGCACCCTGGATTAACATATAGGCTACTTTTTATCCCGATATTCCCACTGGATCAACATTTACGCGGGTGAAGCTGCGCCCAGCTATAGTAACATATAAAATCACGCCCGTTTTCCTCGAAGGTTCGAAGGCGAACCCACATATCGCCAGTTATGTGTAAGTCCTATGTAATAGAGGGCGAGCCTATTACCATCAACCGGGCACAAATCAAGACTCCGGGCTATTACTGAGAAATTCCTGATAGAAAAACCGAACAACACGTTACACGGCCCAACCGAACAAATCGTCGCCGACGTATTCCACATTGGGCACCCGCTTAAATGGCACCTGAATGAATGCACCTGACACACAGCGGGACATTCACGCAGGTGCCTTTGTGCCCAATGTGGAATACGTCGAACCCAGGATCTCATGCTCAGTAGCGCTTGCGTCCGAGAAACCAATGAGGCGTTTATCTAAAGTATTCTTTCAAATACAGCTCGAAATATCCTTCGACAGTAATACGAACATACTAAGTTGAGGTAGCCTAGCACCATTAATTACGTGGAACTGTTATCCGCGTGATAAAGTTATCTATTTAGGTCGCGGTTACGCCTTAACTGGCAACCCGAAATCCGTTTGATCGATCATGGTAAACAACCTATTTTCATAATTATATTTTTGGTTCAAAATGTTTACTTCTGCTATATGGTTCTACAAGGTGTTGATTTGCATCCTCGTCAAATTTCAGGAGGTTGTCATAAAATACATTTTAGTACTTTAGTATTTTAGTACTTAGTAAAGTAAAAGGCGTTTGTTTGTGTGTGAAAGCGCGGTTATAGGGCTAGTAACAGACGGGCCACGTTTAAATACGGCTGGTTCACACTTACGGATTTCCGTAAATAAGAAAAAAAAGAAAACCTACCCATTTTATTGTTGATTTGGGTTGAGAATCATTAGCATAATTACGTCCTTGAATTTGACTAGGATGCAAATCAACACCTTGTATATTTTGATATAACATTAATTATGTCTGAGAAAAGGAAAGGAGTCCAATTCTTGTTTCCCTCTTAAAGTCTGTTGAGTATATCAAATTGAAAATGGCGATTATATTTTCGTCAGTATGAATTTTACTATAGGCCAACGAAAGTAAGTTATGATCATAAATAAGCTACAAAACAAACTAAAATCTACAAAAAATATGGAAAACGTTTTTCTCATTTCATTTTTAAAAACGGCAACTCATCATAAACGTCATTTCGCTGCTGACGTCACACAGAATGTAAAACCTGGTGCGCACCTGCGAGTTCTCTCACAGACACGACATAAACAAATTTACTTCATAATATAATGCAAAATCAGATAGGTGAGAGATTTATTAACTAAGTACCTATTCGATATTATTGACCTTTAGAACCAATTTTTAGAGGAAATATAAGATGTTATCAGATATGTTTCTTAGTAATTCGAGGGTTGCCGAAGTCAGTGTATTTCTTGGTATAGATAAACAATAACCAAAGCGAGTAACTGAAGTTTGACAGCTAAACGCTACTAGATAGAAAAGTCAATGTTAGTTGATTTTGATTTTGTTCGTTGTCTTACGGAGTTCTGAAGAAATATATATATAGCTACTACCGTCCGAACCCAGACAGGCACTTTACTTTATATATTTAATTTCATCACCACTGCTCGCAAAATGGTGGAGGAAAATATCGTGAGGAAATCGGCATGGCCTAGAACCAAAAAATTCGAAGACATGCCTGGCTATCCACCAACCCTCACCGGGCCCGCGTGGTGGATTATGGCCCGCTCTCTCTGACAGACAGAAGGCCTGTGTCGCAGCAGTGGGAACATAGCCTGACAATGCTTGTGCTTATCCTTATAGAGCTACTAAAACTAATAAACTATTTCACGTTTCCCTTCAGTATATAAATTCAAAATTATACAATACCCGAAATTTATACCAAACATCTCGTGACGGACGTCTCGTAAATAAAATTTATTCACCCATAACAACCGCCATCTTTATTTTCAAATTAAACAACGTAGAATAGTATCGCAAGAATTACAACCGACGTAAATCATTTCTCGGAAAACAAACAATGAATTGTAGAAAATGTAAATACTGGACGATATTAATGGCTAGCCACAAGAAACATGTTACGGATTTTGATGTTTTTGATGTTTTGCCAAAAAGATCAAAGGGGCGACCTTGGGGAACGCATGCGCTGATAAACAGACGCGATACTGTGCACCCTAAATATTATATTACGGATATTCTAGACGTAATTTTTTTTATGAGCAATAAAAATGTTACTTCTGGAATTTCACCTGTATATCGGATCCAAATCACAAATCTGCCTATATACAGACACCCCGAATCAGAACAACTATTTGTAGCCCACCCCACAAAATAAGCCTACTGACGTAACACATCAGCCACTGCGTCAACTATGCCGTCAAACTTGTTGCAAAATCCGGAAAATCGGAAAAAATTGCAAGAAAACTCTATTAGTTACTCTATGTTAGTTATTTAAACAATTGCAGACAATAAATACCACTTAAGTGGCCGCCGACATTAGGGCTTTACGAAAGGATTATGATCCCACTCCGTGTTAGATCCCAAAGACAATTAAATAAAGCCTAAAGCCAGTTACACAAAGTTGAACAAAAGCGGTGTTCCCGGGCCGGGCAACTTGCGGCCGGGACAAAGGTCTCTTTGTTTACAGCTAATGTACGGCGTGCTTTGTCACTGCGGCTGAATTTTGACTTATTGTCGTGGAGCAGCGTCACGGTGTGTATACGGCTCAAATGTTCAACATTCCGATGTTGCTTTCGATATGTTAAATAGACAAGCCTGAAGAAAAAGTGTGAAAACTTCAATGAGCAAAATCGCGTTGGTCCACGTTAAACTAGATTTTTTGTACGAAATTGAAATTCTTCTGCGGTCAATATGAATTTTAAGCATCACAATATCATTTACTTCCCATACGCAGAAAATACAGCTAAATCTCTGAATATATGTGTATGTCGGAGTGAGTTCCAGGACAACGTGTCTTGATGAAGAAACGAATATATCTCAGACACAAAATCTAATTCCTTCTTATTTAAAAAAAAACAGTGGCACTCCGGGAGTGCCGACAGAGGTGAAAACTTGGGCAATTACATGTGTATTTTTTAAATCGACTAAACAAAACACAAACAGAATACTTTGCCATCACTCATTGACATATCGAATTTACATTAAAACCGATACATCCCGAGGTCAGCCGAACACATCCGAATGTAGCGCGGTGTCGGTTACGGTAACAGTGTCGCGAGTTCAATGGTTTTTTCCCATCTCAAAAAATGCGCAACGCGCCTAAAGAATTTTTCACTTCAAAAATCCTGCTACCTACTTACTTTCATACACCAAATTCTATGAAAAGAACAACCATTTTAATCCCATTAAACCCATCTTAACAATTAAAGATTGCGTATAACAACACAATAATAGAATTCAATTACATTCTTTAAACAGCAAAAATATTATATTTCATACTTTTAAAACTCATAGAACCATAAGATTTTGAAACCCCAGCTGCCCTCCCGAATGTATACGTATTACGAAATGCATTCAATAAGTTTACCGAAGCGAAGAATATTATATTTTCTAATAATAGACTTCGAAAAAGAGAGAATTGCATATCATCCAATTTGTATGACGTAAATGTAATTATGAAGAATTGAATGTGTGATGGGTTGCACAACTCACAAGAGCGAGAATGAGATGAGTTTTGTGATGAAGATAGTGTCAGAAAAAATGAAACCATTTCAATTTGAACTAAAATCCATCTGGCATTATGCAGACAATGTTTTATCTGATATCTATGATTAAAGATCGCTTATTATATCAGGAACGGCGGGTAATTGCATAACCCACAAACAGATAGGAATGGCTTTCATTTTGACAGTTCAACAACATTCATTGCGTTATAAACGTGGCTGAAAAGACAAATTTTTCGAACTTATGAAGCAATGGATTAGCAATATCCTTCAAAATTATTCAGATTGTGATTGATAGTATGTTACGCAATTAGGGCTGATTGGTGAAAGGTAAAATGAGATGTTACACAAATAAGTCCTCCAAATGTATGCAATGCAACATGAAATGTAACATAAGAAATGAGCGAAATTGTTTTAACCTATGTTACATTTCATGTTACATTTCACCGATCTGGGGGCCTAAAAAGGCTACTTTGGAGAATCATAAAAGGATAACATTATGAATCGTAATATGGCGAAAACAGTCCGTGTTTTTCTTTTTTGCTGCACTACGTAGGCATAATCAAAGAGATTGGTATTGGATTTGGATCTGATTGATTGGTATTTTAGCACAGACAAAAATAAATAGCTGAAAAATGCTTCACCAATGGGATTTGATACGATTAACTTAACGGTTAACTGTCCATTATGTTATCCTTTTATGATTCTGCCAAAGTGGCCTTTTTACGCCCCCTGTACCCGGCATTATAAATCTGTCGTACCTAAAAGGCATCCAATGTCAATGTGTTGGAATGTTTTTTTTTGTAAACAAAGTTTTTATTTTTCTTACTTTAGTTGTCTACCGTAACTAGAGAATTGAAGACACCCACTATGAGAATCATGAGAATTCGCATAGAAATTAATGAAAGAATTATTAAAATTGCTCCATTAGTTTTTGAGAAAATCGCGGACATACTAACGTACATAACATTCGTACGGGTCGAATAAAGAACCTCCTTTTGTGAAGTCGGTTAATAAGTAGGTAATAATCTTAAACCCAAAAGACAGCCAATCCATTATGATACGATAATGTATATAATCTTGCCTTGTTTTGACGGATTGCAATTCTTGTCTACAATATGAGATTTATAATATATAATTATAAGACTTGAAGTTTTATCAGTGCACAGCACACACACACACACACATAGTTTTATAACGGAAAATCCTATGTTTTTTTGGACTATTACTATCACTAGCAGCGCCCCGCAGTTTCACCCACGTAAGTTTCGATCCCGTGGGAATATCGGGATAGAAAGTATCTTATGTGTTAATCCAGGAAATGGTCTATCTATGTGCCAATTTTCATCCAAATCTGTTCAACGGTTTACGCTTGATTGAGTAACAAACACCGACCAAACAAACATCTTCACAAACTTTCACATTTATAATATTAGTAGGATAGCAGGATCTTTTCTCAAATGATAAGTTTAAGTCAAAGGCAACATGGATATCCTGGCAGGCCCATCAAAAAGATATTTATGTGACCTAAACCCACACCTAAGTCACGCCTATCTGTGACTTAAGTGGTCCATTTTAAGACAGAAAAGCGTGACTTATGTGCGGGTTTAGATCACACGAGCTATAAAATAATATACGATACGTGTGACTTAAGTAGTCTATATTAATAGACTGCATGTATTAGCACGCCGTGCAATAATGGACTATTTAAGTCACACTTAAAATTGTAATGTACTATTTCAGTACAGTCTCATTTTTGTAGACAAAGCAAAATATCCACATAATTTCACAATTCATTTATAGGAAAAGTAGGTTATGTCTGCTATATACACAGGGTGCATCGGAGCGTGTGTTGCCGCCGATCGCACGCCTCTGTGACCACGGAACTATACATCTTCGCATCATTTCAGTCATACATTCCTATTTGTAACACAGTTTCACGTTTCGTTAGTTCTTAATTGTTTTTATTTTTCTTCAAATTGGTTGGAGATTTTTATTCCATTGTTATTAGAAGCTGGATTAGATTTTCTTTTTTCTTTGTCGTCCTTTTTGTAACTCAAAACAATCTGCAGCACTTCTTCGGTGAAAGCGTTTTCTTACATTGACCTTCCAGTCTTTGGTCTATCATACAATACAAACTATCATTACATGGTAACATTTCAACTCATAATTATGGCCAGTAAGAAAATCGATCTTACTTAATCGTAGCAAGCAAAGTATATCTGAGCAACATTGTGGAGCACGAATTAACGGCGCAATCCAACCGGTAAACCGCTATTTATATTACAAACACATCGAATCACTGTAAATAAGCCTTATTACCCATGTAATAACTAATAACAGCACCTAACGTGTAATTTAGAATTTTGCTATTTCCAATCTTAAAATTACGAAGCGCAATCGGGTACAGTTTGGTTAACGTCGTCGGTTTGAATTGACCAATCGTAGCGCTGAGTTTGAAAAGGAAGATGCTGTTGAGATAGATGGGCCGCATTACCGTTAATGTTCGTCGGTTATTACTGGCCAGTTTGCGCTGGTTTATTAAAGAAACCTTTTAGAATATGGCTTTAGTTTGTGTGAAGGTGGCTATTGAAACACCTACTCGCTTGTTATAATAACGTTTCCTATGTTCCAATATACTATTCTAGTGTAATCCCGGCTAGGCATTCTGAACTTTCTTCTTTGTATTGCCTGCTCAATAGGATCCACTTACTATAAAGTTGGTAGTTTCTACAAGACATGTCGTTAACCGACTAACAAATGATAAAACAACCTCTTTACAAGATCTAGAGATTGTAATCCTAAGTTTTCTTTTAGTGGAAAAGAATGTCGGGTAATGTAGGGGATCCAATTTCATTCAATTCTATATAAGTACCTATTAGTTGCCATCTTATTCCGGGCGAACCAGAAAACGGAAAAACTGAACATAGTTATTTTATTTTTGCAAGGAACACTGATTCTAGAAGCGCTCTGTTATTTTAAAACTTTTAGAGGTATGGGAAAATGGTGATTCACTCATCCTCCATAGAAATCCTCCTCCTCCAGGCCTCCTGTGTCCGAGAGATCCTCCGACCAGACGGGTATTGTGCCTGGTGGGCTACTGCCCAACGATTGGTGTCGGGACGGTGTATACAGGGTGTTCTACCCATGAATACGAACAACTTTCACGATGGGACCAACTCTGAAATCACGAAAAAAAATAAGCTGTTACATACATTTTGGTCAAGTAGGTATTGAACTTTTGTATGAAACAGCAGTTTTTTTTTGTGATTTCAGAGTTGGTCCCATAGCTGTTCATATTCATGGGTAGAACAACCTGTAAAAATTTGGAACCGGTAAAAAAAATCACCTGTATATGGTAGATTTTGCGTGACGCATCACCATAAACTGTTACCGTACTGTATTATCGTCAAAAACAGTTGAAATATCTAATGCTGATCGTTCGCACAAATCATTAGTCACCAATGTCAAATAATTTCCTCCTTCAGAAGTAGATTATCGTTCCCATGTCTTCTGCCTTGATTGTAACATATTCATGACACATCAAGTACGCGCTCATTATTCATGCTACTTTAAATTTTGCTCTTACATCATCATAAAAAGCATCATTTCTAAAACTACCGTTCAAAAACTCTGGCTCCTTTGAAATACTAAAACAGCTCTTTCCTTTTTCATTATGTCTAATCTTTAGTATTCCCTCAAACTATAACGTCATAGTCCCTAAGGCGAAGTTGGTTTACTCGCCTTCTCCTTCTCTTCCCACTCATCCTGTTCTCCAAATTCAAGTCTCCCTTACTCATTTCTCGTCTCTTTCCAGAGCTACCGCGGTCGCAAGCCCCTCGGTGGCACAGCGGGTGTGGCTGGCGCAGGATTGCCCGGCGTTGCAGCCGCAGCGTCGCCCAGTCCCGCTCCGCAGGCACCGGCAGCGCCGAGCCCGGCCCCCGCCACCACGCCAGCTATGAAACAGGAACATCCCAGCCAGCCTATGGTAAGGATCTATTGAGTTTTTCTTCAGCGAATGAGTCATGGTCGCTTAGCGAACGGATTGGTAGCATCTCCTGATGTGGGATGTTGGTTCCTATGCTCAAGACATAACCTCTTAATCATCCCTTATGACGACAAGGAGGATCTTGGGATTTTTCGGGTCTAGTGAAATTTATGATTTCACTAGACCCAAGACAAAAAATCCCAAGATCCGCGGCCTTCTTCTTTATAGATTTATCGCCTACCTAAGCTAATACCAAATTTGCTGTTTGGAAAAGCTAAACGATACAGTAAAAGCCTCCTAATCCAATAATGGCGCATAAATGAATAGAACCTTCTCCGTTCAAAGTAACGTTATGCAGATTCATTGCAATTCTCCCGTCCATTTTACTTAGAGGAAATGATAGAACCAATTTAGCGTATTCGAGTCAATCTTCATCTAGGACTTGATTAGGTTCTGCGTTTAAATTAAGACCTAGGATATGCGTTAGTGGTTTCCATTGCACTTAAACGTAATTATGCAATTTAAACAACTGCTAGTTCTCTCTTTGATCGTTGTAAAGACAGAAAGTTCTCTTAGTAATTTTAATTTTTATGACAGTACTTCAATTAATCCAATAGGTTTAGATTAACTGTTATGTTTACTATGTACTTATTGGTATTTTTATTTGCATTACAACCTTGCTACACTCGTAAAACATATTTAACAGCTCGAACAGCGTCATAAAAATTTATCTGTTTTCGTAGTTTGTTTGCACACAAGTGCAATTATTGTAAATGGCCAACATCATTGAGTTATTCAGTCCAAAAGTTATAATTAATACTCCAATAACGCAGCAGTACATAATAAATAAGTTAATAGTAATGTTTACTGGCCAGTTGACTTGTCGACGTTAAAATAAATGACACATTCGCTCGCCTTTATCCACGAAATGAACATTTTGGAAATAAAATCAGCCGCGAAATGGGACCGTGGAACAGAGGGAGCATTATTACAAGCGGAATAACACATGATTATCGTTTTATAACAGTAAACTGAGGGATTTGCATAAGTGTATCGTAACGAGCTATTACCATAATCGTTGTCATTTAATGGTCGGTTTTAACATGCTGCATGATTGCTTTATAAGTAATTATGGGGTCCGGACATGGTTGTTGTGTTTATTAACGTATGCCTGGTTTATTATTAACGATGCCGATGGTAGGAACACCAACGACGGCGGTTAATATTAGTATTTCATGCTTTTCAAGCTTATTAGGCCTTTTTTGTGATTCTTCTTTGCCCTGATTCAAATCTGCAAAAAATAAATGCGTTATCCGTCAAACAAACATTTTTGATTGGGTAAACCTCCTTTTAATTTGGCTGAAAGATATTTTATTTAGGTTTTACTCAACTCAATTATTCGGTTTCGTAACTACTTAGGCATAATTTCTGGCGCCGCTATCTCTTCCGCAACGCTTGGCTTAGTAAATTATGGCAATACCCAATGTCTTGTGTAAAATTACAGAACACTTAGTGCGAATTTCACCAAACTCTTATACTTACCTAGAGTAAGACATTATCCTGAGAATAAATTTTAATTTTTGACAGTTTTTCCACATTAGAACTGTCAAACGTTAATTTTATTCCACAGATAAAAGATAAATCTGACTTTGTTAAAATTAGCCCTAAGCCGCAAATAAGCAGGACTAAAGACGCAATCGACAAAGACAAAAACGGGGCAGTCTCAAAAAAGAAACAGAAATCCGGTTGCATTTAGTCCCAAAAAAATATGACAGAAAAAGTCTCGAAAAGCAAATTGAATTAATATTCGTAGGTAAATGCGCTCGACAAACTTATCCAATTTGTTTATTCCTCTTTCGTTTGCATTTGACAAAAACGTCTTTGTGACTGTTTTGATAAAATTATAATTGAGTTTGTTTTTCACAATTGCTTTTTGAAATGGTAGGGTTAAAAATGGGCGCTATTAGAAATGTTCCGTTTGAGATTTGCAGAATTGAGTCTGAAATGAAAAGACAATAAGTACAATTTTATGATTCGATTTTTGTTATTGTTCTCAATACTATCTATTGAATATTTTTTGTCAAAAACTATATTTTCGGCATCAGACCACTTAAGTACCTACGTATTTAAGTGGTCTGATGCCGAAAATATAGTTTTTAGATTTTGTCCACTTGTCTGTTTGTCCGGATGTATGTTCCGGATTGGCGCAAAAACGACTGAACGGATTTGGATGAAATTTCGCATATAGATAGTTGTATAGTTTTAACACAGGGTTTCAATCCCGCTAGGCTTTTAATTCCGGTAGTAGGTACGTTCCTTTAGGATATTTTCCAACATCTATGCGAGTGCAGCCACGGGCAAAAGCTAGTTAGAATTATGTAAGTTTTACTTAAAAGCTTACCACAAATTTAAAAAAAAATCTCTTCCGCATAACTTTTCTACTACAGTTGTTATTTCACGCCTTCAGATTTTTCAAGACTTCCATATTGAAGTTCAAGTTCCAACTGAACTCTAACAACACTACGCCCAGTTCAAATAACTAGTTTTCCATAACAAGATGTCAAAGTGGGAAATTTTTAATTTGCGCCCGCGGCCCCAAACTTTGGCAATTTCAGTGCAGTGCGCCCGAATTTATGTCCGTACCAAGCTTTTCTATTTTATTTGAAACTGGCCAGCTATGTGGCAATAAGACTGTCGACTTGGCGTAATGAACAAAAAGTTTGTTAATTTTAAAAGAAACAATTTAAATTCCGACACCTTTTTAAAGTATTTGCAGGTTTTAAAAAGTAGGTTTTAACATCCTGACAGCAGGACTTTTTCAGTCAATATTGTTCAACTTTAATTCATACCAGTGATAAAGTTGGAGCTTTCTTAAATTGCTTCTTTTTAAACGGTTTAATATAGCATGCTCTGTTTGTTATTTATTTATTTATATGGGTCAAATTTAATACTTGAAATTTTAGCCCCTTCCTGTTGGCAGATTGTTACTGCTATTTTTTTACACAATTGCGAATACCTATTGGCTGTATGAGAAAAGCACAAAGAGTTAATAAGGTCCTTTACATCATTTCAATTTTCTAAATAGTTTTGGATGTTTGTTACGTAACAAAGTGTCGTGACGGTCAAAATGTACACTTTTTTCGGTACATTTCTATGGGTCTAAATCTCATTCGCCAAGTACTTATGTAAAAGCGAAACAAAATTCGTTTCAACCAGCACCATAATTGTGTCAATCACAATCTGAATAATTTTGAAGGAAATTGCTAATCCATTGCTTCATACGTTCGAAATATTTGTCCGCTCAACAACGTAAATAACGCAATGAATTTTGTTGAACTGTCGAAATGCCAAAGCCATTGCTAGGTACCTACTGTTAGTGTGTTACGCAATTACTTGTTTTTATTTGTTGTTGTTTTATTTCCTACACAAAACAGAATACAATTAGGAAATACCTAAGTACTCATAACAACTAGGTATGTTATAAATAAATTCAATTTGATTGTAACAATGAATCGGAATGCCCATTTACAGTAGAAATTGGCGATAATCGGCATAGTTATCAGTTCACACTGGCATTGTTCACAGATATAATTCATTAATAACAACAAACCCGATAAATTGTTTGTTAATGTCGTTGTTATTGTGCGACAATGATTTATTTGTGGAGTATTTATCTTTTATGGGTTTAATAAAAATTAAATTCGGAATAAAAGGAAAATTGAAACGGCAAAAGTTATTTTTAGATTTCCCACGTGGAATAAAACCATGTTAAGAGTTATGACGCGTCAGTTTCTTTTACATATTGAAGCTTTTCATAACTTTATAATGTTATAAAGTTAGAAATTTATAGTTTTCTTTACTGTACACCAGACTTACAGGAAAAATGTATTCATATTCACATATATTCCTACCCACGTGTCTTAATAATTTAAAAATCATAAATGATATTTCTGGTCTCACATTATATTTTTTTTAATTTCATGTCCTATCTTCATGCTCACAAATTCTCCATCGTATGGGGAGGGATGGCCCATAATTGTGTTCAATTATGTCCTGAACGCAATTACGCATACGTATTAAACGTAACGTAATTAACGGTTACAATGTAATTGGGTAATAAATAGAGGTGTACTGTATTGTCGCCTCTACTCAATTATACGATACATGGCTTCCCTAGATGACTAATTTGGCTGTTATATAAGAGAATGCGGTAAATTTTTGTAGGTATTGCAAATAATAGTTGTTGCTGGCAACGTATTCTATGGTACGTTAATTCGAAATTCGAATAGTAAACGTTCCATACAGTTTTTTACGTGTTTTTTTTTCATTGCGGAAAACATCTACCGATGAACTTGTAAAAAATGAACTCCAATGCCATTCGACAAAATGTAAAAGAAGAAAGGGTATTAGTAATTAGTCAGAAAGCGAGTAAACAGCACGCGTCTAGTAATAAACAAGAATAATCTCGTTAAAGAATCTCATTACGACGACATAACAAAGTTTTAATTGCGAACGACGTACGTACGTCAGCATGTTAATAAAATATTACCTAACTTGGTAAAAGGCATCCCCTTCGCGTAGAAATTAAAATCTTAGAAACTTGAACGAGTTTCGAAGGAGCATTACATTATAATTTGTTACGTAACATATTTACTTTGGCCTGCCAACGCAGAACATGCTTAACTTTTGTAATTTCATAATTTTCCTTCAGTTACGTGGCTTTATTAGCAAAAACGAACAATAATGGGCTCTGAAACTTTATTTTTTTAATTACACGTCAGGTTGTTTCTTTATTAATTTAAAACAGACTGAATTTCAGGCAGACGTATTGAAAAAGCTTTTAACAATATAAATTTTAAAATTATTAGAAGCAAGTAATCTTAGTAAAGACCTAACCCAAGGCAAAATTGAAAGACAGACACATGAATACACTATTTCGCTCACCGCTTAAGTAATAAATCCATCAAACATGTCTGCTGCCAAATGCTTGTAATGCAGCATGACGCTAGTATAAACAGAATCATCTCGACCTCGGTCACCGTATGATTACGTTGGGGCAGTTCACACAATACATAATGTAGTAAACAGTGTCCAAGCCAGCCTCGACACACATAACACAATATTAAATGACGTGGCTGCTAATTATCTAAAACGGTACGACTATTGTAGAAAAAAATACGAGGACAGTGAATAATAGAATAGGATCGTAATTCGGTATAAGACAAGACATGAATACAATGAAAAAAAATAATGAGGAAACTAACAAACAAGGAAGAAAACAATTACAATTAAAATATAAACTGACAGTAATATTCCATTACACTCAGCATGCCTAACGAAACAGTATCTATTCATTCAGCAGGTTCAAAGCTCTGTCCAAATCTTCCATTTTCACTTTTCTATTTGTAATTGCGTGAGAAAGGTGGTGTACCAAAAAAAGTATTGTACTGGTTGTGAATAATAATTTCAACAGTGTTTTGTATTGTTGCAGGCACCAATGCCGTTCTACGCCGGAGATCCGAACCGCTTCCCGACGGCGTGGCAGACCGACGCATCGCAAGGTAAGATCTCTCCGATCCTATTAACAAAACTTAACAGAAAACTGCAGAAAGAAAGGTAGACTCTGCGATGAATACCTATAAGAAACATGACATACTAATCGGAACTTGGTCTGCAATGTCTGGCAAAGTAGTTGATTCATCAGGTGGTGATAATGCGCTGAGAGCTCATTAAGAACTACACTACTGCACTATGGGTTCGGTATTTGAAGTTTGGCTCTTTTGCGGGTACCGTTTTACCCGCACAAACTTTCAACCACATATTCTGGAGAACGATCCAGGATGTGTAGTTGAGAAGATTGTACTAAAATCTTTTGTTTATCTTTCCAGGTTGGCAGAACCAGTTCATCCAACAGCTCCCCACACAGACTGGACAGACCACCCTGGACTACCAGGGCAACCACACAGCGTACGCTGCGTCGCCCCACTACCAAGCCAACGCCACATACACCGTTCAGAACGTCGCCACTGCATTTGACGCCAGTAACAACACTTACTATCAGGCTGGTATCCAGTCTGTTCCGGCTCAGCGGCCGCCTTCTAACCGCGGAGCTTACACCCCGGTACCATCGCCCAGAGCACCTCATTACGCCACAGAATACCAACAACAGTACGCCCAAGCGGCAACACCCGGTGCAACATCTGGCAACGATTCCCGCCCAGCTTCAGCCGCATCATACCAAAACTCCGTACCAACAACAGCGGCAGGTGGCTATAATGTCAGCCAACCAAGTTATGATCGCACAGAATACTCTCAAGACCATCAAGAGGAATATTCTAACCCTGAAAATGGGTCGGGAGACACCAGCAACGAAGGCGAGAGACAAGAACAAAATACGCCTAATGGACAACATTCGGGAAACGCCGAGCCTGGATACCTGCAGGGGAGCAACGGTCCGCGAGCTTCACTCGATTGTAGCGGGTATTCGGGCGGCTATAACAGCGGGCAATATAGAGAGAATGGCCAGCCACAAAACCAGAACGACTGGCAACAACATCAGTGGCAGCATAACCAAAGATTACAGAACCAACAGCAGCAAATACAAAATCAGCAACAACAGATACAAAATCAGCAAATGCAAAATCAACAACAGCAATTGCAGAATCAGCAATTACAGAATCAATTGCAACAAAACCAGCAAATGCAGAACCAACAGATGCAGAGGCAGGAGGAAGAGCAGCATCAGATGTTCTCGCCATCAGACAGGGTTAACTTGAACTCGAGACTGAAAACGATGATATTAAACAAGCAAAACCACACCCGGGATGGCACTAACACGCCGCCGGACAAAGGGGACCCAGGAGAGGGGCCACCTCGGGTGATCGACGATAGAAAAACCGGAGCCGTCAATGTTAATGACGATAGAAATACCACCGGTCATTTTTTATCGTATAGCCACCATCTCCGAGATAATTACCGCTTAGGCGAACAGGCGTACCCTGTCGCTGGTAATTATTCACAAAACGCCCAAGCGTACAGCGCGGGCGAGTTCGGAGGTGGTGGCCACCACGTGTGGGAGGGGGGGACGGACGTCCCGAGAACTTTTGATAAAAACGCTTCGACCAAGAACGTAACTAAACCTCCTCAAAAGTTGCCGTCTTACGCGGACATGAGAGGACAATATGGTACATACTCGAACGTACCTTATGAAGCGCAAAAGTATGCAGAAGTTTATAGTAACGATAGTTTAAGTTATACTCAACAAGATAGTAAGGATTTTCAATCAAAAATGCTCATTGGACCAGTATCGGAGATGAACCAACAAAACTGTAACCCACCAAGGGACACGAACGCACAAAGAAGAGCTTATGAAAGTAGAGAAGCATATGACGCGAAATTTAGACATCCGTCGGCACCTTTAGTTCCTAAATTAGAGATGCCTGATACCTACCAATATCACAAAGACGATAGGTTATTGAAAACTGAGCCGCAGAGGCCAATGAATCAAGCTTCATATCTTAAACCTACTGAAATGCCTGTCAATAACGCATTCAGAGAGTTCCCGAACGGTGCTGTAAGACCGCAACAAAACACTGTTCTGCCACCAATATCCACAATAAAGCAGGAGAATTTTGGACAAAAACCACAGCCTTACCAAAATTACCAAAATTTTCCTTACGGGGAGCCCATGAGGCGACCAGAGCCGGCTGAGACCTACGCACAAATACCACGAGCGCAGGAAAACATGGGCTTCCAGAAATATCACCGGAACTTTACTGATGCCAAGCAAAAAGAATCAGATAAGGTTATTAATAGGCTTACCCCGATCGAACCAAAACCGCCTTATTACATAGAGCAGATTAAGTCTGAACATTCTCCACCGGGCCACAAGATATATAAAAACATGCCTTACCACCAACCTCCGCGGAATGATCCATATCTTTTCCCGGGCGATGGCGGCCCGGCTGTTATAAGTAACGAGGTCGGATACTCGTGCTGTCGCCAAGGTTCCACTAAGAAACCTCCACCAGAGCATTTAAGAGACGGTGCATGCCCTGGCCTTCAGACCAAAGATGAAGTATTAGAGGATGATCCCGACGCAGCTGAAAAAGGCGACTCCAAAGCACAATCTAAGCCTAGCACTCCAGTTCCAGACTTAGCCAAACCTAAAGAGAACCAATTTAATTATTCCAAAGAGTACCTCGATAATTTGGAGAGGTTACGAAATAATTCTAGAACAGAAGTTCCTGATTGCAATTGTTTTCCGGCTGATAAGAATCCTCCGGAACCTGGCAGTTATTACACACATTTAGGTAAGTTAACGTCTATCAACTTTCTTTCTGATTATGAAGCCAAGAATCATGATTATAATATTTGTGTTTTTTCTGCATTCAGGAGCAGCATCAACTTTAGCAGAATTAAGAAAGGAATTGGAAGCTCGAACTGGTTTGTCTGGGAAGGAGTTGAGGATTGAAAAGATATGTTATACTGGGAAGGAAGGGAAGTCAGCACAGGGCTGCCCGATGGCCAAGTGGGTGAGTGTATGGATCCCAAAACTCATTATACTAACCCACCAACACTTAAAGCTCCTGTCAAGTATTTAACACCCGAACGGCGAACGTCAGAAAAAAATATCTTACTATTGGTAAACTAAAGCACACTTTCATATAATTTGGTTCTGAAAAGAGTTTATTCAAAGTTGTTTCTTCTATCAACAAGCTACCAAAGGAACAAATGCCTAAATCCTCAATTTCATCCTTCCAGGTGATAAGACGCGCAAACTACACAGAAAAGGTGCTAGTAGTTGTAAAGTTCCGCAACGGACACAAATGCGCGACGTCCTGGATAGTCGTGTGCCTGGTCGCCTGGGAAGGGATCCCGCAGTCCGAAGCAGACCTGGACTATACACTATTATCACACAAACTCAATAGATACGGCCTTCCGACAACAAGACGGTGCGCGACCAATGAGAATAGAACCTGCGCTTGTCAAGGTAAGTATTTTCGTCACATACCTATACTTAAGTATTCATGTTACAAATATGAGGAGTGAGTTTGTATTTTTCTGTTGCTATGCTAGCCTGGCTTAAGTAAGATGACCTTCTAGCAGTTGAATATATTCATCAATAAGATTATACAAATTAGAATATTGTTTAGAAGTTCAGATTCATGGCATTTGTCACATGATCTTCATCATTTCTATTTAAAAAAAACAATAAAACTCCAAACATTTTGTTATATGACTGTACATAGAATGTGATCCAAAATACACCCACCAAAAAATATTCGTTTACGTCGTATTGCTTGAAGACCAAACCTCAACCAACCTCTTTTTCCAGGCTTAGACCCTGAGACCTGTGGTGCCTCCTACAGCTTCGGTTGCTCCTGGTCGATGTACTACAATGGATGCAAATACGCCCGTTCAAAAACAGTTCGCAAGTTCCGCCTGTCAGTAAAGACGGAAGAAAGCGAGATAGAAGAACGCATCCATGTGCTGGCAACACTGCTCAGCCCGTTGTACATGAACCTGGCTCCGAAGGCGTTTGAGAATCAGATCCAGTTTGAGAAGGAAGCGTCGGATTGCAGGCTCGGGTTTAAACCGGGACGACCGTTTTCAGGTTCGTTGCTTTTAGTTAGGTTAGGTTTCTACGAACCTAGTTTCTATTAGCAACATCAGCCTGCTATCAGATATATCTTTACTTGACAAAAATAGTCATATTTAAATACTTAATCATTTTAAGCAGTTCTTTCCAAATTTTATTGTTATTCTAATTTCCAACTTTAACTAATTTTACTCAACGAAATCTACATTTCTCTAGAGAGCTAAGTAAATTCATCAATTTCAGGTGTAACCGCATGCATAGACTTCTGCGCGCACGCACATCGCGACCTCCACAACATGAACAACGGCTGTACTGCCGTAGTGACCCTGGCCAAGCACAGGTCTCTGACCAGGCCTCCTGATGAACAGCTCCATGTACTCCCGCTATATGTCCTCGACACAACTGATGAGTTTGGCTCCAAGGACGGACAGGATGAGAAGGTCAAGAGCGGAGCGCTTGACATACTCGATAAGTGAGTGGTGATGTACAAGTTTTTCCTCAATATTGATATATGAAAATATTACTGTTTTAAAATTAGTAGCACCAAGTAAAAGTTTCTACAAATGACCTCATTTCAAGATATTATTTTA
Source organism: Oligia latruncula (assembly GCA_948474745.1). Classification (NCBI taxonomy): domain Eukaryota; kingdom Metazoa; phylum Arthropoda; class Insecta; order Lepidoptera; family Noctuidae; genus Oligia; species Oligia latruncula. The sequence continues at coordinate 17,843,149 of OX419686.1, forward strand.
GATCAGATCTCATCATTGCCCTGTAAAAGAAACGAAATTCTTCATCTCGCATACTTATTATTATATCTTACTTCCAGATATCCAATGGAGGTGCGCGTCAGATCAGTCCCACTACAGCCATGTCGTCGTCACGGGAAGAAGCGAAAAGACGACGAGAATTCAGAATCAAACACGTCAGCAAACAGCAATAACTCTCAGAGTCCTGGCAACAATCAGAAGAAGGCCCAACAGTCACCAGCGCCAAGGACACCTCAGCCAGCGGATGCGAGGAACAACGCCAGTCCTCGAAGCCAGAGTAGCGCATCACCCAGAGCTATCACGCCAGCCTTAAACCAATCAAATCCCTCAGCATTCACCAATAACGCCCACTATAACTCCGCCTTCGTAAACCCTAATATGCAACACCAGAATCCAGGACTCATCAACCCTAACCTAGGCAACCCTGCTTTATTAGACATGGCGACCATGATAGACAACTTCACGGATGCTCAGTTACAAAGCAATCAGATATCCAGCACCGTTCTAGACTCTCCTTACAATCCCTACGACCAGAGTTATAACTTGCATCACCAGAATGCGCTGTATAATCAAAACCATGTGTCTCCGATAGTTGAAGGTACTCAAATTCAGAATCACCAGCCTCAGACTCAGAATCCAAATCCGAACCCAAATCAGCTGCCAAGTTTTGCAGCTGGGTTGCAGAAGAGAGAGCAACAGTTCCCGAATCAAATGGCCCCTCAGAACCAGTGGCCAGACTTTGCTAACACGGAATTATTTAACAATGTCGTAAAGGAGGATCCTGACTCCACAACAGCACATTTGAACGTCCCTCCGAATAACTACAGTCCAGATTCCAGTAGGAGTGAAACGAATTCAGATCCTCTGCTACCAAAAGCAACCCCTGAGCCTGAAAAACAGAATTTGATCGCTGATATCACAAATAAAATTCCTGAATTTGACATGCCCAGTTCACCACGTTTGACTGAGATATCACAAAACTCTCAGAGCACTCCCGCATCTCCTGCTCCGTCGCAGATCCCAGAACTAAAGTCACCGAATAATGAAATGACGAAATCGGATGCCCGACAAAGTGTTTGGAAATCGCCTGAATCAAAGAATTGGGACCCAAAACTAAAAGAACAATCAACACCTGAAAACGAGAATTCCTTATTTAGAGTCCCGAAAGCAAGACCCCCATCAAGGTCGCAGCATACGAATCCGCCTGAAGCTATTGAGAATTCTACGTTCCTAAAGCCGTACCCACCTTCCGACAGGCCTCATCTCAGCCAGGGTTACGAGCACAGGAGTCCTTACGACAGTAGATTGAACAATTCTACGCCTCAGCAGACTGCAATTTCTCAAAACAACTTTACGATCAACCACGATGAGCAAAACATGCAGGCGGCGGCTAACAAACCAGTTCCTGAGTTTGCTGGAAACAACTTCCACCCGGTCAATCAGAATAGCTATGGCAATCAGGCCCAAATACAAAGTTATGGCAACTACTCACAAGTAGCAAATGCTTATTCTTTTCCACCGAACCCTTACGGCCACTTTAATCCCTACGAGAATACGTACAACGATTACAACAGCCTGGCATATTACAACGCCGAGAAATACAAAAGGGAAGAGCTGCTTAGAAACCCACATTGTTATAATTCCTATGGGTACCAATACAATCCAAACTTTGCACCAAACTTCTACCAAAATCCAAGTCCAAACTGGTGTCAGTCTTCGCCGAACTGGTGCATATACCCACCACCATTTTCTATTCCCTACCCGCCTGAACCACCCAAAGCTGAGCCTATTGGCGAAGTTACAGAGTTTACCGAGAATTTAGATTGTTTCAAAGATGGTCAAATGGGTGGTGTTGCTATAGCACTGGGGCATGGTAGCGTTCTATTCGAATGCGCCAAGCATGAAATGCACTCTACAACTGCTGTAAAAAGCCCGAACAGAGTCAATCCCACGAGGATATCTCTTGTATTTTACCAACACAGGAATTTAAATCGTCCGAAACATGGTCTTGAAGAATGGGAAGAAAAGATGAGGTTAAAGAAACTGGGACTGAATCCACCGACGCCTGGTACGCCGGGACCGAACTCCAACTCGGTGTCGCCGGCGACCACTCCAGGGCCGGAGCGACAGACGCCCGGGCCGGACAAGTGGAAGGGTGGCTCGGACGCGTTCCCGGGCGGGTTCGCGTCGCTGTCGGCGCTGGTGGAGGCCACGGCGACGGCGCGGCGCGCGGCCCAGGTGCGCATGCGCGCCGACACGGCCACCACGATGTCGTGGACCACGCTGTTCCCGATGCACCCCTGCACGGTGACGGGCCCCTACCAGGAGTCCAGCACCTGACGCAAGCTCGCGCCGTGCCGCGCGAACCCGACCCGACGCACAGACGTCCCTTCCTTAGCTATGTAAGCTCTGTGTTGCCTTTCGATTTTAGAACTTTTCTAATCGTCGTCGATTAGAGCCGTTGTGCTTTCCAATATATTTTGTAGTTCCTCGACTTATGATAAGTGTTTAGTGAGGCGCGGCACTGGTCCGATGTGTTGCCATGTTGAAAATCCAGCGATTCCTTTTATGCATTTAAATATTGGAATTGAGTACCGTTTGTAACTGAAATATTTTTTAAAACGTATACCGAGTGAGTTTTAATCAAAGATGTAACTTTAAGTTTTAATTTTAAATAGTGTTTATCGCATTTCAGCTAGTCTTACGTTACGTTAGTATCGATTGTGTATTTTGTCAAAATGACCGTAATCGTGTAGAATTTTTTGTATATTCTTGTCTTATTTTAAGTTAACGATCGTTGAGCCGGCCACTGAGCGGTTAGTTTAATTTAACAGACTATTGCTGTATTTATAAAATAGTGTCGTAAATGTATGTTTTGTCTGCATATTTTGTCGATGTTTTTTTTCTAATTAAGCGCATAATCGAAAGTTTTGTGCGACACAATGATCTCATAAACTACTAACCCTACATTTATGTAACGTTTATCAGAACAAAAGTACAAAACACTACATTGAGAGCGGTTGTATACCCGGCGCCCGCGCTGCAGACACATTCGGCGGTCGTGTTATTCATTATTTTGTACCTTTGTCTGTCATTTGTTGTTTTAATTATTTTGTAATGTTTATTACCATTCCTGTCATTCTGAACATTTGTTTTGGCTTATAATTTAAATCGATTTAATGAATCAAATCGCGCGGTCCGCCGCTAGTATTTTACCACAAAGATACGAGTGCTTTTCTATTAGGTTAAGACGTGTGTATTTTTAACTTTTTAGAATATTTAACTTATTTATATTGTATTACGTGAACCATTATCGTATCATTTTCTTTGTAATAATTTTAGTGTTACTGTAGACATTAATATTTAATATATTTGCTTTACGGCTCGATCATTAAATTATTACAGGTTGTTTTATGCATGTTTCAAGATCGCCTTCTTTATTTGTCAAGTCGAGTGCCTGTATGTTTGGCTAGAAATATGATTGATATTATAATGAATCTGATTTATCGAGTATATTATGAATTGTGACCTTATTGTTTAAGAACTGCGATTGCATTATACGAACATTCTTCTAACTTAGTGATGATAAAATTTTATAAAATTAGATATCTAACATACAATAAAAGATGAATAATAAATTACATTTATCTAAGATAGAAAGCTAAAAAATCAATTTCAGGCGCTTGGAAAGATTATAAAGTAGGCATATTATTGAAAATGAATGAAACCATACTGATGAATAGTTATTAATATATAATTAGAGTAAGGAAAGTTTGTTTTAAAGATTAAACTATTGATATAGTTTATATTTTTTACCTGTACGTATTTATTGAGTGGTAAATTTATTGGGACGAACGTGAAAATTATTTATAGGTAACAAGTTTTGGATGTAACAAAACTTATAAAAACTAAGCAATAATAGACATCAGGTCTATGTACATTGTAACGTAGGAGTGAAAAATATTAAAATTAACGAATGGTGCGATATTGTCGACGGTCTTATGGTAACGCTTGACGTTTGGTAACATACCGAAATATGCCTAAATTTGTATTCGGATATTATTTGTGTATAGCATTGGTAAATTGCCCTGTAATTCTTGCCATTAAATAGTTGCCAATCATAGAAACTCTTCAACTTTCAATGCATTGTGTGACAAGACATATCAAAAGCAATCACAGTATTTTTAAATCATATTATACACATGTGAAATAAAACAGTACAGGGGGCCTAAAAAGGCCACTTTGAAGAATCATAAAAGGATAACATTATGAATCGTAATATAGCGAAGACAGTCCGTGTTTTTCTTTTTTTCGCTGCACTACGTAGGTATAATCAAAGAGATTGGTATTGGATTTGGATCGGATTGATTGGTATTTTTGCACAGACAAAAAAAAATAACTGAAAAATGCATCACCAATGGGATTTGATACGATTAACTTATCGGTTAACTGTCCATTCTGTTATCCTTTTATGATTCTGCCAAAATGGCCTTTTCAGGCCCCCAGTTGGAATATTTGTAAAACTTTATACAAAATACAGTGGCGAACTTTTGACACCAAAACGTTAAATTGTAAATTTGTGGAAGCAACCTCATTTGTAAGTAAATTGTATCATTTAGGTCACATTAGAAACCTGTGATATATATTAACTCTCGAGTGAATGCTGTATGTATGTCTTTCTTCAGTGTGATTGACATGAAGTCTGAGCAAAGTTGTTGCGAAACGTGAAAACTTTTCAAAACCAAAAACGACCAGTATTGTCAGATTGTAACCAAAAATGTGTTTTTTTTTATGTTTTCTTATGATGTGGGAATGGGTTTATTACCAATGTCGTTATAAGGATGTTAGGTCGCGGGCCTCGCTCCCGCCTCGTTTGAGTTAGGCGAACTTATTGTGTAACAATATTTTTATTGTCTTCTGCCAAAACAAAAGAGTAATCGAATGTGTCATGTAAATAGAACTACCATTATTTATTAATACAATTAATTTAAAAAACTTTTTATGTTTTATTTGTTGCACCACCGTTTACCTTTTCAGTGTCTGCATACCTACTCACACAGAATATGATGACCTTAGCTCAGAAACGGGCTACATCCCGCCATCTAGCGTTTTAACCGCGTAGGTATTGCACTTTTTTTGAAACAGCAGATTTTTTTTTCTACAATCATGTGCTGCATTCATGGTTATAGCTTACGCGTAAGCTGTAACAGGGTGACTAGGACATCTGTCACAGCCACCCTGTATATTAAAACCGTTGAGGCGGAGGCACCGCCATCTATGATATTTGAGAGGAGTCTCCTGACGGCAGGCTCGCCATGCCATAGTCGCGAGCCAAGAGATAGCTGCGCGACGATGTCCCTGCACAGTGCACACAGGCCGTACATCGACGCGACAATGCACACAGGCCATTTCCTAGACCAGACCATTTCTTGGCATGGGTATGTACGCAGCCTAACTGGACTGGGGGATTTAGGCTGCCTTTCCACCAGGGATGTGCGAGGATGCGTAGCGAGGGTGTTTGTTAAGAAGAACCAATAGAATCACTTCATTTACCTAGCCTCGCTCGGCGCAGTTCTAGTGGCAACGGCTCGGCGAAGCGAGGTTTTTGTACGTTCCAAAGACTACTATAGTACCTATACTGGCAAAACTACGTTCAAAACAAGGGAAGGATGTGTGGCGCGCGCGCTCCGCTCCCACCACTCCTCCCCCCGCTCGCATCTGAAAAGAGCTACATATCCTCGCGCCGCACATTTGCACACTGTTTCGAACTTAGCAACGCATCCTCGCACTGCACATTTGCACACTGTTTCGAACTTAGCAACGCATCCTCGCACTACACATTTGCACACTGTTTCGAACTTAGCAACGCATCCTCGCACTACACATTTGCACACTGTTTCGAACTTAGCAACGCATCCTCGCACTACACATTTGCACACTGTTTCGAACTTAGCAACGCATCCTCGCACTACACATTTGCACACTGTTTCGAACTTAGCAACGCATCCTCGCACTACACATTTGCACACTGTTTCGAACTTAGCAACGCATCCTCGCACTACACATTTGCAAACAGTTCACCGCTAGCACATTTCTGGTGAAAACTGTCACAGCGTTTCACAGCCTCGCTACGCATCCCCGCGCCACCCAGCTACCTCGCACATCTCTGGTAGATGGAGTAATAAAAAAACACTTCACAGGTTTTTACTTTTATAGTGTACATATTTATTTGTAGTAAAAAATTACGTAATTATACCCTGGTTCATATTGAACAATATACATGGTTTGTAAATATATCTAAATACTAATATCATAATTATTAAAATCAGTTTCTTATAAAATTTTATTATTTCACCATATAAATTCGTATAAATACACGTCAAAATATACATTAGTTAGAGTATTAAAAATCCAGAGCAGCAGCTCTATAAAAATACAAACTTACTCACTAAATAATACACATTTTGAGCATTAAGTACATGACATGTTATAATATTTTTTAACTACTTACTTTCTACTTATTTAAACTTATTGTATTTGTATACTTTGAGTTGTCATCAAATTAATAAAATGGTAACTCTGTATAATTCACAACAATTTACTAGAAAAAGTATGTAAAAATTTGTAGTTATTTAAAAATACAGTACCTACGTGTGGATGAATGGATGCATTCATTTAATTCTCAGTACCATACATATTTAATGTCATATATACCTACCAAGTTTTACCGAAAAGTCCTCAAGTGACTTCTGAATAAAATAATTAGGTCGGTAACATGAGTCACAAGCTCACTAACGATTGAATCAAAATCATAACTGCATACCTTCTTTTGCACACCTTCAATAAGAATAAGGAATGTATAGATTTTAAATATGCATGCAACATTGATCATAATTGCATACTTAGGCTAGGAACTCACGGAGCGATTTTCGCCCGCAACCGCCGCGGTCGTGGATCTGCGGTTTTATTTCAAAACTCACGAGACCGGTTATTCGCGCGGTTACGCGGCCGCCGCCTCCCTACCTCCGTACCGGCCGGCCGGCCGTACCTCCCGCCGCGTCGCCCGCCGGCCCCCGCGGTCGCCCGCCAACCGATCGCAACCGATCGCAAAGCGCGCGGGCGCCACCCGCCAAGGCTGCGGGTAACCGCGGCCCGCGCGATTCTACTAGTTGCCCGCCGGTACAGCGGGAGCCGCATACAACCGCGAACACCGCGGGCGTAAAACGCGTCGTGAAATGTGCTTTAATTTTTTATATAAATATTTGCATTCTACAGAAGCTGCGGGCCCGCAACCGCAGCGGACGCGGGCGAAAATCGCTCCGTGAGTTCCTAGCCTTACCTTCTTTTGCAAAACCTTCAATAAGATTATGGAATGTATTGTCAATTACAACTATGTACTACAATTATCTGGTGTGTACGTCTAGTGCTAGGTAGAAGATGTCCAGTACAATATATAGAAGATAGGTATATAGTCACAAACATTATAAAAATATGTGGTCATAAGTATAAATGTGGATTGTTATACGTAAAAGTAGAGAAAGACCAAAGAAACGATGGATTAATGGATGAATTGTGTGAAAGGTATAGCTAGAAATGAGGTGACTACTGAGATTATGGTCAAGTAATGATATGGTACTGGACCGGGTGGAAGGACAATGCGCTCGAGGCAGAGCACCGGCACGATGGTCAGACGCGATCAAGAAGGCCGATGGAGGCAGCATCTATCGAGCGGTCCACATTGTAGAAGACCGCATAACTCGGAGACGCGTCGTAAATGGCCGGTGCCATTTACGACGCGTCCTCAGCATTGAGGGAACGACGAAAAGGAATATGTAAGAAAAGGATATACTACGTCGACCCCAAAAAGATGTGGATACAGGAGGATAATGCTGTGACGTTTTAATGGCAGGTGGAGTAGAGCCCTTGTAGAATGATGGCCGAGAGGCAGTGGAAGGAGTGTTGGCAGAATAACAGCCGGATTGGTGGATGCCATCAAGAATATCGTGGGTAAGACCTGGTCGAGGAAAAGGGAGAAGTCTCTGTAGTGAGAGGAACAAGACTGTCAATGATGATGATAGTGATGTATGATGTGATCAGAAATATGGATACACAGTTATCTGTGCTACTTGACTACTTCAAAGATGTTCGTGGTGCATGGCTACGATGATGTTGGCGAGTGCAGTGCGCGCGTCGCAGTTGGGGAAGCTCTCCAGCACGTCGACAGCGCGCGCGATGTGTGAGCGCTGGAGACGCTTCGTCTGCTCTATGCCGTCACCTTCTAGCACTGCTTTGTAGAGCTGGGAGATTTAAAAATATGATAAGGCAGTAAATGAAAGCCTAAAAGCGTAATTACAGACGTTTGTTGATGCTGTTCTAGCAGCACTACATAAAACGTAAGTGTATCATAAATCACACTAAACGATTAAAAACATCATTCTATTTCTGTCAATCGTTTGAAGATGACAGAGACAGTATTATTTTTATTAAAGATGTTTAGCGTTAAATATATAATAACGTGTATGCCCTAAATCTAAATGATCCGTATACAGACTTTTCTTGTAAGGTGTAGTGTTACGGGTAGTCAGAAGTCGAAAATTCTGACAACCACACTTACCAAGGGAGAATCGTGTTACTCAGTAACTGGGTTGTCAGTTAGGCGACTGCCCCAATTTAAAATACTGGCATTGTTGTACTGCATGTTGTGCATCCGGTTAGACTGGAAGCCGACCCAAACATGGTTGGAAAATGGTAGGCAGATGATAAGTAGGTACTCACAGCATGATAATCAACATCTTGAACGCTCTTCTTGCCAGCCTCGATGTACTCATACAGCTCAGGACGAGCTTCTAACGTGAAGGCCAGTGGCGCCCCCACTAGGGAGAAGCTCCCAGGTTCAGGACCTGTGAAGGTTTCCAGGTCCAGGAACGCTTGCCAGGCTAGGGCTAGGTGACAGCCGAAGAGGTAGCCCTGTAAATTGAAAAGATTTATGTTAAATAGCTTAATTAAAAAAAATCATCGGTCATTAAATGGTGAAAGTCAGACCACAGAGGTTCTAGCGTATCTTTTGTAGGAATAAGGGAGGCGGGAGCTGGAGGGGTGGTGGGGGGCGTTTTGTAGGTGTAGGTATATTTTAGGGCGTACTTTTTTTATTCTCTTTAATATTGTCACATGTGATCCGAGCAGTTCCCATTAGGTATATTTATTTTACTTCGCTGTATCTTTGACATTTGAGTTCATTTTAAGGATCGGCACAAAATATTAATTTTATCCACATTCCTAATGAATCCCACGAATTGGGATCGGATCGTGGGATCTGATCGATCGGAAAAATCTATTTCAATGTTTTCTCACCTTCTATTTTACAAAATTGCTGTGTGCAAAGTGCCACGTTGATACTCACCGCAGATACCTGAGAAGGATAGAACCTGCTTGCTAGCAAAAAATGATTTTGGGACAGACCATCACAAATCTCCAAGCTGAGTATTAGAACAATGAGTCACCTGTGACTGCAGTTGCGGTTTATGTCCTGCCAGCTTCAGGGCAGCTGAACAGCTCTTGCCTAACAACGCTCCGGCAGCCAGCACATGGCGGGCTGACCACTCTCGACCCGCGCATCCGATCACACCACCCATTGGTAGAGGGTCCGTGAGGATCTCCCACTCTGAAACGGAGTAGAAGAAATACATATTTAAGTTACGAGGATACATTATTTACTTTCTAACTGGTAAAAAACCCTTTAAGTCGTCAGATTGACGTTGTTTGTTAGTAATATACAATGTTTGGGAAGAGGAAACTTTGGAAAAGTAAAGGTACTATTATAACATTACAATAATTTTGTTCATCATCATCATCATCATTTCAGCCGAAAGACGTCCACTGCAGGCCTCCCCCAAGCACCGTTCCGTGCTTCTTGCATCCAACAGGTTCCTGCGGCCTTCACAAGGTCGTCAAACCACCTTGTGGGAGGCCTTCCAACGCTACGTCTTCCGGTACGCGGTCGCCACTCCAGAGCCCATCCCCATCCATGGGCTTCTTTCGGCTCCATCGCCCATTCTGTTCTGCGAGCAATGTGCCCTGCCTACTGCCGCTTAAGTTTGGCAATTCTTCGGGCTATGTCGGTTACCTTGGGACCAACGCTGAAAACAAGAAAAAAAAATCTGCTGTTTCATACATTTTGGTCAAGTAGGTACTTATTGAACTTTTGTATGAATCAGCTGTTTTTTTTCGTGATTTTAGAATTGGCTCCATAGTGAAAGTTGTTTCATTCATGGGTAGAATGTTTCATTCATGTGTAGAACACCCTGTAAAAATTTGGAACCGGTAAAAAAAAACATCCTGTATGTTTTTTAAATCTTAATGAGACAAAGAAGTACGCAAAAATGCAAGATGTTCTTAATCTTTACGAACGCAGCACACAAACAAAGACGCCTTACAGACGAGCTATCTTTGAAGGTCGTGTCTCTAAAAGAATACAAGAACTTGTGTAAGAGATACATATATTATATTCTTCACGATATGGAAAGTAATAACCACTACAACGTACTGAAAACGAAAGTTCACTGCTGGGCGGAAACCTAACCTTTCGTTCAAAGGTAACCGGAGCCCGTTTGACATTTGAGCCAGAGAAAACATCCAGCGAAACCGATTCCTTACATGCTCGCGATACAGTGTGTAAATGTATTTTACAAGTTAACTATTAGCCTCAGCAACTGCAAGTTATAAGAATCCAAAGTGTTAGTTTATCTCCTAAGTACAACGATAGGTGTCGCGTCGTGGCATTAAAACTCATCACCCAATTTTTTAAAGTTCATTATTTTTCGTCCATATATCAACAGTAGAAGAACCATAAGAGCTTTTGTCCGCTCGCGTCGTTTCAAAATTAACATCATGCCATTCCTTCACGCAAATAAATAAAATACAACCTATAAAATGACGTCAACACGGAACAAACCCAAGAAAACCGAAAGTCGCACTAGAACTATACAAACACAAATTGGTCAAAGAGCCACATTCGTTCCCATTGTTTGACTCTGTCACGTACTAATGGAGGGCGCAGCTTAGTTCCTTGCGGTACGCCGTGCCGAGAATACTAATATACCCTACATGTACTACTATAATGTACCATTTGTAGATCGGAATGCATTGATTTCCAATGTATTGTGACCCTGATTTTGTTTGTAGGGGCTATAATGTTCTGCTACGTTTTGTTGAAGAGTGTGGGGAATTATTAGGTGTGTAGAACGAAAGGTAATGAAAGAAGAAGACTTTATTGTCGAACGCACGTTTTCCTGCAAGTAGCATAAATAACAAAACATTCCAATCACTCGTTTTTAAGCAACTCACAACGACCCTTCACAGTTGAAGAAACGAACGAAGCACTAGTAATACTTAAATGGATTGCAACAACAAAATCAGAAGGACGAATGATCAACTTCGATCACGATGATCTGTTGATTATATACATATTTAATTTCTCTCCAAAACTTTGGGCCCTATGATGTCGTAAACATAGAAGTTGAAAAAATTAAATTCTTGATTCATCCATAATTCTATTCATAAACACACGGATTGGTTATAACCTCGCAACCTCAACCTACAATGTGATCATCTACATAGTTAACATGCATGCAAATAATGTAGCTACGCCTAAATTTGTTTACGCTTAAGTAAATTTAAAGTAGAGGTAATTAATTAGTTAACCCACATCCTAGAAGCAAAAACGAGTTCTATTTGAACTCATTACCGATGTACTAAGGCGGCCCGGCTGATTCAATTGGAATATATTGATAGTATTTTAGTGTACGCATTGTCTACAAAAAAATCAGTACTTACACAGATGAAAAGGGCAACTTTTCATCTGGTCAAGTTCAATTTTATAGCACTGAGAAAGCTCTTCAGATTTCCAAAAGTATTCTGTTACTAGAAGATGTTATTACCTGATGCAGTCTGGATCTCCTCCTTGGGCAGGGGTCGTGAAGGCAGGGGATTGTTCTGCTCGTCCCTTTCACCTAGGAACTCAGCTTCTGCCAGATCTCGTACTGCTGACGACATCAGTTCTACCAGCTCTTGATTTCTGTTAATTTAACAAGTTCATCATCTTAGCAAATTGTGGATTTTAACTACCTACTCAATTTATTGCATATGGCGACACTTACCCCTTTATTAATAAACTCGAAGTATAGTTACAAGCTACAACCCGTACCGTAACCTTCAGGATTTACCATAGATACATTTTTCGAGTTTTATATATGGGATAACTTTATTCAGCGTTTACTAATAAGGAGGGGGCTATAGTTATTCCATAATTTTTAAAAGTAGAATTACCTAAAATCTGCCCTTAGATAATTATGATACGGGGACTGATGACTTTGGAATAGTTTCTTAACTCACAATATGTTGTGAGCTTAGGAACTATTCCAAACTGTGTATCGTTTTTAGCACAACAAGTTTCAAATCTTTCTAATCTGTTTTTTAGCCCAGGACGAGCCCTTACAGCCAAATCTTCCAATGGCCACCTTCATTACTATGTAATTTAGCCACAATCAAAATGATAATCGAAACTCATCACGATCTTCTTACGCAAAATTATCGCCATTAAAAGAACATAGAAGATGCATTGCGTGTTAATCTAACAATGGGCGGAGTGACATGTTCTCTCGAGTGAAGAGATGTTGCGTAGCTGGGTCATTGGGTCACCGTAACCTATGGTCATCTACCATATTACCACCTAGGTTTATGATCATAATCATAGACAATTATTTCGCAATAGTTATTAACATATCTATCTATACATACTTATTACAAATTGAAATTGCTTTTCGTGTCCGTCTGTGTGACGGCGTTGTTCTTCTAAACTGCGCAACGGATTTTGATAAGTTTTTAACCATCATTTAGAGAGTGTATTCTAGAAAGTTTACTTGTTCTAAACGTAAATAATATAATAAATAAATCCAGAGGTTTTGTTGATTCGTAAAAACCATACGAAGAAGGGGCAGGTCGCCATACTTAAGAAAATGAGTAGGTATTTTTGTAGTTGAGTATGTTGTAAAGTTTATTTTCTCTTGACTGTAATTGCCTGTCAAAAAGAGAAAATATGTAGATAAAGTGGATAAGACAGAGATTAAAACAGAAGAATAACTAGCAGGTGATCCAGGGATCCAAACGTTTTAATCATAGCAATTAATTATTCAGCTACCATTTATATTTAACGTAAATGTTGTAGTCTCCTGGTAGGTACCTAACCGAAGAATGTAGCCTACATTCTTCGGTTAGGTTCGGTTCGGCTAACACCGGTATTCTGGGGAAGACTATCATACGGTCATGCCAATAAGAGCGGATGCAGTTTAATGATCTTGTAGTCTAGTTTCCCAAAGAAGGACGATACTGGCCCAAAATAGACTCTTTGAGCAATTGACTGAGTGCATTAAGAAAACACAAAATATAATGAATATTTAAACAAATAAGCAACATATCTAAAGCGTATTGTTTATTACAATTTATTATTAAATAACGTGTTTATGAACAAGATTACATAAAGATTACTTTATTATAGAAAACAGTACTAAACGCAAACTTACTTTAAAAAAAAACATTTTGAGTAAAAAATACGCCATTTATTTATATTATGTATTAGGTACTTAAACTGTCTGGTGTACCTAAAACTTTTGTAATATCATGAATATTATTCATCAAATAAAATAAAATACTAATAAGTCGACGTACCCAAGTGAATTTAAAATGAACAATATTATAGTAACAGTTAGTTATGCATTCAATGAATATTCTTTATTCAGTTTGCATACCTAGCAGATAATTTGTTAGGTCAAGAAACTTATCAACAATATTACATCTAGGTCTTATGAACTAGTTAATGCTTTAGACGTAGAACTAGGAATTCGAAAGTCAATGAGACTAATTCATACGCCCCGGTTAGAGTTACTTAGGTATCTAGTAATTTTGAAGGATATTTCTAATACATTGCTTTATATATTCGAAAAATTATGTGGTCAACAACGTAAATAACGCAATGAATGTTGTTGAACTGTCAAAATGAAAGCTATTGTTACTGATACTTTATTACGCAACTACCCTGCTGCAAGTCATAAGTATATAGCACATGGATACAGATAAAAACACTGAGTTAATTTATACTTTCACTGTTACAGCAGTCAAAGGTACGTTTCTTACTGATCATCACCTTACGTTACATAACGTTGGAGTTGAAACGTAAAACATTGCGTTACGTCTCAGACCGGATTATGTTTATGGTTTAACACTTCTGGTGCAGTAGTGGTCAAGTTTATAAAGATGTTTTGATATGAAAGAGGTGCATGTAAGTATTTGGAGAAGTTTTTGGTGTTGTGAGTTTACCTAGGTACTGTCTCTATCTTGCCACCGCTCATGAGGTACCTACAGATTTCTCGATTTTTAAATATCGTTATTTTCGCCCTATAAGCTGTGTTTTGGCAATCAATAAGATCTGTACACATCCTATAGATTTGCTCAATTTTAACGATCGATAAATATCAAGGTTAAAATCAAGCATCTCTTGTTGAGTAATCGATTGATAAAAAACAATCCAATGGCAATCGACAAAAAATACGATTTTGATCATCTGTTGCTTACACATTTACTCGATAAAAGTTTGATCAATCGTCAAGAATGGAGCAGATCTGCAGGCACTTTAATGCACCATATTGAGAATATCGGCATTACCTACAGACTTTAAATTACCTTATAGTCTACTTCATGAGTCTCTCCGCATCATGAATGCTTTAATTAAGAAATGAAAACTTCATACAGTATCCAACAAGTACTGCACAACATTGAAGCAAAGCATACTTCTCCAACACTTTCTCATGTTAACTTCCATGTCACGTCTTTCACATCGTAATGGGACAATCCAATCATTTCCATTTACAATGTAACCTTTAGAGAGAAAGATTCAAAGATTTCTCTCGATATCTTAAGAAATATGTGCATGTGTTACATTCGTGAGGAAAATAGGCCTATGACCAATAGATTTTGGAGAAAAGCAATTATTTTTATGGAGTCGAAATCATCTTCGAGAACAGTCAATAAATATATGAATAAAATGTTCTCAAACGGCTTCAAAATGCATCTCAGTGAAAACAAAAACCACAATCCTTACATTTAGATAAAACTAGCTGTGCCCCACGGTTTCACCCGCATAAGTTTCGATCCCGTGGGAATATTGGGATAAAAAGTATCCTATGTGTTAATCCTGTTTATAAACTATCTGTGTGCCAAATTTCATCTAAATCCGTTCAGTAGTCTTTGCGTGAAAGAGTAACAAACATACAGTCCTCTTCACCGTATCCGGCGACAGCTTGCATGTCATTATGGTATTCACCAATCAGCTTGCATGCCGTGTGCCATAACAACTTCTGATTGGTGAATACCATACTGGTATGCCAGCTATTTGCATACTTTTGTGCAAGTTTCAGGCCTGTGTGTTTGAGCCCTGAGCAGACGTGGTTGCCAAATGGTATCCGCCCCGACTTACCGAGTTATTCGAATGTATTGGGCCTGAGTTCGAACCCAGGGCACCCATACTTTGTGTATTTAATTTCATCACCACTGCTCTCAAAACGGTGAAGGAAAACATCGTGAGGAAACCGGTATGTCCTAGAACCAAACACTCGAAGACATGTAAGACATGACATGACATTTTTCGAGTTGTAATAAATATTTTTGTATTTGTATTTTTGTATGTGACATCCGCCAACCCGCACTGGGCCCGCATGGTAGATTATGGCCCACTCTATCTCACAGAGTGGAGGTGCTAATGACGTTAAGTTTATTTGTATTTTGACGTTTGCAGCTAAGTTTAAGAAAATTAATTACCTACCCCAACATTATAAATACTTGATCAGTTTTTGTTTTGGTACTAAAGGAGCTAGACAGGTAGACGGACTATAGGTACAATACTGCCCCCGATAGTTAAAAAGACGTATCTAACAAAAAGTAAAAACGGAGAAATAAATGTTTTAATGAATGAAACGGGATTAGTATGTAAAATATTAATTTACTCGAAGACAGCAAACGATTTCCCGTTTCATTCATTAAAACATTTATTTACTTTTTGTTAGATACGTCTTTTTAACTATCGGGGGCAGAATAATGTAGTTACGACTACTGCAAAATCAATTAAACTGAGATCTTGCAACAGTTTATGGCGTACGTAGCTTTATAAGTAGTACGTGTCTTATATTTCACTCGCCATGTAACACCTAGATCCGATTATGTCTCCGATCGAGTTTAACTTGTGGCGTTAAATCCCCTCTTTCCTCTACTCAATTATCATACATTTTCGACACGACTAACTCCCCACTTCACAATCTATCCAAATAAAGATGTATGCGACCTTTCACCTAGATAATCTGTCTCATTAACATACACGAGTCAAACAACAGGTTTGGATGCATATTTGTTATTACGCAAACAATAAAATGCTTCAATTAATTAAGTAAGTAGTTTTAAGTCGTAAATAAACAACAGTAATTCTTTCTCACTCTTGACTATCTTGTAAGAATTTACTTTTACTGATAGCTCACAATGGGCCTTATAAGAAGGCTAAAAGTCACCCAAAGGGCAATGGAGAGGGCTATGCTTGGAGTTTCCCTGCGTGATCGTGCGTGCGTAATGATGAAAAGCATATTATAAGATTAAAGACTATGTTGAAGACAAGGTAGTTTGGCAATAATTCCTTCTGGACATGTGGCTTCCCTGGCTACTCATTAACGGCTTAACTATTTAAATGTCTATTAACTGCTCTCAAATTACGATGTTCACTTTTTATTTACTTTACTTTATTTACTTTTTTGACATAATCTCTTTATTACTTGACATTATATACAGACAATTCAAATTTTTCATCTCTTTATTAGTGGTTGTAATGGGAATCATATCACTAGGTTTTATTAGGTTTTTATTTTTTATTTATCCTTTTGATAGATTCTTATTTTGTAAATCTGAGGACTTTGTAGGCCTTGTAGACTTTAGATCTGTAGACCATTTTTTATTTTATCAAGTACCTGATACTTGTTGACTGGCCTACGTTATCCTCCCATACCTACTGGAATTTGAAAATATTGTAAAAGCCAATTATTTTTAAAAAGAGTAACCGTGGAGTTTCTTGCCGGTTCTTCTCCATAGGAAACGACCAATTGGAACCGTGCACCTAGCTTCTGACGTTTCATAATAGTGCCCCTGTAGGCTTATGTGAAATAAAATATTTTGATTTTGATTTTGATCGAATCAGGAATAAGGAGATCCGCAGGAGAACCAAGGTAACCGACATAGCCCGAAGAATTGCAAAACTGAAGTGGCAGTGGGCAGGGCTCATTGGCTCGCAGAACAGATGGCCGATGGGGCCGAAAGGTTCTAGAGTGGCGACCGCGTACCGGAAGACGTAGCGTTGGAAGGCCTCCCACAAGGTGGACCGACGACCTTGTGAAGGCCGCAGGAACCCGTTGGATGCGAGAAGCACAGAACCGGTCGAAGTGGAGGCCTATGTCCAGCAGTGGACGTCTTTTGACTGAAATGATGATGATGATAGTTAAGTATGATCACAATCCAATCTGCAAATGCAATGATTAGGTACATAGGTACCTATATGTGGCATTTTTTTCACATTCGAACTGGTCGCAGTCACGATAGCCAACACAACTTAATGACTACAAGTCGTATGACGATACGGATAGAAAGGAACAACTAACGACTGATATGACAGCTAGAAGTCCAGTAGTACCTAGATGCGTGGAAGAAAAAGGCAAACTGCGCCAACCCCAAATAAATAAGGTCATTAAATAAGGTCAGAAGGATGATATTCATATCCCATTATTCATTAACAACCGAACTGTGATGATTAATCCCTGAAAACACGTACCCTTACACTTAACCGTAACCGTTAACCCTTAAAATACGTAAAGGTTCAGTTATAAACGTTGCAAGTTAAAAGATGTTTAAACGTCAAAAAAATCGTTAAGTACCCGCACCCTAATTGCGTATTGCTCTCAATTTGAATCATTTTGAAGCATATTTTCTAATCCATTGCTCCATATGTTTGATAAATGTGTCTGCTCAACAACGCAAATAACGCAATGAATGTTGTTGAACTGTCAAAATGAAACCCATTGCTACTGATAGTGTGTTACGCAATTAGAGTGCTGGTAATCATTACTCAACTTTAAACTACGCTCATAAACACCATTATCAAAACTAAACAGCTCACTTACCTCAAATTAGCCAGCTCCGAACAAGAGTTAGCCAATAAATAGTCTCCACTTAGCAGAGCTATCTTGTTGCCGAACATCATGTCATCAGGCTCAGCAGCTATTGGCTGCCGGGAGTTCATGTTGACCAGGCCTTTGTGCACCAGGTGAGAGGTCCGGATCATCTCTGTTACTTCAGCAAGAGCCCGTTGGCTGGTGGAAAACAAATGAAGATATAATCGAACTCAATAAAAATCTTAAATTCATTTATTCACTCACAGCCTAAACCGTTGAGTCTATAGAGACATGAAATTTTGCACAGGGGTTCCATTAAGTTCCAAGGGGTTGGGCGATATAAGTTGTTATGGACGTTAGTCATTTTTTCCGATAGGAAATCTCATAAGGCACATCGCTTGTCTTAGTGATGAGGGATTATTGCTTTGAATTGTTGCTTTGGAAGATACTTCAGGACAAAAGATAATTATAGTTGAAGGTTGTGATACGAAAAACATCGTACTCTAGCTTAGTCAGTAAGATGTGATCGAGGCAACTAGTTTAGAAAATGGCGGGATGAAAATGGAAAGCAATTCAGAAGAACCGTTGCCAAAGGGAAACGATCATTGCAATTGTCAATATTTATGATTGATACAGATTGATGAAATGCAATTGAAGCGATTGACAATATTGCTACAATGGCTATTGATTAATTGCAATTGATCGTTTCGAGGATCCTTAACATGGTTTTGGTGTCTACTCTGTCTATAAAGCTGCTGAATATATTTTTCTATCACCTCTCCAAAACAAACCTTAAACAAGCTAGCTCTAGTGCTTGAGTGCTTGTTCACGTAGGAACGCGCGGGCGCGGTGACGGGTGTTCACGTACAAAACGCAGGTGCGGCGAACCAAGCCCACCACGCGCGTTCCTACATGAACAAGCACTAAGCAAGCGCATGGCTTAGGGGCCGTCTCCACGAGCGAGAGAATCGCGGCGATAGTCTCGCCGTGCCATCAAATTTTCGCCGCGATGATATCGCCGTGTGGAGACACGTTCTAAGAGAATGTATAGAAATACGTGGCACGACGATATTATCGCCGCGATTCTCTCGCTCGTGGAGACGGCCCCTTACGATCGTAAATTCTATCACTTTCGCATTGCCTTGTTTTTTACGAAGTTACAATAACAAAGTAACGTTAAACTGTGTTGTATGTTACTGGTTACATAGAAAGTTAAGTAAACGGCATTCGTGTCCCGATTCCATGCCCACATGTGCATACATAAACAATTACACGAATCGAATGCTTAACTGACCAAAAGGCGCTAACCCGCGACTGACTCTACGCATGCACTGATGAGTAAAGATAATTGCAGTGTTCATAGATTTGCTTTTCGATAAACATATATTTTCGAGGTCTGTTATCAATTTTCACTTTCATCATTATCCATCGTTTAGGTATCCGTTTCTTAAATCTTTATATTCTATCTGAATGTATAGCTATGATGAAAAGAAAGGATTCATCATCTACCTAGCCATTTCACAACTATGTTGTGGTCGGCTTCCAGTCTAACCGGATGTACCTGAATACCAGTATTTTACATGGAGTGACTGCCTATCTGACCTCCACAACCCAGTTACTGGGTAATACCCATCCATGGACCAACGGCGAAAAATCGAACCGGGCGGCTGTTATTACTTAGCCTCTGGATAAGAAGAAAGGATTGCAGAGTATAACCCGAATCTTTTATTCACCGTTTGGCCACACACGATGATAATGTCACCGCGAATTATCTCTGGACCATACATCAGCTTCATCAGCATGAATATCACTTTGCATTATAAATATCTTTACAATTAATCACTTAATACACCAGTCATGTCGGTTCCACAGCAAGTTTTATGGATATGATGTTCAGTGATAAATAAGGAAGTAAAATTTTCACTTGCGAACCTTCGACCGGCCGATGCCCTTTCGATAATTTGTTGGTGCACTGCGCAGCAAATTGCACGAGTAATGTCTTCTGCCTTATAAAATATAGAGGTCGTTCAAAATCATGCAATCGGACGATTGATTAAAAAAATTAATGGAAAATGAAACGTGTTCTCTACTCTAAGGTCACATTTCGAAAGTAATTTATCTGTTGGTGACGAAACTGATTTAGAACCATAAGTTTAAACCTTTTAACCTATTTGAATTGACATAACAATTGATTATTTTGTGTGTTAATAAAAACTCAAGAAAGCCTATCCTTCCCCAGGGATCAAAGTATCCCCATAAAAAAATTACATCAAAAGGTCTAGCCGTTCCGTAAATTAACCGTAACAAACAGGCAGGCAGAAAAAATAAGTAAAAATTGTTTTATGTAACCGTATAACTTTCATATAATTATATGCATTTTGTATAGATTCTATAACTAACCTCAGAAGTGCTTGGAGCTGACCTTAACCCCTACAAACTAAACGTGCCAAGTTTAGATACTACTGATTGTTTTGCATTTTTATTGCCTTAGCTGAAATAGATACTCTGACATAAACTGATTAGAATGACGCTTTTAACTCGTACGTCTTTTTTACATCGTTCTCACATATAATTATAAATTCAACATTAATGATGTAAATAATATTTTTGTAAAAACATAATTTAAAAGAATAACCATGGAGTATTCTTGCCCGTTCTTCTCCACAGGTACCTACGCTTTGGAATGGGCAACTAGCTTTATATTTTCTGACTGACGGACTTCTTGACAATTCAAAAATCGCTGTAAATGGTTTAATTGAAATAAATGGTTTGAGTTTGAATCTTGTCTCCTGTCAAAACAATTGCCCATTATCTGCAAATGCTCATGATTCGACGGATGCACCCGTCTTATTATTAAGAACTACAAAATATGAAGGTACCTATGTCATATTGTAGGTATCCTATCCCAGCATGACATCATTATTATAGTATTCATAGAATGTTTCGCTCACCTATGCAAAACTCCAGCAGCCTTATCCTGTTCCATGTCAGGGATCTCAGAGCTGTGACCGGCTGCCTTCGACACCAGTAGTACGATGAGCCCCCATGCCTGCATGTTGTTCTTGCCATTGTAGATCAGGTTCCTGGACAAAGAATTATGGGTTTAAATATTTTTTTGTAAGGAGTATCTTCGTACTTCCTGCTTCACTTGGCCAACCGCATGTCCACGAGAATTCCAATAGTTTTGAGAGCGTCTTCTAATATCAGGAGCCTAATCATTCTTGAATTGGGAAATTTTGCAATTCTTACCTTTCTATCCATTAGAAATATTATTATCTTTACAGGCATTCTCAGAACGATATTACCTATTGATGCTGCGGCCCTTCTTTAAAGAATATCTTACGAGAATGTCTTATGCTATGTTCACATGCACGCCGTGCAGCCCGGCGGGCTGCCTGGCGGGCTGCGCGGCATGCAGCCCGCCCCAGGTCGGCGAACATTCAAGCTGTTCACACGCACGCCGTCGTGTCAGTCAGCACGCCCGGTTCGCGGCATTCACGTTCACAGGCGCGTTTACGGGCTCGGGCGTACCGTTTACACGCTCGTGAATTTGAATGTGCACATTGAATGTCGAGTTGAACGCGCGCGTGTGTACGTAGCATTAGTCAGCACGCCCGGTTCGCTGCATTCACGTTCACAGGCGCGTTTACGGGCTCGGGCGTACCGTTTACACGCTCGTGAATGTGAATGTGCACGTTGAATGTCGAGTTGAACGCGCGCGTGTGAACGTAGCATTAATAATAGTTACGAGACGACCATAAATGTCTCGAGGATACAAACAAGTTCTCGTAAGTAAATCTCAGATAGTAATCTGAGATTAGTCTTTTGTGTTTGCTTTTCTTATTAGGAGTTTGGCATTACACCAGCCTGTCAAATTACTATCTGGGTTTATAAAACGATATTTAGGTCGAATTTAAAGATTGTACGCGTGTTGACATATTCTTGCACGGTCATTTTAACGTTTCATAAGAAATATTTTGCAACGCCTTGCAAAAGGTCGAAACCACAACGATGTTGCCAAAAAAATTAGCACTTAAGTACATTAAAGAAGGCGGTTTGCTTAACTCGTGGCTCCACAAGTTGGAGAGAGAAGAGAAGGGGGAGAAGAAAAAATATAATGAGGAGCAAATATAAAAAAAAATGGTAACTAAGAGGGCCCGCTTGATGAATACTTCATATCACAGAGACTAGAGATGAGGCCTACGCTGTATCCCAGCAATGGGAGCATTATAAGTAGACTGGTTGTGCTAAAAGGGCTTATGACGTAAACTTACAGTACGCGATGTTATAGTAAAGGATGTTGAAGGAATACAAATACCAATGTAAGCTATTAAATGAGTGATGATGTGCAGTGTTGCAATGAGGAATGTGCAATGATCGCCGATCGGTAGTAACCTCTGCACGCGATGTGTTACGTACGATAGACAAAGGTAACTCGTTATTTCCATATACCTACTACTAAGTTAGTACAGACAGAGAACAGCAATGAATATGTAAGTGAAGATTAAGTAATTGTATTAACAGCTGATGTTCTTCCAAAGTAAAGAATAGCAATGAAAGACTCTGGTGGGGATGTAGAGCTCTGTGCCAACGATAAATTAGGTACATGTTACATGCCCTTGTCAAAGCACGACAACCATCCTAAGTGCACTACATAGTGAACACCAGATCCGAATGTTACCATAACATTTTTGCAGATTTCCTAAATTATATTTTCGGAGAAATTGAGAATTTCAGAAAATATAGCATAAATAGATATAAAAAAAACTTGGACAAACTTGCAACTCACAAAATTTAAACTGCGTAGGTATATTCTTTCTGAAGTAGAGAACAATGCTACAATTTTACTGTATTACTATACTACATTTTATTCTTGTACTTTAAATGCATACCTATTAAGATCGTTAACATTTACAAATTATATGGAAGTTTCTTAAACCAGTCTCTACTTAAATACGGTAATAAGAACAAAAACTTTTGCCATGTCTTATATACAATACAATATTGTACGTCATATGGAAACCTGATGCCGGAAGCAGATATGAAAGCCTTTCTTTGTAAACAGACAAAAGGGCAGAAGCATAAAAAGCAGAATTATACATATGTATTCGGAATACTGAATTTACAAGGCAAACCTAGAGTAATCACAGAAAACGCCTACCACCACAAGGTAGGTGAGTATATTGAAGAGGTTAATTAAACTGAATAGGCACGTAATATGGGGTCGGAATATGACAATAGAGGCCATGGACAGGGTGTTGTCGCAAAATCATAGATTAAGAAATTAAAATGTCGAGACGGTATGCAGATGACACAAAGTCCAAATCACCCAAGTTTTATGAACTCTTGAATTATATATTTTTGATCTAATAAGCTGTGAGTCCGATGGGATTTCCCATAGACAAATATCGAACTTCCATACAAATTTTCATCCGTTTTCCTCTTTAGGGGGGATGCATTTTGAATAGTGCTCACCTTCGTCACAAAAGGAATTCTTGTGCGATATTTCATGCTGTGATACAACACACAGCCTACACCACTAAGTGAATAATTATGAATTTAAGATTTTTTTATAGTAGATATCAATTTTGACATTTTCATGTGTATGAAGTGTGACAGTACGCATGATTTAAGTTACACAAGACGAGAATAAAGGTTACATGCTCTGTGACGAGAATGAATGGGGATGTGTTAGACATGCGTACGAGTAGATACATGTGTACAGACATGATCGAGTAAATAATAGATTTCGGTACATACTAACTTTCTATTTAGCTTCAGTGTAGTTGAAAAGCGGTCTGTTCACTAAAAACAAATGACTATAATAAATTTTATAATAAATTATTCATTTGTTTTTAATGTTTTAATATCGTAGCTCTGTTATTAGTTCTTCAGTGAATCTGTGGCCTGAAACACAGGTTTTTCATAAACCCAGATCAGGCAGGTCTACATTACAGTTAGAATTTAATTTTCATCGATTGTAATTAATGTTTTAAATCATAATTTTACTTTACTTGAATAAATATTTGTTTTTTTTTTATTCTTTTTTTTTCCTTACTCAGGAACGGGATGGGAAGTCTACGTCCTTTGTCGGTATGACGTTCTGTCGCAGGGCTGTGTCGACGGCTGCCCACTGCCGTCGACGCCTACAGTTGCCTCTGTCATTGACGCATGTCGCTCGTGTGTACCTAACATTGCATTTTCCAAAGATTTTTAGTTTGATAAATCACAGTTTTATTTAGCTAGTTTACCTACATATACCTACATTGTGAGGAAGCCTTAGTTCGCGAACCCGATTCCCACTTGGCTGGTCTTTGTCCTTATTGTGTGGGTGTACGATACACACATTGGCATTGGATGCACCTATATTTGTTATTTTATTAGGTATGTTTTAGAAATGCAGTCATAAAACATCTAATAACGGCATAGTTTAATTAACACTTTACATAGTACTATTAGTACTTAATAGCTAGCACACTAGATTGATATGCAAATGTTATTGTAGAATGTAACTGCCACTTTTACTGCTACCACAACAATTATAAAGCATCGCAATATTAATTTTCGATGACACGGTTGGCGCAGTGGTTAAGAGATTGACTGCTGCGCTGCGTGTCGCGGGTTCGAATCCCGCACGGAACAAATATTTGTATGACCTACAAGTAGTTGTTCCGGGTCTGGCTGTTTGTGTATGTGAGTTTAAATGTTTGTAAACGCACCCACAATACAGGAGAAATTCCTAGTGAGGGGCAAAGTTAAAAAAAAAAAAAAAAAAAATTAACATCTTGTAAAGCGTTCTATGGACAAATAGTTAAGCCATTGGCTTTCTGCATTTCGGGTTGCAGGTTGATTTCCGCATAGTGAGTGTTAAGTTCGAAGATATACAGTACATCTACCAACCCGCACTGCATGGGGCCCGCGTGGCCGGCCCACTCCCTCTCGAAGAAGGGAGGCGGTGTCCCAGCAGTGGGAACTTTATGGCTAATTATACTTATGCTTGCGTGTTAATGATAGAGAGATTTATATTGGTAAACACGCACAATAGAAAAAAATTGGGTAGGACAACAAACACTGTACAGTCACGAGCAAAAGTATGTATACACTTGGCTTTATTCAAAGACAATTTTCTCCTTTAGTTTTGAATGAAATATTATGATATTACGAACAAAGTATTTTCGAACCCATAGGCCTGTGTAAAGTATCGTATTTCAACGTTGCATTTGTTATTTCACGAAAAATCGCAATTGTAAGTTGCCAACTGTTGACATATTAGTGCTCGTGACTGTACGCAATAAGCAGTCAGTTTGCCATTTGGCTAAGTTATTGATTTTATGTGGTTCATTTGAATATTAACTGAGGTTCGAATAATAATGATGTGAGCAACGTACTTAGCAGTTTTCAGCAAGGGATGGTTGCTCCCGACCAACTTGCGTAGGTGGAGTGCTACGTTCGCAATCTCGTCGCTCAATACCCATCGGAGACTGAGGAAGGAGGTCGGATATCCCACAATCTTCTCCGCCTCACTCACTGCTCGGTTCCAGTCTGGTTTCGAGTTGTGTTGTGCAACACTTGCTCGCTGCGTGCTGCATGTGTTCACTTCCCTAGCATTACAAGGTCCCCAAAGTTTCGAAACCAACGCATTAGATGACTGAACTTTCACTAAATCGCACTTCACGACACGACACAATCGGCTCAAACTCATTTTCCTAACGAACTGCAAACTGCACCGACCCAGGAATACCAAAGACTACGCAATTCGAATTTCGAAAGCGCGAAAGTAATTATTTGTTCAACAAATACTAGACTAGCACAAAATCACGTTATTTGCACAGAACGTATGCACTAAATCGTATGTCTAACCCAATAAATTCAATAAGAAACCCTCGAGTAAAACTTCGTAGCTAAATTCAATTTTTTATGCAAGTGTTGCACAAAACAGATTTTATTTCGTAAATAATTCAAACTACGAATTACGAACGTGCACAACTTTCGCGCGTGATCGGTTGACTGACCGAATGGTGAATGAAGTCTATGAACTGGCGTCGGATTCGCTAATCGGGGATTGACGAATGACGTTTGCTCAAGTTTCATTGAACTATATTTTCTGTTTTTCTGAATGATACAGAATTACAGATAGTCCAGAAAATGCAGCATCTTTTCTCATAGCTAAGGTACTTGTACTATTTATTCTGTGGCTAAGGTAAAGTCTCCCTCTCACAGAGAGCTCTCTGTGTCCCAGCAGTGGGAACATTATAGGCTGATTATGGAAGTAACGTTTGTCATTTTTGTAGAAATTCACAATTATGAATTCACCAACTAGACTCAGAAGATAATTAAGTAAAATTAAAAAACGTCAATGCAATATGATTTAAAATGCAGTTTAAAAAAACCGGGCAAAAGCGAGTCGGACTGGCGCACCGAGGGTTCCGTACCATC
This sequence comes from Oligia latruncula, assembly GCA_948474745.1. NCBI lineage: Eukaryota > Metazoa > Arthropoda > Insecta > Lepidoptera > Noctuidae > Oligia > Oligia latruncula. The sequence goes on from OX419686.1 coordinate 17,869,854, forward strand.
ATATGTTTTTAAATTTTCATCGGCGAGGCCTATATTCATCAGAGAATTATTGCAATTTTCTGTCAGCGCCATCTCTTGACAGATAGTGGAACTAATGTAACTTTTGTTGATGATTTCTGAAAAAGAGTGCTATATAGAGACTTCGTTTTATTTTTCCTGTAATCTATACATAAACTTCTATGACATAGAATTATTTCAGATTTTTCTCTTTGCAAACTTCGGAGATAAGGGAGGAACGGTATTTTTTTTTTACATTTTTCATCAAAAGTCGAAAACTATGCGGCCTAAAAAAAAAGAAAAATGTTGGAGAATGTGCAAACTGCGCTCTTTCTTAAGATACCCCACGTGCCCTAGTAGCCCCACTTCGATTTTTTCAGACCCCCTTTCAGTCCCTGTTGCAAAAAATATACATATATTTTTATTTCTTTCTTATTTGCAAAATAGTTGGGCAAACGTCATCTAAAACTATTCCAAATTTCAAGTTGATAGCATTAGTATAAGTTCTTGAGATATCCAGTCCAGCTGTGACAGACAGACAGACTTGTCTCACCATAAGGGTTCCGTTTTTACCATTTTGGTACGGAACCCTAATAAAAACAACCCAGATAATGAATTAAACGTGCGTTGTGAAATAGATCCTTTTATTAAATGTATTTATGGATGTTTTCCGTGCAAAATTGAAACAAAATAATTATGCAATATAACAATATAGTGGTCACTACAGGTAAACATAGGTACTACCTTGCACTATTACATAATCGTTGTAAAACGTGCAAGTAACTTTGTCCGAGAACCCGGCTTGGCTGGGAGGAGCCTGACAGTTTAGCAAGTACAGTAGTAAAGTAACTGTGCGTTGCAGTACATCTCAATGCCCCTTTTGGGACAGGGCTTCTTGCGCCGAGGGAAAGCCGTGCAAGACCGACGTGGACGTGGGTTTTGGTTGCTATTTAGAAAGAATCTAAAATATCAAACATCAATGTTTTACGTAAGTAGGTACTTAATCGTGGAATTAATTTTCTATCCGAAATATAAAGCTAGAACATAATAATGTACCTATAAGAAATAAGGCCTAGACGCCCATTTACAAAATTGCTATTTTTTTTATCTAGGCGTAGGTAGTAAAATACCACAAAATACTCATAAATCAAATGGCTGTAAATTGTACATTGGAGTCAATCGGCTGAAAGTTCAGGAACCTCACGAAGTCTCGACTCACACGCTATTTTGAAAGCGATGAAACATGTAACGCTCATTTTACCTTCACTGTTCGTGAAGGGAAAACAAATCGGAACCGGTTCTTTCAGTCTTTCCTTTAGCAAAAATTAAGTTGATCGGTTGAAGGATCCTGAACAAAACAATAGGAAGTTTGGGGGCGTTTAGTGTCTCGCAAAGACGTGTTAATTGTAGGAAAATTCTAATGCAGCCATTTGAACAGAAAACACCTTAGACATGAGTACATGACTGTCAGTCAGTGGTAACTAAGTTTGTTGCACTTCTTAGCACGACCATGAACGCATTCATTAGAACTTTAGATGGTAATAATGTAATAATAGACCACTGATTAAAAATTTTATACCTCTCAATTATTATCGTAGATATTCAGGTCGTGCTGGCAAGATTGCTTCCCAGCACAACCACGTGAAGTACAACACGTTTGTTGCTAGCTGGCACCCATTCCATATTGTTTAGAGCATTTTGGCATTGGGCCTATTAGCAGCCATTTTCGGCAGCTACTACGGCCACTCGTGTAAATGTAAAAAATAAGGTCATAATTATTGACACTCGTATCGCTTTTAAAATCGATTTGCATTAATTTTACTACAAAACAATGTATTATTTATGAAAAAAATCCCGAAAAAACTTCATCTTTTTAAATCTGGCGCCACGTAATTGAAAACGGTCTGGATTGGCTGAACTTAAGATGGCGTCATGATTTAGTAAATTTCTGTCTATCGTTGACAGAACAGATGACTTTTGTCTAGTATCTCGACCGTTTCAACGTTTGTTTACGTGAATCGTGACGTCACGCCATTTGTATTATTTAAACAGTACATTTTTATTTACTATTTTTTTAAAGAAATACATTATGCAATTTAAAGTAATAGGTAGTAATAGGTAGGTGTCCCAGGGTGGGGTCGTCGTGGCGGTGTCACTCGACATCGCCAACGCGTTCAACACCCTGCCCTGGAGCTGCATTGTGGAGGCACTCCGGTATCACCGGGTGCCGCCCTACCTCCGTCGAATAGTCGAGGCGTATCTGACGGACAGAGCCGTCAGCTACCCCGGTCGTGATGGGGAGTGGAACCGGCGAGAGATGTCGTGCGGTGTCCCACAGGGATCGGTCGTGGGGCCGTTCCTGTGGGACATCGGCTACGACTGGGTGCTGCGGGCCGACCTCCCTGATGGCGTCAGCGTGGTTTGCTACGCTGACGACACGCTGGTCCTGGCGCAGGGGAGGTCGCATCAGGCGGCGGCCGACGCGATGACACGCGGGGTTGCGATAGTCGTGGAGAGGATCCGGCAGTTGGGTCTCGAGGTGGCATTGCACAAGTCCGAGGCCATGTCGTTTCATGGGCCCCGGAACGCGCCACCATCGGGATCCCAACTAACGGTAGGAGGGGTTCACATCGGCGTCGAGACAACGATGAGGTACCTGGGTCTCGTCCTCGACAGCCGGTGGAACTTCGTCGAGCATTTCCAACGTTTGGCCCCCAAACTGGAACGGGCCGGGGCCGCCTTCAAGCGGCTCTTGCCCAACCTGAGGGGGCCAAACGCCTCCTGCCGGAGGCTTTACGCGGGGGTCGTGCGGTCCATGGCCCTATACGGGGCCCCGGTGTGGGCGCGTTCACTGCGGCGGCGAGCCGCCCACTACCTGAACGCGCCCCAGAAGGTGGTAGCCATAAGGCTTATCCGGGGCTACCGCACGATCTCTGGCGAGGCGGCAAGCCTCATTGCCGGACTGCCGCCATGGGATCTGGAGGCGATGGTCCTCGCGCGCGTCTATGAGTGGCGCGCGGAGGCACTAAGCCGGGGGGAAGTTCCGCTTCCGCGGCAAATCGCTGCGGAGCGGACTGAGCTCCGGCGCGATCTCATGGCGACATGGAAGGAACGACTGTCGCAACCCAGCGCAGGGCACGCCGCGATAGCGGCGATAAGACCCCTCTTTGAGGAGTGGCTAGGGAGGCGCCACGGCGCCCTCACCTACCGCCTGACGCAGGTCCTCACCGGACACGGATGTTTCGGGAGGTTCCTGCACATCATCAGGCGGGAGGAAACGCCCGGGTGTCACCATTGCCAGGATCGCCCAGAGGACACGGTGGAGCACACGGTGGAGGTCTGCCCCGCTTGGGCGGAGCACCGCCGTGTCCTCGTAGAGGCGATCGGCAGCGGCGGCGACCTCTCGCGCCCGGCCCTGGTGCAAGCCATGGTCCGGGGCGAGAGGGAGTGGGAGGCAGTCACCTCCTTCTGCGAAGCAGTCATGCTAGCGAAGGAGGTGGCGGGACGGCTCAGGGAGAGAGCCTCCCGTCCCAGCCGCCGCGGGAGACGCTCCGGGCGTCGGGAGCCGCGCGACGACTCCCGGCCACCGTAGGCGCGGGCCTGCGGGCGGAGAGTAATGGGTAGCTCACCGTCCGATCAGGACCAGGCCCGTGCCGGACGGCGCGTACGTGTTCCACGCGCGCCTCAAAGAGATGTCAGCATCGAGGAGGGGCCCCATAGGGCCGAAGCCTGCCGGGTCAGCGGGATTGTCCGAAAGGGTTACCGCTGGCCCGGAACATAAAGGGCTAAGGAAGGAACACGGGTGGGTTTTAGTCAGTAAGAGTCTGACACTCCCTTCCGCTCCACCCAGAGCGGGAGGGGTCATTTGATGATTTCCCATCCGCAAAAAAAAAAAAAAAAAAAAAAAGTAATAGGTTTTTGTGGGCTCGTTAGACACCAATAAATAATCAGAGACGTTTATCAGAAACCAGTCAAATAGCCTATTGTGAAGGAGATCACGAATTCACGAGATGTCGAAATCAGTGTTCACTTTCAGAGAGAGATCGATCGAAGTACATTTTAACAGATCAGTGTTACCATAGTGATATCATATTAAAATCTAACTCAATATTTTACTACGTATATACCTATGCAATAAGTTCTGATTTACTAAAGTGTTTCACTTGCAAAGGAGACGTTACTGTACCAAAAACATGTAATAATAATTAGTGATTTAAGTAATCCACTGTATATTTTTCCACTAATTTATTGTATAACTATAAATAAATGTTGAAATGGTTAAATAAAATTATTGTATAATAGAGTATAATTGTGTACAGACGCCAGCACATCAAGCTACTACAATCTGTCAAATTTCTTTATTAGATTTTCAACTTTATCGCTATAGCATAAGGTTCAAGGTTGATTGGGAAAATTTGACAGTTTCAACCTCGGGTAGCTTGATGTGCTGGCGTCTGTACCTTGTTGTTGTGTTTTGTATTGGTTTATAAAGTACTAGCAGCGCCCCGCGGTTTTACCCGCATAAGTGTCGATCCCGTGGGAATATCGGGATAAAAACTATCCTCTGTCCTTTCCCGGGACTCAAACTATCTCTATACCAAATTTCATCTAAAGTGGTTCAGCGGTTTAAGCGTGAAAAGGTAACATGCAGACAGACAGATGAGTTACTTTCGAATTTATATTATTGCAGTATGGATACGTAAGGTTTTATATTAATGTAAATATTCTAATGCTACTTTCAGCTGCGGATTTGTCCTAAACATACCTTTACCTTATCATACGAACAAATATCTTTATTTTGTCAGTAAATTAAGAGCGTTTACGCCGTACGGCATTTCATACAAACTTTCAAGCCCTTATTTTTCGAAATGAATGAACCGATTTTAATGAAACTTCATAGGCATAAGCAGGATACAAAGGTCTAAAAAGTTAGTAGAGAACATTTTTGAAATTTCTTATTTAAAAAAAGATAACTGGAAATCTCTGTTTCTATGGAAAATTTAAAATCGGTCTAATTTGGCTGTAACACTATTTTTTGAAATGTTCTCTACTAACTTTTTAGACCTTTGTATCCTGCTTATGCGTATGAAGTTTCATTAAAATCGGTTCATTCATTTCGAAAAATAAGGGTTTGAAAGTTTGTATGAAATGCCGTACGGCGTAAACGCTCTTAAACATTGTAAGAATACACTATCACTGGTTATACGTCATTCACTTCATGTCATGACAAAAACGTACCTAATATTGAAAACAACAATTTGTATTGTACGAAAAGCAGATACTTCTATAGCAACACTGATTTTACCCATTGACCAATCAAGACGTTTCTTCATTTTATTACGTTCATTCAATCTCAAGTGCCAGCCAATCCAAATTGAGGGCCAGAAATAGTTCACGTTCAATCGCTCATTCATTCAGTTATTCGCGTTCTGCCGGTTATCGTAGTCGTCTGTAGAGAGGTCACTACGCGTTTGCCGGTATTTTTCAGTGTCTTATTTGATCAAATTCTCCATCCAGCACATCTGTTGTTATTTGATAACATTTGTGTGTGAAAGTGAGAACTTAAAGTTGTGTTGGAGGCGAGAAAAGTTTATTCAATTTCCCGAAAGTACTTTGAGGTAAGGGATTTTTTGTAGCGTTCTTTAGATTTTTTCACGGGCTAAGTCTGGCACGTCTTCGCAAGCACTTGGTGCTCCACGTGTAATGCAAATCCAATGCATACGTGGTGAAAAATCTGTGCTACCGGTCAAAAACCACAGCGCAGTCAGCGTTCTATCCACTTCGCTTCTCTATAATTTTTTAACACTAAGGATTTCTGAATCTAATTCATAATAATATTTCTATTTTCCTGTTAGCCGGCTGCACATTAAAGGTATATGTAGTTCCTATTTACATTTTTTAATCTATAGGCAGCGTTTACTGATAAAAATAGTTCAATTTCTCGTTACCTACAGTAGCCCTCAATCATCGATCTTAAACACATTAAATATAACATCTGAGCATCTGAGATTCTGCGGTAATCAATAACCCGTTATGTTCGATTTTCTTTTTCTACATAACAACCGGTCTCTTTAGTTATCGCCACCAATGACCTGAGATATGGCGGTCATTGGTCTGTCAGCTGCTTCACATTCCTAATTTAAATTTAAAAAAAATCTCGCACTGATTTTCGGTACTGACTGAAAAGGTATAATTTAAACAGAACTGTATTTTTATTTTTGTATTAGACAATGTACAATATTATTCTTAGTTGTTTACATTACCATATAAAATGATAATAATATTGTATAATGATCGATATTACTTACTGTTAAGTAAGTAATTATGTTGTAACCCTTTGCCCTCATCAGTGATTTTTCCTGCTTCAATGACTAGGTCAAGCATATTATTTTCCAATGCCAGATAATTTTATCTGAGGAATAATTTTGTATGTTTGACAGTTCTTCCATACAAAAACTGTTAGATGTCAATTTTATTCAACTAATAAAAAATACTGTTGATTGAAAAATGTGCCAGTAATATTATAATGTATGTAATACATAGGGAAAGCAAAAATAAATATTATTTCTGGTGTATTCATAATGCATTTGTGTGTGAAGAGTATACCAATATTACCAATGCTAATTGGAACTATTTATGACACCTATTTGCATCCACATTCTGATTTCTTGTAATAAATATAATCTACCATCATACTACATAGTTCTGAAGATCCTTTTTTCTTAAGATAAATATGAATAAAAAAAAAACCTCAAAGAAAATTCTAAATTCAACCTCTACAATTGTCCTCGACCCAAAATCTTGCAAATAAGCCGTTAATGACACAATCCAAGTAATTAAGATAAAGACCAGACAAAAGTCTTCACACATCATCTTTACAGACAGATTATAATTTAATCTTTACTTCATTTTAAAAGTACTGAACATTGTCAGACTATTCGTTTGGCTTTCATTTGCACATCAAATTGGGAAATAATTATAAAATTATTATTTGTTTACTTGTGTAAATGCTTGTAAGTTATGGCCTTGGAACTAATTAACAAAGATTATGATAACATGTGAATGTTTGATAAGTGCACTAACATCTACCTATTATTATAAATCAAAGTCTGTCTATGTGACCGCATTGGTCTTCTAAACTACGCAATGGATTTTGAAGTGGTATCTACCATAATTTATTCCCAAAGATATACCTATAAGTATTAACAGTAATAATTTAAGATTAAATTAAATGAACAATCAATGGTCTCACCCCCATTTTATGAAAGTTTTTTGAAAATAACCAGTTTTCAAATCTCATAAAAAGTGATTTCATTAGCTATTGTGGTTTTGGGCCGCTCCGTGTAAAATAGCTGCATCCGGTTAGCCTGGAAGCCGACCCCAACAAAATTGGGACAAGGTCAGGTAGATTGATTTGTTATTTTGGTCAACCAATCACTGTAACACGCATTTGACAGTGTTCTTTAATTTTTATGTTGATCAGCTTTTAAGAAAACAAGTGTTACGTAACATCCATTTGCAAATTTAAAGGAAATTTCCGCCCATTTTACATTGTCTGTTGTTCAATTCGCATTGATTCTAAAGAATCAAGTGATAATTAAATTTGAATATCGAAAATAAATGACATTGTCATTTACATTAGTGGCGTAGCTAATCTTAAAGGGGCCCTGTATCAAAATATGTTGGGGACCCTTTTTACCCGATAACGGCGAAGCTCAAAAGGAAGTTTTTACAAAATATGGCATCCTGAGTGTCCCGAGGGTAAGCTGCCAGTATCATTTTACTAAGAGAATGCAAGGGTGACCAAAACATGCTCGAAAATTGAGCATCCTGATTCTGAAATAAAACAGTATTTAGAACTTGATAATTAATTGTAATATTGCAAAAGATGGCAATTATTGACCCGCCCTTTTTTGCTTCAATCAACTCAGCCTATCGCAGTCCACTGCTGGACATAGGCCTCTCCCAGACTGCGCCACAGCACCCTGTCCTCCGCCTTCGCTACTTTTTTGCTTAATATTTTAAAAATCAAAACTGGCGAAATATCAGTAGGTATAAGTACTACATACCTACCTGCCTACCCTTTCAGGAAGTACAGGAGCGATAGAGATAAAGGCAAGGATATTGATTTAATTCAACCGTCAGTCACCACCAAGTCTTCTTTGATTCATGACATGACAACGTGAACCTTTGCATACCTTATCAATGCAAGTAAAAAAATTCCATCATGATATTACTATCATCAGGTCGGATACAGTCACGAGCATAAATTGCAAGCATTGTAAGTGAATGCTCATGACTGTACCTATACGAGCAATAGCTCAATCTATCAGTGTCGTCTGTGTAAGTATCGTGATTTGAGTGCCACCTTGACATTGTTTGTCGACGGCTCGCCTAAATTGGATAACTTATACTGAGCTATGACTTGCTAAAGGACACGAATTGAATTGATGCGGAATGACTCCGTCAGGACACATAACATAAAGTTCAGGTACTGCGTCAAAAAGATGACCTGCGGCTGAACCAATTTTGATAAAATTTGCTGTGGCGGTAACTGACACCCTGGATTAACATATAGGCTACTTTTTATCCCGATATTCCCACGGGATCGAAACTTAAGCGGGTGAAACCGCGGGGCGCAGCTAGTAAAGTATAATAAATTAGAATGATGCCGTGAGTTCTATAACTCTCTCTCATAGTTATATCTAACTCTATTCCTATTTCCCATTTGTCCCTAACTCCCAAGTATTACAAAAAAAAATCATAGCTTTTAACTAACCTATTAGTTGGTTATTAAAAATATTGATTTTATTGCTGCATTTTACACAATTGCTTTATAATAATATTGAAATATTTTTCCCTATAGGTACTCCTTCCTAGTACAGTAATAGATTGTATGTAGGTACCTACCCAATATTATGTGCTTATGGAATTTTACTCAGGTGTTTTCCCTATTACCGTATTATACCGTGTGATTAACTAATGTTCCCTCTATTTTATTTTAGTTCGCAAAACCCCCTGAAATCCTTTTGTAAATTAATATTTAAAAAAAAAATTAAACGCGACTCTTGTAGAACAATTTCTATGAAAACTTCATGGAAATTGTTCTACCAGAATCGCGTCGCAACGTAGAGTCGCGTCTGGCTGCTAAAAAAATATGGTAGCTATATTCACCATCAAATTTTCGAGGTTGTCATAACTTTCCTCCGCGTTTATTAATAAGGCCGCTAAAGTCTCATTAAAACCTATTGAAAAATTGAGCGGAATGCACCTACTTACCTATAGGTTTAGCAACGTATAGATAAAATAGATTTTGTAAATGTTCCAAGTGTGTTCCCCACTTCCCCAGTTTCTGAAAATACAAATGGACTGATTTAAATGCAGGCGTGTTTTGTTGAAGATAAATTCAAAACAGTAGGTACGTCATACGAACAATTTGTAATATAAATAAACCAAGACATATACATTCTATATCCAACATTTATGTGTATCACAATATAAAATATTCCTTACAATGGCAGGTGCCCTTGTAGAAATAGAAATTGGTGAATTTCTTGTTCGTCTACAAAATGGGAATTATTTATGTGCAGGGACGTTCGTTGAAAAGGGTCTGACACCAGCTGGTTTTATTCTAATACTGCCCGAAAAGGACAGAAAGCTCAAGCATACATATACTCGATTTAAAACTACTTTGTATGAACATTTTTTTTTTTGTTAGCGTGTACCGTCCCACCCCCAAATCCTTCCAGGAACTCTTTTCCCGCGCCACCTCGAACCAGCCCTCGCGGAACGCGTCGAGGTCTTCTCGCTAGCCATCTCTTTCTGGGCCGGCCTCGGCGGCGCCGTCCATCTTCAGGCACCCAATGTGTGGAGAATTTTGCCCAGCGATCATCGTGCATTCGGCTGATGTGACCCGCCCAATCCCATTTGAGCTTAGCAGCCTTCTTTCCTACATCCAGTATGGGGCGTTTTGGAACGCAGCGTGGTGTTCCGAATTCTGTCCTGTCTTTCTTGAAAGAACATTCTGGCCACGTGCGAGTCGGACTCGCACACGAAGGGTTCCGTACCACAAGGCAAAAACGCCGAGAAAAACACGTTGTATGGGAGCCCCCTTAATTAAACATTTATTTTATTCTGTTTTTAGTATTTGTTGTTAAAGCGTCAATAGAAATACATCATCTGTGAAAATTTCAACTGTCTAGCTATCACGGTTCAAGAGATACAGCCTGGTAACAGACGGACAGTGGAGTCTTAGTAATAGGGTCCCGTTTTAACCCTTTGGGTACGGAACCCTAAAAATCGTATCACAAAATGGCATTCCAAAATTTTTCTTTTGAACATCACAATTTTTTAACCAACTCGGTCTAATCGGATGCACCTGAAGGCCAGTATTTTACATGTAGCGACTGACATCTGTCCTCCACAACCCTGTTATTGGGTAACACGATACCTCTTGGCAAGACTGGTTGTCAGACTGTTTATTTAAACATGCTATAGGTAATCTAGTTTTATCGAAAAAAACTTTACGATCATAAACACGCTAGCCAAACCGGATAATGTGTTAGTCCCAGCCATATTGTTTATAATGTAGTAATAATGTCAATGAACTTGCTATTTCTAGGACAAGGCGAAATGGTTTTTGTTTGAGCCTTGTAAAAACCTTTGAACATGACCATTGCACGTGCTTGCACGATTTAATTTTGTAAATCGTGCAACTTTTATTTTCTTTTGACTGTACTTACCTGTCAATAAATTAATCGTTTAAAAAACATTAGAAAAACACGCTTTTATAAATGCACGTAAAAACAAAAAAGAAACATCGTGTTCAAAGTCCATTACGTGGCCTTTCTCACAAGTGCAAACACGACTATGATACGATATTCTATCATGGAATGCCAGTGCCTATCTTCCGGCTTCATCATCAGACCTTGAAACCTAATCGTGGTCAAAGTTTATTACAAGACTTTTCTAAGAAATCCAAAACAGCTATAATACGATTTTTCATCATGAAGTTCCAGTTCATATCTTCCGGCTCCATCATCAGATCAGTTCGACAGTACCATATTATTGTATTGTCATCAGAACTACATACAGCTGCCAATTTTCATTACGCTATGACCCTTGGAAGATGGTTAAATTAGTTACCTTAGAGTCCATTACATACCTAGTTACATACATCATATCTTCCGGCTCCATCATCAGATCAGTTCGACAGTACCATATTATTGTATTGTCATCAGAACTACATACAGCTGCCAATTTTCATTACGCTACGACCCTTGGAAGATGGTTAAATTAGTTACCTTAGAGTCCATTACATAGTTACATATAGGTCGACCTAATAAAAGCGTGTTAAAAAGAGTAAACTTACATAATGAGGATAAGACAGAGATTAAAACAAAAGACGAACTAGCAGGGGATCGAGGGGGGAGGGTAGAGGGGGGGTCCGGCGGTTCAGACCGGAATAACTCCTAATTAGGTACCTAGTTCGTTCTATGATTGAATTGCACTATGGTTAATGAAATTTACAGTTGTAGGTACATTTCTTTGCGAAAAGAACAGGCATGATAATACCTAAAACTTTAAAACAAAAATCTTCCATTTCTGAACTAGATGGACTAGTCGCCTTGTGGCTAAGGCTAGTGACTAAATAATAACAGCCGCACGAGTCGATCGAAGGTCAAGCTACCTACATGATACATAACATAATCAGCCTATAATGTTCCCACTGCTGGGACAACAGGCCTCTTCTCGGTGAGAGGGAGCCATAATCCACCACGCGGGCCCAGTGCGGGTTGGCAGATGCCACATGTCTTCGAATTTTTGGTTCTAGAACATGCCGGTTTCCTCACGATGTTTTCCTTCACCGTTTTGAGAGCAGTGGTGATGAAATAATTTACACAAAGTAAAGCGCCTGTCTGGGTTCGAACCTATGACCTACAACTCGTAAGTCGCGGCCGTTACCACTGGGCCACCACTGCTCTCATAAATATCAATAAAATACATAAATTTCAATAAAACAATGATCGATATAAAAATATCAAGCGAATAATACTTCATTTCATATTTCTAGCCATGTAGTTCTGTCTAACTATCAAAAAGTACTCTGTGGTCTAACCTAATGCCTAGTTTTGAACCGACTTCCAAAAAGGAGGAGGTTATATGTTCGACTTTATGTATGTATGGTTTTTTTTTTTTTTTTTGTAAATTTCTCCGTCTTTGTTTTTAATTTTTTTTTTTTATATTTTTAATGTTCAACACTGTTCCAGGTATGGAGTGGGAAGGGCCGCCCAAGCAAGGCTTGTACGACCCTCAGAACGAGCACGAGGCCTGTGGAGTTGGATTTGTAGTTGCTATCGACGGAAAACGTACCCATAAAGTAAGTACCTCACTTGCACAACCGTCGAATCCTTAGGAAAGATTCAACTACAGAAATATTTTACACAACTAGTTATTTTTAAGCGAAACTTTCTCCTTTCCCTTTTGCTGTAGGTACAAGTACTTTTTCTTGCAAAACCAACAAATCTTACACAACCAGTTCATTGTTGAACAAAACTTTACCATTTTCCTTTTTCTTTAACAAATATTTTTCTTGCAAAACCATCGAAGCCACTCAAAATAATGCTTCAACTCCGGGAATATCTTGCACAACCAGTCCATTGTTGAATAAAACATTAACATTTTACATTTTCTTCATCAAATAATTTTCATATAATACCATCGAAGCCATCCAAATGCTCCAACTCCAGGAATATCTTGCGCCAACAGCCATTCTTCCACAAAACTAAACCTTGACAGGAAAGGTTTAGTTTTGTGGAACAATGCTGAAATTTCGAAACGTTTCCTTTACAGTTTATTAAAGAAATCATTTTCACGATCCCATCTGGAGTCACGTTGAATTTATTGAGTTCTATTGAAGTTTTCAACTATGTATAAAAGCACAATAATGCTCGCATTCTTCTATTTTTGCATGTCCATAAATACCTTCACTGTCAAAATACAACTGACGTCCGAAAGCCAGACAGACTCCATAAGCCTAGCACAACGCCCTCGTAAGCCGAAATTTGATCTCGAGTAGGGTAGCGCCCCTATCTCCTGCTTAGTAACGCTAATTAATTTGTGATGAGAGCTTTCTGCGCTCGCCATTGTCCAGTGAATCTATAGATCACCAATATTCAGCGGATCCCCTTTAAATTACCCGATGCTAATTGGTCAGATTATTCCCAAAAGGGGTAGATACGCCATAGACTTTTTTGGAATTATTCTTTGAAGTGAACATTACCCTCGAATAAGGGTCTTAAGTTTTTATCTCACTAAGATACCAGTGGCGGCGCAACCATGGTGGCCCTGCCAAAAAAAATATGGTTGGTTGCGCAACCAATCGGGCGCCTGGTGAGATACCCACCATAAGGCTATGTATATTTTGCTGGCAACGACGCCATGGTGTCCTAGTGAGATATAAACAATAGCTGTCAGCGCATCCCTGGGAATTGGTCCGAATTTACTTGAATCGCATCCAGAAATGAAATTAGCAGTGAGCAGATACTCCATCCGCAGTATCGATTATGACTGTCAAGACAGCCATTTCGTTGGTATAGAAACCTAGATTGAAGCCATGATCTAAAGAGAAAAATTTCTTTCTGGTTTACCCCAGGAGGAATGCTTTAGAAGCATATAACTCGCTATATCTGTATATATTTGTACACTGTTGAGGCAAAGCACGACTGATTTAATTTAATGTAACATCTTGCGTGCCATGTTTTGGAAAAATTAATTATCTCTATCATATTCATCTTTTCAACCACTGCATTTGGCAAGCTTCCATTAGCCATGTCAACATGCTACGCCGTCATTTTATGGATAAAATGGCCATTTTAACAGCATATAATTTGGAAACTTTTCAAAGGAACATTGCGTGTTTTTCTTGGCAGACATTCTTCCATTTTGCAGATCATAAAATCACAAATCTAAATGCAAAATGTTTAGGTCTAAATTAGAGAGCATAAAACCAACTAGTCAATTACCATTACTTATCATATTTTATGGTTTTATCTCCTATTTCCGTAATTCACAAGTCAAGTCTAATCTAAATCTAACTAGCCTGTACTGTCCCACTGCAGGGCAAAGGCCTCCCTCTCCCTTTTCCACACAATTCTGTCTCTTGCTAGTGCCGGCCAGTCCCTACGGTAGGAGTCAAGCTCGTCCCGCCATCTTCGTCTTGGCCTGCCGCGATGTCGTCGTGCGTTTAGTGGGACCCAATCGGTGGTTCTCTTAGCCCAATTGTCATCTGACATGCGGCAAACATGTCCGGCCCAGTCCCACTTAAGTTTAGTTTCCCACAACTTAAGTTCCACACTTAAGTTTCCCACAAGTCACCTAATACCTAATAGAAATAATTATCTTGAGCACTTTTCAATTTCGTTCAGAAACTCTCGCCATCGACCAGATTCGTTAGATTTTTTTCCCTTCGCAGTCTGCGTTTTCTTTCCTCGTGTCTGTTGGTAGTAGAATTGGCTAGTCACTTAGTCAGTAAGTAATAACAGGGCTGCAGCAGCCGCCATCCTAGGACCTTTCACAGAAGACTCTTATGACGCGCCTTCTTGCACCACAAATCACTAAATACCTTAACGAATTAAAAACATCGTTCTCTTTCTGACCATCGTTTGAAGATGAAAGAGACAAAATGATGTGTTAAAAACGTACTTAGTGATTTGTGGTGCAAGTGGGCCGTGCCTGTGATTTACGATACTGAAACTGAAAATCTGTTTACACAGATCGTCCGAGATGCAGAGACGCTCGCAAAACGCATGGAGCACCGAGGTGCGTGCGCCTGCGACAATGACACCGGAGACGGCGCGGGAGTGCTAACCGCTATCCCGCATCAGTTTTACTGCGCTCAGCTCAGGTAAGACAAGCAGTAACATTTTCGTGACTCATCCAGTAAATTTATTGCCGTGGCTAGAACTGCGAGCAGCGGCGAATATTCACAACATCGCGCAAGTTTGGCCAGGTACAGTAGGTCGCAAGTCAGTTATAACAAAACAGGTATCTATTAAGCTGGCCTCTTACCCCCTTACTAATACACGTATTCAGTATATCAGATGAATACTTAGTTACACACCGATTTCTGTCTATCAGTCGTCAGTAAGTTGACTTTCGAAAGAAGAAGACAAAGCGTTGTGTAACTATACAGACGCTGTACAACGGTTATTAGTAAGGGGGTTATTCTATAGAATCTCAGGCGTATCTACTTCGCCAGGCCAAGTCAAGGTGTTACTGTACTTGGTCAATCACGGTGTATAATCACACGCATGTCTATCACAACCTGCTACAAATATTCATGTCTGATCTGATGAGCCAAAACAGTAAGTAGGTATGTCAATGATTTTACAAAATACAAACGTGCTGGCAGCCATAGAGTTTTTTCTTACTTTTCATGAAGACCTAAATCTTAACGAGGTCAAAACAATGCGTCACACTAATGTACTAGTTTAGTAAGTAAGTGTACTGAGACGAATGATTACTGTCGGTCGTTACCTATATCGGAGTAATACTGTGTGTGTATTGTTGAGGTGTGTTTACGTAATGGTTGATCAAATTAAGTAACAGACTGTTTTGTTGGTGCATGATGAACCGAAGCGCCATCATCTAATTTTACACTGAAAATAACTATTGAAAACGAAGGCTCAAATGCATTCATGATAGCCAAATTAATATCTTAGAATAATCCAACTTAATCCGTGTGTACAAGTAGGTAAAAACTTATCACAAGATAGTGATCATTCTTTGCCCACTAAACTACACTATATAACACTTGCGTGTTAAAACTAAAATATAAACTTTTCACTAAACAAATAGTTTCCTCAAACGTCAACGAAACAACAAAACCCACAACACGCTACTCCAGTATAGTTTTAATTGATTAAAAGTCTAACTTTGTGGCATTTGGCAAGTTGCCAGACAGTATCAGAACAATTGTGCTTACAGCCTTACACTTGGCATTTAGCCAGCTGGTCGGAAAATCGATACGACATGACAAACTGGAGCACCCGCTCTCTAGCCTGGGAAAAGTACTGGGGAAATGGTCTAAGAATATGTTTACGCAATCTGAGGATCTGACTTGTTGGTCTTGGCAAAGAATCGGACAGTCCTTCAACCGTAAGATGTCTTTAAGATTTTGTTGTGAAGAAAATCTTCTTTTGCTTCGTAGCTATTGTAAAATTGCTTCAGATAAGCATACATCACAAAGTATCAAGTACTTAGGTATGTAAAGTACCCATAAAACATGACGCTCTTTTAATTACGCCAATGACCTCTTTGTCCCGTAGTAAAATAACCAGTAACTAATACCAATATGATCAATATGTAAGGAAAATATAAATCTTTTTAATACTTAACAGTACTTTTACGATGATACGGTGCAATCGCTATCGCTTGTTAAACAAGAAGTATTATTAAATCAATCCTCAATAAATAATGCCGTAACATTATAGCCTAGAACAGAACTAGTTTAACATTATAGCTTAGAACAGAACTAGTTTAACATTATAGCATAGAACAGAACTAGTTTAACCGCTCTCAGTACATTCAAGTTCAATATTTCAAACAGTTTTAAAGGCCACGGTCATTCAAATAACTGAAACACGAGTAAAAGAAAACATAGTGTGAAACTACACTACACTTACATAGTAGTAGACATTTATCGTACAGATTACAAGCAGATTTTTAATGTTTTATGTATGTTAAAAACACTAGCTATTTTTTTTATTTTGTAATTCGAATAATGTATTTCACTTAACACTGAGCAAAGTTATTTCAACTACCGTTTAAACACGGAATAAATCTCTTGTAGAATTCAAGAAACCGAGAAGACCTGGGAGACTGCGCAAACACTGGAATTTGAATAACAAATCTTTTAAAAGACGATGATTAAATAGTGCAAAACACTAGGGGAATATAAATAGCAGCTCAAAAATAGCAAGTCCGTTTCCCCTCCTTGTTTTGTACAAAGACCAATTGATTACATAGTATATATGAATGAATCAACGAGATCCTGTCTAAGCCTCTGTTCGTTTATAAAAGAATATCACTGTCAAATATAGAATCGATTCTGCTAACAAACATTTAAGATAAATACTAATGCTACTAAGAAATTGTTCAGGCTTTTTAATAATACGAATTGCTAACCTATAACATGTATTATAACACAATCAAACTAATATTAGCAAGACATAAACAGATACAAATGCTAAAAAATGATACAGGAGCTCTTTTGAACATAAATATTAAGGTACGAAGGAATTCGTTGATTAGAGTCCAATGACAAGTTAACACGGTTATGTATAAGGTTACATGGAGCTGATGGAGCCATGTGACAGTACCTTTTGCGGTTTGCGGTATAGTAACATCATTACTAACGCTCAAAGAGGTTTTACCTCATAGACCTTCTGAAAGTTAGACTGTCGGTCGATACTGTAATATTCACAGACCAGTTACCGTCAAAGATGGTTAAGGAATGTAAAATCATGAATTCTTGAGACAGCCGTGAGCCGAGCTCAAATCTGGGGTTTGTGTCGCGGAAACTCAAGAACTCTTGAACAATCTTGGATAACATTGTGCATCGTGCAAAACTGCAAGAAAAAAGCTTTGATACTTCAGATGCTTCAGTGAATGATGAATCTCGAGTTTAGTGGAAAGAAAAAATATAAAGAAACGTATGAGATACAGATCTAGCCTATCGCTGTCTACTGCTAAACATAGGCTATGAAATACAGATGTGACATTAAAACGGTATGAAAATGGGAGTGGCCCTTCAAAAGCAACCCTTTGCTATTTTATGGCGCACCAACGATGTGTAATAGCGTCTGCAGTGGGTCCTGGATCAGAGGCAAGCTTCCCAGTAATATTAATTCTCGTCTTTAATCTGTTATCTTTCTGCTTGGCAAGTTCTCCAAATAGGCGTCCGAATCATCCGATTGCTATTTTTTATATCTAGTACGCCATTTGCCATTACCCCTCGAGCATTGCAGTTCAAAGACGTCAATTATATAATAGTCATCGCACGAGGTATAATAGACCCCTCCCGATCTTGTGCTCGTAACATCAAAAGTCAATTTGTCTGACCCAGTCACCTATTCGCTAATAAATAGATAATGGCTGCCGTTCTGTGGCAGAGCTGCGCAGTTGTTTGATTTATCTTTGCCGTAGTGCTGGCCAGGAGTTTATCGATAGCGCGCCGAGGTGTATTTGTTTTGTAGTGATTTTAGGCCATAACATCGTATAAAGCAAGTCCATTACCTAGAACCGCTTTGCCTGCTGGTATGAGTACAAAGATCGTGGAGCTATGTATTTTAATTTTTTGACAGTTATATTTAAATGATTAAGTTGTTTCTTCATCTGTTTGTATTCCATAATTACTTGTACCTCAAAATTGCGCCATAAATAAACCGTATGCGTGGTTTCAGATACATGCTATTGTAATCGGGATCATCTAAATAATGTTTACAGAGCTACTAATGTAATGCATTAATCAAAAAGCAAACACTTTAGGCGTAAGCATAAGTCGAAGGCTTGGTTGTCTTCGCAGAATAAATTACGTAGAATTATGGAATTATTCAGAATCCTAAAAGCAATCTAACAGGAAGAATTCATGTTAATTATTATTTAAGGTAAAGCGCAGTTTAAAGGCCTAGTACCTAATGATCTTGACATTCAACTTCCATGCACTGATATGCTAATTAGAAATTATCGTATTCTTGAATAAATAACTCGGTTCCAAGTCAACAGTTCTCCTCACCATTTGATATCAATATTTGTGTTCTAATATAGGACAGCCTTGTTGCAAGACCTTGAGTGTTATCTCGGGGAAGAGCTTCATTGTTTTTACGTTTGTTTCCTTCCTCCTTAATACTTTCTAAATATTAATTTATGATAGCGATAGGGCGTGGGAACGTCGTATCTCCAATTTGTATCTTGCTTCATAATTTGGTGATGCTTCATTATTTTGGACAATAGGCATCGGCGGAAATAGCGTTTTTCCCTTACGAATTTGCCTGAAAATTACATCAAAAATCAGTCTCCCTGTTTCTTTTCCTAACTGTAGAGTGTCAAAAAGGAAGTCTGACCTACAAAGATATTTTTGAGCACGAAATATAGATTTCCTGCGATTGGAACCGCAAAGCACAACTACATAGTAGCATATTATATAAAGTTGTTTTCGC
The DNA here is from genome assembly GCA_948474745.1 of Oligia latruncula. Lineage (NCBI taxonomy): Eukaryota > Metazoa > Arthropoda > Insecta > Lepidoptera > Noctuidae > Oligia > Oligia latruncula. Next base: position 17,889,071 of record OX419686.1, read on the forward strand.
AACGTTGCATAATCACGCGATTACATTACTTCCCCTGATAAATCGACCTTGGCTGTTGAAAAAGGCAATAATTTAACGAGTAACACACCATAAAATTACCCGACTATTCAACCACATTATGAAGCTATTCAGCTCATATCTCCATAGAACCACAGATTAAAGGATGCTTCCAGAATTCTAAGTTGTGACACAATTGTCTGTGTTTCCATGGGACCGACTGTCGCGTCCCTTTAGGATAGCTCAGTCGACAGTTGGAAAACGAAGTCTTGCTGTCAGAACGGAAATGGAAGAATTTAATTTCATGACGTTGGCTGCTTCGCTTTTTGAACCATTCATATTTCCATTCTCGCATGCGATTTCGTGTAATGAGATGGCGTGTGTTAATTAACTTGCATTCATATAGTTAGCGATTTGGATGACTTTATACTGATCGATGGTAAAGTGGGTTCATCGATTCCTTTTTGATATTTTGCAAGCATTTTTGAAGACTATCCTGTTCAATTGGTTGAACTCTATATTATGTCCCAGGCTCAGCAGCTCGGCATCAAGCAGATTAACTAAATCACCAAAAATATAATATGAGTCTCCTTATATTTCTGATAAACATTATTATACAAATGATAAATCAATTTTCCCTTTGGAATCATATTGAAGGTCGTATCAAATTCAATCGTCGAATCAAATTCAATCGTCGTATCAATTTCTGCTTAATTAATTTCGACGAATTAACGTTACGTTCGACTATTACCGAGAATTTGTGATCGAATACAGACTATCGTGAGCAAGTGATAGCTACATCGCGCATTTGTTCACGTCCATTTCTTACTATCACCACCATAGTAATGTAAAAAGATCACCACAGTATTGACATTCAACTAAATACTCCAAACATGCGCCCAGCGCCTGATACCAAAATATTTACTTAAGATAGCATTTTCCCTAAAACACTCTAGATAAAACGTCTTAAAAATTGTATCTTCGTGTGCAAACATGGTTAGTGGAAATAGATCTTGAAACTCCTAACACGGCGCTATAAAGTTATCTTGAAGTGGTGTGGAGTGAAGGGCTGCTATCAACTGTTTATGTTTTGTATCGACTCTTCACTTCCCTAATTTTGTAGTATCTAACAATAATATTGATTATGTCTATAATTATCTCGAATTCCACGTGTTACCACTTATCATCGAGGTCTCGATATTTCAGTATCGTTTCGGCATGCCAATATAAAAACCGGGTCTTCATGAAGGACAAAGTAGAAACAACAAACAATAGCTAATGCATAATATAGATTTTCAGAAGCCACATTCCTGAATGCTCGTTAGACATTCGCGAATTAGCTCTGGCTTTAAAATCTAGCTATTTAGACGCTAGTAAATTTGGACTAGGTACGTAAGCAAGCATACAAGTCTGAAAATTACGCAATCCTCTATCCTAATTCTGTTTGGCTTGAACCAAATTGATCTGGTATTAGTATGGCACGTGTTATATTATAATATTTGCGTTAACTATAATATACTGTCACGTATCCATGTTAACATCAACGATTAACGCTTTCGAAGGTCTTCCACACTCTTTTTAGTGAAGTTTGTTACGAATTGTGAACCTTAAATACCTGTTGCTTGCTTTATTAGATTACAGAGTTCAACATGATTATGTACGGAATTAAAAACCCATATTTCTTTATACTACGATTCTTTCACATTTACCTGTTCAAATTCCACTTTACACTATAGAAGATGCACTCCTCGTCAAGTTATGACAAATCATTCACCACAAAAGTACAAGATCTTTTTTAGCAATTTTATTGAATAACTGAATGACACTATTCAATCGAAATTGTGTCCGTCATACTTACCGATATTTTTGATATATTATCTAAATCGAAATTTTCCAGACAGTGCCAGATATTATCATGTTCATGAGTCAGTATAAACGAAATTGAAACGTAGACTGATACTCTTATCACGATTTGAAACCATGTACGACTGCCATCTCTTTAGCTGCTAATGCTGCTATTGCTGCATTCTACATAATTATCGATTCATCTCAATCAAAAGGATCTTCAATCAAGAATGTTTCTGTTTTTCAATCCAGTAGTGGTCCTTTCATGTATTTGTGTCTCATATACGTTTGAAAGTGCCGTGAGTCGTATGTTAACTTGTAGTCAAAGAATTAGTGCCCATTAGAACAGTTCATTTGTGTAACATTGCATAGTGTTTACTGCGTAGTAATGACAAGGTCGGACTTGTTCGTATTGTATACCTCCATCCATTATCTTAGATGTTATTGTACCGTCTCTTCAATCAAAGATGACAATTATCATTTGATTGAAAACTTACACCTCGTAGGAAAATAGTTTGTTTGTAAGTTTAGTATTTGAACAGCTACTTGTTTTTAGCACATAAAAAATGGCTTTAATCATGGTATTTTATTAACAAAATTAAACACTTGAAATAACACACTGCTCCATTATGCACGCTCGTAACACAATACTGTGGCACGAAGATTCTTGTTTTTGTAAAGCCTAAAAATAGAATATGTTGACATTAAAACTTCTGATTAAAAAGTCTTTATTTAACACTAGTCTCTTTTAAGTCCTGTCTAAGTGTCATATTTCATTTTTTAAGAAAAACAAATATTGAATACCGATCATTATAAAAATAAACTGAAGGAAACTGGTTATTGTAGTACTTAAATAAATATTTAATATTGTAGACGACCAAGACGTTCTTGTAACTAGTGCTCATAACACGATATTAATTATTATAATAAACATTCTCAGTTACTGTGCTAATGATAAATTGGCGATGTATGACGTAGTAAATCTACGCAAATTATGTCAATATTGATAACGAAGATCATTCATTACTCAATAATGTAACTTACATAAAGAATTGATCCGATGATAAAAATAGATGTAACTGCAACGATGCAAAATTGGTACTTCGAAGAATTACCTCAACAATGAGCTAGATGTGAAGTTGTTTGTCGGTCTGGCATTCATTGTTCAATAAGCGGTTTTCAGAGTTCACACAGGGGATCAGAATGTCAACAATAGATACCACCCAGCGACAATACTGCGATATCCTGAAGATAAAAATGTTTACAGAACCCTACCCGTTCTGTGAACATTTGTAGCCACTGTGAAACAAATTGTTAACGGTTCATGCAATAAAACCACTTCCTTGAGGGATCCCTGGAAAAATACACGCGACAAAGTAATCAAATGATGAAATGTAAGCTTTATATTTTGTTTGATTATCTGTTGACTTGTTTGCGTGTTCAGTCGTATCGTATCAATGTTTTTGGATGATATGATTTTGATTGTTTCTTTCTTCATTTTTATTAAATATCATTTCACATCGTACTTACGTTCATTGTTTTTAATTGTGTGCTATATCGTGGTTTTTACTTTGTATTTTATTAACACCGCTGTTTTAAATTATAATGCATCGGTAATTTGTTTATAGAGTTTACCAATCACGTGAATAAACGGTGATCATTAATAAGTGATTACTTTTATCTTTATTGTTATATACCTTAGGAATGTAAGAGTATGCAACTGTAATTTCCACAGCCTTGTAAACTTTATAATAAACATTATGATTATCGTGAATCATGATTTTCATGATACGTCATCTGATGTAATTGCACTTACAGGAATATTATATATGTATTTCCTAATTCCCTTTCTAGAAGTATATGTAGTTACTGCCGGTCGATTCTGTAAAAACATCACCGTGATAACTTAGGTGAAGTGAGCTGTCATTCCACGTGATGCTAGGAATTGACACTATTGACAGCTCACTCCACGCTCACTTCACCTAAGTTTTCACGGTGATATTTTTACAGAATAGCACTGCTGTTATTTTGATTTTCATCTTCAATTCTTTTTGCTGTTTCGGCGATTAAAATTATTACTTTTATTAGGCCGCCAGTATCAAATACATACAAAGTTACGTTTCAGAATTTTATCAGTCCTATAAGTATGCCTTTTAAAGTATAAATATCTTAACTGAATATACCTTGCTATACATTGGACATGATGTGATTGATGCGGCGTGGTAGTAAACCTATTATGCAGTTTACTGAAACAATATTTTGCTCATTCATTACAGTAGTTACTTTATCATTCATCTACTAGATATCGTGACTGTAAGTAACCATGTTACCATGAATTTATGGCTACAATGCTCGGTCTGAACGAGCACTATAGTCCATTGTCCGTAGAATATCTGCTTGGTTAGAATATCATTATGATTTGTACTCTAGAAGGCCGAGTTTGGAATCAGGTGTATCCTTAGGTATAATCTATACTTAATATTATAAAGCTGAAGAGTTTGTTTGTTTGAACGCGCTAATCTCAGGAACTGCTGGTTCGAAGTGGAAAATTATTTTTGTGTTGGATAGTCCATTTATCGAGGAAGGCTATAGGCTATATAACATCACGCTACGACCCTTAGGAGCCGCGCAGCGTGTGACACCGCGGGGAACAGCTAGTCAAACATAATATCAAATCCAAACAATGGCTTTTCTTAGTGATTAATTCACGAACACAAATGTATTTTTGTTACAAACTATCATCAGTCCTAAGTCTTCCCTCGTTACAGTATTTTCGTAGTTGTTCGAGAATATTCCTAAAACATCTTTATTCCTCGTTACGTCACTGTCTGGGTTTCTGTCTGGCGTTACGTCAGTCGACGCTGTTCTCCGTCATTACTCTCTGTTCACTCTCGAAGTCCATCAACGAAGATACGAGCCCGTTCGAAAGAAGTTGATCCGACAAAACAAGTGTCAATTTCCATTTTTCGGACGGGTAGAAACACATCGGACGTAGGGACAGCTGTGAAATTGTGTTTGCATTCAACGGACGGACATGAGATTAGTTCGTTCGGTCTCCGAACTAAGGTTTGGTCCGAACTGGATATGAAGACACAGGAGTTACTTTACAATTTTCAAATGATTGATCTAAATATTTACAATCGAAAATGAATTTACTTGGGATATTGCAAATTTTATTTGCTTTTGCGAAATTACGACGGAATTAAACATTAGCATATTCACATTTCTTTTTTATTTCCTCTTTCTACTCAAAATTTGCAATAGCTATGTGTTATTTCATAAGATAACCACATACCTACATTCCGTTATACAGTTTTATCTAGCTAAGATTATCCTCATTCAAGATTGATATTTCCCTGTGATTTTTAAATCAAATAGCCTCACATTTGTGAGGAATTATTAATTTATTTTTTACTTGTTTTTCAAAGATCTTAGTGCGTATTACGATTATATTACCGAAACCTTGATAAAAGATTACCACTGCACGGCGCGACGGTGCCTCGGATCACGCACTACCTGCGTGGCTAGGGTTACCTACCTGATTAGCACATTTAACTAGACTTAGATTAGGTCTCAATGTACAATTAGGCGTGAGGTTAGGTTACAGTCACTAACCTTAAACATGGTAGAATTAGCATTAATCGCAGGAAACTTCTATATAACAGCCGCTTCGTGACTTTTTTATGCTTAAGTATATTATTTTAATGGTGACTATTTTAGAGTTTATGGTTCTCGTTTTCTATGCTCTAGGTATACCGACATTTTCACATGTTATGCCTTCGTTCGTTGAATAGTTCATTTCGGCCGAAAAATACGTCGAAAAAAAAACATAAAATTTAAACATAAATTATTCGTGATTTGGCTCTTGTCCATTTATAAGGGAGTCGTCAATTACAAGTTCTTCAGGAGTAGCATAATTCATCATTACCTATTGACACACACACATAATTGTGTAGTTGATGAGGAATCTACATTTGTAGGTAACTCCATTCCAGCTTCATCTAGTTTACCTAGAAATAAATCCAAGCATATTCAAGCATAATCATCATCGTCTGCCTAGACTTTTCCCAACTATGTAAGGGCTGGCTTCCAGTCTAACCGGATGCAGCTGAATACCAGTATTTTACATGGAGCAAATGGAGCAAATTCAACATTAATGATGTAACTAATATTTTTGTAAAAATATAATTTAAAAGAGTGTCCATAGAGTTTCTATCCTGTTCTTCTCCATAGGTACCTACCACAGAGCATGTAAACTTTGTACCTACGCTTTGGAATGAGCAACTAGCTTCATATTTTCTCACTGACCGACTTCTTGACAATTCAAAAGTGCCTGTAAATGGTTTAATCGAAATAAATGCTTTGACTTTTAATACCACCAAATCAGTATAGATACTATAATTATTGTAGTATCTTTAAAACAATTTATTTATTGTTAAAGACATTATAAAGATTACACTATGTCTGCACTCGGCCTCCACGTGGTGGTCGCGTGGGGGATTCCGCTATCTTCATTTGTTTTTTATTTCCATTACTTATCTGTGGCTGCCTGCGGTCTAACATCTACGATTAGCTGCGATAGTTATAGAGTTAGCTACTGTTTCTGTTTGTTGCTGATTAAAGTTCATCGAACCTGCCTGTCCAAAACTAGTTTTTATCGCCATCCAATTCCATTCGTTCACTTTTAAAGTCAGTCGCCAATAAATGAGCAGCTATCCCTAAAAGCCCTATTACACTACACGATATTTAGGTGATGTATTTTTTTAATATGGACTCCTCCTCCGTTTTGCTTATTACACCATCCCGATTTAGGGAAAGGGTCCCTTAATATCGATTAGAGTAGTTACGCTTTACTTTTCTCTTACTTACTTGTAGTTGGCCACTCAAAGGCAAAGGTATCTGAAATTAGTTATATCGTTTAGTATCTATGAGAGTAAATCAACATAATTAAAAGATTAGAAACTCGATTGTCGGATTATCGCGATTATCAATATTGTGTATCGCATTATGATGGAATTACAAGTAGTTGTGTAGGAAATAAACGTGCTCTGCGATAATGTATCGTTATCGTTTCGATGATCACTGGATCGTGGATGTTACGTCTGATTGCCATTCAAAACAATCAAGTAGGTACTTAATCGATATTGCGCTGTATTGTCACTGGCAAAAAATTAGCTCTTAGATTAGTATTGAGTTCATTGAATATTTTAATAAAAGCCTACGAAACGATTAACGGGACAACCTAAACCCACTCCTGGAATTGTTTCCCAACCCAAACACCTTGAAAATCGTATCACGTTTGCAAGGTAAATACAATATTATTTTAATACGACACTTTTGTTTTTTGTTAAGGTTATTTCTGTACATATTATCGTGGCCAAAAATAACACCAACGAAATAACTAATTCCATATTTCTTTATGTTAAAAATAAGAACACCACCAAAAAAAATGATCCGTTGCTTAAAATTCACTACGCAATAGATTCTTAATGTTGTGGCTATTATTGTACAGGCTGATATCATCGTTGTACTAAAAACTCAGACGCAGGCAGGACAGATAAAATACGTAGACGAAATACAAGATAGAGAAAGTAATTAATAAAAAGAGAAGATAACTATTCAAATAAAACAATGTATATCTGATAGTGATAACCCAAAAAGCCGAAGTCCAAAATATATTATCGGGAAGAAATAGATAGATTTATTACAGTTCAAGATAATTGATAAACAATAAATATGCAATAGATAAAGACCTTGATTTCGGTCCAATCATATGAGAAAGAGGAAATGAAAAGATAGTTAATGGATCTTGCCGTAATGCTTAGCCTTTTGACCGCCACAGTCATGTATAGATGACCAACCAAAATGTGCCCAGCATGCCACGGTTCGACTACATGACAGACTTTGACGCCGCCGAGGGCAAGTTTTTGATTTTTTGACGTGTGGCGGTCAAAAGGTTAGCTAATGCTTGCGTAATGCTAATGTTAGAATGTTAGTTAGTTTTGGATAACAACTCTTGATAATGATAAACACGAGGTATTCTTAGCAACCGTCACTAGTATTAGTAAAATAATAGCAGTTCCGTATCTTCATTCATGATTTCTGGTAGCTATTATGCCATTAAACGCTTGAATGAAATGAAAGAATTTGCATAAGATGTTCAATCTCGTCATCATCTCCCTAGCCTTTTCCCAACTATGTTGGGGTCGGCTTCCAGTCTAACCGGATGCAGCTGACTGCCTATCTGACCTCCACAACCCAGTTACTGGATAATACGATACCCCTTGGTAAGACTGGTTTTCAGACTTTCGGGCTTCTGACGACCCGTAACGACTGTCAAAGATCCACGAATGACAGCCGGGACCAACGGCTTAACAAACACACAAACAAACAGCTTAGATGATCAATCTCGTATACTTAAAAAAAAATCACAGCAAAATATTTTCCTTCATTCATCTTGACATTAGTTGTGGCCACTGGCACGATTGTGTTTGTGGTTAGCAAATGCAGTAGCTCTACCATTGTAGAGCTACTGCATTTGCTAACCAAACACAAATTAAAAATTACATGAATATTTGTTACGTGGTTTTATAAATTCCATTACACGTTACTTTATACAATCATGTTCATGATATTTTAGAGTTTTTGGAAGCTAGCCAGCAAGCATTTTAAAACTGTCATTAAAAACATTATCGCTTAGAACACTTTCTACCGTGATAGTAAAAGCAGGTGTACTGAATGTCAGCTTAATGTATAGCAGACGAGTAGTTGGCAAAAGCCGTGATTGTATGTTCATAAAAGACGATGACAGTTCGTTCAAGACGCTAGAAAAACAACGCCCGCACAAATTGATACAAGATTGCTGCCGGTATGCTGTACAAATTACTTGATACTTTGATCCCGAGAACACTACCTTACATAACGAAGTCTGAAGCACTCAGAAACGACGCTTTTATTAAATTCTTCCACGCTCTATAAAAATACTTCAAACATTTCTTCTTGCTTGTCGCTTATGAAAGCAATTTCAGTTTTGAAAGTTGAATGCAGTATAAAATTGAAAACATAATAACGCTGCTCGTTGGTTAAAGAAGCTTCGTTGTTGAAATAGAAATATTCTTTAATTAACTTATTATTTAGTTACAATTTTAAATTTAAATTCAAAGCAATTTGATAATACATTTTCAATTGCTCGAAACTACCGTAGAATTGATTATGCATCTAAATTCTGACCTGACTTCAAAATGATAACATTGCAAAATAAGTAGCTTTAATATCGAATCAGTCAATGTTTATGTAGAACAATATCTACTCATCATATTAAAAGCTAAATAAGAAACTTCTCTAGTGGCATCTAATAAATAATTGATGTTCGTCCGACATCTACTTACATTTGATATTAACATGAACTATTTATAAAACGATCAATAACATTCTTAGGCACCATCTCCACGGGCGAGAGTATCGCGGCGATAGTCGCGCGGGGACAGTCGCGCCGCGCCCGCCGTGGCATCAAATTCAATAAAAACTGTGTGAAGCTATCTCCACCGGGGGTAGGGTTACCATATGACAGGCGTTTGCCGCATTTGACAGGCATTTTAAGGTTTAGACAGGCGTGCGGCCGGCATTGGTCTGAGACAGGCATTTTTAAATTTCGCGCCCGCGCGCGCCTCGCGCTTGCATACATGCAATGAAAAGTTTCTCAAGTTCTGATTTAGGTTCATCTGTAGAATTTCTCTCTAACCTCTAAACATTTTTCTGAAAATTCAGGCATTTTAGGTACCATAGACAGGCATCCCTCTATTTACATATGGTAACCCTAACCGGGGGGCGATATCATCGCGGCGAGAATTTGATGGCACGGCGAGACTATCGCCTCGATTCTCGCGCCCGTGGAGATGGCGCCTAATATTCCTCACCTAGCAACGATTTTTTGGAGCCACAGCTTTTTATCGGTTTCTGGTACATTTATTATCATAATTATTGTATGTTTCGTATATTTTCTGTGAAGATTTTTGTAGAAAATGCGGAATCTATTTTCCGTTTGCACGTAGGTGGCAGAACTGTGCAGTTAAAAACGTCAGTTTCATCTAATAATAGACATAATGTTCAATTTAGAGTTGTCTCAGCTAACTGCATAGGCGGTGTCACGTTTTCAGCGGAATTTTAACGTCGTGTTTGCCAATGCTTGGATCTTTATCTCATTTCATTTCTGATTCCACTCTAGGTATCTATGTGTGCTTCACTTACCATTCAATATAACCTGTCAATATGTTTCGAATTTGATTATTTCTTTACGCCTTCTTCCATACATGATACATACTTCTTGTTTCCATTTTCTACAGTCTCCCTAGTGACACCTATATCAACATAATTTTGTGCAGATATCCCTCCCATATTTTTATCAATTTAATATAGCACCGCATCTTAAAATTTTCCACACGCAATCTTGGCACGTTTCAATTCAACTCTGACCTTTTACCGCCCTAGAACACGATCCTATTTTATCTCCCGTGACATTTAATGAAATGTGGGATTTAAATCGTTCTCTCTGCGTTTGCTTGTAATTTTGCGCTCGGACAAGTTTTAACGAGCACCTGTTTTTTATGCTCGCTTCAGTGGCTTGGCTTGCTTTTCTTTAGTAATCATACATCCCACACAAGTAACTCTGATTTTCATAGTGCCCATAGAACTTTCATCCATTGCTCCAAGATATACTTTTTGGATTTCGTAAACCCTTTCCTTTTCAACAACCTTCGACAATGCAAGTTTTTGAAAAAAAAATTCAATGCAGTCCACTTTTCCTTTCTCATGCGATTACGGTTATTATAAAATATTTTCTCATATTGATTATGGAACAGGTCCAATCTAGGTCAGCTGTCGGTCGTTCACGCTCCTCGGACTGCGATAACCTGTACACGACGGTGCATCGATTTCCTTGACTCGCATGAACTTCAGTTGCGTCACTGAAAGTCACTGTGTGGTTATCTTTGCATAAACAGGTGGAGTGGGAGCTTTTATCAATAGTAGTGTGGATGCGCTGTTGATTCTGTGTAACATGAGAACGGAAACGAAATGAAAAACAATTTAGAGTTGCATATCTGGTATCAGATTTTATAATGGCTCCAATGTAAGGATTTGAAAATGTAATCATTTCTACAAGCAATAATGCAGCGTCACTTAATTATCAACGTTGTCATTGGTTTATCCTTCGTTTTTATTCACTGAAGTTTTTCTACTAGCCGTAATATTTTAAAACCATCTGCTTTGAACGTTATGACTGCAAACAATGTCGATGAAAACAAATTATGTAGCTGACGTATTATTTTTCTTGTTCGTGCAGTTGTTCAAATAAAATATCTTCGATTGTTGTTTTTCAGACTTGTACTATACTTACTCAAAATTTTCAGTGATTTGCTTGACTTTTATTAATATTGAGCAAGCTTCATCTCATACATTCATGAGAGAATTATTATGTTCCGTTATATTTAGTCAGTCGGTGATTTTTCATTCGTTACGGGTAATCAGAAGCCCGAAAGTCTGACAACCAGCCTTACCAACGGGGGTATTACCCAGTAACTGGGTTGTGGAGGTCAGATTGGCAGTCTCTCCATGTAAAGTACTGGTATTAAGCTGCATCCGGTTAAACTGGAAGCAGACCCCAACATGGGAAAAGGCTAGGCAGATGATGGCGTTATTGTTATATTTCTGTTGATCTTCCGTTGTAAAAACAATACAAGATTGCTCCATAAGAAGAACAAGGACAATAATTACGATAACTGATTCAATTGGTTTTCGCATTCATATAGCCACAAATCGTCAAATTGCTCAGTTACAAACGACATGTGGCTGTGCTTATTCTTTCCTCAATAAATCTCCTACATGCATATTTCCTTATTCATTTACAAGATAAAATTCCAGTATTTTCGCTCATACCTTTAAACGCTTGAAAAACCCCTGTATTCCCGTTGTCCCCGCTTTACATAATCATGATGCTACCGGCGAACTTTGGCGATTAATCACACAATCTGCACTGTCTATTAAGTTCAGCGTCCGCGGCGACACTAAGTACTATTGTAAAAATCCCGATTTGGCCGCCATCTTGGCAGTTTTCCAACCGTTCCTGTGGCGTCTCCTATGGGCATCGATCACGCCATGTGCGCAGGCACGTGGTTGGATTCCGTATATCATGATGTTGATTGAATGTGGTTTGTGTGGTAACGTGATGCAATTTGTTCACGACAGCTACCTACATATGTGTTCTGTTTCGTTGAACGCTTGAGATATTGTTTCGTGTTGAAAGATTCTCAATTCGAGATTTACAAAAACAGCTGAATATGTACAGTTAAAAATAAAATTCTTAAGGCTGGTAAAATTGGCATTGTCACTAGGGAACAAAATATTTCTAGTGAAACCACAAAGGATCCAGTGTCAAGAGTGCCTCATTCTCTTTAAGCCAACTTTATAGCTGTCCACTTATCTCCGTCTAAAATTCTTCTTTGTAAATTGATCCATTTACCCCTAACCTACGCCGAACCGAGAAAGCATTGTTCTGTCTGTCCTTATCATGTCATGTCATCTATACTCATCCATGCGTGCATTATTATCAAACGGATGTTGGCATTCGTCGCCGAATTGTATGCATGATAACGCATCGCCTTGGCTATCTAGCTGCACACAGTATTGTGACATTACTTTGTTTCAATGTCGATAATTATCAAACTTACAAACAATTTTCCTCTTTAGTTATAAACGTTCATCGAAGTCACGGTCAACACTTATCTTCATCTAGTTTTTCTTTTAGCTTTCTCAAAATGCTTCAACTCCACTACATCGGACTTTGCAATTTGAGCGTCCATTTGGATAAGCGTTGGGGCGGACGGGCGTCTGTGGGTGAATATTTCAGAGAGTCAAAATTTATGTCTCGCTACAATACTCATCAATACTAAAGAATTTCAAAGTCAAACATTTTTATTCCATTACTTAAATAAATTATAAAGATGCTATCGGAGCCATTTTGAGCTTTAAATCACACAAAATAAAGATATTCAAATATTACTTTAAAAATCGGCAATATTTGGCGTGTCGCCTGGGTATAGTTTCCAACATTTCGTGACATAAAAAATTCAGTGTATCGAATGTGATACATTGTGTGAATAAATATTAAACTTAGATAAATAAAGAACGTTTTTCATTACAATAATGTTAGAAAACTTTATTAAAAGTTACTTTAAAATGTAATCAAACAATGTTCAAAAAATAAGCGTCATTATCGGCAACAATGTTGTATGTAATTTTTTTAATTATAACGAAACGCGACCGAATAGTCAAATGATGTTTAAGCGACGCTTCACCCCGCGCCTCAGTCGGCTGACACGCTTTGGAGTGTAAGGACGCCGCGTGATTTGAGCAGGAAGTATTTCATTTTGATTCTCCAAAGTTTGTCATCACAATCGTCATTCTTATTTTTGACTGTATCTCAATTATTTCTTCATAATGAAGTGTTTTTATGTAACAAAGTTGAAGTATGCGTGAAACTAATACTGCATGTGGCACTCTCTCCGACGAATATACCTAATTATTTTGTAAAATGGTGAACTTTCTAGAATTCGTCATTATTGGCAACATCATTTTCAGCAACGTCGCATGAGACGACAATGACACGTGTTGCTAACAATGATATTGTCTTGATTGAGCAATGACGGTTGTTACCGATAATGATTTTAGTATTCGACCTAATAGTTAGATATATCGTGTTTTTGTTGGTTTCCGTTAATTTCGGCATAAAGCTTGGTACAATAACATATTTTTTTGGCAAATTCGGAAAAATACACTTTTTCTTTTATTTTTTAACAAATTTATAATGAATGTATGGTTAATTGCATTATTTTATTTATTTTATCTGTCTGCATGGTGCTATTTTTCGTTTCGAGGTTTTTGTTTTTTTTTTGTTTGCATAACGTTTATTTGATTGTCATTTTAGCCGAAAAATGAAGCTGACATAATATTATGTCTTAGTAATAGACATGAATAGAATGTGAACGTTAATCAGTTTACCAATATTTTAGAAGATTTCGCATTTATAATTGCAACATATCAAGGTTCTGTGAAGACCAGCAAAATTTGAAATTATATCGTAGCTACAATATAAACAATGAGTTTAGATACGAAAGTGTTCAAATTGAACTAGACGGTAACAGTCCGGAGCAGATACAAAATATGTACCAGTACGTAAAGGATTGGTCTGTGTGGTGCCGGACTTAAAGAATAGCACCACCCCATGCTTCCCGTGGGTGTCGTAAAAGGCGACTAAGGGTTGTACCGGAGAATGGCCAGCAGCGTTCTCTATACATTCCACCACCATACCATACTGCGGTCGCCAACCCACCTGCCAAGCGTGGCGATTATGGCAAACCCCCCCCGCAAGAATGACAAGCACAAAAAACTCTTGGCCCCTAGTACCCGGCGGCCCGCCTACCCTTGGTTACGGTAGCGGCCAAGGCCACGGTGAGGCAAGGGGTGCTAAGAATCCCCGGAAGAGATCCGGCTACCACAATCACCAAAAACTGGACCTGGCAACTTATAACACGCGTACACTCCGGACGGACGAGAAGATCACCGAACTTGAGGAAGAATTGAGCAGGTTACAGTGGAGTATAGTGGGGTTATCTGAAGTCCGAAGAGAGGGGGAGGACTTGATAAGTCTCAAATCCGGAAACTTGCTCTATTTCCGGGAGAGCAACCAACAGTCCCAAGGTGGTGTCGGGTTTATCGGCCATAAGTCCCTTGAGAGCAACGTGGTGAAGATCGAGAGTGTGTCAACCAGGGTGGCGTACCTCATACTCAGAATATCCGAAAGGTATTTGTTGAAGGTCGTACAGGTTTACGCCCCGACCTCGTCACACCCCGACGATGAGGTAGAGACCATGTATGAGGATATTTTCAGAGCCATGCATGGCTCTACAACTCACTTTACCGTTGTCATGGGGGACTTTAACGCGAAACTGGGTAAACGAAACGATGATGAGCTGCGAGTGGGGCAATTTGGAGTTTTCCTTCTTCAGAAAACGTGAGCACAGAAAGTGGACCTGGCAGAGCCCGGATGGTGCAACTAAAAATGAGATTGACTTCATTATGTCGACGAAGAAGAAAATTTTCAATGATGTCTCTGTGACCAACGCGGTGAAAACCGGAAGCGATCACCGCATGGTAAGAGGCACATTGAACAAGTCAAATATCAAGCTGGAAAGATCTCGACTGATGAAGTCTACGCTCCGCCCAGCACCTATTCAGGTCCAAAACCCTGAGAGCTTTCAGCTCGAACTTCAGAATCGTTTCGAATGCCTAGGGAGCTCCGTGGACGATTATAACGATGGGTTCGTGGAAACTGTCCATACGGTCGGGTCTAAGATCTTCAAGACCCGTCGTACGAATTTAGAAAAGAAGCTCTCTGATCCGACTTTACGGCTCATGAAGGAGAGGCGCGAGATGATCCTGCAGTCTTCAGATGATGCGCTAAATCACCGGCAACTCAATAGACGGATCTCTAAGTCCTTGAAAAGCGATCTTCCCGCTATAATACAGACCGTATTAAGGACGCGATAGAGCGAAATAAAGGCTCCAAGGTCTTTGCTAAAGATCTGTCTATTGGACAGAGCCAGCTTACTAAACTGAAGACCGATGATGGCAGGATCGTATCCTCCAAACCTGAGCTGTTGAGAGAGATCGAGAGATTCTATGGACAGTTATAGACGTCAACAAGTAACCCAGTTACGAATCTGGCAAACGACCCAAGAGCTAGATTGACTCGACACTATAGCGAAGACATCCCGGACGTCAGCCTGTATGAGATTAGGATGGCTCTGAAGCAGCTCAAAAACAACAAGGCGAGGCGAGGTGATGACGGAATTACGGCCGAGCTGCTGAAGGCCGGCGGAAAACCCGTTCTGAAGGCCCTTCAGAAGCTGTTTGGTTCGGTCATACTCGAGGGTAGAACACCTGCACAGGCATGGAACAGAGGTGTGGTGATACTTTTCTTTAAGAAGGGCAACAATGCCCTTCTTAAGAATTATAGGCCCATCTCACTTCTGAGCCATATCTACAAGCTGTTTTCGAGAGTCATCACGAACCGTCTCGCGCGCAGGTTTGACGACTTCCAGCGTCCCGAACAACCCGGATTCCGTAAAGGCTTTAGCACCGTAGACCACAAACATACGCTACGACAGGTTATACAGAAGACCGAAAAGTATAACCTGCCTCTCTGCTTAGCGTTTGTGAACTACGAGAAAGCCTTTGATTCGATCGAGACATGGGCTGTACTGCAGTCTCTTCAACGGTGCCAGATCGACTATCGGTACATCGAGGTGCTGAAGTGTCTGTACGAAAACGCCACTATGTCAGTCCGACTCCAGGATCAGACCTCGAACCCTATCCCTCTGCAGCGAGGTGGGAGACAGGGAGACGTTATTTCTCCGAAACTGTTCACCGCTGCACTGGAGGACGTCTTTAAGGTTCTGGACTGGAAAGGGGCTGGCATTAACATCAATGGCGAGTACATAACGCACCTTCGGTTTGCCGACGATATCGTAGTCATGGCTGAGACTATGGAGGACCTCAGAGTCAGTACAATGCTCGATGACCTCAGTAGAGTCTCCGAAAGAGTGGGTCTTAAAATGAACATGGACAAAACGAAGGTCATGTCAAATGCCCATGTAACACCCACTCTCATAAAGATCGGAGACGCTACACTTGAAGTCGTGTATGTTTACCTCGGACAAACTGTCCAGTTAGGTAGGTCTAACTTCGAGAAAGAGGTCAATCGTCGAATCCGACTTGGCTGGGCAGCGTTCGGGAAGCTACGCAATGTCTTCTCGTCCCACATACCGCAGTGTCTCAAGATGAAAGTCTTTGAAACGTGGTCGCTCACAATGGGCCTTTTAAGAAGGCTAAAAGAAGCTGTTTTTGCCAATTATTTATTTAAATGTTTTGTCAAAAAATATTATTTTATTATAATATTGCATTTTATTTTCCTTGTCCATATCATAATATCATAACAAAATAATACCCAAAATAGTATTTAAGTCACATGTAAATTCATTTCCATATTTATAATACTTATTCAACTCATTGTCGGCAACATTGCGTCATTATTTTTTACAATAACGTCATTATTCTCACAATGTGACATTATCAGCAACAACGTTTTTTAATAATTTTGAAAAATATCCAAAATTAATGGACTGCTTGGGGTGCCTTCATTACAACATACTTTATATTTGATATATCTATACATCTGGCCTTAAATAGAAGCTCTGTCGCGAGGTTTATAAAATCTTAATTATTTTTGTCAAGAATATTGTTTTGAGGAGATCCGCCCCTGTCCTTAGGGTACTTAAGGGAAAAGAAAAGCTGTCGGAGATAATGTTCTGTAACAATGTTTTCTTATTCTACCCACGCTATTCCTGTTGGCAAGTCTATCCTGCATCATAGGTAGAACGCATGCTAGAATGCATGCAAGAGTGTCCACAACGTTTTGTAAACAATCATTGGTACCTACAACTATCATAGACAAGGGATATTATTGTGCAATAGCTGGTTGACTAGTTCAACGGAATATAATAAAATATTCCGTTTAGTTTTCGTTAGCCTTATTTTATTTACATTATGTGTATTGTTGCGTATTGTTTATTTACTAATAAGCTGTTCTAATCTAGCTGATTCTAACTTAGTCGTGTTCTCCTTTTCTTTATTAGATTGTCTATTTATATTCCCGTAACTGAGAAAGTGCAGCCAGCTGCACGACTAACGAATATTACGATTTTGTAATTCAGATTACAAAATCGTAAGAGTAAGATTAATAAAGATCAAAATTAAATGAGCATTGTCTTGCAGATACAGTAGGTATCAGTCAACTGCAATCTACGGTTTTTTTTGGTTAGTGTGTGTGTGAAAAGTTAGTGGAGTCAGAATGCTCTACATTCCGGTCATGAACCAGACAATGAACTTCCACCACCTACGTAATATCGCTTTATGTCACCATACAACAGCTCCCGAAAGAATTCAGCGAACTCCGGCCGGAATTCCAGGCGAGCCGTAAATAAATACAGACTGCTTAGTGTTCAGCCGGCGAACTGGGTCGCGAAATATGCATAACTTAGGTACTTGTAAATTCCAAAACGTTGTGGCCTGTGGGACATATTAAAACACTAGCTATTTGCCCGCGACTCGTCCGCATGGAGGTCGGAAATTATCCCACGGGAACGTACTACCAGGTTAAAAAGTATCCTATCACCCCAGGTCAACCCATGTAACTAGGGTGTAACCTAGGTCATGGTCTATCTGGGTACCAAATTTCATCAAAATCCGTTCAACCGTTAAGGCGTGAAAAGGACAGACAGACACGAGTTACTTTTACATTTATAATATTAGTATGGAGATCGAGAACCACGTTGCTAGGTCAGGGCTGTAAGGAGGGTGACCCAGGAGTTTGACCGGCGTGCTGTCCAGGAAGTCCCTCCGCGTTGATTCGTTTTGAAACACCCAAACCGTCGACTGGCGCTTCGTTTCTGGATCGTATTGATAAATCCAAGACTCATCACATGTAATAATGTCGTAAACACGCTGCTTCTGAGCATCGGTGAGGTTGTGCGGCACCCAGCGTAAAACTATCCTCCTCACGTGTAGAATTTCGTGAAGGCTTCCCGATCCAACCTGCAATATGTGCTGAATCTCTTGATACGTAACTCGTCTATTGTCTTGGATTAAAATTTTCGCTGCTAGCACGTATTCTTCCGTAACAGCCGTCAAAGGGCGACCACTTCTTTCTTCATCCCCCAAAGTTAGTCGACCGCGCTTGCATTCGTTATACCAACGATACACGGTTGCCTTATAAGGGCCTTCATCCATGAATGCCATTTGAAGTCTATCGTACGATTCGTCCGATTTCAGGCGACACTTGAAATCGTAAAAAATCATATTTTTTAATGAGACACGATAATTTAAATTAGCTCGCAAACAATGTGGAGGGAAATTTTGTAATTGGAACGTACCTATTTTTACTTACAAATATTCATATTATAAAAAAATAGATGATAACTGGCCAGTCTCTCATACGTAATAACTTTTTTTCGCAATACTTTCTGAGTGGCCTGGTATATTATTATGTTTAGGACCAATGCCAATTTCGTATGCAATTTATCTCAGGATTACGAACAGCTTCACTAGATTTTTTCAACACTCCATCCACACTAAGCTTAGCAAGCATTGTAACGTAGCAGAAAAACCGCATAGGGCTGTTCATTTATTACGTAAGACGATTTGAGGGGGAGGGGGTCCAAACAACTTTTATTTTTTTCTTATAACATGGGGGTGGGAAGGGTCAGGATTGTTCTTACGTAAGATAATAAAGTAAGCAAACATAATATGTTTAAAAAATGTTGCTACTTTTTCTTTGCAATTTTGGTAGATCTTACGTAAGATTCAAAGGGGGTGTTAATTCAACTCTTTTTTTTTTTCTTACGTAGAGGGTCAGGAATTGGTTAAAATTGTCTTTTTTTTTTTTCGGATGGGAAATCATCAAATGACCCCTCCCGCTCTGGGTGGAGCGGAAGGGAGTGTCGGACTCCTACTGACTAAAACTCACCCATGTTCCTTCCTTAGCCCTTTATGTTCCGTGCCAGCGGTAACCCTTTCGGACAATCCCGCTGACCCGGGTTAAAATTGTCTTACGTAATAGATGAACAGCTCCATATTGATTCCTTCGCACTAGTGGTTTATTAGCCATCAGCTATTTTTATTATGCACATACTCGTAAGTACATTGACTTAGCTTGTTTTATAGCATCGTTTACCTATAACGAGTAGGTGTTGTGGTTATGCTCTCGATTCGCCGAATGTCACGCTTATTTTCGGAACTTTCCGGACTTTGGGACTTTTCCGATAATTATGCTAAGGAATTTTGTGTGAAGTTCAATTGCAGGTATTGCGTGGTTTTTGGTAGGTACTTATTGTAAAAACGGTTTTAGATCTGAAATATATTTTTTTAAATTTGTTACTGCACTGCGCTTGACATAAATTATCTTACGTCTGTTTCAAACAAAAAATAGTTTCATAAAATGAATGAATGATTGGCCCTGTGTACGCTCCTTGTAATCAATTAAATCTGCGACGCAGTTTCTTTCATTTTAATTGCTGAATTAATAGATGAACTTGATTTTGCAATTCAATTAGTTTCACAGCCTCAGAGTTCATATCATGACTTTTAACACTATACAATGTTCCTCTGAATAATGAATTCATTCTGTGAAGTGGGATCATGCCTCTGACAGTCTTCCACAGGATCTTGGAACCTCTGAAGTGGGAAGGTCCACGAGCGGGAAGTTACTAGAGATGTTGATCTGCTACCACACGCACGACCACGGCTTACCTCCCAGTAGGACCGTAGCAATGACTGCGGCCCACAGACTACAATATAATGCCGGTCGGCGGAGCAGATGGCCACGGTCATTACTATGGCCTTATTGCTAATGCCCGTCATTTTAACGACAGCAAAAAAAAATAATTAACATTGCTTCACTACAAAAATATAATAAACTAACCGGATATTATTATTAAACAGACTTTCTTCTTCTGATTGTCTTAAGTCTAGGAATCTATTCAAATTGTTTTGTTATGAAGTTACCATTACTACCTATTTTAAAAATTCATTTCGTTGACCATGAACCACCTAGCAGATTGTTCAAAGAACGTTTGTGAGGAGACAAATAAAAAAAGCGAAAAGCGAATTAATTATACATAAGTGTATGCTGCTTTACTAAACACAACTACTTCTTCATAAATAAACCAACAGACGCAGACGTAGACGTATTTGGCCGAAACACTAGACTGATTTTGTGACGCCCTGCCGCCGCAAATCTGCGCCGTAGTATGTCAATAAATCAATGAAACTACGTTAGCAATGAAAACTCAACTGACATGACACATCCCAAAACAATTAGTGCACATAATATGATTACATGACGCAGATACCTAGATAATTATGCAACTTTTCTATGAAAATAATAATTCTTACCGCGCAGCCGGCAGCCGCTAGCCGGCTTGTTGGTCAATATTGCGGTCTGAATGTGACGTAGGTGCGCGCGCAGTCGTCCCTGTGACCTTTACGTGATAACGGGTATTACCGCATGTAGTAGCAGCTTCCATGGTGGTCTAATCATGGGCTTATCATGAGTTATCTTAATCTAGGAGGTAGTTGTTAGGCGAAATTGTGTTGAGTTTGTTATTGATAATGATGGTGTTGTTGTTTCGTCTAATTTTATCGACTATATTGCTGTCGATAAAGTATCAAGGAGTAATATAGACGTACTTAATTTATTTTAACATTTCTTCAGGAATCCTTAGTTTCTGGAAGCTGTGAAAATCTTTAAGTAGGCTCTACACAATGTGCAATCTCTAAATGGCACAAAAAGCTTTAATAAATAATTTACCAATTCTGCTAACAAAATTCGGCCAGATAAAACTACTTTACACAGCATTTCGCAGGAGTTTTTGTTTCAATAAACTCTGAACAAAACACAATATCACATTAGCTTACAGAATAATATGCGCACTTACAATCGGCGTCACCACACGATAATATTAAGGACGCATTTTGACATAAAAATATCATGCGTTATTATGGTTTTATGATAACATATCACCTTTGACCCCAGATGTAACTTGTTTACTTTAACCACACCATAAGTTATCGGTATGATCAAGCATAACTGTTTGCGCTGTTTTGAGCTGATCTTGTAGTCGAAAAGACAATGTGTATGTTGATGAGAAGAAAGATTAGTTTAAGCTAATACTATTGACTCATCCCTACTTCACACGGAAGACTAGAGATTCGCGTTTATAATATTAGTAGGATTAACCATAAACCTTCCGAAATATTTTCTCTAAATTATGGTGGAAACCGCATCAAAATCCGTTGCGCAGTTTAGAAGAACAACGCGATCACACAGACGGACATGAAAAGCGACCTTAATTTCTAATATGTATAGATTCCCCATAGGTATCGTATTACCCAGTAACTGGGTTGTGGAGGTCAGATAGGCAGTCGCTCCATGTAAAATACTGGTATTCAGCTGCATCCGGTTAGACTGGAAGCCGACCCCAACATAGTTGGGAAAAGCCTAGGCAGATGATGATGATGATGATGTATAGATTCCCCTGGAGACACCTACAATAACTGTCTTTTTCTTTTCTCCCCAGAGACACGCACCAGATCGACTTGCCTCCGTTCGGCAGATATGCCACCGGCATCTTCTTCCTGGACAAACTCCACCACGAGGAGATCGAGAAGAAGTTCGGAGAACTTGCTGTGAGCCTCGGCCTGACTGTGTTGTGCTGGCGCACCGTACCTACCAATAATTCCACCATCGGTAAGACACCAGAAAACTACAAAAATATATAAATTGATAGGGCTCATATTTTGTTTGTTTTGATTTTTGAAAGGAAGCCATTTTAAATCAGGCAGTTCATTGTCAGTTGTGTTATATGTTTTAACATTCTTAGAAATCATTTTTCATGATAAAAGGGATAATTTATGCATGGATATGGGAGGAGAGTTTCCATTTGTGAAGGGATTCTGTGACAGGGACTGCCATTCTGCATGCTCATTCAATTGCTATTTGATGTCCAATTTTTTTTAACAAATCTAGTGGTACTTGATGATCTTCTACCATGATTGTCAAGTATTATAATTTACTTAGGGCTGATTTTTCCAACGCCAGATAATTTTATCCGAGGAATTATTTTGAATTTTTGACAGTTCTTCCATACAAAGGCGGTCAGACGTCAATTTTATTCCACGAATAAAAATTATCTGTCGGTTGAAAAATCAGCCCTTAGCTATTTTTTTCATGAGTGTCCAAAAGGTAACTCTTGAAGCTATAGACAAGAAACAAAAATTCGTAAAAAAGAATCCCTTAAAGTTTCTTTGAGCAAGTCCACATTTAACCAATGTTAATGCTTAAACCAAGAATTTCTCTACATTTATGCTGAAGTTTTATTTCGAAGTTTTAATTAATCAGATTTGAAACTGAGTACTTAGCTTCCAGCTAAAAAACCTTTAATTACGTTACCTTGACTTGTTATAAAAAGTAAGGCAAGTAACTGAATAACTGTTCCAACTTTATAATTAAATTAATTAACTTGTTCTGAAAGTAATAACTTTCTGTATACTTAGATCTATAGAAATTAACAGACCTTCTTCTTCAATTCAGGTTTATAATATAATTTGTGAACATTTGTTAAATGGGACTTTTATCAATCAAGTGCATTATTATGTCTTCTGCATAATAAAATAATTACAGATGGGATCTCAGAACAGGGAACCGTAACATTTTGAAAAAAGAACCGAGAGCCTTTTTTGATTAACTCACACATAACATCAAAACGTTTTTCTCATAGAACACCGATTCAGGACCCTGCCTAGTAAACAAATATGGCGCGGCAGTAATCACAGCCAATGGGAGTGGTTGGCTAGTTGAGTTGAATCTGTGTTTTAATTTAAAACTTATTGGACCGATTGGCTGGGCGGCGACGGGTACGCAGCGGCTCGTATTGATGCTGTTGTGAGCTGATATTTACTAGATGGGATGGGATATTTATATTTGAGTTTAAATCGCGCACTGTGTAGCTTAGCTTCCTGTCCCTGTTTCTTCTTACGTTCTCCCCTGTCAACCGTCACGCTATCATTCACTCGCTTCTCCTTCATATATTATATGTCTCATTTATCCCTTATATCAACATTTTATGAATTAAAAGGAAGCACTTGCTTCATGCCATTATTGAGAAATGATAAAAAGGCTCTCAGATTCTCAGTAAAGCTGTCATAGGCTCAAAAGACATTATGACATTTACTTGTATTGTATATATTACTAGCGTACATTACCATTTATATTGTCCTGTCTGTCACTCACTGACGACTTGTCTACGGATGTTTGTCGCTCGATATAAGGCCAGTTTCGACGTTGCGATTTTTGTTTGCGACTATCATTGCAGGTCGTAGTAATGTCGGGTCGTTAAAACGCGGCTGAATGCGGTCATGCGAAGCTTGACCAAACGGTTTGTGCGATTTGACATCAGATTCGGTACTATGCGTTTTAGAACCACTAAAAGCAGTAGTGCAAATTGCTTCCCTAAACAAACAAGGCACAGACAATTTGTGTTACAGCATTGTTTTAGTACTTTTTCATATGTTTTGAGTGATTCTATTACGCATAGTAGGTTCTTATAAAATTTTCCATAACGTATCCACTACGTTCGCTTTTAGAATGTGTTCATTAATTATAAAGGCTATGATTTTGCATGGATACAATATTATGATTTGCATTGCAAATATGTGGATACGCTTGGAAAATTATTGCAAATAATTATTGTACGTACTGTCACAAGCATCGAAACATATAAAGTAATTAATCTATGGAAAATATGGAAATAGCTATGAAAAGTAAAAAAATAAGTAATAATATGACTTTGATGCTTTGGCCGTACTACACACTTGTTTAAACCAAAAGGATTTTGATAAAAAATAAACGAATTGAAATATTTGTAACTTTAACTTAAGATTCATTAGATATACATTATTCTTAGATAATTATGTAATATTTGTTTAAATTAAGCTTGCATCATTCACTTTTTGTTGAATCTTGAGTTAAATATCTTAATAAGTTTTAACAAATGCAGCCATAACGCTTAAATGGTGATGTTATCATGTCTACCATCATTCAAGTTTGTCATAAATGTAGCCACCTGTTCAGTTAAAATGACATCCAGTACCAAATGCATTAAACATTTATGACATTTCTAGATACCATTCGATTTCTCTGCCATTAAAGTGTTCTAAAAACTTACCTTGTATAAAGTTGACACATTCCCTTGGTGAAGTTAGTAATGGGCTATTTTGGCTCGCTTTCAGGTCAGGTGGCTCGTAATTCGGAGCCATTTATGCGTCAAGTGTTTGTTACCGGAGATACCGACGACGAACAGCTAGCCAGACAGGTAAGAACGAGACGGAGCTACGCACAAGAGTGAGAGAGGGTATGGGGAGTATGAACTTGCAACGTTACCCGTTACAAATTCATCCTCTTGAAATAAGTGGTAGTAAGCGCGGTACTAGGACGTAAGGAACTCTTATAGGTGTTTTTTCAGATCGTTGCGTGCACACTGGCCGGCCGGACGCGACCACTTCGTGCCAAACGTAAATTTTACATACCCTTTCATAATCCCTACGGGATGCTTGTATTTAAAAGTTGGTCGTACAGGTAGTTGCAAAATTCACTGAAAATAAACTAGCAAAATAGCCTGAATTAATAATGTCATAGGTACATATCAATTTGTATGTTAATTATCACAGCACGACATGTCTGTCTTTGAAATTTATTTACACGTCAACAGTCGCACGTTTATTTGTCAAACTTAGTAATAACTATTTTTATGTGCACCAATCTGAACCATCTTTTCCATACAGGCATCCCACCGTGTGCTGTATTTTCCGTATCTGGAGTGTGTGCGCGTGTTTTCAGATATTCGTGCTGCGCAAGCGTGCATCCCATGAACTGGTGGTGCCTGGCGCTAGGTTCTACATCTGCAGTCTTGCGTTGAAGACTGTCGTTTACAAAGGATTGTTGACTTCGCAGCAGCTATGGGTGAGTGGGAATGCTTTATATCCTTGTTTTGTAGACCCATCGGTTCGCGAGCCAGTTGAATCAGTAATAGAAGGATACCAAGATGAAACTCTTAAGAAAAACATCTTCTAGGTTGCTACACACCGCGCTAAGGCATAGATGTCTGTCTTGAAAAAATGTCTGACTGCTTAAAATGCTGAAAAAAAAGGCTATGCCTATAACGATTATTTAGTTTCGATGATAATGAGCTTATTTATAAACTAATCATAATATTATGTTCTATGCAGGAGTACTTCAAGGATTTGACCAACCCTGCCTTCACCACGTATTTGGCGCTGGTACACACCAGATTCTCTACCAACACCTTCCCCAGCTGGGAAAGGGCACATCCTCTGAGGTTTGTATATTGTTGATAGGACTTTATCAGCCGAAAGACGTCCACTGCTGGACACACATAGGCCTCCCCTAAGAAACTCAGGAAAACCTTCTATGAATCACCCCTTTTTCCTGTTTGGACCAGGACCTGATAACGGAACTGAAGGATAAACTCATTAATCTGCTGTTTGGTATTGTTTTCCAGAGTCCTCGCTCACAATGGCGAGATCAATACGCTGCGGGGTAATGTCAACCTCATGAAGGCTCGCGAGGGTGTCATGAAGAGCGAACTGTTCGGAGAAGGTATGTCATTATTGTGGTACTTGCCTTTCCCGATCCTTATGTTCAGTTTTGTAGCGTAACTGCAGCTACGAAATCATACCAATAACAGTCTCTTTTTCTGGATATTGGTCGCTTAGCTGCACGGGCCGATCTAAGGGGGGGAGGGGGGGCAGCCGGGCATTGCATGGAGTCCTTAGTTTTCTCACTAGGAGAGAAAATTTTTACTAAAATTGTCATGCTTATCAAACCGACAAAAAGTATTTTTTATGGTTTTTCTTTGAAAAACAAAAAAAAAGCTTTTTTTGCGGCTGTAAATTTTTAGATGGACCAAAATATTTTAAAGTGCTATCTTCTATATATACAGGTGGTCCAAATAGTGACGTCAATAAAAAAAAATTACATTCCTCATATACCTTTTTTTTTTTTGTTGTCGCGGGAAACCTTCAAAAGGCACCTGGACTTTGGGGAAAAGACTACCTGGTCTTTTCGCCAAAATCCAGGTGCCTTTTGTGTGTGTGGGATTTTTACCTCACTATACAGCACATAGGGGTGGTCCCGGTTATATTCCTCATACCTAGGGATATCAGAAAATACCCCAAGTATATTTTTCGCGATTTTTTATAGTTTTAGAGATATGGATTTTTCAAGGCCGGCCGCCAATGTATTTTTTGGCCTGGAGCGGCTAGATAGTTATCTAGCCGCTCCGGGCCAAAAAATACATTGGCATCTAGTTAGATCGGGCCCTGCTTAGCTGTCAAATAAAACTGTTTTGGGCTAAGCAATATTCAACGTTAAACGTTAACGTTCAACCCGTTGGATGCGAGAAGCACAGAACCGGTCGAAGTGGAAGTGCTTGGGGGAGGCCTATGTCCAGCAGTGGACGTCTTTTGGCTGAAATGATGATGATGAATATTCAACGCTGTTTAGGCCGCGACACTAGAAATTTTATAAATACTGCCGTCTCTAGACGTCGCCGGTGGAATAGTAATGTACTGCTCTTTCAATCAAACACTTACAACCTTCCTCTCCAGATCTAAAGAAACTCTACCCAGTCGTGGAACCGAACCTCTCCGACTCTGGGTCAGCTGATTGCGTCCTAGAATTCCTCGTGCACGCTGGCCAGCGTTCCTTGCCAGAAGCCGTGATGACCATGGTACCTGAAGCATGGCAGAATGATGTCACCATGCCTAAAGAGAAGAGGGACTACTACCAGTGGGCTTCATCATGCATGGAGCCTTGGGACGGACCAGCCTTGGTCTCCTTTACTGATGGACGGTATATTGGTAAGTGATGTGGAACTTTGTAGAAGATTTTCACGCAGATAGCGTACTCTTACGCCCCCAGAAGACTTGCAAGCTTCCCAGGTGTCCAGATTCGAAGGATGATGCATGTTTTCCATCAGATTTTCAAAGATTATACTTGCTATAGTCTAGAACATTCAAATCAAACAGTTTATTTGTGATACACAGGTTACATTATAGGTCTTTACAACATACAGTGAGTTCATGCTGTGATCAGCCTCATGGGCATACAAATTTATTTTATGAGTTGGTTTTTCATTTTTAATTTAAACTAAATTTATAAAATGTTTCCAGGTGCCATTTTGGACAGGAACGGTCTGCGACCCTCTCGTTTCTACGTGACGAGTGAGAACATACTTGTAATGGCTTCTGAGGTCGGTGTCTATGATGTGGACCCCGACAAGGTCATACTCAAGGTGGGATAAAAAGTTTTCTCTCTATTCATCATCTATGACGAAAATAGCTCTAGTACAGATAGAATGATACACACATAACACTCTCTGACAGATTCTAATGATGACTTGTGCTAATAGAATAGTTATACTAATATCTTTTTCCATGTTCCAGAGTCGTCTAAAACCCGGTCGTATGTTGCTGGTCGATACCTTGGAAAAGACAATGGTTCAGGATGCTGAACTCAAGATTAAAATCGCTCGCAGCCGACCTCACTCTGAGTGGCTGCGAGATAAGGTATAAACTAGCTTTTAAAGATTTTTATTCCTTAAAATAACTATTTAATTCTTTCATATCTCAAAATTGGTTTCTAAAGGTTTCTTCATACTTCATATTATGTATGTTTCATATGTTTATTTATGTACTTACCTACCATATAAAGTACAGTCAACATCACAGCCACATTGTTAACATTTGTTTCTCTTTTCTATGCATTACCGTACGTGGGGAATACATTTATACATTTAATCAGATGGTGAGTTTGGTTAGACGCATGGGGAGTGATGAATTTCTAAATTGCTGTTGAGAACTGTACAGGAAGAGGGGCGCTCTATATTTGTTTTCGCCGTACAAAACAAGCAGGATGGATAGATAGGTGTTGATTTATTCGCACGGTTTTTATTTGATCTGTGAAACCAAAAACATACAAAGATCATCATTTCATCGATGATGATTATAGTCAAAACTAAGTAATTAGTAGTTTTAAAAATTATCAAACGTATTTTTAAACATTATTCCGGGCTCTAGTGGCTAGGTAACAACAGCCGCAGTGCTTGATCGATCAGGTTAAGCTATGCTTGCCGCGGTTGGTCCGTGGATGGGTGACCATCTTTACATACCAAGACCGCTCCGTGCCTCGGAAAGCACGTTAAACCGTTGGTCCCGACTGTCATTCGTGGATCTTTGACAGTCGTTACGGGTCGTCAGAAGCCTGAAAGTCTTAACCAGGGGGTATCGTATTACCCAGTAACTGGGTTGTGGAGGTCAGATAGGCAGTCGCTCCATGTAAAATACAAGTACTCAGCTGCATCCGGTTAGACTGGAAGCCGACCCTAACATATTTGGGAAAAGGCTCTAGGCAGATGATATTCCGTATACCTATATGTTCGTAAATTAAATACTCATAACTAAAGACTTTTTGGTTTTAAATTCCATTTTTTGGATTGCAATGTGCAGAATTATTCATAAGACTGGTGTTATGAATTAACTAGGTACTCCTGAAGCATCAAAAGATTTGAAAGAGAAAGTGCTAAAAAATGTCCATAACGTGAAACGTGCGAGTAAATCACGTCTTTAGTCCTGCGATAACTACATGCATGTTCTTAACTCCAAAGGGCCGCTTCCTCTAACACACCGAGTTACTGTTTTTCGTATTTTTTTGTAAAGCTATCTGTAGCGTTAATCTCCACGACTGAGAGGACCAATACAGCACCAGCGTCGTGTTTACAGCTTTAGACGTTTTCAGCAGATTTTTTTTAAAGCTTTCTAGGAATTATTAGATGTTATAGCTAACTGACTGCTGACTATGAAAACTCTAGACAACTTTGTACAGTCAACAGCAAAAGTAGATGATCAAAATCAGAAATTCAATACTTACTAATGAACGGAGTTCGCGTCAGAACTGTGTGGCGTCTAAGTGATTCAAAAATATGTGATTGTAAATTATACCAAACATTTACTAGGTACTAGTACAGCTGCCATATATTCGTGGTCAGTTTTGACTCCTAATGTATTTCTGATTTTGATCATCTACTTTTGCTGTTGACTGTACACGCAGCAAAAAAGATTAGTTTTTCGGACAAATCTCCATTGTAAAAAGACGTGGACACAGAGACATCCCGTAACTTGTCTGCACACAGTACCATTTTGCTGTTTGAACATTCAGTTGATTATTTTAAAAGTAAATTATTTTTTTCTGTAAATTAATTCTTTTTCGGCAGCTTTCATACATCGTATCTCGATCAAATTGATGAAATTTGCTATCCGCAAACAAGTTTTCATAGTCTGCTGTTGATATATTTAAATTTTGATCCGGTTTAACACAATACTTTTAACTAACAATTCCAGATAACAATGGAAGACATCCACAAGTCGGTGGCTACAGAGAACGGCATCCCTGCCGTCGTGTCGAACGGCACTAACGGCACCAACGGCAGCATCATCACTGGACTCGCAGACAGGAGGTTGCCGTTGTTCGGATACACCATCGAGTCTATCCACATGCTTCTACTGCCTATGATTCAGAACAAGTAAGTTTCAACTACAGTCCGTTACACACACTGTTAAATTATCCCGGTGATCTTTATTGTTGTGGCAATAAGGATGCAAATTGGTTGCTATCATTGCCAAGTCTTTCAAAATCACAATGATCTTTATTTTCGTCGCAATAAGGTTGCTATTCGGTTGCTGCTGTCAGAAGTAAAATACCTGAACAGACTGTATACTCTCTTACATTGTTACTACTCTCGCAAGAAGTCAACTAACCTGCCCCTGGTTTCTGAAACCTATTCTATTTTATCTATGGTCGTCGAGTGAGGTAATCTCATTAGTTTGTCTCCTATTGTTTCTGTCAACCGATCGTAAAACGTAACATGATCGATGTTTAACTGCTAGATATAGCCAAACGCTATTAATTAACCTATGCGATAAAGTATGTTACATCATAAGTGATTGTCACAAAGTTTGAGAGCCTTTGGATGGAGTACTATGGAAGCAAAAAAGTAAAAAGGTGGACCAAACATATTAACTAAATAAGCTTGTCGCCATACAAGCCTTTGTCACACTAATATTATAAAGGTGAAAGTTTGTGAGTGTGTGTGTGTTTATATGTTTGTTACTTCTTCACGCTCAAACGGCTGGACCAATTTTGATAAAAATTTGTATGGACGTAGCTGGCACCCAGGATTAACATATAGGCTACTTTTTATCCCGATATACCCACGGGATCGACATTTACGCGGGTGAAACCGCGGACCGCAGCTAGTATTAACTAAATAAGCTTGTCGCCATACGAGCCTTGTCGGTTAGTTAAGTCGAATATTTCGATATAAGTATTATTCAAGCCATCGATCTGAATGTTCTATCTTAATTGCAGGAAAGAAGCTCTGGGCAGCATGGGTAACGATGCACCATTGGCTTGCCTATCGCAGTTCCAGCCAATGCCTTACGAATACTTCAAACAACTGTTTGCTCAAGTTACCAACCCACCTATTGATCCATTCAGGTAAGATCAGTCTCATTTTTGTTTCTTACACCTTTATCTCTATAGCCGCATACGCACGTACGAACAAAACATGGTGAACACGAACATAATGGATCGCCACGAACATTTTTGACGAACACAGGTTATGTTCGTTAGTGGTACGCACGTGCGAACAAAGTGTTCGATGTTCGTGTTCACCATGTTTTTGTTCGTACGTGCGTACGCGCCTTATCCTGAACATAAAAAAGGTTTGGTATCTTAGTTTTCAAAACGTATCATTCTTATTCAATAGAATTACCGTTTATTGATTATGGGCTAGAGAGTTAGCAGATGACTCTGGTATTGTAAGTAAAATAATTTGCGCAATAACTATTGAATTTGACTGGACTTTAAAAGGCAAAAGAGAGAGGGAAAAATTTGGAAATCTGTGGTAAAGACTATACGCATCTATATAAAGTGGATAGTGTAAATTGATTAAAAAAAAAACTTGAATATTGATCCGGCTGGGTAGCCGGATCACCTCTCAACATTACATAATCTATCTAAATTTAATTACAGGGAAAAGATCGTGATGTCATTGCTATGCCCGATCGGTCCAGCGCCTAACATCTTGCAGCCGAGCGCAGAGTTCGTTCACCGTCTGTTCCTACCGCAGCCTATCCTGTCTCTGCCTGATCTGCATGCTCTGAAGCACTCTACCCATCGGGGTTGGAAGGTAAACCTTAATATTACCTATTTAAAATAATGTCACTACTATGAAACATACTTTGAGTTACAGCAAAGGGCGCACGCGCCGCTATTGCGCATTTGTTATGATATTTATTTAACAGTTTACATACACACAAACAGACAAGAAGAAAAAATACGTACAAAGGTTATTGTTATTTCTAAATAAATCTTTTCCGACATACCTAGTTAGCATTTTTTTTTTATTACTAAATGCTCTTGACCCCGATCACGCCTGATGGTAAGCGATAGACGAGGTATGCATTTGTATGAATACAGTATTTATCCTATACGTGAAATGTGGTAGGTCTTATTAATTAGTAACTATTAATCCAAACATCTTTAATCCCTTTAGTCGATGTTAAACTAAACCATTATTGTCTCCACCCCCAGACAAAGGTGATCGACTGCTCATTCGACTACCTGGAGGGCCCCTCGGGCATGGAGCCGGCCCTGGGGCGCATCTCGGGCGAGGCGCACGCGGCCGCCACGCAGGGCTACCAGCTCATCGTGCTGAGCGACCGCGCGGCCGGCCCGGGCAGGGTGCCCGTCAGCATGCTGCTAGCTCTGGGTGAGCCAGCTTAGATAACCTTGGTCATCGCATATCGATCATTATTTGAAGAAGTATAGTATTTAACTGAGGAGAGCAAAATGTTTATTGTCATTATTCTGATTTAAAAAACTGTTTTTCACCAAGCAATGGAGTATTTTATAACCAATAACGTTTTACAAAATATCACTAATTATTTAATTAATTTTGAAAACTTATGTTTTGTCGTTAGACTCCTACGCCTGCCGGTCGATTCTGTTATTGTGAAAACTTAGGTGAAGTGAGTTTGTTTTTGCTAGGAATTGACACTATTGACAGCTCCACGCTCACTTCACCTAAGTTTTCACGGTGAGATTTTTACAGAATCGCACCGCTGTTTTTCAATTTGAAAACTACAAACTTGATTGAACATTAAAATAAATATACAAATTAACCCTCACAGATATGAGGCATGTAATCCAGCAGTGGATTTGTTCCAAGCTAATTACGTTATACTAATGAACATTATAATGCCTTACAGGAGCCGTCCACCATCACCTGATCGAGACTCGTCAGCGCATGAAGGTCGGCCTCATTCTAGAGACCGCTGAAGCGAGAGAAGTGCATCACATGTGCGTTCTGTTAGGTAAGAAAAAGTTTTCCAGATGTTGTGTTACATACCCATCATTTAAGCAAAACTAAATATAGATGGAAAAGTGGTCGCAAGCGCTACTGCAGAGCATGAGGTCCTAGGTTCGATTCCCACGTTGGACAAAGTGTTATTGGGTTTTTTTTTCGATCTGGAATTTCTCAGTAGCAGCCCAGTCTCTTCCGGATATGTGCCTGGTTGATGGCAATAGGCTCGCCTAAACATAACTGGCGAAATGTGGTTGTACAGTCACTTACATAAACTTATGGGTTCGAAAATACTATGTTCTTAGTAACATAAAATTTCATTCAAAATTAAAGGAGAAAATCGCCTTCGAATAAAGCCAAGTGTATACATACTTATGCTCGTGACTGTACTATAGGTACACCTCTGCCCAACTTCGGAGAAACACCGCATGTTATGTGTTAAAGTCTATTCAAACTTGTTTCAAATTAATATTATTTCAAGTTAAACAAATATCAACTTTATTTTAATGGAAATTAAGTTGATTTCAGAGTGCCTAGCACTATTGAAAAGGCTATAAAAATGTTTGAAGTTGTAGCGTAGTAAACTGAACTTTACTGTGTAGGATTTAAAGTCATTTTTCCATAAACTCGTATTTGTTTACATTCTTGGCAAATAGATCGCGAATGCAGATTAGATATAAATGTAGAATTAGATATAAATTGTATGCTTCTTTCGCAGGTTACGGCGCCGACGCGATCTGTCCCTACCTAGCCTTCGAGCTCGCATTCTCCCTTCGCACAGACAACATTCTGGACCCGAACTTAACAGACGAAGACATCTACCAAGCGTACCAGGGAGCTATCGAAACTGGGCTGGCTAAGGTCATGGCTAAGATGGGCATCAGTACTCTACAGTCTTACAAGAGCGCGCAGATCTTTGAAGCAGTTGGCTTATGTGAAGAAGTAATCGATAAGTGCTTTAGAGGCACGCAGTCTAGGATTGGTAAGTTTTTGTTCTTATTTACAGTTCGCTTCAAATAACTTTGCCGCTCTGAAGTAGGCAACAAATCACTGCGCAGTAGTTAATCCTATGAATAAAACAGCAACGCGCATGGTGCGGATTGGCGCGGCTAGGAAAGAGCCTAGCTTCAGAGCGGCAAAGTTATTTGACGCGAACTGTACTTGATAATGACATTTAGAAGGTAGGTGTACCAAGGTAGTATAGAGATAGGCTAAGATGGGTGGTCGTGAGGCCACTGGCAGAATCATAAAAAAATATCATTATGAATCATAATGGAACTTGAATCATATCAAATCCCATTGGTGAAGGATTTTTCAGTATTTTTTTTTGTCTGTGCTTAAATGTTGTATTATCGTCTTCACCCACATGTCTTTACCTAATGTATATATTTCGTATTCGTATAGGAAGTTAACGTTGACGTCAGAATAAAAAACTTGCGAGCCAGTTTTTTTTAACAACTAGAAAAAAAAATCCATTTGTTTGTCAAAACCGTGTGTGTTTAAATAAATTTAATTTTGTAAATAATTTTGAAACTATTCTTCTTTCATTTATTTTTACTTATTTATATTATTTTCAGGTGGTGTTAACTTTGAGATTCTGTCAAAGGAAATATTTGACAGACATGCGTTAACGTATGGTGATGTCAAGGACGCACTGGTTTTGAGGTAAATATCGAATACACTCATAAATAAGATACATAATAATCTAAACAAAAACTCCCATGATTATAATTTAATGTTTTTAGGAACCCCGGTAACTACCACTGGCGCGCAGGCGGTGAGAAACACATCAACGATCCGATGTCTATCGCCAACCTACAAGAAGCCGCCCTCAATAAGAGCTCGTCTGCTTATGATAAATACAGGTAATTAATTTTTTTTTTTTTTTTGTTTTCGGATGGGAAATCATCAAATGACCCCTCCCGCTCTGGGTGGAGCGGAAGGGAGTGTCAGACTCTTACTGACTAAAACCCACCCGTGTTCCTTCCTTAGCCCTTTATGTTCCGGGCCAGCGGTAACCCTTTCGGACAATCCCGCTGACCCGGCAGACTTCGGCCCTATGGGGCCCCTCCTCGATGCTAATTAAATAACTTGCACTTGGTTGGACTTTTCAAAATGAATCCATACCACTTTTTGGTCGTTATACACTGAGGTTTTATATTAGAATGCTATTTGTTTTTGCATTACTTTCTTTTTTTACCATATTCAAGTTAAATTCTCAAAATGCATTTCTAAAGGCGCGGCCTCAAAGCCTCGCGAGGCTTTTGCTATTGTTTGCAACGCGTCTCCATTACAAAAGCTCACGAGGCTCGGCCGCGTGGCCCTGGTGGAGACGCAGCTTTACATAGAATATTTCAATATTCACAAAATGGTGACGGCGTGATTGATCTTCATTAATTGTTGGTTTGGCGCTGCTTCAAAAGTTAGACAAAGATGTTTTCTTTTTCATAGGTTTAATGTTTTTTTTTTTTTCATAAACTACCCTACTCGGCAATATTAATAAATACCCACGTTATCCAACAGAGAGAGTGCTTTGGAGTCAGTCAGGGCGTGCACTCTGCGTGGTCAGTTGGAGCTTGTGAAACTGGATGAGCCTATCCCTCTGGCTGAAGTAGAGTCTGCTGCTGAAATCGTCAAGCGTTTCGCTACAGGTAATAAATCATTTCTTACTTATGTTTTTTTTTACAGCAACTATTGACCTTCTGTTGTTTTTGCCTACTCTCATGAGGAAAACGCAGACTGTGTATTTATGTACAGTCAACAAAACAGATAAGTATGCAGGATCGTCGGATAAAGTTGAAGTTTAGTAAGAAACCGATGGATGTTCTCGAATAAAATTTTATTTTATTAATAGAAAACAAACAGCTCATTTATCAAATTAAATTTCAGTCTATAACATCCATCGGTTTCTTACTAAACTTCAACTGTATCCGACGATCCTGCATACTTATCTCTTTTGTTGACTGTACATATGGGCCTATCAACCCAGCACATCTTTTACATACAGACAGAAACCTCTGTGACCACACGGTGTTACCATCGGCTGAGACTCCATACGCAAATGTCCCCGCTGATGAAACTTACCATAACCATAATCAGCCTATAATGTTCCCACTGCTGGGACACAGGCCTCCTCTCGGTGAGAGGGAGTGGGCCGTAATCCACCACGCGGGCCCAGTGCGGATTGGCAGATGTCACATGTCTTCGAATTTTTGGTTCTAGGACATGAAACTTGTCTGACACTAATCTATACTTCATGTGTTCTTTTAGGTGCGATGTCGTTCGGTTCGATATCCCTGGAGGCTCACACGACACTTGCGATCGCAATGAACCGTATCGGTGGGAAATCCAACACTGGTGAGGGTGGAGAAAATGCTGACAGATATTTGAACCAGGTAATATTTTAACACCTTATTTTTTCACCTTTTTAGGGTTCCGTACCCAAAGGGTAAAAACGGGACCCTATTACTAAGACTTCGCTGTCTGTCCGTCCGTCTGTTTGTCACCAGGCTGTATCTCAAGAACCGCTATAGCTAGACAGTTGAAAGTTTCACAAATTATGTAAGT
This sequence comes from Oligia latruncula, assembly GCA_948474745.1. Taxonomy (NCBI): domain Eukaryota; kingdom Metazoa; phylum Arthropoda; class Insecta; order Lepidoptera; family Noctuidae; genus Oligia; species Oligia latruncula. Next base: position 17,925,652 of record OX419686.1, read on the forward strand.
ATTTCTGTTGCCGCTGTAACAACAAATACTAAAAACAAAATAAATATTTAATCTCCCATACAACAAACGGGTTTTTTTTTTCGGTGTTTTTGCCTTGTGGTACGGAACCCTTCGTGTGCGAGTCCCGACTCGCACTTGGCCAGTTTTTTTTGTTTGTGTAAGTTTCTTTTAACCTCTATTAAATAACTTGCTACGGTGGATAAACATAGCCACGTGGAATTTCTTTTGCTAGAGAATATAATAACAAGAAATATCATACATTGGGTTTTTCTAACATTCATGACGCAGATACCTAGGTAGTGGAAACATAGTCCTTTAACAAATGTAACTGACAAAAACTTTATAAGACTATTGCTGTCATGAATTTCGTGACCATATGACAAAATTTTTCCATCATAGAGGCAGCTTAACGCGATCCGAATCATAATTATTATTATTCCACTAATTTACACAATAATTTCAGGACCCCGAGTTCAACCGACGCTCAGCGATCAAGCAGGTCGCGTCGGGTCGGTTCGGTGTGACAGCCTCCTACCTCGCGCACGCAGATGACTTGCAGATCAAGATGGCGCAGGGAGCCAAGCCGGGAGAGGGCGGGGAGTTACCTGGTACGATATTTTGGAGAAAATGGACTTGAATAGTTCATAACATTTCTTCGCGTAAAAAACACACCCTGTATAGTTGACCACGTTATCAATCTATTACTGGAATAACGCTTCCAGTCAGGTGTGGTGACATAAGCAGGATTCTGACAAAATCTTAGTTTGCTGACATGATTGACCGTCATTATAATTATTATTTCGTTTAGGTCAATGCAAGGGCGTCGTCAAAAGAAAATTCCTTTTTTTTATATTCAAGATATTTAAAAATCATGTTTTCTCCACTCGCAGACCTCGCAATCGTCTAGTTTTCTTGGTATACATGTAAACGGGATTTTAAAACTTGACCTTTATTCACAGGTTACAAAGTAACAGAAGACATAGCCAAGACGCGTTGTTCCGTGGCGGGCGTGGGTCTGATCTCGCCGCCTCCTCATCACGACATCTACTCCATTGAAGACTTAGCGGAACTCATCTATGACTTGAAAGCTGCTAATCCTAAAGCCCGGATCTCTGTCAAACTGGTGTCGGAAGTCGGTGTCGGAGTTGTCGCTTCCGGTGTGGCTAAGGTACTTTGATAATGACAATACTCGACTCATTGTACAGTCAACAGCAAAAGTAGATGATCAAAATCAGAAATTCAATACTAAGTAATTAACGGACTTCGCGTCAGAACTGTGTGGCGTCAAAGTGATTCAAAAGTATGTGATTGTAAATTATACCAAACATTTACTATTAGTACAGCTGCCATATATTCGTAATCAGTTTTGACTCCTATTGAATTTCTGATTTTGATCATCTACTTTTGCTGTTGACTGTACCAAACGTCCAGACTTACTAATTGAAAGCACAAAAATGAATTCTGTACAAAAACAGTGAGCCTTGTTAGAAATAGAATTTAGGTCTACCAGATTTGATCAGTCTTTTAGATCAAGTCTAATAATGCTTATTCTTAGAAATCGGGAGCTATTTTTTTTTACAGCAAAGCTCATGAGAGATTGGTTGCTCAAATAGCACTTAGGTAAAGTGCTAAATTATCATCGAGGTATTCTGATATTCTTTAATACATAGAGCATCATTTGTTATAGTTGAAAAAAATCCTCATCATTTTATTTTTCGTTCACAGGGCAAAGCAGAACACATCGTGATCTCTGGTCACGACGGCGGCACTGGCGCCAGCTCGTGGACGGGCATCAAGAGTGCCGGCCTGCCCTGGGAGCTGGGAGTCGCCGAGACACATCAAGTGCTGGTGCTGAACGACCTTAGATCAAGGTAAATGCTTAATCAGTATCTAGTGCTTAGTCAGGAAAACAAGGCTAGGTCAGGCTAGGCTACATGTACGGTTTACGTACATACCTTCAGGCTGCAAAACGCAGCAATCTACTTTGTATTGTATTTATCAGTATGATCCATCGTCACTTAAATTATTGTGCCGGATTTAAACGATTCGTGACGACGGCTCTCGTGCCACACGTGTCTGAGTAGTCTATCAAAAAGTACTCTGTGGAGTGTACCGCCTCGCTACCACACATGCGACGCTCCGTAAGAATGCCAGCTTGTCAAATGTCACACTAATCCGACGTATACACTAACCTGTATTATCCCCTCAAGTGTCAACGGTACAGCATATGTACATAAGAAAAAGTGCTCGAAATGTCAACGGTACAGCGTGTGTACGTTAAAACAATGACTTTACTCCGACGCGTGGGAAGTTTCGACAGATAGGCAGGCAGGCGTGAGAGAGGATAAACATATGATAGAGGTCAGTGGACGTATACCACAGCAAATCTCATTTGTCCTCCATACTGCGCCGACATATTTATGACAATGTTCTATACATAGATATGATGTTAGTTGGTGACTACTTACTAGGTCAACATCAATATCTATATTCATAGCATCCAAACTATTTCCTTAGTTCCCAAGTTTACAATTTCCAAACAAAAATTGCACAGACACAAAGCACTATTACTCATACGAATAGTTTTGTTCCATGCAAGACTGCCAATCTTGTTGTCTCTTCCTCCTGACTTGGAACGAATATATAGAAATATGAGGAACAGGGTGTAAAGTTCACTCATACTCTATAGAAAAGGGAGGATCCTCCGACCAGACGGGTGTTGTGTCTGGCAGGCAACTGCCCGATGATTTATGTCGGGCCGTTGTATCTATGCTAGTTGCGCGGTAAACTCTGCTTGCGCGATGCAGGATTTGCGTGACGTCAGTATGACGCGTTGTAGATACCGCTACAAATATATTATCTTCCAGAGTGGTCGTACAAGCGGACGGACAGATCAGGACAGGTTTTGATGTGATGGTCGCCGCACTACTCGGTGCTGATGAGTTTGGATTCAGTACAGCACCACTTATTGCTCTTGGTAAGTGTTTTTGAGACGAAGTCTTATTTATACTTTGATGATACTTGTAAACCGTGACGTATCCTCTCCGTCCTTGTTTGGAAAACCAAGCCCGAAACCTTTTAAAACCATGTTTTTTTACGCATTATTATAATGATAATAAATTTATTAAAGCACATAAAGGTTTTGTAGTACATGAGGGACCTAGAAAGTATGCATTATTAATTACATGGTATAGGCACAACGAATTGTTGGGTGAATCGCTGCTCTCCTAGCTAGATTACTGAGTAATCTGTATTTAGGAGAGACATTATTACTTCATCTGCTATATCACGGAAGACAATTAAGAGCGTAGACGGGCTGTGCGAGAATTGAGAAATAGGTATTTGAAGAAACTATTGCCGTCTCTCTCCCTCTAGTCTCCCCCCGTAGAGTGCGATAGGGACAACTGCAGCTCTAGAAAAAACCATGACCGATCGACGTTTCGTATTCCCCTGTTTTCTTCTCAAAACCTAAGCCGATTAAAATATTTTTGGTATCAAAATATAAAGGAAGAATAGATCTATGCCCCTATCATTTGTTTTTATCGTAAAAACATTTCAATTTTCTTTGGTAGTCGTCTGATTACGTAGGTAAAAACGGGGCATTTTTTTAGGTTTTCGGAAAATCATATTTATTTTTGTAATAATTTTTTTGAAAAAAAAAAAAAGTAACAGGGGCATGCCTTCAATAGACCTAGATTTTTATAAATAAAAATGATTACTCTAAAGGCATTATCCAGGAAGAGAATAGGGGAATACGTTCGTATGGAAAAAATGCAGCCCGTCTACGCTCTTAACATCTAATCCACACGGGGCCCGCGTGTTGGATTACAGCCCTTACACCACCTTACTCCTTTCTTCGCCAGGTTGCACAATGATGAGGAAATGCCACTTGAACACTTGCCCCGTCGGTATCGCTACCCAGGACCCCGTACTGCGCAAGAAGTTCGCCGGCAAGCCAGAACATGTCATCAACTATCTGTTCATGTTGGCTGAAGAGGTAAGTGTTACTTCGGAGGTACAGTCAACAAAGGAGTTAAGTATACAGGAGCGTCGGATATTGTTGAAGTTTACTAAGAAACCGATGAATATTCTCGAATAAAATTTTAGTTTATTAATAGAAAACAAACAGCTCATTTATTAAATTAAATTTCAGTCCAGAACATCCATCGATTTCTTAGTAAACTTCAACTATATCCGACGCTCCTGTATACTTAACTCCTTTGTTGACTGTACCTTTCAATTGTTGTTAGCTATTTACTAGTATTTACCTTATATGGTAAGTAGTGTTGTCACCAAGGTAACAGTACAGCGGTGCTATTCTGTAAAAAGATCACTGTGATAACTTAGGTGAAGTGAGCTGTCATTCCACCTGATGCTAGGGATTGACACTATTGGCAGCTCACTTCACCTAAGTTTTCACAGTGGGATTTTTACAGAATAGCATTACAGGACTCTAAATACAGGGACAACTCTAGAGGGTTTTTAGAACCACTTGACAACTATTGCTTCAGCCTTCAGCTCTATTAGCGACGAGAGAGCATGTGCTGTCAAAACAGTGGACTAGCACATAGAGTGCATTCTACCTCTCAAACATGAAAGTTTTGAAATTTATCTTGTACACACGACGACATTTCCAGTATAAGCTGACTTCTCATTGTACGAAAAGCCTATACAATGCTGGGTCAGCTAAAACTGGAAAAGTATAACATGATATGTCGTCGTGTGTACAATATGTACTTTCAATAAGCTTGGGTCATTATGATGGTGTGACCAAAATAATAAAAACATACGTTTGCCCCTTCTCTATTGTTTAACAATACACTTCTCCTTCCTAGGTCCGCACACACATGGCCGAAGTCGGAGTCCGTCGCTTCCAAGACCTGATCGGTCGCACAGATCTACTCAAAGTGCGAGAGAACAACGAGAACCCCAAGGCGAGGATGTTGAACCTCAGCCTCATACTCAAGAACGCGCTGCATATGAGACCCGGCGTCAATATCATTGGAGGATCCAAGTCACAGGTAAAATATACTCAGTGGATATATATTCTGTTTCGGTACTCAACTAACAGCTGATGATTGGCACATGAACTACTATAATAATCACGTAAAAACACAAACGAAAATGTTTTCAGGACTTCCAACTAGAGAAGCGTCTGGACAACCAGTTGATCGCTCAATGCAGCAGCATCTGGGACGGATCTGAAAACCATGTGGACATCAATATGAGGATCACCAACGAGGACAGAGCTTTCACATCCACGCTATCTTATCATATTGCCATGTAAGTTATTATAGGCCCTTCAATACCCAAAACTGAAAAATACCTGATGGAATAATATTTATTCGTGCAAGCTTAGGGCCTGTGCACACCACGTTTTTTATTGCTTTGCTTTTACTTATTGCTTTTTTTTGCTTTTATCGATTGCTGCAAATAGGCATAACATCGTCGCAACAGTCCTGAAAGAAAGTTGTTCGCATCCAGCGAATTCCTGCGACGAAATTCTATATAATCTAAAACCTTGGGTCAATGGCAACTTAACTTTACGTACAACTACTACGCTTATAACCGCCAACTATATTTTCCTTGTCTCAAAGTTTCGCACATTTTTGAAGTGAACACTGTTCCGACACCTCTGTTTTAAGTTTTGGCCATTATAAAGACATCAACGTGCGGTACATTTTCTTTGGGAATAATGACCTTCAAACATATTTATAAAATTACTATGCTTTTTCAAGTTTCCACTTCTGTCGGCACTCATGGAGTGCCACTGTTTTTTTTTTTTTAAATTAACAACTACTTGTATTTATTTAAACAGGAAATACGGCGACGACGGCCTTCCAGACGGCAAGACCGTGAATATTACACTAAACGGATCAGCCGGACAGAGCTTCTGTGCGTTCCTGTCTAAGGGCATCACTGTAACGCTGGAAGGCGACTCCAACGACTATGTCGGTGAGTAAACAACCCGTAAACCTAGTAGTTATCCATACTAATATTATAAATGCGATAATGTCTGTCTGTTATCTCTTCACGCTTAAACCGCTGAACCGATTTAGATGAAATTTAGTAAAGTTTGAGTCCCGGGAAAGGATATAGGATAGTTTTTATCCCGATGTTCCCACGGGATCGACACTTATGCGGGTGAAACCGCGGGGCGCTGCTAGTATTATAAATGCGAAAGTGTGTGTGTGTCTGTTACCTCTTCACGCTTAAACCGGAAAGGACATAGGATAGTTTTATCCCGATATTCCCACCGGATCGACACTTATGCGGGTGAAACCGCGGGGCGCTGCTAGTATTATAAATGCGAAAGTGTGTCTCTCTGTCTGTTACCTCTTCACGCTTAAACCGCTGAACCGATTTAGATGAAATTTAGTAAAGAGAGTTTGAGTTCCGGGAAAGGACATAGGATAGTTTTTATCCCGATATTCCCACGGGATCGACACTTATGCGGGTGAAACCGCGGGGCACTGCTAGGTAAGAACTAGGCAATTAGATCATGTTGCACAATAAAGTAAATATAATAAAGGGCTTTGAAGGTCTGTGCTCTACACAAGAGGATGCTAAGCTAAAAATATTTTAATTTATTTCAGGCAAGGGCTTGTCAGGCGGCAAGGTCATCATCTACCCACCGAAGGCGTCACCATTCGAGTCGCACCTCAACGTCATTGTAGGCAATGTGTGCTTATACGGAGCCACATCTGGACGCGCTTATTTCAGGTTAGTAAAAACCACTCGCACTTTAGTCCCTAGTAATATTAAGTACTTATTACCTAACAGTATTTTAAATAATGACCACTCACGCATACAAGTGGTAAACAGTCTCCGTCAGTATAAAAAGATCGACAAAAAATGTAGATGGTTGCCATTACAGTTTAAGATTTACTTTTAATTTCCTTGTGAACAATCTTACAGGGAATGTAAGGTCACAGAATAACTAATAGTACTTAGGTAAGGTGATGGTTTAATAAAATTAAACATATTTTATTTATTTCCTACAGAGGCATAGCATCAGAACGTTTCTGCGTGCGCAACAGCGGTTGTATTGCAGTCGTAGAAGGAGTAGGTGACCACGGTTGCGAGTACATGACGGCCGGTACTGCGCTCATCCTCGGACTTACTGGAAGGAACTTCGCGGCTGGCATGAGCGGTACGCAATTTTTTTTTATTATAAAGTACACCCCTTGCACAGTTATTTTACGTGGCAGGTTTTACGCGCTACCTGTTACAATGGTTTCAGACATGGTTCCGAATCAACACTGCTACCATCCTCTATTTTTATTTTATGGTTATAAAAAATCTGTTGTATTTAAGTACCAACAAGACTACGCTTGGGGACGCCGAATGGTCTACATCGATGTTCTTGTACAGACGCCAGCCAGCACATCGAGCTACTACAATCTGTCAAATTTCTTTAATAGATTTTCAACTTTATCGCTAAACTGTAAGGTTCAAAGTTGATTGGGAAGATTTGACAGTTTCGGGTAGCTTGATTTGCTGGCGTCGTACTAAAGACCAGCTCAGACACGAATGGTCTTCACATGATCAGATAATGATATAACCAAGATAACGTCTGAACTTAAGAACCTCTGAGTTTGTTTCGCTGTTTCTTCGGCGAGTGAGACTGTCATAAGTGTCACCACAGAGTACTTTTTGATAGACTGAAAAGTGTCACACAAGTGTCTGAAGTGTCGAATCAACCGAGAATGTCAGGAGCAATTATTTTTTGTTTATTAGCTGTTCCATATATGACAATGAATATCCATTGCTATTCTCAGGTGGTATCGCATACGTGTACGACATCGACGGTTCGTTCTCCGGCAAGTGTAACCACGAGATGGTGGAACTGTTACCTCTGGAGCTACAAGAAGACCTGGACTATGTGCAGCAGCTGCTGGAAGAGTTCCACCTGTACACTGGGTTCGTTGATCAACTTTTATTTACAGGGTCTTGTATTTATCTTAAATTTTAATCATTTTATTACGGACGCTTGTAACGAGCACGTCTTTCTACATCGTTTGCATACCTATATATTTTGTTTTAACCTTTTGAACGCCAGAGCATAAACGCACGCGCGTGCCCTCCACGCCAAGCCACAATTTTAAATATTTAAGGTATACAAATAAAAACACACAAAAGTAATGATTTAATTGTTTATTTCGTGATAAAGTGCACTACGCTAGCGACACAAATACACGGCACGGGCACGCGCTTGCTTGTCACGTATATGTGACAATGGCGTTCAAAGGGTTAAAAGAGTGTCCCTGGAGTTTCTTTGACCATTATTTTCCTTAAGAACTTTGTACGCTTTGGAATGAGCAACTAGCTTCATCTTTCTGACTAACCGACCCTTGACAATTCAAAAGTGCCTGTAATTAGTTTAATTTAAATATGGTTTGAGTTTTAAAATAAGTTGGCCAAACTCGGTACATTATATCATTAATACAAAACTTTGTATTCAAAATGTGAAAAAAAGACGTATGTTTTTAGAACGCCAATCTTGATGAGAGACTTAAAACATGTTTTTTTTTTTAGAATAGAATAATTTAAACATACATGTTTTTTTTAAACCATATACCTGCCCCTTTTATCGTATCTAATATTTTACTAACTGTCATATTTCTTCATCATAGTCCTTTTCCATTTAAAATATTTGTTTCCTTCCAGCTCAATAATCGCCGAAGAATTCCTGAAGACCTGGCCCGAGCCCGCTAAGAAGTTCATCAAAGTGTTCCCATACGAATACCAACGCGCTCTGAAGTCTATGGCAGTGAAACAGCCGAGCCAACCCAAGTTGGAGGCTAATGGAAAGGCGGAGAACGGAGTACTGGATATTGAGGAGACTGTACGAGATGTGGAGTTGGAAACTAAAAATTTGGAGAAGATTCTGGATAAGACTAGGTTGGTATTTGTATATACTGATGGTAGATTTTTAGAAGCGCTTGAAGGTAATGCCTTCAACTCGTTAAGTTGTTAACAGTGGCGTGCATTGGTTTTCAGAATAGGTAGGCAGGCACTAGTCTGAGTCTAGTCTAATCAGAAACATAAAAACAAAAGTATCAATTAACAAAAAATAAAGTTTTACAGGTGCCATCTTGGATTGTTATTTTGACTTTATTTTCGACTCCAGCAACCTCGAAAAGCATGAAAACGACACCATAACGAAAAATTAGAAAATGTACGCAGCCGCCATCTTGGATTTTCATTTTGACCTCACTATTGGCTCTAGCATCCTTGAAAATCATGAAAACGACATCCATGATGAAATTAAAAAAATATTACAGCAGCTATCTATCAAAAATCTTGGTAAATTAACAACTTCTTAAATTACCAAGATTTTTCCAGTGTGTGTTATGATATTGAAAATTATGGAAATCATTCATTAAATTATACTTATGCAGAATTTCCATTACTGATACCCAGCTTTTACACCAGTTTCCCATCTATCCATTCAGTGTCAGTTAACAAGTGTCATTTTTAAACCTGTGGAAGGTAAAAATTTGCTTCTACAACAGAGTACTTATTGGCTGTAACTCATCTGACACCTCACATTCTCCAAAATTCCGATTTTTATCATTATCAGGCGATTTTACTCAGGCGTTAGATGAACAACGACCATAAAGCTTGGTAAATAAATCTCACATTACTTAAACCTTCATATTCTAGGGGCTTCATAAAATACCCTCGCGAGACAACAATATACCGGCCCGCAGAGAAGCGCCTGCGCGACTGGGACGAGATCTACAACTTTGGACACGTGCGGCGCGGGCTGCGCGTGCAGGCGGCGCGCTGCATGGAGTGCGGCGTGCCCTTCTGTCAGTCCGCGCACGGCTGTCCGCTCGGGAACATCATACCCAAGTGGAACGATCTCATCTTCAAGGGCGACTGGCACCAGGCGCTCAACCAGCTGCTGCAGACCAATAATTTCCCAGGTTTGTTGATTTTTCGGTGCAAAACAGGCTTGCCTTCTGATAATAACAACAGAAAATGTACTATTTCTGTGTTCATAAAACCAGACGATACCTGCTCCGCACGGTTATCGATACATTATCACAAAGGCCTCGTCAAATGTGCTATTACACCGATGTTGATAAATTTTCCTCCCTAACAGTGAGTTCTTACTCAAATGAATACAGCTCTATTTTCAGTACATATTACTTTCTTAACTGTATGTATAATTTTAATTCAACATTATTTAATATCAGTAAACCTCACCACCGTATTCATGGAAAACCCTTGATTTTGGTTATACGGTATGCCATGTCCATACAATATCACTGAATCATATTATTCAATAATAACTCTTTGTATATTACAGAGTTCACGGGCCGCGTGTGTCCCGCGCCGTGCGAGGGCGCGTGCGTGCTGGGCATCTCCGAGCCGCCCGTTACTATCAAGAACATCGAATGTGCCATCATCGACCACGCCTTCGAGAGCGGATGGATTACGCCTGACGTACGTATACAGTCATAACATAACAACCATACATAACATAGCCTAATTTCCCCGAAAGATTAGGCAAAGTACCTGTAGTGCACACCCAATTTGCCAGTTCGCCAATCATCCAATAAAAATATAAATTCGAAAATACTGTATGTTACCTTTTCACGCCAAAACCACTGAACGGATTTCGATAAAATTTGCCAGAGAGATAGATTACATCCCGGGGAAGGACATAGGATAGTTTTTATCCCGATATTCCCACGGGATCGATACTTATGCGGGTGAAACCGCGGGGCGCTGCTAGTATTAACATAATTGACAACTCGAACTCGATTGTCGTCTCTCACATCATACTTCAATTACTCCCATCCACCTGGTAGAAGCAACGCGACGATATGATAGTAAACATAACTACTTTTCTAAAGCTTTTATACTGTCATGTGGAATCTATCAAATATACTGCTGAAACTGAATAAATTAAACACCGTATCCTAATTCTGGGCCGAGTCCATTTAGATTGCCATCTACACGCTAAGAAGAAGACTGTAGAAGTAGAAGAATAGACGGTTGGGATATAATTTAACGTTATTTATTTCTTTGTTTACAGATTCCTTCACATAGGAACGGAAAGACAGTGGCTGTTGTCGGATCCGGACCAGCTGGCTTAGCGTGCGCACATCAGTTGAATAAGGTACACAAAGCGATCTTATTGACTGCTAAGAAGATTACAAACACAAAATAAAATATGTAGTTTATTTCTTTAACAAGCTTTGTACTACATAACTAGTGATAGGTGTCCTTCTAAGCAATTAAATGGCTGTATTGGACACTCCACTCCAGATTAAAAAAGCGGGATCTTTTAAAAACCTTTTCATGTTTCAGGCGGGCTACACAGTAACAGTATTCGAGCGCAACGACCGTCCAGGCGGTCTTCTACAGTACGGTATTCCCACAATGAAGCTCAGCAAGGAAGTAGTCGCACGACGCATCAAGCTGATGACTGCTGAGGGCATCTCCTTCAAGTGCAACGTGGACGTCGGACGAGACATATCTGCCAGTGATCTGGCTAACGAGTAAGTTTTTATTCGAAAATATTCGACTAAAGTGCCTCTGTAACGAGCATGTGTGCATGTGTATGTACGGATGTTCGAATTTTTCACACTAATATTATAAAGGCGAAATTTTGTGAGTGTGTGTGTGTTTATATGTTTGTTACTTCTTCACGCTCAAACGGCTAGACCAATTTTGATAAAATTTTGTATGGAGGTAGCTGCCACCCTGGATTAATATATAGGCTACTTTTTATCCCGATATTCCCACGGGATCGACATTTACGCGGGTGAAACCACGGGGCACAGCTAGTGGTCTAATAAATCCGAGTCGCGTGTGTGGAACTGTGAATGGTCATAAAAGTTGCCATGCAAGCTACTGAACTGAGGGGCAGGGGTAGTTTTAAGAACGTTCACGTTCTGATCTCAATCTCAAAACTGTCAAAAACACCTCTAATTTCCCTACATTTTTGATAAGTTTTTGACATTTGTTTGTCGCCGAGATGAGACTGCGACTAGATTTTGAACGTTTTAAATTACGAGAATTAGCCTTCTGATCTGCTGACAATTTATCTACAACGACCATCGTAAGTATGTTCCTAGGTCAGGGCGCCAAAGTTTCTAAAAGTGTCTAAAATATTTAGGCTAGCCAGAAACTGCCCTCCTACTATTATTGTAATGTGAACTCGATTATGTTTATTAGTGTTCCCTGAAAACTCTTTCACTCGATCTTTATAGTAATTTGCTTCTTCCCTTAGATACAACGCCCTAGTCCTCTGCATGGGCGCGACCTGGCCTCGCGACCTCCCTCTCAAGGGTCGGCAGCTGAACGGCATCCACTACGCTATGGAGTTCCTAGAGAACTGGCAGAAGAAGCAGCTGGGAGCCACGCATCATCACCAAGCTAAAGATAACCCAGAGCTGATGGCTAAGGACAAGAATGTGCTGGTTATCGGAGGAGGTGATACTGGGTATGTATCTTTTTAGTCTTATGCTTACGAAAAAATAGGAATCCTAGAGACGAAAAGAGAAAAAACTGGCCAAGTGCAAGTCGGTCTCGCACACGAAGGGTTCCGTACCACAAGGCAAAAACGCCGGACACACGTTTGTTGTATGGGAGCCCCCCTTAAATTTTTGTTTTATTCGGTTTTTAGTATTAGTTGTTAAAGCGGCAACAGAAATACATCATCTGTGAAAATTTCAACTGTCTAGCTATCACGGTTCATGAGATACAGCCTGGTGACAGACGGACAGTGGAGTCTTAGTAATAGGGTCCCGTTTTTACCCTTTGGGTACGGAACCCTAAAAAGCGACAGAGTGTGAGTTTAATATTGGCAGGGTCAGTATTTTTGCTCCAGCGAAACTTCGACATCCAAACCATGCTCTTCTCTTTCTTTTTTTATGCTCAATAGATAATGGCCTGTTAGTACAGATTCCTCCATCTGAGTGTCTTAAAAGCATAGTCGGGTCATAGATAGACTAGACCCCAATTCGCACTGGACTCCTGTAGGGAAATTGGAGACACGTTACTCATTTACTCAGAAATAGTCTGAAATCATATATTTAACAGGCTTTCGCCCGCGGCTTCGCCCGCGAGGTATGTCGATAAAAACTATCCTATGTCCTTCCTCGGGATGCAATCTTATCTCTCTGCCAAATTTTATCGAAATCCGTTCAGTGGTTTAGGCGTGAAAAGGTAAAATACAGACAGAGTTACTTTCGAATTTATAATATTAGGATTGCATTTTAAACTTTGCTTGACCCGTGTACTTCACATAGACTTAGTCTAAACGCACACATTTTTTTGTCTCCAGTTGTGACTGCATAGCCACGTCGCTGCGTCAAGGTGCGAAGAGCATCACAACGTTCGAAATCTTGCCCGAGCCCAAGCCGACTAGGGGACAAGACAACCCATGGCCGCAGTGGCCCAGAGTATTCAGGTTAGTAGACAAAAATCGTTACAAATAACACTTCACGTAACATCATCTCAGTTCGCGTCAAATAACTTTGCCGCTCTGAAGTAGGCAACAAATCACTGCGCAGTAGGAATAAAATAGCAGCGCGCAGCGCGGCTTGCTAGAAGAATTGCCAAACTGAAGTGGCAGTAGGCAGGGCACATTGCTCGCAGAACAGATGGGCGATGGGGCCGAAAGGTTCTGGAGTGGCGACCGCGTACCGGAAGACGTAGCGTTGGAAGGCCTCCCACAAGGTGGACCGACGACCTTGTGAAGGCCGCAGGAACCCGTTGGATGCGAGAAGCACAGAACCGGTCGAAGTGGAGGTGCTTGGGGGAGGCCTATGTCCAGCAGTGGACGTCTTTCGGCTGAATGATGATGCGCGGCTAGCGAAAAGCCTAGCTTCAAAGCGGCAAAGTTATTTGACGCGAATCTTATCTTCTATCTTTTAAGAAAAGAAATACAAATTATGACACATTAACCTTTTGAACGCCATTGTCACATATACGTGACAAGCAAGCGCGTGCCCTGTACGCCAGCGACACAAATATGTGACAACAAATGCGGTGCACTTTATCACGAAATAAACAATTAAATCATTACTTTTGTGTGTTTTTATTTGTATACCTTAAATATTTAAAATTGTGGCTTGGCGTGGAGGACACGCGCGTGCGTTTATGCTCTGGCGTTCAAAAGGTTAAAAGAGAAACAAGCCCTTACGGACACTGTGTTCATTTATTCTAGTGTAATAATGATTATCTTCCTTATTTGTAGGGTGGACTATGGACATGAAGAAGTGAAAGTCAAATTCGGAAGCGACCCAAGGAAGTTCTCCACACTTACCAAGGAATTCTTGGATGATGGTAAGTGACTTTATTCAGTGACGTTTCTTTGATCAATAGTTACAATACGACCGACGTAACTTGGCGGGCCTGAACATAGACACTTAGAACTTTCGCGCATGTTCTCTCACTCGCACTCGCCTCATGTCACCATTTGGTTCCTAAAAATCTTACTGCGCACCCTTCTGCGCAAAGTTCAGGCCAGCCAAGTTACGTCGGTCGTATTGTACAATCCGTTTTGCACATTTGAATAATTCTTACGGCTGCAGTTGCCTCTGCCGTTGACGCGTGTCGCTTGTGTGTATGAGCACTTAGGGCAAAACCACACATGCTACTTTTAGAATAGAATACTCTTAAGTACACCATATAAATTACAGACATAAATATAGAAACTGTACAAAGGGTGACACAATGGGCGGTCTTATCGCTAATACCGATCTTTCTTTTTTTCCTTTTTTTTTTTAGCATCTGCGGTCTCCGATTTTGCGACTGTATCGATGCATTTAGCTTCTGAAAAGCGGCTAAATTAGACGATCGCCGATACTAACAGTAGCTTATGTGCTTTGGACCTTAGAGTTATTCAAATACCTATGCATAAAGGATTGAAACTACTGATCAAAGAGATGTTCAGACGCCAGCACATCAAGCTACCCGAAAATGACAAATTTTCCCAATCAACTTTGAACCTTATGCTTTATGGATAAAGTTGAAAATCTATTACAGAAATTTGACAGATTGTAGTAGCTTGATGTGCTACCGTCTGTAGCGTGTAACCGTCCAATACTTATTCTTTTAGTTAGTTTTGATTTAATGACTGTAGTAGCATTTTATTAACCTTTTGAACGCCAGAGCATAAACGCACGCGCGTGCCCTCCACGCCAAGCCACAATTTTAAATATTTAAGGCATACAAATAAAAACACACAAAAGTAATGATTTAATTGTTTATTTCGTGATAAAGTGCACTGCATTTTTTGTCACATATATGTGTCGCTGGCGTGTACGCCAGCGACACAAATACACGGCACGGGCACGCGCTTGCTTGTCACGTATATGTGACAATGGCGTTCAAAGGGTTAATAAGGATCCCAACAACATTCTTTACTATAATAGCTCACTAAAATAACAATCTCTTCTCCCACAGGTGAAGGCAACGTATGCGGCGTGTCAGCCGTAGAGGTGGAATGGACGCGCGGCGCGGGAGGCCGGTGGGAGATGAAGGAGGTACCCGGCACCAACAAGGTGTTCAAGGCAGAACTCGTGCTCCTGGCTATGGGCTTCTTAGGACCCGAGCGATATGTGGCTAACCAGCTGGGTAAGTGAAACACACACTAAATAAACAATGGCGCCGATTCCCTTGTTCATAAACTAAACTAAATTTAAGTTCAGTGCATCTTTTTCTTTCTATTTCATTAAAAAAAGGACAGAAGATAAATATTAGTTTAGTCCTGTCAAATTAAGATACTCCATAGACAATTTTAGACGAGATTAAATAATTGGCTACTAAATATACGTCAATTTACGTCAGGCGCTGACTAATTAGACAGGACTAATCTAATATTTATCTTCTCTCATTTTCTTAATGAAATAGAAAAAAAAGATGCACTGAAGTTAAATTTAGTTTAGTTTGTGAACAAGGGAATCGGCGCCATTGTCTAAAAAACAAATAATGCTTCTTTTGAAGACGATGACGATGATTTTAAGACGATGTTATAGGTTTTGTTTTATGGTTATCAGACCTCCCCCTGGACGCTCGAAGCAACGTGGAAACCGAGAAGAAGGACATTTATAAAACTCCCGTCAGCAATGTCTTCGCTGCTGGTGGTACGTACAAATGAAATAAAAGTAACTTATCTCACCACCATTAATTCATTTATAACCTGACAAAAAGTTATGTGACTTGTGAAATCACCAATATGATAAGGTCCACTCAATTTGTGTGGTTCTTTCCTAAAATTGCCGTCTCGGACACTAATCTGGATGCTCCTCACTAACCAAGATTATGTCTGGACTTTAAAAGAGATTGACCTCTGAGTTTATTCTGGTGTTACTTCTCAGACTAGCTATTCCGATAGGAGTTTTAGAATATCATTGATCTGAGACATGAACTACTTAGTGTAACCTATTTACAGGAATATATTATTTAAAAGAAATTGCAATTTATAAATGTTGCATTTCACAAAAGTTCGTGGAGTGCACTCGTGCGCGCCGTCGGAGGAAACAATTAATTAATTTAACAAATTCTCGTTCACAGATTGTCGCCGCGGCCAGTCCCTGGTAGTGTGGGCGATATCAGAGGGCCGACAGGCAGCCAGAGCAGTAGACATCTACCTGTCGGGCGGGTCCACGCTGCCGGGAGCCGGCGGCGTCATCTACGACCACTGAACACCGCGCCGCACACCGTGGCGACCATGTATTACTGCTACTGTACACAATGGCCCAACGATAATGGACGGAAAAAGCTGGTGCAAAATGTGATTGTATAAATAATGGGTTTTGATGCTATGGGGCATTGTGTATAGCAGTTATTTAGGTTAGCACAACTTTTTGTGACAGTGATATGTCTCTTTGTATTCGTGTCCTTTTTGTGATGATTCGGCGGCTGTAGAGGGAAACAAATCGCACACCTAGATCTAAACAGCGATTAACTCAAAAAAACACTTTTTTCAGGAAAGTTGAAAAACTGATTACTATGTCCATATGCACTGCAGGAGTTTGCTGTATTGATCAATACTTTTTAAGTTGAGTAATGGAACTATTTTTGAATCTGTTTTGTTGGTCGCTAGGTAGTGAGTTAGGGAATTCGATGGTATGCATACCTCAAAAATTGAGATTTTGGAGTTAGCTCTCTTTAGATCTAGGTGTGCGAAATTGTTGAACTCGATTCCGCACTCGCCAAAGAATCGAAACAAAATCGTGTTTCTAGATCATTAGGGCGAGACAATGCCGCTGTTTAGATGGTTCGTTACCAGCGTTAATAAAACTAGATCTTATTTATAACGTAGTAAAGTTTAAATTACAATATCAATGTTATTATCATAAAGTTCCATCAATGTATTGTCGTATTATGTAATAGGACGACTATTTAAAGTTAAATTGATTTCTAAATCCGACAGGAGCGACAATAATATTTAAGCTGCAATGTAGTTGGCTATTAACAAATTGTTTAAAAAAAATCATAATTATAAAAATGTTGAGAGTTTTTTTTATTAACAGTTTAATTCATAAATAACAACATACTTTGCAGCAAAGCCGAGTGAACAAAAGAATTGTTACTCGTGTAGAACCTACGTATATATAACGTACATTCGATTGCCGAATACTATTTTAGATCTTAATTTTACTTTAAGATAACCATTATACTGTTTGATATAATCGTTTTATGTGTAATCACATTCCGTTTTTTAGACTTTTTGGTCGTTATTACGTTTTAGAGAAGATTTTCATTAATTATACATATCTCATGCCAAATATTATTTGGTAACGCATAGAATTTTATTAAATGTATCATTTACTTGCTATATGACATTCGAGCATAAGTTTATGGTGAGCGCCGACACAACAAAAGTTAAATTATTGCTATCTATTACTGATATTTAAAATAAGGCATATACGAAGGAAACTAGAGAAATGGCAGCATTTTTATTCTGTCTAAACTTGATTAAAACCTAGTTTTATAGTTCTAATGTTCTTCCATCTCTTTCTTATTTTATCTGATAGTAAAAGATAGCAATAGTTCAGTATTGTCAGTGTGAAAAATATCTTCGTCGTCTTATTGTGAAACATGTGATGTCATTATAAAATTATTTTATTAATTTAATAATCAATGTGAACGGATAGTGATCTCTCATGTCATAAGAACTTCGATACATTGTTCGTTAAATTGTATCTGTTTTTAATGTTATTACTTTAGATTGTAACGACGTGTAGTCAGTATTCTATGTAAAAATATTATTATTGTTGTACGACGCTTGTAAGAGTCACTAAAGTATACCGTTCTAAATAATAGAAATACAAGTTTTTTTTTTTTTTCGATAGTTCCGGTTACAGATACATGAATGGATCCATTTTAGTATATGATACAAAACAAAACACTGGCGCCGATTCTGTTGTTCACAAACTAAACTAAATTTAAGTTCAGGCATCTTTTTCTTTCTATTTCATTAAGACAAGGACAGAAGATAAATATTAGTTTAGTCCTGTCAAATTAGTCAGCGCATGGCGTAAATTGACGTATTTTTAGTAGCCAATTTTTTTATCTCGTCTAAAGTTGTCTATGGAGTATCTTAATTTGACAGGACTAAACTAATATTTATTTTTTGTCCTTTTTTTAATGTAATAGAAAGAAAAAGACGCATGAACTTAAATTTAGTTTAGTTTGTAAACAACAGAATCGGCGCCAGTATCTGTTCTTCGTAACTATGAAATTATTGAAATTCTGCACTGGTTAACATCTAGAGCAAATTGAAAAACAACTTCCACATTCTTCCAACAAATTATTTTTTTTACTTTTACGCAGTTAATATGGTATTCAGCTAAGTAAATGTATAGATGTCTATACATTAAATACGTGTGTTATTGTAAAAAAATATACTTTAGTTTGAACTGTGATGTATAATACAGTGATGAGATTAATTTTATAAACGAAATTACAAAACTAGATGTTGCTTGGTGTGTAGAAGTTCCTACGTAATTCTAATGATATAAGTTGTAAAGTCTCTTCAGGGTTATGAATTTAGTTCCTATTTCACTCAAAACCTTAGACATATTTAAATGTAGTTTCTAAATACAAATAGTTGAGTATGCTCCACATCAGTATCACATTTTTTTTGTCGTAACAGATTCACCTTTTTAATAGATTTTTTGTATTATAGCATCTTTTGCACTTAACATGTACCTAAATATCGCAATTCTGTCCACCTGAAGAGATAGTCATGTATATTTTATATTCACATTGTAAAGAGCGTGTTGTTAGCAATAAGCCTAAGTGTCATTGTTTCCGTTTAAACAATCTAATGTAAAAATAGTGTAAAGTCTAAAATTCTCATCAAGTCATTTAAGTTTCACAAAATTATTTAAAAATATTATTATTTAATGTTCCTTTGTTAATTTGATTTTATTTGGAATAAAAATTTAATTTTAATTTTTTTCTTTTTATTTGGTTTTTTCGCCTATATTATTTACCCAGAATTAATTACCATGACGATATAATGTAGATTTAAAATATGTCGTTGTTTGTGATATCAATCTAATCAGGTTTGTTAGGTTTCTCACGCTTTTTTGTCTATCATCGCATTATCTATAGTCATTAATTTTGAAGGACAAACTACCTAATTTTCCTTTTTTGTTTCCCAATCTCACGTAGGGGTCGTGGCAAAAACGCCTCTCATAATCAAGGACTCCCCCTAATTGCGAACTGGGCCAATTGCGAATTGGACTAATTGCGAACTGGACAAATTACGAACTGGACCAATTGAGAATTGGACAGTTGGACATTTTGCGAATTGGACATGATGCGCCCAAAGGAAATATAGCATTTACATCACTCAAAAATAGAAACTTCAATATCGTCTACGTGTACCTACCTAACGATTATCTGATTGCTGTAATTTGTTAGCGCATTTTGAGACGTAGGACTGACGTCAATCAAAAGGAATTTATCTCGAATATTCATTTTAAGTAGATTTTTTTCCAAACAACGCTTAGATATTGTACTCGCGTCAATTACCTACCCACTTCACTTCGCCCGAAATTACTCGAAAACTCGCTTGTTCGCCCTTAGAATGATGGTAACAACCAACAATTATTATATGTCCTACTTGTTTACATAAATGTTGACGAAAAAATTACTTCTAGAAATTAGTTGTTTGTTGAAAATTATGGACGATATGTAATGAATATTATGATTGACAATAATAAATGTCTAAGGAACCGAAACCTGTAACGAATATTATAACGGAGAAATAAATATTTCAGGAAATTGTGGTTGTTTTATTTGATTTTTTTTCAGCAGTTTGATGACGCGTGATAGTAGACACCCTCACTCATGGACGTAATATATAAGATTACCTATGTCCATGCCCTCACTTTAATCCCCTGAGTGGTTCGGCCAATCAAGGGGCCGAAATCCGTTTTATAATACGTACTGTCAGTATAAAGCCCTGAGAGGCAGGTGGAGGAGGTTTTATTGAAAGAAAACAAAACAAACATTTCTGCAGATTTATAAAATTAATGTAAGACATCAACTCAAGTCTACGTAAATTAAGAATTTTAATTTAGGTAATTTTGCACTAGCACTAAAAAGCTAACAGTAAATAATAATTATGTAAAAGTAAAATATTGGCGTCCATTGCGTGGCTCCGCATCGCCGCCAATGCGGTGATGGTGTCGACTGCTTCGGACACCCGGCTTATCCTGCAGTAAAAGCGCAGGCCGGATAGCACGGCGTGCCAGCATCAATGACAACATTCGTCGTGCTCTTGTCACCGCCGGCGCCGCGCCGGGGCACAGATTACTGAATAGTTTGGCCGGGGTGCCATGCCAGCCCGGACGCGATATCTCAGTGCTGCCACCTAGTGAACGTCATCAGAACAGAAAACAACAGACATAGATAGTCATCACGGCTGCAGAGTTTCGCTGGGTTATTTCATTTTACCCTTTATAGTCACCACTCTTGGCTATGGGCCTCCCGCAAGCATGCCCAGAAAGTTTAATTGTAGTACAAGATCCAACTTGTGCTGTCCGCTAGTTTTTTTACTAAGTACCTACCTACCTACTATGCAATTTTTTGTACGATCATGCGATGACATTATAATCTTTTAGTTACCTACGTAGCTGTAGTTAGAGAAAAAATTCAATGATAATAAAATCTAAATCCAATTTCTACCGGCAAATGAAAACTTTTACGTGTCACAGGTCTTCACATATTTTAATGCAATCACTTATTTATTTATTATTTACAAAACCTACAGCTCTTCTCATTCTGAGACAACTAGATGGACAGCAAAGCCTAAGTACCGACAGTGCTTTCAAGAACGAAAAATATGTAGGAAGGACACTAAGTAGCACAGGACACTTACTTCTAAAGCCTATTAGTAGCGTACTTCCTACCACAGAGTACTTTATAGGTATCTACTTTAATCTTGTGCTATACTTACTCTTCCTAAATACTTAGTATTCGTTCTTAGGATCATAAGGGTTTTATTTATAGGTAAACGTTGCTTGTAAAATGAAGTTCCTTATTACCTACGTTAAAAAACAGTCGCTATATTATACCTAACCATTATTTAGCTACTATTTTGAGTTTTAAACGTCTCTTGTTTCTAAATAAAGCGGAATATGTTTTACCAAACACCGACACTTGGAATAACTCCGAAATAAATAAAATTATAGAAAACACTCGAGGCGCTACCACCGCCTCTGCATGTTTACCTGGTAAGTTTAATTTCTAAACAAAATTTACATAATTGAACCCACACACGTTCACACATCATTTAACTCATCTCTGTTCAAGTATTCATAATTAAAATGACATATTCATTAAATAATTGGAGCATGTGTTTAGAATATTGTTCAGTAAACTACTTATTTAGTGATCCACTGCTTATCTTCAGTCGGGATTTTGATTTCGTTGAGAAAGCTGTCTCCGCGGGGTGGTTGAAATTATTTCTTAGAAGAAAACTGATCGGTAAGTGTCTTTACTCGTCAGCGCGGTATGTGTCCCTCTTGCAATTTATTTCTAGCAGCCTTGCATCTCGGCAGGTAGTTGGTCCTAGCTGCTTTTCGTAGATTTTTGGCAGTCGGGTAGTCAGAACTCTGAGCCAGAAGCCGGAAAGTCTTACCACTAAGGGGTAGAAAGCCAGTCGCACCGTGTAAAATACGAGTTACTATTCACTGTATTCAGCTCAATCCAGTCAGCCTGGAAGCCGACCTTCACATAGACGGTAGCTTAGCTATGTATTTGGGAGAAGGTTAGTCAGATGATGATACTGAGTTTAATCTTCAATGCGGATGTAAATAAAACATTAGACGCATCCATAAATATCCAAAATCACTTCAACAGTTTAGGATGGTAAGTGCAAAATTAAACAAACTTGCGATGTACGCAGTTATGTACGTCATTCTTAGTGAAGTGCCATAATCACTAGGTAGGTACTAATGTTAATGATTGACATAACAAGTCTTGGTCATGAACTCATGATGCAGATAACTTGAGTTCTGAAGTCGGTACACTTCGATATGAGCAAGATGAGGAAGATAGTAGAAGATAAGAGTGTTTTTATTAATAATTTTTCAAGCTTTTGTCAATAGTTACCAAGAGCCCACAGCCAAAAGGTTAAAAAACATGAATTAGCTAGCGAGAGGTAGTGAGTTCGAACCCCTGTCGTTGCTCTATGTCGTGAACCCACTTCTAGCACCATGAGGTTTAATTTAGGGGTACCTAATGATGACTCCAAGAAACACTATTTTGATAAACGTAGACCAAGTATGATGAAGTGATGAATAATGTCCGTTACAGACACAGAAATATGAAAACAAAGGATACCATCCAAGCGGTGTACCAGAAAGTGGATGAAAAGTTTAGTCAGCAATTTGGGTTCAAAATCAAAGATGCAACTTTCAATAAAGTAGTCGTCTATATGTACGCTCCGAAGGATTCGTCCAGCTTGGCTGTGACGAGGATTTTGTTCGGTAAGTCATTTTCGACAGGATATTATTGATAAATATTCTTGACGTTAGTTTCTTGCGGAGCTTAGACCCGCACCCTGTGTAATACCTAATGAAAACAAATCTTTTTTGATCCCCTTCGATCAATTGTTCCCTAAATTTTTTTTCGTAGATGTCCTCAGTTTCTAGTTTTACTTTTTCTAACAAATTAATACTTTGCTATACCTACATTCAATTTCATAAAACCTGTAAACTGTTAAAACTTACAATGGAGTTCTTTCAACCTGGGTGCTTAGTTTTTCAACAAGATTTTATTGCCGTGATTCCCCAGGTTTAGCTATGCTGTTCGATATCCCGGACGAACGTGGCGGAGCCTCCATGGTGCAGCGATGGGGAGACCCCAAGACTTGTCACTTCCCGCTGATCCCAATACTGACGTCAGTTGGCATGCCTTACATGGCGCTTGTGTATGCTGCACTGTGGTTTGGTACGTGTTACAGCTAGATCTTCATCATTTAGTCCTAGTTCATCAATTAGTCTTCAGCAGTCTTGTCCTCTTTTACTTGCATTCGTTGCGTATAATATCAATATCAAAAGCAATTTATTCGAACTAAACTATGCTGGGAATCAGTACTTTTTGAACGTCAACATTACCAGCCCCCCAAAACGCCTGGCCCTCACTTCAGCATAGCCTAAGTAGTGTTGAAGACCCAACCCAGTCTACAAATGATTAGTAGGTATAGTATTTCTTGTCTTTATCAAAAGATTCTGCCGAATGCAGAATTCACACTCAAGTAGGAATTCCGTACTAACGTGACTCCGAATTCATCCGACAAAGGAATTTTAATTTTTAACAGTAGACATCGTCATCGCTTTGTAACGTCTAAAATCCGTTTTACGAAATAAGTTTCACTTAAAAAGTGATTAATTTATGATCCAGGAGCGCTGTGCATAATGCTAGGCTACAAGTTCCGCGTCGCAGCACCAGTGTTCACCGCCTGCTACTGGTATCTGTTCCTGATAGAGAAGAGCTTCTGGAACAACCACAGCTATCTGTTCGGACTCGTCGCATTCCTACTCAGCTGTACGCAGGCTGATTGCTATTGGTGAGTATTTTTGTTCTAGACGTTGTTTTAGTGTTGTCCAGAATTTTTTTCAATCTAATAATTCTTCGTACATATAAAGCTACTACAATCTGTCAAATTTCTTTAATAGATTTTCAACTTTATCGCTAAAGCATAAGGTTCATAGTTGATTGGGAAAATTTGACAGTTTCGATTAGCTTGATGTGCTGGCCTCTGTACCTAGATTATGAAAAATTGGCAGGTCATGATTTTTTACGTCAATAGGTACCAAGTTACCTAAATAAAACACCTGAAACGCTTAGAGAATTCATGACTATTTTACAATCATATTGTAATTTTGCAACTATTGTCTGTGACTGTGAGAATCAGAGAATACTAATACTGATGTAATGATACTGATGATAGCCATATAATAGAGGATCAAATTAAATTGGCTAACGAAACTCTGCAAACGTGATAAACATTAAACCGCCGAAAAAACTGAAAAGCAAAAAATAATAAACCTTTTTTATTTAACCTTAAGCTAAGTTCTTAAACGAATGTACTTAAGTATAAGTTCTAAGTAATTTTGAATCGGCCGGCGGCGTCACGCTTTAATTTGCTTGTTTGGCGCCGAATGGTCATAGATACATAAAAAAAAATATATACGAGTATACGCGTCGACTTGAGAACCTCCTCCGTTTTTTTTCACCGGTTAAAAATGAAAAAAGATTTGATGTTCTTGTTTTGAACGACCGCTTGTAGTCTTGTTACTTGAACCATGAGTTGAGAAAATCTAGATTTTGTTTTGTTTTATCCTGTTGAGACACTCTAACTCCTCCATAAAACATCGTCAAAGTTCATCATGTTTAGATATCGATATCCATCACGTCTGCGGAGCTTCGCTAGCTAAATACCTAATTTGACCCTGTATAAATAAATGACCATAATAACTAATAGCAAGTGGACAAAAAGATTCTTAGAGATCTTTTGTCCACTAGTTCCGTACATAAAGGCTGTGGTAAGGTGACGGTCTAGTTCAGAAGACTCCTCTATTCCCAGGTCACTGGACACTTACCTCGACCCTAGCAAGAAGAAGTCGACAGTGCCGTACTGGAACTACTTCTTACTGAAGTACCAGTTCTTCATTCTGTACTTCATGGCTGGCATGAAGAAGGGCACTGCGGAGTGGCTGACCGGGTATTCAGTGCAGAACCTTAGCGAGCATTGGGTGTTTGACCCTTTTAAGTAAGTGCCTCCACGAGTTGGAACTTTTTGCCTATATCAGGATATGGCATAGTTCAAAGTATTTTCAACACTACTAAACTACATGAAGTAAACCTATTTTTGTAGGTTAAGCTCATGCTGACGACACATGAGGTGACGAGGCTAGGTGTTAGTACCTAAATCAAACAAATTCCTACTGAAAGCTTTTTAAACACTAAAACTCCCTGGGTTAGGTACGTATGTCTAGAAGATAGCTACTGCCTGCCATCCTGGCGTGTATAGCTAGACGTTCCATTGAATGATCGCGAAGCAGACACAATTTTAAAACAACCAATCATCTGCCTAGCCTTTTCCCAACTATGTTGGGTGCGGCGTCCAGTCTAACCGGATGCAGCTGAGTACCAGTATTTTACATGGACCGACTGCCTTTCTGACCTCCCCCAGTTACTAGGTATTACGATATCCCTTGCTAAGACTGGTTGTCAGTCAGACTTTCGGACTTCTGACTACCCGTAACAACTGTCAAAGATCAACGAATGACAGCCGGGATCAACGGTTTAACGTACTTTCGAGGAGGTGTCTCGGTATGTAAAGATGGTCACCCATTCACGGTCCAACTGCGGCAAGCGTAGCTTTAGCATGGTAATTAGTGAAAGTTTTATTTAACGCGTTTCCATCCACAGATACTTCCTGACGGTCCCTCAGACAGACTACCTGGTGGTGCACTGGTTCGTGTTTCTCTTCGACCTGACGGTGGCTGTATGGATGATGCGTTCCACCACCAGACACGTTGCTATGCTATTCTGTGCCATGTTCCATCTGATGAACAGTAGACTGTTCCGAATAGGTGAGTAACTGATAGTGAAAATATAGGTTTGACGGCACGGTTGGCGCAGCGGTTAGGCGATTGACTGCTGCGCTGCGTGTCGCGGGTTCGATTCCCGCACGGAACAAATATTTGTATGACCTACAAGTAGTTGTTCCGGGTCTGGCTGTTTGTGTACGTGAATTTAAATGTTTGTAAACGCACCCACGATACAGGAGAAAAATTCCTAGTGTGGGGCAACGTTTTTTAAAAAAAAAAAAAAAAGGTAGGTACCTAAATATTATTATTGTAAATATAGTAATATCTATTGATTGTCAACTAGCACTGCACGTCATATTACTAATGGATAAGAAATTAAGAACGGTAGTCGTTTAACATCCATATCTTTGGTATGCGTTGAAATGCGGTCAATAAATGGCCAATCAAGGATTCTCAACAAACAAAATTAGTTAAATAGTCTAATGACAAGAACGATTATAGCAAGTAGAAATATATAAGGATTTCAACAACAATCTCTGCACCTGTTATAACTTTGGTTTTCTTTCAGGAATGTTTCCATGGGTGTGTCTAGCCACAATGCCTTTATTCTACCCCTTTGACTGGCCAAAAACACTCGCGTCGTACTGTAAAGAATACTTTGCCAAATTAAAACAAAGTTTCTGTAATAAAATTAAGGAATATAAAAAGGAATCTCTTTGCAAATGCCAAACAAACGATTCCAAAGATAATGTCGAGCAAGCTGATGAAAATACGGAAGTTGTTGAAAAAGAACAAACAGTTAATAACAAAGAAACGACTGAAGAGTTAGAAGAAAATACTAAAGTTGATGACAAAACAGAAGTTTGCCACAAAATAGCTAAAACAGACGATGAAGTTGATCAAGATGAGAACAAAATTGTTGAAACAGATGAACAACGTGCTATGAATGAAATGGAAACTCCTGAAACTATTGACGATAATTTAATTGAAGATGGCATTAGAAAGAAAGTAACCATGTGTCTGATTATGTTATACGTTTTCATTCAAGCTTTCCTGCCGTATTCACATTTTATAACAAAGGTAAATTGAATATCAATGTTTGAATATACAGGGTTATTGGTAAAACATTAACAACCTTTTAAGAGGTCTTTGTACTCAGCATTATGAACAACTTTTACTATGGGACCAAACCTGAAATCGCGGAAAAAAATCAGCTGTTCCCTCCATTTATTTTCGTATAACTCGTCCAAATGTAGGGAACAGCTGACTATCACTACATCCATACTAATATTGTAGATTCGAAAGTAACTCTGTCTGTCTGTATGTTACCTTTTCACGCCTAAACCGCTGAACGGATTTCGATAAGGCATAGAGATAGATTGCATCCCGGAGAAGGACGCAAGATAGTTTTTATCGACATACCTCGCGGGCAAAGCCGCGGGCGGAAGCTAGTTTATTATAAACAAAGTCCCCCGCCGCGTATTTCTGTCAGTCAGAACGCGATAACCTCAAAAGCTACCGAACGAATTTTCATACGGCTTTCACCAATGGACGGAGTGATTAAGGTAGAGGTTTATGCTACGTTCACACGCGCGCGTTCAACTCGACATTCAACGTGCACATTCACATTCACGAGCGTGTAAACGGTACGCCCGAGCCCGTAAACGCGCCTGTGAATGTGAATGCCGCGAACCGGGCGTGCTGACTGACACGACGGCGTGCGTGTGAACAGCTTGAATTTTCGCCGACCTGGGGCGGGCTGCATGCCGCGCAGCCCGCCAGGCAGCCCGCCGGGCTGCACGGCGTGCATGTGAACATAGCATTAGGTGTAATTCATTAAGGTAAATTGGCTGAAATATGACGATTGAATATGAAGATTTCGGAAAAATCATGCCGACTGGGAGCTTTAATGGCGTGCGCCGCGTAAACCAATAGTTTTATCTAAATAATAAATATGTTTATTGCAGACTACCTGATCCATAAAAAAAAACAAAAAAATATATATATAAAATAGAAATACAATAAAAAAACAAACGAACTTCTCACTCCCTTTTTTTTTCATAATTTGTTATAGGAATCCGGTTAGGGATCCGGTTGTTGTACGTTCCCGTGGGATATTTTCCGACATCAACGCGGGCAAAAGCTACTTAATAAGCTCACAAAAGCTACTTAAGAAGCTCACAAAAGCTACTTAATAAGCTCACAAAAGCTACTTAATAAGCTCACAAAAGCTACTTAAGAAGCTCACAAAAGCTTCTTAATAAGCTCACAAAAGCTACTTAAGAAGCTCACAAAAGCTACTTAATAAGCCCACAAAAGCTACTTAAGAAGCTCACAAAAGCTTCTTAATAAGCTCATAAAGCCACTTAATAAGCTGACAAAAACCTACTTAATGAGCTCATAAAAGCCACTTAATAAGCTAACGAAACCCTACTTAATGAGCTCACAAAAGCTACGTAATAAGCTCACAAAAGCTACATAATAAGCTCACAAAAGCTACATAATCAGCTCACAAAAACTACTGATTAAGCTCACAAAAGCTACATAGTAAGCTCATAAAAGCCGCTATGAACTCTTAAATTCACTTTTGGCTCCAAAATACAATATAATTGGTACATGACGTACAAAATAAACCCCTACTTATGACACATTGAACCACTAATGGAAACATCAAAGCTAGAATTTTAAAATGAATTCGCACAACTTTGTAAAAGGTATAAGGAACAGAAAATGGGGGCATTTCAGTTGCATAGAGTCGTAATCCGTAGGCGGGGAACGTGGGCGTCCTCTTGAAAAATTAAAAAGCCTTTCATATTTGACCTAGAATCGCCTCGGCCGGTTATTAAACTTCGTTCTGCAATCTGGAAACTATCGCTGAGTGTTGGTTTTATAATAAGAGGGAGTGGGAAATTCAGTGGGGGATTATGATAAATTGCCAATTTGCGATGGCAGATTGGCAATTTAGATTTTCAAACTCATGAATGCATGACTGACATAGTTTCAAAATCGCGTCGCAGATTCATTGAAATGTTTTCTCTGTTAAAATAATAAAATTGAATCAGATAGTTATTATAACTTCATACTTCATTTATAAGGTTCTCAGGTCGATCAGCAGGGTAATCGTGTAACACACTAACAGTAGCAATGGCTTTCGTTTTGACAGTTCAACACAATGATATTTTGGTTCAACAACATACATTGCGTTATTTACGTTGTTGAGCAGTTTTTTTTTTCGTACATTTGCATCAATGGATTAGCATAATCTTTCAAAATCATTCAAATTGGGATTAAAAGTGTGTTATGTAATTAACTAAAAAAGGCTGCAGGTGAAAAATTCCGTTCCAGGGTTACAACAACTGGACAAACGGCCTCTATGGCTACTCCTGGGACATGATGGTCCATACGTGGGACATCAGCTCCGTAGTCGTCAAAGTAGTGGACAACGATAAAAACGAAGAAATGTACATCAATCCTGAAATGTACACGCTCAACGACAGATGGTCGAGGCATGGAGATATGGTACTGCAATACGCGCAATGTCTAAAAAACAATTTGGACAATTCGATGGAAGCAATATGGAATAATCCATCAAAGGTTTTCTCCAGTAATATTTCTGTTTATGTGGATATTTGGTGTTCGATGAATGGAAGGTTTGTCCAAAGAATGTTTGATCCTAAGGTGGATATGCTCAAGGCGTCGTGGTCTCCATTTTGTAAGGTCCCCTATCTGATGCCCCTGTTGGATGATGCTGTCCATTGGAGGAAGGATCTGGATGAAATAAGGAGCGAAGTCCATTCTTGGAGTGAGCACAGCGATGTTGTTTTCTTTGCTGATTTTCCAGGTTGGTATTTTTGAGAGTGAACATGTTTGCGAAAGATCCTTTGCACCTTCGGTTTTAAGGGTTCCGTACCCAAAGGGTAAAAACGGGACCCTATTACTAAGACTTCGCTGTCTGTCCGTCCGTCTGTCTGTCACCAGGCTGTATCTCAAGAACCGCGATAGCTAGACAGTTGAAATTTTCAGAAATTATGTATTTCTGTAATCTGTTGCCGCTATAACAACAAATACTAAAAACAAAATAAAATAAATATTTAAGGGGGGGGCTCCCATACAAAAACGTGTTTTTTTCGGCGTTTTTCCGACTCGCACTTGGCCAGTTTTTTTAATCTCACGTTCAAAATCCCTGCTGGCATCACGAGGGAACGAAGGCTGAATATCTAGCAGAGAGCCAATCGTTACCAGTCGAAGTAGTTACTAATGCTATAGGGATTTGTTTAAAAACGGTGATTACAGTTTAAGTGACATTTAAGGGGGAAGCTCTAAGGTGGCCCGCGAAATTCAAATTTTCTTACGTTTTTTGTCGTTTTTGTGTACGTCAAGATTTCATGAAATAGTCATTCTTGGGGATTACATGGTCTTAGAGAGTTGTGTTGATGACTTTAATGATTATAATTCTGTAAATACATATTTGTTACGGCCGCGAATCATATTTTAATCATCGTACAACTTAATACTGACCAGCAAATTGCAAAAAACCTAAAAAAAATTGAATTTCGCGGGCTACCCTGGCGCTTTCACCTTAAACGGCAAAAATGTATGGTCAAACAGTGGCTAATCACACTTACTGTTTATGAATAAAGGAGTTGTTTAGATATATCATGTAGATTCTACATAGTCATTCTGAGGGATTCAGCTATGCAATTGCCATCAAATTTTTCGTTTTATTTTTTTCATACTTTGTGACCTTTATTGAAATATATACTTCACATAACATAAATGTGAATGATGAGGAAGGAGGCCTACTGAATGCCCATGGAAGTCATCACAGCGAACTCCCATAAGAATTACAGAACCCCTCGTCTTGGTTTTTTACGTATATTATTAGGCCTTGAAATCCCTGAAGTTATATTTACGACAACTACTTTCTATTTCGCCTAATTACCATGAAATTGATTTTTAATTCATGTCATTACTACCTACATGACGAATTACAAATTAATTCATGAATATTTTTAAATATTGTAAGTATTTAATGTTTTGAAACCGCGCAAACAAAATAAGTATATAATAAGTACATAATTTACATAATTACCATAAACCTAGTACCTAATTACGTAAATTGAGATATGTTTGTAACTGTTATTGCCATCATCTATCTACCTAGCTTCCACTTTTATAAAGGTAATAAAGTATTTATTGAGGTATAATGTTTTAAAGAGTTGTTAGGTATCTTCTATGGTATGATTGTACCTAAGTTTAACTATGAGTACAATAATGTTCGAATACTAGGTACTCATTTTTTTCCTGCTCATCCTTTAGCATTACAGTAGGTATAAGGCATCGGTATACTTATATTTGGCCAATAGCACATTCGCAGGTAGGTACGGTCGGCTGCAAAAATGGATGGGCAGTACAGATTCAAAATCCTATGAATCAAGAAATGACGGTGTTCTTTTTGTCTCTTCAAACATTCAAACAATTTATAATTAATAGTTTATTTTAAAGAAAATTGTTCCTAATTATTAACCTATTATATTAAAATTGAATATCAATCACACTTGAACTTCAAACGTTCACAGGAAAATAGACATTAGGGTACCCATGGACTTTTCCAGGTGACTGTACAGTCCATTCACAATTATTTTACCTCTGACATAAACCTTATGGTGAAGAGAATAAAGGTCACTGTGATGCAAAGTCAGGGGTAAAACTGTGACCGGACAATAGGGAGGTTACGCGATACCATAGAATAAGAAATTCGATACCTATTTTGCCTATCATGGTTAGGAATCAATACTGAGCATCGTCTCATAAAATCAGACGCCTTAGTGTGAATTTTGTATGAAAAATTAGGGTTCTCCTAGTGACCACCAGGTGGCGCTATAACTTTTTCCCATTTAAAATTCTAACGCGCTCGCAATCGAACGTGAGTGAAAAAACTCACGAATAAAATTGTGCAGTGCGCTGCTACAGCAGGGCTATAGCTAGTCTTTATTGGTCACGTCTGACTCATTCTCGCCTATAAATATCAATTGACCCATTCTATTCATTTCAACTAACAATAACGCCAATGTTCGCAGGTTACGACCAAGAAAAGTATATCCCAGCTGAACTGCAAAATGTCACGTTAACTGTCCTCGAAGGAGTAGTCGTCTTCGAGCCCGAAGTTACCAAGCAACGAATTGGACAGTCCTTCAAAATGACCAAAGGAAACCAGATCCAGGTCATCGCAGGAATGTTCCACAAAGTGCTGAACATCGAAGAAGACCCTGCCTTCTATATGTACACCTTTTATAATAGGACCGAAGTGAGTTTGGAAAAAGATAACTTGTCTAATACTAAATTGCCTGTTTTTAGAGAACTTTTCAAAAGGTTCACGAATATGATCATGTTTGGTCATCTGGTGGTCAGTAATATATTTCATATGTTTAAATTTTCACAATGTAGTTCGTAAAACATAATTATTAAGTACATTGATCATTTGCTATTTTGAATTGTTATCCTAAACTTTTGAACAAATCCGGGATAAACTGTGTTACCAGCTTCTTATTATTCATTTCCTTTCCTTGAGATAATTATATTGTAATGCTTTATTACCATAGAAGATCTTAGATAAATAAATGCTTGGACATCGAATAGTACTTATTTCCTAAAATGTAAATTAAAATAAACAAATGTTTTGACAAAACAGTTGCTGTTTTATTTTGTGAACGCATCTGGTTCCGGCTTTATTTTGTGAACGCATTGTAAAACAGTGTTACTATGTCATATAAAAAAACATAATTGTATGAAATTAATAAATTAAACATGTTTGAAAAGAAAATGTCTAATTATTATTTTGTCATATTTATTCTTTTTTTACTAATACGAATTAGTGTTTTTTTTTAAATATACATGATACAAATTCACCCATGTCATAAAATCAGTTTTCTACATATAGCTACTTTTTGATAAAATAATACACACATCAACACGGTCTAGGGATATTTTAAAAAAAGCGAATTACTATCAATGTGTTAATTATTTATATGACAAGTATATATTTAAAAGATACGTTATTTAATATTCTACCATTTTTTAATAATGGTTAAGGTACTTAGATTAAAATTTCAGGATTTTATGGAAAAAAAATGAAGCATAGACGGAAATCGTATATGAATGAACTTTTAATTTGTGAGTAAAAATAGAAAAATCATTTAATTTGTGTTTATAAACTTGAAGTTAGTAGTCTGAGAAAGCGCCCATGATGTTCATAACACATCGGCAACGATTCGGCATGCTCAGAACAAGGTTGTCAATGTCTTGCTGCGGAATATTGTCCCATGTCCTTCCAGATTTTCAGGAACTTCCTTCAGAGCTCTTCTTTGCAGCATATCCCACGCATGCTCAATGGGATTTAGATCTGGCGATTGAGCAGGCCAGTCTAAGGCCCTAACATTATGTGTATGTAACCAAGCTGCTACCGTTCTCGCCGTGTGTGCCCGGGCATTGTCGTGCATGAGCAGGAAATCTTGCCCCATTTGTGTTCTGTGGGGCAAGATTACGGGCCCCAGCACCTGTTGGACGTATCGTTCTGCCGTCATATTGCCCCGCACCCAAACGAGATCCGTCCGTCCTCCAAGACGAATTCCTGCCCAAACCATAATTGTTCCTCCTTGGTATGGGTGAACTTCCTGAGGGTTCTGGAGACGGCTCCATCGTCCAGGAACTCGCCAAACACGCGTCCTTCGTGAATCTGGATGGAAGCCGAACCTGGATTCATCCGTGAACAGCACATTGGACCATTGCTCACGGCCCCAGTCCACGTGGTTCCGAACCCATTCTAATCGTCGTCCACGATTGCCTCTCCGTAAAGGTGGGACCCGGAGTGGTCTACGAGAGCGTAGATTGCTTTCATGCAGTCGCCTTCTTACAGTTTGGTCACTCACAAGCACTTGGTGTTCCACTCGCAGCCTTTGGACCAATTGAGTCGCCGTTGCATTTGGTTGTGCTCGCGCAGTAATTTGCAAAAATCGGTCTTGTCTGGGGGTAGTGATGCGACTTGGCCCCCGGTGCCTCTCCGCTACTTCACCTGTGGCACGATAGCGTGTCCACAATCTTGAAATTACATTTTGATGGGTCCCTATGGCCTCAGCAACATTACGCTGAACAGATCCAGCTTCCAGCATTCCCACAGCTCGTAACATCTCCGCCCTCGTCAAATGTTGGCGTTGCATGGCTACAATACCTCAATTTTAACTTTATCTTTCGTTTAAAAATGAAAAAAAACTGTAAGTAAACGTAATTCGTATTGTTTTCTAAATTTCGCACAAATGAAAATTCCCTCTCCTAAACATCAAGACATTTTTTGCCACCGAAACAAAAGAATTTTCAAAAATTTAAATTTGGAATTAGTCTGAGATAAATTACAAACAAATCGGTGTATAAAAGATTCCAATGCGGCCAGTACTTTTCGAGTTATTTAATTGAGTATGAAATATCCCTAGACCGTGTTGATGTGTGTATAACGATAGTACCACCATCGACGCGCAATCTGCTACCATGGATTCAGCACATGCGCCTGAATCCTGCGATGCAATTTCCGTCGTTTTTTTTAATACTGCTGTTTCGTAGAAGAGTGCAATGCCTACGCGGTCAAAATGTATGGAACAGCAAGTTTTTTATTTATAAAAATCTTTTCAGAATCATGTACTGAATCCATGGTAATAGGTTGCGTTGCGCATCGATGTCCCTGCCATCCTGTATATATACAGGTTGATTGGTAAAACATTAACAACCTGTTAAGAGGTCATTGTATGTACTCATCATTATGAACAACTTTTACTATGGGACCAAACCTGAAATCTAAACCAGAAATAACTCGTCAAAATGTCCCTACATTTTGACGAATTATACGAACATAAATGTAGGGAACAGCTGATTTTTTTTTCGCGATTTCAAGTTTGGTTGTTCATAATGATGAGTACATACAATGACCTCTTAAGAGGTTGTTAATGTTTTACCAATAACCCTGTATAGCAGTGCAGTGTACTTAGTGTATTAGAAGCCTGATGTTATTATAAGTTTATAACAATAGTTCTCAATAAATGTATTTTCTTTCTTTCTTTTTTAGGGTTCCGTACCTCTAAAGGAAAAACGGAACCCTTAAAAGATCACTTCGTTGTCCGTCAGTCGGTCCGCCTGTCAAAACCCTTTTTCTCAGGAACGTGTAGAGTTCTTAAGTTGATATTAATATCAAAGACTCAGGGTAGCAATCCCTTGAAGCCTTGAATATCAAACTTCTAAGTCAACGCATTCAAAAGATACGAGTATTTATGTTTCGTTTATGCCGCATATTTCGTCACTCACAAGGGAATCAAAACCGTAAAATTGAAGTTAAATACCTACAAATTTGTACGGAACCCTCGGTGCACGAGTCCGACTCGCACTTGACTGGTTTTATTTTGTTCAATCTGTACCAGACTGTTAGATTTAGATTTTTAAAATGAATGATAAATACTCATAAAACGCATAGCAGAGTACCTACTCAGACGCACACAGTCTTGATTTGAGAGTATTGGGACAGGTGTGTTAAATTATAAAGGACAAAAATAAAAGTTTTAGTCAAAATTCTGTTTCCACAGACAGACAATATAAAAAATATTGATATTCTTCGATAAACATAGTTTACAAAGAGATACGTAATAACGTATCTATTGGACAAAGTTATAATAACTTTGGTACGTTATTTTTATGATTACCTGGTAACACTGCGTGGCGCGGCGGGCGGGTTCGTCTGTCAAATAGAAAATGAAGGCGACAGCAAACGGCGTGGCGTGAAACGAGTTCATTCATCTTTTCCTCTTGCCGCTGTGACGAGTTAAAGAAGTTTGGGCGCGAGCCGACGC
The DNA here is from genome assembly GCA_948474745.1 of Oligia latruncula. Classification (NCBI taxonomy): domain Eukaryota; kingdom Metazoa; phylum Arthropoda; class Insecta; order Lepidoptera; family Noctuidae; genus Oligia; species Oligia latruncula. The sequence continues at coordinate 17,961,593 of OX419686.1, forward strand.
CTCGTCACTGCGAATAAATAGTAAAACCAAGGACATTCCGTGACCATTATCGAAATTAGTGTCAAACAGGCAGCACGCCTTGCCGCCCCTTTGAAATATTGTCATTTTTAGTCATCTGTGATATAACGATACAGCGGTATTCTGTTAATCAATTTTAGGTTAAAAGTCTCGTGTGATGATCAGTGCAACATTATAAAAGTTAAGGGACTGTGCGCGCCAGGGTCTCGTGACCGGTATCCGGCCTGAACTATTAGAAAAATGGAGTCCCCGGTGATGGCATACGCGTTCGATGTAACGCCGAATTACTCGTACATTTTCGAATTCGAAAACGAATTTATTCATACCGACTATCGGAAATGGATGACCGAAAATTGGACTGTGGCTTTTTACTACGTTGGGGTGTACATGGCGTTCATTTTCGGTGGTCAATACTACATGCAGAACCGACCCAGGTATGTAATGATGTGTTTCCTCTATCCCAAGTTCACTGTTCTAGTGGCCCACTGTCTGTTACAAGAGAACATGCAGCCTGGTGTAATTTGTTCTACAGCCTGCTGGCTATTTTTAAATTACATTTCTCGTTTTCGTAAATAAAATGTTTTGAATATTATGAAATAGCTCAATAACCTAATGTAGCTCAAATGAGTAATAAACTTCTAAAGGGATTTTCCAATTAAAATATCTTATTCTCATATTCATTCAGGTATTTGTTAACAAAGCTGTTTATTCTTTCTATGAAATATTTTCATTCTACAATGATCATTATTTATGTTATGATTCATGCCCATGGCTGACACACAGTTAAAAATATTATTTAGAATGCTGATGAACATAATAACATCAACAGTAAAAAACTTTTTGTATGTAGTGCATGCATGTTGTTATTATTATTTATCTCTCATTTACTTGTTAATGACCTATCCAATACTTCCTGAAGATTTATTTATCATAGCACAACTAGATAATTTTGTAAACATAAACACTCATGATTTGATATAATTTTAGGTCAGTGGGTCGTCTTAGGGGCGGATTTTTTTATATCATACACCGATAAACTAGTGTCAAGTCATTATTGTTTTCACTTAATAATATATAATTGCATAAAACTTCGTTCAGCCATTAAAGTGTAAAAAGGTGACACTCTGTTACATTCGCATTTTTAAGATACATATCACACTAGCAGTGCCCCGCGGTTTCACCCGCATAAGTATCGATCCCGTGGGAATATCGGGATAAAAACTATCCTATGTCCTTTCCCGGGACTCAAACTATCTCTATACCAAATTTCATCAAAATCGGTTAAGCGTGAAGAGGTAACAGACAGACACTTTCACATTTATGATATTAGTATGGATCAGTAGTCACATGTTTAGGAGTGAATTTTTGTGGACATCCTATTGTAATTAACTTTTATTACATCTGCAAAGTTTTAAACAACATGTCAACTAAATCTTAATCATAAAATTATCCTCATTGTTAAGACTAGAAAATTAAAATTAATTGCTTTTTTGTGTCACTGGGCAAAGGTCAAAAGGTTGTAACATTCATAATTATATAAGTATCATCTTTTAATACAAGACTGACATTCCTTAGTTTTCATGCATGAATCATGGAGTTATGATAATCTCATTCAGCCAAAAGTTTTATTAATAAACCATGAGCCGCTCGGTCAACCTAATTACAATAAATGATGAGTCAGTTTTTTTTAAAGTAACCAGCTTTTCCCATTGTTGCATAAAGGTCGGAAAAATGTACTACCGTGAACCGTGTACTACCGTAAAGTATGATATGTCCTATCCCATGTCATGGTCTATCCGAGTGCCAAATGTCATCCAAACCTGTTCAGCTGGTAATGCATAAAAAAGAGGTAACAGGCAGAGTTACTTTCGCATTTATAATATTAAATTAATACGAGCTTCTGCCCTCGTACTTTGTCCATGTGAAATTTCTTCTTTTAACATAAAATATATCCTACAGCTGTACCCCATTACTTCGTTTTGCTTAGCATTCTTTGTGACTTTTCTTTTTGCTTGGCTTTTAAGGGTCGTAGCCTGATTTTAAATAGCCTATAACCTTCCTAAAGAATAGGGCTATCAAATTCAGACAAGTTTTTTTTTTTAATCTGGCTGTTATTTCCAGAGATTAGCGCTTTCAAACAAACTCGTCAGCTTTTTTATATTAGTCATTATCATCTGCTTAACCTTGGGCCATTGGCTGAATAATAACAGCCGCACAGGTTGATCGATCAGGTTAAGCTACGCTTGCCGCGGTTGGTCTGTGGATGGGTGACCATCTTTACATACCGTGACCCCTCTGTGCCTCGGAAAGCACGTTAAGCCGTTGGTCCCGGCTGTCATTCGTGGATCTTTGACAGTCGTTACGGGTAGTCAGAAGCCCGAAAGTCCGAGCACCAGTCTTACCAAGGGGTAACATATTACCCAGTAACTGGGTTGTGGAGGTCAGATAGGCAGTCGCTCCATGTAAAATACTGGTATTCAGTTGCATCCGGTTAGACTGGAAGCCGACCCCAACATAGTTGGGAAAAGGTTAGGCAGACGATGATGATCTGCTTAACCTTTTTCCAACAAAGTTGGTGTCAGCTTCCAGTCTAACCGGATACAGGTATAGATGCATAATTTTCTTGCATTACAGTAATGCCAACACAGATCTTAAAAAGACGAGTCTATTTTATACTTAGATAACAAAAATACAAAAAAAATAACCTATCTATTTCAACATTGATAAAATTTTTCGTGGCTAAACAGATGTGTTTAAATAATTATGTTATTTTCCTTTTGGGAGTACCATTATCAATGCAATATAAATAATTGCTTTTAATTATTATCCTAACAAGTGGGAATACCTTCAATCCTTAGTAATGAAACTAAGATCTATAGAAACCATTCAACAAAAACATTGTCTATTTTAATACTAGAATACACAATGATACAATACAATGAACTAGTAGTAAACAATCAATTGATCTTATTAACAATTAGCATGAGTATTAAGAAACAATTTGTAGTTGTTGTAAACATGATGTTGAAATCTTAACAAGAAATCTATTATTATCAATTTATCACAATGAAACTCGTGATTTTGCACCTGGCTTCTTTTCAGTCTGCCCTTGCTAATTATGAAGAACTAGCTTCTGCTTGCGACTTCGTCCGCGTGTAATTTCTTGTTCCATAAACCCACCCCGTCGCATCGCATCGCCTGCCCGCGCTATCACTTCGTTTTCACTAAATTCATTCTGACTTTTTCTTTTTGCTCGGCTCCTTAGGGTTGTAGCGTGATGTTAAATAGCGGCATCTAACATAGTTGGGAAAAGGCTAGGCAGATGATGAGTCATCATCAGCCTATAGCAGTCCACTGCTGGACATCGGCCACTCCAAGTGCACGCCATTCAGCTCGATTCTCAGCAAGTCTCATCCATCTGCTACCAACCACCCTGCGAAGATCGTCGCTCCACCTGAGGGCGTCCTACCTTACGTTTGCCGATTCGCGGTCTCCACTCAAGAATACGTCTAGCCGAATTGCTTCATCAGCATTCTTATTACAGCTGACTACCGTACGATAAATCAAACAATCACGAAGACACGATAAGATTTTCTCGGTAGTCACTTTTTTTTCGAGATAGGTACTAGACTGTGCTTCACGAGAGGTAAATAACAAGGATAGATAAAGATTTCTGAAACGTGATCAGTTTGCTGTCAAAGTCATGATAACTGACCAAAAAAAGCACCAATCATTTTAAATAACAGACATTTTAACAACGTGTTAAAGTTAATACTTAATAGACTTTTAAGTGATGGCATGGCAGTAGCGGCTGAACATGATCATTATATCCTAGCGTCTACTTAAAAATCTATTTATAAACAGCAAATATTCGAGAACAGTAAATAGTACCTACATATGTAAACAAATATGTTTCCATCACATGAACACCGTTATCAGGTAAATGTACCGGCTTGGCAACTACTCGATATAATTCTTGACATAAAGTTTTAACCTTGGTATCTCATCCATCTGTTAATTACCATGATGTGTAAAAAAATATCATATGTTTATTATCTATAGCTGAACCATTAACATTATGTGAGATAATAAATAAAAAATCAATTATTATCACTTATCAGTACTTTTCTCAGAATAGTTTCTTGCTTAAGTATTGATACATTGAATACTAAGAAATACGTCTGCGTGATTTGAGCGGTCTCTTCCGTAGTTTCGTGAAAATATGAGAATAACTTGGTACATTAACTCTTAACAAAGGTTATAATTATTTTTATTCTGTACTTAGGTTGAAAATAACAGGGGACTAAGGATGCTGCCTTGCGGTACCCCCCATACGCAATAGGAAGATCATGACTAGTCTGTTCATCTACCGCGCCTCTGCACTGTTGTGAAGTAATTAGTGTATTATTTCAAGCTGAGCATACTTTACAACGAGATGTTTTATCAGTAATGGGATGGAGACTTTCAAAAGCCTTAGCCAAGTACAGACGCCAGCACATCAAGCTAACCGAAACTGTCAAATTTTCCCAATCAACTTTGAACCTTATTCTTTAGCGATAAAGTTGGAAATCTTTTAAAGAAATTTGACAGATTGTAGAAGCTTGATGTTCCGGCGTCTGTACATAAAGTAACAGTAATCGCAGTTTTTTTTCTTTACGTCAAGTTGTCATGAGAATCTCAATCTATATTTGTACATCGAACTGAAGTAAGTCGGGTTTCACTCAAATTTGCGTCAGAATATTGAAATAAGACCCCTGACCTTCAGATCTCGGAAACTTAACAGCATCACAAGATAATTGGCGCCTTTACTAACCTTCATTTCTTTAATATGGCAAACTCAGTAGTAGTATTGTAGTATACTGTATGGAAACACGGATCAATTATGTCTACAAATATTACACATTTCAGTATTAAAAATGTAAAATTATAATTTTATTTGCACATTGTATGCATATTCAATACGTCAATACAGAGTTTCATAAAACTGAGCGCAAGATGGTTTGAAACAAATATTAACTTGATAAACTACTTTTAACTACGTCTTTAGTAATTGATGAATCGATTGACGTACATTCAGATTTCATTCGTAGGTACTTTTTTTTTTGTACTCATCCATACTAATATTATAAATTCGAAAGTAACGCTTTCTGTCTGTCTGTCTGTTACCTTTTCACGCCTAAACCACTGAACGGATTTCGGTAAAATTTGGCAGAGAGATAGATTGCATCCCGGGGAAGGACAGGATAGTTTTTATCTCGATATTCCCACGGGATCGACACTTATGCGGGTGAAACCGCGGGGCTCTGCTAGTATTTTTATAACTTTCTCTGAATGACCATTGTTTAAAGGATTGGATGGGTAGCGACCAAGTCGCATACGAATATTCATGACAAAATAAATATAGGTAGGTACATAGAATTTTCGTTGTTGCCCCCTGCAAAAAGTAAGTACATACGTGTTGCATGGTTTAGGAAGATACGACTAATGACGATCGACGACGGATGACGATTAGGTTAATGAGCATTTACCTGTATCCTCATAATAGACCGATCATCAACCGGTCAACCAAGCTTTGAAATTATGGGAAACCCCATATTTAGCAGTGGAAATCTACTGCTGGTTGTTACGTATCAGCCACCATAGGAAGTCGTAGTAGAGCATGCTGTTTTAAAAATGAAATGCTGTTCGTTGGTAAGCGCATCACTTGAGAACGACTGCACAGATTTGGCAAGTTTTTGTTTTAATATGTTCGTAATAGTTCGAATTAGATTTTTAGGGAAGAGACGTTGGAAAGGTGACCCGGGAAATTGAATCAGGAAAAACTGAAAGTGCTTTTTTCTATAGGAGTTTTGTATGATTTTTTGGACAGGGCAATGTCTGCCGGGGTCAGCTAGTGATAGCTTTTGACGTTGCATTTTAAAGACCAGAATGACTAAAATCCAAAAAAAAAATACCATGACGTTTGAATAAACTTTCTTAACGTCTAAATTGACAGCGTGCTTCGGGGATTACGTAAAACAAAATATTCGTTTTCGTAATAAGTAAAGATTATCTAATTCCATAATTATAATATATGTTTACCAACGCGATATTATGCTGAGCGTGGGTGACCAGGACTCGCTGGTTCGACGGCTCCGGTGGGACGGGTGGGTAGGGAGACCCGAGGGGGTGAATCTCATGAATGAAACTCCGCATCCGATCTGCAACGTTACGTAACTCAGTTTGGCACGCTTTCATTAATAAAACCGTTTTCACAGCCACCCTGCATTTTCCGCTCATTCATATTGCCCATTTTCATGATTTTATACATCATATTCATTTTGGTCCATTCTTTTTAAAGTATCGCTTTCGTTTGTATTACTTCGTCAGCATTTAAGTGAAAGTTCAACACAGTGAATACTGGTCTCGCTTACACTGTATGTATGACATCACCTTGTGGTCCGAGGCTGTCACTATGACGGACGGCGAGAATATGTGAATATTGTGAGTAACATATTCAAGAAAGTATTCTAATTCCAAACATTCTTTATTTTCATAGACTTCACTACCGATATGTCAGTGTCAGTTGTTACCCGTTTATTTTGCATCTTCTAATCCATAACCGATGATTCTGTGATATTACTGTAAAACAAGGTAACAATATGTAGGTCAAGGTATAAGTCGTCTATTTCAGTGTAATCCTGAGGCTTCGGTGGCATAACTCGGTGCGTTCAATGTTCATTTACGCAGATTACGCTAACTTTATGAGGTACTCCAGTTTAATGGTGACGTAATCTGATGAAAGTGAGCCTCATTGAGCTTTAATTGGATGATTTGGTTAACTTAAGAGATTTGCTTTTGTAAACCCACTGTAATTCCATACATCTATCTTCTAACGTTGGCAAACTTTAATAATTTTCATTTGGAAAAGATTATTTTTCGTCGGTCCGATGTTTTCGTCATGTGGATCTAGAATTGACTTCAGATCGGGAGCAGTTGTTCCGGCTGTCTGCCCTTTATTAACAGCTCAATGTAAGCAATGCTTTTATTGCTTCGACGCCGGTACACATTTACTCCTATTTAGATACTGCTTCGAATAGTTTAGTTAAAGTTATTTTCAGTTCTCACGGTCTTTTCTGTATAAAATGCTTTTGGAAGTAAACAATGCCAAAGGATTCTTATGCTCGAAACTGGAGTTTAGTCAACAGGATCTGCCAAATTGTGGTCGTGCTAACAAGCCTTTCACTTCTCAAAGCCGTCATATTGACGTTAAATGTTTTAACTTTTTTTTAATGCAGATTATAATGGCCGTTTATTAGACAGCCTCTTCTTTTCATGAACATAATGTAGCGTTCGTTGAGGTTGGACTAGCGTTTTTGATTATTCTGAAGCTGAATGCAGCATATTCCATTAATTGTGACGTCATTTCATAGTAGGGGTTAAAGCCTTAATTCGTGTGCATTGTAGACGAGCTTGCACGTGATAACATTCATTGTTCGTGTCAGACTATTATATATTTTCGTGTTCATTGAGATTCGGCAAAGTTTGTTTACTCTGTGGTTTTTGTTGAAATTATTTCGAATATTGATTCTCTTTTCTTTCATGCTATTCTTGCTTCTTTCGGTGATCTTGAAGAGAAGAAGTTATTTTTTTTTTTCAATAAAGATGATGAAATTTTATTAGGTTTGTTACTGGCTAAGTTCGTATATAATTCATTTTTCATTAAAAATATTCAAGATAACCTACCATAATTGATGCGGCCAAATAAAACATACAAGTGACATTAACTGATACGTTTTAACAACCTAAAATGTTTTATTCATATCAAAGTCAAAGCATTTATTTCAAATACCTAGGCACTTAAAAGGCACTTTTGAACGGGGTAGTGTTTTTTGGAGAACAGCCCGTTATTGGAATAGGCAAATAATTTCAGCCGTATCATTTGCGTCTTATGTAAATTGTTTACATAATTCACAGGCCTTGAAAAGTTTTTCCACTTTTTAGGAAATTAAATATGTATTTATATGTAAGTCTAAGTACATACTTACTTAATTTTGTACAATAATTGAAATAAATGTGAACCTATTAGTGCACAGTTACTTTACTACCTATTCGGACTTTACCGCCAAAATAGAACAAACACACACGTTTATTTTTCCTTTAATGAGGTCGGGCACCGTGTTACCCAGTAACTGGGTTGTGGTCGTTGTGGAAGTCAGATAGGCAGTCGCTTCATGAGAAATACTGGTATTCAGCTGCATCCAGTTAGACTGGAAGCCGACCCCAACATGTTGAGAAAAGGCTATCCACTTATCCAGATTCATTATTTTCATTTGAACTAGCAACTCGTCGCCATTATAAAGATAAGTGATCTTTGAACTCAGCACAATAATTCGAGCAAAACAAATTATAATTTACACGTGGGTGTTTTTACTGATTTATTCCGGTCTGACCCCTGAACCCCCCCCCCCCCCCTAGTAGCCCCACCCCCTGCTAGTTATTCTCTCTTGTATTAAACAAAACAAACGTAAATTAAAATTATTTATAGTGCGGGGCAACCGTTTTTGGTATCATTTACATGTAGATTTGACATACAGTATTATTATGAAATAACCGAAAATACCCCACGGGATCGTACTACTGTGATAAAAAGTATCATAATTATGTGTTAAACCAGGTTATAAACTGTCGATGTATCCAATTTCACCCAAATCAGTTCAGCCGTTTTAGCGTGATTGAGTAACAAACATACAAAGTATACAAACTGTCACATTTATAATATTAGTAGAATAGTAGAAATTTTAATATTAGTAGAATATCTAAATATATGTCAATAACACTGCTTTCTCCTCTATGAACTAGACAAGCCAGTAACTGAAATACAGAAGTCTGAAATTGACTCTTACCCTAGTCGCTAAACACAAACACTTGATATTAATCGGCTTAGAACCTCTAAAGTGGATAACCGAGCAAATAAGGTCACTAACCCCAACCCAGGGCCAGTTTGTCTAACGATATTGACATTCACAACCGTCCCGTTAACGACTAATAACATCAATTAACTATATTGAAGGTATAATCTCCATTGTGATAAGAAAGAGATGCAATCATGAATCTTGATTCTTGACCCGTATTTTTGTTTTTCGTTCAGGGACAAGAATAAACATCGTAATGAGGTAATGAGCATTATCAATATTAGATTTGTTTATTACATGCATACGAGTTCTAGAAATTGCCAAGTTTTCCAGTTACTGTGTGCATAATTTATATAAAAAGGAAAACTTGACGATGCCATGTCCATTTTGCATATGAAACTGGTTCATATCTTTATTTTATTATTCTTTAAGATAAAGTATTTTATCTTGCTCGACATAGAGTTACAAAAGCCTGGTAGGTAAATACTTTTTGCTAAAAACCTTACGCAATATTTCCGTTTTGATTTCGTATGAAATTGATCATAATTTCTTTATTCTCTTTGACAGATTTTATACCAAATCCGCTTTTGGGGCGATTTTATTCAGAAATCTAAAAACCTTCGTCCGATAAAGATGCTCATTGTATCGAAATAAACTCCAGATGCTGTGAGCATCGAGGTAAACAACGTCAAGGTCGGGGGAGGGAGACCGCAACCATTTTCTGGCTACCCGCTTTTGTGTTAAATTTCGAATGGAGGATCGTTAAACAGTATCCAAGAGTTTAATATACAGTTGAAAATTGCGAATAATGTTGACTCTGAAATTGTTTAGCTATTGTGGTGTTGTTAACGATTTTTTTTTCGAGTTTGTAATGATTTTGTACTAAATGGTAGTGGTTTGGGATCCTTGGTTGAGAACCCTCATCTTTTGTCGTTTGTGAGGTTATTTATTTTAAAATTACTGCGTAATGTAGGTCAGTCGGTCAGCAGCTCAGTACGCTGAGGTTTTCGGTATGGGCTCACCCTTTCTCCTTTTTTGTTTGTCGGTGCTTTGTAAGGGAAGCTCAACAGAGATTGTCTATACGTTGTTATAGTACCCATAGCCATATAAAAGAGTCTCCACAAAAGACTCTTCGTGTAAAATGCGCGTTGCTACCAAAGTCACGATCAGCCATAGCGTGTTACATTAGATAAAAATATAAAAAATACTCCTTTGATTAGGAGTGTTCGTTCGAAACCTTGAACATAGCGTTAAATAGTAATACGCTAATATGCATTTAATGTATGCGTTGTTGGATTTTTTCCCCGCTACACTTTTTCGGCCATCGACCCCGAAGGCGAGAACCGTTAAATCAAGGCGAGTAACTTTGTAATTCGCGTACCTAGGTATTACGAGTGAAATGCCACCGCACCGCCGTATTTCACAGCATTTTCACTTTAAAGCAATTTGCAGAACTCTGCCGAACGAAACGGATCGCATTCGCCGACGTATGCGAAATTTTGAAGGGGAAATTTCGCATTTAAATTGCTTTCGCTGAATTTTTTTGGTAATCGCAGGTTAGGGATGAACTATTCATTTCTTTGGATCATGTATGGTATTCATTTGCATCGATACAAAACGTCAGAGTATGCAGAGTGTGGATATGGAACACGTATCGATACTCGTAAAGTGTAAAGTATCGGATCGAGCATCACTAGTTCCTGACGTTTCTTCTGGAATTATTTACATCGTATTTATTTTATTTGAACAGTACTTCAAAAAACACTGGCACACGAAAACAAGTCAACGGCTCGGAAACGATAATTATTTTATCAAAATGTTAATAAAAAAACACATAATCCAGGATGTCATAAAATGTAGATATGTAATGTATGAGTTATGTGTGTGCCGTTAGTTCAATGCCGTTAAAATAATATACTTATACCTACTGGAGATAACAGTTTGTACTTTCGGTACACATAATCAGCCTATAATGTGCTGCTGGGACACAGGCCTCCTCTTGGTGAGAGGGAGTGGGCCGTAATCCACCACGCGGGCCCAGTGCGGGTTGGCAGATGTCACATGTCTTCGAATTTTTGGTTCTAGGACATGCCGGTTTCCTCACGATGTTTTCCTTCACCGTTTTGAGAGCAGTGGTGATGAAATAATTTACACAAAGTAAAGCGCCTGTCTGGGTTCGAACCTACGACCTACAACTCGTAAGTCGCGGCCGTTACCACTTGGCCACCACTGCTCTCTTGGCCACCACTGCTCTGTTCATACAAACTTACATTACATTACATTTTCGAAAAATAGTGTTACAGCCATATTAGACCGATTTTAAAGTTTCCATAGAAACGGAGATTTCCAGTTATCTTTTTTTAAATAAGACATTTCGAAAATGTTCTTATGTAACTTTTTAGACCTTTGTATCCTGCTTATATGCGTATCAAGTTTCATTAAAATCGGTTCATTCATTTCGAAAAACAAGGGCTTGAAAATTTGTATGAAATGCCGTACGTCGTAAACGCTCCTAACACAGTTTCTATAACACGAGATATCAAGACTGGGGAATTCCCATAGACTACTAATAATAAAGACTGGCTATACAGTGTGAGTCTTCATAATGTGCACATAACGAAATGAGGGAAACATAGCTTAATTTTATCGACGGAAAAAATATTTGAAAAATTAAAAAAATATTTAAAAGGATCTTTACTGCTAAAGTATGGTGATTGCAAGGCCTTTCTTTAACAGTTGATAGGAAATGTTGTGATTGAGTTATAAACATGGTATTTTACGTTTAGAAATCTGATACGATGGAGAATAATTTAAAGTAATAAAAAAGAGTAGGTAATCGGGGCTTTAATTGAGAATTTTACAATTATTGTAAAAATTTATGAAAAAATATTAGATTTTTGTTAGAAAAAAACCATAATTCTCAATTGAGGGCCATTGTTTACACAGGGGTCACAGCAGCGAACAAGAATTTTAATAAAAATTCAAATTTTTTTTTTTTTAGATTTTTTTACATATTTTTTCCGTCGATAAAATTAAGCTTAGTTTCCCTCATTTCGATATGTGCACATTATGAAGACTCACACTGTATACTATCTATACGAGGTAAGTGTACATAGAATAAATTGTTTATGTCATCGGAAATAAATAGTTGCGAGGCCAATTTGTTGGCTAAGACGCCAGCACATCAAGCTACTACAATCTGTCCAATTTCTTTAATAGATTTTCAACTTTATTGATAAATCATAAGGTTCAAAGTTGATTGGGAAAATTTTACAGTTTCGGGTAGCTTGATGTGCTGGCTGTGTCTGTACCTATTTTTATAGTCTTCTAGTTATATACATCTATTCATAATGAATATCTACAAATAAAATAAAATTGAAGTGTCTATTTATAATGTCAAAATAACAGCTAAACAAAGCTAATTGTTTTTTTTGTTTGTCTGTTTGTTCCGGCTAATCTCCGAAACGGCTGGACCGATTTTGACGGGACTTTCACTGGCAGATAGCTGATGTTATAAGAAGTAACTTTTATTTCAGAAAAATAATTAGGGTTCCGCGCAAAAAAAAATAAGTAAATAAACCCATGAAATCGAATTTTTTCCGACATGTAGATACTCGAACGAATTCGCGGGCACAGCTAGTAGAATTATCTGTATTTCTGGCCCTAAAAAGAATATTCATAAACTGCGCAACTTTAGGCAACTCACTATCAGTAAACAAATTAAAATGTGAAACGAATTGACTTTGTAGAATTTAGTCATTGAATTCAACGACCAAAGTCCAACAATCACTAACTTTCGCAAATTCGCGGATCAAAGTCCACTGAGTTGGACTTTGATCCCCGAAAGTTAGATGATACCGGCTTGGTATTACGTGATAATCATCATGTTGCCAAAGTTAACGTTTTGGTTTATAATTATAAAAGTAAAGAAAAAATATCCCACTGAATATTCAATAATGTTTACAGTTCTGACCATGTTTACAGATTGTCTTATGGCTAGCCTGTAAAATGTTAAGTAAATATCTATAAGTAAATATCTATAGATTCAGCAGAAAAACTGGAAAAATCTCGACGATTTGTTAACTTGTTGATCGCGGTTTTGTCATTAAGACAAGGAAAATTTATCACTGCTGTTCAACCGTGGTCTTTTCCACGGGTACTTTTTCTGATCCACTTGTTTACATTTTCAAATCCAACAGCCCAAGGCTAGACCAACAAAAAACTGGTCAAGTGTGAGTCGGACTCGCACATGAAGGGTTACGTACCACAAGGCAAAAACGCCGATAAAAACACGTTTGTTGTATGGGAGCCCTCCTCAAATATTTATTTTATTTTAATTTTATTATTAAAGTAAAAATACAACTGAGTATTTTGTGAATATTTCAAGTTTTCAAGTACCTGTTGCCATTATTGATAACGAGCAAAAAGGGCAAAAAAATCGCGTTTGTTGTATGGGAGCCCTTAAATATTTATTTTATTTTGTTTTTAGTATTTGTTGTTATAGCGGCAACAGAAATACATAATTTGTGAAAATTTCGACTGTCTAGCTATGGCGGTTCTTGAGATACAGCCTGGTGACAGACAGACGGACAGACAGCGAAGTCTTAGTAATAGGGTTCCGTTTTTACCCTTTGGGTACGGAACCCTAAAAAGCAATACATTGAAAACGTGATTCAAAAAAATCTCGTAGATCGGCTAAGTGATGCTTGTGAGCTACAACGCCTACAACCATCACTTAGCCGATTTAAGAGTTTTTTTTCACTTCAGTTTTGTATGCCACTTGAATACCCTTTGGGTCTAGAAACAATTTATTACAGTGATTCAAGTTTATCTCGAAAATAATGTCTTCGGTTAGCTAAAGTAACTGTTTACACATTTGCCTCAATCCTGATGATTGATGCGGGTGAACACGCCACATCATGCGAGGCCCTTGTTTGTAAACAAATGTGAACCATAATATTGTAGCGATAAACTTCATAATTCATCACACTGTTAACAAATACAAGGAAGTGAAAGGAAAGAGTTTCAAGTAATCTAGACTTTTTATTACATACCCTCCTTTTTTGTACGAGAGGGTAAATCAAACAAAATATTTCAATAGTGCAGAAGTATTGTTGGCTAACTTTCGAGCAATAGCATTGAAATGAAATGAAATGAAATGAAATGAAATGATTTTGAAATGAAATGAAATGATTTTATTTTTGTAAGTAGGTTTGTACAAACACTTTTACACGTCAATCATGTTTTTTTTTTAAACTAGATGAAGTCGGCGTTTCCTATCTGACTACTCTGAGAAGAAAGGCCGAAACAAACTCAGAGGTCACAGTCTCTTTTAAAGTCCAGACATAATCTTGGTCAGGTTATATGAAGACCATGTAGATCGATGTCTGAGGTGGTCTTTTGAGGAAAGAACCACACAGATTGAGAGGACCTGTCCAGTCAGTGCACGCATTTGTCAAAAATCATGCAGCTCAACTCAAGACTTAAGGAGCTCAACGATTCAACGAACAATACCAAAGAAAGGACATTTGGGTAGGCCACATAAATTACTCAAACTGCCAGACCATGAAAAAAAAAAACAGAACAGAGAGAATAATAAAAAAATATATATATGTAAAATGACCCACATCGTCTTCACATTCACAATGAAAAAATAATATAATACTTTACAAAGTAAGCAAATGTCATTGTTTAAAAAAAATAATAATAATATTAATCAATGTCAATGTGTATATAAAAAAGAAAAAAATCATTCAAAATGCAGAAATTGGAAGCAGCTCAATCCCAAGCCTTTTTGTCCTCAATATAATCTTTAACGGTATAAAAGGCTTTCTGGCACAACTTACGTTTAATGAAAGATTTGAATTTATTAAGGCTTAGATCTTGAACGTGGCTTGGTAGTTTATTGTAAAAGCGTATACATTGGCATCTGAACGAGCCACCTATTTTCTTGAGCCTGGTTGTAGGTACAACATATTTGTGTTTGTTTCTAGTATTTATATTATGGATATCACTGTATTTTTTAAACAATTTTATATTTTTATGGGCATATAAAAGATTTTCATAAATGTACTGAGAAGGCACAGTCATTACATTAATCTCTTTAAATTTGTCTCTGAGAGAGTGTCTCGGACTTAATTTATAAATTGATCGAACAGCTCGCTTCTGCAAAACAAAGATAGTCTGAATATCGGCGGCATTTCCCCACAATAGAATACCGTACGACATTACACTATGAAAATAGCTAAAGTACACTAAACGAGCAGTCTCTATATCAGTTAAATTTCGAATTTTTCTAACAGCGTATGCTGCAGAACTTAGCTTTTTTGACAATTTATCTATATGTGGACCCCACTGAAGCTTAGCATCCAAAGTTATGCCCAAGAATACTGTGTTGTCTTCAGGATTCAATTCCTCGCCCTTTATCAACACATTTGTTTTCACCTGCCTTACGTGGGGTAGCGTAAACTTAATGCATTTGGTTTTCTTCTCGTTTAGAAGCAAATTATTAACATTGAACCAGTGGACTACTTTCGAGATCGCGCTATTTACATCGTCAGTAACCAACTGCTGACGTTTAAGTTTAAACAAAAGAGAAGTGTCATCTGCAAACAACACTATATCATGATGATCCTTTATGAGGTACGGCAAGTCATTAATATAAATGAGAAACAAGAAAGGACCAAGAATTGAGCCCTGTGGGACTCCCATTGTTACTATAGATCCGGGTGATCTTTTTCCATTAACGTCAACGCTCTGAATCCTTTTACTCAAGTATGAAATAAGAAGATCCAGAGCAGTGTTTCGGATCCCGTAGTGGCGGAGTTTCCTGATTAACGTTTCGTGAAGAACGCAATCGAATGCCTTGGACAAATCACAAAAGATGCCCAAGGCATCGCATTTATCTTCCCATGCATTATAAATATGTCCTAATAGTTCAACGCCGGCATCAGTAGTTGAACGACCCCTTGTAAAACCAAACTGTTTGCTATGTAATAATTTATGTTTATTAAAAAATCTTTGCATTTGATCTAAAATTAATTTCTCAAAAATTTTACTAAAGGTAGGTAGTACAGAAATAGGTCTATAATTTGTGGGGTCTGATGTACTACCTGATTTAAACAAAGGTATTATTTTACTATTTTTCATAAGGTCAGGAAACTCCCCATTGTCAATACAACTATTAAAGATAATAGCTAGAGTAGGCGCTACAATGTCAATAATAGACTTGGCTACTTCTACAGAATTACCCCACAGATCTGCAGTCTTTTTTACATTTAAAGTGTGAAAGGTTTTAATTATATCTCTACAGGTAATATATTCAAAATGAAATTCCGAATCGCAACCATTAACATTTTCTTTAAGCAAAGACTCAGCAACAGAAGGTGATGAGTTTAGTGATTTAGTAGTTGAAACGGGAATATCTGAAAAGAAATTTTCAAATGCCTCGGCGACTTGTGCGTCTGATTTTATTATGTTGTCATTAATAGACAGGCTGTAGTCAGTATTTCGGTTACTAGATTTTCCCGTTTCACTATTAATAATATTCCAAGTCGTTTTAATTACATTACTGCTGTTTTTAATCTTTGAACCCAAATAACGTGACTTGGCCATATAACAAACTTTTTTAAATAATTTTGAATAATTTCTAACATACAAATTAAATTCATCAGTGTTAATATAAGTCCTTTCATTGTACAGTTCATAAAGCCGTGTTCTACTTTTATGAATACCAATGGTAGCCCAATCACTGAACGATGCATTACTATTAACCGAAATAGTCTTGGGAATAAAGGTGGAATCAAATTGTTTACAGTATACATTAAAAAAATTATCATAAAGATGATTAGGATCAGCATGAATAGACAAAACTGGTAATTTATCAATGAGTTTAACTTTAAAAGCCTCCAAGCGACTTGCAGTTTTGGGGTTAACAGTGATATCCTTTTTAGCCACTTTTTTGTTTTGATTTTGAATAGTAATCCTTTGCCCGCAATGATCAGAATCTAGTAAAGTTATAATTTCTTTGTGGCTTGGTATAATATCTGTATATATATTATCTAGGCATGTGGCACTAGTAGGGGTTATTCTTGTGGGCTCCAAAAACAGGTTTAGAAGATTGTAGGACTGAAACAGACTTAAAATTTTACTACAAGAACCTGAGTTTTCTAATAAATTGACATTAAAATCACCGCAAATGATAACGGATTTGTTTGAGTTACAAATCCTGTGTAACACTTCATCCATTACCTTTTCAAAGCAGTCATACAATCCTGAAGGGGGTCTATACACACTTAATACAATAGAGTGCTCCAATTCTACACAGGCAATTTCAACCGTACGCTCAACTGATAGGCTCACAATATCTATACGATCTTTAAATTTGAGCTGGTTACTTACTAAAATTAATGAGCCACCATGTATAGCATTTGTTCTGCTAAACGAACTACCAACCTGGTGATTATTAAAATTGAACAAGAACTGGTGGCTTTTCAGCCAATGTTCTGTTATACAAAGTATGTCAATACTATTAAAATTCATAAATAATTCTACTTCTAATTCTTTGTTCATAAATCCTTGAATATTTTGATGCACTAGGTTGATACTATTGACTGATTTCAAGCTTTTTTTGCGTACATTATAGCTAGAGGTTGCCTCTATTGTCTTAATTTCTAATTTAAATTATTAGCAATGTCATTAATAGTGACCAAATTATTGGCAGAATTATTTATAATGTCATTGCATTGCTCAAAAGAAGCAAGTTGTTTAGCCAAATTTTTGGCTGTAATAGAAAAAAAATAAGATAGCGACACAGCTATCTGTCTTTTATAATAGTCAGAAAGATAGTACATAACAATGTTATATCTATCTTTTGTCAAATAGAAATTATTACTAACATAATTGTTAATATCAACTAAATGGAACATGTTATTATTAAATGTCAAGTTATGCATTGTCATATTCAATTCAAATCTTAAGCTATTTTCTTCCTGTGGCAAACTGTTACTATAAGGGAATGTAAACAATACAACTTTTCTTAAACTAAGGTTGCATAATGTTCTATGATACTGGAGCAGTTCTCCTTTGTTTACATTTCCCCTATTACCCATAAAAATTAATAAAGTTGTATCCTGGGTAAAGTTACATTTAATAATTTTTTTCATAATATGAAACAAAGAACAACCAGGCATACAGTAATTTATTATTGAGTGTCCCGGATATTCAGCTGTTAACAAGTGTCCTAAGTCCTTACCGATCTCATCACAAAATAACACAATATCATTATTTAAAGTTTGTTTACACTGTTTATACGAACTATTAGTAGAAGGAATTATCAAATCAACACAGGGCTGCACTAAGGTGGTATTACAAGTTGTCAATGAATGGTCCGGTGTGACATTGGTTGGTGTTTGACAATGCTCACAGTTGTTTTTTTGTGAGTTTACCAGCTCATTCATTGCCAACACATATTCCCTCATTAGGTCTTCAGAGGTATTATATTTGTTGGTCATTGAACTAAGTTTCTCCTGTAGATGGTCAAGTTCAGATTGCAAGGTCTCTGTGTCAAAGTTGTACTTCCTAGTACTCTGCTCCAAATTATAAGAATACATGTCTAATTGTTTAATTAAATTCAACCTTTCTCTATTCAATTTAACGTTTTTGATAAAGAACTTTTGTCTTTTTACCATTTTTTGTGTTTTAACAATGTATTTATTAATTTTAATGTATTTTTTAAGTTTATTTTTACTGCTTACTACCCTCACTGATTTATATGATTTTGATTCATCATCAGCTGTCAAATCCATAGTGTATATGGGGTTTATGGTAGAAACCATTGACGGGGCAATAGGCATCAACTCATTGAACAGACTTTGGTTCAGCGAGGCGGTGATGTTAAGATTGGTCGTCTCAAGTTGTGTTATTTGACTTTGAGCCTCATGTAGCTGCTGTTGTAATAAATGTTTTTGACTAAGAGCTTGTTCATACTCTGTGCTACACTGGCTGAACCCGTCCACAACAAGTTGAAGTCTATCCCGTTCTTCTATGGCATCAGTGTATTGATTATATATCTGATTGATTATATATTGAACTGAACTATTCAATCTTATAGTCAGATGTGGCGAAAAGATTTAGCGAGTTGGTGTACCATATTGATTAAGATTCTCCTTTAATTTAAATTTAAAGCATTGTATCGTAGTAGTTTGTATAAGGCATGATGGGGTTGGCGTGTCCATTGGGATTTGATAAAAACCTCAAATAACCAATAAAGATATAAAAAAAATCTTATATCATGCAAAGTGCGCAAAGATAGAGGCTATTACATTTTTAATTTGACTTCTGATTTGATTTTTAGGGAGAGAACATGTTTTCAACTACAGTGTTAAGTTTGTTCTTGGGATAAATTCATTCCAACTACGGAACCCTTCATTGTGCGTGGTCCGACACGCACTTGGCCGGTTTTTTGTAAACTGCTAAATATTATGTTCTTCCCCTGTTCGTTGCTTCAAAAAGCATTGTCGATTTATTTGCCACTGGTACATAGCTTGGATAAATAGGTGATTTTTCCTCGATTTTACATAGGTGTTATATTGGTTTTCGAGTCCAACGGAATCGCTAATAGTGCTTAGTTCAATAATATTTGTATAGCCTCTTTGTATGGATTTACCGAGATCAAATCACAAAACTGCAAAAAGCAAACTGACGCTCGGTCTATAGCGGAACGAGTGGGAAATAAAAAGTTCCAATCGTCACCACTGGGGAGGAACGAAAGTTTTTTTTCCCACTCGTGCCCAGTGGGTACCACGGGGCGGGGACGACCTGGAATAAACGACATAAAGTATTATTATAATAACTAGCTTCTGCCCGCGACTTCGTACGCGGATCCTGTTGCTTATGCCAGCGACAACGGGGTCGTCAAAATCGAAGATCTGAAACGTCTAATGTCGAATTCTAAGAACCCGGGGACTGGATAACAACGGGATGCGTGAGACGATTCGAGACGTCATTTTCAGGCAATAATGAACCAATAGGGTGGTAAACTTGGCCTTGCACTTTGAATGTTGGCATAAATGGGCCTTCTGAAATTTGTTTCGCAACAAAAGATGTCATTTGAAAGGCATTATTGTACGAACGTATATTGTCCAAGAAATTTTTTGACTGTGATGGTCACCGATTAGCAGTGATCTTAATATTTCTGGAGGATTTTGTAATATTTCAATATGTACTTTCCCACCTGAGCAACACATACCGTTTGTTTCTTTTTGCTATTTAACAGCTTCACAAAAAGTACAATTTTCAACCATACCTCCGATGGCGGAATATGTGGCGTAGTCAATCAAAGGAGTAGGTATACGTAAATGCACTCCGTTCCTTATCAACCCAAGGAAGGTCGCCATGCCCTACGGCTATATCTTGAGATACATCCGATTCTTCAGATGATATCGACATTCTGTTCAGAGAATGTCGAAGTCGATCAGAATTCAAACGTTCGTTGCGCTCTTCTTAATCTGTCTCTTCATGCCGTACTCCAGCAATTCTTTCTTTCTCACTTTCTGATTATGAATATTTTGTTGTGTGCGTGTTCGGAACAATGTATGATAATCTCACCGTATCAGCGGTCAGTCGCGCATCATATTCTGCACTGGTCTCTAGAGACCTGGATGTAGATGCGTAAATACGCTGAGAACGCAGGCGTGCTTCGCGATCCGAAGAGGTTTCCACGGAGCGAGTTGCAGCCTGATGTTCTCAAACAGCATCAAGTCTCTCCTGACGCTCTTCGGTAGATTCTTGGGATCTTATGATCCTCAATCTTTTAGCTCCTTTGGAACATTGGGAAAGATTTGACCTCTTTCTAGGCATGGTTATAGTTTTATTATGAAGATACCTGATCAATTAAAATCTAAGTGACTGCTCCCCTACCAAGGGTGCCCAGACACGGGATCGTCTGGCGCCCATGTGCTGGTTTGGTCCCTGGGGTGGTCACGGCGTGCTATGTGTTCTGGTGCGCCGGTGATGGGGAGTACTCCCCAGCGGAGGGTCCGGTGACGGACAGCCGCGGCGGGTTCACGGATGAGTGCTGTGCCCATGTTCCCGCCGTAAGCGGCAGAGGAGGACACAGTGGAGTTTTAGTGGGTTAGAGTCCCACATAACTGCACTATCTCCCCGTGGTAGTGCAGAATGCATGAGCATTTCTTCACGTTAAAAAAAATAAATGGGAGTTTTGGCCAGTAGAGTCAAATTTTCAATGATATACCATCGTCATCGAAAATCAGTCCTAAACTGTTACCGCCTTCACCGCGTGGAGGTGAAATTAGTGATAGCTTTGATTTCCACATCAGATGTTTCTGATCTTCAATTTTTATAAGTCAACAGGAAATGCCCATCAGACCGAATAACTTTTACTAAGACGTCATTCCTATATGTGTTATGGTGTAGCTGGGCTCTTGGAGTTCCCCATCAGGTGTTCCAGATCTTCAAATTTATTCTCTCAGCAGAAAATCCTCATCACGTGGAACAATTTTTGCTATGGTACCATTTTTGTATCTCTTATAGTTAAGCTGGTCTGTTTCGGTTCTGCATCAGGTGTTCAAGTTTCTAAGATAAATTATAGCCTGAATGTTGTCAAGCCATATAATAACTATACAATAAAAAAAAATCATTCAAATCCGTCCAGTAGTTCCGAAGATCGGACGCGCAGGCCCGAGGCGTGTACGTACTCTGATAGAATACCTTAACAAATGTTCGCCGTGATTCTTTAAATTGACATAACTTTTTTATTTATGAACCGATTGACATGAAATAAACACTAAATGTTAAGTGAAGCCTACTACAATATATTAGTGAAAACCGCATCTAAATCGAATAAGCCGTTTCTGATATTAGCGTGCAAAAACAAACAGACAAACAGACAAAAAAAAAATTAATTACAATTTCGGGTTCGGCATCGATATAATAACAACCCCTGCTACTTTTTTTTTATATATTTCCATTGTACAGACACCACTTTTCTACAAATTTATTATATGTATAGATAGAAGATATTATTTTAAAATTATTTTTATTCAGAGAGCACATTATAAAAGATAAAATAGGTTACTTACAAAAGATAATTAATACTTATGCAATGAAACGACAGTCTAGAAACTATTCTGCAACTATCGTAAAATGGTTAAACCTAGTGTTAAAATTTAATTGTGGGTAGTATTTTTTGTTTTAATAATTATTAGAGTTTTTGTAACACTAAACTTTTACAGGGAAACCTAGGGCGAAATATTTTACTTACTTCTTTGTGTATTTTGTCTGCTGCGATTCCTATTAAGAATATAGCGACGGTAAAAAGTTTTTCATGAATGTCATTGTAGCTGAAAGCAAGAGTAGCTTATAAAAACTGAACGAAAAAATTCGCGGCTTTTCATTATTTTTTTGGAGGATTTTTTTTTTATTATTTTTACAGAGCTGCCTTCGGGGGTGAAAATGGCGCTAGTGTCAAGTCTCAGTGTAAGAAAAACATGCAACAATATTTAGACTGGAAAAATATCCGACTCTAAATCAAAAGTCATTTCTTCAAATTAGGCTGAGAACCAGCACTTTTTGAACGTCAAAATTACATAAGACAGTCCCCCAAAACGCCTGCCCTTTACCGTTCATCCGAAAATGATTACATAATATTATTTATTATACATGTCACAGAAACATACATGCTTTGGCGGAAACATGATTTTTAAAATAAAAAACGCTACAGAAACGACTTTCGCTATCGAAACAAAACCGGAATAGCCTGCGAAGCCAGCATTAAATAATATGTAAAATCGATAAAATAATCACTAAAACGCGATAAACATTATTTTATTGCATCCACGTCTCGCATTATGTAATGGCACATTGCCATTATCAGTATCGTACCATTTGGCATCATGTGTTAATGCCTATCTTTGTGATAACGGAGGTCGACTTTTCACGTGAGTGATGTAACCGCTGCTGATTTACTGCAGAACTTTGAACCTGAAGGCCAATTCTCGTAATTAAAAACGTTTAAAATCTATTCGCAATCTCATTTCAGTGACAATCAATGTCAAAAATCTAGAGAAATTAGAGGTATTTTCGACACATTGAGACAGATCAGACTGTGAACGTTCTTAAAACGACGAGAATTGCCCCTCAGATTTTCAAAAAAAACTGCACTAAAGTTCCTATTCCATTGCTTCATTTATTGAAAAAATTCGTCTGCACGACAACGTAAATTTCGCAATGAATGTTGTTCAACTGTCGAAATGTCGTTGAACTGCATCGCCATTCTTTTTGGCGTGTCGATGGCTATCTAAATGGACTCGGCCCTGAAATCGGCCACGTGTTTGGCGCTATCAGTAGTGTCCATCAGTTTCTGTAACGTTCAGACGACATGACACGCAGGACACGATATTATGCATTGCCACTATAATCGTGTTACGCAATTACTTCGCTGTACACAAAACTCTAATTCAACACCATCGATTTCGACCATCGGCCATATGTGTTGAAAAACGTCGTTTGATCATGGGCATGGGCAACAGCTGATTCCCGGCCACCGTAGGCGCGGGCTTGCGGACAACGAGCAATGGGCAGCTCGCCGTCCGGTAAGGACCAGGCCCGGGTCGACGGCGCGTTGTTCCACGCGCGTCTCAAGGAGATGTCAGCACTAACTGACGGGGTCCGCCAGGGCCGATGCCCGCCAGGGTCGCGGGTTGTTCGAAAGAGACCGTGGCCCCTGGCACAGGCAACTGAAGGAACACGGGTGGGTTTTAAGCGCAGGCCACACCGCCAGCTAGCGGGCGGGCGGGCTAGGCGGCCGAACATCGTTTCACCTCTTTACATGGTTAGTCGGTAGCTCGCGGTGTGAACCGAAGTATGTAAAGAGGTGAAACGATGTTTGCCCGCCCGCCCGCTAGCTGGCGGTCATTTGTCATTTGACTCTCGGCTCCATTGCCACTTGCCACCGAACTCTTAGCTGCTAGTCGGAACCTTTCCTACAAGTTCTTTATCCCCATAAGAATAGAATGTTTTGTTATATCCAGTGGGGTAGTTGCGTAACAGATTAACAGTAAGAAAGGCTTGACAGTTCAACAACATACATTGCGATATTAACGTTGTTGAGCAGACACATTTTTCGAACAATATGAAGCAATAGATTAGATCCTTCAAAATAATTCAGATTGTGGTTGATAGTGTGTTACGAAAGTAAAAGTTTCTGAAAACAACTGAAAATATTTTAAAGAGGATTGTACGGTCGGCAACAAAACTCCATCAACACTGTAATTTTTACATGTTATTAAATTGACTACAATTTTTTTTCAATAAACTGCTTTTTAGCTTTTCACATAAGTAATAGAAAAGAGTTTACATTCTAAAGATTGTACTTCTGCTGCAATTTTAAACAAATATTTTGCTCAAATAACTAAGATTAAAAAAACTGAAGTGTTAATCGACTTTTGTTGCTGACTGTACAATCAGCCCATTATGTAAATATGTAGGTACTAATTAATTTTTGAATGTACTTTATTTAAAAAATATAAACATGCGTGACTTGCTATATGAAAATCAAGAAACGCAAATAGAACTAACATAAATATTTATACATTCAAGTAGAATTTTCCTTAAAATGATTAAGTACTACGAGCAATTATCAAGTTTTCCTACTACGAGAAAACCTTGTCACAAGGAGATCAGGAAGTAGGGTAAAGGCACCTGTTACGAGCCTTGTTAAAAGTTGATCCTTGAAATTGAAATAAAGACCTGTTTCATGTCGATGACCTACGTTGGGCCTCGAAATGAAATGGAATTTCTTGTAACGCATTTTTGGTGCGACTGCTTCTTGATGCGATTTTTTTTTGTGTTGAGTAGTTATTGTCTTTGATGTCTTACGCATTTTCGTGTCAATAAATTTAGTTGTTATTCTGAAATTATCATTATCTTGACATTGTCTAAAACACTGCTAATTTGCTATCGATAAGAATATAATAATGAAATTAGTCATGCTGGTTCAATCTAAAAACAATTGCTTTATCGCACGGCGAGTATAAAAGTGACCTATTTCAAAATTTAGGTAAAATGAGTTAAATATACAAAGTGACTCAAAAAAGTACACTCTTTCACATCTTATAAAACATCTTATTTCTTAAAAAACAAGGCCATTAAAGGGCCTGTTTTTTAATATAAGATGTTTTTTGTTTTTTAAGTATATATTTAACTCATTTTACCTAAATTTTGAAATAGGTCACTTTTATTCTCACCGTGCGTTATGTTAACAGATATCAATATAAAAATTTAAATTAGGTACTTACAACCTACTTTTATAAATAAATACACGCAAATTTTGAAAAGAAATTAAATTCGCTCCTTTTTAAAAAAAAATACTACTTCATATAATTATGTAACCTGAATATTTTAAAAAAAAACCTGATTTTACTCGTATGATACTTCTATATTTTTTGGTCTTCGATAAAAAGATTTGCATACAACATCGATTCATCATACTAGCTGTCGCATGTCGCATTATTGTATGTGTCACCACTCAACAGTTATCAATAGAGAATGCTATTATCTTTAACGTTCTTGACATCTTTTGTTGCTGATTACAAGTATATCTAGCAAGTTCAAGTACAATAGCTTCGCTGACCTTTTGACTCAGTGCCTACTAATACTTAAACAAGTGATTATTAAGTATGGTTTTCGCTGAATGATTGTATTTTTAATAATATTTGTACTTATTGAAACTAGTTAGGTTTTCTAAATCATTTGCCAGTCTTAGCAGCAAATCTTTGGCAGATTAATTTGTATCTTGACGAAACTGAAATACCTAGGTAGGTACTTGCATATTTTGTACGAGTTTTGAAGTTTGTATGAATGATTACAGCAGGTACAGTCAGCAAAAGAGTTAGGTATGCAGGATCGTCGGATATAGTTGAAGTTTATTAATACTTAAACCGATGGATGTTGTCGACTGTTAATTTGATAAATGGGCTGTTTGTTTTCTATTAATGAAATTAAACTTTATTCGACAACATCCATCGGTTTATTCCTAAACTTCGACTATATCAGACGATCCTGCATATCTAACTCTTTTGCTGACTGTACACATAAAACATAGAATATACGTTTAAAAAAATACTACTAAGGGGCTGCCTTTGAGCACTTGATCATTTTTGGAACAGTCATCCATCATCAACAATTATGTACAGAAACGACTACACTTTCTTTAAATTCCTCAATTAGTTTATTTTTAACTTCTTTGTCTACCGGTACGCATTAATCATTATAACATTTATAGCTGTCAAAAAGTTCATGGCTGATTCGACGACAACGGCGACTCTTGTAGGTAAAGAGCATGGTCATAGGTAATGAAATGGTTTTCCTCAATTTGTCAGTTCATAATTTCTGGCCATATTCACATCTACGTGTTCAATAAATAAAGTAATATGTATTTACGTTACTACGTACTTATTTATGTATGAAAAAATTATTAGTTTTTACACATACGTGTTAGTTATGTACTTTTACACATACGTGTCAATATAATTTTATTTATGTAGTGTAATCCCGTGGTTTACGAGGTCGAGCCACAAAATACAGAGTACAGAAGGCAATCACATGTATGTACTTCACTTTGCATACCTACGCTCGGCGGTCGCGCTAGGGTTGTTAACTTTGGCTTATGCACAAAAAACTATCGTGGTAGTGGCACTCGTATCTAGATTAAATGACACTAAAAACAACACTATCTTCACAAACAAAAAATCATGTTTTCAACTTACGTAATAGTTGGTGGTTGGTGGCGTGAATTTACCTTACAAAAAAGTTACTTCGTTTAAACTGATTCAAAATAGGAAACTATTATATAAATCGAGCTTAGATAGCCATTTTTTTGTTGCTCCAATTTTGCACTTCACAGACGCGTGTCTCAAGCGCGCTCGCACTACTCCCAACCAGTCCGAGATAACGTGTCCGTGAGCGGTGTCTATGTGTGCGTTGCTCGAGCGCACTTTGTATGTAGATTGCCTTCTGTACTCTCTGTTGTTTGTGGTCGAGCGATCCGACGTAAAATCTACGCCGCGATCAATTAGGTAGATTAATAAGTGCGATCATCCAGGCTATTCTCGTCAGAACGACTCATTGCACTGCTACAGTACATTTTCTCAAGTTGTAAACTGACATTGCACGATTCTGCCTGCATAGAAATGTGAAAGTAAGTCGCCGAACTCTTTCGTTTCACACTCTTGCACTTTTTTCGCCAACTGCGAATAATCATGCGAATTTGACGGAAGCAAAAAAGTTAAAACGCTTTCGTAATTCCAACTTTTTTAATTTTCTTTATTTTTGTGAATGGCCGATAATTGTTTAGTTGACCTCATTCGAGATCGAAATGTACCGTAGTTTATTCTCTCTTTTAGTGCCTAGTTTAGAAACTACAATATATCATTATTAGTAAAAGTTGAATGGTTACATTATGTAAAATTAGGCACAGAAATATTTTAATAAATTATTTCCAGTACCGCGTTTAAAATAAACTATAGCATTTCCATTTTATGCGCAATCAAAAGAATTATTTCCATATTAAAAAAAAAAACTGCATTTAAATTCATTATCTATAAGTACTTAATCATTTGCAATTTGATCTGGAAAATTGCTTATTATTCATAGAAGCTATAAGTTCAAGTAATTAACATGCAGTAAGAAATAGATAACTCCACAAGGGTATTTTAATACTTGAAATCAACCAACAAAGATTTGAAGATCTGCCAAATCTGAAAGGGCGGGGAACATCAATCAATAAAACTTTCGTTGAAACAACAAAGGACGACCTAGAGATTGTTTACGATAAATAATATAAAATACATACCTATAAATTATATCAAATTTTTTACAATACATTATTCTGGAATAATAAATAATTAACAATTTGTACTGTAGATCCAAAACAAGTTGTTTGTCACTTGAAAACAATAAATACATTCCGCATTCCTTACTTCTGATTTTGTGTTAATTTAAATATGTAATGAGAACAACATTCACAACTATCGTGATCCGAATTTGGCTGTCTAAACATTCCTGTATATTACCCTGAAATTCGGAAACGACAGTCGATACAGTCACACCCGAAACCAGACAGGACCACCGACCATAGTATTCATCTCAATTGGCATTTGAGGGCGACGATGGTCCTGTCATGTCTTTTTCTGAGCTCGTCATCATCTGCTTAGCCTTTTCCCAACCATGTTGGGGCGGCTTCCAGTCTAACCGGATGCACATGGAGCGACTTCCTATCTGACCACCACAACCCAGTTACTGGGTAATACGATACCCCTTGGTAAGACTGGTTGTCATACTTTCGGGCTTCTGACTACCCGTAACGACTGTCAAAGATCCACGAATGACAGCCGGGACCAACGGCTTGACGTGCTTTCCGAGGCACGGAAGGGTCACGGTATGTAAATATGGTCACCCATCCACAGACCAACCGCGGCAAGCGTAGCTTAACCTGATCGATCGACCTGTGCGGCTGTTATTATTTAGCCACGGGCCCCTCCTTTTTCTGAGCTCGTATCAGCACGAAATATTTGAGCCAATTAGAAAATCTAAAATCTACGACCCCAACATTTTTACTGTTATCCGTCAAGCAAGCAATCAAGAGTCGGTTCAGTGTGGTTCAACAGCCAATACTAATCACTTTGTACAATTAATTATTGTAATTATATGTACTACTTGATAAGCATACAAGGGATTTAGGTGCAATCGAACTTAATACGTCAATATGTCAAATACGTTGACATATTGTATTGACTTTAGATTTTATTAATTAGTGGCTTGACGCCGGTTTTAATTACTTTTATTGTCGCAGTGTGGCTTATCATGATTTATTGGTTTGAACTATTTAATTTGTTATCGGGATAGTTGTGTTTATTTATTCATTCGTCTGCGCCTCACTGTCTTCATCTTCGACGCAATAAAGGTCTACCGGCCTATTCTGTAAAAATCTCACTGCGAAAACTTGGTTGAAGTGGCCTGCGGTTATCACATAACACGCTAACAATTACAATGTGTTACATTTTGACAATTCGACAACATCCATTGCGGATTTACGTAGTCGAGCAGACGAATTTTTCAAACATAATTTCAATGGATTGGATTAGCCTTCAAAATCATTCAGATTGTGATAAAAGTGTGTTACGCTGGCATTCCACTTGATTCTCGGGATTGACACTATTGACAATTTGACAGCCAACTTCACCAAAGTTTTATAGGTCGACTGGTAACTTACCTAAAGTGATTTATAGCTAATTAAAAAAAAAACCTGCGGGAAGAGGTCATTGTACTTTCGATCCAAGCGAAACAGTAGACTTTTACTTTAAATAAAAGTAAAAGTTAACTTTGGGTAAATTGCATGATTACTTCCACTGTTTCATTCATTCGCATACATTGCAGTCAGTAGACACAAACCTCGCAACAGGTGTTTCTACAATGCTGTTTCCAAGTTCCAACTGACATACCTAGTTGATTGAAGCAGTGAACTTGATAGTGAATTGAATTGATAGTGAATTGAATTGATTGGACTTCGTCCTTGTGAGTAGTTTCTCAAACTGTTGATCACAAAACAAGTGTATAATTAGAATTTTTATTTTCGTCAGGCGTCTTCAAAACAATCTAAACATCATTAACGTCACCACTATCATCGGAAGTCATTGCCTCTTCATCACAAAAACTGTGATATCATTATGCGTACCGGGTTTTTCCAGGCGAACCGGCCATCATTATCATATTTTTGGTCCAAATATTATTTTTATGTTGTAAGTTGATAACGTTTTCTGACGAAAATATCCTTATATAGGCCATTGACGGAGTACTGTCTAGGAAGTTTGTTTGAACGCGCTAGTCTCTGAAACTACCAGTCGGATTTGAAAAAATATTCTTGCATTTGATAGCCCAATTCTTGAGGTAGGTAGTATAGGCTACTTAGCGTCACGCTAAGACACTGAGGAGCCGAGCAAAAACAAACAAACAATCTGAATGAACACAGCAACAGCGCGGGAAAGAAAATTGACTCCAAGTTAAACTTTTACCGATAAATAGTAGTTTCTCTTTTGTTTTGATTTTTCATTGATTGAACTTTCAACTTCTTCATTGTATTTTTTCCATTTTCAATTTAATTCGTTGCAAAAAGTATCTATTGTATAGTGTATAAAATCGTCAACATTTAACGGTTGTATAAGAAATTACACTTGTGTCACTGAAAACTAACGGACCTGCCATTTTTTTTACAAACCTGCATAGACGATGAACACAAATGTGTTTTCTCATTAAAGTCCCTCGTTATGCAGAGGCATGTGTCACCTGGCCATTACCATAACAATGTCTCGTTTCCATACAAAACAATAACTATAAGAAATTAAGTAAAATTACAGTAATTTTCTATCCATTTTGAAAGAAAAAGTTCTGTGTGAAATCAAGATACCAGATATCACAATCCAATGTTTTGCTGATCTAACGACTTCCATATTGTATCATCATCTGCCCAGCCTTTTCCCAACTTTGTTGGAGTTAGCTTCCTGTCTAACCGGATGCAGCTGATTACCAGTATTTTATATGGCGCGACTGCCTATCTGACCTCTACAATCCAGATACTGGGTAATACGATACCCCTTGGTAAAATTTTCGGGCTTCTGACGACCGCCTCAAGAACCTCATATTGTATCTAAGTACTAAATAAGAAATATTTTACATCAATATGATGCTATTAATAGTCTTATCTAAAATCAGAAACACAATAGAAAATCCATTGTAACGTTCTAACATATTTTGCGTGGTCGACGCGGACTGGGAATACAATAGCAAACCACATTGATACAGTAACGATAACAACTATAAAAATTAAAATAGGTACTGAAATATGTTGGACACGGTTTTGTTGTGAATAAATGTTACGGTCTGTGGTCAAGCTGTCAATCGGATCGGGAGAAAAAGAACAGCGTGGGTAGGTATTATTTTTCAGGGACGGATGTAATGAAATTGAAATATCTTGTCAGTGGCAAGGTTAAAGGTCGACTGATAAATTACTATTTCAGTTTTTGTAGATAAGCAATTTTTTGTATGTAGGTAATTGTAATTTATATATTAAACTATATTATTCGTACTAATATTATAAATGGATGCGGAAGGCGGAGGACAGGGTGTTGTGGCGCAGCCTGGGAGAGGCCTATGTCCAGCAGTGGACTGTAATAGGCTGAGTTGATTGATTGATTATAAATGGGAAAGTAACTCTGTCTGGCTGTTAACTTTTTTTTAACCACTGAACCGATCGTTATGAAATTTGACAGATAGGTACACTGGGACCTGAATAAGGACACAGGAAATATTAAAACAGCTAGAGGTAAAATTTGCGAGTTTGTATGTAGCGGGTAATCTTCGGAACTATTGATCCGATTATAAAATTTCTCTAACTAATTGAAAGCTACAGTATTGCGGAGTTGTCGTATAGAAGTTAGTCTCATATAAATGAAAAAACTATTTGTATGGGAAAGAAGGCAAGTGTCCACTAACCGCTTTTTAAAACGACACGTATTGTACCGAACTCATAAAATAATCTAGACTAGACTGCTTCAAGTAAACAAAAATAGAAACTGACTTCACTGGCTATAGCTTATTCATGGCCGTTTCCCCTGAAAGCGATCGATGCATTCGGAATGAACTTTTCACAGCTGCAATTAAAAATAAACAACCTAATAACCACCTTATCGAATCGAACCAGTTGTGTGCAGTAGCGTGTTTCATTTAAAATTATAATTAGTTTACTGAGATACTGCATCCAGGCGCCATTTCTGATTTAGAGTTTTTGCTAAGTTCAATCATTCACATTATAATACCTCCTTTTGATAATGCACAGTAAAAAAACAGTATTTGAATATTTACACATATACATAAACTTACATTCATGATCGTAATTTATCGAACTTTTTGGCTGTACGTATACGTAAAAATAAGAATACATAATCACAACAAAAGGTTAAACTAAACTAACTTTAACAAAAGGTTAAAAAGTTAAATAGCAACGTATTAAAAATAGAAATACCTTCTGTCATGATGTCAACAATGATGAATCAAATTGAAAAAGTTTATTAACATATTAGTGACCAATTAGTTCGACCTTCCAGTGTGTAGAACCCATAGGTTCTATAACCATGACTAGTGTCTGTTCTGTAAAATTAAATTAGGTTAGTTCATTGTTGGGGCGACAAAGCCATTGTGTATTATATTGTTATGTCTGCAGTGTTTCCGAGGCTCCTTTTGTAGTTTGACGGCGACAAAGGCGCAAAGACTGAAATCTCGCAATTACGTCCTGTCTGTTACAGTGGGCAGTGTCCTTTATGACTACTGTACCTCGAGATTTGGCTCGTGTGTAAATTGTTATTGATATTTAATACTAGTTTCTGCCCACCGCGTTGCATCCCAACCCTCGCCCGCGCTATTATTTCGTTTTCGCTTAGCGTTCCTTCTGACTTTTTTTTTATTTTTGCTCGCCTCCTAAGGGTCGTTGCGTAATGTTAAATAGCATATAACCTTCCTCAAAAATTTAGCTATCAAATACAAAATCATTTTTCAAATCCGACTCGCAATTCCAGAGATTATCCCGTTCAAACAAACTTCAGCTTTATTGTTAGTATAGATAGGTTTTTTTTAATAGATAATAATAATAGGCTTCCCGTCTACCAATAAATAATCAACATTTATGGTGATTTTGCTGTTAAAACGTATGAAATAGAAAGGTTCAGTAGCATGTTTGTATGATCATTTTTAGGTGCTTTCGAAAGTAAAGAATTAACAAAGAATAGAAAATTGTATTTGCATTTTGCTGGTCATTCTGAGCTCTTGAATATTGCAAATTCTGTCAAAATTAATCGGCAATTAGTAATTAATACTGTCGTACACACGGCTACAAATCAAGCTATACATTTCCAGTTTTAGCTGACCTCGCATTGTATAGGTTTTTCGTACAATCAGAAGTCAGCTTATACTGGTTATGAATAGCTTGATGTGTAGCCGTGCGTACCACTTAACAAATTGCGTAGGATTTTTTTTTGTATATGTAACGAACCAGGGATTGTCAACATTTTTTTAAAAGCATTTTTTTCTTCTTACTAGTTAAAACATTAAAAGGTAAGGTAAGGTTTTTCCTGTATTTTTATAATTTCTTCATTACAAAATTATTCTGTTACCAATGAATCATAAACCACGATTCTATGAACCATCTTAATGTCCGGGTTTATGATATACCTAATTTATTTATTATCAGGCATAATCAAATGGCACATTGATAACAGGACGTGTCTAATCCTTTACAGCTTTGCGTTTATCGGTATGACGTGTTAGTGTGACGTATTCACGTATATTATTAACTGATCCTTTTGCTATTCATGAATATTAATATCATTTAAGTATATCGATTATTTATGAATGATTCTTATTTCTTATCCAAATTAGATTATTTATTTGAAATCATAAGCTTGCTTGCTTGCTTGCTTAGAAGTGGCGCTTACTACGTGTCATTTATAATAAGACAAATGTCAAAGTTCTTGTTTTTTTTTCAATTACTTCTGAAAATTAAATACAGAAAATTTAACACAATTTACGGTAGTCTGTTCTTAAAAACAAAGAAGCTAAAACCTGATACTGCGCAGATATACACTTGCACAGGAATAGGAAATAGGCTTTAAAAGTAATTACTGTGTAACTTGATTTGTTTATTTATAACCAAACTACCTTTTTAATTTATTTTCTGTGAGTACTAGTAACAACCCTTCTAACGCCTTCTTTGTAACTATTGTATGGACTGTATGTCTGAAATGAAGATTAATTAAACCACTTGCACTGCTGTTAAAATGACGATAGAATAATTAGTATCTGCAACAGAGGTTAAAGTATCAAATATTATACCTTAGCAGTTTGCAATCTACGTGGTACTGCAAATTGGACATAATTAGATAGCAATTAATATTGTGCAATAATCTGCAACTTCATGTTTGACTTGACTTTTCTTAAGTGCCTGTAAGATAAGAACTGAGAACTCATTTGAACTTGATTAAAGTTCAGGGTCGCTTGTCTATTTCCTGCATTTCTATTTCATTTTCAACAGCATTGTATTAACTTGTCAATCGCAGAAGTTTTTATGTATTAATTTCTTCGATCAATAATTATTGATCGAAGATTAATTTTGTCTTCGTCATCATCCGAATTCACACATTCAGCAGACTTTTGGTCCTCCAAATAGACCTGCCTAAATAACCGTTTTGGGATGCGAGGAGAGAGGCTCCGGGCATGAGAATACTTACGAAACGATAAATCCGGTTGTAACCGAGTACCCCCTGGGAAGTTAGCCTCGCTGTCAATCTAGCTGACTTGACTTTTTTAATAGAGTGGCTTTGTCCGCAACTTCGTTTGCATGTATCATTTGTTTATACAAATACTAGCGGCCCGCCCCAGCTTCGCACGGGCGCAATTTTCTTTTTTAAATTTTCGAAATTTTCTTTCATACAATCCTTGTCCTGGCAATACCGAACGCAACAAAAAAAAAAGTTTTATCCAATTTGGTGCAGTCATTCGGAAGTTATGCGCGTACAGACATTTCGGCGACTTTGTTTTATACTATGTATGGATCCAGAAATAAAAGTGCCTATGTCCTCCAGGTCCCAGGCTACCTACTTTTCAGTCAAATAAAAAAAAAAAAAACTACACAACGCCACATGCAAAATCCTTACATACTCCTTTTACAGTTACTTTTGCGTTAATAATTACAACAATATAATTACAATATAAAAATTAATAAATAAATAATATTAGAATGGATTTCCTGCTCCTCTCTCGTTCTCTTTCTTTCCCAGTTGTCACAATATTACTACTTTAACTTATTATTTTCTTCTCTTGTCCACAGATTCGAGTTACGGCGAACATTAATGATATGGAATTGTTCACTAGCAGCGTTCAGTATCATGGGGGCCTGTCGGACGCTCCCGGAGTTCATTCATGTGTTACGGAACTACGGGATCTATCACTCTATTTGTGTGCCAAGGTCAGTTTTACCATAGTTTACATTACATTATTGATTGTATTACCACGTCCATGGTGGGCGTTGGCCTTGAAGATAGAGCATCTGCGATTAAGATTCGTGTCTGCTGCATATTCAAAAAAAAATATATTCGTTGTCTTTTTTTTTTTGGGTGGGAAATCATCAATGACCCCTCCCGCTCTGGGCGGAGCGGAAGGGAGTGTCAGACTACTAGCCCTTTATGTTCCGGGCCAGCGGTAACCCTTTCGGACAATCCCACTGACCCGGCAGGCTTCGGCCCTAATCTCTTTGAGGCGCGCGTGGAACACGTACGTGCCGATATCCCTTTTTTTTTTCCTGTCCCATAAAATTATTTTTAAGGGACAACGAAAACTGTCGTGGGAAAGTGTGAAATAATTATGGTTTTTTTTGGTCGATTATTTTTAAATAGTTCTTAAGTTAACAATGGGGTCCTGAATCCGTTTCTTTTAGAGCCAGCTTGTTCCGTGATCGACTTCCAGCCAATCATGAAATAAACAGGCAATATGTTCAAATGTTCTCTCTACAATTGGTTTCAAAGTCTAGGTTTTCAAGATGCTAGGATTAATTGTGACGTTATGATTAGCATCAACCAATCAGTCATGTTTTGTCTTCAGTTTCTTGCAATATTTCATGCTAGATTCTGCCCGCGACATCGTCCGCGTAAAATTTCGGCCCCCGACCCACCGCGTCGCATTCCATCGCCGCCCGCGCTGTTACTTCGTTTTTGCTTAGCGTTCTTATCTTTACTCACTGTTTTCTTTTTGTGTGGCTCCTAAGGGTCGAAGGTCGTTCCGACTCGTTCCTCAAGAATAGGGCTATCAAATGCAAAATTATATTTTCAGATCCAACTGGTAGTTCCAGAGATTAGGGCGTTGAAAGAAACAAACAAACTCCTCAGTTTTATTATTACTAGCTGCGCCCCGCGGTTTCACCCGCATAAGTGTCGATCCCGTGAGAATATCGGGATAAAAAGCCTATATGTTAATCCAAGGTGTCAGCTACCTCCATACAAAATTTAATCAAAATTGGTCCAGCCGTTTGAGCGTGAAGAAGTAACAAACATGCACACACACTCACAAACTTTCGCCTTTATAATATTAGTGTGATTGTAGATTCTGTCTAACCTTCATTGTCTATATTTACACGAAAGTCCCTGCATTTTGAATTGTTTATTATTAAAATAACCAACCCATCAAAACAAACTTTAAGCGTTTCAGAGCTTAAAACTTCTGGGAATTAAGTTGTTACTTGTTGACGACGAGACATCCCGTAAAAGTCATCATTTGAAAGTTAAATTATCACAGTCTCGGGACTATGTCAACAATGTCTGTGACAGTTTAAACATAGACGTGATTATTATCTGAATACAGAGAGATTGTTACGATATGTAAGATAATGTCGAATGTTCGTGTAGGTATAATAATATGTATTTTGTATGTATGAAACATGAGTTTTCTCATATCTAAAAAAAATATAATGCGGAAATAGTCGATCATTGCAGTTACTGGCCCAACAAAAGTAATTCGCAAATTACATCAAAATCTGTCGAAAAATAAAGATAAAACACACACACACATGTATATCTCAAATTATTTTATTTTAACGGTAACAAAACGTATCTTAAACTTTTAATTGTCTAACTCAATTCTTCTAAATTGTAACAGTAATATCAGAAGCACTATGTAAAGCCAGGTATCAACTATATCCACTATATCTACATAGCACGCTCCAGGAGCGCGAACGTATCCACTATGTGGAGCAGTTGAAGGAGCGCGGAGCGCAAGAGGTTCGCGAACATAGTGGATACCCGGCTTACATTTACGTCATTGTAACTTAGGGGACTGGACTGCTTCTCCTTATCACAGGTTTTCATAACCTACGAGTAGCTAGGAGAGCAGTGCTCACCTACACGTTTGTAGAAATAGTACTTATTTTGTAAAACTGTATTTTTAACCTGTTTTACAATCCTTTGTTTTGAGTAAATAAATAAATAAAACCCGTCTGGTTTGAACATGAGAAGTTTTACCTTGAATACGTGTTACTTCTTTTACCAGCTTCTTAAACAGTAGTAACTGATGAGGGGTCCTTGTGGCACTTAGCATAAGCAGAATCAGCCTATAATGTTCCCACTGCAAGCACACAGGCCTCCTCTATTCGAGAGGGGGTGGGCTGTCATCCACGCTCGCCCAGTGCGAATTGGTAGATGTCTGCGAATTTTTGGTTCTAGGACATGCCGGTTTCCTCACGTTTTCTTTCACCGGTTTGAGAGCAGTGGTGATGAAATTGTTTACACAAACTAAAACGCCTGCCTGGGTTCAAACCCACCACCTTGCAACTCGTAAGTCGGGTAATTAACGCTGGGCGACCACTGCTCGTCATGGCACTTACGACCTTTCAAAAGAGTTGATTCCAAGCCTCATTGTTTATTTTTGTATCTTGTTATTACCAAGGATAACAACAAGATTTATTAGCAAGAGAAAAAAGGTGATGAGAACAAGGAAGGGAAAAGGAGGCCGAGAATAGACAAGTCATAAACTTTTTGACGTCATTCAAACAACATTTCGAATAAGGTGACTTGTTTAGACTGCTTGCCTGTCTGTTGGGTGAAACTGGTGCCTATAACCAGTACTGCGATCGTCTGAAAATGCGGTGTCTTGTATTTCACGGCCCACGAACAAACATTTCTTGTAGGGGTTGTGGCTCTAACCTTCTGTTTTTTGTCATGAATACTTTTTTACAGTAGGCATTAAGAACCTTCTTCGCCTCAGGTTAAGTACCACTGACCTAGAGCAATTATATTAATATTTTACCATTTTTGTAGAATCTTTTTTTTCGCATAATTCATTCTAAAGTACTACTTAACTACATGCTTATTTTGTAAAGAAAAAAGGCGTGAAGTACTTAAATAATATTTTTCTCAAAAATACTTCAGTTTATTACCTAACCTATGATGAAATTTGCTTTCGATAACAATAAGATTAAACAAGTTATTATTATAATATTATCAGTTAGTAACCGTCGTTTTTATACAATCTTGCAGGTTGCATAATACATAAGCATACAAAGACAGACGAAACTGATATACAGGGTATCGTTTGTAAAATGGGTTCGCAGGGTGCCTCTTTGAGTAATATTTTCCTATATTTCTTAGCCAATTACTTACAAAAAAAACAGTGGTACTCCGGGAGTGCCGACAGAAGTGAAAACAAAACACAAACAGAATACTTTGCCATCACTCACTGACATATCGGATATACATTAAAACCGAGTACATCCCTAGGACAGCCGAACACATCCGAAGCGGGTATTTTTTTAATCGTCTTATAAACAAAACACGCGCGTTGTCTCTTACGGTAACAGTCGCGAGTTCAATGGTTTTTTCCCATCTCAAAAATGCTCAACGCGCTTAAAGAAGATTTCACTTCAAAAAAATACAACAATCAGGATAGAGAAATCGGAATGCCGAAATCCACCCTCAAAATGCTTTCTGTGTAACCAGGTCCAAAAAGGTGAAGTTACACTCACATGTGGACGGCTTATCGAACTCTTTACATAACCCAAATATAAGCTATGTTAACAATACCCAAAACGAATCTGAGATTCTCTTTTTAAGGTGAATGGGTAGTGGTAACCGCGAAATTCAAATTTTCTTACTTGTTTTGCAATTTGCAGGTCAGTGTCAGGTTGTATCTTGATCAAAATATGATTCGCGACAATAACAAGTGCATATTTAGAGAATTATAATCATTGGAATCATGAATACATCTTTCTAAGTTAGATTTGTATTTTGATCAAGATACAACCTGACACTGACCTGCAAATTGCAATAAACGTAAGAAAATTTGAATGTCGCGGTCTACTATTACCCATTCGCCTTAATTGCGGAAATAACTGTGAGTACACTTTACGCTCGCTGGCTTGTGAAGGTGGTCGTTAAAAAATATGAAGGGAACCTACGTGCCTTTGCAGATATCTACTCTTATATTTTACGTCGTGTTTCCAGAGAAATGTATAAAAATATATATTATATACTAGCAGCTCCCCGCGGTTTCACCCGCATAAGTGTCGATCCCGTGGGAATATCGGAATAAAAACTATCCTATGTCCTTCTCCGGGATGCAATCTATGTCTTTGCCAAATTTTATCGAAATCAGTTCAGTGGTTTAGGCGTGAAAAGGTAACATGCAGATATACTTTCGAATTTATAATATTAGTATGGATTTTTTTGTACAAGAAAATTTGGTACTTACAGACGATAGAAATTAATGTCTCCTAGTTGTTGTGGTTATAAATGCGTAGGGACTTAGCATAGTAGCACTAAGTAAAATATTGGCATTGAAAAGTTTGTAATGTCCCAAGTTTGGTAACGACTTACAACTTCAGTACTATTGGTTACGGAAATTTTGAGTTACAAAGGGTGTATGAAACTTGGGCTACGACGGCCTACGCGGCTACGAAATTGCTACGGTTTTTACTTCGGGGTAGTCTACACAGGATTCTACGTTCCATTTTTTATTCGAAATCAATAGTGAGTGACCGTAAGCATTTGCTACGTCATAATGTATTTCCCATCAATACATTTACGATAGTAACAAACTGCTTATCGAACAACATTAATTTAATAGTTCTGACTGCCTGGTCGGTCTAGCGCTACTGCTAAGCATGAGGTCCTGGGTTCGATTCCCAGGTCGAGCAAAGTGTTATTGGGTATTTCTAAGTAGCAGCTCGGTGTCGGGATTTGTGCCCGGTTGATGGCAATAGGCTCGCTCCCTATTACATTGGACTTAAACATAACTGGCAAAATGTTCGTGATGTTATGTAATACAGGGTTATTGGTAAAACATTAACAACCTCTTAAGAGGTCATTGTACTCATCATTATGAACAACTTTTAGTATGACACCAAATCTGTAATCGCGAAAAAAAAACAGCTGTTCCTTACATTTTGACGAGTTAAACGAACATAAAATGTAGGGAACACTGTTTTATTTTTCGCGATTTCAGGTTTGGTCCAAAAAGTTGTTCATAATGATGAGTACAATGACCTCTTACATAACATACATACATAATCAGCCTATAATGTTCCCACTGCTGGGACACAGGCCTCCTCTCGATGAGAGGGAGTGGGCCGTAATCCCCCACGCGGGCCCAGTGCGGATTGGTAGATGTCACATGTCTTCGAATTTTTGGTTCTAGGACATGCCGGTTTCCTCACGATGTTTTCCTTCACCGTTTTTGAGAACAGACCTCTTAAGAGGTTGTTAAAGTTTTACCAATAACACTGTATTTAAAAAAAATTGTTCATAGAAAGATATAGACGTTCCTATGACATTGCTGACATAACTTTTACTAGCGTACGTAAGATATGTTATCGTCGCGATCGACTATCGCTATCGATACGCTACGTCGGCGAAAACCGTCACGTTCGGAAAGCAGTACGTTTTACAGTAAGAATCTCACGATTGTATTCTAATCGCGTCTCTTACGCATGTCTAATGTTATTCTGGCGATGTCCGGAGCGAAAGTTCACGTGGTAGTGTCGTCAATAGTTGTGTGCAATTGTGTCGATGATTACGGGTGGCACAAATGTATTTATAAATATATCTATGTTGTTATGTACAAAAGAAAGTGGGAAAAAAATAACGTGTTTTACAAGACACAAGAACAATAATAATAAGTAGTCCTACTGCAATCGGGGGTTGTTCTTGGGTGCACTTGCATAGTGCGTTCAGGGATAATTGTCGGTTGTTGCCTCATTTCATTAATTTAAAAGCGTCTAACGGACTCACGGACTGACGGAAGGCGTCCAAGGGGCCGAAGCAGTTGGTTTCGGCCCCTTGTACGCCTGCCAAAGGTCCGGGACCCCAGGGTCCCGAGAAATGTCTTATGTCTTAAAAATGTAAACAATAACACGTCTGTTTATAATTAACATTTTGACCCTTAACCGTAACATAAATAAAACAATTACTGTAAAGTAAAATACAGATTACACAGTAATTTATTTCTGTAACACAACAACCCCGTTTATCTATCATAGATAATAAATTAATAATATTTCTATTATACAAAGTTGATAGAAAATACTCAATTTCAAGCTACACTGATTTCATCTAAAATTGAAATGAATACACAATGTGACCTGACCTTCATATTAGAAAACTGGAAGAGTCATTCAAGGTCGGCAAGGGTTGATTTAAAAATAACCTTCGTTTGTAGGTTTTGGGTCAAAAATACCTCCTCTTCCTTCAAGCGTGCTTGAGTTCTCTTTAATTTATTCGTTAAGGGCCTTACTCTCGTTTAGTAGCGTGAGACGGTCACTTTATGAAGCCTACTTCTCATTAACGGCTAGGTTAGAAGATCTGTAAAAAATATATGTTTGCTATAGATTCATGTACAGCATTTTAGTTGCGGGATTTTTTTCGTATGCCTAATACTTTTGCCTTAAAAAAATATTTACCAAAACGCTATTTTTGGCTAATATTCCCTACTACTTCTAAACGGCTTTGATGTTTGGAAATATTTTTACACTGAAAAATTGGTGGTTCTCTGTACTACATTTAAGGTGCAGCGAATTTAAATCAATCAACATTTGCAAAGAAAATTTTCCTATTTTGAGATATAGGTTCAGAGGTGCTCTGCGCGGGCGCGGGCGGCAGTCGTGCGTTAGCACTGAGACGGGATGGCTGTGTCGCTCGCTGCTGCGCCCCGGCTAT
Source organism: Oligia latruncula (assembly GCA_948474745.1). Taxonomy (NCBI): domain Eukaryota; kingdom Metazoa; phylum Arthropoda; class Insecta; order Lepidoptera; family Noctuidae; genus Oligia; species Oligia latruncula. Next base: position 18,003,324 of record OX419686.1, read on the forward strand.
CGATCGAATAGGCGTGTTTGCCTGTGTTAGTGCATATATTTACGAACAAATTGTATCAGTGTGCGTTTATAGACTAGCTCGCTGCAGAGTGCCCATTTCTATTGTGCGCGTGGACGCTATAGTACTGGTGCCATTTCTAAATACTGTTTTATATTTACTGATTTACTGTTTTATGTTTTTTTTTTGTTTTATACCTACGCTATAAATATAAAACAGTATTTATACCTACGCTGCGGGGCCCGTGGCTAAATAAAAACAGCCGCACAGGTCGATCGATCAGGTTAAGCTTCGCTTGCCGCGGTTGGTCTGTAGATGGGTGACCATCTTTACATACCGAGACCCTTCCGTGCCTCGGAAAGCACGTTAAGCCGTTGGTCCCGGCTGTCATTCGTGGATCTTTGACAGTCGTTACGGGTAGTAAGAAACCCGAAAATCTGACAACCAGTCTTACCAAGGGGTATCGTATTACCCAATAACTGGGTTGTGGAGGTCAGATAGGCAGTCGCTCCATGTAAAATACTTGTATTCAGCCGCATCCGGTTAGACTGGAAGCCGACCCCAACATAGTTGGGAAAAGGCTAGGCAGATGATGATGATGATGATTTATACCTACGCTCGGCGGTCGCGCTATGGTTGTCAACTTTGGCTTATGCACAAAAAACTATCGTGGTAGTGGCACTCGTATCTAGTTGTTTGATTTATTGTTGAGCTTATTCTACAATATTAAAACAAAACAATGAACATAGTATTACCACAGTCTATACATCATATGTTTTTATACTGTGGTACCTATTACAATACAAAAAGTTTACAGAACAAAAACATAAAATTTTATGAATTATTCCGGTCTGATCCCCTGAACCCCCCCTCCACCCCTCCCCCCCTCCTCGATCCGCTGCTAGTTCGTCTTCTGTTTTTAACCGACTTCCAAAAAGGAGGAGGTTATATGTTCGACTTTATATATGTTTTTAGGGTTCCGTACCCAAAGGGTAAAAACGGAACCCTATTACTAAGACTTCGCTGTCTGTCTGTCCGTCTGTATCTCAAAAACCGCGGTAGCTAGGCAGTTGAAATTTTCACAAATTATGTATTTCTGTTGCCGCTATAACAACAAATACTAAAAACAAAATAAAATAAATATTTAAGGGGGGCTCCCATACAACAAACGCGATTTTTTTGCCCTTTTTTGCTCGATATCAATAATGGCTACAGGTAGGCACTTGAAATATTCACAAAATACTCAGTTGTATTTTTACTTTAATAATAAGTAAATAATAAAATTAAAATAAAATATATATTAAAGGGGGGCTCCATACAACAAACGTGATTTTTTCGGCGTTTTTGCCTTGTGGTACGGAACCCTTCGTGTGCGAGTCCGACTCGCACTTGGCCACTTTTTTTTTTAATGTATGTTCACCGATTACTTGAAGACGGCTGGACCGATTCCAAAAAATATTTTTTTGTTTGAAAGGGTGTACTCTTGAGGTGGTCCCATTATCATCAAGTTGGAATCTGATGAGAGGATCCCATGGAAATCGAGGGAAACCCTCAAATGTTACAGGCAAACCTATTGCGATGTGGGTATTTTTTTAAATAACTTGAGCTTTTGCTCTCGGAAATCATCATTTGGTAAAGTGGGGCTGATGATGAAGATCACCGATGGCCATCGGAACTACTCAATGACAAATATTTCAAGGGTTGCGATTCGATTACTTTAATATGGTTGCTAAGCAATTTATGCTCGTCACAATGCGTATGGTGAGTGGTTCTTACCAGGAGAACTCTTCAACAATTAACGTCCCAGCATCGGGAAAAGCAATATTTTGTAACACGTGATGAGCAGTTACCATTGGGCTATTGTAACTTAGATAAATTACAAACTGACCCACTAAAAAGTGAAAAATAAAAACTTTTTACAAAAAAAAACAACCGACTTCCAAAAAAAACACTACAAATTGAAAAATAACTTTAATTTCGGAAGTCGGTGTCTTTGGTTCCGCAATTTCGTTTATTGACACCGACTTCCGAAATTAAAGTTATTTTTCAATTTGTAGTGTTTTAATCTCTGTCTTATCCACATTATGTAAGTTTATTCTTTTTGACAGGTAAGTACCTACAGTCAAAAGAAAATAAAAGTTTCATGATTTACAAAATTAAATAAAGATTTTTTTTTTCTCATGCGTGCTCGATGGGTTTTGAGGCCACGGCAATACAAAGTTTTCTCCAAGTACTCTCTGGTGCCCCGAGCTGTGTGCGAGTGTATTAATTTTGAACTATGAGCATTTACTTACTTTATCTTACTTAAATATATTTTAATGAAATAATAAACATTTTATTACTTGCAATGATTTTGTTTCATTTCTATACAAACTGCCCATTTAAAAAGATATTTCCAGACTTCTTTCGATAAAAAAAGTAAAAAAAAAAGATAATAATTAAAAACAAAACATTCCTAACAAAAAGCTGTGTTTAGGTTTTCCTGGATTCGAACGCAGACCAAGATGAATATCGAGCTGCCTTAGTGACCACGAGACCAACTCAACTCATGTGATATGTTTTGAAATTTGACCTTACCTGTGATTATACGCGCAATATTCTAAATAATTTGAACCATATCGTATATTTTCATAAAGTTCATTATCGCACAATCACAACCAGTTATTTAGAAAATGAATCACGGAATTTAGCTATTAACAGTAGACAACTTTAAAATGTTACTGATCCGCGATATTTTTTTTTATTCATCCACCCTCGCCTTGGTTTTTTTTAGTGAACATGATAATTGGCTGTCAATTATTAGTATGTGCAACCATTGGTCAATTTTAGAAACGTTGAAAACTCCACCAATCATACCAAGGATACTTTCTTTCTAACACTATACGGCGCGTCGTAGTTATAGATATGTATAGAGTTTACATTGATGTGCTGCCGTCTGTACAGTAACATGTCGTGTAGCATCGCGCTACGAGTAGTCATAGATGTGGTCAATGCTAGACAAGGATGACAATATCAGTAACTTGTTTCTTTATCGCAGTCTGATTATTTTTTTCATAGTAATGCAAAATTTCAACAAGTGAATATAAGTTAACGTTAGCTAGATCGGTAACGAGGCTGCACTCGCTAACGTGAACGGGATAGGTGTAGGTTCGAATCCTAGTTGGGCCAGTTTTTTTTTGATGTTTTTTGTAATTATTATTATATGTATGTTTTAGTAATTTATTTTAGTAAATTACTTTGAACAAATAGATATTACAATAAAGGTAATTATTATAATATGATAATAAATGAAACAAATTTTGATATGGTAACATTGTAATATTTTTTATACAAAAGAAATCCTTTACACTTATTTATGTTATTATAGGGCCACAATATTTGCCTTGGCTTCAATACTAATATTAGCCTGCATATTGAATTCAGAAGAATACTAAAATAGCAACAACAAGATAACACAAACGCTCGTAACTATGTTCACCAACCAACAATAGCGAATAGTGGAATAATTTATGTAAACTAGTAAAGTAGTTAAAATATGAGGGTAGATTTACAAAGTGAACTTATCACTTTGTTTCAAATCTACCCTCATATTTTAATAACGACGCTAAGATTATAATTGTAAAACGAAAGAATATTCGTTTAGTTGTGGAATATTTAAAATATTTGTTAGCAACTCGGCATTCTTATTTAACATGATTGTAATACTTAAAAAATATTTTTCATGTTTGATGTGAGACTCGAACCCGAACGTTCGCCATGCGACTCATGCGAGGCACAATGCTTACTACTTTGGCCACCGTAACGCTCTCTTAACTTATTGAAAGTAATAACAATCATAAGCGGGCAACAAGTTGCCAATGTGTAGTGTTGTCAAACGTTCTTATAGAAGAAGGTCATAAGTACAACTAATATTCCTATGCCATAGTTTTGTGAGATTGCTAGTCGACTTCTGACTGTTATAGTACATTGTATTGTTACCAGAACTAAAGGTCTATGCAAAATTTCAGTTCAATCGGATAGGTACCAACAAATGGTCGAAAAATGGTTTGCAAATTTTGACGGACAACTTACATATACTTAGTTTAATACCTACGAACAGTGCAAGCTAAATATAAAAAAAACTTGTAAAAATATATCAGCCTTGCATCCGCTATTCCCTTCTGGAATCGTAGGCAAAAATGGCGACCAACGTGCGGCATGTCTGCGCCGCTGCATATTCTTTGATCGTTGTTTTAGTGTAGCGCGCCACCGCACGTATTCGGGAGTAGGGCGTTTAGCTCCGCCCACTTGCACAAGGTCAGTGAGCCATCTATACACCTTAATTTATTGCTGAAAATATTTAGCAAAATTATTGGGTTTGTAACCTATATTTGGAGTGGAGACCGTGTATCGGCAAGCGTAGTGGACGCCCTCCAACTAAATGGACCGACGACCTCGAGAAGGTGGCTGGGGCAGACTGGATGAGAAAAGCGGAGGACAGGGGTGTATCCAGTAGTGGACTGCGATGAAATAGTTTCAACTTTTTTTGAGGCTGTTTTCTTTTTATTCTACTTAATTCTAATATGATAGAGCAATAGTTGCCGGCAGCGTTAAAGGTGTCTGTAGGCTTTGGTCTCTCATTACATATTTGGTGTTTTTCGGTTTAGTGTATCATAGTTGTGGCAGGGTATTTAAAACTAAATTCCGCCTGGCGAGTCATATTAGGGGGCAGAAGTTAGGAAATAATAATCTGAAAGGCTTATCGAAATCGATAAGGAGTACTGTAACTTAGTTCTACCTTATACACTAGCAGCGCCCCGTGGTTTCATCCGCATAAGTTACTATCCCGGGGGAATATCGGGATAAAAACTATCCTATGTCCTTCCCCGGGATGCAATCTATCTCTCTACCCAATTTTATCGAAATCCGTTCAGTGGTTTAGGCGTGAAAAGGTAACATACAAACAGACAGTGTTACTTTCGAATTTGTAATATTAGTATGGATGGATATACATAGGTAGAGAATATGTATATTTTACAAAAGTAAACTGACGTGTTTGCTCCATATGAATAAATTGCACTACAGCTCGTTTACCAACGACTAGGTACAGTAGGCATCACCTCAGTGGTAATAGAACCAGTATAACCACCACTACCACTGTTTGTCTCTGCATCACCCAAAGGTTGACTGGTAGAAAATGCCTATGGCATTAAGTGCGCCTCTGTACATTTATGTGCTTGAAGTATTAAATAAATAAATAAAGGGGGAAGCACCAGCGTAACCCTCGAAATTCAAATTTTCTTACTTTTTTTGCAATTTGAAGGTCATTGTGTCAGGTTGTATGTTGAATAAAATATTATATTTCATGAAATATCGATCGACGATAGGATTAATTATTATTATAAACTTGGGTGGTATTGGTGATTAAATGTTTATAATTCTGTAAAATCATAAGTCATATTTATTACGGTTGCGAATAATATGTTAATCAACATAGGTCTTGACACTGACCTGCAAATTGCAAAAAACATCACCCATTCTGGGATATATATGTTACAGTCATAGTGATTAAATAGCTATTATACATAATGACTGGTCAATATATTTAAAGTACACTAATCAAACCAAACCTCGGGGTGCCCTTCGCTCGCTCTTGCACCCTCTGTCGACGTAGCCCCGCTTCGCGGGGCTCCTATTTCTGTGTAAAGGGTTTAAAGTAACCTAACCAAACCGAACCTCGGGTTGCCCTTCGCTCGCTCTAGCATCCTATGTCGACGTAGCCCCGCTTCGTTAATTCTGTGGCAATTATCACTTTATCTAAATTGAGTAGACATTATAAATAATGGCTAGATAATATATATATTATCCGGATTTATTACTTTGGCTGTAACATATATATATATATTTTTTGACGGCCATCAATAATAATTACTTATTTTTAAAGTACACATATAAAACTCATTATTTTTTAGTAAGGCGTCAAAGTCGAGAACAATTTGGATTCGGAGATATCATCATCATCATCAGCCTATCCACTGCTGGACATAGGCCTCCCCTAATGAGATATATTGTACTATAATTATTTGGAGGCGGATCGAAAGACAAGATCGTTGTATATATTATTATCTTTGTTCTCAAATTCATTACAGCGTTGTCGCCATACAAATAAATTCCTCTACTACTACGACCATTCAAATAAAATGTAAGTCCTTCCTGGCCGCCGACTTTTTATTTCTTATCCCAAGTCGCCGAAAAAAATGTGTGATCTCCTTTGAATTTAGTGGGCTACCTTAGCGCATCCTCCTTAAGATGGCCTCTTATCCTTTTGCAACTCCGTACTAGAGCCAGCTGCGGCAAACGAATACATCAATCAGCTTCTAATCTTTATAACTCAATAACATAAACATTAATGTTAGCAATAAAACGAAACGATGCAAGTGCATTTGCACGATAACCAAAACATTTCTAAATTCAGTAATAATCAATATTGACACTGTGAACATACCTTTGAGAATAACTTTAATATACTTACCTAAGTTAATTACATATATTTAGATTAATTTATTTATTTGGAAGAACAGTCGATTATTGTTTGTCTGTTTGGTGTCCTGAAAACAGGCCACGAGCCTAGCTTAGGCACCAGTCTCCCACAATATGTAGTTACCGGAACTATGTATCTTTGTCGAATCTGTCAAATGTAAAATGAGTCATGTATATTGTGGTGAGAAAATAAAGTTGATTGATTGATTGTCGCCTCAGAAATGTTACGGACCGATGCTATACAACGTTATTTTTAGTATAATATGCGAAACCTGAATATAGGTTGTTCAGAATAAGTAACTGAATCGATTCCAATAATTTTTACCCCATGTTATATTTTGTCCCAAAAATATTTAAAAAATTGGCCAAGTGCGAGTCCGACTCGCACACGAAGGGTTCCGGACCACAAGGCAAAAACGCCGAAAAAAACACGTTTGTTGTATGGAAGCCCCCTTAAATATTTATTTTATTTTGTTTTTAGTATTTGTTGTTATAGCGGCAACAGAAACACATAATTTGTGAAAATTTCAGCTGTCTGGCTATCGCGGTTCTTGAGATACAATAGACACCGATTTCTCTCTTTCAGTCGTAAATAATTTGAATTCCGAAAGAAGGAGACAAAGCGTCGTGTAACTATACAGACGCTATACAACGTTTATTAGTAAGAGGGATAATTAATATGGTGAACATAATAATGAGCATTCTATTATATTCTTTAAAATGCGGCAGAATTTATGAGAGTAGGTAGCTAAACTTTTTCTTATTACGTAAGTAGTCACAATTTCAGTGCTACTATTTTACTTTTTATTGCCTTGTGAATAGTATTAAAACCATTCATATAATGTGGCTATGCTGCCAATTGTAAATATCCAGTAATTATCGAATTACCTAACGGCTTTGGTTCTCCTAGGAGTGAATTAAGTCCTCAATGCAGTTGTGCATCAGTCAAATTGACGTCAACATTTCAAGAATTAACAATGTCTGTGAAAATGTTAACCGCCTTTCTGTTTCGCTTTTCTGTCGTCATATATACATATGTTTCTCAACGGACAAGCAAAACTCAAAGGTGTCTTCCGCCGGCTCAAGGGTACTTGAGTGCGCTTTGCAGAAAGCGAACACGGCGGAATCAGATTCTTTTGTTATATCAAGTCTTTTCTTAAGCTGCTCCGGGTCTGTTGCCAGATTCTGTTATCCAACAATTTTCATTTCGCTCGCTACTGCATCCTCAGCGTTCATGTTTTTGGCATTCTTCCAAATGCTCAGGTCTTCAATGAGATCTTACGTCCGATACAGTCAAACGTAACTGCGGATATACCTAGGTCGACCTTGACGATATAAGGCAGAAAACTAGTGAAAATTATCAAAAAGGTTCAAAAGCTGATGACACCGACGAACTGTCCAGACTGTCTGCCGTCTAAGCTATCTTCATTCGAAGATATTGGTAGTCGATAACCCTGACAGAGATTAAACAAGTTTGTGTTGTTGTTACTTATATCAATTATCATTTACATACACAATGCCTGCTTCATTGATAATGTAATTACATAATGAGCTCTCTTCGCAAGAGCGTTTCGGTCGGTGAATATAAAGGTATATTAAATTCATATCTTCTACATGTATTGTTACATTTGTCACTAGGCCACAAACTAGGCTTCATTATTTCGTAATACAATTTTTTTTTTCGTAATTGCTTTGCAACTCGCCTTATTATTTGAAACCAATCTTACTGCGTTTCTATCAATAGCAATGTTCGTATTTTTATTTGCACCAACATGCGTAATGTCTCGCCTGATTGTTACTTACTACGTTGTAAATGCGTCCTTAAATCATTGACGTCATTGTCCATTATGGTTTGTACGCGAACTGTTTGCGAAATTAACTCTCGAACAAATTCTAATTGATTGGAATCCTGTACAAATTGAACGTTCAGAAACCCTATGTGATCTTTCAATTGGATGGTTGATTATTTCTCTTTATTCTTGAACAGAACATTGTTGATTTAGAAAATGTCTACAAAGAAATACTGATAGTTTAGGCTTTGCTTGCTGTCTTCAAGCTCTTGATCTTGGAATCAATTTTAATCATAACAAAGAATAAGAATTTAGCTGAATTTCTTAACAAATATTTTCGGCTTGAATGAAATTACCCATTGCAATAAAATAGATGTCATAACAGTAGTTTGGGTCAATACCCAAACCAGATTATATCAGACCTTATTTAAGTATCTACATTTGACGTCACATTCCTGGAAATAGAGAAACGTTCATCATTAGCAAATGGTAATTTACAGATAACATCTTGCTAAGTACTTTGACACACAACTTTTCTTGAACATTTGACGCAAACATGGCACAAATATTAGTCTTATGTTTATTATCCTTACCAGCACCATAGATTTGAATAACATTGATATACTACTAGTTATTACAAACAAAGTCGAAAAAGTCATTAATTTAAATTTATATTGACGACTTTTGTAGTCTCCGTATTTACTAGCTTCTGCTCGCGACTTTGACCGTGTGATATTATACACGCCCGTACTTTTACTTCGTTTTTGCTTAGCATTCTTTCTGAGGTTTTTTCTTTTAGCTCGGCTCCTCAGAGTCGTAGCTTGATGTTAAATAGCCTTCCTCAAGAATTGGGCTACCAAATGCAAAATGAATTTTTCAAATCTGACTAGCAGTTCCAGAGATTATAGCGCGTTCAAACAAACAAAGAAACTTTTCAGCTTTTTTTACATAGATAGATGGACTAGGTAAAGTAAGCCGCACGTCAGTGCCTCATGCCAGCTCAAGGTCAAAATATTTCCACCGAAAAAAACTTTGTTTCTGAACGATACTTGTTGAATTTTTAACTTCAATCTTATGATTTTACGAATAATGTGGAGATTTGGCAACGATGTGTTACGAATAACCCATAGACAAGGCTGATTGAATCAAAAAGAGCTGGTTTACCTAAAATGGAGTTTATTGCAAGCCCTCGGCTGCCCCCGTACTAGATTACCTCGACTAAGGTCCTTGGTGGAGTAGCCACATTATTTGCAATAGATATAAGTTTACCGCGTTTAACCGCGACTACGTAAAAGGACGTTTGACCATATTCTGCAGTCCTCCATCGCAATCCACGGTCATCTTACTACCTACTTGACCATTTTGAAGGTTAATCATGAGAGCAGATACAGCTTATGTAGAGTTCGTAACTTCGTTTGCGAACTAACTTCAACATCCCGTTAAACCCAAGGGTTGAGATTAGGAGTATTATTTCCTTAGTCTACCTCTGCGCCGCCGCCGACTATATTCCATACTAATATAAATGCGAAAGTGTGTCTGTCTGCCTGTTAACTCTTCACGTTTAAACCGCTGAACCGTTTTAGATGAAATTTGTTATAGAGATAGTTTGAGTCCCGGGAAAGGACATAGGATAGTTTTTATCCCGATATTCCCACGGGATCGCAACACGTCTTTTCCTTCCATACTTCTCTAAGTCGTCATCACGGTAGTCACCCCCATTCTAACCATATCATATTTCACACAGTTGATCCATTGTTACTTTAGTCTTCTCCTACTCTTAAAGCAATCTACATAACAAGACTTTCCTCAAAATCGCCAGAGGCTCCTGCAGAGTCCCGCAGACAGGCGCGACGCGACGGTGCGTAACGATTCTGGTAGAACAATTTCCACAAAAAAATCACAGAAATTGTTCTACTATAAGCTGCGTCGCACCTGTCTGCAGGACTCTGCAGGAGCCTCTGGCGATTTTGGTCACAATAAAGACCATAATAAAGGAACTTTTAAAACCAAACAACAAAATGATATCTTTACGCTTAAATGTTATTTTAACCATTCTTATGATAATTACATCAATTTAAGTTTTTAGCGACGTTATATTTTTTACCAAAAACTGTTTATTTTTAGTGCAAACACGGAACTGGAGTGCGTAACGAATGTAATGGCGATGAGATTGACGCAGTTGTTTTTAAATAAACAAAAAACACTTTAACAATAATTAACTTAGTACCTACTTTTTCTCATAGTTTGAGTGTAAACAATGGCACGAGCGACACCATCGTTAGCTAATTTATTGCAGGAAGACAATGGGGGCTTATTCAACCATGGTTAATATTTCGCACCAGCTTCACACGGATGCATTTTTTCGAATTTCCGAAATTTTCTTTCATACCAACCTTGTCCTGGCAATACCGAACACAACAAAAAAGAATTATCCAATTTGGTGCAGTCATTCGGAAGTTATGCGCGTACAGACAAAGGCTAGACAGATGATGATGAATGAGTGAAGAAGACCTTATACTTTATCAATTTTTTTTTTATCCTTGGCATAGAAAATTAATTTAAAATCTGCATCCACACAAGGCTTACCAAACAGGCCTAGTCCGACCAGAATAACCTTAAACCGGACAGATTGCATACTAATTGATACTGACAATTCCGTAGACCGGTCTCAGGTATTACTGACGTCAATAAGATTCGATTGACGTCATCCGAACATTGGATTGCAGTTTCTGACATACACTGAGATAGAATTGATCAGGCGTTATAAATAAAAGGTTGTGTGTGGCGGACCAAGAGATGCGCAGACGCTGCAAAAAAAAACAAATAATGGTGCCGATTCTGTTCTTCACAAACTAAACTAAATTTTAGTTCAGTGCATCTTTTTCTTTCTATTTCATTAAGAAAAGGACAGAAGATAAATTTTAATTTAGTCCTGTCAAATTAATCAGAGCCTGACACTTCTATAGACAAGTTTTAGACGTGATTAAAAACTTGCCTACTAAAATTACGTCAATTTACGTCAGGTGCAGATTTGTTTACCAATTAAGAAGCTCTCTTTATATGATTATTAATTCATTAAATTATTTTTAGGTCTCTAAAATGATGCAAGCTATTGCCAATTTATAGGGCTGACCTCAATTTTTTTTTATTAGCCTTTTATGTCCCACTGCTGGACAAAGGGACAAAGGCCTCCCCTACTCTCTTCCCACCTCTTTCTTTGACTTCAATGGTTAATTTATAAAAACTTGACAACAACTATCGATAATTTCAAGGCTGCTACGGCCATTTATATAATTTATTACATTTTGTTAATAACAAATATATCAGTCAAAAGGGTTTAAAAAACCGGTCAAGTGCGAGTCGGACTCGCGCACCGAGAGTTCCGTACAAATGGTTTTTTTTATGTAACTACAAATTTTCGGTTTTTGGATTTTTTGCTTTACTTGTGCTACATGACCTTGCTTCTTGCCAAATTTCATGATTTTAGCTAGGTCAAATAAATAAATTTTGATTCCTTAGAGTGTCGAAATATACGGTTTTTGCGGCATAAACGACCGTATGTTTTTTTCACGCTAACTTTGAAGTTTGATTTTTTCACAGCTTCAAGGGACTGTAGACCTGAGTATGTTTATTGTAGGATATAGTTTTAATTTAAACTCGGTACCTTCACGCGTTCCCGAGATAAAGGGTCTTGACAGACAGACAGACGGACAACAAAGTGATCCTGGTTTTTTCCCTTTAAGGTACGGAACCCTAAAAATAAATAAACACTTAAGTATGTTTTTTTTCTGTTTTGGGAATTCTGTTGTTTATTTGTTTGCCCTCTAGTAGGATTAAAAAATATGTACAAAGGTGAAGGAAACCTATTAATAAGAGATTCTCTGTTTTCTTCAACTAGTTGACATTTCCTACTTTTCATTTTCACAAAATATTTCTATTGTATTCTGATCATCACCATAGTTTCAAAAGACGTCCACTGCTGGGCATAAACCTCCCCCAACCACCGCCACTTCGACCGGTTGTGCTTTTTCTTTCAGCAGATGGACTATACTTCGATCAGGCAAGACGGAATTTTTCCACGGCAAGATCGAATTGATGGATTTTTCCGTACATAAACAACTTACGGTTTTTATCGTCGCTCGATGTAAATACCAAGTTGCGGATCTGAGATGAAATTATACGTATACATATAACAATAATATTATTATGTACGTAGTTCTTTAAGCTACTTGATAACTAGCTATTAACCTGTGAACCTGGACAATAAAATATTTTATATTTCTTTTTGCCTTTATCAGTCCAAACAAGACTGAATGATGAAATAAATAAATGGAAAGGTGTATATTAAAAAAAGGTTTTTCAAAACCCAATATTGGTGAGCGGGTCTAACATCTAACAGAGTAGCTTTGAACCTAAACGAACAAAGTCGCGGGTGTAGGCTACTTAACTATCATCGTTCCTTATAAATATTCGGCACCGCAACCCATTGTAACCGAACTTAGTGCTTTCTATATTTTATCTAGGCTAGGCATTGTTATAGCATTCACTTTTGGCATTATGAGATCTATGTCAGATAGCAACACAGAGCAAAATTTCTTTTGTTAACAATAAGATACGTTGGTCTAGTGGTCGCAAACGCTACTGCTGAGCATGAGGTCCTGCGGGGCTATTGCGTAACACATTTTCAATCGGAATCGGTTTCATTTGTGACAGTTCAAGAACATTCATTGCCTTATTTACGTGTTGAGTAGACAAATTTTTCGAACTTATGAAACAATGGATTAACAATTTGCTTCAAAATGATTCAGATTCCGACTGATAGTGTGTTACGCAACTAGGGTGCTGGGTTCGATTCGCGGTTCGAGCAAAGTGTTATTGGATTTTTTTCATCTGGAATTTGTCAGTCAAGTGTGTTTGTCAGTTTGTTGTTGTCGTTTGTTTGTTGTTTGTTTGTTTGTCAGCCTGGAGTCTGGATTTGTGCCCGGTTGATGGCAATAGGCTCGCCCTCTTTTACATGAGATTTAAACATAACCGGAAAAAATGTGGGAGTACTATAATAGGCGCACCTCCAATTTAAAGTCCTGACTGACTGATATATGAACGCACAGCCTAAACCGCTGGTCCTAGAGACATGAAATTTGGAGGGTGTGTTCTTTGTGAAGAGTAGGTATCCACTAAGAGTTTTTCGAAATTCCACCCCTAAGAGGGTGAATGGAGTGAGGGTGAAATTACACGCGGACGAAGTCGCGGGCAGAAGCAGAAGCCAGTTTGTTTATAAGTGACTGCTTCGCGTTGAGATGTTGGTGAAACAAGTTCAAAACTTCGACTTGCTGTCGTCTCTTCAGGAATTATAAGTTTATCGCTAGAAGTTTTGTGCTGTGTTGACTTCGCATTTTTAACCATTGCAGGTGCATTCACTCAGGTGCCATTTAAGCGGGTGCCCGATGTGGAATACGTCCATAAAATAGATCAGCTATGAATTAACTGAGATAACGATGAACTAAGATGAATGACCTAACCAACCCACAATATCTGTGAAGAAAGAGGTTCGCTTTTTCTCAATGTTTGTCTCATTTTGAACGTTGACGATTATCCAATGTCCAAGTTACTCCTCCAGCGGAACTAAATACGCCCCGGGGATGTGGTGACCACAGTCCATTGTCACAGTACGAAGATTTATACTCATACGTCTTTCATCCTTTATCAACCCGAAAACTTGTTAAAAGGATCGGCAGTTCGAAACCTTTTGTCGCTATCCGTGAGTTACTACACGATTTATCCCATAAATCTATTCTATACAAATAAGTGTCTGTTTGCTATGTCAAAATTACAGCTTTTTGAAATGTATAATTATGTCAAAAAACAATTTTTAACATTTATGTCTGTCTGTATGTTTGTTCCGGCTAATCTCCGAAACGTTTGGACCGTTTTCGACGGGTCTTTCACCAGCAGATAGCCGATGTTATAAGGATTGTCTTAATATCGGCATCATATTGTTTTAGAAAAAGAATTAGGGTTCCACGCAACAAAAAACTTATAAAATAATAAGAAAAAGATTCTACTTATTCAATGGAGGAGTGGTACCTACACCTTCTTTGCGACACATTATTGATACAGATTTATTTTTATAACTAGTTAACTAAAACATTAAGCATCTTGGCCCAAGGTAGTAAGTAACGTTTTAATTTCAAGGTAAACAGCTTAAAAGGCCGCTGTTTTAAGTGGGTGCAGCAAAACTAGAGCTTCATCATGACACATTTGGTTAACGTCTTACATTTAACTTTAAACTTTTTGTAGATGTCACATTCTGGAATATTCCACAGAAACAAAATATAATCTGAATGTGTTCGTCCGGTTGTGGAAAAGGCAGTTCTGACCAGCTATGTCCGTAGACCTGTTATCGACCGACTGATTGATGAACAGATGAATAATTGTTATTATCAATCGACTGCGGACCCAAGTAGGCCGTGGCGAGCTCAATCCAGCAAAATGGGGGATGAAATAATAATAATCATTTTATTATCAGTCAACTCAGGCCCATAGGTAAAATACACAAATAATCTTATACAATAATAAGCTAATACATATTAAAAACCTCAAAACTATAGCCAACCCCCCCCCCATATCCTGTTGGATTATAGGTCCTACTGACACCTAGTGCGAATGCGGCGCTATCCTGACCAAACCTAATTTGTCGGATTTCTGAGGGCCTAAAAACGCCACTATTGCCGCGGACGAAGATCGCGGGGAAGACCTGGATGTGATTCACACAGACCAAGGAAGCATGGCACAAAAGGGAGGAGTCCTATACTCAGCAGTTGGTGGTACAGACGCCAGCACAGCATCAAGCTACTACAATCTGTCAAATTTCTTCAATAGGTTTTCAACTTTATCGCTACAGCATATGGTTCAAGGTTGATTGGGAAAATTTTACAGTTTTGGGTAGCTTGATGTGCTGGCGTCTGTACAAGGCTGCCAATGATAATGATGATGCCGATCGACTCGAAATGAAGATCATGAACATGTGACTGAAAGTCCTTCACGATAGACTTACCTCATTTTTCATCAAAAATACATTTCCATTGAGTATAAACCAGACTAGTGGAGGGTAGGGAGTAGTGGTGGCCCAGTGGTAACGACCGCGGGTCGTAGGTTCGAACCCTGACAGGCGCTGTACTTTGTGTAAATTATTTCATCACCACTGCTCTCAAAACGGTGAAGGAAAACATCGTGAGGAAACCGGCATGTCCTAGAACCAAAAATTCGAAGACATATGACATCTACCAACCCGCACTGCGCCCGCGTGGTGGATTACGGCCCACTCCCTCTCACTGAGAGGAGGCCTGTGTCCCAGCAGTGGGAACGTTATAGGCTGATTATGTCATAAACCAGACTTATTTTTCCAACCAAATCGTAAGGGTCTGCTGTAAATAGTAATAAATAGTTATTGGGTGTTCATGGGCAATGGGCGAATAGCCTGCGAACCTTTTGTATCTAATGTAGTGTAACTGTGTAATAGTAATAAAACCAAATACGATATTGTTATCGACTTGGTTTGGGGACTTTTGAAGTTTCGACTGTGTTCAGCTACTTTTGAATCAATATCCTAGTACAGACGCCAGCCCATCAAGCTACCCGAAACTGTCAAATTTTCCCAATCAACTTTGAACCTTATACTTTAGCAATAAAGTTGAAAATCTATTAAATAAATTTGACAGATTGTAGTTCAGCATTTTACCTTTGTATCTGTCTGCCGATTTATTTTCACATCACATCTGCTAAAGTAATTGAGATATTTACGTTTCGATATTACTGTAGTAACGATTTATTGTTAGACATATTCCATTATTGAAAATGAAATTTAAGAGAGCTGGAGAGCTGACCCAAATCATGCGAATTTATTTAATTTAAAAGAAGATTTAGGCCACTTCACAGTGTTTTATGAAGCCCGATTTTCGGACATCCCATTTTTATTGACAAACCTGACAGAAATAATCATTTAAATGCAAGATTTCGTATTCCCATTTAGCTGCCAAGTCTAGTTTCGGAATTATAATTTTTTGAAAATCGTAATTTTTCCATCCGGATATTAAGAAAAAAATTAATTAAGCTTAAACTAAGCGTGATACGAAAAAATTATGTGAGGTACATTGATGGCGTATCTTATGCAGAGTATTTTAGTCCATAAATGAACCTCGCACCATTGTTAGATCCAGATTTATGCGAGTATTTCGGTTTTTAGTTTTTCTTAATTTTCTCGGAAATTCCGCCCTTTCGGGAAAAGTTATTTATACAGAAATAATTCTATTTACGTCCCCAATACACCACATAATTATTACATCCCGAATCCATGGAACTCAGAAGTTATTCCAATTTAACTATTTTTGTTAGGGTTGTCAATTTTTTTATCCTTATTTTGTGAATCAAATTTTTCGCAAAAGTAAAAGTTTCGTAGTCAGAATGAGAAAAAGAACGTGCACCAGTTTACTAGTATCCTACCGAGGCCTTTCGAAAATATTTATTTATTTATTATTATTTACTAAAAACTATGCACAAGTAAAAAACATTGTACAAAGGCGGACTTAATGCATTAGGCATTTTCTAACAGTTGACATTAGGGTAGTCCAGAAACAACATGGCGGATGCAATTTATAAGAGAGAAACGGAAAGGAATTCCTATATAATACAGGCTGAATTTTCCAAGTGGGCATGGATGGCCAAATCCGAAACTATGAGGAATAGCGAAAAGTACTCAAAGGAGTCGCGGGCTCGATTTTGATGAAAACTAAAACTGCATCATTGGATTTTTGAAAAATCAACATTTCTAGCCAGGAATCGTACCCGTTGATTTTGAAAAAAAAAAAAACTACACTGTATTATTACTCCATTCGATAGTGTCGCTGATAAGGATCGCATTCTGGGAAGTAATGACATACGGGAAACGAGCTCATTTTTAACAAAATACTTTTTTATTTATCTTATGTTACCTACCTATTAAACCTTAACTGTTTAATTGTTCAAAATGTGATGACCATTGTTTTCAATACATAGCTGGATTCAACGTCTCAAGGATTGTACTGCATTTAACATTTGAATTTAGATCATAATGTTGTGAAGGTGACTGCGCTGCGGGTGTATTGAGCATCATTTCGAACAAGGTACAGATAATGTCGGTATGAATACCTACTCTAAAATAAGAAGCAGTTTATTAAAATCCAAAATTTTCCTTAAGTTTGCCTTGTCATTACTTCCCAGAATTTGATCCTTATTAGGGACACTATCGAGTGGCGTAATAATACAGTGTGTGTTTTTTAAATTAAATCAACGGGTTCGATTCCTGGCTAAAAATATTGATTTTTCAAAAATCCAATGATGCAGTTTTAGTTTTCATCAAAATCGAGCCCGCGACTCCTTTAAGCACTTTTCGCTATTCCTCATAGTTTCGGATTTGGCAATCCACGCCCACTTGAAAAAATCACCCTGTGTATACATATATATTGATAAATACATAGATACATATGAACAATATTGTTAAGAAAAAGTATTTGGTACGTACTACAAAAATACTTAAATAACACAAAATGCCTGAATCTGCCTTTTAACATACATCGGTAAACAATATTGTATTTAGGTACCAAGCTGGTATCCAGGCGTCTTCACGTCAGATAATCCAAACCACCGATTTTACTACAAGGTAGATATATTTTTTGACAAAATTATATAAAATCCGGATATAAATAATTATCTGAGATTTTGACAACCCTGACGACGTAAAATCCGGATAAAACTTAAAATCGTTGTGGTTTCTAAGTTCCATGGAATTGGGATGTGAAAATTATGTGGTGTGTAGAAAAAGTTATTTAGATAATTTCAGTATAAATAACTTTTCCCGAAATGGCGGAATTTTCGAGAAAATTAAGAAAAACTAAAAACCGAAAAAGTCGTATATTTCTGGATCTAGCAAAGTTACGAGGTTCATTTGTGCACTAAAATACTCGGCATAAAATACACCATCAATGTACTTAGCATCAATATTTCTATCACGCGTAGTTTAAATGTAATAATTTTTTTTCTGAATATCGAGATAGAATTTGGTCGATTTTCAAAAAATTATAACTCCGAAACTAGACTTGGTAGCTAAATGGGGATACGAAATCTTGCATTCAAATGATTATTTCTGTCAAGTTTTTCAATAAAAATGGGATGTCCGAAAATCGGGCTTCATAAAACACTGTGCACTTGGGTAAAGGAGTCTCCGAATTGTTTTTATACTTGAAAATACATTATTTCATTTTCATTCATTATCACAGACTAAAAGAAACACAATACACCAGATACATACATTTAACAGATAAAAACAAATTATGAGCTCTGTTATCTATTTTATGAACTGTCAGAAATTGATTTAAATGCGAAGGCCACCAGCCAACTTCTAGAGAAGCGTTCAAATCTTTTCACCAGGTTGCATTATCTCTGCCTATACCTATTTATGGAAGCTTTTCTCAAACCTACATTATGTAGAGACTTTTCCTAGCCTTTGCTTTCCGGGAACATTTTGCAGATGTGGCCCGCTCGTATTTAGACTTGTTGCTTACATCCGCGTTATCGGTTTTAGGGCGAATCAAGGCGTTACAGAACGTATTATGGTGGAAAACGGTACTGGGCATCAGTGGCGAAGGTTCCATACAACTTGATTCCTACCGGCTTCCCTTTAAAACGAGTAACCGTGGAGTTTCTTGCCGGTTCTTCTCCATAGGAAACGACCAATTGGAACCGTGCACCTAGCTTCTGACGTTTCATAAGTGCCCATGTAGGTTTATGTGAAATTAAATATTTTGATTTTGAAAAATGGCACAGTCAGTATTCTATAGACAAATATGTAAAATAATAATTTTAAAGATATCTACTCCGGCTTACCTCTTACAAAAATTGACCCTTCGCTACTGCTGTGTATAATTCGAATGTAGCTGCATAATTCGAAGGGTAAACGAGGGCTATTATAATAGCCCATTGACGTATGTGATTCAACAGGTATGTTTACATTATACAATTAATGCCTTAACAATTTACATTCTACTAGTAGTCGTTAAATGTTAATGCTATTGAATTGATTTTATATTATTTCCCTCCCACTATATTACAGCTTTGTCTATTATGTGATAATTTGGCCAAATCTTAACTAGAATGCAATCAAAATCAGCAATAGGTAATGATTTATTAAATGCTATGATGTAAGATAGCACAAAAAAGCGCAAAATTTAGTTGCAAAAAACGGTAGTATAGTTGAATCAATTACCTATTATAAATTCGTGGCTATACTCACTGGAAAACTACACTTTAATAAATCATAGTTTGATAAATACAATGTTACACTTCTTAAATATTAACGTGACCTTTTTCTTTAGTAAACTGTACCATATGGATGCTCCCACCCTAATCGATGTGATGTATTGTAACTGTTAACATGCCTTTCGTAACTGGACATATCTAGCTTGGCATATTTGGCTCAATGCCATTGGAAACTAGCCTTATAAGCTCCTTAGTTGGCTACCAAAATGCCTAATCAAAATACTGCATTGGGCTACTATATTCATTAGGCATTTTGGTCACTTCTTGTGCCCTAACTCCGTCATCGGAATATAGAAGATCACTTATTATAACATTGACTTTGCGCATACGCCATCACCATAAACGTGATGGAAATGAAAACGTCGCACAACTCGGTCCTCGTGTCCACAAGAAATAATAATATCGTACGTACGTACGTAAGTAAGTACATAAGAGTATGTGTAAATAAAGTTAGACTTCTAGTTAGTGTAGTGATGAGCAAATATTTGGGAAGGTATTATATATAAGTGATGGTCACGTGTTTCTTGGTTATCCTGTTTGATTTGAGGCGGATACATTTATTTTAATGTTTTCTGTTTATATGATGTTGGTAAATAAAATTAAATAATGTTTCTTTCATTCACAGGTATTGCAAAATGCTAATAGTTTTCTTTTCGCTCAGTCGATTGGGTCTAGGGCTCGCGAAAAATTTCTTTGAATTACGCCGATTAATTTAAAAAGGCCGAGTATATTTTATCACTAATGTCTACGATAAAGTTAGGTTCAAAGGAGCTGTCCGAAAAACTGGACCAATCCAGTCACTCAAAAGGATGTTGTCTTCGATCTGAACTCGGAAATAACAAGCAGTTTTTATCCGACTAGGCGTGGACAGAAGTTTGAGGCTTCCAGATCTTTCCAGATTGAATCCAGAACAACAATATCTACTCGTAGTCTCGTAGAAGCGCTAAATTACGATGCCAAGCAAAAAATTGTTTTCGTAGATCGACCGTGTCAAATGCAAAGATATGGCTGCTTTTGTGAAGCCGGCTATAATGTTTTTAAGGAAACTGATTTTAGCTCCAGGCACATGTTAGTATTCCTTTTTTTTTACCAAAAAACGTAGGTTTTTCTTCTCGGATCGACACGTGTCCAATTATGTCAAATTGCTTCGAGAAATCGAATAATTGTTCTTGACCGTGTGAGGACAGTTCTTACTCCTGACTTCTGTTAGGTATCTGAAAAAGAAAATCAAAGTTAGGTCATGTTCATAGACTATAAAACGAATATATTCAACAGAGTTCGTTGATAAATCTGTATTACTTTATACGTGCAGTCAAAAATGCATGAAGGTCGAGTTGCATTAGCAGTTAGTTCCTGAATTTTGATGAATTAGGTAATTTTGCATTTTTTTGTTTGTCAATGACGACTAAAGAACATTAGAGAAAAAACAGTTATCATGTAGGTATGACTTTAATGTTTTGTAAAGACATTAGCACGTGTGAATATAATAATTTAATTATAATATTAACATTACATATTCACGTAATAATTATGTTAATATTATTTTGACTGTCTAATATTCACACATTTTTTGCCAATTTATAGTTTTTTTTTTTTCATTTAATTTTGTAATTTTTCTTTTAAATTTAGTTTACGACGCGACGTTCACGTGCGTGTTTTGCTTTTGTTGGAGCTGATTGCCTTTTTTACGCAAATAGATTCACGTATAAAGTACGTCTGTCTGTACCTACTCATATTAGTTGCACTTGCGTTAGTTTCCACCATAGATATATGAAAGAAGAAATTTTTTACATTTGGTTTTTACCATAGAAAATGGGAAATACCCCCCTTTTGACAGCAGCTGATGCTAGAAAGTAGTTTTCTGCTATTTCTACCTTTCAGAACATTTCAGTGGTATTCGAGCTGTATATTACTAGGTTTTGAATTTTATGGTAGAGTTCGCAGTGAAATTATAATAAGGGGTGATCGAATATCGTGACAAAAAAGCGTATCGCCCTAATAAAAAACTTCGGCCCCGTGCTGCGTAAAGTACAGACGCCAACATAATTATCAACCTATCCGAAACTGTAAAATTTTCCCAACCAACTTTGAACCTTATGCTTTAGCGATAAAGTTGAAAATCTATTAAAGAAATTTGACAGATTGTAGTAGCTTGATGTGCTGGCGTTTGTACTTTTATTAAAAGTACAAACTATGCCATATGTCGTGGTTTTACAGTATCTCCCCCGTTTTGAGGTGAGTCCAAAGATAGGGTTGTCGCGCACACAAAAAGCGACCCAATACCTTGAATTTGATACATAGAGTACACGTGGTCTGTAACAGAGTTTGTAACATCTATTTACAAATATTCTAATTTGAGAAAACTAAAATACATTTGTTTCTCATTTTCTTACTATCGTAGGCGATATGTTGGCACAGTTCTGATCTTAGTCTTATATTATACTTTGTTGCTGCACGTCGGTCAATGCATCTGGTATTCTGGCGCGAGTTTACGCATTACGGGAAACGTGAGCACTCGACATGATCCCCATCTCGTGTGAGCAATTTGTAAACCAATTGGCACATGTTTGGCTCGTCGTCATTTTACCCTTTACTAAGTTTCCACGGTAGGTTTCACCTAGGGCCACCGTAAGAACTTAACACGGACTGCCTGTGTCTGGAATCCAACCAGAACTTGTCATAGCGATATTTAGATTCTTGTGCTTTGGCTTTTGACAAGTGCCATAAAATAATCATTCATCAAGCTCACTACTTAATCTTCACTTCAAAATATCCGAAGTAAGCAGTAACTTGTCCGGGGTAATCTTTGAACAACTTCGTTGTTTATAATCCGCGCGGAACTAGTTGGCCGCGCCTTAAGAATGTGAGCGGTGGGACGGAGGGGCGGGGGCGCTTTGTCATTACTCAGAACGTGCGTTGCGAACAAAAGGCAACCCCCGTGTCCCCACCCAAGGCGCGGCCAACTAGATTTTTAGCATCAAACCACAATGTTTGACAACCCTATACAAATATCGATTTAGGCCGTTTGTAGACCGCGGCGGAGTCACGGTCAATGTCGAGCCCCCGCTGTGCCCGGTCGCAGCACAAGGGCGGGCGACCATTATCGACAAATATAATTACGTCATAATTACATATATGCTTATTATAAATAGCACATCCTCGCGTTAGCTCCAAGGGCGTTTAACGATGAGAAATAATAATATGCACGCCTATTTATAGTATAAACATTTTAGAACATTTACCTATCCGTTTGTAGGTCACAGCTATGAATCATTTGGTATCGATTCACTCTTTACGTTGTGAAATTACCTGTATGGGAAATGCAATCAATCAATAGAATGATAAATGATTTATTTTCTGTAAGTAGGTTTGTACAAACAACACGTCAATCATATTTTTTTTAAACTAGATGAGTTCGGCGTTTCCTATCTGACTATTCTGAGAAGAAAGGCTGAAACAAACTCAGAGGTCTCTTTTAAAGTCCAGACAAAATCTTGGTCAGATCGTGTGAAGACAGACCATGTAGATTGGTGTCTGAAATGGTCTTTTGAGGAAAGAACCACACAGATTGAGCGGAACTGTCCAATCAGTGCACGCATTTGTCAAAAATCGTGCAGCTCACCTCAGAACCTGAGGAATAGCAGCTTATTTTCCACTTCTATAGCCTTTTGGGTCTACTATTCACGAACTCCTCCTAAAACCAGAGCTTAACAATGTTTGCAGAAATCCGTTGCAAAATTACGGGTAGGTATGGTGATAACAGGATTTCAACCATAGTTTCTGCTTTTTTGATTTTACTTTTCAGTATGGATTTTTAATCTCTACGCCCTTGCATAGCTCCTTCACATTCATTATTGATTTCATTTACGTTAACGAAAAATTCATTCCTAGAATGGTACCCGCCCCGCACACGCGCTGAATTTTAAGACGAATTGTTATTCTAAGTTTAATTTTGTCCAAGTTGTTTTGCTTCTCTTCGACATTTAATTTTTTCTAACAAAATCATGATAGCACTATTCTAATCTTTAAATTCATGGCTTTATACTTAATTGGATTACCATAATATTAATTATTATAATCTATTAATTTTTTTTACTGCACACCTCTATTACTTTTTATTACCTACTTAATATAAAACTACAGTACCTACGTTTTATTTTAATTATCATTTGAATTAGACAACAATCATGAGAGAAAATGTAAGTGGTAGATACTTACTTCAATTTTCCTGATATTATAATTACCTAGTTTAATTACTGAAATTATAATAAGGCACCTAGGTTAGTACCTATCTTATTATAATTTCAAGTAAATATACCTGAAATTATAATTAGTGTTTTTCAAAGCAATATGTAGATTTAAAACGTTTCAAGTATCAAAATCAAATACATAGCTAAATAATACTTCAGGAGGCCAGTCCCGCCATCGTTGAGTTGTAATTTGTTCGATTTGGTTGACGTTTGAAATTGATTGATTCCAACCTATTTCAGCTGTCCAATCTGATGGATAGCATTCCTTCAATAAGCTCTATTGTAAGTGGTTTTTGGTAGTTTTTATATTTGTTTTGTTACAGTTATGTAACGAGTAGTTACGCAACCTTCTTAGTAGCTAGTTTTATGAGGGATTTTGTTATCATATAGGTACCTATGTTTTACGTTTTTGGCTAGGGGATTAGCAAGATCATTCGGCAAACTATTAACAATAAAAACCATACTAATATTATACAAACAATCATTCAGATTTTTTGTCAGATTATTCTACAAGCAACGTACTAATACACTACGTTATATTTTTTTAGTCCAAACAATAGATTTTTTGTAATTAAATAAGTACTTCATAATTAGCAATAAATTACCAGCGCTGTGTCATCGCGCTTCTCTTTCTTTTATATGCAGTCCGACAGTGACCGCGCTTTAGGTTATGTAAGGGCCTGTGCACACCACGTTTTTTAAACGCGCCGTTGACGCGCGTTTTAGATACGTTTGTCGACGGCGCGCTTTTATCCTACAGAGCAGTGTCTGCTAGTATCTGACTCGCGTGCGTATCGCGTCTGTATCGCTACAAACGCGCGTCAACGGCGCGTTTAAAAAACGTGGTGTGCACAGGCCCTAAGCCCCAGCCTAGCCGAGTAGAGGAAACGTTGCTCCCGTTTCCTCTACTCGGCTAGGCTACCACGTGTGACTGTAATGTTTCTCAGGTAAATATCAAATTGTATAATTAACTTGAGTTTACTTCGTAAGTGTTAAAGTACGTTTTTCCTTGTTCACGGTAGTCATTTATATGTGTCTAACTACGTTATTGCTTTTGTTTCGAGGAGGCCATTGAAGAAACTACGATCAAAGTTGTGGATAGCGACTTTGGATGTTCGTGGTTTTTGCCGTATGGATCATGAAAATATGATTGAGATCGTTTATCTAAACTAATATTATATAGAGAAAAGTTTTGATTTCTTGTATGTTTTCTTTCACGCTAAAACGGCTGAACGGATTTGAATGAAATTTGGCACATGGGTAGACCATGTCCTAGATTAGGGCAATTGATACTTTTATATCCCGATATTCTTACGGGATCGAGACTTATACGAGTGAAACCGCGGGTTGCAGCTAGTCCTAGATATTTTTGTTGCAATTTATTGTTCCTTGACTCACGAAATACTTGAATTCAAAACTCCGTAGCAAAGAATTCCTAATTTAGGCTGAATAGATTTTTATCTTTAAAAGCTAAGTAAGCCCTGTCAGGAATTTCAGCTTTCAGGCTGCACACCAACCTTAAATAGCATCCTCAAGAATCTGGTACGCTGAAAATCTAACGATCTTTATAAGTATACTTGTCGACTAAATACTACACCAAATGTCTTTGTGATTCTCTCTTATCGCGAACAAATATTCCCACGGGGAGTCTCACACCCTTCTCAGATCTTAATTTCTGTGCGGGCTAGACAATGTTTTTTCTCTTTTATTACCAGATGTTCATTTTAGATAGGTCTACCTCAGTGATAATGAGAAGTGATATCTCGCTTTATCTTTTCGCTTTTCTATTTCTGCCTTTGACTTTTTAAATGTGATCGGTAGATTATATGTATTATTAGGAGCACTGTTTCAGGCGGAGACGCTTGGGGAGGCCTATGTCTGGCTGTGGGCGTGTTTCGGCTGTTATAATAAAGCCCGGAACACATATGCCTGTAACTTGCTCAAAAGTATGCAAATAGCTGGCATACCAGTATGGTAATTCACCAATCAGAAGTTGTTAAGGCACACGGCATGCAAGCTGATTGGTGAATACCATAATGACATGCAAGCTACTTGCATACTTTTGTGCCAGCTATCTGGCATGTGTATTCTTAGCATAACGATACCATTTCAATTGTTACATTGGAGATTTTATAGTGTCTCGTTGCAACTCGCAACTTGATATATCCTTCTTTTGGATTAAAGCCCCCAATAACACGATGCAAGTTTCTTGCCCGTGGCATACAATGAAATTGAAGCAACAAATGACTTGCATCTTCTTTATTGTTGCTTCTACTTATGTATGACTAGCTGCGCCCCGCGGTTTCGCCCGCGTAAGTCCCGATCCCGTGGGAATATCGGGTAAAAGTATCTTATGTCCTAATCCAGGTCATGGTCTACCCATAATATGCAAAATTTTATCCAAATCGGTTCAGCCGTTTTAGCGTGATAAACACAAAAAATCGAATCTTTTCTCTTCGTAATACTAGTTTAGACTTTCGACTGGAAGCGCCCCGCGGTTTCACCCGCATAAGTGTCGATCCCGTGGGAATATCGGGATAAAAAGTATCCTATGTGTTAATCCTGGTTATAAACTATCTGTGTGCCAAATTTCATCCAAATCCGTTCAGCCGTTTGAGCGTGACGTAGTAACAAACATATAAACACACACAAAAACACAAACTTTCGCCTTTATAATATTAGTGTGACCAGCTGTCCCACCCGACAGACGTCCTGTTTTTACCGACTTCAAAAAAAAGGAGGTTATTTATTCTAAAGACACGTGGCGCCATCTATTATCATAATAACGTTATTGTTGTTTTCCTCGGGAACAGAATTTTTCGGGATGAAAGGTACCCTATGTCCGTTTCTGTACATACACCTGACAACGTGTATATGCAAAACTAGCTGTTCCCCGCGGTGTCACACGCTGCGCGGCTCCTAAGGGTCGTAGCGTGATGTTATATAGCATATAGCCTTCCTCGATAAATGGACTACCCAACACTAAAAGAATCATTCAAATCGGACCAGTAGTTCCAGAGATTAGCGCGTTCAAACAAACAAACAAACTCTGCAGCTTTATAATATTAGTATAGATTTCAGGATGATCGGTTCAGTGGTTTTAGCAGCTTACTTTCGCATTTATAATATTAGTAAGGATTAGTTGGACTTTGTCACGGGTATTTAAATCGCACAGATGAACCTGCCTAAAGTTGGTCTATTTTCATCTCTGCTTATACAACCCTTTGGGGAAAACATCTACCTTACCGCTATTATGTAAACTAAAACAGTCCAGTCTAGACTTGCAGAGGATAATTTTGTAACTAGTGTAATTAAACTTAATTACAACCGCTTACATACATAGATGAGTGTGTAATCATAACTATGCTGTAATTACTATTTATTTCCGGAGACCTGTGCGAGAATAATAATTGTTTGTTTTATTAAATTATTATTCTTGGTATATTATTATCGTTGGCTGCCAATCCTCATGTTGAGATGTGACGCAAAAAAGGAGCCAAATTTTATTGGTGTTTCGCTGTCAAGATTTCCATGGTTGAGGCCAATCCGTTCAATGCTTTCGTTTTTGACGGCAAAAACTCAATCAATCTTCTTGGAGTTTTCGTTTTCACAACTATATTGGGTCTTGCCTTTCTCACCTCCTCAACCCAGTTACTGGGTTCGGTTTTGACAGCAATGACATCAAATAGTTTTGCAATTTATATTGTATCCGCTGTTATAATGGCACTTTCATTGCTTGATTTTTATAATCATAGGTTATCATTTCTTTCTAAACTTCTCTTTTCACAAGTTCCGTAACCCCAGTAAAAAAGATCTATTTGATGGAAAAATATTTTCCTGCTATAATATTTTTATTATGATCTCTTTCAGGCCAAGCAAACATTTTTTACCAAATAGGTACATATTATCGTAAATAAAAGTAATGATGTTAGGATCTTGTAACAAAAAAGTGTTTTCTTTAAAAACGGCCCACGTTCTGCTTTATAGCTATTTGGAACATCATTCATAATAATTCGACATTAAGGCCAGCGCACATTGGCGGACGGCGGGGCAAGGTATTTTTAATTTACCAACGTTACTTCGTACGTAACGACATGCGGCTGGACGCGACAGCATGTCGCGGGTGGTAATGGCAGGTAGCGACGGCAAGCGGCGAGATGCGAAGGCGTGCGATGGTATGCCTCAGAGTCGTATACGGGTCCGGGATGCGAAGGCGTGCGATGGTATGCCCCAGAGTCGGCTAGCATACGATTGCGAGGAGAGGCAGTGCTAGCCGGGTACACTCCGTATTTCCCCCGTGGCATACCTACAGGAACCCGATGGATGAGAGAAGCGTAGAACCGGTCGAAGTGGAGGTGCTTGGGGGAGGCCTATGTCCAGCAGTGGACGTCTTTCGGCTGAAATGATGATGATACCGCGGGGTGCCGCGCCATCCAGTAGTGCACCGGCGGCCGCTGGCGCCATCGCAAATCATCAGTGTGCATCAGCTGGCCGGTGGCAAATCCTCAATTTCGTCCGCCGCCGGTGTGCGCCCTAACAGAACTTAAGTGTATGCTGAAAATATTCCTGAGGTCTTAAAATTCTTTAGACGTACAAAATATTACACAAACATCTAAAGACGGGTAGATCAAAGAAATTGCGTGTCTAATCCAATCGGGGAGCGCTGAAGAGTGTTTATAATCTTATAAGACGGAGGGTGCCATAAGCGCCTTTTCAGGGTTCTTTATCCAAGGTGCGAAGAAAACAGAATAATAATAGGTACTTACTGGTTTACGTCATCTAATATCATTATGCCTATATTCCATATGGGTTAGGCAGAGGTGCACCCACATTTTGCCAGTCATGTTTAAGTCCCATGTAATAGGGGGCGAGCCTATTGCCATCAACCGGGCTGCTATTGAGAAATTCCAGGTGGAAAACCCAATAACACTTTGCCCGACCCGGGAATCGAACCCAGGACCCTATGAAACTCTAAATAATTAATAATTACTAAATTCTCTGCTGCCGAATCACACGATTGCTGCTGCTTCTGCTGTGATTGGTTGGCGGAAATGACGACGTATTCCACATTGGGCACCCGCTTAAATGGCACCTGAGTGAATTGAATACTGAATGCACCTGACACACAGCGGCACATTCACTCAGGTGCCATTTAAGCGGGTGCCCAATGTGGAATACGTAGAAATGACAATGGCTTATCAATTGACTTGACATGACGATGACGTGACATTTGGTATCAGTTATGTGAAAAAGCTTTCACAGACCTATTGTTGACAAGCTTGCGATACAATCATGTCCGTCCAAATGCCACTAAACTCAATATTACTTTGATTTTCACAGATTGTTGTTGTTGTTGTGCTATAAATTTCGCCATACCTACGAAAAAACAGTACAGATCCCACAACACGAGCACGACTCCAACTAGGCTTTTGTTTTTCGCTTTTCGTCTCGCTATAAATCAATCTCGAGAATCGATTCGCTAGAATCAAATCGAAGCGAACCGATCTTGTCTCGATTACGTAAAGACAAACTTCCTCTCAGACCTCCCTTACCCAGTTATTAAGGCCGTGTTTAAAACTGTGTCGGACACGGTGTAAACTACATTTTGTCGGAAAAAATTACATCAGAGGCTGAGTCCATAGCTCAAATGGAAATAGAAAGTGGTGTGTCAGTGAGTTACGTCAGGTCGAGAATTATGCGCTTGCGCCGAATGCCATGACTACGCGTAGAATACCAGTTTGATTAACCTAGTGGTCCTCTTTCGTTAGGTCGTGTCGGTATTCTGTCGATAGTCTTTGGTTATGTATGGTGTTTATTAAGGTTTATGGGATATTCGAAATGTAAAATTTAATTTTTCAAATGAAATACATGCCATTTTCATATTGTAACATTCACTTTTGGGGTTAGACTTTCTCAATCGTTATTTTTAACTGTTTATAGTGCTTCTTGCTGTTGGCCGAAGTTTGCCAGGCAAGTGGCAATTAAGGTTGCCGAAAACCTAAAAAATCTAACTTGGCATTCGGCCGGACTTTCGCAAAAAAGTAATTGGGTGCTCTAATGATATTTCGCAGCCTTGAATTCGGTTGGTCCGATGTCGTTCGACAAAAGGACAGGCGGGTATCTAAATTGGTGGACAAGAATCTTAGACCGAGGTTACAGGATCAATTGGACATTAGATTGATCCAATACTAGGGTCAGATTGATCGGAACAGAATTTAAAATATTTTAATTTTGTCATCTAATTGATGGTGCAAACGAGGGTGCAAATGTGAGACTAATCTAATCCGGTAATTTAGCGATGCTGCATTGGGACTTACGTCCAGGTCCAGCAGTGGACGTCTTTCGGCTGAACATAATAAAAATGGATTCAATAGGGAGTTACGACCTCATCTTCAAACGTACATACCCACTCTATGACTCTACGCAGTACTTAGGTATATACTCGCAAGGCACATTATGTAACGCCTACCCATGTAATTGTGTAACTTTGTACTTGCTAATTAACAAACTTTGAATAATAATACTGTTTTATTATGTACCCATTTTGTTACAATATAAATGGAATTCAATTTGAAAGCCTTTGCTTTACTAACAATTATGAACAACACAATAGGATTGTTGTCGTCTACACACAACTTATTCATTTCATTGTAGGTCTTCTTGTTGTTGTAATATAATAGGTAGTAGTATAATAATTTTGTTACTTTGATATTAACTCGAGGAATAAACTAGAGTATAATAACGATCATGAGAAAATTAAAACTTTCTGGAGTTATTATAAAGGCAAATCCCGCGCGGTATGCGGGAAAAAATTTGCTCGCATCCACTGTGCTAATTAACTTGTATGGAGATGTTCAAACGCTGCGAATACTCGCATGACTTCTTTATCACAAAAACAATCGGTGTCGCAGTCGCATCTGCGCGCGAGATTCGCCTCAGTGTGTCCAGAGCTTTAATGCAGTAGCATTAAAGGTCTTTACGGGGTACGTCGTGGTCAGCGGGATTGTCCGAAAGGGTTACCGCTGGCCCTGAACATAAAGGGCTAAGGAAGGAACACGGGTGGGTTTTAGTCAGTAAGAGTCTGACACTCCCTTCCGCTCCACCCAGAGCGGGAGGGGTCATTTGATGATTTCCCATCCAAAAAAAAAGGGGGTGCTTCGTTCGTAAATAGTACTGTCTAAATTCAACTGCAAGGTCTGCAAGTAATGACCTGCTGTACAAATTGGCAAGGGCGCAACTTGTTACGACAGCAATTGCAGACTAGAAATCAGGAATGGTTATTGCTTATCTTCACATCCCTTGCGGTCACGACCATCCACAAATATAACAGGAACAGGGGATGACAAATTCGAAATTTAAGTCGAATTATACCAGGGTGGTTCCATAAATTAGTTACCTAATCCATTATATTCGATTTAACATTGAAAACAAGGCAGTAAAGGAAATCTGCGGTGTTCCACATTTTATATTTACGATGTAATCATAAAAGCACATCCTGTTTTCTAATGTGATTCAATACGTCAAGGTTAACGGCAAAATAATAAAAAAAAGAGATATTCCAAGTCAAAATCCAAGATAAATATTTAATTTATTATTTTCCTGTGTGGTTTAAAAACTATAAATAGCATTCGAATTATTTGACTAATGGCTGATTTTTCAATCATCTGATAACTTTATTCGAGGAATAATTTCGAAATTTTGACAGCTATTTCATACAAAAACGACAATTTTATTCATCGAATAAAAGTTATTTGGCGATGGAAAATCAGCCCTAAGTATTTATTTGTCTTGTGTCCTTCTGTTTGCCAAAAGTCTCCAATGTTTCCTTCCAAACCTCCTGTATCTTTTGCGGCTTCTGGCCACATATACTCTGCTAACAAATATTTATTTATTCATATATTAATTAATCAACTTGAAAGCTGAGTCGCAATGCCAGCCGCCTGTCTCTAATTAGTATCGTATGACAGTTCGAACCCCTTTCTATTATGATGTCATTCTCATTATGTAAACAGTACTTATCTATTGCATCAATTAATAACAGACGGGGCATTGTCGATATTCATTACATGTTGAACTGTCTGTCTTTACATTTCATTGGAAGATTCTTCTTCGTATATAATAGTTATCATATACTTGACTCTAGGAAGAACCAATCTCCTAAGGAAAAGTGCTTATGGTAGAAATCTAACTTAGAAATGATTATAATTATCTAAATACGTACCTGTTATTGTAGCAAATCACATTTTGATCAAGATACAACCAACAAATTTTCTTACGTTTTTTGCAATTTGCAGGTTACTGTCAACTAATCTGCAAATTTGCAAAAAACGTAAGAAAATTTGAATTTCGCTGTCTACCACTCCACTACCCATTCACCTTAAAGTACGGTTTTTCTTTCGTTATATTCCTATCTTAGTTCGCATGTTGTGCTATTGTACCACATATCATACTATTGCGATATTTTCTTGTTTAGTTTGTATCTGTTTTACTTTAATCGCTGCGAGCATATCCCGAACTCGACACATGCGTGGGTCGAGCATAACTGATTAAGGACTAGACCTTATTCGTGACGCGACCACACTTCTACATTACCAAGATAACTGAAATAATCACCGCTAATTCTAGCACATTCTGACACAACTGACACAAATTAACGTCCTACCTAATAGACAAGACGGCTCTATTCCTATTGCTCGCGTGTCAAATTTTATTCTATGCGCACGCGATGTTTTGTTATCAGCCATGTAAAAACATTCGCCATTTATACGCCACATTACACCAGCTAATGCCTGTAATGAACTTGTGTACATCAATCATACAGTTGCACACCAGTTGTCGAAACATGACTGATTTGTTTGATTTAGTCTCAGTTTTTCATGTTCTAATTCTTGTACACGCTTAAGCAATTTGTCGGTTTTCTGAAGACTGAATCCGATTCTCATTTTTCTTTAGTCTGGTGAGCGTTACGAATGAGCTCGCACTTTTTAGTTCGTCTGGCCCGTTGTTCCTTTTTCATTAATGGGTTTATACTTCTATAGACATAGACTAGACCACCCACAGCTTAAATTCTCCGCCTATCTTGAATAGTCTTAATGCCAGATTCTGAGATAGACACTTTTGGTATTTAAAAGTTTTTAGCATTGTTCTCCTCGTCCTTGCTTGCTTCAATAGAAGAAACTTTCCTTCCACGTCAATTATAAAATATATGTTATTATAAAATACTCATAAAACATTTTTCTCTAATTTCCAGTTTCATCGAACAAGACAAAGTGTCCGGCTTCTGGACATGGATGTTCGTGTTATCGAAGCTGCCGGAGTTAGGCGACACCGTGTTCATAGTTCTACGTAAGAAGCCCCTCATCTTCCTGCATTGGTACCACCACATCACCGTCCTACTATACACCTGGTACTCCTTCACGGAGTACACGTCCTCGGCGCGCTGGTTCGTCGTCATGAACTATTGTGTCCATAGGTAAGACTCCTTTATTTGTATTATTTATATTTATTTTACGCACATACGTTACATGATTAAATATTAGAATATAAAAACATTTAAAAATAGTATTCCATCGGTATAGGGTCCAAGGTATCGGCTGTCAGAGCTCCAGAGAGAGGAACCTAACCTAGTAACAATACGAGCCGTGTTCAGAATCAAACCCTTGAAGCCTCCTCAGGTGTTGTTCGAGGCTATTGGCTTCGAGGCTATTGGCTATGGCATCCGTCACGATTATCGGTGCAATGATCGATTTAACTTTATTATTAAGATTATTTGTCTCTTGACGTGGAGAATCAGCTTTTGCATCAGCATTTAAAATAAGTCACTGGTTTTATACGTCTCTTAGGTTAGGTGCCAATCAATTTAATGGATCATGTGGATGATTAACTTCTTTGATGGATCTTTTGTTTACCCAATTGATTAATGAACGTAAGGGCGTGTCCGACCATCGAAGCTCATGGTATGACAGCATTGAAAGAGCCATAGAAGGCTTTGTACTTAAATTATGTCATGCAGCCATATAAATTGATTGGATACTTGACTGAAACGAAACGTAATGGAAGTAGTTTTTGAAAAGTTATAAGTACCTAATGGGGCACCGGCATCAAGGTGCCAACTATTTGAATTAGAAGAAAATTGAACATCACGCAAATCATAAATAGAAGTTCATGGCTAGAATATTTATAGTATCGGATACTGAATATATTTAAACACGATCCAATAAAGTTGTTTACATTCTCTTTACCGGTCTCCCTATGAAAGTACGTCTTGCAAATGTAAATCTAAAACCGAAACAATGTCAGTTGGGTATCCAGAAAAAATCTATACAGCTGGCAGGCACTGCCAGTCGCCATTTGCAATTGAGGATCCTCCCACACCGGCTTCGACATTAAACGAAGAGATATGGATGTCCCGTTGGGTTTCTATAGTGTCGATAACATCTAAATTGAACGAATTATTCTTAAAGGAAGTCGATTCATTGGTCTAATGGCAGCCTATGAACCTTGAGACGTTGGGCGAGTTTCGCAGGTCGGCATTGTGTCATTAAGTTTTTGCACTAGCAACATGTTTCGAAGAGAAAAAAAGGAAAAGAAGAAAATTTAGAGTGTCCAATGCTCGTACAAGCCCTGGGGAGGCCTTTGATTTGCCAGGTTTTATCTAGATAGAATAGAATACTACTAGATTATGATATTATAGACTTATAAAAACACGGAGGAAATGAATCGCCTGTTGAATGCGAAAAATAGAAGCAAGTGGTGTAACCATAAATATTGCTTGCAGTGACGTCACTGTAGGATCTAGGTTCACAATTGAGGAATCTTATGAAGGTCATGATAAATAGGGCACTGGGATCTATCTTGAATCTAGGATGATAATGGAGACATTGGATCAATGTGTGATAATATTTATGTAGAGACACCGTTACAATGTCATATACGCGAACTAGTAGACCTTGCCAGATTGATCCAGTCGGCTGAATTCTTCGAGTATTTTTCAGGCCCGTCGGCTACTACTAAGAACAATAATAATAAAACCGAATGACTAAACCTTTTCAGTGGCTCCATTCATCTTTCCCTCAAGGCGTGCCTAACACAAAAGTATTCGTTTCGCAGGTTTAATGAAATGTGAATGATTGATGACTGAATCTAGATTTGGTTGAAACAACAAAAATGAAATGTTTGCAATATCAGTCAGTAGGTTATAATGATAAGAAAATATAAGTCAAAGGCGTGGCTGGGATTAATACCTAATTATGTTATCTAAATAAAAGTTACGTAAGACATGCAATTTTAACACGTGTGTGAAAATTTGGATAACATTTTAGCAACATCAGGAGAGCAAACCAGCCGTGAAGATTTCATAAAAAATAAAGTTGTAATGTTTATATTTTAATGATTTCCGAAAATATTCCCAACTAGGTACAATAATGTCTGATTTCGCAGTTCCCAAGTTAATGTTTCCTTAGAATCGCTTGCAGTAGCGTGTTTCGCAGAAGGCGTGGTATTTGATCCCAACAAATTGCTCTATTCATAGCTCGTCCCGGCCTGCAATTGTAGTCGACTTCCTAAGTATTACTAACGAGTAGTGTCATTTACGTACACGTTTACCTGCATGGTCTGTTTATCAGCAGACGTATGGGAACTAATAACAGCCGCACGGGTCAACCTTGCCGCGGTTGGTCCGTGGATGGGTGATCTTTACATACTAAGACCCCTCCGTGCCTCGGAAAGCACGTTAAGCCGTTGGTCCCGGCTGTCATTCGTGGATCTTTGACAGTCGTTACGGGTCGTCAGCCCGAAAGTCTGACAACCAGTCTTCCCAGGGGGGTTTCGTATTACTCAGTAACTGGGTTGTGGAGGTCAGATAGGCAGTCGCTCCATGTAAAATACTGGTACTCAGCTGCATCCGGTTAGACTGGAAGCTGACCCCAACATAGTTGGGAAAAGGCTAGGCAGATGAGTATGGGAACTAAATAAAATAGTGAAGATTATATTCAGAGGAGTATGGAAAGAAGAAAGGGAGGTCTTTGCCCTGCAGTAGGACCACCATAGGCTAACAATAAATACATTTTGAATGGTTTTGAGTTAATTATTGAACAATGCATTTGATCGCAATCTTGACAGATTAATAGTGTATTGTTAATGAGTATTTTTGCGAACAATATTATACGAGTAAATGAGAATGTCTGTATTAATGATAAATAATTTGAATAAGTAGATTTATAAACTACTAAGAGCTTGATTTATGTTATTATTACTTTAGGTTTAGCTTCGATGTCCAAGAGACATATTTTTCGAAAAAATTAACTATGTCATTCAGGTCGTTTAGTACTTTATTATTAACGGTTTTTAATTTAAAATCTTGATAAGAATAATTTATTACCTTTTTTTTTATATAATTTTAGACTCCGACATGTCATTAAAGTCTTTATTAAAAAATAAACGATTTGGAAAACCCAGAAATTCAAAAAGATTATAACTTTACACATTATTTAATTTATTTCAATGTTTATGCAAAAGTTCCATGCGCAAAACGAGTCGTTTACTTTAATAGCTTTTTATACGACGTAGTTAATAAAAAAACAATAGACTATGATTATTGTAAATATCCATAACAACAACAATTAAACCATTAAGATAAGAAGTTGTGGTAGAACTATTATAAACCAGTTTATAAACTGATTTAATAATCGCAATCACGTTTTAACAGTTTTCGCGCAGAACAGCAATTTGTGGCAAAAGACTTGACATTAGATATTAAATTATTATTTATTAACATACATACATACATACATAATCAGCCTATAACGTTCCCACTACTGAGACACAGGCCTCCTCTCAGGTGAGAGGGAGTGGGCCGTAATCCACCACTCGGGCCCAGTGCGGGTTGGTAGATGTCACATGTCTTCGAATTTTTGGTTATTAAAAATTTATTAACAATCTCGGAATATTAAAAACATCTAAAAACCTAAACGAATTATTTGCAGATAATACAAGGAAAAATCTTGTCACAGAATCTAAATTGTTGAACATAAACGTAATGTATCCAGTTCAGTAACAATCAGTTCTAATGAGTATTTTTTCCTGTTTCCAGTGTAATGTACTCGTACTACGCGCTAGTGAGCATGGGCAAGTACCCGCCGAAGATGCTCGCGATGACCATCACGGTGCTGCAGCTGTCGCAGATGATCGTCGGCTGCGCCATCAACATCTGGGCGCACAACTACATGGCCACCTCGACCCCCACAAGCTGTCACATCAGCCAAATCAACCTCAAACTCTCCATGGCCATGTACTTCTCGTACTTTGTGCTCTTCGCACAGTTCTTCTACAAAGCATACTTATCCCCCAAGACTGGCAAAAAGGCCAAGTCCGAACCTGAACCCATCCCAGACGTTCCCAGCAAGCAAGTGAACTACAATGGTTACCCGCGGCAAAGGAACGGCGTCGTCGCGCACTAGTCGACGTCACATTGTGATATGTGCTAGTTATATTGTACAGGTTATGGCTGTTATTTATTTGGTCACGATTGGGCTCGGTCGCCGGTTCTATGTGGTCCCCCATTCAGTTACAGAATGGGGGCGAATGTTGCCAATATCAACCAGTGTTTTCGATATACCCTCACTCAATTTTTAAATGTCCTAAGAATTTATGAGTATTGCATAATATGATGTTTGTTATGTGTGTCCGGCGGTGGTGTCCAATCGTGGTCAGTCGACGCTGGAGACGTCGCCTGCGTTACATTCCACCCTGGATCGACTGTTTGCTTGCGGCATGCGGCCGATGCATGGCTCTTGTTAACACTGACGAAAACTGCCGACCGGCCGAATTATACGAAACTTAAGAGAACGTTGCTTTAAATGCTGATTACACAGTTTTATTTGAAAAACTGGAACTTTCAAATAAAACTGCTGATTTATCTTCTGAACATACCCCTCCCACAGGGAGGAGGCCTGTGTCCCAGCAGCGGGAACATTATAGGCAGATTATGCTTACGTGGAGTATCTTGCTTGAACAAAATCTTTTTGGCAAATCCCATAATTAAGTATCTGCCATGAACTGGCTATGTACAAAATAGATATAAATACTCTTTTCTATTCTAAATATCTGAACTAACCTAATTGGCACAAGTTTTAGAACAAAAGCAACTGAACACTTGTTTTGTGTAGTTCCGACAGTCGAGCAACTTCGTCAGTGGTCCATTGATAGTGGCGGCGCTCTCATGGTGTCAAATACATGCTTTTATATAGGATCTGTGTACCGATGATTTAGGATACGTGCTATCGAGGTTAAAGGCTGCATCGAATTGACAGAATGTCCATATTTATACAGAAAGACTCCATTTTAGAGTCGTGTACAGTCGTTTTACAAATGTTCTATAATGTTGTAAATAATATAATGTCTAATGTTATAAACCTTTAGTGAATGACACACTGGCCATTTTTATGTTGTATTCTTTTTCTAACTTTTTAAATAATCTGTCTTTCTTTTTTCAGATTCTTTACATAACCTTTGTTTGTGAAGGTTTATTTGAGTACATAACATTTAAATTCATGTTGATTTCTTAATACTTTTTTCTTAAAATAAACAGGAAACAATTTCGATGCAGTTAGGTCGTGACTATGTTTAATTGCAGTTTGCAAAATATATTTTTAGTAAATACTAGTTAGTAATGATGAAAAGGAAATGAGCCATTACGTAAATATAAATTGTTACAAATAGTAGTATATAATATTTGACAAATTACTTTACGACAGGGTCTCAGGTTAAGTTAATTAAGAATTTAAGTTTGACGTAGTTTGAAATCTTCGCAATTCGATTGATTGATTCATTAGTTGAAGATTGATTCTAAGGGACCCTGAATAATTTATAAGATTTTTTAAATTGTTCAAATCATATTATGGTTATGGAAGATACATTCCCAGTATAGAAATGTGTGAGAATTATTGTTTAAGGGATCCGTACAAATCTTTTGTTAACTAATGGAATTTTGTACACTTTCCTAAATTATTGTTTCATCAAGACCTGTATAAAAGCTCTACTTTGTTGTTATTGTGTCGTATTTATTACTTAAAGAAAAAAAAACTTAGTGATTTTTTTAAATAATTTATTTTTAAAGGGATAGTTTTACCTATACACTTTGTAAATGTTACGATGTTTTGCGCTTCATGTGAACCGTCGCGTGCGGTGCGTAGGAGTAATACTTTGTTATGCTTGTCAAACAAGTGCACAAAGTGTAATTATGTAATTCCTGATAGTGGAATAAGCAATAAAAATGCAAAGTTTCGGTTAAATTGACAGTTTGGGCCCGTTTAGTGTACATTTGGAGGAAACTAATTTTAATATCGGCACACATTCTTTAATAAACCTAGTAGTTTAGATTTAAAAAAGAACGTGTGCTCCTAACGTAACGCGCCTCGGATATACGGGCGAAAGAAAGTTCAAATCAACACTTCCACGCACTTACGTTAACGTGTGTGTTAACGTTATCGCGTGAAAGCTTAACAACCGACGGGATTTATGTAACGTAAACGCGGTCGTTGTGAATACATAGACTTAATTAGATTTAGTCGACGCTGATATTGGACTCATACAAATTATTATATAAGGCGTCTATTCAAGTCCAAACGCGTTCACGATTATCTAATGTCGACTGCGTCGGCGATCACACTGTTGTGATGAATTAACATTAGACTCGATTTATCCGTTAAATTAAAACTACACGAAAGCTTTGGATAAACGAAAGAACGCTAAATAGCGATATTCTAACTTCACTATTACTAAATTAGTATAGATAATGCCCTGTAACTGTCCGCTAATTGACCTTTTTGTGGTGAAATGGCTCGCGTTTAATCTATCGCTTGGACCTTAATTGTTACTTGCGGGCGAATTTCATAGTGAAATTGAACGCGTTCAGCACAGCTGAACCGCGTTCAAGCACTGTCAGTGTCAACATTTCTGTGGAATATTGACACTGACAGTTCTTGAACGTGGTTTAGAAGTTTTGATCGCGTTCAGTAGTGAAATCCGCACTGTAGGAGCTTAACTTTTAGTCACAAAGTCACATTATCAATGTTTTACTGAAACTCGTTAGCATGACTTTGGAAGTGATTAAAAATAAGCTCATATTGAAAGTATCAAATAGGGTCGGTCGCGGTATCTCCAAAAGCTGGGCCTTACAAGAGTCAGTGTGCAAATTAGCATAGTTTTTAGCAAAGGTCAATTTCGTCTAGTACCGTTTATAGAAGTCACAATTTTAATATACCTAGGCTATTTCAAATAGGCTGTTATTTTTGTCCAGTTCATTGCTTTGTCACTAACGAGGGTGAGTTCTAGGAATACTTGTAGTATTAACAATCGACTCATACGGTGGGGAATGACTTTAGTATAATCGGGATCGGGAATTAGGTACTTAGTCCGAACTAAAACAATGCAGTGGAGCTATGTAGCCTTTAATTTCGCCAATTCGAAGAAAGTACATTGCGAAGAGTTTATTTTGTATCATTTTTTTTATCAGCCTTTTTATTTATTTTGTTTGCGAGATCATGATCAACGTCTACAGAAATTCAACGAAGGAGATTAATAATTATATCGTGTCGACGTTCAACCCAGTTGAGAAATGTTATTAGCTAATCTTGTAAACGAAATGCAACTTCGCTTGATGACCCCTTGACCTACGCTTTGTGTGCAGCTCGACTTGACGTTATTTTGACGTCAATACGACGGACTTATAAAACCATCATCACAAGCTTTATGTACAAATAATTCAACACCATGTTTCTCTAATGTTATCGAATTTATAACACCAAACGGTAGTCAAGGGGTTAAAATTTGCAATAAATGCATACTTTTTTTACTATTATTTGTCTTTGAAGCACTTTGTATTCTGAATTGATTCAGAATGTTATTATTTCATAAAAACTCTTGTTTCGTCGTGTACACTACAAAAATGATTATGATGTAACCTTGTCCAAACACCTGACTTTCATTTCTGAGAAATGATTCAGGGAAATAAATAGTTAATAAAAATGAAATCACTAACGCATTTATTATTTATTATGTAATATATTTTCGCATTTACAAAGAAAACTGTTGTTGTAAATGTTCTCAGTAGAACTAATTAGCGGTTACAGTTCCATATTCAATAAAATATTTTAATAAATATATTTTTGTGAAGGAAGTTTTGTGGTTACAACGTGCAGAACTAAAGATTATAATATAGCGACAGAGCATTGTAATCTACAACCTAAAGTGGAAATATTCTTGCAATCATTAATTTGTATTTTCTGGGCAAATAAAGAGTTATGCGTAATCATTATGTTGTTTGTTTATTATTTTTTTTAGGGTTCCGTGCCTCAATAGGAAAAAGCGGAACCCTTATAGAATCTGTCTGTCAAGATCCTTTATCTCGGGAACGCGTGGAGGTATCGAGTTGAAATTAAAACCATATACCTACTCAGCTCTACAGTCCCTTGAAGCTGTGAGAAAATCAAACGCCTAAGTTAACAAGAAAAGATACGGCCGTTTATGCCGCAAAATTATATTTGACTCTCAATGGAATCAAAATTTATAGGGGGGTGGGGGTTTGGTTTAATTTATATATTTTTTTAAATTTATTTATTTTTCTACCCTATAAATTGACCTAGAATCATGAAATTTGGCAAGAAGCAAGATCATGTAGCACAAGTAAAGGAAAAAACCCGTGATAAACTATTTACATACCTACAAAGTACGGAACCCTCGGTGCGCGAGTCCGATTCGCACTTGACGGTTTTTTTTTCCAAATCGCGCAAGGCTTGTAATACAATGCGTAACTAACCCATGCGTACCTCCAGCTATTTAAAACAGTAACGTAAATGTACGCTACCGGGCACAGATCCAGACTAGTACCTACAGTCTCGACTAATGAAGTTCTTTGGTCATGTCTCGAGGCGGAATAATGACTGCCTAAGGCATCTAATGGTGCAGGGCAGAGTAGAAGTCCCACCTACTCTGCCACGCAGGTCACCGATGAGGTAGGCCCGCAGAACTCTCTAGGGAGGGAGGGCCAATAAAATTAAATCTGCGGTTGGAGGCTCTGTTAATTAATTCGCCAGACTGTCATCTAACTCTCACAACCAGATGGGAGAGACAGAGCATGCGTGTAACCTTTTGGAGAGAGTTTGTGAGGCGAGCTGCAACTACACCTGCAATTGGACACAATTCATCGTGACCACGACCGCTCTGTCAAGAGCGTAGCGAAGAAGAGGTAGGGAATTGTGGTGTAAGCCGGCCTTAGTCTCGAATCTTTATCGGAAAGCTTAAAAACTGCGATATCGGTAGGTGTAGATAGTGGTATAAATTCCGACGTTTTGGCCGATCTCCACTGCTTGTTCGCCGAGGTAAATGACTGCCAATGCGGCAAGCGTGGTTAAGAATAATTCCTCTGAGCTGCATTTGCACAAAAATCCAGCTTTTTATAGATACTAACAAAATAAAAAAAAAAATATGTTTCTGAAGTTTCTGAACGTTAACCCAGCAGCTGACATCTTTGACATTAATGACATGACGTTTTGCCCTGCGTTCCGAGTTGGGAAATAATCGATGTGAGCGTGCTTAAACCCGTACCGAATTAGCGTGAGCGCGATAACGACGTTCCGTGAATCGTCATAGATGACGTCATGACATGCGCCATCTTGCGATAACGCCGACCATGCCCTAGAATAATATCACCGTGAGCGCTGTCAAAAATGACAGTGTGTGTGTGAGGATGTGTCAGTGTGTGTTTTGTTTTGATTTGCATCTTATCATAAAATTAAACTAACGTGGCATTTTCGAAATTGTGCTTCTGGCTGATAGTCGCCACCTAACCAAAGAAGAAGAAATGTGGTGTTTATACAAAGAAATACTGTAATAATATCGTTTTTACATTGAGTAAGCACTGTGAGCGCGCTCACGGGCGTTCCGAATTGTTGACAGCTCTCAGCTGTCATAATCGTGATATCTAAATTGGAACGGATGTGAGATGATGTGAGCGCTGTGAGCGATTATAGCTAATTCGGAAAGCGCCCTTGATTTTGTCGCAACTGTCAAAATACCAATGAACCTTAAAGCATACTGTTCACGTCAATATTTTCACACTTTGTTTATAAAATCTCAAATAAAATCTATTAAATATGGATTTAATTGATAATGAGATCAGGCAGTGGGACGCCAATGATGTGAAGGAGCAATTTGGTGACAACCTGACGCTGCTGCCCCTTAACGACAATATTAAGGAGCTCCAGACCATTCTGAGGGACAAGTGAGTAAGGTTACTTACCAGGCCTTGTGGCTAACTACCTTTGGTTGCATAGATTAGAAGATTCTTCAATGTTTTGAATTCCGAATTATATTGGGTCCATTGACCATTATCCATTCATTTTGTACCTATCCATTTTGTAGAAGATTTTTGGAGAGTTTTTTTGTGTTTTGTGCTATTTTTAGTAACACACACAACTAATATTTTAATAGCTCACGCTCTGTGAAATTGGCCTGATAACATACAAAATTACATATATTGGTCATGGTCTTCACAGCTTTATTTATAATTACAATCTTAACCTATAACCAAATCAACAATAACAATGTCAATTTATTTACTATCAAAAATGATTGACAGCAGCTGATTACAGATGACGCAATCTATACAATGTCAGAATTATACACATGAACACTTTAAAATACATATTAAAACACTCCCCACTCCCTCCATTTCCAGAAATACATCCCGCAGTGATTTCAAGTTCTATGCGGACCGTCTCATCCGGCTCGTGATTGAGGAAAGTTTGAACAAGTTGCCATTTACAGACTGTGAAGTGGTGACTCCTACAGGGGCGTTGTATAAGGGACTCAAGTATGGGGCTGGGAACTGCGGGGTGTCTATTGTCAGATCTGGGGAGGCTATGGAACAGGTAGGATTATAATATATTACTGATTTATTACCTTCTGACAGTAAGATAATTATGCTACAGGGCCATAATAATTTAACAAACATACTATCAATAGGAAAGAAGAAATAAGACATTTGATAGAAATGCTACCTATCATTTGAGATATGGCTCAAGATACGGGCTAAATAGAATCATGTGCTTGATAGCCTGGCAAAATTATGGAGGCAGCATGTGTCTCAAAAAGTTTTTACCGCGCAACTAGCGTATTATATATACAAAGGTCCGACGTCAACCATCAGGCTGTTGCCCGCCAGACACAACACCCCGTCTGGTCGGAGGATCCTCCCTTTTCTATAGAGTATAAGTGAACTTTACATTCTGTTCCTCATACGTCTATCTATAT
Organism: Oligia latruncula; assembly: GCA_948474745.1. Classification (NCBI taxonomy): domain Eukaryota; kingdom Metazoa; phylum Arthropoda; class Insecta; order Lepidoptera; family Noctuidae; genus Oligia; species Oligia latruncula. Next base: position 18,047,539 of record OX419686.1, read on the forward strand.
AATTAATCTGAATAAAAAATGACCCTTTGACACCCACGCACAATGGTCCACTGAAGGACTAAGTGCGAAACCCGAGAACATAGAACATACAAGAGCTCAATGTCAACATCAAATCTATTTTGCTTGAAAATATATAAATTGAGAACCCCCTTTTACCAGATTAGTTACACACATAATAGATGGTGATTTCTGCCAGCTTAATCGTTACAAATAAAACTCATTACTTCATGATTCTAATTCATAATTCTTCATAAATCATTTTTCCAGGGTCTCCGAGACTGCTGCCGCTCAATCCGCATCGGCAAGATCTTAGTAGAGAGTGATACAGACACGCATGAAGCACATGTGGTGTACGCAAAGTTCCCTGAAGATATTGCACGGAGACAAGTGCTGCTCATGTACCCTATCATGTCTACCGGCAATACTGTTAAACAGGTATTTAAGAAATGTTGAATGACTTCAAAAGCTTAAAAAAAAAAATGACTAAGTACCAAAGAATCTGAGAAAGCCCTGCCTCAATTCCTGCAGCATTACTTTTTTTTTACCTGCCCCAGAAGGAGGTAACTGTTTGACGATCAAATCTGAGCTAGTGCTTCGCGGGCGACCCCTAAAGGTAAACGAATATTTGGCCGCACCGCAACGTAAAAATCCTCCTACATCACTTTCATGGTGACGGGAAAGGAAACCTCGCTTTATGGTATTGAAATAATAATAATGGTTTCGGATGTAATACATATGCACTTGTCTTAATATTGGTTGCCCCGAATTCCAATATTTAACAGTACCGAGAAACATTACCAACCTGCAATATTGTTTCTTAAATTTTCCAGGCAGTAAACGTCTTAACCCAGCACGGCGTGAAAGAAGACCGGATCATCCTATCCAACCTATTTTGCACCCCTGCAGCGGCCCAAGCAGTCGTCGACTACGTACCTAAGATGAAGATGTTAACTTCGGAACTGCACCCCGTAGCCCCGAACCATTTCGGACAGAAATACTTCGGGACAGACTGATATGAGGACGAGTTTAGTTTTAGCAAGTACTTATTTAGTTTTTAGTTAGCTTTTTATTTTATTGTGATGTATTACATATGTAATGGAATATGCACAGGCAGGCATGTCTAATGACTTGTCTAATCGCATCAACTTATGGGAATGACAAAGTGGTATTGTTCGGGTTTATGGTAGCCACACACGACTTCTTAGGCCCGGCGCCCACTATCGGCATCGGCACGGCTGAGGATTTTCATTCGACAAATAGAAATATAACTTAATAGTATGACAATAAAATTTAAATTTCAATGACACGGTATGTAGGATACCTTATCTTTATTTTTGCACCTACGATGATTATTATCATTGAAATTTCAATTTTATCGTCATACAATTAGGTTACATTTTTATTCGTCGCATAAAAACCCTCTGCCGTGCATGTCTTAGGCCCGTTTTAACTTACGCTGGACGACACTAAAAGCCAGCTGTTGGAGTTTCAACGCTCGGCTCGGCACCGAAAGTTGAAAATCCAACAGCACAGTTTCATTTAGGTGTGAAAACGGGTATTAGTGCACTTTAGTCACTTTACGACTTGCACAAGTATGTACTGGCGTTATTGGGATGAATTTACGCACTTAGGCGTTACGCAGACTTGTTTAGGTCAAAAATAACACAAAGAAATAGTAACGTGTGTCTGGAAGATCAGCAGCCCTGCTTCAAAGATGTGATCTCTTGCCAAAGGTTGCAGTTTTATTTATTTTGAAGTATTTTGGATAAAAAAATACACAAGTTTTTTATTTATTTTGTATAGATTTTAAATGCATTTGTGTAAAGTTTTTTTTTAATGTTTTTTTTTTTGTTTTACTTTTAAAACAAGATTGTACGACTTGTAAGACACATCTAATTCGAATAGAATAATAGTATTACACCAGTGAAAGAAATTAAAGAGCAGAGACAAGGAAATATAGAAGAAATATTCGCAATTATTATGATATAATTATGAAGCTTAAAATTATTACTATTATATTATTATATATGTTTATGTGGGGAGTAAACAAATAAACGGCTAGATACTTTCTATATTTTTGCAAAATCGATACTTAAGTGAAATATAATGACTTAAATATGGCTACTTATATTATAAAGCTTTATAGTAATCCAAATCTATAGGTCTTAAGAGAAATTGATCTTATTTATTAGTATAAATGCTATAACATTTGTGATAATGCAGGGAGGTACTAGTTAATAATAAAATGTATTTAGTCGCATAACTAAATTCTCTCATTTGTAAATAAAAACGTGAAAACCAGAAATGTTTTGACGTGACAACGTCTTAAATTAGGTTGCGGCTGGGAGTCACTTGTGAAAAAGTGTAACGCTCGGTAACGTTACGATGAGTCACCGAACGAGAGAGAGGCCCGCCGAATGCCTTGCGTCTCTCTCCCACTCAACTATTCTACCGAGAAAAAGACGTTGTCACGTAAAATCTTCGCCCGTAAAACCGACTTTACAGGCAACCATTTTTTTTTTTCATTTCAATTTTACTTATCACCATATTTTATAAGTAAATTTTACCAGTCTCACTATCGTGTTACCCAGTTACTGGGTTGTGGTCAGATAGGCAGTCGCTCCATTTAGTTAAAATACTAGTATTCATCTGCATCTGGTTAGACTGGAAGCTGACTCCTACATAGTTGGGAAAGGGTTAGGCAGATTGATAACATACCACATTTTGTTAAAATAAGTAATAGAAAGTGCTTAGAGCATATTACCATTAACTCAGCGGGGTTTGCGTAACACACTATCAGCTGTAGGGTTCAAAGTTAATTGGGAAAATTTGTCAGTTTCGGGTAGCTTGATGTGCTCGCTACCTACTTACGCTGATCTAGTTAGGAGAGTGAGTGAAAATATTTATTTTAATTTTTCTTACCGATAAATAATTTACACTTAAGTAGGTACCTACCTCAAAATCTTCGTCTGATGTACTCTCGCATTCATCGGATGTAGCTTCCGAATCCACACCTTATAGGATTTTTATAAGTTCTTCACTCAATTTTTATAGGTAACATTAACAAACATCATCCACATACTAGAGCTGCACTATCTCATCTCACACTGACCATGATGCTTACATCACAAACCAAACGGTAAGTACTAAATTTCACAATTGCAATATTTTGCATTTGATTTAACTACTTGTCAATAAACACGGAGCATACGTAACACTTTCAATTAATTAGAACAGTTTTCAACGTATATCCGACCCAGTTAATATACATACTAATACTTACCTACCTAAATGTTGTGTTATTGAGGGTAGGTACGTTTTTTAGAGTACCTACTCACCAAACATCAATAAAATAAGTCGAAGTGAACGCCTGCAAGATTTGAACAAGATGCTGTAGTAAAAAAACTGTTGCCTTTCCAAATTATTAGGCACTTAAATCCGTGAAAGTAGCAATTTATTGATACAACAAACTTGTCGTCATTAGTTGTTTTAGTTTGGAAAAGTTTACTAACATAGTTTTACTAATACAATACCTATGGATTGTGCTTTAATTCAGACTACACATACCTACTAGCTAGTAGGTACAGTCCGAATTATTTATTTATTATATTATTATTAGTAACTCGCTTCCTTCTTCCGAATATAATTATAATGTTTCCACCTTTTCCAACAACGAGTTGGGTGTCAATGGTGGTGGTTTTACGTAATTCGTCTTTTGGAATAAGTAATTCAGCAAAAGATCTTTCTAATAAATATGAGCTTGAATCTCGTTTTACCCCACCACCTATAATTATTAACAGAATCCGGGGTTAGCTAAATATTTCTTTTGTATGTATATCCAAAAACCTAACGGCTTCGCAATAATTACTTACACTTAAAAATGTTGTAGTTCTTCTAAATGTGTAGATTTGAACAATATGTTTACCTCCAAATCTACCGGAAACGTGATACTTTAGGGTACCATATTATATTACTGGATTTTTTTTTTGTTTGTTGTGTCCCCCTACCCTTATAAACTACTTTCATCGTGCGCGGAAACATTGAAAAAAAAAAAAAAACAAAATGGCGTCGGGTGTATACCTATGCCAGTTTCCATAGAGAAAAATGTACTCGACGAACCCCTTTTTTATCCCCCTAGTCCCCGAAAATTGTGTTCGGGCAAAATGCGTTTGCGTTTGTGTAAGTCCCGCGTAATAGGGGTCTATTGCTATCAACCGCGCACCAATCCAGACTCCGGGCTGCTACTGAGAAATTCCTGATTAAAAAACTGAACACTTCCACTTGTTTCTTTATTAAATATCTACCTACATATTTAGTTATAAATAGGTACTTTAATCAGTCGTCTCCTAATACATAACTAGGTTTCTTTTGTCGGCTGTAAGTATGTATGGCTGGGTTGAAGAATAGTAAAATAAAGGACATAACACAAATAAACAACAAACAATAAAATTACTTTTAAATCGTTTATTTTCATTTTCATAGTTTACATTCTATAGATAGATAGAAATATTTAATTAGATCAGATCACACAGCTAAGCGGTTGTTTTTAAGTGTACACATTATTATAAATTAATAATTCAACATTCGAATAATTTAATCCTTAACAAGTAACGTTTATAAAGTGTTCCCCAATCATTACATGGTCGGCTCGCGCATGCGATCTAAACACAGATGTTACTCACTTATATACCACTAGACGCTAAAATATTTACCATCATGTAAAAATATCGATAACATTCAATTAACGCGTTTGATTCTTATTCGAGAACAAAAATATTTTTATATTATTATTTTTTATTAGTAAAACTAGATGTCACTTAACTTTAGTGTTAGGTAGCGACCTACCGATGGCGTATATGGCAACACTACATCTAAAATCTCATTCTTTTTTAATGTGACACGGCAACACCATCGGCGTCCCCACAGATAATAAGTGCGTACTCCCGTATAAATAAATACTTAAAATATAACACGTACATTACTCTTTCAATAAATTTCTTATATACTATGTTACATGACAAGCACTTATTACCACCCATTCGGATGTCTATTAATAAAAGAAATTATATATCTGGCAACACCAGACTAGCGTTGTAGGACCGCTTTAGTTATAAACCTTGAACACAATAGATTGTCCTTTTACAAGTACAAGAAAGGCAAGACTTAGATCACAAAATTTATAAATAAGGTGGCTATACAACAAGAAATAATATACCCTCGAAATTGACTTAGATATGTTATTAAGGCATCGTGTGAATCGCACTAGGTAAATTGACAATTATAAATCTAGAGACTAATACAACAGCCAAAGCGAAATTATATGGCAATTAGCACGTATACATACCTACTTAACAATAGATACGGGGCTTGAATTAGTCAGAACTAAACAGTCAATATATATAAATAAAAGATTTCAAAAAGCGAAATTAAATACTTGATAACACAATTTGTGCATTCACATTTTTTTTGTGATTTTCGTTATTTTTTTTGTATAAAAATATCGTTAACAAGTTTTCTAAGTAACGTTCTAGGGGTTGACATTGACCTTGTGAAAGTTTATGCTGTCAATGAGGTCGAAAAGCACATCGCTGGATGTATCCGGCTTTTTTGACGCGACCCAGTCTCTGGCGTTAGCGACAACCGGTAGTATGGTTTTTTCGCTACAAAGCACAAATAAAATACATTAGTTACATTTGTTTTGGGAGAATCGACTAACTAAATCGATATTAATCGAATATTTTTATTCGATTCTCGTTGATTCACTTGATAAGCTTCTGTTGTTATGTGATGCCAGGAGAGAGAAGCGTTAGGTAGCTGTGCGGTGAGGTCGTATTTACATGAGCTTCTGTTTGGCGCACTCGGGGCAGATGATGTCAGGTCCGTCGGTGATGAAGCCCTTGCCGACCAGGGAGGTCTGGCACTGCGCGCAGATGAAGCAGTCGTTGTGCCAGTGGCGGTCCTCAAACGAGATGAAGCGGGTGCCGCCGATGCCTGGAAAGTACAGAAATTAATTTTAGTAAAGAAGCGACGAGATTAATAAAAAATTGTGGGGAACTTATTGTAAGTTTTCTGCACTTTGAGAGCCCAAATTTAAATCAAGATGATCTCGTACAATGAAACAACAAACCGTGTAGCTGCTCCAAGCTCATTATTGCAATATTCTTTACTAGGGGATCGAGGGGGTTCAGGGGATCAGACCGGAATAACTCTGATCAACCAAATTGAAGTGATATTTATGGAGCCACATATTATTTAGTACTGTATGATAAGTTTTTCTGGTAAGGTAGCCAACGAGCAGCTGGCGCAATGTGGTCACCGCCACCAATCGACATCTGTTAAGAAGTATTCCAGATGCTTCACTTTCCGAAAGACAGCTGAAATGTTTCATCTGTCGGGTCTCACAATTAATATGAAGATGTATAAGTCTACTAACCAGTGATAGGCTTGGTGCAAGAGGTGCACCGCTTAGCGAAGAGCTCTCCGAAGCACTCGGCACAGTAGGGCTTCTCTTCACGCGACGTGAAGCGCTGTCCCGCCAGCGACGTGTTGCAGTTGGTGCACGTGAAGCACTCGCGATGCCACGGCTCATTCTTGTAGGTCACGCCGCCTTGCGTGATGATCTGGAAATGGGAGGTGATGGGTTAGAACCTTAGAACTGTCTTGGAAGTAGGAAAGGTCTGTAGGGGCTTGTGGTTCTCGGTAGACTAGAGCCAATCTTTTTGCATGTGGTGATGGATAAGAGCCACCTTGGAAGGAGAGCTCCCGGAAGATACTATTATTCTCTATTTGGTTCCCGTTTTATCCGTTTGCTTTGGTTTGGTCTTTTCATTTATTTTTATTGAACTTGCCATATGTAATCTTGCTTTTATGTCCTACATTCATATGCTTATAAAATATCTATGACTTAAATTCACGATCTTAACACGCTGTTGGCGGATGTGCAGATTTTCTATCCTCAGATAAGACAAAAACTAAAGTGTGTCAACACGTTTCGCCATTTATCGCGAAACCTTTCTATCAAGACCTTTATTCGCTTCCTATTATCTCAGATCTAACCTTAAACAGGTAACTGCAACCTCAGTTAAAGGCTATAAAATCATAATAAACCACATCTGTGCCACAGATGCTATAAACAATAGATTGAACGAATCTTGTGGGTGTACCTAATATGTGGGTACAGAATTATATCAGATGCATGGCCGATGATAACCGTCATATTGCAATAACCTAGTGCCCTAATTCTATGAAGGTCAGATCATAGTAATATGAAGGAAATTAGTCCAATGAGTTAAGTGGACCAATACCTACAAATAAATGGGAATATCAGGAAATAATTTAGAAGTCTCCCTTGGAGGATACAGCGTTTGCTGTTTAATAAAACCAACAAATGAAAGTTACCGAAGACTGCCTATGAAGAAAAGAAGACGTTAAAAAGTGAACTAAAGGAATATAACAGCCTGCCTGACAAGCGGCGGAACACTGCGTAGTTTGTACAAGTTGTATGGAAGGAATTTTTGTTCCTGGCGATACAGGCCCTGACCGTTATACGAGATTGAGTGATTGACTCATACTGTTTAAAAGATTATCCAAACAGCTGATCCAGCTATATGAGACAGGGTGCGCAGGGTTACATAAATTCTTGTCAGACACAGGTAAGCTAGAAGGCCCTGACCCTGGCCGGTAAGAAAAAGCTTTCGAGAAGGTTGACATGTCCTACCTTGTTGCACTTAACGCAGCGGGTGGCGAACTTGTCCTCGTAGCAGCCGGCGCAGTAGATCTCCTGCTCGCGTGGGATGAAGCTCCTGGTGCCGATGGGGTTCTTGCACACCACACAGCAGAAGCACTTCTCGTGCCACTGCCTGGTCTTGTACTCCATCTTCTTGGTTCCTGGAGTGGAAATGAGAAATGATTTAGAAGGTCAGATTTAACAGAAATTTTGTAAAAGTAATGGTGATTCGGAGAATTTGGTGTTAAGGTACGAGTCAGTTTCCGGAATCTTTGAAGAAAATTATGATCTTGCTGTTGGTTTGTATTTGTTTTCAGAGAATGTTTGCCGGAAACAAGGCACGATAGCCGTCGTCGTCATTATTAGAGTTCTCGTTAAGTACTGCAATTCCAATGAAGCTAAATGTGCAACTACCAATGATTTCAAAAGTAAGGATACGCCCGTCTGAACATTTTACATAGAAGTTCTTCGTTCGAAGTTCGAAGTTCGCGCGCACCACTGTCAACTGAGTCGCGTTGGCCCTAAAACCGTCATTTTAAGCGCGTTGGTGCCATTTAGTCGCGCCGTTAGCCCGGTCCTTACGCTAGTAATATATATGTCAATGGCAACTACACTTTCGACTGAGTTTATGGAAAAGGTCAATAATTATCTACTTAGTTGAAATGTGACTACTAAGCATTTAGAACAAATACTTCTGTAAACTGTTAGGTATCACATTGATTTATAGCTCATTAATTTGATTGTCTAATTAAAAGGTCAGATTTTGGGTGACAAGATGTCGGTCACTCAATCAATTACGACATTTTGTTTTTGGTAGAGAGCCAGATAGTAAATTCTGGATTAGCCCTTAGGTTTTTTTACTCCAAGTACGCAACTAGTTTTATAGCTCAAAATATTATATTAATAGCCCTTTAGGCCGAATTTCAAGCAATCTCAGCGGAGATCAGCCTTCGGCGCGGGAGATATTATAGTGCACAAGTATGTTCAAGTCATCTTCTTTAATTATGTAAGTATCTTCTATTTAATCCACTACATAAGTTACTATGTGACATAAGTGTATTGGTTGATAACTTCTTAATGGATTACATGTACCTACATTCATTACATTCGAACCACACTATCTATTCCTATCTTACTCGTAGGTAATATATTCACATTTTACATTATCATGCGATCACACGATCACAATGACATTTCAGGAGCCATTCGATTTCAATATGGTGATGGGTCTGTCCTTGCATTATACAGTCCAAGGTTGCCATGTCACGGAAATGACAGTTCGGAATGTCGACACCGTCATTTTGATTTTTTATGGAGGGAAAATTAAAAAAATGGAATGGTGAAAGTTTTTTTAAAATTTATAGGTTTGTTTTCTTTTTCGAGGAAGTTTTAATGTTTCAAATAATTACTGCAATTTGTATTAAAAAAAAAACTTGTTAAGTGTCAGAGGCTCTCATCGAAGATAAAGACAAAAACAGTAATTGGCATGATCAATGTCGAATTAATCAAGCCAATTACTGTTTTTTTTCACGCAGTTTTAAATAACATAATTATTATCATCATCTTTAATCATTGTAAGCTTGTAGCAAACAGCCCATATCTTCTAATTAATCATAATATTTTTTTCTAACAAGGAAATAATAATGTGCCTAAATTTATATGGGGAATATATAATTATAGAGGAAAGTAATTTTAGCAGTCTATATTATTATGTTGTCGATGGTTGAAAATTTGCATATTGATTGATGGCTATAATTATGTTTATGTAAAAACAGTTTGGTCGGTCAGTCGGGTCAACGATTCCTAGCGAGAATATTTTATGACTGTAAGTAATTTTATTGAACTCTTTATATAGTTTTGAAATAAAAGCATTGCTATTGATCTATTTAGAGTTGAGATCTTTAGGTATAGGTACTTATTATATTCTAATTTATTTGGGCAACAAAAATTTTATGGGGTCATTACGTAGACTACTTTGTAGAGCTTTAGTTTTTGCGTGCAAAAACGCTATGCTCCTAAATATATTTGCAAAATATGTATGCTATCATGTATGTAGTCACTGATGTATCTATTAGTAATTATTGTAAAATATATCTACCTTGATTTCTTGTAACTGAGACAAAAGGCAATCAATTCGCCATTCCAGAATTACTTCTGTCTAATTTAAAGTCTATTATTTGAATCGCTGCAATCTCTAGCTTTATAACTTTTATAATGGGAGAATCGTTTTATTAAAAGACGAAGGCAGTTCAATATGAAAACTTTGCAGAGATACCTTTCATTTAAATTACTCAATTTGAGTTCAGACTCTCTGGCGTATTGTCCCTTTACATTTCAATTTGAACTTCGAATGATTTCCTAAAACTTTTTAATGCTACACTAGGTACATTATTCATTGCCAGATGTGATATTAAATTAAACGGCCAGTAGGTACCTAATAGATCTTTGTTTGTTTGAGTTTTTATATGATTTACTTCTTCTTTTTTTCGTAGTCGATATTCGTTTTACCACCTTGTACCTATATAATTTTTTTTACCCGCTTTAAGAACATATTTTATTATAACGTAAACGTGAAATGATCGCGTGTTTGGACGTGAAATGATGTCCTTGACGTTTGCATCTGACATTGAAACCATGGGATATTTGACTGATGCACGCAACATGCACCTAGCAATCACCCAACAATTTTACACCGTTCAATTTGTGAATATTTGATTTATGGTGCACTATCATGATTCATGTTAGAGCCGAGTTCCATAAACAGTAATACAGAAGCTATTATAAAAACAACAAGTTACATATTCCGTCCTTAAAAGGGTCATCGATCTAGAAGCAATGCGGTTGGTGGTCGAAGAATTACTCGTAGTAATGCTGCCTGCATTGGTCCATGCATGTATTCATTCAATCCATTGTCATTGATCATAATAATAGTTTATTTTTCAAATGATCGTACTTATTTGAAAGTATCTTTTACCTAGTCAACTTCTAGTGTACTTACATTTGTATCACGAAAACTCAATCTTAAATAATTGGACACCACCAAATAAATGGAACCCATTAGCGATAAATGTTAGATGCGTTTAAACTGTCCAAGTTTACGTTATCCACGGCCATCAGCGAACAAAACGCGCGTTAGTCTTAATCATTCATTATACGCGATTGTAATGGGAAAACTTTCCTATCATTGACTTGTCTTGTCTATGACAATATCGAAACGCGAGTTTGTATGTCAAAGTTAAAAAAAATTGTTGTAAAGAGAACGCAAGATTTGATTCTAAATTCAAATTATTTTTCCGCCCAGTAACTTATTTATTGGTAACAAAAGACACCGGAAAAGTAGAAAATTGAAATATTGTATTAGTTTGTGGTGCATTCTCAAGTCTGAATTTGATTTGTAATGGCCATGGGACAATTGCGCGTTCGTACTATAATATATTTTCATTTACTAATGACACGTGTGTGTCGTGTCATGTGTGTGTGTAATTGTAATGTAATTTCAGAATATCTTCAAACCACCACTGTACGTAGGTACGACCGCTGTACGGCTTTAAAATTCGCAAACAAAGTCTGAGAGAATCGCAAGTATAGACACAAACATCTTTAAATATCGCGTGTCAGAACAGTGAACAGTCGGAAACTAAAGCATTGTGGTTCGTGACTAGTCTTCGGTTACATCTGCAGTTCTGGGGTCTCTGAACCCTAGTGTTATCGTATTTCATATCGATTTCGGGAATCGTTGCAATAAACTAGTACGGTTTCGTATCTCGACGGTTTCTCGTGATTGTGTTCGTTTATGGTTTGATGTTTATGATGTGTCTATGGTCGTTTGTTATTTTTTTTAACTTTTTTTTGTTATATGGAATTCGTAAGTTGTTGTTCAAAGGTATATGTTGCACTTTTCACTCAACTTTTATGACAATTTAGAAGTTTTCATAAGTTAATGTAAGTTGTAATAAAACTTTACATATTTATGCTTTTTATTTTCAATCGGCCACCGATTAAAGCAGAGTTTTGTTTGACATCTGACAACACAATATTTTTTTTAACCATTGTGTTTCTCAACAGCCATAGCGCAAATATAATAAGGAGATCACGATTCAGAAACATCTTAGAATGTCGTGTACTCAGTCACTATAGTTCATACTGTCCATAGATAAAGGTGCATCATACACAACTATAGATAATAAAGCTGTGAATACACAATACAGTTAAACCGTTCCACTTTTCCATTGTTCTCAGTGAAAGGGCCCTTACGCCCACTGGAGCTATCGGACAGTAATAACTAGGCTATTTCATTTGCAAATTGTTACAGTTAACCATGGGGTACAACAGCGTAGGCAACGTTTATTAAAATTACCAATACTGTTAAAAGCATTGGTAAATTAAATGTTATTGAAGTTGGGACTATTGTTTTCGGGAAGATATAAGATATGGAGCTAGAGAACTGTTTAGTTTCTCATGCAAATGTTTTATAAGTTACTGGCTTCTGGCCGTGACTTCATCCATTTGAAATTTCTTGTTCCTCCGATCCAGCCCGTGGCATCACATCGCCTGCCCATGCTATTACTTTGTTTTCGATTAATACATAATAGTCCTTTCTGACTTTCTATCTTTTTGCTCGGCTCCTAAGGGTCTTAGCGTGATGTTAAATATTATTGCCTATAGCCTTCCCTATGAATTGGGCTACCAAATGCAAAAACATTTTTTCGAACCCGAAAAAAATATCCAGCTGTTCCCTACATTTTGACGAGTTATACGAACGATTTCAGGTTTGGTCCCATAGTAAAAGTTGTTCATAATAATGAGTACAATGACCTTTTAAGAGGTTGTTAATGTTTTACCAATAACCCTGTATAACAAAATCAATAAAATGCAGCACAATAAAATCATTTAACCAATAAAAACGGTCAAGCTCCATCTTGACGACAGTTCTATTTATCATATCCCCGGTGGGAGCGGCCGTGCATCGGTAATTAATGAAACTCGTTAGTCGTTAGCTCTAAGTGGCACTGAGAAAGTTGTTTGCTCCGTTTCTGTGGCGTGGGATGAGGATATGCTAAATATTAATGTTATTTTAATCTACATCGCTTTAAGCGGATATCTGGCAGATACTGCCTGAAAAGGAACTGCGACCGTTCGGATCTGCTGTATCTGACCTTATTTTGATAACTGGAAACTCAGACTCAAAATTTAATTTAATTCAAAATTTGATTAAAATTGGTGCCTTTCTGCGTTATATAATATGGGTCACCAAGATACAGGCTGTGCCTAGTTTGGGAACCGCAGTTAAATCAGTCTAAGTTTTCTATTGATTAGGATTGCATGACATAATATCTGTGAACTATTTGTGAACTATGTGTAAATTTAATAAATTCATTTGAATAAGACAGCCTCGAAAATTCCCACCCACAACTCGCTGTGGAAGAAGCATCGCAAAAAACTTGCCAGAAACACATTTCGTTCAAATATGATAATTATGACTGATGTAGTTAAAATGAAGTTAAGTAGCACATTAAGTAACAATATGAAACAAACCCGCATAACTTTGTTTACATTCTTTCACATATAACTAAGTACCTAGTGATTTTGCATAATATTTATTATGATAACGTACGGTTATTGTCGCATGCAGTTATTATTACAGCAATGAATGATTATTACGTTATGATGCATTGGCGGGGGCATCGCTTGTCCAAGTTATTAGTAGCGATGTTAAGATCAAACACGAATGAGTTATGAAGGCCACGGTGATGTCAGTCGGTCAGCGTGGGACGGGGAAATATTAACAAAAAAGAGGCTTATTACGACATGTAAAAGTATAATTTATAACGCCATATTATCGGCCACAGACTGATCGATATTGGATAAAAAAGTCCAACGAACTACACGTCGTGTAGGAAATTCGTAGGACTTTTTTCGCCGGTGAACACGCGGCCTTAAAATTCGTGAATTTTTTTTGCTGAAATTTTATTACTCGCCAAAAAGCGAAGTAAAAGGAGGATTTTATTAATTAAATTTGTAGCGCTATTAAGTTCCACTGCTTGTTAGAGTATTCATAAACTGTATTTATAAAAATGTTTGAAAGGAATTTCTGTAATGCTTGAAACTTTTATACAGCGAGGCACTAAATTAAATAAAGTAGGCTATTAAGCTATCATATTTATCATAATCAACATCAACCTAACTATGGAAACTTAACTTCCTTTAGATTTTTCTTTTTCTTGAAAAAAAAACACGTGACATTCCAAGTTTCTCGGAAAACTCAAACCAAACACACGTGATATTTTTTCTATAACAATTCTTAAATCAACCTCAAACATGACGTAATCCCCATGAAAATTGCCGTTCAATTTTAAACCTTATTTCAACCGCAAAATCGATTATTTTAACAGGGTCTCCAGATCTGTTATGCCATGGTAATGTGACATGACTAATGATAATTTACACACCATTGTGTGCTGAGATCTCAATTGATACATAATGAAGACTCCTTTGTAGTTTTGCTGGCCGCAAAGTCAAAAGTCAATGATTGTTATTTTGTGACAAGGCACACATACGAGTAGATGCCATTAGAAACTAGTTTTAGATAAAGCTGTGATTATGCTTGTTGAAGTATACCACCTGCGGGGTAATTACGTGACACACTAATAGTAGCAATGGTTTTAATTTTGACAGTTCAACAACATTCATTTCGTTATTTACGATGTTGAGCAGACAAATTTCTGGAACATTATGAAGCAATGGATTAGCAATATTCTTCAAAATCATTCAGATTTGTGATTGAAAGTGTGTTACGTAATTAGGGTGCAGCTTTGTTATAGCAGAATGAAGATCAAATTATGAAAATGGTTTTACAAATTCATCGTTTTTCTTTTTCGATTTTCGTGATTCCTACAAATTGAACTCATTCTGTAGCTTTACCCTTGTCCCTTATTATAGAGGTCCGCATTTCAATACGCTGACAATAACGTCGAATTTCATTTCTTTATCGAAATTGGAACCGTTCGTTTCAAGAAACTTCTGCTAATAATCGAAACGATAATACAAATCGGTATTAGTAAAATTGAAATAATACCTCGTTTCTTATTTTATAGTCATCGTAAAGCATGGAATGAAATTCCTAGCATGCGAAACGGAACAAACAAATTTCCCGAGGAAAATGGTGACGGGCCGCCATTTTGCATTTCCCTAAATTGATTATGCACGTGTGTCTGAGCGTGTGTTGCGTGCACATGTGATGCACGTGACGCTAAACCTGATAAGAGGATTTCGTGCCATTGTTGTTGGTTGGTATTTAACTAGTTATTTACTTTGAAAATGGAAATTGTGACCGTTATAATTTGATTTAGTACGTCGTAACATTGACGTGAACCGTCTTCTGGCGAAAGCGTACTAAGTACCTACGTTTCGTTTAATAAGAGGAGACTTCAAAAATAAGTTATCATAGCATACAGGTACAGACCTACTCTACCAGGTATGCATAATTCTCCAGTGTCCTTCTTATTGTATTTTTTTACTTTGATATCTTATTCACTAATTCAGTTCTATAGGGTTGGCTATTTGATTTCCGTTTTTGCAGTTCTTATTACTACAAAGTTTTTTTGAATTATACATAGTCAATCAAAAAATCCTCGTTTGCCTTCCCTTGAACTTTGACGTCGTAAACCGAACGGTTCGACTGGTTGTAAACAAGGTTCGCCCCACGTAGCCACAAGCCACCTCTAACTATAAAACTGAAGGGTACACATACACACGCTCACTTATTTCCGCATACAGTTATGAGCCTCGATGGAAACTATCGTGATTTATTGCAAGGAGATTTGTCATATTGTTGGAGCGAAGTTAGAAACTGTGTTCTTTATTTGAATATACAAACTGACAGATGTCAAAAAGAAATTTATGAATAATGCATTGATTATTAATTCTAAAAATGCAGACTGATGCATTAATTAAAGGACACTTTCTCGTACTTAAAAGTAGACATCAACGTCTAGTCTCGATTTGCTTTGCAGTTTATTCTAATTTTATCCAACTGTATCAACTATAAGCATAATGTGCTCTGCACGTGTGCTTCAATAAATAGAGGTTTGTCTAATAGACATCGGCTGTCTATTACATGACTTATGAGGTTAAAATCAACAAGATAAGGAGCCCGAAGGTCATGGTGACCCACCATCTGTTCCTACATCCATATACAGATGTAATGCATCACTGTCAGCATCAAGAACTTATTTACGACCTTATACCGTTAACGTAACGTGTATTTTTGTGTTATTTGTTGAATTATGACGTCATTTGTCAGTTTAATTGGCATCGAGAAATTCTGGACCTTGAACTGTGACTTAAGGTTGAATGAAAGTGGGCTAATGTAAGTTGAAGGATTGTTGTATTTTGAAAAGGAAACAGACTACAATAAACCTTACTTTAGTACTTATTGATTTTTAAAATAAGAAAAAGCTATAAAGAAGAAAATAAGTAGATTTATCTGTCAAATTAAAATCCATAGCATGAAATAATCACGCCCAGAAAAGGAATACTAATTTAAATAAAGGAAAAATAACGAATTAAAAAAAATTACACCTATCTAGTACCTACATATTTTTGACATTTAGAAACTGTCCCCTATTCTATTATTGTATAATACACAATCGGCGCCATTTTCCTATTAGTTATACAGGAATTGACAAGCCGGAAAAGTGTCAGCTTTAATTCCCATATTGAAAGAAAATGTCAAGTTTAATTTACCCATACCTAAGGGAAAATAATACGACTACCTACTACGACAATTTCCA
The DNA here is from genome assembly GCA_948474745.1 of Oligia latruncula. Classification (NCBI taxonomy): domain Eukaryota; kingdom Metazoa; phylum Arthropoda; class Insecta; order Lepidoptera; family Noctuidae; genus Oligia; species Oligia latruncula. The sequence goes on from OX419686.1 coordinate 18,064,057, forward strand.
TTCCTCGTGTGTGATTTGTAGGTATGTTAGGGTGTGTGTGTAGGGGTGTGTGTGTGTGTGTTTGTGTGAGAGTGTTGTATTGTAAAGGTAGTCGTAATTTGTATTAGATACAAAGGCGAGGGTAAGTTCAGGTGTTCGTGACCTAAATAAACAGCGGTATGGAACCGGGAAACCGGTTGTATAAATTAACTAACGTAGGTAAGTAAGTACCATTACCTACTCGTTGTGGGATAGAGTTGCGTTTCCACCAGGATTCAAGGACTTTTATTATCCATGGAAGACTTTTTTTTAAACCATGGAAGTAGTAAGTACGCGCGTAAGTTTTTACAACTTACTAGGTACTGGAGGTACTTGATATAAAAACGTAAACGAGTTTTTATTTGTATTATGGTTATTGTTATTTAATTCCGTAAAGTACTTAATGATAAATAAAATTCGTAAGTACTCCTTACGATAAAAAATATCATGTTCATTAAATTCTCATAAATCACATCCGAATGACTCAAATCGTTTAAAAACAACATAAAAAAATTACGTAAACACTATAAAATCCATTTAAAACCCTTGACCTATGCGAAATTTATATTACTCATACATTTTCGGACTATAAAATAAAAATAAACGTGTATATTATGGAAATTATCGTTCAGACAAATTATTACGAGTGTTAAGCATTTAGGTCGCATATTGTTATTGCCGTAAATGGCTCTGTAATAAACAGAACAGTTTATTATGTAGAAAGCTGGAGACAATAAAAAGTAAATAATAACATATTATTGTTTAAAATAATTTTCCACGTTTTTCTTCTAATACTTAGTCTTTTGAGTAGCAGCCGATTATCTGTGGTAAATCTGTCAGCCTAAAATGTGAATAACACCCGGGGAATACGCAAATTGACTTATTTTCGGTTCCCAAAGTTCGTTGTTTTCTATAAAGACATTAAATGTTTATTTGGAAAATCGAACGATGTTAAATTATCCCTAAAATGGCGTGTTTTGGTATTCCAAGTTTAAACTTGACAATCGAAATCCCACGCTTACTGGCAGTCAATAAAATAGAATTTATGATATCTGTGGATTACCTTGATCTTGTTAAAGTTAAAAATATTGTCATTTGGAATATATTCTGTATTATATCATGGCTCATGGCTAGATTGAAATTGAATATAATAATTTATAATTGCACAAGTGGGTGTGGGTCTGTAATCAATAACTTATGACGTAAGTCCTTTATATCTGCGACATTTGCATTATAAAAGAAAAACATACAGTCATCCATCCAACATGGTGCTTTAACTTACTAGTTTCGGTAAGATTTATGATTAAAAAATCGCGGATATACAAACATACATACATAGGTACGGGTTGAATACAGAACCTCCTTTTTTTGAAGTCGGTTAAATGACCGTACAGGCGAATTAAAACGGAAGTGAGCTGAAGGAAATATCGCATGTCGCAGACAATGTAAGGAGTTTCCTCTATTGGAAAGTCCTTCATCTACCGTTACCGTTATTCGATCGATTCTAGGTAGGAACCCAGTAAGGACGTTACTATTGCTCTATTTCAATTACGAAGTCAACCTAATTTGTGTTACTGTATAATGTACCTGCTTTGCCACTAATTGTAATTACAACCCACCATAGAGTAAGCGTGAAGCACCCTTACGTAGGTATGCGTAAAGCAAAAAAAACTCACGTACAAATTCGTTTCCCTTCCTTTTGAAAAGCGAATGTAAAACAGCGTTGCTTTAAAAAAAAACACGGCGGTATAGTTATGTATTTATGTTTCGTGTAATGCAGTGTGTTAACCGTCTGAGTGCCGTATTTTGGAAAGATGCTTATGAATCTCGATTAGTGAGTTTTAATCGAGATTCATGCTTAAGCATAGTTCTAGAATACGAGCCCGAGTGCCTGAACATAAAATAAAAATGTTTGCAGCCGGATATTACGGAATTATACGGGAGTTTCCGACTGGCTAAACTCGACTAAGTTCAGTTATTTTTCATGTAAATGCGGGTAATTTGTATTTTTCCGAGTTCTTTACCTAAAAGCTTTGTTTGTGCGCTGTAAATAAATGATGAATGGGTAATAAGAACATAAATAGGTACATTTGTGACACTTTGGACCTATGTCATCGTAATTTTCAAGGATTTCAGTAGGACTATCCTATTTGTCGACGAAATAAAATAGGTAACTGTTGTTTAGGTTATGTAATCATAATATTTGATTTATTTTCGTCAGTGAAATTATTTTTATATTGCTTTTTTTAAAGCTGTATTTTATTACTGGCCAATAAAACGATACTCCTTAAGAATTAGGTCGATATCGAATAACATTTGGACGTCTATGAATAAGCTTTTATTTCCCCACTCTACTTTGGAAGTCTGCATTAAAATAACCTGTACCTTCCTATGTCGTAAAAATGATCTGTACAGTAAAAAGTTCGATAACTTTTTAAATCTAAACATCCGCAGGTGTATTTCCTGTGCCGATCACGACGGTATGGTTTTTAAAAAGTTGTCTTCGCTGGGCTTCAATAGTTTGCTTTGTAGAGACGTTTATAAGCTTAAATAGTTCTAGAATGATAAATTAATTACCTACTCTGTTTTTACCTAGGAGGAAAATACCTAGTAAGAATTACCTACCTAAGTCTTTTTTGTATGACAACCTAACAAAACCGAGATTGTAACTAATAAAGCCGTAAGTGTCATGCCGTAATACCTCTTTAAAAGGGCATATCATCATTGAACCACAAATTAGGGTGAAGGTTGAAATGTTACCGAAAGTTGACATTTACCGTGCAATAATGCATTAAAAAAAAAAACTTAAAAAAGATTTCCAGCCAATAAGTAATAAGGCGGCTGGAGAAGTGCAAGATCTACGTTTGACAAACTCAAATATTATAAAGTAACACCTTCCATGGAGTTTGTTTTCCTTATTATGGAGTAGAAATTTGTATGTTTAGTGAGCCAGTACGAAAAAATGCTCCAAAATCTTATATATATATATATATATAAAATGATAAACTGACTGATTGTTGATATATCAACGCACAGTCTAAACCGCTGCTCCTAGAGACATGAAATTTGGAGGGTGTGTTCTTTGTGAAGAGTAGGTATCCACTAAGAAAGGGTTTTTCGAAATTCCACCCCTAAGAGGGTGAAATTTCACGCGGACGAAGTCGCGGGCAGAAGCTAGTTATTAATATGACTATTATAAAAAGCTCATTTTCAAAAATAAATTGTTCCTCTTTAAATATTCCCGCTATTTATAAAAAGTAATACAATTAGGTATAAAAGATGCTCATATTTTATGTTCCTACCAATTAAAATTACGTCGAAATACACACCATGAAAGTACTCGCTCGTCTGTTTTACAAATTAAACATGACCAAAAACGTTTACCATCACCATTTACTTAACAAACTTATAAGTAAACCTGCGTTTAAATGAATTAAGACCTGACCTCCATTTAATGGGAAGATTAATTGAATGAAAGATAAGAGTCTGACATTGTTCAATTAATGAATGAAGTAACGGTTATGGTGTCTCGAACTAAGGAGTTTTTATGAATACCTACATGTTCATGAATCTGTTTTGTATTAAAATATTCGGAACAAAAGAATAAAAGGACTTTTTTCGTGAGTGAGGCGATTAATAAAAGTTACTTTTACTCTAGCTTTTTAGGTCAACCATTTTTAGAAGAAATATTGACGGATATTCATAATGCGCAATTAAATACAGCAATTTTCATATTCGAAATATATATAAATAAAAAACGTGTAACGTATGTATTTTGGTCCGAAAACAAGCAAATGGCTAAACTTTTGTAATAATGGGAGTTATTACTGCCACGAATTGTTCGTGGAATTGAGCAAAAAATACCTATGTCTAGACAACATATTATATTTAGAGTTACAGATAGTTTATAATAAAAAAACCTAGATAAGGTTTCGTTACAAACGTTACCTACTTGAGTTATTTCACAAAAAAAGAATGTTTGCATTCTCATTTTAGTACAAGCGTTTATATTTAAATTTTTACTATCATACGGGTTGACGACACACTTAAAGCTGCGATACGATCTTTTCAAGTTTAAAATTCGAGTCACGGATTTTAAAAGCCTCATCGTAAAGTTTAGCTAGTCTGAAGAACAGACTTTGCGTCTTATTAATATTTTAAAACACATGCACTGTGAAAAGGACCAAGATAACTAAAAACTTTTTACATTTTCCTGTTTTTTTTTTAATACTTATTTATATATATTTTTTTAAAATACTTATTTGTACTTAAATAAATGTAGGCAATAGTAGTATGTTTGTTATTCGAAATAATCAAAAAAGGAACGAGACGAAAAAGGTACATGACGCTCAAGATGTCATTGTCTCTGCCCCAGTTTACAAACGAATAGTGTAAAGAATTATTTGCAAAACAAACATTTCCAGATGTTAGGCTTAGTGGGACGTCCGTCTAGACCAACATGGCGCCTTATAAACCTGGGGCCCAATTCTGTAAAATAACCAACATGTCAATAGTGTGTCAGTAGTGTGTCAGTTGTGACTCAATAGAATAGTCATTGACATTTGGTATTCTACAAATTATTTATGGTCATTGAGGTGCCACTGTAGTGCCATTGAAACGCCATAGTAAGACTATTGTAATAATTGGTAGTCTGGTCCACTTTAATGTATCTATGGCATCGTGATGACCAAAGTTACGGTAGTCTGTAACATTTTTAAGTGTATTTGACAGTTGTGTCTATCGTGTTTTGGCCATCGAATCGCCACTATGAAGCCATTGAACAACGACACCTCTTTTCGCTATTGTTGATTGATTGGGTTCAATTTGTTTATTTTGTTTTATTTAAAATAAAGTGTGCGTGTGTGTGTGCGTCTTACGTCAAGTCCCTAAGATGACCCAGTGACCCAAATTAGTAAGTGGACGTAGTTTTTCGCCACAATGAGGCCTTCTCTACCTACCCAGGAGAACTCCTCAACAATTACCGTCCCTGCATCGGGAAAAGCAAAAGTTTGTAAAAGGCGATGAGCAAGTTGCATTAGGCTATTGTAACTTAAATAAATTATAAACAGACCCACTAAAAAGGGAGTAATAAAAACATTTTATAAAAAAAAACGGACTTCCAAAAAAAAATACTACAAAGTGAAAAATAACATTACCTAATTAATTTCGGAAGTCGGTGGCAAAAAACTAAAATAAAGATCCAAAGACACCGACTTCCGAAATTAAAGTTATTTTTCACTTGTAGTGTTTTTTTTTGGAAGACGCTTTTATTTTTGTTAAAAGGATTTTATAACGTTCAATTAACACCAAAATAATAAAAAAATAAAATCAGTAGGTATTGATTTTTTTTTATTTTTTTTTAAATAAAAAAAAATCAATAAACTTAAAAACAAAATAAATCAAATTCTCAAAACTTACTGTGAAAAAATATTTGTATTGCACTTCAGAACACCGAACTTATATCCATACCAATATTATAAATTCGAAAGTAACTCTGTCAGTCTGTCTGTCTGTCTGTATGTTGTTGTTACCTTTTCACGCCTATACACCACTGAACGGATTTCGATAGATAGATTGCATCCCGGGGAAGGATATAGGATAGTCTTTATCGACATGCCTCGCGGGCGAAGCCGCGGGTGGAAGCAAGTATCATTATTCATCACGTTTCTGAATTATTCTCCCAACAACAATTGGGACTTTTTCACTTACTTTATCGTCGTCGTTTTAGATGATAATCAAGGAACTTATATGAAAATATATTTTAAAACAAAATTTAAAACCAATGAAAACAGCCACTGCAAGTTTTTTGACAGTTGTTTGTTTTCTTTTTCAGAAAGGCAAAGACTAAAAATTGTCGTGATAAAAATCTTATTTTTTAACAATAAACGCATGTTTTTAGTGGAATTGATGTTTTTGATACCTAATAAAATGTTTTTATATTATTAAAACACCCTTAATATAAAGATTTCATTGATAAAAATAATATTTCAAAAAGTGGTCGCATGGTAGATTTTTGTTAGCAACACTGAAAACTATTGTACTGCCACACTATCGACATACTATCGACACACTACTGAGACACCACTGAAACGCCATTGAAGTTTTTGCAGAATGCCAAATTTGCAACAGTGGCGAAATAATGTCTGTAGTGTGTCGATAGAGTGTCAATGGCGTGTTGCTTAACTTAAAGTTACAGAATTGGGCCCCTGTTATAATTGAGAAAACCAGTTGAATAGAAAGTGTGGCTTTCGTAATTACTTATTCATGGATATTTCTATTCTAGATCGTTATCTATAGTTTTAAATAACTTATCTGTGAACTACTGGTTATCATCGGAGAAAAGGGGCAATCACTGTGTAAACTTGAAGCGTTCTTCCGTCAAGATTATACTAAACACTTGGATTAAAGTTATAACAAATAATCACGTCAACGTTATGAAGACATCAAGATTTAATCTGAAAAGTCAGAGGCATTATAAAATAATCCACTGTTCCTCGAAGAGTGTAAAAATTAAAAAAAACATAATAAACACCTGCAATTGTTTTCCTCGAGTCACCAAGCAGACACTGATCCCTTAACGCACAACAAAACTTCTTATTTTCTCTTTCAGCGGTTGCATTTGGAAGGAACATAGACAGAATCGCGACATCTTCATTATTTTCCCGCGCCCGTCGTATCCTGTCTTGTCCAACTGTTTTTGTTTTTATATGTAGTCGAGATTTAAGGTCTTCACTCAACACGTCCGCTGACATTTTTGGCTGTATGCGTAGCAACTTTCTTGTTTAAAAAAAATAATATAAAAAAGCGCGCCAAGTTTGACGTTTGCCTTGATCGGATACGCGCGTGTGTAGGCTTCGCGGCTCGCGGTGCTATACTGAGCGGTTTGACGGACTACGCCGAGGGAGCGAGTGGAGTGTAGGCATGATGTAGGCTGTCGATTAACAAAATTGATCAGACGCGATAAGAAATGTTTCGGATTCCCTTCAAGATGTATCTCGTTGATGCTATGAGGAAGTACATCGTTGGTTCTAATTGGAATAGGCATGTTTGATGAGGCCGCTACGATACGTTTGACTACGTAGTTTTTATTGCTAGGCTTTGCAACATATATGGTTTCTCTATATTCAGTTTTTATGAATCAACGTCTCACTCACTCAATTTCACACACACATAAACCATAAGAGTCAGTTTTTACCCGAAGGGTTACTTAGACAGAGGACACTAACTAACCACTTGAATATTATAAGTCATAGACATATTTCCATGTTATAAGTCTTTGAAAAGATGAAGTAGCTTCAAAATGAATCATTTTCTTTTAAAATGTTTGTAATATGCATAACAAAAGTGTTGCATTTTAAAACAAAGGCTCCATACGAATGGTGTATGTAACTGATAACGTGAACGCACGTGTTACGGTTAACTGATGTCACGTTTACCGCGCGGATATCACCTAACTAAGTATTGAGTTAATGAGCGGAAGGAAATTAATGTCGAGTGCAGCTAGTTAAATGGTGATAATTTTACTTGTAAAGTGAATCATTGTCACAGGTGGTTTGAGAGGGCCTGACAGACAACGAACAACCTAAATTACGGAAGATAGAAGCACAGTATAAAAACATATATGTATAGACTGTGATAGAAGCACAGTATAAAAACATATATGTATAGACTGTGATAGAAGCACAGTATAAAAACATATATGTATAGACTGTGATAGAAGCACAGTATAAAAACATATATGTATAGACTGTGATAGAAGCACAGTATAAAAACATATATGTATAGACTGTGATAGAAGCACAGTATAAAAACATATATGTATAGACTGTGATAGAAGCACAGTATAAAAACATATATGTATAGACTGTGATAGAAGCACAGTATAAAAACATATATGTATAGACTGTGATAGAAGCACAGTATACAAACATATATGTATAGACTGTGATAGAAGCACAGTATAAAAACATATGTAGGTATAGACTGTGATAGAAGCATGAAATTCGGAAAGTATGTTTAACAGAGAGTGTAGAGTAGGTGAGGGGAGCAAAGAGAGATGTGGAACTCCACGAGGGAGATCTTTGCCGAGCAGTAGGATAGTTTAAGTTTACAAATAACCTCCTTTTTTTAAAAGTCTGTAAAAAAAGAAAGAATGTGCAGAGGTGCAATCAGGATTTTGCTTAGCTCAAATCCTATGAGAGTCTAAAGGCAGTTGCAAAGTTTGTATGAGACAAAGACGCGGGAAAACATCTAATAATGGGCCAAACCTACGTTTTCAGAAGAAAAAAAAACTGTTGCGCCTCGAAACATGTTTCTACTCACAATATTTAAGTAGAAGACGCCCATCTTACATCTCAATCTTGAACACAAAGCACTATTATGCTGTTACCTAGAACCCGTTTGACTTCAATTTCCACAAAGCGAAACATATGTTTCTCATCACTCTTTAGTTAGTATAGTAAGCCATCTTTTAATAGAGATCTGTTCTTGAGCTTTTCAATGTTAATATTTAAGTAGGATTTTATTGTTCCTGAGACCTAGTAAAGTAGCATTGCGGCCTACGATCAATTTGTCATATTTACTTAACATAAATGGAGACTATAAGGTTGTCTGTGTATTGTGTTCAAAGATGGACGCTGTGTAAATAGACATATTTGAGAAAAAAAAAAACCAAATTACCTATATAAAGTCATGCCTTCTTCCCATGACGGCAACCAGAAACTACAGAACGCCACCTGCTACTACTCCTTTCAATTCGTTTATCATAAGAGCGTTTACGCCGTACGGTATTTCATACAAACTTTCAAGGCCTGGTTTTTCGAAATGAATGAACCGATTTTAATGAAACTTCACTACAAAGGTCTAAAAAGGTACTTAGAAACATTTTCAAAAAATAGTGTTACAGCCAAATCAGACCGATTTTAAATTTTCCATAGAAACAGAGATTTCCAGTTATCTTTTTTTAAATAAGACATTTCGTAAATGTTCCTAAGTAACTTTTTAGACCTTTGTAACCTGTTTATGCGTATAAAGTTTCATTAAAATCGGTTCATTCATTTCGAAAAACAAGGGCTTGAAAGTTTGTATGAAATGCCGTACGGCGTAAACGCACCTTACACGCACGCCGGTTGTGAGTACTACGCATCTGTCCTTTGTGAAGAACATCAGCAATAAGGTCCACTAAGTATTATGTTCTTCTAGGGCGTCCCCCCCGGCGTTTCTGCTCACATCTGCCTTGTAAATCCTTTTGTTAGTCGCCTTTCATTCATCCTCTTATAAATTCTAATGGCCATATTTAATACTACCAGCGGCCCCGCGGTTTCACCCGCATAAGTGTTAATCCCGTGGGAATATCGGGATAAAAACTATCCTATGTCACGGGACTAAAACTATCTGTATACCAAATTTCATCTAAATCGGTTTGTGAACAGGTAAAGAGACAGACAGACACACTTTCGCATTTTATAATGTTAGTATGGATTCCTAGCAAGTTTTCAAGTCTTCAATTAGCAAAAATATTAAATAAATTTACAAACTCCGACATTTAACATCTCGTCATATTGCCATCGTCATAAAAATAAATCAAATCAACTCAATTAATAATGATTTGACGCCATAATATATCTTCTGAATAGCCGATGTAATCTGCGGACGAACATTTATGACTATTTAGTTCAAAACGGTTCCATTGGGATGATGTTGTTTACAAGCTTTGATTTTACAGTTATGAAATAAAAAGATGTGATAATTTCGTCTTTGATTCGTTAGTAATAAAGGTGTGGTCAATATTTTTGGATTGATAATTTTGCAATGGTGTTTGAATATCACAACCGTTTTGAAAAAGGAATGACTGGACATAACCTACCTATCTTTTGTTTTCATTCGAATGATATTCATTGATTCTTTGAGTTCGATTAGAATTTGTAATGATGGAAAATGAAAACGAAACGGTTTTTTTGTTGTGTAAAAGGAGGGAAAAACTTGATTGGTTCTCGGTCCTTATTGGTCCTCATAAAATTTATTGCACATATGACTTTATTGCATGTTATCGATAGTGCAGTTTATCTTGATTGCTTCGCTGTTATATTAGTCGATAAGGTTGTATTGCAATAAGGCTTTATAGCTGTTGTGTGTAATAATTGTGTCCCTACAAACGTATGTATTATAGGAACTATGGATAAAATACTTCCATTGACATAATATAATCTATAATGAATACTCCTCTATTATGTTTTAACTACAGTTCGGCTGACGAGAGGATGCGTTGCGACCTGTCAGTTTTATACAAACGAATACGTGTTTGGCGAATTTGATCTTTATTAGCTACTAGAATTGTCGCACTGACAAGTGTCAAGAACGTACTCTCTCCAAGGTAGGACTTTATGTGCAGTCCTATGCCTTGGTTATAGGAGGCTAGATTTTTAAACAGCAATCTCAAGCTATAGTCGGATTTTAATTAGCTGCATTAAAATGACAGCTTATGTGTTACTTAAATGACTGAAATTGGCGTATTTTTGTTTTTTCGCGGCCATCAACCAATTCTTGTTTTTCTAGTACAGAATAGTGTAACAAACTGAACTTATTTGACATGCATATCTCTAAACTCAGTCCGAAATGAGTTAATAAGAAGTGTCGTTTTACTGCAGATAATTAAAAGTCGGACTATAGGATAGAATATCTTGCTATCTTGTGTTTTAAAAACCTGCCTTGAAAAACTAAGGGATCATGTGCTCAATCTGGATGTGAGTGGTACCTAAGTCCTACCTTGAAAAGGTTACAAAATGAGTAAGTAATGTGTTTCTGAATAAGTACCTATGCGATTGTGATAACGATAATGTTCCTTTTGTGCTGTCGTCATTTGTTTTAGAACTGTCAAGTTGTAAATTGTATTGCATAAATTAAGCATGACGTATCGCTGTGTCCTGTGTCATTAAAGTCATTTGTTCTTACTTAGTCTTCAGTTCCGTGTTTATTTTGCGTATAACTTATAAAAACAGTGGTTATAGTCATCATTATAATATTATGTTACATCCTTCTTATTCATATTATTTGTGTAGGAAACTGATCGTTAAGTAGTATTTGACTAGTGGGGTAATTGCGCATACTAACAGTAGCAATAGCTTTTATTTTGACAGTTCAACAACATTCATTGCGTCATTTACGTTATTGAGCAGACAATTTTTTCGAACATATGAAGCAACGGATTAGCAATATCTTTCAAAATGATTCAGATTGTGATTGAAAGTGTGTTTAACGCAATTACGGTTGACAGTGTAATTTGTCTGTCATCACGATGACGATGAGCTAAAATTACAGATGGCATGGCATACATTGTATTAACTTTAAATATACTTAGGTAGGTATAGATTTCCATGTGTATGTAACGTGTGCTTACTTGTTTTATTAATAAACCATCTAAGATACTATCTTTAGATAGAAATGTCATCAAGTGCAGCAATAAATCTTTATGAAGTGATATGTGTCAGTTCTGATAAAATGACATTAATGTCACTGTAATGTGCGACCTTTGTCATTACGGTTTACAAACAAGCTTGAACACTTAGCCTACATCGCACGGGCGATTTTTTAACGCGAAGATTTTGACCGTGCTCTGGATTTCAACTACTATCGGCGTTGAACCGAGCGTTGAGAATCCATTAGAGAGCATCTTTAGCGCATTGGAAAAGTGCACAGTTGGATTTTCAACTGACGCCGAGCGTCAAAAATCCAGTGCGCGGCAAGAAACGTCAAAGAGCGCCAGTGCGAACGTAGGTTTAACACCCGTTTTCGATGATTCACGTTATTTAATCGAGAAATGCTTCGTGTATGGGCACACGAGCGAAGCAAGGACGTTTAGTTCCCGTAGTAAAGCACAAATAATATGTCCGGGCTTCAGATTATTGATGTTACTTTGCCATTAAGAAATCGCGTGTTTTTTCACCCACGCCGTGTGACTCAGGCTTTACTTAGTGTCACAGCGATAAATAGATGATCATACTTAATCCGAGGCGTGGTATAGACAATCGTTTTTTTTTTTAAACCAACAACACGAGATGCCTTATGTGTGGGTTGGATTGTGTCAAACTGTTTCTATTTGCTATGTTCCCAATCAATTAACGGGTCTTTGTATACTTAGTTTTATTTATGTGTTTATAGAAATCAACAAGAGCTGAGAGAGACATTCATTTAATTTGAATAATATATTACTTAAGTCATTTGTCTAGATTTCACAGACCGGATCTTAAAATTAAGATATAAAAGTAACTTACGGATATAAAATCCGAATGTTTACGATGACTGAGATTTATTGATGATTAAAACGAATTAAAAATAAATCATGTTTTTTAGTTGAACGTCACATAACTCATAACAATCATAACGCACATAAAACGAGTTTATCCAATTACCGAAAAGCATGACGTCATTTCTCTAGCCTTTGATTGGCTTATCCTTCGGTGTGCGCTAAGCTAGCGTGTCCACCTCAAACAGGATTCATTAGAAAATTAACCAAAAACTAGTAGGTACTGTTACGTTATTAACTGTTACTATTTCTTTTAAACCCCCGTTATTCAACGGTAATAAATCCTTGAGAGATTTAGACAACAGTTTAAATCAATTTCGTTTGAAAACGAGGTACTTATTGCAATTATTTGGCTATAAGTCCATCATCTGCCTACCCTTTTACCAAATATGTTAGGGTCGGCTACCAGTCTAACCAGATGCAGCTGAGTACCAGTACTTCACATAGAGCAACGGGTAGGTAATACGATATTCCTTGATAAGACTGGTTGTCAGACTTTCGGGCTTCTGATGACCCGTAAGTCAAAGATCCAGGAATGACAGCCGGCACCAACGGCTTAACGAGCTTTGCGAGGCAAGGAAGGGTCTTGGTATATAAAGATGGTCACCCATCTTCGGGCCAACCGCAGCAAGCGTAGCTTAACCTAATCGATCGACCCGTGCAGCTGTTATTACTTAGCCACAAGTCATTCCTTTCCTCTCTTTATTGTTTGGCAATAAGTAGCCAAAGTAATTTGATTCATCTATTTATCTACCTACACATAGCTATGGAATCGGAAGCCATAGTTAACTTGCGGTCAACTATCTACGTTACAAGTAATTTAATCTGTGCGTACTTTGAAGAACTATTCGTTCGCCCAGACTGCCTTATGAAGTTGTACGTCAAGGTTTCACAGAGGACATGGATACTTGATTACTCTGACATAACGAGTTATGACATCATGTTGCTATACTTCATCATATTTTGGTGACACGACTTTATATTTCTTTATTTATTTAGTGAATTGGTTCTACTAACGCTTTTGCACGTCTAAGTTAATAAGATTATACGATTTTCGCTATAAAACTCAATGTTGTAAAAAGAAATGCGGGTAGTGATCAAAAGGACCATTTTTTCCAAGTAATTGAAGCAGAAGGTCCCATTTTTCAAGCAGTGTCATACTTCAACGACCATAAAAAAGAATTATAGGTAGGTATTATTACGTATAAGTTTTTTACTATTATAATAGTATCTTTTGAAAGTTTTCTAGGAAGGCTAATTATATAAAAAAATCGAAGTAAGAAAGTTCCAAAACTGATTACCGTAATAAAACACATCTATGACTACCATCGAATATTTCTGGCTCAACCGTCATCGTTTGGATCTGCGTGGGAGTCATTGTACATTAATTTTGCGCAAAAACTACACTAGTACCTTATTACTGTCCCGTTAGAGTAAAGGATGTTATTAATTTTCACTTCCATTATTTTTTATTAATCATTGCGCTTCTTAGAAAATGAAAGATGATTGTTATCTCTGGTTGTCCTAAATATTTGACCTAGCATTATACGATATACCTCTTGTAAGAAAAATATATGTTTTGAACTCAAACTTTTGAAGGCAGATAGAAAAATAGAAATAGAATATATTTATTGTCCACGTAATACAGTAAGCAGGATCACAATTTAACAGCAAGTTGAGTAGCTTAAAATATTACATACTAGCAGCGCACCGCGGTTTCACCCGCATAAGTGTCGATCGCGTGGGAATATCGGAATAACAACTATCCTATGTCCTTCCCCGGGATGCAATCTATCTCTCTGCCAAATTTTATTGAAATCCGTTCAGTGGTTTAGGCGTGAAAAGGTAACATACAGACAGACAGAGTTTCTTTCAAATTTATAATATTAGTATGGATCACTCTATTTCATCTTGTAACCTAGCTTAGGTTACAATATGAATCAATGTTTATTTAATTATAAACCATTACTTTAGTGAGTTCCATGGAATACAAAATTATTGGCGACTGCTTAGGTACCTATTTACCTAACTAATGATCATAGTTAAAATCAGCAATCGGTTGTGTCATCGAAATTAATACCAAGAATCTGTAATACAAAATTTTGCATTAGAAACTTGATTTCTTGGAAGGTCTGAAATCACTGTTATTTATATGTATAGAAAGACTATTCTCAATTAATCACAATAGTTTGAATCGCCTTCTGCCCAATTATAGGAATCCGTACAACTCGCTTGTAGTTTGTAAGGTATCATTACATGTAATGTGCCGTCTCGGTAGTAATTGGTCGTAGTCTTTCAATTTACAAGTGTTTTCGGATAATACATGATTAGGCTCGACTTATAAGGCTTTGTAGTTTATTTTAGGTAGGTTTAGGAGTCAATTATTACTTTTCTAAGGTTACTGGGTATTACGCAGTATTAATTGCTAATCACTTTTGTGAATTAAGAACAGCACTATCTTTGTATTGCTTTGGTTTTAATTTAGCAACATTTTATTCCATATCACTTTTTATTTTGGTTCTTTATTTCAATTTCTTTTAAATAAACTTGCAGTGCACTTGCAAAAAACTTCGCCTTTTAAGTCAAACAAGGTGAACCCAAAGTAAAGCATAAAAAGCCAGATGTTCCAAAAAATTTGCCTTAAAAATAGCGCGAAGGCGTCACCATATCGAAATTCAAAAATTTCATTTCTTCTTATGAGCATGGAAGCGTATCCGAGGTTGTGGCAATGACAGTGGCCGTTTTTTCTTGGTCCTTACCTTACACTTCCATAACGAGGGTAGGTAATGACGCGCCTTGTACGGAGATGGCGGCGCAGGCGCAACCAGTCTTTAGATACACTGTTGCTAAGATTAGATGGTTAAATATTGATTTATTGATTGGGATGGGAACATGTTAGGTATGTAGTGTGTTCTTGTTGCATTTTACACTTGCTTTAATTACATGTTCATTTTGATAATGAAATTTCGAATTTGGTACTGTGTTAAAATTCTTTGCTCGACAGAAATAACTATCTACGGATCTATCATTTGTTCACCGCACGCAACTGACAAAGCCGAATGGAAAAAAGCGGGTAACTGGATGAGCTCCTACATAAAAGATTGGCCATTGTACGCAAAATCAGAAACGTGGAAGAAGAGAAGGGAGACAAACAAGCGAGCGAACAGCTGGTCAGTGGTCTCCCTCACAAAACAGATGAAAAAGATTTTTTTCTATATTTTTTTCATTCTTTTTTGTGCACCCGTGTGTATCACATACAGGTGTTGGTCGGCATGCGACTAATGTATAATTGGCTATAAATAAATAGGATATGTGCATCACGCGATATGTTCCACCTTATTAAGCGATTGATCGATATAAGTACGTAGACCGCGTAAATTATGTTATTTTATCTCCCGTTTAAAAGGACCACGACTGTATAATTTCAAGTATTTTATTAATTTGCAAGTTTTTCTAATAGACAGCTATCAAGTGGAAGTCATTAATGAATATTAATGTATTTTGACAGCGTCGTTTTTATATAAATATGATGTTTAGAACAGGAAAATTATTATTTAATCGATAAAAATCCTGCTCTCCAATTGCGTAACACACTTAATCACAATCCGAAGGATTTTGAAAGTAATCCATAAATCATTGCTTCTTATGTTTGACAAATTCTTCTGCTCGATAACGTAAATGACGCAATGAATAGGATTGAATTGTCAGGAAATGAAAGGCATGGCCATAGTAAGTGTGTTACGCAATCACCCGCTGATCCTTCGTCACCAAAAGTAAAGCTAAGTACTCACCAGCGCGGAACACCTCGCCGCAGCCATCGCAACGGCTGGCGAACTGGGCATCGTAGCAGTTGCCGCAGTAGATCTTGTCGAGCTTGGAGCCGAACTGCTTGTCTACCAGCGAGACGCGGCACTTGGCGCACAGGAAGCAGGCCTCGTGCCAGTGCTTGTCTTTGTAGGACAGGTCCTGAGAGAAAAGAGAAGAAGGGCTAGATTAGTAAGAATAGCAAAAAGAAGCAACGAAAAACAAAAGCGAAGCGATATTCGGTGAAAAGTTCAAAATCTGATTATCAACCAGATTTTGGAGAAATGGAACCTATAAAAAGATTTAAAAATCGTTATGATGAAATTGAAGGAAAATGCCTTTAATACTGGCATAGGAAATATATAATATATTAGACTGAGGATGCCTGATCTATCCATCTAAAATGAATATGTTGCCCATTTTTACATTGTAAGGCCCGTAATCCACCAAAGCGGAGAGGAGAGGAGATGTCTCATTTTCTATAGAA
Source organism: Oligia latruncula (assembly GCA_948474745.1). Classification (NCBI taxonomy): domain Eukaryota; kingdom Metazoa; phylum Arthropoda; class Insecta; order Lepidoptera; family Noctuidae; genus Oligia; species Oligia latruncula. The sequence goes on from OX419686.1 coordinate 18,080,667, forward strand.
TTTCGTGCCGCTTGCCCGCTTGCTCGCACGAAATTCTATACAAAAATGAGACATCTCCTCTCCTTTCCGCTTTGGTGGATTACGGGCCTTATAGTCTCCCTTAGTTCTCAAAAACAAAACAACAACAAACCAATGTTAACTTCACAAATACTTTAATCCAGTGTAAAAACGCGCTATTGTTTTTATGACAACGTGACTCGAATGTTAACTACATTATTATTCAATTTCAATAAATGACATCGGCCGAACAAAAATATTGCTGAGATGAACGCACATAAATATTGAAAAACGCTATGAATAGACATGACAAAATCTTATTTAAATAAAGGCGTGATTTACAAAAAATATATCGCTTCGAACCATGATAACAATAATTAATATGTTTAAATCGGACGTGTGGAACATTAATCAGGGGCCCTCCCATCAGATCTTCTTCACTTAGATGGAAAAACCTGACATTATACGCAAAAAACGTATTATTCCAACGACATATGTGGACTACGAAGCGTAGGCGGTAATTATTACCTTCAGCTTGCTGGTAGGATAGGATACTCAGACCAATCAATTGTTATAGAGTTCTTACTTATAAGGACAACATTAACTCCAGTTGTCATTCCCAAGATTTCCTCCTAAATTGCATAACAACCTACATCTCAATTGCTGGAAATACCAACCATCGTACACAAACCTATTTTGGTCCATGATTCATAAACATACATTTTCGATTTCATATAAACACTCGACTGCAAATCCTATTTGTTACATTCATATCAAGTTCACTGACCAAATAATGAGCATAACCCAAAACCTGAGTGCATACAACACAAGTATTTCCATCTTTCGGGTCAACGCTAACACTAATGTTAAATTAAAAACTCAAATACATTCTCTCACGTTGCATTTGACGTGTTTAGTTCAAGTTTCAAAATAAATCTCCCCTCATTCTGGATTCTATTCCTGGCGGCGGTGCGAGGACCGACAGAACGTACATTTAAAACTGAATGTCGTAATGTCAATAAAATATGAATGTTTATTTTGGCCGATTACGAAACTCTTAGAGCTTCTTGGATCGCGTAAATCTTAAAAGAATCGTCTGACGGATCCGCACAAGCTTTTCAAGGTTGGCTCTATACGAAAACATCGGAATACTGTATCCGACCCAGAAATAGTTTAGTTTGTGCTAACACGCGATTTGTTTTCTGTAAGCGATCGTCAATTTGTTAAAGTCCAGGCTGCAGCGGCTACCAGTTGGGTGTAATACTAACAATATAGCCGATGTGCGCTCATCATGAGTAAACACGCCGCTAATGTGTTCTTGACTGCCGCGATAAATAGCATCAAGGGGTTATAATTCACGAGGAATATCATCCATTACTTGACAGAGTCGAAACTGTCATTTATCTACTGAGAACCATGATTTATAGGTTCATTTAGTTTGATTTTTTGTCCCATTACAATAAAATCAAATTAGTGCGCTATAATAACGCAATTTCATTTCTATTGCCTAGATTCATGCCCAGATTCGAGGGTCCTCGAGACACTTTGGGGATAATATTTCAGTAAATGAACATTGTAATTTATCATAAGTGTATTTGAACAATTGGTTCATACAAACACTAGTAGCGTTTGCAGCTGCGTGTGGACGGGAAAAGTCATTGGTTGTTCGTCGAGATAAATGTATAATGTTTGGCGTAACGTTAACGTTATGTTGGCTTGGCAGCGTTCTGCCTGGGGCCGTGTGCAGAGGTGCGCCCGAAGAATCTGGGCCGGCTGGAGTGACATTACTAAATTTGATCGGTGAAACAAAGCTGACGAATGCCGTGGATTCTAATCCTATACATACCGCACATACAACTCGCTTAGGATTCTGTGTCAATGATATTTTCAATGAAACACAGGCCTCGTATGCAATTTTGGGCGTGGATTTAAAATGGCAAGAAAACAAAAGTGATTTAGGAGTCATTATATAGACAGTGCAGATGTTTACAACGGGCTCTCAATCAACCTGTCACAAACCGAGCATTTTGCCAATTCTTGTTTGTTGTTCAGTTTAACCGTAAGATTATCTTTCCCGAAACTATTATTTATCAACTCAAAATAGCATTCGTCTCAGCATTTTACGGCGCTTTGAACTATTTTAGATTCCGCGTCGTATCCTATATCAAAACAACGCGCTTCGCAATTTAAAGCCTCACAATAACAAGAGGTCCATGTTATGAGGGAGAAGATAGAACCAAACAACCAAAATCCAGATGAAGCGAAAGTAGAACAAAAATGTCGCAACAACCTAAAACTTATACTCAGAAATTCAAACAAATATTCGATTCTCTAGCTCAAAATCAAAAGCCATTTATGCAAACGAGGCTGAGAATCGGAGGCAAAATGAGTTGTTGAATAATATTGCATAATGCTGACTGAACCGACAGGACTGATAAAAAAGTCTCAAGCTTGTCAATAGAATCTGAGCTTTAAGAAGCTAACCTTAGAGTCGATGCCGATGGTTTTGTTGCATTCTTCGCATCCGTTGGCGAAGACGCTCTCGTAGCACTTGATGCAGTAGGGGTGCTCATCCCTCAGGACGTATCGCTGGCCGGTCAGCGACTCGTCGCACTGCCAGCAACAGAAGTGACCGCTGTGCCAGTCCTTGTTCATCGCCTTGGTGTATTCGCCACTGAAAATAAGCTGGAACAAATAGGACTTGGTTAGAGATGGTGGAAAATGTTTGGAGTCTTTGAAGAGACGAAAAATTTGGTTTCTGATTAACATTTTGGTTTCTGACATACATATTCATCTTTCGGGAAAATTGTCCTATAAGGTTTTGATACAAACTTTCTGGAATAATATTTTAAAATTCAAACAGTTTTTGTTTATCCTAGATGTTGACCAAATCGTATTCATCATTCATGGTATGCTTGTGATTATTTTCATAAATCATTTTATTCCTCAATACTTAAATTTATTGTTTAGGTGTTAAAAATAGATGTATCTATTCATGATGTGTTTCATCAAGTTTTCAGTTTTCCCTAAATGTATGTTCCATGAAGGCAGTTTAAGATTTATATGGTAATCGTGATTAATAATAAAGGTTAGTAGTAAATAATGTTTCTGTCAAAAGATCATTCCAAAACATCTGATAGGTACCTTAAATTAGGTCGGGTATGTGAGGGTGGCCAAAACACGCCTAACAAAGTGCATATAAACAATGTTATGCATGTCACTGACAGGGAGGTACGCGCGGTAATCGACACTTGACTGACACGAACACACTGGCGTCACTACACGGGTCAAGGGAGGCTGGCCACCACAACACATACCCATCGTCGGCGTTGGACGTCGTGTTGGTATGTTCCACTTCCGTGACGGTGACCTCTCCATCCTTAGACTCCCTGCGCTTGGAGGTCTTCTTGACCTTCCTGGTCTTGCGCTCCGTGGTGGTGTACTGGACTTGTACGTCAACGTCGGCCATGGCACTAGCGGGGTAGTTCGTTAAGAAGATACGGTATCACCGGACGCGGTCGCGACCCGAATTCGAATGGCGAGCAACGGTGGCCGAATCGCAGGAATTATTCCAGAATGTTTAGCGCTCGGGACGGTGGGGGGAGTTTGGGATTTAAATTTGGAAGAGTGACGGAGAGGGCAGGTGCGCGGGCGGCGTTTCCGAACTATGGCGACTTGAAACCGCTCGTTTTCCTATCCGAGATCCGCTGCTATCCTTCCCTTGTAAGCGATACGGTGGCTGAGCGCGAAATATGAATATTAGGAGCAGCTTACAGGGTTATCGGTTGGCCGAGATTCCGAATGGGTTAAAATAGGAGAACAATCACAGATTTACGCATGCTCAGACCTATAAATGCACAATTAAGTTTTATTGTTTGTTCAGCGCAAACTGGTTGGCGTGATAATTGATGTGTTTGACATAGATTAATTTTATTGATGCTCATCGTTAGCTTTTGACATATTGTTTAGATAGGGGAGAATTAATAACAACGTGTGCTGAGTACAAAGTGTAGAAATGACAAATTATGTGATAAAGATCAAGCAATTAAGAACTTGCTTGAATGTATCTAAGGACCATTCATTAGTATTTCAATAGGAAAGCAGTAGGTTTTTCCGAAGATGTAAAAAGCATTGATGTTGTAAACAAATCTAATTGTGGCTACAAATAAAATAAAAACAGGTACGATTAAAAAAACTAACCAATATCCTTTCGCCCCAAAAAGTGTTGATAATTTCTGTCTTGGGCGGAAAAGCCGCCTTTCTCACAGTACTAATTGAAAACGTACTATGACACGTAGCTTAATTAACGATATGACCTCCTATGGACGATGCTAGCGTCATTATATCTGCATATTTTATGGCAATTGACTCAAAATACAACGAAATTATACCTTCCAAGGAAACATTTATACTGAAGTAAACACAAGACAGAAACTGTGTTCTAAGGAAATGAGAAGTCATTTGATGATATCAAGAGGATAATCATCTTGATGAATGGGGAATGAGGAAAATGTCGTAAAGGAAAGACCAAAGAAATGGATGGACTATGTAAGTATGGTTAGAAAGGTGGTGACTACCGGGATGACGACTAATAGAGAAGTGTGGAAGAAAAAGACATGTTGCGCCGACCCCAAATAAATTGTGATAAGGGCAGGAGAATTGATGATTGATGTTAACATCAATCATCAATTCTCCTTCCGATTAAATGAATTATCACAAATAATGGGAATTCTGCAATGATGCATTTGTGGAATTCATGTGGGTTAGAAAAATTGTATTCCCTTACGGGTTAATCTTCGTCTTTAGAAAAAATATGTAGGTACAAACGCCAGCACATCAAGCTACCCAATCAACTTTGAACATTATGCTGAGACATTTGAGTGAGCATGACATACTCTCAACTGATAGCACATTTTAATCAATAAACGTCGCGGTTCTAAGAGGGACTGAATATTGTTTTTTGTTGTGCATCTACGACATGGGAGAACTTTTTGAAAAGTCATTTTAGAATTCTACATTCCGAAAAGTTTTGCAACATTAAACAGTCTTGGAATGCGAATATCTAACTAATAGTATAGTAACTGCCAACTTTTGTAACAATCGCAGAAAACTATTAGTTAGATCAACAGTTCCATCAAAGACAATATTTATTTACAATGCTTAGTAGTTTTTGTAATAAAAGCTTGCTTTTTGACGGTAATCTTGATGGATTGATTTTACGTATTTTACTGTTAAATATTTTAGTTTGTAGTTCTATTATATTTTCCAATAATCTAGCAATTCGATTACCACAGTGAATAGCACCCTAATTGCGTATTACACTAGCAATCACAATCTGAATCGTTTTGAAGGATATTGCTAATCCATTGCTGCATATTTTACCAAAAAATTTGTCTGCTCAACAACGTAAATAACGCAATGAATGTTGTTGAACTGATTTGCTAATGATAGTGTGTTACAAAGTCAAAGTCAAATCATTTATTTCAAATACAGAATGTGGAACATTCCTTGTAAAACTTGTTATTATGGTAATTCGTAAATGATTTAATTCTCAGTTTTAGGATTTCATCTTTCTGAATGAGAGACATCTTTTACAAAATAATCATTTTCATGAAGAAACTTGAAACTTTTAAACGGAAACGTCAAATCTTGGTAATTTGCAAAGTCATAGTAATTGAAAACGGAATGAACACAGCTGTTTAAACGAAAGAAGAAATAGAGATATTATAAAAGAAAATGACAAACAATTTCACTTTAATGCTTCCAAAATATATATTCGAATCGCACAGATCACTAAAAACAAATGGGGCGTTCATCATTTGTTTTAAACTGTTGCAATGACAAAAATTCTAAGAAAATTGATGCAAAAATACGAAGCATAGCAAATATCACAATTAGAAAATCTAGTAAAAGCTCAAAGAACCAGAATTTTCTTTGTAAACTGATTCATCGGAAGCTGTCGTACCATAAATTCTTAGCGTGGTTGTTTACAGAGAACTTGCAACTAAAATTATGAATGATTCAGTTTTCTCTGTAGATACATTCGCGCATACTTTTCTAACTTCCGCGTCAGTTGCCTTCGTTCGTCTAGACATACGGTCGATGTCTTCATTGAACCTTCAAACCGAGGTCTTGGTCAAAGCTACTTCATTCATAGGGCTATTTTTACAATGTTTTACAATTGCTTACGTTTCCAACATTTTACACCTGGGCGAACGCCCTTTGAATTGATTATATTGTAAACATCGGAAGACATGATTGATGACGCAGAAGGGTGAATGGTGTAAAATTTAGCTTTTTTGATTGTTTCAATTTTAAATTTGTTTTATTAAAGGTCTTGAATAAATTTTTATAAGTATTTGATATTAAAAACGACAAAAAAAGAACTTACTCATTATGATCACAAAAATAGAAAACTTGTTACCGTAATTTGTGGTAGGAAATATCAGATTTGCGGAAAACTTTTAGTTGAATTGAAAAAGTAATGTGATCATCATTTATTTCATAAGAGACTTTTGACAGTCAAAATTGACAGACAAGAAAATAGAATTGATTCTAGAAGCCTCTACCAAAAGGTGATTTTGTATGAGAAGAATCCTATGGGATGAGACACATACACTAAATCTTGACAATGACAATTATGAATTTGCATCCACTAATTAAAAGAGATCACAATGAACACACCATGACAATAGTGCATAATTGCATGTGAAAAGTTGTGACCTATATTCATGCGTTTAACTCTTGCATAACGCAAGACATAGTTTGTCCCAGATCAGTATTGAAAAACAAAAGTTGTTTTTCTTAAAAGACTGAATTACCCACACGGGAAATATTACCTATCACCCATTATTTTTTTAGGTCAAGTAAACTTTCCAATTTTATTCTAGGATTTGCTATCACAAACAGGAACATCGAGATTAATACAACGTGAGGGCATAATAGGTCATACAACACAATGTCTTCTTCTACCTAGCCTATTCCCAACTATGTTGGGGTCGGCTTCCATTAAAACAGGATGCAGCTGAATACCACTATTTCACATGGAGCGACTCCTAATCCAAATTGCACAACTCAGTTACAGGGTTTAAGGTAACACGATAACCCTTGGTAAGACTGGTTGTCAGACTTTCGGGCTTCTGACTACCTACCCGTGACGACTACCAAAGATCTACGAATGACAGCCGGTACGAGCGGCTTAACGTGCCTTCTGAGGTACGGAGGAGTAAAATATGTAATGGATGATCACCATGTCACCCACCATCCACGGACCGACCTCGGCAAGCGGAGCGTAACCTTCAATCGACACGTGCGACTTTTATTACTTAGCCACGAGCCCCCCTTCCCCTATTAGGTTATACAATATACATGGGGAATTATATACTTATAGGTTTTTCCAACTTCTCTTGTTCCTTTATTCCTTCACAAACATCCGCTTGCCTAAAGCTGTTTACTGTAATAAACTCTTCTGAACCTCAATTGATTTATTCCACGAACATAAATCAATAAATTAATCAAATCGTTCACAATAGTGTATATATCAATTAATATATTTTATCGAACATGAATCTTGCCAGCGCGCCATTTGGCACACAGTGGGGTCGAAGATAATTTAATTATGATTGTGAATGGTCCTAACGGTAATATTTTAATATTATTTGGTCCTAGCAGTCCTGGTCTGTCAGCTGATTTGCTCGTTCAATACGTGATTGTCTTAGTTATATTTTAATGGTTCTTATGTTGCTTTATGTGTTAGGGTTGCTCGGCAAGTGTGGGATGCCCCCCAGCTAGATGGACCGACAACCTTAAGACTGGTGATGGCTACCTTCGTAAATTTGACCAACCAACCAAAGACTGGTGGCCTGACCTTTGTAAGTTTGTCGGAAAGCGGAGGACATGGTGTTATGGTGCATTCTGGCAGAGGCCTATGTTCAACAGTGAACTGCGATAGGCTATGTTGATAGGGTACTTGAACAAATTTTTCCGCAAGAAGTCAAAGACACACAAAGCGCATGCGTTGTAATTCGAATTATTTTTTAAATTGAATTTTTATATTAAGAACCCGTTATGAGTAAAGGAATTAAAATTAAAGGGAACTATTCTCCTTCTTATAGAATTAGATAATTCAAGGATCAATCTGATATCGATAGATCAGACAGACGTTAGTGACTTCCTGAATTCGAAAACAGACGAATGCTTCGCAAACTTGTAGAAGACTAAATAATAGTGACGTGTGCGAATTCAAAAATGCGTTTGCGCGTGTTAAGAGGTGAATGTTTTTTCTTTCGTTCTTTAATGCAAGCTGTGATTAAAACATTTCCACTTGTGATATAGTGTGATCCAGAGAGAAAAAAACGTATTACAGTAGGTAGACTAAAAACCTAGTGGTCATCATTATTTAGTTTCCTACGCATAAACATCGAATAACAAAAACAAGAATTGAAATTTTGTGTAGTTCTTCGTTGACATCATCATCGCCAAATAGGTATGTATAAGGAAAGATAGTGCTCAAAAGCGAACCTATCCGAATTAACAATATAACTTAATTATGTTGATGAGTAAGAAAATGACGTAGGTCGTATCATTTCCATTTTTAATAATTTAACGACTAATATTTAAAATAAGAACTAAACCATCAAAAACAATCCAGAACCGCAACAGAGTCTAATCGATCAAGACCATGAATTTAAAAATAAATATCCCAATATAAACGAAGCTCCAAGAATTAATCTAACTTTTTTCTATATGCCTGAAGTACAGGTTGGCAACGGTAGCCATCTAATTTTAAAACACCCAATCGCGATGCAGCAAAATAGAAAGGAGATAGATAATTTAATCTAGATAGATCAAGATATTTATTGGTCGGGATGAAAAATGGCATGATGTTTTGGCTCAGTTTAGTAATGTATTCGATGTCGTGGCAAATGACGTTGTTATAAACGCTGATACAAAAAGGGTGGACAGTGCTGACAATTAGGGACGTACTAAAATAATGTCGCCGCCTACGCTAGGGAGGTTGGTTTATTAATAACTGTTTGGGTGTAGCTATAGTGGGTAGCATAGATAGACATCTACGATGATAGAGAATTAAAATTCAGAAGAAGACATATACAGGCTTATAATAATATAGTATTTTTGTTTAAGTAATTGCGTTTATTATGGTTACAAATACATTTAAAACGAAACAAACCCCAGAACTTGATATTTTTGGAGAAACTCTGTTAATGTTTAACACAAATCATTCTGTAATAACCGCTGGTTATTTTTGTTTGTTTATATTACAATGTTTGCTCTGCTAAATCGTAAAGTTACTGCGTTAAACATAATTTCACCACAAAGCTTTAGATTCCTACACTGAAGTAAGGTATGTGCGTTAATTGGCTCAATAGCAGAGTTCGTCTACTTTCCATAAATCAAAAATTAAAATAGAAGATACAGTCACCTCTATAGTCACACGAAATTCAAAATACGAAATAATAAAAACAAATGATAGTGATTTCGAACGAGAAACTCATAAAACTATTCTAGATGAAAAGACAACAAAAGAAAAAACAAAAGAACGTCGTGTGGACATAAATTAGGTTTTAATCAAAGAAAAGAGTTGGTTCGCGGGAACACATCCCGTCGTAAAAGAATATTCGTGTGTCTATGGAGCTTGTGGTTCAGTGACGCACGGGTCGGAAGTTGTGACCAAAGTAATTGTAGACTTGACAAGAATTGTGGGTTGAAATGCATGTATTTTTGGAAAGTTAGGTCTGAGTGTAAATGTAGAGCAGATCTGTAGATGCTTTCTATAACTAGCAAGAGAATACTTTGAGGAAATCAGATTATTTAGAAGTCAGATAATACATTATTTTGCTGTCATCTAAGAGCTTCTTTGAAAGTCATTACATTATATTGTACGTCTATGGCTTTAATAAAACCATTGATAGATGACCTTTAACCATAAGCAAAAACTTGACACCTTTTCAATATCAAAAACATTTTAATAAACCCATTAGTCTTACATACAGTAATAATTCCTACTATCTTGTCCTACTAACCTACACTTCAGACGAACTACAGAAGAAAGCACTTCAATGCATAATACCTCATCAGCCTCCATTAATATACATTTGACTTCAAATATACATACATACATGGTATAAAAAGTATCTTGCGTGTCGTATGAATAGGGTTCTAATTAAAGAGCTTAACTTATCTACGGGCTTCAGTAATACGCCCACGGTTATTTGCAAGTCTTGCGGGAATTTCCTAATATTTTGGCGTTCGTTACGGTACTTGTTCGTGATCGTTTGTAGACGTAACAGCTATTTTGTCGGCATCATTTACATTGCCAAAATAAAGTAATGAATAGGGTTTGTCAGGGTTTTGATGACGTATATTTTTTGACGTCATCTATTTGTTAACTTCTATCTAATTTATGGGACCCTTTCGAGGGCCAAGACAAATGGAAATCGCTTTCAAAGCGTTTCGTATTTCTACAAAGACTTTCAACAGGATTGACATAAGCTTTTCGGTAGATTATGTCAATCCATTACGTTTTTACGTTTCCGTCATCGTTATCGCTGATAGAATGCCTTGTTATTATCTATTCATACTTTCCGAGTTCTCTTTTCATCTTTCATTTAATATTTATGACAGTAGCATAATTAGGCTATAAATCCACCATGCGACATTTGTGACAGTGATTATATCAAATTGAAAATAGTTTCAGCCAACTGTGAAATTAGAACAAAACTCAAATCGATTTGAGCAGAATTCTGAGCTCGACGAAGAAGCATCTTTAATCACACTAATATCACAGTCTATACATAATATGGTTTTTATACTGTGCTAATATTATAAAGGCGAAAGTTTGTGTGGGGGTGATATGTTTGTTACTTCTTCACGATCAAACGGCTGGACCAATTTTGATAAAATTTTGTATGGAGGTAGCTAACACCCTGGATTAACATATAGGATACTTTTTATCCCGATGTCGGATGTTCCCACGGGATCGAAAATTACGCGGGTTCAACCGCGGGGCGCAGCTAGTATAATATATGTAGCCGGTACTTCGATTACTTAGACACGTGCTGTAGCACTGACTTCAGTTTCTAATGGTGTCATCATTCCTATTTCATCAAGCTTGGATTTTAACACTCGACATAATATATACCAACCCAATAATTCAAATCTTTGCCAAACGTAATTCCCCTAAATTCCACAAACCGTTAATTTCCAAGCTGCTGTCAAAATAATCCCAAGGGTATTAGAAAAATTCTATACAAAATCAGCTTACAATCTGCATTGGCCGATAGATGGCGTTAATTCAAAGGTCGTAGGTACTTTATGCCCTGGATTTAATGAGACACATCTGGGTCGAGGCTGGACGAGTATTTTCGGACTATTGTGCAACAGTTTTGATTAACAGCTCATAATTTAATATTAATTGGAAATTATGGCAATTTAATTGCAGTAAAATTGTAAGAATTTGTCTTGACCTGGGGGCCCAAAAAGGGCACTTTGGCAGAATCATAAAAGGATAACATAATGGACAGTTAACCGTTAAATTAATCGTATCAAATCCCATTGGTGAAGGATTTTTCAGTTATTTTTTTTTATCTGTGCTAAAATACCAATCAATCCAATCCAAATCCAATCCCAATCTCTTTGATTATACCTACGTAGTGCAGCGGAAAAAAGAAAAACACGGACTGTCTTCGCCATATTATGATTCATAATGTTATACTTTTATGATTCTGCCAAAGTGGCCTTTTTAGGCCCCCTGATCTTGATCAGGAATTGAAAAGGTTTAGCTACGACCTGTTGAACTGGGTGATGTCATTAATATTTGCAGTCGTTAATATCTAAGGTGAGTGGGAGGGTGTGTTGGTCGGTGTACTATAGGTACACCTCTACCTAACCCTTCCGGGATTACAGGCGTGATGATATGTTATATTATATTTAAGGTTTAATTAAAAAAGATAAATTGTTGGTATGTTCTAAAATACGGGTAGCCTGTCATGTTTCAGTACAAATATAATATCGGAACCGGAACTATAATAAAATTAAGGCTCTAAGTAACTGTATAATATTGTGACACACGACTTTTGTGAAAATATAAACCAACAGTTAAACTATTTCTTTACGAGACCATTACTTGCTTTATGTAAGTTGGTTTTCGATACAATTACAAAAACAAACATGAATTCGAACGAAGCAAATAGGGCCATTACGAAGCCCGCAGTCAATAAAGTTTTCAACATTAACTATGCTAATAATATGTGTAGTACACTAATGGTACATTATGTAGAACACAAATTACATAATAAATAAGAGAATTACGTGATTATTACATGAATTTAATTGTGTCATCGAAAGTATATCTTCGTGATTGTGTTTATTCATTATTGCATTGTGTTAAGTTTAAAAACTCAAATAAGAGTATTTATAGTGTTCATTTTTACCTAGTAAAGCGAGCCAATTAAAAATCAAATAATAACTATCAACCTCATATTGTCTCAAATATGTGTCTTTAAGCCAATCATTGTATCAATTTCGAAACAGAATTGTGTGTCCCATAATTTCGGTTTCTCTACACAAGCCATACAGATTAGAGCCTACCTTTTCAAAGTCCTGTCACAAAGGATATTCGGTTATTTCTAAGGGTTCTCAAAGAAAACAAAACACAAACGGGGCATCATAATTTAATGTTCAGTCATGCTTACAGAGGCTCACAATCAGCGGTGCGCTCGTGCTGCGTTAATTTCCAAGCTAGTCCCCTGAGTTGCCCCAGAAGTCTATCTCTTCTTCCTCCTCTTCAATTACCTCTTTAGTCTCAGTCGTCTCTTCCTCGAAGGAGTTGAGTATGGGAACGTCTTTCAACATCGGCTTTAGCTCCGCTTTGTCTTCGGAAGCCACGGTGTCAACTGACGCTTCCACGCTCCAGTGGTCACTCCTTCTCTCCCTCGAGCTTTCCCTCGATCGACTTCTGGAATAAGAACGCGCTGATAGATTAGGAGTGCTTCCGAACCCTGCCAATTTGCCGTCTTTATTCATACGCTCGAACTCGGCTTCCTCGAGTGACGTGAACATCTTTAGTTCTTCCTCGCGGGACGCTCGCGACTCTCTGGAAGAATTCGACGACGAAGAGTGACGCTTTCTGAAACTCCGTCGCCTGCCACTCGGGTCGCTTCGTTGTATTGGTCGGTACTTAATCCCATCAAGAGATCTTAAACAAATTCATAACATGTGAGTAGGTATAGTACAGATGGTGAATGGTATGTACCATGAATTAGCTTTCTACTCGTGCATATGGTGGTGTCCAGATGAGCGGTGATCACTCGTGGCAATGGGACGCAGCTAAGTCACTACCGAACTGTAAGCATGAGTGTCTACATGAGATATGTTCCTGCGGGTAACAATGAATATTAACCTGAGGAATTCTTCGCTGTATTCGCCTTTTTTGTCTTCGTCGAATGATTGGAAATGTATTTCGGGCAGTGTTTGCGGGGTGCGGGTGGGACTCAGTGGTCTGTAATGCCATATCAGCTTATCGTCGGCCCCACCTTCCTCCTTGCTGTCAGGCTCGACAGAATTTGAAGTAAAGCTGTTGTGATTTGAATCTGAAATAGTTTCACGAGGCGTAGGTGATCTGTTTCTTTGACCGACGCTGATCGACCCTGAGGAGTTCGTTAGAATGGTTTTCGTTTTCGACGGAATGTACCTGTCGCTCCTGTAGTCTCCGTTTGATTGGCTCTCCTCGAGCGACTCCTGTCCGAAGCTGGAGATTTTCGTAGAGAACAGTATGGCGGTCGAGTTTGTGTTGTCATCGTAGTACTTGACGGCGGCCGATTTTAGTTTTCCATTTTTATCCTCTGTTAAAGATAGGTATCCCTGACCGCATTCTTTGCTCCAGTCTGCTGTGGAGGATGAATTGGTCGCTTTTCTGAGTTGAGTGCTGTAGTACTCGACGAGTTCTTGAAAGTCCGGGTGGTCGCGGGGTATGATGCCGCTGAGTATGTGTTTCAAGCACTCAATTGCTTCGTGCGCGCCGGCGTACGAGATAACGACAGACAGCAGGAGTCCCATTTTAATGTCCTCGAACAAACACAGCCTTTCAAACGGAATGGAAAAGGGGTACTTTTGAAAAGGGTCTCCAGGGAGCGGGACGGTGCAGCGCTATTACGCCGAGACAAGATTTGAACAACTGAAATTAAACTGTAATAGTTGCCAAACTTTTGTGTCCCGTTATAGAATTCATTTGGCGTTGTGGCCAGACATTAGCTTTATGTCTCGTTCGATCATTCGGCCGAAGGTCGCGGGTTTACGAGACTATAAAAATGTTTTAGCCCGTGATTGATTTGTTAGCCCGTGTGATTGTTCTGTAGTGAGTTATTGGAAATGTAACATCGGCTCACTTTGTTAGTGATTTAGGATAAATGCGTTTCGTTGCAGTTCCTGTGATGTTTCAATCAATAAATCAGCTAACGCTTAGAACAGTGTCGGATAGAGGTTTCTCTCTATGATGTTAACAATGTTTATGGTTGTTTACGTTCATTTGATTTAGACATGTTAACTATTTCGATCGATGCGCTAAATGCATCAGATATTGAGAAAGCAATCAGTTTTTTTTATTTTTTTTATTACTAACTTGTTTTTCTCTAATCTATCACTTTTATAATTAGTAGAGTTGGAGAAGAAAGGATGTGTCAAACTATCTTATCTGATTATCCTTATGAAACGGTGAACGCAGTTTCGTGAACTTTTAAGGATAAATTCGTTTTAAAGTTTATGCTTACGATAGTAAGAACTTAGTATTTTACTAGCGTTTACTCATTGTACACAACTTGTTTGGTAACGTTACTTAAGTAAAGTAATTAGTAGTTCTTTAGGTCAAACAGCGATGCCTTTGTTTTACTAATCATGCCAGTTTGGCCGATGACTAATTGCTACTGTTGCCAAATCTTTATGTGACCGTCAAAGGCGCTAGAAATACGTAATTTTGCGTCATCCGTGCGGTTACTAGAATAATTTATTGTCTCTTAAAGGACATTAACGAACGAGCCCTGTCTATATCATTTATTGGCCATAGAACGTAAACATAGCTTATAGCTGTCAAATGACAAACATATGAAAACGATGGATAAACTAGACTGGCCTTTGGGGTTGATTTCTAATAAATATGACAGTTTAACATATTTTTTATAGAAAAGCTGTGAAAGTGCCATAGGTATTTATTATTCAGATTAAAGTTGTTTGACGATTGAAAAATTGGACCTTAATCGAATTTATTAAATCGGTTCACGTTTTGAAGCTACAGGTAAATTTAAAGACTATGACGTAGCCAGAGTCTCTTCATCGTCGGGAGTGGGACAAAAAGGGTTTCATATATAAATACTAGCTTCCGCCCGCGGCTTCGCCCGCGAGGTATGTCGATAAAAACTATTCTATGTCTTTCCCTAGGATGCAATCTATCTCTCTGCCAAATTTTCTCGAAATCCGTTCAGTGGTTTAGGCGTGAAAAGGTAACATACAGACAGACAGAGTTACTTTAGAATTTTTAATATTACGAGTAGTATGGATGGATTGTAATCACTATGTTTATTTACGGTTACCACAGTTGCAAAATTATAGATATCCTCCCAGAAAAAATGATAACTTTCACGCCAAATATGACGCTGCTCTGAAAAATCCGAGAAAAATCACTTGCGTAAGTAAATAGCCTTGAACTATTAATAACGTTGTCCCAATAAGTTGTGACGCAACTTTCTTTCTCGTTTATAAAAGAGATCAGCTGTATCATCATATAAAGTGCGTGGGTTCGATCTTGACACTGAAACACTGGAGAGCTGGAAATAATGTTTCAGACTTTCAGTTTCATGTGTTAAAGAACAGTTTTGTGTACTCTACGATCGTTTTTGGAATGACGTATTTAGTTCTTGCTTTTCCTAATAAAAAACCATATGACGTGTTTGAAGTTTTGAATTGATAACCTGCGGTGCTATTCTGAAACAATCTCAACGTGAAAACTTAGGTGAAGGGAGCGTGGTGTGAGCTGTCAATAGTGTCAATTCCTAGCAAAAACAAACTCACTTCACCTAAGTTTTCACGGTGAGATTTTAACAGAATCGACCGGCTGTAAAGGGCCAGCCCTTACGAAAAAATATGGTCAGCACGAAAAATATAACGAGTTTTTTTTTTGCAAAATATTTATAAATTCAAATAGGAGCCTAATTCTCTATGACACAATAAACGAAACAGCGCGAAATGAACGCGAGATTGGCGAGATTTGCTAAGGAATTGACGTAGTTTCGAGTAAGGAATCGTTTAGTGGTCATAGTAAATTAGGGCCCAGCGGTGCTATTCTGTAAAAATCTCACCGTGAAAACTTAGGTGAAGTGAGCGTGGAGTGAACTGTCAATAGTGTCAAATCCTAGCAAAAACAAACTCACTTCACGTTTTCACGGTGAGATTTTTACAGAATCGACCGGCAGGAACCTATCCAACTTAGAACAAGTAACAAGTATTGGCCATGAAATAATTACATATTTTAAGATTATTCATTATATAAGTAACCCATTTTAGAGTTTAAAGTAGGTTCATTTTGTGACCAAAAATATTTTCTGAAAAAATCTAGGTACGCGATTTAAATTTAGGTCTATTTACACGGAGTTTCTTATGTAACACTTGTGCTCATCTCGGGAAAACATCTGTTCTTAATCAGCGAATTTAAAATCTCCACTATTTACTGGTGGATACTATATTTATAGCTGCTTAGTCACATAAATATTTTGGGATGGGCTGATAATATTTCAATTTGTTGGGGAAAACAATAAAAATGGTTGTGTTTAATTCTAGTGTTTAAATAAAAGGGGATCGCAATTAAACCGTAATTTTTCAGCGGTTTAAATATATTGGTATTTGATTTTAGTCGTTTTAAATCTACATATTGTAGTGAATTGATGATTTAGGGTTTATTTTACAATATTCTGTTAGCTTTTAACCGAGGTGTTTGTACATCATGTCATTTATTTATTAGTTTATTTTTTTTTTGTATAAATTAACTCCAAAATGTCATATTTATCACACTATCACACTAATATTATAAAGGCGAAAGTTGGCGAGTGTGTTTGTATGTTTGTTACTTCTTCACGCACAAACGGCTGGACGGATTCGAATGAAATTTAGCACCAGTTTATAACCAGGATTAACACACTGCTAGTTCTACCTGTAAACGTTTCCTGGCTATTAAAAACCAGCCCCTAATTATACAACGTGTTACAAAATGCCCCGTAAAAAATATAATTAATTATCAAAGTCAAAAATGTTGTCAACCCTAGTAAGCTGTCATGTCAGGGAACCAGATTATTTAACAGAAAGGCCTACGTACCTATTTTACCTAATAATTGTCTACTTTAATAGTTTTTCTATTTTTCATTCATAAATGTTTGCTACCTCAATACAAGGCAAGTACTGGCTTCAAAAAATGGCAAGTTGGAAAAAAAAATATGTTGTCAATTTCAAATCTTCTAATCGATATCCTAAAACTGTTTCGAATTTTGTCGTTCCGCGAATTAGGTAGAAATGTAGGTACATTCTGCGTAGTTTACTCTTTAATTTAACTGAAACAGGGTTTGCACATCAGTGAAAATAATATTTTTTTTTTATTTTTTTGGGGTATGTTAGGTATACAGCGTTACTACGGTTCTTAAATATTGTGAATGGACTCGTTATAAGGCCCCATTTAACCTCCTTTCGGCTTTACGGGTAGTTTTGTAACACCCTGTATAATA
Organism: Oligia latruncula; assembly: GCA_948474745.1. Taxonomy (NCBI): domain Eukaryota; kingdom Metazoa; phylum Arthropoda; class Insecta; order Lepidoptera; family Noctuidae; genus Oligia; species Oligia latruncula. The sequence continues at coordinate 18,098,444 of OX419686.1, forward strand.
AATACTTCTATCAATCAGGAAAATCTAAAGGCTAAGTTGATAAGTGAGTACTATGCCTACATGTTGTTTTCTTCTCATTAATAATTAATTAACATTTTCAATCTCTCATTTTCAACATGCATTTTATTCCTATTTTCTCTTTTTTTTCAATTCTATCAAAATTTATAGCCGAGCTGTTGAGATATTTTACAGTACACCTACAACTGATCCAAGCAATCAACATATCCAGGTCCATTGCCAAGAAAATTAGCCGTAAAATAGTCCCTAACAAGAAAATACGTCCAAGCATGTGTCATCGACCTGGGAAATTAAAAAAAAAAACGTTGCACACGTAACTAATGTTTTTAAATCTTCAATTTTCGAACACTTCAGAACGTTTTCTCACAGGTTTACAATGTTTTGTCAAAATGCCAGAATTATTTTATAGTTACACTTAATAATAATCTCTAAATATTTACTTCTTTAGTTTGTCATGGAGCAAGATTAATAAAAACGAGTGTGCTTTACGTTTTAATTTGATATTTGATTTACTTCGTACATTTATTTGCTTCATAATTTTTCATATTAAATTGAGATCTTTTTGATTTAGGTGCAGCTGGCAGATGTCAAGACCATAAATATTAGTCTATTGATTTTGGAGGCAGTAGTGATTCACCCAAAAATATTCACTGAAAAAAAATGGAGGAGAATTGCCTAAATTGTAGGTTTTTTTTAAATGCTGAATCGTGAACGAGGTCAAGAGCGGTGGGCCCGCTCTTGACCTCGATCAGGCCTGATGGTAAGCGATGAGGTCTATGATGGAACGAGCGTGCCCAGAAGATGCCTAAGACACTGGAACTCCCACGCATCGACGAAACACAGCAGGTTGCTTGATGCCGGACTCCGGTGGGTGGTCGCAAACCAGGCGGGCGTTAGCCCTACCACCGCAAGGGACGAATTGGCCAGTCAAATAAGGTGTTGGGTGTGACTGTCCAGGATGCGGATAATTGGCGGAACAAACTGCGCTACACGAAGAGGCTATATTTAATATTAAAAAGGCTTATATATATTTAATATTATATTATATACTTATTTAATATTATAAAGGCGAAAGTTTGTGAGTGTGTTTGTATGTTTGTTACTTCTTCACGCACAAACGGCTGGACGTATTTTAATAAAATTTGGTATGGAGGTAGCTGACACCCTGGATTAACATATAGGATACTTTTTATCCCGATGTCGGATGTTCCCACGGGATCGAAAATTATGCGGGTGAAACCGCGGGGCGCAGCTAGTGATAAATAAATGGCTAGAAAACGGGCTGAATATGACGGTTGAGAGAGATGTGTCAAAAAAGACGACATTCTACGTCGACCAAATAAATTGGCATAAGGACAGGAGTGTTGGTGGATGATGATGCTTTAAGCTGAAACGGAAACGTTAGTGGCACGTCACATTTGCACGTAAACAGTGACAAGTTGGCAGCTCATCGGTTCAGATATCCACAACAACACATTTCCTGACGATGTGCGGTAACTACACATTCCCTTCATATCGGGTGATTGACGACGGGAAACTTGTCACATACGCGAAACTATAGCTTTGATGTTGACATCAAAAAAAGATAAAAAAAAAAGAAAAGAAAAAGAGAAAAAGTCAAAAAGAAAAAAAAAAGAAGAAAGTCTGGGAGACCGACTTTTATAAAGACTTTTAATTAGACTTTTATATAGACTATTACTTACTTAGACTTTTATATAGACTATTATTTACTTAGACTTTTATTCGTGATGGCCCAGTGGTTTTAAGGCCTCGCCTCTTATGTGTGCAGATTGTGGGCTCATACCCAGGCAAGTACCAATGAGACTTTTCTATTCATATGTACTTACTTTTCTATTCATATGTACTTACTTTTTAATTTTTCTTAGACACCACTGACATCGGTGAAGGAAAACATCGTGCGGAAACTTGGACTTATAATTAACTAGCTGCGACCCGCGGTTTCACCCGCATAAAGGGTCGATACCGTAGGAATTCCGGGATAAAAACTAGCCAATATGTTAATCCAGGGTGTCAGCTACCTCCATACAAAACTTTTTCTAAATTGGTCCAGCCGTTTGGTATGAGACGAAGCCTTTGCCCTGCAGTGTGACAGTACCTAATAGGCTGGTTGGACCTTAGATTATTGGAGAAAGAAAAGAAAATCTGAAAAACCCCGGTAAGGTTACCCTACATCACTAAGCTACTTTTTTTTTGATGTGAATACTTTTTTAGGCGCGTTACGCATTTTTTGAGATGGGAGAAAACCATAGAACTCGCGACACTGTTACCGTAACCGACACCTCTGTTTTAAGTTTTGGCCATTATAAAGACATCAACGCGTGGTACATTATCTTTGGGAAGAATGACCTTCAAACATATTTATAAAATTACTATGCTTTTTCAAGTTTTCATTTGTGGGCACTCCTGGAGTGCCACTGTTTTTTTTTCCTTTTTTTGGGGAAATCCTCATGGCTACCCTTCGTCTGGGAGGAACGAAGGGTTATGTCGGACTCCTACCGACTAAAAACCTCCTGTTCCTTCAGTACCATGAGTCCGGCGGCGGCGCCCGGGACATACTTGTACATTCGCTGCTCCCCCGATTGGTATCACTATGTTACCTACTGCCCTACGTATATTTTCCTTACATTGTATAAGTCCAGTCTCTCTGACCGTTAGTCCGTTGGTGTGCGCAAGACTCGACCACTTGACAATGACAATTTGATATATATATATTTTTTTATTTGACTTGACAATTTTGGAGTCTGAGTAAATCCTTGGATGTGTGCTTTTAACGAGGGTTTTATCCGATATTTTAAACAACATGGCAACAGCACAACTAGTTTACACACACATTGTAAAGTTCGTTGCACGTTATATCTCGATAAGACATGCACTTCAGATCTAACAATATGCAAACCCAAATTCGACATAGAAACACAATTTCCAAACTCCAGCAGCCGTTCCAAAGCCATTATTCTTAACACAATACGTAAGATTCTCTCATTTAGGTACAACATACATCTAATTACGGAGCGGTGACGTCGGCGTGACGTCAGACGGAACGTGTGGAAAGCGTGGGCGGACCTTTAGGCACAAGACGTTTGCGCTGGATCGCTGGATGAGCGGGCGCTGTTTCTCAGCGCTTTTTTGTTCAAAGAGTTCGGTTATGTAAGTCTAGGCAGTGGGAGGGGTTCGATTCATGAAAGCGCTGTTGAGGAAAAAATAGTATTTCTGTAGTTGCGCTTTTGCGAACTCTGGCTTTTCAAAGAGCCTACATAATATTTCAGGAATAGGTATCTAACTTAACATTTATTGCTTAAAACCTCAAGTTACATGAAGGAAAAACAAAGGGAAAGCCTGAGTCCTATTTAGCGTTCAATTAATAGGTACAACGTAGGTACAATTATTTAAAGTTTTGAGTTAGTGTTGTGTATAAATAGTGAATGAATAATAGTAACAATACTGTGCTATACATTGAACGCATAAACTATAGTCGGACTTTTAATTAGCTGCAGTAAAATGACAGCTTCTGTGTTACTTAAATGACTGAAATCGGCGTCTTTTTGTTTTTTCGCGGCCATCAACTAAATCTTGTTTTTCTAGTACAGAATAGTGTAACAAACGAAACTTATTTGACATGCGTATCCCTAAACTAAGTCCCAAATGAGTTATTACGAAGTGTCATTTTACTGCAGCTATAATTAAAAGTAGGACTATAGGTAAGTGTTTTTATATCAGACCCTAAGAAAGTGCTACGAAATTGTGTAAAAGTGAAAATTGACACTTTTCTTATTTAAAACGCGTAAAATAATAAGTTACAGCTAAATTGCTTAGTAGTCTAGATTGTAATAAATTATTAAGAACTTTAGTTCTTATTAAGGGGCTTACATGATCTAAAGCGCGGTCACTGTCGGACTGCATAGAAAATAAAGAGAAGCGCGATGAAATAACGCTGGTAATTTATTGCAAAATATGAAGCAATTATCTATTTCCAAAAAATCTATTGTTAGGACTTAAAAATTAAAACACTAGTGATTTAGTATGTTGCTTGTTGAATATCTGACAAAAAATCAGAATGATTGTATGTATATTAACTATAAGTATGGTTTTTATTGTAAAAAAAAGTTTTTAGAGGTATTTTCATGATTTTTTTCTATCGCATCAAATTAGTTGTATTATGTTTTCAACACACTATCTACCAAGCATATATCCTGAAGAATATCATATATTTTTCTGATTTTGTTTACTGTAGTCGATCATATACTTTTATTGCTTCTAAAACTTGCGTTTTTTGCGTTTAGGTCCTGTAATTCACTTAATAAAGAAAACTTACAGTTTTAACTTATCTAATTGTGGAGTTGTTCTTTATCTAAAATAATAACGACATGTAGTGCTGTGTTTGCTACATCCAAAGAATATCAAGCCATCCTAAAGACACGGAATCATCATTGCAAAATATTTCTGATACAATGTTACAACTGGCAATGATATTTTTGATGACAGCTAGAACTAGGTCGCCACTGGTCGCTACGCACTCGTAGTAAATGATGCTGTCCTCTTGCAGCTAAACTTGTACTGATGACTGAGGATGACCTATAAACGTCATCTGGAATTTCAGAAAAAACAAAATGACAGTAACGAAACGGAAATACACCACGACCAGCTTTTCCGTCACTTTGGGAGTTTATATGGTTGTTTTTCACCAACCCGCACTATGTGGGAAATTACACTGAAAATAATAATTTCTTACTACAGCATATTCATTATTGACTTTATACAGCAAGAAGAAATGTTTTTAACAGTAAAAGACAAAACAGTAACATTTAGTACTGAAAAAAGGAAAACCACCCTTACTTTAATGTAAGTAAATTTCAATGGTTTGAACGATATCACTAAATGAATAAAACAGTTAATTTTGTGACCTTTTCGCTACTTTAAACATTAAAATTTACTGTCATGACTGTAAGGCTGTATAACTGTTTAAAGCAGTTCAGATCAATGTTTTTTCATTTGTATTTACTGCTTATTTCTTTCAGTGTACACAATGGAAACGTGCTACCGGGATAAATAGCCATGTCCATGCCTTGTTAGCTATGTTCTAACATAAGTCATGGTCAACAAATTGCACCCAAATCCATTCAGCCGTGAAAAACTAACAGAGAGATAGAGATACTTTAGTATTTATAATACAAGGTGGCAGGACATTGACGCACTATCTGTTACCATGGAAAAAAACAATGGCACTCCGGGAGTGCCAAAAGAAGTGAAAACAAAACACAAACAGAATACTTTGCCGTCACTCACTGACATATCGGATATACATTAAAACCGAGTACATCCCGAGGACAGCCGAACACATCCGAAGCGGGTATTTTTTTTATCGTCCTATAAACAAAACACGCGCGGAGTGCGGTGTCGCTTAGGTACGGTAACAGTGGCGCGATGCCCAACGCGCCTAAATAAGTTTTCGCTTCAAAAATATTAGCTCTGGCCATACATTTTGACCGCGTAGGCTCTCTTTAACTTTTCTATGAAACAGCTGAATTTTTTTGATAACCTACGAAAAATTTCTACCTACGCTAGGGCTTCTAGAATCATGTTCAAAATTCATGGTTTGAGTTTGCGCAGTGAGTAGCCTGCCACCCTGTCTGTAACGGATTATTTTTATTTATTCTCCATTTCAATAATCGATCTACAAAACAGCCAGTATTAAAGGGCTCTACCATAACTAAACGTGGAGCATCACAACTCCTGGCAGCTAGAAGGTTCAACAGAGGAATATAACTGGCTGGTTTTATTAGAACGTGGAATACGGAAAAACATTCCAATTCAAAAATAAACAAGCATTTTGTAAACAAGTCAAAAGTCATTACTATGCGTAACGCCTTCAGTTTGTCAAACACATTACTATGCGCTACTCCGCCGCGATCGGTAAATATACTTAAAAACATAAACATTGCGTAAATGCTTGTTTTCCCTCCATTATTATAATTATTATTTTTGGATTATTGTTTGTCTGTGAAAACACTGGCTTGTGTTAGAACTGAATGAGGTTAAATACTCTTTGCACTGTCAACATTTTATTGATTTCGATAGATATTCCAAATGAAAGATGATTCTAAAAGAAAAGGATACCTACACTAATGTTTTAAAAGATTACTTTAAACAAAATTTTAAAAGATTTATTAGCAAAATTATAGCGGCCTTTGTAATCTTCTTCCGGAATATGTTTGCTCATAAAAAATAACGTACGCTATTTCAAAGAGTGCTTACCCTCTAAATTAAAATTATTTTAAACAAAGCGATAAATTGATATTTCCAAAACGATTAAAAATATTAGTTCTATAAAATATTATAAGTAGGTAGGTAATCGATTTCACAACAGAAACCCGAAAACTAATTTTTTGTTTTTTTAGAACCATAAAAGCAAATAAATTTACATTTTTGAGTGATCATGTTAATTCACACCTGCTCACAACATAATCCTGAAAATCTATTGCACAAATATCTGAAACTGAAAGTCAACCTACCACAAACAAATATTTAAAAATTTAAAACAAACTAAAATTCATCCACAAAACTCCCTAACATATCCAGCCCATATTCCCGTTTACCTAAATATCTTGAAACATCGGTGTCAAAGGCAAGGTCGCAGTGAAAGTAACGGTCCAGTACGGCTCTGGGAGGCGCGCGCCGAAACCCGACACCCGCGTGACGTCACGCGCGGGCCGTGCGCAAGAGACGCGCGGTAGCCGAAAGGGAACCATGGAGTCAGAAAATTGAGGGAAATTTTGATAGTAGAATTTTGAAAACTTACGCTGATTATTGCACTATAGGTAGGTAATGCAATAATTTCGACATTTTGCGTTTCTCGTCTAGAAAATAATAATAATAATAAGAATTTATTTGAATAAAGGAGATAATAATAATATTCCACAACTATCACACAACGCCGTCTAGTCTCAAGCTAAGCAGAGCTTGTGTTATGAGTACTAGACAACTGATAAACATACTTATATATTTCTAAATACATACATATATAGATAAATTACACCCAGACACAGAACAAATGATCATGCTCATCACACAAACATTTGTCCTGGGTGGGAATCGAACCCACGACCTCCGGCATAGCAGTCATAGTCACTGACCACTAGACCAACAGGCCAGTCTAATGCAAATAATGAGCATACAAAAATTCAATATGTCAAAGATCTGTCTGACTGTTCTTATGGTGTACATATTATAGAGTATTATATTCTATTCTGTTCTGTCAGTCATTTTCTATTCATACGAAATCTTATCAGAATTCTAGTTCAAATAAAAAAATCAGAACAAACTTTACATAAAGAAAGGTGAAAAGCCTCATAACTTGTAAATGTGTGTGATCTAAAAAAATCATAAGAGAAGCTTACTACTAGTTTCATTGATGTTACGCCCACTTGAACTTGAACGGGCTTATTGGCAGCTGAGGGACGTTCCCCAGACGATATTGTGAAGGTTTCTACGTATTGACCTAATGCGCGGTCACTGTCAGACAAAAAAAATCAGCTGTTCCCTACATTTATGTTCGTGTAACTCGTCAAAATGTAGGGAACAGCAGAATTTTTTTCTCGCGATTTCAGGTTTGGTCTCATAGTACAAGTTTTTCATAATGATGAGTACCTACAATGACCTCTTAAGAGGTTGATGTTTTACCAATAGCCCTTCTGGGTCTTCTACTGCCCCCCTGAAAGTCTACAACACCCACGAGAGGACGTTATCGCCCACGTCGAGAATCTATATGCATCAGACAATTTCACCAAAATCTATATTTAGCACTTTGTTTACTCTCGAGTACAATACTAACTTTACTTTAGGATAAGCAGTGGCTAATCCTATTTGAATGACTAGCTTATAGTTTTAACATTTAGTAGTGTTGTCTGAAAGTTTAACGCATGAAGTCGTTCCACGTTTTTACGTGTTGGCAACGCACACGCACACATTAGAGATCTTAGTATTTAACAATATATTATGCTGTAATTTATGAATTAATAGAAAGATCCGCTTGATTGATCGTCAGCATGTGCGTTTTCTATTGTCCATTAAATATGTAAATTGTTTTTAATAGGTGTATTAACTATGTATGAAATTAATATTGTGTTTTGATGCAGGAAAACTGCTAGGGCGGGGAAGATTCAAAATGTACGCGTGGGTAAGGTAAAATTAAAGTTTTACACTGTATTTATCGGTTCTGCGCTACAGCTACACACACCTGTCTTTTTACACTGTATTAAATGTTTATAAATGCAGTAAATAAACATGCCATTTTGCAGTAACTTTCGATGTCCAACTAAAGTTCGTTACTTGCATATTGACCAAGATGGGGCAATTATACCTAAGCTCTGCACTAGTATGCACTAGTATGCAGCATACCGTATGGTTGTTAACATTTATTTCGACTGTAAAAATAATCATGGTAAATTATTTTATGATGATTTTCTAGACAGTGTAAGTACATTCTAAACGGCCAATTTTGCCAATTTTTGAACAGGTAGACGAAATATTTTTCCGAACAATATTTTTGTTTTTGCTATTTGATTTCTACGCAGCTCCGTGATCAAGCTTTGTGTAATAAACACTAATAATTACAAGTCGAGGATTTCAGCGTTACCTGTACCTATGACTTTTCATAGTTTTCACATACATAATTTGCTACGATATTTTCAAGAGTTATCTCCCAGTTATTTTCATAAAAATAGCGCATATTTTGTTAATAATTATAACAAAATATGCGCTATTTTTACGAAAATAACTAATAATGAAAGCTGTATTTTGACGGAAGGTGCGAAACGTCCGGTAAACAACAAATTGGCAGCTCAAACAGGTGGGTCGATGACACGAGCAGCAACCAAAGAGTTTTATGTCGCAGATCAGCTTCTGTAAGTTGGATGTCCCGTGACCAAGGAGTTTGAGCTTGTCTACAGCGACAGGACAGGTGACATTAGAAAACCAATTGAATGTGGGTAGTTGTTTGGTCAGATGACAGATAGTTTTTTTTTAATATTTACTTTTTTCACATTAAGGCGAAGAAATTTAGGAGAGGGGATATCTTAGCACTTCTGAAATTTTTCTCGATCTCCTGATTAGTTGCTAGAATTTATTATTCAATTGTTTTTTTATATTATATATTAGATTATGTAAGTTCTATGTTTTGTGTTTATTTGAAAGCAACAAGAATAATGTAAGTACCCAGGATTTCGTAATAGGTATCTTGATAGAATAGTGTCCTTGGAGTTTCTTGCCCGTTCTTCTTCATAGAGATCTACGTGGTGGGAAGGAGAATAGGTTCAACTTTTTGACTAACTGACCAGCTCTTTGACAATTCAAAAGCCTGTGCCTGTAAATGGTTTAATTGAAATAAATGCTTTGAGTTTGAGTCGACGAAAAGAAAGGACGATTCTATTTAAAATGTCGTCGTCTATCTTTAGATAGGCGAGGATAAATGAAATTTTCGGGATTGCGTGGGTAAGTATGTAGGACCTATGAAAGCTTTCACGCGTACCCGCACAATTTACCCGGCTTACCCTTACAATCGCCACTGGGTATACCCGCCAACGACTATCTGGCAGTCACAGCCGGAGCGTTTAAAAGGGTTCGCCCTAAGACCTGTCAAACTGTTAATCCTTAGAAGAACTGTCAATTGTCATCCGCCTTAAGGGCGGCGCCTTAATGACTATTTCATGAAATATCAATCATTATGGTTATATGAACTGAGAGGGTTGTATTGATGATTTTAATGATTATAAATCTGTAAATACATACTTTTACGGTCGCGACTCTATTTGTTCAACATATAACCTGACACTATCATGCAAATTGCAAAAAACGTAAGAAAATTTGAATTTCGAGGGCTAACCCTCGAGCTAGCCCCTTAAGGGGTTCCCATAGACGACAGCCCGACGACAATCAGAAATTAACGTTTTACAGTTTAATGTATTCCTCCGTATACATTCTTATGGGACTTAGTAAATAGACTGGGGCCCAAGTCTGCTATTTTTATAAATTCGCCATTCCAACACGATCCCATCATCATTTTGCTAAAAGTTCGTAATCTGCTAAATTCATAATAGTCGATCATTGGTCGGTCAATGGCACAGAACATATACGATACTCGTAACTACGGAATAGATCTATTCCGTGCTCGTAACGAATTAAAAGCAATGACTGCACAATGACGTTCTAATGGTAGGTCACTGATCAAGGGAACCATTGAGCTATATAACTAGAGAAGCAAACCTCATTAAAATGTGTCAAAAAAATGTAACCACTATTCAAACGCGACGACGTAGCTTTGAAACCACTACCATTTAAAAGTAAACATATATCTGTCTCACTTACACAAGTCGCAAGAATAATACCGTCGCTTAGATTAGACAAAGACCGCAATATAAACATGCAATGGCGGGAGGGTGTTGCCTAGCCATGCGAAATTTTACCCAACTTTTTAAGCCATAAAAAACGCAAAAAAAAACATTAAACGTTATGAAAGTTATTTTTGAATTATGTATTTAAATATTTAAAAACAATTATTTTTATGTTACATTGTTATTTTTTTGTTACACATTGTCACACATTTAGTTTTATAAAATATTTTAAATCACATACTCTATAAATTAAAAACTCCCACATAATGTGGGAAACTAAAACTAAGTTTTTAGTGGCAACATTGAACCTAATTTACAAAATTCTACATTTTATTTATTTTTATTGCGTTTTTACGTTGATATAAACACAGAAACAATAAACTTACGCGTGGAAAGTAATTCCGGTTAATTTATTGTGTTTTTGTGACCTCGAATCGCACTCTTTCACTACGCATTTTCCCATTTTGGCGGCAATTTTCACTCGGCTAACTTCGGTTGGCGTCATACAGAGCACTGAACTGACATTAGCTACGATTGAGACTGTGGTCTCAAGCCCAGTGGCAACGCCTTGGCGCGGTAATTGCTAATCTAGTGTATGTATATCAATGAAGGGAACTGTAAAAATTTTAGCAGATTACCGCTTGTCAGTCATTCATTTGTCATTATGTACTTACGCCATTTTATTATTCTATGCCATTTCTTTCAATGGAGTGTCAGTGGTTGACCATTGGAAAGTCATAATGACGCCAGTAGGTATATTAGTAGATTACCAAACTTGTCAAAATCAACAATTTATGAAATCAATGATAGACCATTCTGACACTATTGTTATAGCCGACTTGAGGCCCAGGTCTACTGACTACTGACGTCTACGTGTGACGAAGGTAAATTAAAACATTTATACATGAACTAAATTCATAATTTTGAAACCAAATCCAATCTCCTCAACAAAATTAAGCTGTCTGTCTAAGCTTAAAAATACCAACTTTTCATTACTGTCGCAAAACTGAAACTTATTCGATTTTAAACCTTACTACCTTAGTTCTAAAGGATGGTTATAGGAAAGACGGATGGTAGTTGAAAATTGGTTTTCGTCAAAAAGGCTAATTACCGATTAGTATGAAAAATAGTGTTGACTTGATAATCTTGTGATTTGAAAGATGCCAATTTTTTCAAGACATGTTCGTGAGATTGACATTTACTGACAGGCAAAGCTTGTAAATGTATTTAAGTGTCGAAGATGTGTCAATGGTTTTATGTCCTACGTGCAACAGTATTAAATACCCGGAGAAGTTTTGTAGTTCATTTCAAAGAGATTTTTCCCATTACGAGTTATTTAGGATATTTTATTTTTATTACAATATTTTTAGTGGGTACAGCTCCTAGCAGCTCAGAAATAAAGGACAAAGCTTTTCTATCTACTACTTTTTTATACCACGTTACAGCACTATGTTGTAAAGAAAAACAGCTAAAGTAATCCCTAGAAATCGTATGGCTGTCCTGGAGGTGAGTGTAGAGAAAATTATTACGCAAGATGTTTTTTGAGGGTTCCAACTGGTAACTGAATTGAAATGCATTTAATTAAGAATTTAAACTTTCAGTCAGACGAAGTTTTTCACTAGTCAGACAATCAAAAGAAAATTGCCACCACATAAGAACAATAATGAAACTAAGAATAATAAAACTATAAATAAATATTTTGGACTATAGCGAAAAGCCATTAAATTTTCAAGTTAATAAAAGTTTTTCTTGCTATTAATAGAAACGCTCTACTGGCGCCATCTCTGGTTGAGTAGCTGAACTGTGAAGAGCTTTTGTGTCACAGATGAAAGTTCAAAAGCTTTCTGGGCATTTTCTTTCTGGGTTTTCTCAATAATGAATATTGAAAACGCATTTGCTTCACAATTTAAAAATTAAACACTGTGATTAATGTAAACACAAAAAAACTAATTGACTCTAAAATAAACTGAATAGATTTATCGGGGATTCACTGTTAAATATCACAATTAAAAAAAAATAAAACAATGTTGAAATTATATTAGTTAACCACAATTACAAAATTCATGCTTATTTTCAAACCACTCACAAAAACTGTCTTCTTAATCGGCTTGTATCCGAACACACCAAAAAACGCGAGAAAAAAACGCGCGTAAATTCAAATTTCGTATTCGGTCGAATGTGTCACAACCGTCGCGTACCAATATGACTTTTAAAAATTATTTTTTTAATTACACTGGAGACCAAGGTATAAATTAAATACGCTGGAGGCGACACGTCCTCGGTAGCTGTCGAAAGAGTATTGAGTTCACAGTTGGCGAACGCTGTCCGGTTAAGAGATGGTCCTTGTCGTGTGTGCGCGTCGATTATATTTATTACATCAGCTTGTGACTATAAACAAGCTTGGACGACAGACACTTCAAAGAGATCGATCGGTATTCAGAAGATCGATAGACAGGAACATCACCTGCTCCAACGAGACGCCATCCACGTCAGTAACTAGGGATAGTGTCAAAATTACTGTCTGTTTCACAGACAGCGAAACATTAAAAGCCCTTTTTATTTCCAGCGGTTTTAAAGTTCGCTTCAGAATGCGGATAAAACGTTTCTTTGAAATTAAACAGGATTGTTTTCGGTGTTTATTGAACACAAGTTCAATTTTGTAATTCCCACTGCAAGATAGAAACGTAACTGATATGATGTAGAAACATTTGCAATAATTCGTACGTTGCAGAATATAGGCCACCACTTCAGATGCTTCCATTACGATACATTGGAAACGTTGTATAACTCACAACAGTAATTTAGTTTGATGGTTCAAGTCAATTAGTAATTTAGGGTATCGAAAATGTTTCATACTCTTGCTTAAAACTAAAATGAACGCGACTGTAAAAAGAAGATTATAGAAACAATAAATCCTCACCTTGACAACTTCTAAACTAAAATATAGCACCTGATTCAAATATCGAATAAAAACACTGACAGAAGACGAAACTTATTTTGACCGCCAAAAAGGTCGGACTAGAAAAAAGGCGCGCAAACCCGCTGCGAGTGTAAGAACTGACTAAAGTGGTAAGGTGTGAACCAATGTTCAGCAGTACCTAACTAGTTAACAGTTTATTTTTGTTCTGTAACCACATACCAAACATATTTCATTCGGCTGGTTTATTGACCGATTGAAGCTTCGTTGGTGCGAATTAACCTGGGCTAAATAAGGTGTAAACAAGAATTGCTAACGTTGAAGAGAGCGTGGAAAGATGGCTGCATTCACTGGTTTAGGATTTTAGTAATAATATTAGAAGGATCAGTTAAAACATTCCAAACGGGCAGGGCACTCATGACGCATAACTCCAGAAATATGTTTGGTACAAGGGTAAAGTTATTTGTTTTCAGTAACAGCCTCGGTTATATTATAAATCACCCATGTACAAATGTGCGAAATTCAGAGCCAGATTTATCCCAGCACTGGACCCAAAAAAGAAAGCTCTCAATAATGCGCTCCAAGATATGCGCTTAGATGAATGAATGTGAACAGTTGGACGCATCAATAATATTGTCATTAGTGCGAAACGCAATGAGTGGCACAGTTATGCATTATAATGTAACGGGCTAAAATTAAACAGTGTACCTACTGCTTCCAATAGGTTTAATTTCAAGAGGAAACATTAAGATTATCCATCGAATTCTGAATTAAAATTGATAGATTTACAAGGAGAGATGGAATTGTTCATAAGTTGGACTTTAAACGGTATGAGTGCAGGTCAAATAGTATCTACATGAAACATTTCCTCTTTGTGTCTTTGCATTATTACAAAGCCCTTCGTAGCAATGGCAGGTGTCCTTCGATAGATGTTACCAGTTTTCACCTAATAGCCTATTTGTCAATTTATTTCGTTCCTCATCATCGGCCTGTCCATGGCCCATGTTACTTGGGGTCGACGCAATTTTTTTTCACTTTTATTCGCCCCTATATCAGCAGCAATCATCAAATAAGTCATTATTAACTCCGTTTTCTTTTACAAACTATCCATCTTTTCTAAGGTCTCCCTCTCTCCCTCCATCCATCAATTGGTATGATATATTGCACTAACCAGTAATGCATTTGAAGCGTTTATAACTGCCACTTGTTTATTACTTCAGTGGACAGTAGTGCAGCGCCTATCGTCGTAAAACTTATTGTTAAAATTAACCTAATAGATATAAAGTAACGCGTTACTGTCAAGACTCATTAAAATAGTTTGAGTACTAGTTGCGCTTGACTTGACTTTTGTTAGATTGAATTAGATTTATGAACTTGCATTCGATACGGATTGGTTAAATTGTTCTGGTCTGCTAAAAATCTTTGCTTTTCAGCAGGGTTGGCAGATGCTACCCTCCCTATCAGCATTGAATGTAAAGGAGGCTGCAATACATGGGTACTCCTTAGGTATTGAGAAATCTTAACAATTGATACAGCCGTGCATTAAGCTCTCCCTGACACCTTGAATTTCAAAATCCTTTCTTCTTGCCAAAAGCCACTACAAATACAGATTCTAATGAAATCTGTATAAAACAGTCTCAATCTGTATTTGTTGCCATATTTAAGAAAAGCAGTAATACTTTGTTTTTTAAATGTGGCAACAAAAGTTTCTATGTCTTCCGAAATATCTAAAAGAAAATTGTCTATCTTTAGCAAAAGACCATAGTTCAGGCCATATTACCGACCCACGTTACATAATGCCCTGGCAAATGTCAGGCCGTCAGATTGCCGGTCTTAGGACAGGAATAGACCACGTGATGTGTTTTGTTGTCTATTTGGAATACGTCGCGACTAATCGTTAGTGCTACTAAGTATTAATACCACCTGTATTAATAATATTTAGGGCGGGGGATCTTTGTATTTAGCTGTGGGCGTTGCTATGGAAAAGTTTAGAAAGCGAGATTACAGTTATTAGTAGTTAGTTAGCTAATAGTTATTATAAACAGTTGTATCAACTTTAACTTTAGATTCTACTTAAAAAAATAAAGTCCATAGTTACGGATTTATTTAAAAAGTCGTTGTCTATGAGCCACCGTGTACTTAACACGTGAAAACTGCAACATCGCACGAACAGACGAACAAATTTTTACGTCTAAGTTATTTGTAACATCAATACTAATGGTGTTTTTGGGCCGGCACCAAATTGATTTGTAACAAACGCGGCAATTTATTTCTTGATCAGGTATTTATTTACGTAACGTTTGAAATATCATTAAAGTCTGTCAACGACTAATAGCCACGTTGATTTAAAACAGCTGTTCATCAACAACCGCAAGTATTCCACATCTTTAGAAAGGAAATTCGTGAATACGATTAGCTGCCCATCGAAAATACGATAAACGTTGTATAAAATGGATTAATAAGAATTCCAGAAAGTCTGCAGCCTTGGTCAATCTACAGTTGCATACACTTGCCACATTTCAAATCATGGCAGTACTAATATAGGCTAGTTAATAATATGGAAAAAGGTATAGTGCGGACCCTAAAATATTCAACTGGATGTTTATAAATAACTTTTTAAAGCTCTATAAACTTAAGTTATCACTTACCTCATCACAAGCATGACACCTAGGCTTCAATCGTTCAGCATAATGTCGGACGCAGTACAACCGTCCGTCTAACGCACAGTACGCTAGTTCGACAAGTAGCTCGTCACATTCCGCACACGAGAAGCATGTTGGGTGGAAATATGCCTACAACAAAATAATAATTAAAAAAAATATATCAATTTTAAAACTAACTACTATCAGTGACATCTCTTGTCGAATAGCTAAACTAAGTGAGTTAGAAGCTCCTCTTAATGTTTTGCGATTGAACATAGATGGCGCTGTTATGAAAAATACTCACTTCTTCACCTATCCGTGGCGCTTGAACGGTAATACTTCCACTTCGAATAGCTTTATTGCATCCCGCACAATCAACTGATGCACCGTGATATTGACTAGCGACGCCTGAAACAAATGTTCCTACATAAAGCAAATATAAAAACATTCAGCTACTTGCCACTAGATGGCGCTGTAATCAATTTATGTAAGGCTTGTTACCAATGTCAAGTGCAATTTCATTCCTAGCCGCGACGAAGTCTTCATATTGTTTGCGGTGGTTTTCGTCGATATGTCGGCAATGTGCTAAGGAGAGGTCTTGTTTCGGTAACTGAGAGGCCAATGCTCTAGTTCGCCATGCCCTCCACGCTGCCGCGCCGGTGGCGCCCCCTAGGCCGGTCGGTGCGCGCTCTGCTAACGACGTCCAATACAGTTCAGTCTGGAAAGGAAAAATAATCTAAAATCAATACCTGACATCAATTCATTTTAAAATTATTTTCTCAATTTCCTAAAACTACTATACTTAATGCCCTCTATCATTCTCTTAAATATTATTAGAGTGCATCGGTAATTCAAAATGTCACATGTTAGATAGAGGGTAAAATGAATCACCTAGCCATCGATTTACAGACAACATACCCATCACGACAGGTGACCATGTAACTAGTATCTATTAATATCGATAGATACCAATTTAAAAGATGTTGCGGGGGACTAGGTAGTGAACCCGAGGATAAAATGAGAGTAGGCCAACAATACAGGCCAAAGAAAGAATGATTAACTTTAATTACTAATTATAATTCATCAGGCTTTCAAAAAGCTGTTTTTGAACAATGTTTTGTTGAGGCTTACTCGTTTTAATATCCAATTACCTACTTATTTTTACAAAACAATACGAGTTGGTGCCACAATAACAAATTGTGGCGTCAGTATATTCTTCTAGCTTATTGAGCCATATAGTAATAGTAATGGCTATAATTAAAGGCCTCACCTGCTTCGCCGTATGTCCAGGGGCCTATTTAATAAAACGGACAAGCGCTGACCGGAGACAATCAGACAACCAGACCATTTCGTCATTTTCTCGTGATAATGCATTAATGATAAAGTTCTCACCTGCTTAGCAGTAAGTCCTGGCGGGCTATCGTAGGAGTGGTGGTTGATCTTGGACTCCCGCAGCCCCAGTCGGTCGCGCACGGAGCCCAGCTCCTCGTGGTACACCGAGTGCTTCAGCCGGTCGCAGCCGCATGACTTGCATGTTTTTCTGGAAACAAAGAAAGGGGACGTTATTGTGCGTTTGAAGTTGGTAATGGTATGTGATAGGAAGAGATTATGGTGATAATACCATAGGTGCTTACAGATAGAGAAAAAATATGGTCTTTACCACCCACAGAATAAGTATTTTTCGCCGATATTACTGAATTGATCGCCAGGACAATAACTAACACTTATGTTTCTAAACTAAGTATTTTAAACAATTTTCACGGGTAAGTTGGCTGAAAAAGCAATCGACGAATTCGAGGTCCCAATTATGAAATTTGTATGAATGAGTGAGAGAGTATAGCGTTCATTCGGGATAGTGATTCGGGATAGCGTTCATTCGGGATAGTGATTCGGGATTTCGAGTTTCGGCCTATCGTATAAGAGTCAATGAATAATGCTTGTGTCCCAAAAAAGAAGACTATGACCAAAACTTCAAATAATTTTAAAAATCACGTGCTGCCTTGAAATTTGAATCCAGTGTTAAAAACCGGCAAGTGCACTTAACATACTCACTCACTGGACTTAACTATGGGTAGGGTACATACCTACACTACACACAACTCATTTGCATACGTAAACAAGTTTCTAAAAATAGCCGCGTTGAGCACATTGGCGTGACAAAGGAGCATCGCTTATCCCTAATAAGATAATCGTCTCCACAGCGAGCGTGAGATGAGGACCAATAAGAATGTAGTAAACTTTAACAAGGTAGGACGTAAAATATTGGATATGTGGGTAGTTTGGGACTTGCTGAGTAGGTTCGTGGCATATAGAGAATGTGTTTTCCTTAAGGCTACTCTTTCGAAATAAGCTTAAAAACAGCGTGCAGATGAAGCAGCTTTTCTCCGGAACTTACAGAGAAATTACATCTGAAAAAATAGTTGGTAATCTACATGATATGAATCGTAATTTGGTTTAGCCATAATTTTTCTATCGATATCACCTATTAAGAAAAAAAACCACCAAATCACCTCCAAATCGTCGAGATGAAACCATTTTACTCCTTCATTTTTTATCAAAAGAATATAAAAAAAATATCTAGTGCTTTGCAATACAAACGAAAATGATTTGGTTTTGTTACTTTTTAAAAACATGTATATTTTTTAATATAATAAATTAAAAATGCGATCGTTTAAAGTCCGTGTCTATATCATCCCCGCACTCGTCCACGAATTCAGTGCGGGGCGCCTCGTGTTGCTAGGCAACGCGTTGGCATGCGGGTGCATGCGGGTGGCGGAGTGGCGCGGAGAGGGGTAGTTAGCTCCGCCCAAATGCACAAGGTCGTTGGCATGAATACAAGCCTTAAGATAAATTGAAGAAAAATAGTTTCTGACAATCCTTGTCAAGTAGGTACGTATGTCATACCTACTCATAGATTGGGCTATGAGTACCTATTTGGCCCTCTCATCTTTATTTTATAATTAACTAGCTGACCCGGCAAACATCGTATCGCCTCAAAAATCAGAATCAATAAGAAGGAATGTATGAGAAAATGAATTATCTTCATTATCTTTTTTTCGTGATTTTTTTTCCCATGTTTTAATAGTTATTCTGCTATTCGGGGCGGAGACGAATCCAACAAATCAAATATCATAAAAATCGGTCCAGCCGTTGAGTTATATACATGGTGTAGAAAACAAACTTGTTTTTGTTTTACCTTAAACCATATTCTAAATTAAAAACCATGACTCGCATTAAACATAACTATACTATACCCATTTACGTATCTATAACAACATGCATATATTCATTAGGTACACTATTTTATATGGATGCAAAAGCATTGATATCGGACTTCGCCTTACAAGGCGGTTGATAAAATCGACTTAAGTAAGATCCTTCTACATCTGCGACTACTAAAATAGATATAAAACCTTGTGATATCCTTGCTTGAAGTTAGGTTTAAAAGATAAAACATAACACCATCAGCTTGCAATAATGTTTCGAAGGCAGGGACTCTGTGGCCTTTCAATGGGAGTGAGTGGGCCGTAAGACCATCACGCGGGCCGAGTGGGAGTTGGTGGAAATGGACAGGTTAGGTTTAAAAGATGCAATAGTTTTCTGTTGCCACCCAGTTGACCCAGTCCAAAAGACGAGTACTGCTGGACATAGGCCCAACCATCACAACAATGACCGGCCGGCGGCGTTCCCTCAGTGCCGGATTAAGAATACCTGATGTCCTAAGCAATCCACGCCTGTAGGCCCTCCTATCCACTAGTCGCCTCGTATTTTACCAAAACATCGAAGAGCGATCTGTAAAGATTGGCGCACATATCTAGAGTGACTTTTGGGTCTTGTAATATCTTGCTGGTAAACATCCTTGCCTTTCATGTGCTAGCAAATACTGTATCGGTGCGTTTCTGCCTTATGGTGCCCCCTGAGATGCCCTAAGCAATTGCTTAATTTGCTTATGGGCTAATCCGGCACTGGCTTCCCTCATCTAGCAGTTTCCCACTATATTCACCAGCGAGGTAATTGCGTAACACAGTAACACTAGCATAGCAAAAGCTTTCATTTTGACAGTTAAACAACATTCATTGCGTTATTTACGTTGTTGAGCAGACAATATTTTCGAACATATGAAGCAATGGATTAGCTATATCCTTTACACAATAATACAGATTGTCATTGACAGTGTGCTAGTACAACTTTAGAATTTGGACAATTTATTTTTAACAGTCATAAACTAGGCGTGACGTTCAAATGGCTGTTTAGGTACGAATTATTCTAATCTGAAGTTACCTCAACGTACTGACGTAACCACATGAGATCAGCCTGTGTACTCTGAGCATTTGTAATGATCAAACATCAGGTTGTGGTTGTTTAGTATTTATTATTACCGAGAAAAATATAAACAGCAAGCGAAACGATTGATGAAAATATTTTGGATGAATATAAATTTAAACTTGATGTAGAGGTAAGAGTATGCCTTTAAAGTTTTAATGACCAGCCTAATGGGCAATAACGCCAGGGATTCGCCTCAAAAATCAAAGCGATCGCCATCAAAATCGGATCAAACATAGGTAGACCCACAACTAACAAGACAAATCCGAAATAAACATCTCAAAAATGACAACTCCAGTCTCCAAACAATACTCCCAAGACGGAGCGATTTACGACATTGCATACCACATACATGCATAATTGCATAAATTTATCGAAATATCAAAAGGGCCTTAACGAAAGCAATGTCCCACAACAATGATCCGCCATGTTTTTGAAATGCTAAGTGAGGACGATGCCGTGATATGATTGACTGGCTACAAGACTGATTTAATAGGATAAGTGGTATGAATAAGGACAGAGTCAGTTGTGCTTGTGATAAAGTTTCGTCTGCGAACGGTGATTGTCTGGATGAATCTGTTCTGGGAGGTTGGTGACCTGAATGTTCATGGACATCTTAATCCGCGTTGATATTTTTTATTGTGAACTTCACGAAAATAAACAGACAATTGGCAAAGCTATTGTGGTTGCTCCTTATTCATACCAAAAACAGTTCAATGAAAGTTGGGTGCTTAAGATCGAAAAAGCCAAAGAAGACTGGTTAAAGGAGATAGTTTAGTAACTCTTACCGGGACTCATCCTTGCTAAAATGAAACTTATTGAAGTTATATTAATTGAAGTAAATGATGCACCAGATTAATATTTTGTGCTGACCGAACAGTAACAGAAGAAAACCATAAGACTATTCGTCTAATAATAAGTCAAAAGATGATAAAATATCTCTTCAAAATAAGCATCATGAGTATTCATGACATAGGGCATCATCTGATTGATATACTAACCTATTTACTGTTTAATTTTCATAAAAACTGCAATTCAAATTCTTAGGACTATAAAACTTCATACCGTTTCTTGATCAAATTAACTATAACTATGACAAACAATGAATAAACAAATGCATTTTCGACATTTAGGTCAAACTGAAAATCAGGTTAGTTTCAGTAATGTTTGACTAATTGCTGTGTAAACTGTATTACACACGGATACACGGAACTCGACAAAGAAAAGTGTTTACGTGAACTGCGTATACGTAGTGACGTCACAGTTGATTAGTAGCTATACGCATGAGTCAGTGACCTTATTGAAGAATACTGGATTATTTATTTACTAATATAATAATTTTATTATAATTACCTAGTAAATATTTCTCACTAAAGATGGGATTTGGTCATCAAAGTGCTTAACTGACCGTTATCAAATTCAGTTTAGGAAACTAACAAAACTGTTTTCTTAAGGCTCTTTACGTCTAAAGTTCTAAACTATTAGTTCCTAGACTTTAACTACAGAACCCTGTGATAGACACAAGTTGTTTCTGCTGTATACGCCTGTAAAGAAATGGAACTGGGTGTTGCTGTCCAAAAAAATCTAAGTATTAGAAACTACGTTCTATTATCCGTTCAATCTCCAAAACTTTTACAATCTTTTCCTTCATACCAGAAGAAGATACATAAGAAGAACCTTCAAAAACACTCTACTGAATTACACTTTCATCAGCAGATGGCAGCAGCGTCTCACATAAAACTGGTCAGTGTAACCTCACCTTGAATTTAACGTCCACTAAAGTGCAGCGTTATCTATACGATGGGCCATGGTGGTATCATGGTGGACTTATCTTTGACCTTAGCCGTGAACGGGGGCTATTATGGGATTAAGATATGGAAAGAGTGGGCTAGTAATGTTGGTGTAGGAATCTAAAGAGTGAGTTAAAAAATGAAGAGTAAGAAAGAAAGATAGGTTCATATTCATATGTTATAGAAACACGTGCATACGATTACAAAAAGGATAAGGTTTAGCTAATGATGTAGAGGCAGACCGCAAAATAGTTATGAAATGGCATATATATGGCTAATGGTTTTATTTTATTCTCTTCGGGTAACTTACAGCTAATTTATACAGTGTTCTTAAACAATATGTAATTGAATGATGATAGAGTACTATCTATGAATGGTTTGTTTTGATGTATAAGAGAAAATGATTGCCACGGTTATCTTGAGAATAGTTAGGTACGTAATACAAGAATCGATTCACAGAAGAGAGACAATTACGGAAACCCTAATACCTAAAAGTATTATATAGCTTGGAAATGGGTCAATGAGCATAATAGGAATTTGTGGAGAAAGATAAATTCACAATATCATAGCAGGAAAACATTGTCTTTCAGAACATGCATGATGAGGGTACTCATCAACACGAAGAACGAAAGATGAAGAGAATCCAACAACCTTAACCATGAACGTAAAGGTTAAATTAGATAGACTGATGTCGAAAGTTTCCGTTTTAGATGTGGTCCAGATGCGGTGGAAATGTGTGTTAACTGCGATCTTGACTGATCTTGACGAGGTTGGGGATATTATTAGAACAATTAATATTTATAGGAGACAGACGGAAGCGACGGCTTTTACGTCATACCAGTAAGATTATGGTTTTTATGTCAAAGATTCTGTAGTGATATAAATATGGGACGGTGTTGTGTTAAACGCATAATAATCATAATATACAATTACTAGCACTTTCCCCGCGGTTTCGTTCGTGTGAATTTCGTATTTTCAGCCACAAATTCCAACACCCTTATTTCTTCGCGCTATAACTTCGCTTTTGCTTAGCGTTCTTTCTGAATTTTTCCTTTTTGCTCGACTCCAAGGCAGTGTGATGTTAAATAGCCTATATCAAAAATTGGGCTATCAAATACAAAGAAGATTTTTTCAAATCCGACTGGTAGTTTTTGAGATTAGTGCATTCAACCAAAATAACAAACTATTTAGCTTTATTATATTAGTATATATGACTGTATAAATTTTCATTAGGTGAGAAATTATTGGTAAGAAAGGGAAAGGTGACTACCGAGATGACGACTAATAGAGAAGTATGGAAGAAAAAGACATATTGTGACGACACCAAATTGGTAGAGAATGATGACGATGATGTATAGATTTTCATGTTGTAGAAAAAGAGGGCCATAAGGTTCGAAATCTCTTCACACAAAATGATCCAAAAGTGAAAATACGTGTAAGTATCGCGAATTAGTGATGTAAATTGGTAATAGAAATTCGGTGTTAGAATCTAATCATTAACGATAACAATAACTATCGACAGATAAGATATAACTAATATTTTGTCTATCTAATAGCGCGATAGTCCGCTTTGGACTAGGATAGACAAATAACGTTCTAGGAACAATTTAAATCAAGATACGTTATAGTAGCCAAAAGGGGGGTGACTACCGAGATGACGACTAATAGAGAAGTATGCAAGAAAAAGACAAATTAGGATAAGGGGAGAAGAATAATTATGATCATGTTATAGCCAAAGAAAGGGATTGGTAATTCAAAAAATGGATGCATGCACCATCGCATCTTTTTAGCAATAGAAGTAGTCCCTATGACAATCAGAGTGTATACATTATCCTAGTAGAAAATATAATTTATTTATTCGAACAAGACGTGAAAGAGCACACAAATTGGCATATGAACCACCCTATAAATGAACACAAGGAAAACCTGTTTTGTATAGGGATCCCGTGACAGCTAGAATATCTTCCAATCCTGTCTTATCATTTTATACCAACACGATAAACCTCTATTTCAAAGAATTAAAATACGTCCATCTGTCCTATAAATAGGTCCTATCGTCCCCTCATTCTCAGTAGTTATGAGTAATTCACAAGATTCCCATGGTAATAGCAATGCACTTAATTGGTATGCGCGCGGACTAACTTGCGTGTACGCAGGGTTCAATGACGTTGTTGTGTTTACCATTGAACTGATGGTTGTGTGGGTGGATTAGGATTTTATGATAAATTCCGATTGCTGTTTGCAGAGAAAACTGGTAAAGCTCTTCCTACTTTCAGGAAAGTGTACTTTACTAACGTTCAGACCTTTGTATCCAGCTTATGCGTATGAAGAAAAACAAGGGCTTGAAAGTTTGTATGAAATGCCGTACGTCGTAAACGCTCTTAAGCGTGAAGAGGTAACAGACAGTCAGACAGATATATTTTCGCATTTATAATATTAAGTATGGATGTAATTTAAAATTGGTTTGTGTTTTCTCTGACGGGTTCCTATTAGTTCAGCTTCAACTTCACTGGTTTTCAACAATAAACTCTTGTTCGGCGAACAAGAACGGAATTAGAAGTATTTGGCTCATTGAAAAAGTAAAACGTGCAGGCTTTTAAGACCTCATTTCCGGCTACATGGTCAACTCTAAATCTTTGGATTGGTTCTCATTATGACGTCTATCGTTTCTGGCGATAACTTCATGCTTACGATATTCTTGACTGCTCTAAGGAGCCCGTTCTAACTTCTGCCCGGGACTTCGTCCGCGTGAAATGTCTTTTTCCCCAGACCCACCCCGTCGCATCTCATCGCCTGCCCGCGCTTTTACTTCGTTTTTGCTTAGCGTTCGTTCTAACTGTTTTTCTTTTTGTTCGGCTCCTAAGGGTCAGAGCGTGGTTTCAAATAGCCTTCCTCAAGAATTGGACTATCAGATACAAAAATATTTTTTCAAATCCGACTGGTGGTTCAAGATTTTACCCACTACATGCAAACTTACAAAGTTTACCTCTTTTGTATATTTGTATAGATAACTCAAAACTCTCATAAAGTCCTCTAACAAACCGATACTTAATAAACTTGACCGTCAAATAGTAACGGTTTCCCCGAAGCTTTTAGATTTTAGAAACACTTTGGTAAGTACAGTATTATGTACTTACTCGTAAATACAAGACAAAGGATAAGGAGTCATAACTGTGCCACCGTGAAACTCATTAACATTAAAATTATGTCTGTTCACATTATGTCTACTTCGTTACGCAGGTAAATGTTTGTGACGCATCCGAGCCACTTATGTGATAAGATTGTTTCCGGTAAAATTGTCGAACTTAGTGTTTCCAATGGCGTTGTCTTGGAAACTCTTTGTTTAAGAAGGCTCTATAGGCACAGTATTATAAAGTGCAGTCATGCAGTGCTATGGGCATGGAAAAAATATTTTGACAGCTGCATTATGGTCTATGGATTGCTTTGTTCACCAGCTTGGAGCTACTGAATTAACACTGATGTTTTTAACAATAAATTATACTTATTAGTAATCATTTTTTTTTAATAAAAATATAGAATTGTCAATAATTAAGATTTATTTGACGCTGGCAGAAAAGTGTGTATGTATTTCGCTTCCAAACTTTTTAAGTTCTGACACACCACTTGCCAGAATCAATTCGAATTTCGAACCAAGACGAAACAATTTCGAATTAGCGATGCACACAACTAACTCTTCATAATTCATTCAACCATCGCGTGCAACGTGCAAGTTCACAAGCCAATAACTTGCACGCATTATACACGGTTAGCAGTAACTCGAGCGACGTTGTCATAAAATATATTTCGGCTAGTTTTATTACTGGTAATTAGGTCACGCAGATTGGCTGGTGCAAGGGCACCGGTGTTTAGTGTTTTGCTTTTGTACTAACTGTATTTTGTGAACTGTGGACCGTTTTGTCGTAAGGTCGTGTTTTCTGTTTGGGGTTGGCGTGTTGTTCGCGCGATGCAACAGTGCAGCAGCTGCAAAAGTCATGAATTCATGATTTTGATATAAAAACTTTTCGTTGCGCGCTTTGTGGTCTTTCTGAACTGTGAACGACACTGAACCCCTGATACCGCATTTACACAATCGTGCTCGCTATTCGCCTCGTGGCTCGACGAACGATTCGACGAACCATGGGCCTTCGCGAACTACTGTTCACATATTCGCGTGGTGAAGTATTTTCACAACGCGAGCCACAACGCGTGCACTCGAATCGCGAGGCGAGCCACGAGGCGAATAGCGAGCGCACTGTTTACACATGCGGGTTCGTTATTCGCCTCGTGTCTCGCCTCGCGGTTCGCGCGATTGTGTAAATGCGGTATGACGGTTCAGTTTCATTCACGGGTCGGGTTGGTGAATGACGTTGAGTCGGGTATACTCGGCGCTGAGTCACGTATACTCGGCACTGAATCGCATATACTCGGCACTGAATCGCGTATACACGGCCCTGGATCGCGTATACTTGGCGCTGAATCGCGTATACACGGCCCTGGATCGCGTAGTACTAGGCTTATACTTACAAATTTTTACTTCTATCTTGTGGTCATAAAGACACGCCCTCTTTTTATCACCGTTTTTATCAATAATGCTGAAAATACGTTTTGACCAGACACATTTATAATGAAGTCGGTAAAAATACAGATAAAGTAATATTCATATTTATGAAGTGATAAAAATATGAAACCTAACTTTTAACTTAGATTTTTGTGACCATTGATTATATTTTCACACAAGAATTTTATTTTTCGACACACTGCTGAACTTTAATAAATTTATAAAATATAAAATGTATAAGTATATAGTCAGTTCCAAAAGCAATTGATGAAAATGTAAGCAAATGGATCAGAAGACATTCCTGTGGATGTCAAATTATAGTGCCATTTACAAATTGAGTGCACTGATTTGATTATCTGAATAGGTACTTTTTAAGATTCGATGATTTTTCAATAATTACAATTTTATAATGATAAGTAGGTATTCAAACTGTATAATTGTTCAAACATTATTCGAACAAATTCAATAATTGTCAGAAAAAGTGGTGAGATATCACACTAATATTATAAAGGCGAAAGCACGAAAGTTTGTGAGCGTGTGTGGGGGTTTGTTTATATGTTTGTTACTTCTTCACGCTCAAACGGCTGGACCAATTTAGCTAAAATTTTGTATGGAGATAGCTGACGCCCTGGAATAACATAATAGGCTACTTTTTATCCCGATATTTTCACGGAATCGACACTTATGCGGGTGAAACCGCGGGGCGCAGCTAGTCTACTTACATAAATTAAAAATCTTCTAAACACAGATGAATGTGTTTCCCTTTAGTGAGTGATTGCGTAAAAAATACCTTAACAGTTTGTTTACACTATAGTCTGATACTGTTGGAACAGATCATAGGAACGTTTGTGCTTTAAACTCATAACTAAATAATCACGTATTAAATACAGTAGTAATGTGTTAACATGGTCTTACATAAACCTCAATATCCCAGCCAACCCACACAAGTCTTGTTTTCATTCGGCCCCCGTCTGTTTGATCTAACAACTGACCGACTCAAATGATGTATCAGTTAAACAATTCGCACCTTACTTTAGCATTGAATATGTTGTTGATTTACGGTGGTGGACTCAGAGTAAGTACATTTCAGAAGATCCAGTTCTTACACACAGAAAAACACGCTTTCATACAGACACGGCGAGACACCATAAGATAGGAACGTAATAAAATATCAGTGGCACTAACAGTAAGGCTAGAAATGCTAAAATATCTGCAAAATATCGCGTGCATTTCAGATTGCAAAATGATAAAGTGTTGGCTAATACATGCAGTCAGGAGTGGAACAAAGAAAGCGAGGTCACATTATTCCCAACAACATAATCTTTCGTCCGAGAACGATAAATCATTGCAAGCGTCAGTCATTGCAGAAAATTTAGATATCGCGGAAGTCGTTGTCGCACAGGAATTTTCCGTGTACGTCGTCGTTTGATCTCATTTCGAAGTTCTCCTTCTGAATTTTTATCCTCTGTGTTTATTTAACAAGTTGGCCACAAACGATAAGACATAAATGACTATTATAAATTAGGAACAGATTTATTATGTTTGTATTGGACGCGGCTACAGAGTTATGTGTTGCTCGTCTGCGGCGGCTTTTTTACGATAATTAATTATTGTTTAATTATATTTTGTTCAGGAGAAGAACTCAAAATGTAGGCGCTTCGCCAGCAAAAGCCATAGGTTTTAACTACATCAGGAGCAATTTAGAAGGATACGGTGGTAGGATAGATCTAAAAGGTTCATTATTTTTATTTGTTAATCTTTCATAATCTACAAACTGCATATTTTATGACTACTAATGCCATCTATGTAAAACTAGCTTTCCCATTAAAGAGTTAGTCTATGATAAACAACACACTGCGTATTATTAACATTACCTATTGAGGGTTAGAAATTCTTAGGTCGGGAGTTCAGGAATGTAAAAGGATGAAGGCAATGGTTTCAATAAGTCAATGGATGAAGGCAATTGCGCCGATTCCCTTGTTCACAAACTAAACTAAATTTAAGTTCAGTGCATCTTTTTCTTTCTATTTCATTAAGAAAAGGACAGAAGATAAATATTAGTTTAGTCCTGTCAAATTAAGATACTCCATAGCAAGTTTAGACGTGATTAAAAACATGGCTACTAAAAATACGTCAATTTACGTTAGGCGCTGTCTAATTTGACAGGACTAGGGGTCACGATATGTCAAGGTCACCCATCCACAGACCAACCGCGGCAAGCGTAGCTTAACCTGATCGATCGATCTGTGCGGCTGTTATTATTTAGCCACGGGCCCCTATTTTATTTGCATTTAGGCAATAGTAGGTACCTATAAATATGTACTTACAAAAGTACGAAGCCATCACAGAAATACAGACAAGTTCTGAAATCCCCACGCAAATCTATGTCTACGTCTTCAACAACGAAAACGTATGAAAAACTAAACGTAATACAAAAATAAATATTCCCGCTAAAAATATTCCCATTCAATGGCGGAACTGGATTTTTCCCGCCATTAATAATTGTATGCCACATGGCCTTTATTGTTTATTTTTTACGACGGAAGCCGAAATGAGCTGTCGTTATTATTAATAAATTATTGTTTCTTTTAAATTAATAATGGTGTTGATACGTGTATAAATCAATGAAATACTGAGATAAAAAAATATCGCATTGTTTTTGAGTCACAGTAAAAAATGCTACCGGAAAGTAGTCTGGGAGACAGTCATTCGAATTATCTTGTAAAATTTATAGTATAATTTGTACATGTACCATTCGAGTTACAGGCACATGAGACATTTCAATTGTTTTTAAGATTGGTTAATGGCTAGGCATTGATAATTCGCTTGGTGTTAGTGTCTGTAGGTACAGTACAGGCAATTGATTTCGATCAGGTGAGACATTTCGGTTTCTTTTCTAACATGAAAGAAACATTTGACACTGAACATAGACAGCAATATTTACGTAGACCGAGTCATCGCTATAAATTTTTTTACAATCGGCAAAATTATTTCTAAAGGAAATTATTTTTCAACGAATTTCTCTAAAATTCACAGAACCATAAACCAATAAATTCTACATTTTATGTCTAACATACTCTTCCGTTATGATTTGGCAGTACAAAGTAAAAACTAATAAGTATATTTATTTTTTCAGTTTTCAATCAATCGATAATCCTTCATAATACAGAACCAGTTGCATCCATAAATAATAACAAGGTAGGCCAATTTCACCTGATGTTGTAAACACCAGTTCCAGTATAAGCTGACCTCACATTGGTTCGGCTCGCCTTACAATAAGGGGTCAGCTTGTACTGGAAATACCATACCATACAATAAATCAGCCTATAATGTTCCCACTGCTGGGACACAGGCCTCCTCTCAATGAGAGGGAGTGGGCCGTAATCCACTACGCGGACCCAGTGCGAGTTGGTTTTAGAATTTTTGGTTCTAGGACATGCATGACATGTACTGGAAATGTATAGCTTAATATGTAACCGTGCGTACATGAAGGAACAACAAACAGACATCGTTTATTTTTATATATTAGTAGTAATAGAATAGTTTATTCAAAATGTTTGCCAAAACACTTGGCTGTTTGCCAAATCACTGCTTCCCATCTATGTCTCGTTTCTTAACGCTAAGAGATATTTGGGATTCAATAATGTAAATACAGGGTATAATTGACATTCTCAAGAAATATCTAGGATTAGAGCTGAGAATATTGGTTTTACTCTTCCAGTTATTTCTACAGTGATGTTGTAGGGAGTGACGCGGGCGCATCACTACAGAACACATATACTCCTATCGGATTGATTTGTGATTTGTATTGTCAAATGTCAATCTCAAATTGTCAATGTCAAGTAAAAAAATAATGTGTGTTGTCTTTGGTCCCTGGCCCTGACATCAAGCAAAATTGTCAACATTTTTTTGTTTTTTAAGCTTGAGTACGAGGCATTTGATTACGTCGTGTGTGTATATTTATCTTTTAATTTTTTTGTTTATTATTTTATTTTTTGTTTTTATATGCAATGTGCGTTTTGTTTGTGCAGAATAAACAGTTTTTCTTTCTTTCTTTTCTTGGATTTGTAAATGTAATAAATAGGCAGTTTAACAGTGGTAAAATGAGTATGTAAGGATTGTAGCAGGTGGCGTTCTCTAGTTTTGGCCTACCCCCATGAGACAATGGCGAGAGTTTATGTGTGGGTGTATATAGAAATATTTTGATTTATTTGCCAAAAATGTAAAGAAATACGAGTTTATGGATAAATAACTTTAATTCCTACGCAAAAATTTTCAGTTTACGCTACAACTTCAAACATTTTTATAATTTTTTCAATAGCGCAAGTCGTTCTGACATCAACTTAATTACCATTAGAATAAAGTTGATGTTTGTTTAACTTGAAAGAACATCAATTTGTAACATTAGTTTGAATAGACGATACATGTGGGAGATATGGTGTACAAGACACGTTTTGGGTCGCAGAACCATCACTATTTGTACTATGAATATTAATCTTTTCAGTTAGTGTAAAGGAATACTACTTTTAAAGTTCGCCCGGATGATACTTATACCCAATTCTTGGTTATAAGATAGATTGCTATGAATATTAGCGTTTCAATATTCTGCTTATTTCCATCACACATCGTAATTTTACAAAGCTTCAGCAGAATATGTTCAATATTTACGCAAACATTCTTCGTAGAAATAAAACCAAAAGTTTGTGTTTATTTTCGTATCTTCGATACGTAGTTCGAAGCCCTTTGCGATCATGGTCACGGGCAAGAGCAGTCGAAACCACTTGAATTTAATGAAAAGTTTTAGTTGGAAGCCGATTGTTTTAGCCATTTTTTTCTGTATTCATATTATAAATTAAAGTCTCTTTTCGTGTGTCTGTGAATCGCGTTGTTCCAAAAGGCTTATGTGTATACAATAGTATATATAATACAATAGTATTTGATTTACTTACATACTTATAATAAATAAATCACGATATTTTGTCAAGTCGTAAAAACCGAGCGAAGTAGAGCCGGGTCACTAATGAAAATACATATAAACTTCTATGTAACTAAACTTTAGTAAAACTAAAACGAGAGTAATAAATCCTCTGCCTCGAGGTCCATAGAGAATATATTTTATTATTACGTACAAAATAGTGGCCCGTAACGTGGCTAAATAATAACAGCCACACAGGTCGATCGATCAGGTCGTTGCCGCGGTTGGTCTGTGGATGGGTGACCATCTTTACATACTGTGACCCCTCCGTACCTCGGAAAGCACATTAAGCCGTTGGTCCCGGCTGTCATTCGTGGATCTTTGACGGTAGTTACGGGTAGTCAGAAGCCCGAAAGTCTGACAACCAGTGTTACCAAGGGGTATCGTATTACCCAGTAACTGAGTTGTGGTGGTCAGATAGGCAGTCGCTCCATGCAAAATACTGGTATTGAGCTGCATCCGTTTAAATTGGATGCCGACCCCAACATAGTTGGGAAAAGGCTAGGCAGTTTATTTATTACGGACAAAATAGTGTCATAGACGGAACATACCAAGCAAGACCCGACGAAAAGGCGTGTTTTCAAGCACTATCAAACTGTTGATGATGTCACTTTTAGCTCTAGTATATGTATACGTACTGTAGTTACATGTATATATACTGTAGTACAATAGGAAATTCATCTATTATTACGAAATAGAAACAATAGGTAATCTATAGGAAACATAACATCAGTATTTTTCCTTATACTTAGGCCGGTAATCAACGTTTACATAGTTTCCAAAGCTGAAACATTTGTTTTAGATAATTATGTTGTACGGTATTCACGCTATATTAATTAAAATGTTAGACAAATGGAAATGGTAAATGCAGCATTTCTACGCATAATTTTAGCGTTTATCGTAACGTTTTGTAAATTTTCAGTCAATTTTATTTGTTAAGGAAAAGTTTTATTAGCTAGGCACAATATTTAATGAATTTGTCCTGAGGGCCATAGACAAAGTGATATGTGCAGTGGTTAACCACATCAGGCCTTTAAATAGAAATCTATGTATTAAAGATACAATGACGATTGGCTTGTCCAGTATTCACAAGAAAACCTTTAAAATTATTCTTACAGCTAGATGATATAATGAAAGCGCAATGTTAGCTCCTAGACTCTGATTTTTAATTTGCTAGACTAAAATGACAGCTACGATCAAGATTTTTTGTCAACATACCAAAAAAAGGTCGAACGCAGCAGTCATTTTGGTCTAGCAAATTAAAAATCAGAGTAGGTATAGACTATACATATTTTTTTAGATAAATAAGTTCAAATTCAATTCTATTTTTTATAAGTTATGTATCTGGTGTTCAATTTATAGGGTGAATACCTATTTTTTTAAACAATAAATTATGAAAATAAAGAACTTCCTCTTATAAAGCCCGTAACACAAAGATCACATAATTTTCAAACAACAATAAAAAAACCAACTGTCAAAACAATCGTGGATCGGTGTCACAAATAATTTATATTTTTTTACGTGCCGCCTGGCGCCTGTCAGCAGTGTTTTGATTTCCGTTTCTTAACAGTGTGTAATTAATGAAAGCTACGTTTTTATTAGATATCATATTATATTGTCTTACTTTTAAAATCTTTAATAACAGCCAATCTATTTTAAAAATATCACCGTAAAAACTTCGGTTTAGTAAGTTGTCAATATTGTCAATCGTATCAAAGTGTAGCTGGAACGACAGCTCACTTCAAGCTTACTTCATGTAAGCTTTCACGTGAGTTTTTTTTTTACAATATTATTATTGTCTATATAAATATAAATAAAGAAAGAAAGAAAGAAAGAAAAAGTATTTATTGCGACTCGTACAGGAAGATTACAAACTAAACTAAACACAGTAAAATAAAAATCTAAGATAATAAAAAAAAAAAAGTGATAAAAGGAAAATTATACAGAAACTCCTATACGAGGCCAAAAGGCTCCTATCTCGTTTTTCGTTGGTAAGCGCATCACTTGAGAACGGCTGAACCGGTTACGCAAATTTTTGTTTTAAAATGTTTGTGATTGCCCAAATCAGGTCCTAACGGAAAAAAAAAATGTAAAGTTTCCGAGAAATCTGGAAAATTCGGGAAAACTGAAAGTGCATTTTCTATAGAAATCTTGTATGAATTATTGAAATTATTATTCAAGGTATTCATAAATAAAATAAATCCTCCCACAAGGTGGACCGACGACCTTGTGAAGGCCGCAGGAACCCGTTGGATGCGAGAAGCACAGAACCGGTCGAAGTGGAAGTGCTTGGGGGAGGCCTATGTCCAGCAGTGGACGTCTTTTGGCTGAAATGATGATGATGATGATATAACAAGACTATGTCTATAGTTAATTTCTGGTTTAAATGAGCACGTGACGATACTCATCCGTGTATAATATTCTAACAGATATTTTTTTTTAATAAATTTCGATTTTTCTGCTAGTATGAACTTTAAACAGTGCCTACCATAGATATATCACATTTAGACTATGGTGCCTACATTATGAATATCTAATAATACCACAGACGAGGTCGCGAAAGATCGCTAGTTAGTAGTTACAAATAATTTATTGGTCGTAAAATACCACGTTTGTATGACATCCTAGACATAAAACATTTTAGTTTCAACTAGTCTCGAAAATCAATCATAAATAATGAATGACATACATACGTGTATACATAATTTTTATGTGCGGACATTCACGTACCTATCAAAGAAAATCTAAGTATTTATTTTGGAATATTATAAAATGATTGAGTGTTTATCGATTTATGAATGCCAGGCCAGCCCACTTGAGGTGAATGGGTAGTGGTAGACCGCGAAATTCAAATTTTCTTACGTTTTTTGCAATTTGCAGGTCAGGGTCAGGTTGTATCTTGATCAAAATGTGATTCGCGACAATAACAGGTACATATTTAGAGAATTATAATCATTACATATTTCTGAGTTAGATTTCTACCTTATGCACTTTTCCATAAGATATTGGTTCTTTTGGTGTAACATATGAATAATATATAATATATTCACCTCAATAAATGAAATTTATACTGTCACATTATATAACTTTAACAATATTTTCACTTTTGGATAATTCTGTGTTCTGAAAAGATTTCGGGCCATAGGGCCCTCTTTTTCTACAACATGAAAATCTATACATCATCGTCATCCATCATTCTCTCCCAATTTATTTGGGTCGGCGCAACATCCTTCGTATACAAGTCCGACTTGCATGGCCGCTTTTTATTATTTTTGTCATTGACAAGTCTGGCTGTAAACGGCCTAAAACGCATAATTTTCAGCTAAAATAAGCACCACCACCAAGAAATAAGTTTATTATTATTACCTATAGGGTAGGTAGGTACCTATAGCTTTTTTAGAAGCACGGAGTACATCGACATTACAACAACATAATAAATAATAATATTCAAGTGGTCAAGCTTGTAACCAGTTGCACTTGCAAGCATTACAACTAGAACTAGCGTAGATTAGCAGGTGGTAAATTACGTCGCACATTCCCGCCATTCCCGGATCTGCATGAAAATACCACAGATAAAAATAGCTCACTTTTAATAGGCACGGGAAGGGAAGACCATTCAGATTAAACAGCTGAGAAACCATGCTTAAACTGGCTGGCGAGAAAAAATATAACACCTGCCAAAGTCTGGAACTTTGACAGTTAGTGTTGCAATAAAACAAAATTCGTGGTAGATGTTTAGGTTTGCGTATGTGTTGTGTAGTCTGCTATTGAAAATAAAGCATTACTCATATTATTAAGACAACAAGGATGTATGTTAAAAATACCTTTGCTTCGCGTTTTGTTTAGGTTTTTTCGTAATCGGTTTAATGTTACAAGTTTATTGTTCTCTCGAGTTTAAAAAAATAATGCTGATGAGTGAGACGTCATTATTATACTCACGGATGTTAGAAAAAATGGATGATGTTAGCGTTTTATTAAAATTCTTCTGGTATTTTCAAACCATAGTCAGTTGCCGGCCCAGAAAGACATGGCGAGATGACCTGGACGCGTACCGCGAGGTCTGGTTCGAGGTAGCGCGGGAAAAGAGTTCCTGGAAGGATTTGGAGAATGCCTTTATCCAGCAGTGGGACAGAAAACAAAAAAAAAGTCAATCTGCCTGCCTTCTCCTAACTATATTGGGGTCAGCTTCCAGTCTAACAGGATGCAGCTGAATACCAGTATTTTACATGGAGTGACTGCCTATCCGACATCCACAACCGAGTTACTGGGTAACACGATCCCCTTGGTAAAACTGGTTGTCAGACTTGGGCTTCTGACTATCCGTAAATCGTCGTTGATCCGTAACGACTGCCAATGATCTACTAATGGACCGGGACCAAACACATAATGGAAGCTATGTACAGTGCGGGAATCGATTATTTTCATGTTTTATCACACTAATATTACATAGGCGAAAGTTTGTGAGTGTATTTGTATGTTTGTTACGTCTTCACGCACAAACGGCTGGACCAATTTTGATGAAATTTTATATGGAGGTAGCTGACATCCTGTATTAACACATAGCAATAATAATATAATAACAAATAACAATACTTTTTATTCCGATATTCCCACGAGACAGAAACTTATGCGGGTGAAACCGCGGGGCGCTGCTAGTTATTTAATAAAATGTTGGTAAATCCAGACTGATAACAGATTACAAATTCACAGAACTGCTGGGTACATAAACCTTGTCGTTATCTAGAACGGGCTTAGGGTGACGTCATCGCCAAATACTGTAGTTTGTGAGTTTACCTTGTCAGGCAGCCGATAAGGCTCAGGAGCATGTGAAATCAGCATTTTTTTTATACTTAGCAATAAATAGACTTGTGCTGATTTGTTGCGATGTGTGTGCAGATGATTAGGTATTACTTAAATAAACGATTTTATGTTTCGAGATTCGATTTATGTCTATTATCAATAAGTAGCTGCGCCCCGCGGTTTCACCCACGTAAATGTCGATCTCGTAGGAATATCGGGATAAAAAGTAGCCTACAGTTAATCCAGGGTGTTAGCTACCTCCATACAAAATTTTAACAAAATAGGTCCAGCCGTTTGGGCGTGAAGAAGTAACAAACATATAAACACACCCCCACACGCACACACTAACAAACTTTCGCTTTTATGATATTAGTGTGATAACATAGTATGGGTAGTTTTCATTTTAATTAAGTTTAAGAATTTTTAATAAAAATTAGGGGAATCTCGATTCTCGATGTCGAAAACGAGATCTCGCTTGATTGCTTCGCGATATCTCGAATGACCAATCTCGACACCAGACTTAGCACGCGTGATCTCGAGTTGCCAATCTAAGACTCGAGATTGCATTCCCTACCTTAATACGACACAGAAGTACACTTTTTTTCTTTCTTAAAATTCGAATCTACATGAAAACCAAAAAAAACATAGACGATGAATAATAATAATTTATGATACCCGGAAGTAAGTGATAAAGATGAAACTTTTAAAAATAAACGTTTTTCAAACGTGGAATCTTAATTAAAATCCGGATATAAACTGTCAAAATATTTTCGCAATAACAAAATCAAAGTTACTCTTGGCAGTAGGTACCAGCAAAGGCTGACGGTGGGATTCAGCACAATTATCATCCAAGATCCACAAGATTGATAGCCAAAGCGGTCAATTTTGCGAAGTTCAATGAAACCGAGTAATAAAAATAGCCGCGAGATCAAAGGACCGTGCCTTCTTTTGATGATAGATACGTGAATAATAATAATGATGTGGCTTCTCTAAGCGTAGTTGAATTTGTTAGGTATGTTTCCGGATTGTTTTTGAAGGTTGGTAGTGTCTGGTCTTCATTCGTCAAAATTTTATCGAAGTTTTAAAAGGTTCATACCTATCAGAGGACCTTAACTGGTTTACATCACTAGTTGGTCGTAGAAAAAGCTTTTTTTAGGGTTCCGTACCAAAAATAGTAAAAACGGAACCCTTATGGTGAGACTAAGTCTGTCTGTCTGTCTGTCACAGCTGGATATCTCAAGAACTACTAATGCTATAAACTTGAAACTTGGAATAGTTTCAAAACTGAAAAACAAACATTTAAAGATTTTAATAAGTATTGAAATCAATTAATAACGTTTTAATACAAGTTGCAGTATTAGTAATGACTGCATATTATGTTTTCAACATTCCATCCTTCTTTAAAATTTTAGGCAACCTTTTTTGTCATTTTTCTGATTTAAAAATCAAACTTTTGAATATTGAACTGATGCTGTCAAGTGAATTTTCTCTTGAAGTTTGGGACTTGTTTTTTTGAAATCACTGCTGACGGCTGGTGTTATTTTTTTCTTTGCTTATAATCGTAAAATATGATGAATATATGATGTAAATCATCTAATTTGGATTCGAGAGAAGTCTTCAGTATATAACTCTTTTTGATCTTATCAGGTAAGTATGTGTATTTCTACTTGTGATTTTCTGGTAAAAGTGGTTCAGCTTGTTACAGCATTCTTAATGTGCGTTATTTTGTCTAGGATACGCCTGAAGATATACGACTAACAAGCCGAGTTTTCGGTCCTACCCTACCTACCCCTACCTATCCCCTTCGTACTATTCTGTTCCCGGATTTTGGATGGGTTAAGGAGTGAAGATTCGAGGGAGCGGTTTCTTACGGGTTTTTCTGGATTGCCTATCCGGGATTACCGACCGGATGAGATATGGAATGCAGGATGCCGAAATGATCTAGGATTTATCAGATATTATTTTCTTTTATTGATTCTTTTGACTTATATTATTGTTGTTTTATAATTGTTTCGTGTACTAACTTTAAATGCAGAATACTACAGGTTTTATATCTTTCGTTCGTGATTAGTGCTACGCGATCGTAGGGAAATTTCAGTTGCAACTGCAGTTAAACTCGACGCGTAATCTATCTAATTTTGAAATATAATTCAAAGTACAAAAACCTCAAGTATTAATTTTTTTTCTTTATATATTTTGATATCAGCCGCCAGAAGTATCGACACAAGTTTTTACCTTTTTTTTATATCAGTTTTTGTTTTTTTTTTTTTTGTTACATTCGGTTATTTTTTATACAAAATTATACGTTTTTTAAGTGGCGAAGAAGTGTTTCCTTTCTATATCGCTACAAAGTCCTTTAATAAGACAAACATCTATAATGTTCACTACATCGAACGAACAAACAACGTCAAATTGTTTTGACAAGAAGCTGTCAAAACAGCTGTCAATTTCGGAATAACAAACAAAACCAATTGTTTTTAATTCCCTGAAAGCTTTTTGAGTTTTTCTTTTCAATTTCGAATTGCAGATAATTTCCTATCATTTCAGCAAAGCAAGGTCACTTTCAGTTTTTCTCGTCTATCGTGAAATAGTCTAATTGACATTGACTCTAATTTATTTGCGTTTTTTTTTAATTTTCGGTTGTCAGTCAATATTAATTTCGAAAGTCGGTGTCCAAAAACGAACATGCAGAACCAACGACACCGACTTCCGAAATTAAAGTTATTTTTCACTTTGAAGTGTTTGTTTTTGGAAGTCGGTTGTTTTCTTCTTGTAAAAAAGTTTTTTTACAGTCTATGATGACTATGAAATCAGGTTTTCAGATCTTAGTGTGCTGTTTCTATAATTTCAGCATATGCCACAAATAGCCGTTAACAATTAAACAATGCTAGGAATATCCCAACAACTCTACTGAATTTACCGCATAATATATAAACAGACTATAATACGATGAAAGCTTTGGGACTGAATTATCGTGACGTGGATAATACAGTACAAAGTAAAATAGTAATAAAGATATTTCAGCTACAGTCAACTTTTGATCTTAGTGCCATTTGATTATAAAAACTATAATTGTATAGCATGTTAATAAAGCATACGAGTGCAATGTAACAGTAGTTTTACTAGCTACACGTGGCGCTTTGTTCATGGGATCTTCAAGATTTCAATCAACTCAGCCTATCGCAGTCCACTGCTGGACATAGGCCTCTCCCAGGCTGCGCCACAAAACTCTGGCCTCCGCCTTCCACATCCAGTCTGTTCTAGACATCGGGCCACCTAGCTGGGGTGCGTCTCACTCTACGCTTCCCGATACGCGATCCACTCCAGGACTCGACTGCTCCATTGGCCATCGGTCCTTCAGCTTGCTTTCTCTGCAAGTTATGTCGGTAACTCCGGTTTGTTTCCGAAAAACATTAATCCTTCAAGATCCCTATTTTCAAGGATGAAAATACTCCAGTATACTTTTTTACCCCTGAACCAAATTTTATCAGAATTCGTTTAGCCATAACGACATGAAGCATATTATATGGACATAATGTCATATACAAATGAGGAAATAACTGTGCCAGGGGTGCCAACTTTCGCTTTTATTATTGCTTGAATTGTAATAATAGGCATAATTTTTAATAATAAATAGTGCGGAAAAAAGGCTTGGAAATGACGAAGGACCAAAAAATATGGCGCCTCAGGGGCTGTTAACCTTGACTCAGAAAACGAGTGTCTGTGAATGTTATGAGCATGAGGCTATTTTAAATGTAATTTATTATTATAAACTGTACTGTTAGTTAGGGGAACTCTGCCATATGAGATACTAGCTGCGCCCTGCGGTTTCACCCACATAAATTTCGATCCCGTGGGAATATCGGGATAAAAAGTAGCCTATATGTTAATCCAGGGTGTCAGCTACCACCACACCGAATTTTATCAAAATTGGTCTAGTCGTTTGAGCGTGAAGAAGTAACAAACATATAAACACACCCCCACTCACAAACTTTCGCCTTTATAATATAGTAGTGTGACCAGCTTCCACCCGCTACTGTGCTCGTGAAATTTCTTGTTTTAATATAAAATATATACTATGACACTCAGCAATACTGTAACTTCCTATAGTGAAAGAATTTTCGGAATCGGATCAGTAGTTCTGAAGTTTACCTCCTACATATCCACATTCCACTCCAAGTTTTACCTTTTTATAATATTAGAAAAAAGTAATTATTCATAAATAGAATAGTTAAGAAATTAACCAGACTTCAGCTTCTCAGATTGATCACCACAAAAATAGCTCTTTCCTAGATGCGCCACCTGACTATTGAGGGATTGTAAGAGATTCAAAATCTGTCAGGACCACCGGCTGTTGGTTTCAAGTTGGATAGACAACCTCTAATATTAACCCTATTTACTCTGTGTAATTAACGGTTTACCCCTTTCCTACCTAACGTGCCATCTTCATTACCTAAAGGTCAAAGAAAAGGTGCAGCAAAACAAGCATTAAAAGAAAAGCTTTTAACCACATCCAGAGGCTGTACGTCCTTGAGTTCAACCTTAGCACTATCTAATGGAACGCCGAGCCCATAACCATTTACTTAGCGATGCTAAGTACTAGGGCGTTGTTTAACTTTTAAAAGTTCTCAGAAAACTGCTTTATTTTTCAGTAAGTAAACTTGCTTTAATTGAATAGAAAGAAAGAAAAACAGGTTTATTAGGAAGACCTTCAGTCTTAAAGGAAAAATTATTAAGTATTCTTCGTTTAAAATGGATCCGAAGACTAAAAAGAATAACGTATAGCGCTACAAGGTTATTTTGGCTTGTGGCCAAAATCGGAACTAACGCCCCACCGCGCGCCGCCATCTTGTTTTTTTTAATATATTCTAAGTGACATTTCACAAAACAATTGCACTAATGTTTACCAACAGCGCCCCCTTGTCAACGTCATTAGAGCGCCAAAAAATCCTTGTACCGGTATAAGTGGACTGTAGAGGCCAAAAGAGGCAGACTAAAGGCCAAGATCTATTTAAAACGTTTCACATAGTTCGTGCTTTGACTTAGAGATGGCTTGGTTGGCTTGATGGCTTGGCTGGTTCTTGTTTCTATCTTGCACTTGTAGTTTGACAGTTGTGCGACAGTCACAGAAATGACGTTTAGACTATGTCCGTGCTAAACGTACCGCTTATAGATATAGATGCACGTAGGTCTGAGAAAATATTTATAGAGATGTATGGAAGAAAAAGAATACCTAGGTAAGTACTGCGTTAACCCAAAATATTTCAAGCCCGAATTCCTCAATCTGTTTCTATAAAATTTTATGATTCTTAAGATCTAAAGAATCTAAACATCGTAATTAAAGTATCTGCAAGAATGTTTATTTTAATTGCAGCGCACTATGAATTAATGGCTGCTACTTTTATGGATTAATAAAATTATTATTATACTAAGTCATTCTTTAAATATGTTCTTTGGCAGTTTTGCCATTTTTAATGATCTAGAATCTGATTTCAACGTAGGGTTTCAAGCCTGTTGGAATTTATGTCTGAATCTAATGATGACTTTATCAGATGTCACTTATTTGACATCTACATCTATCATGCTTTTTTATTCCAAGCTTCCTAATCTTTATTTACCACCCATCAAAGATATTAGAAATGCGTTCACGTGTGCCTTTGTGTGCAGAACCCATTACATTATTCCATGTGACATTTCCGTTCTATTTCAAGCCATTCCCTCATTTATGTAGCAACCCTGAGGCATAGACAACTGTAGACCTTTCTGTGACCTCTTTGTAACCCCATTTGACTAATGAAATAAACATGCAGTGCGAGAAATTGATTTTCGCTGCTTGTAACATTTGCTTTTAGAATCGTCTTTTTCTTGACGCAAAGTATTGCAATAATATAAATATTTGAGATGGATCTTTAATGAGTTCAAGGAGTTCCAAAAATTATTTCTACCATTCATTTGAATGCTCAAAAAGGTTGAATGAATCGCTTTTAGTTTAAGTATACAAATTCCGTCTGTTTCGCAGCAAGCAAAAGCTCACTCGGAAAGTCGAGACTTTAGTGAGAAACGGATATCACGAAGCCGTCTGCGAAACATAGTGAATTTGTGATATTGTAAGTCCCTGACCCGTCTCCGGACACAGGTCCAGACATAACTCGAACCTGATAAAGTGGGGCTAGGAAGATGGAACGGCAAAAGGGTGTAGATGTGGAGCTATGTCGCAAACAATCCTCCACTTCCTATCCTGCACTCTTTGTCTTAAAAAATGCAGTTAAAGTGACCTCTGCCCTGCCATGTGGCGAAATGCAGTTAAAGTGACCTCTGCCCTGCCATGTGGCGAAATGCAGTTAAAGTGACCTCTGCCCTGCCATGTGGCGAAATGCAGTTAAAGTGACCTCTGCCCTGCCATGTGGCGAAATGTTGGGCCAACAAGATCGGAGAGGCAATTCTCGTAATTTTAAGAATGTTCACAGTTTGATCTCAATCTCACTCAATGTGTCAAAAATACCTCTAATTTCCCTAGATTTTTGACATTGATTGTCGCTGGGATTGCGACTAGACTTTGAACGTTTTTCATTACGGGAATTGGCCGCCTGAAATATCTTCGTGCCAGCGACACGAAGAAGAAGCAAAAAATATTTAAATTTTGTGTTACTGTTGCCCTGTAGCCGTCATTGGAAGGTCCCAAGATCAGCATTGTCGTCGTTTCCGAGCTAACGTTATCACTTACAATCCTTTTGCATTGATATTTCTTTAATTTTAGTTACAACCTTTTTTGTCTAAATCGAATTATGGTGAGCCCTACATGAACTGTGACATTATAATATTTTATTTGCACGGTGCCTGTAACATTTGTTATCTTGACATCCACTGAGTAATATCGTGATTGAATTCGGCCCATGAATGACGAAAGAAAGACACTACGGTAAACATGAAATGTCAAGAGTCGACGCGCCATTTCTAAGGGTGCCCAGTTAGAAATAAGTCACTGCTTCTAGGTCAGAGGCCAGAACTGAAGGTTAGCCACTAGTAACAGACTGAATCACAGCTTGATTTATGTCCACTGCTCTTAGTAGGTTAATCTGTGCCACTTGATATTCAACCTTCAATGCAATAAAACTCACAAAGAACGACGTTGAGTCGCAGTTTTTCTTCTTCTTCTTCTTAGCGTGTCGATGGCAATCTAAATAGTCAGCCCAGAATTTGGCGAGCTTGGCACCTTCAGTATCATCCTTCAGCTCCTGTAACGTGCATGCATTCAAGCGACAGGACAAGCTGGACACGGTTCTAAGTGCCCCATGGTTTGTGGAACAATCTCGCTGATGTTGTTTTGTTTTGAAAATTAAATAATCCTTGCCGAAGTGGTCCTTAGGTACGTAACTACCTCTTTTTGAGTTTTGCTCCTCAGTCTTACTATTTATGATCGGGCTTTTTGCCAAGCAGTGAGACAAATCATAAAATATATGTAGGTAGGTACACCTATGTAAAAATTGCCATTACCTTCCAAGTAAAAGCTTTAAATATATTCTCCATAACAATTACGGCTGCAGTTTATCTCCTCAAAAAACCAAAGGTCTTCTAGTGGAGATACAAATTGGTTCAGAATCCGTTTAAAAGGAAGATTACCAGAAAAGCCTGAAAATTTGTTTTAAAATCTATCAAAAAAAAAATTCAGACCTAGACGCCAACTACTTTAGTAACTCCGGAATTTTCTACACATCGATGAATTCGTAATCACGGGAATTCAATCCTGAAACCCTCAATCTTTTCAAACCCGCAAACTTTCGGAGCTTAAACCCACCAATAGCAAGCCACCTGTTTCACCCTATCAACTCCTAATGCCACGGTGCTCATTAGGTCCCCCATAACGTGTTACGACCGACTCATTCCGATTATCGCGCCTTTATAGCCCGCAAAACCGTTTTGCTAGCTCGTTTAACACCGAAAAAATTAGCAAAACACATAAAAATAAGGCAATTAAACATAACGGGTTTACGATTTGATAAACATGTCTGATCGTTTATTGTATTAACTCAAAGTAAATGGCAGTGATTGATATTATTTGTATGATGAGTTTGATGGTGATATAATAACGGGAAAATTTTGATTGATTGTTATTTGTATATATTTAGATGATTGATGTAAAATATTTATTTTTGAAATACTTAAATTCAGGTACTATCGGTACTTGAATAACACTTAAAAAAATTATAATCAGCCGTTTCTAGATGGCATAAAGGATACATCCACCACCACCACCATCCATCCATACCATACCATCCACGACCATCTACCATCTGACTGACTGCAACATACTAATCGGGAAAATCCATATTGATGATGGAACTGATGGAACTTTAGTAGAT
The DNA here is from genome assembly GCA_948474745.1 of Oligia latruncula. Lineage (NCBI taxonomy): Eukaryota > Metazoa > Arthropoda > Insecta > Lepidoptera > Noctuidae > Oligia > Oligia latruncula. The sequence goes on from OX419686.1 coordinate 18,143,233, forward strand.
ATTTTGTCGAGAAACGAAACCATCATTATCTAATAAGGATAAGTTCATAAACTTATATTAATAGAAGAACCACTGAAAAATCCTATTGTAGAAACAGATTACCAAGTTGGCAACTTAGTATAATCAGCCTACAATGTTCCCAGTGTTCCTATTGCTGGGTCACAGGCCTTCTCACGGACAGTAATACACCATGCGGGCTCAGTGCGGGTTGGTGAATAAGTTGGCAATGGCAACTTGGCATCAACAAAACATCTTTCTTTTATGAGCTGACACGATCGCTTACAAGCGTCGCGGTCGTGGTTAAAGCAAAATGTTCAATGTCATTACTTTACTTTTACAGTATAAAAGATTTATTTCCCTATTAAATCCGTTTCGGAACGGTGATATCAAAAGCACCAATAAAATTAAATCTAATTCTCTTGAATGGCGGCCATAAGCGCTTTGGTATTTATTACAAAGAGACTTGGTAATTCCTAAAAATAACTAGGAATTATTTAAAGGCACACCTTGGACATAAAATAAAGACGACCATTCTACATTGTGATTTTGTATGATCATACTGATTTATGTTTCTTAGATGAAAAAAGAGGGAGGAAAAACGGTTAATGTCCTAACTCCTACGTGCAGAACAGAAGAGGCAAATTGGCAGACCACCATGATGAAGATATAAAAAGAACATCATTAACCTTTTGACCGCCACAGGTCAAAAAATCAAAAACGTGCCCTCGGTATCAAAGTCTGTCATGTAGTCGAATCGTGGCATGCTGGGCACATTTTGGTTGGTCATCTATACATGACTGTGGCGGTCAAAAGGTTTAAAGGTAAAGGATAAAGAAAGAGAGAGAGGAATCTGTCGAGGCAGAACTATATAATACATATTATAACCTTCAGCTCTAAGGTAAAATTAAGATTGCGACGTGTAGGTGATCAATCCAGAAAGGTGAAAAAGTATGCACGAAGCATGCATCAGAGCGAAATTTTAGTTTTCCATCCAAACCATCTGGAAAATTACAGAATTCAACTATGGGAAAGGGTTAGAGGACATTCAATTTGTTAGAAAGGTTTCCTATACCCTGGAGAAGGAACAAGAACAACACAAGCTTAATCGTGTGCAAAATAATTTGAACAAAAGTGTGTGAGATTCTTGAATATTGGGAAGCAATGGTTTTTTTTTGTCTTTCGCATCGTTAGAAACAAAACAGTTTTATTACAATGCTCTTTGAAATCTGAATTTAAAACAGATGAGTATAATGCTAGATCTGTTTGATAAAATATTCGTATAAAAACATACATCTCATAAACACGACTAGACGCAAACATGAATTTTAATAAGGTTTTAGCAGGTGTTTTTAAATGCAAGAAATATTTTAGTTTATAGCAAATACCAGCAGTAATATGGATTTAGAAACTAATTATCGAGCACTCTTCTGTGACTACTGTAAAACAGGGTTTGAAAATGACACAAAAACGAACACTGTGGCTTTATCTAAAAGAGCGCTTGGTATAAGATGAACCAAGTGGTCTTAGACCAGTAGAGCTAGCAATTAGAAATGAGTTGACTAGCAACGAGCAGCGAGTAACCAGCACCCTAATAGGCTATTTGACTGGTTTCTGATAAACATCTCAGATTATTTAATGGTGTCTTACGAGCCCACAAAAACCTATTACTTCAAATTGCATAATGTAAAATAGTAAATAAAAATGTACTGTTTAAATAAGCCGCCAAAACGCTATCTTTAACAATATGGCGTCGTGACGTCACAATACACGTAAACAAAGGTTGAAACGGTCGAGATACTAGACAAAAGTCATCTGTTCTGTCAACGATAGACAGAAATTGACTATATCATGACGTCATGATAAGTTCAGCCAATCCAGACCGTTTTCGATTACGTGGCGCCAGATTTAAAAAGATGAAGTTTTTTCGGGATTTTTTTAATAAATAATACATTGTTTTGTAGTAAAATTAATGCAAATTTATTTATTTATTTATTTATTAAAACTTTATGCACAAGTAAAAGAAATACTGTACAAAGGCGGCAAATCGATTTTAAAAGCGATAATCTATACGAGTGTCAATAATTATGACCTTATTTTTTACATTGTCAAATAGCCTACTGCGTAGCCCACTATCAGTCAGAATCTGAATCATTTTGAAGCAAATTGCTAATCCATTCCTTCATAAGTTCGAAAAATTTGTCTGCTCAACACGTCAATAACGCAATGAATGTTGTTGAACTGTCAAAATGAAACCGATTCCGATTGATAATGTGTTACGCAATTACCCCTCAGTACCAACCCTCACTGAGCCAGCGTGGTGGATAACTGCCTACTCACTCTCACTGAGAGGAGGCCGGTGTCCCAGCGGTAGATACTTTACTGGCTGATTATAATATGTATAGCCATTATTCGCTGGTCTGCGTATGATGTATAAATGTATAGCTGCTGGTTCCTGTCGCTGCGACAAAGGAGTACGAGCGCTAGCGGTTTGATTGAATAGACAGCGATCAACTATTAATATGTATATTTATCTCTTTTACTTACACGGTACCTACAATCTTTTGTACGTTTCTTGAGCGAGAAAATCGTTGATATCTAGTCGCTTTCTCGTCGGCGGCGACGGTGGTGGGACAGATTACAAGGGAGATTGGCTCTAGATTGGAAGCAGTACCCACCCACGGAAGTTTTTTTTAAATTTTGTTTTATAGAAACATTTGTAAAGAGAAGCATTTGCCAAATAAATGTTTGTAAAGCGAGTGATTATAAAATAAACCATTTGCGGAATTAGTGGTTTGTGAAATAAATAATGAAACGTTGGTTGTAAACTAAAAATTTGTCAATGCAGTTTTGGTGAAACATTAGTGAACCATTCAGTGCGCATAGTTCCGTAGTAAATGACTGCTAAGAAATATATTGGGAGCTATTGACATGGATTAAATAATGATTAAGGAAACTCATTTGAAAATGTGTTACGCAATTAGGCTGCGGTCACTAACTATATATGGATTCTTCCAGTTCCTAGAAGCCTGACCAAGATCAATTTAAATTGCTGGCTTAACTGCTGCTCAACTTAGTTGTGCCACTTCTTCTTCCTAGCTAAAGCACTAGAAAGTGATTAAGGGTGCGCGTTTTGGGAGACTGTCTTAAGTAATTTTGACGTTCAAAAAGTGCGGATTCTTAGCCTAATTTGAATAAATAAATGACTGGATTTTGAATTAGCAAAAAAATTACATTGTTGACACAGTTGTCTTGAAGTTAACATTAGATTTTATCATTATTTGTCTCGGTATTCTGATACACACACACCAAAACTTTTAAGAAGGAATATTTTGGTCCCCAATAATAATTAAAAGTATTACAATATCCACCAGAAATATGGTATCCTCATGACTTCCGAAGACCTTGCAGCTACACATTTATCAGTGCTATCTTCCATCATCAGGTGAACAGCTTGAGAATGTGCCACCGATCATACTCATAGCGACCACTAGGTCCATCAACATGTGACCACAATTATCTGACTACCTAGTACTTACCTACAAGCAGTAAATCTTCCCAGTATTATACGCACGTTGTTTTGGCTACGAAGAGAACATTCATCACTTCGAATGGTCGCTGTCAGTGACTAAGGGCCTTAAATTGGGATGACTTGCTAATTCTAAGAGACTATGAATTTTCCGCGTGAAATGGTTTATGAGTAGTCGGTTAGTTTAGGCTGGTGTAATTTCTAATAATGACGAAGCCATTTTGTTTTAGAGTCACTACGAATGAGGATGGTTTGGATTTGGACCTATTAAGAAGCCCTCAAGGACGCCAATGGAAATGTGCTGCTAAGATCCTGTACATCCATAAAGATTTTATTAGGATCAGTTTCCTGCCAGGTGGAAGGTCAAAGGGTCACATCGTCACTAGTGGTGAAGAAACTCACTGAGTTCTAGTGCAAAAATATCTCATACTCTACGTGGCAAATGTTCTTCTGTAAATTGCATCCAAAAGAGGAAGTAACTGGAAACTATAGTCTCATCTAATTTTATACTGCCTATCATAACAGAACAAAATAAACACAAATGGTCTAAAAACGTTTATCTGCAGACGACAGGAACTACCGATTATAGCTTCGTATCCTGAGAGTACCGCGTGGGTGCATTGCCCAATTTGATGACTCTGAGTCTGTACACGATAATATTATCGTTATAATTAAATATTAACGCAGGAAAGTGCTTTATTGAGATTATTGGCGCGTTTTGTTTATACGTTGACGGTTACTGCGAGATAAGTCAAGATTTAGATAACATTGTACCAAATAGATACTGTTTCCGTTCAACAATTTATTATAAAAGTTCGGGAATTTATGAGACGTTAGAGTTGGTTGAACTTTCCAATAGCTTTCTTTTAAAAAACGTTATGATACAAACTTTTCGTATATTTTCTTTCTTGGCAGGTTCTAATAATCAATATAATCTTTGAAGAATAGAAAAAAAAATCGATACATTTTGTAGATTTTGTCCCAAGAGAATGTAACAGCGTTTGGCAATTTTTCATGGTTTTCGAGGGCACGATGTCGATACACGCGGTCTAAATCACAACCCATGATGGCGGCAACGAGTAAAAAAACACAAATACCTATGCTTCGAAATTCAAAACACAAAACTCACCTAATAACCATATCCATAACATCTTCCTTCTCGAACACCTTGCAGTACAGGTGCAGGATCTTCAAGCAGGTGTACTGCAGCCCCGTCCAGTTGACATCAGCTGACTTCAGGGCTTCGTTCCAGGGACAGTTCTCATGTCTCGACAGGCACAGCATGCCGTCTACCGCGGTCTCCGTAGGAGGCATTTAACTTAGGTTCACTTTTGTTTTGGCACTTTTTGGGTATATGCTTTATCATCGGCTGTTGAGAGTTATGAACTTATGAAGAATGACGGCAGTTTAGAGATTTCGTTGGATACTTTATTGACGGTATTGGTAGGTCTTAAAATAGATAAAATTTGGGGTCAATTTGCCAATCAGTAAATGCGCGGACTAACGTAACCAGGTAATTTAGGCAATTAACATTAGTCCTAATGACAATGCTGCTATTGTACGAGTATGAATGCGATGATCAACAGGATAGCTTGTCATTAAAATTATGGTCTGAATCAGAAATATTACGGAAAACCGACGCTTTATTAATTTCATTTAGTATTACCCCTTCTAAAATTAGAATTATTGTTCAATCTCGGATAATTCTATCCGTTTTGTTTATCGCTATAAAACGGTTTTATAGGACTTCGGCCAGGCCCCGCTGCTTACCTTTTATTGTGTAAGGAATGGACGCTTGGTTAGCGAGGAAACGTTTAACTCAAGCACGTAGGTAGTTGTAATATCCTGAGAATTGGTCATGGGAATCGTTTTGATACATACATACATACATAAATTCGCGCCCTCTTCCCGTGTGGGTAGGCAAACATTACAGGACGTCACATGCTACGATTCTTACATACTCTTTTTGAGAAGAAATAAATAGCGTAGTTGTTCATAATACAACCTTAACCAAAGACGAATAAATACGGTAATAAATACATATTAGGTACCATTACAACTTACTGTCAAAATAAAAGCATTCTATATTCAAATCCAATTATCCGCAAGCAAAGACCGTAACCGTCCTCTTCGATATCGTTTTTCAAATGCAAATTTGTCCTCATTCCATTTTCAAATCCAATCACTTAACATTTCGCTCGAACGCCTACGCAGGCAAAGAAAGTATCAGTTTCAATCTGTCAAAACATATGACAAAAAAAAATAAGTGCTCGTGATTTTATTGTGTCGCAAAAAGGACATTGACTTTGAAATCCGTTAATCTGAGAACTATAGAAAGAAACAATACATGAGCGGAAGTTTACACGTAGCTCAGTAATTTATTTCTAGAGATATAAGCGTGGGAGATACTATTACGTGTGTTACATTACGGGTAAAAGACGAATAGAAGATGAGTTCACCTCTATTTGCCACGTATCTACTAGTTCTCTACGTCATTCGTCGACTTCTCCTTTTGAGTATGTATTTCCCGTGGGCATCATCTCTCAGAGATCTATAAATAGTCTTCTACTGAGAAGGTATGTAATGTAATACCCTGTATCACTTTACTGGACAAACTGTTGCAGATCTATGTTAAAACAGCCCCTAGGGGAATATGCTGGCTATAATTATATGACACCCGTAAAGATGTCGCAAGTTAGCAACTTGAAACTTTTCGGCTAAAAAGCTTTCATGATACGACAGGAATCGACAGCGCCACGTGCAGTTCAAATTAATAACCAATTGATTATTCGATTATGATGTCTTATTATACTCTGAAGGGACAAGCCAAAACTTCGTAGTTTGCGGACTATACTGCAAAAAACGCGGGAAGAACTTGGATGCAAATTGCACAGTATTGAGTTTAAAGCAGATTCAAGATACGTGGTCCCAATCCCAACTGAGATTATTGATAGCTGCGGATGCTGGTAAATGATGACACCCAGAACCATGATTGCGTAACACCATATCAATCACAATCTGAATAATTTTGAATGATATTGCCATTCCATTGCTTCATATGTTCGAAAAATTTGTCTGCTCACAACGTAAATAACGTAATGAATGTTGTCGAACTGTCAAAATGAAGGCGATTGCTACTGATAGTGAGTTACGCGATTACCCCGCTGGTGATTGTAATTCACTTGTCTGACATTCATCCATCTAGGCGTCTACCGTGTTATGCTTACGTCACTGAAACTCTAAGACCTCATTGTGTTCGTCTAGCGTATGTTTACTCGCTGTTATGAGGTTGGTAACAACAAATTTAATATGACGTGTTTCAACTGTTTCATAATAGCTTGTATCGCATTGTGCGAAAAGATAAGCCGTTGAGATGCACTGCGTTTCTGTGCTAATCTTTGATGGATGGCTTTTAACCGAAGACGAAATTAAACAGACTTGATTTGCATTAACGTAGGTACTGTAGGTAGCAGGTATGTGATTCTTAATGGGATAGGTAGAATGGGTACAAAATACAGCTTCTGCTGAAGCACACAGTCATTGAAGAATTTGTTAATTTTGACTTTAGATTCCATGTTTTATCGATTTTAAACATTGTTTGGTTATACCTATTGAAAATGACGTGGCTGTCAAAACTTTAAAATCAATGACATCACTACCACGCAGTACGCGCGAAACGCAGTGTTCGAATAATACTCTTTTCAAAAGTGTATGTTTAATAAGTTTAAAAATAAAATGTTCTTTCCGCGTTCAAAAAAAGAAGGCTGCATAAATTAGCATGTACTCACATGTACTTATGACACAATGTCAAAGGCGGTCGTAACTAGCAGCACAGTGGTTTAGCGTGATTAGTTGAAAAAAATCTGTTCCACGAAAATATTATTCCGTACGCTTTAATGAAGTTTAATGATGACGAGACTCTTTTGTTTTAGTTTACGATAACTAGGCATAAAACTATGGCTTAGGTTATGAGAGTATTTATTTGTCTATGGCAGCTCATTTAGTTACGGTAGGTACACACACGTAAGAAAATAAACAAGAATTGACAAAGAAAAAGAATACTAAAATCTTTCAAATGATTAGAATTAGATTAGAGTGGCATGGCTGTGTCCTACATTTACACAATAATTAATAAAACAAATAAAGGAAGCGGTTACTGCACAACAAGGACCGGACCGCTGCCCGCGACCTCTGGCGTCGGAAGTTCTAATTTAGGCAATTCTCCGTTGATGACCATTGTCTCCGCAGTCCGCACTCTCGAACGATGTGTTACACGCTTAACTTTGATGCAGTTTCATTAGTTGGTTAGTATGGATCGTACACGCTGTAATTACGAAGGATGTAGGGATGGAACTTTCTTTAAGATTAGAAAAAGAAATCCCAAAAGGTAGCCCAAACAATTTTTCGCATTCTAGTTAAAAAAAACTTCTATGTAGTACATGACCAAATTAAATTAGACAGGTCGATCGATCAGGTTAAGCTACCTACGCTTGCCGCGGTTGGTCTGTGGATGGGTGACCATCTTTACATACCGTGACTCCTCCGTGCCTCGGAAAGCACGTTAAGCCGTTGGTCCCGGTTTTCATTTCGTGGATCTTTGACAGTCGTTACGGGTAGTCGGAAGCCCGAAAGTCTGACAACCAGTCTTACCAAGGGATATCGTATTACCCAGTAACTAGGTTGTGGAGGTCAGATAGGCAGTCGGTCCATGTAAAATACAGGTATTCAGCTGCATCCGGTTAGACTGGAAGCCGACCCCAACATAGTTGGGAAAAGGCTAGGGAGATGATGACCCATCACTTCTGCTGAGTTTCGCTAGTAAATTTTATTTGCCCTTGTGTTATGTCTACATTTGTATGGTTAACGGTCTGAACCACTTGAAAATGTCATTATTATTCCTCACAAGAAAATTGCCTGGAACTTAGAACAGTTCCCACGTAGTTCATTATTGTCAAGCAACTTTAGAATACATACAAATGAATAAGGTCTCGAAGACTAGACCAGCCACAAAAACTAATAGGTACATCGACTAGCTAGACAGTAATTTGTTGACCTGTCAACGAATAAATAACTTTTTGTTCTTAATTTAAAATCGGTTGACAGGCACATGCGCTTGCGACTCAAGAATTAACGAGGTCCTTATATGGCGCCTAATTAGACATTATGAAACAGTTTATGTTATGTTAAACGTAGTTACGAACGTGACTCGGGTTTGAAATAAATAAACTAAGCACGTTCTAAAATAAGGTTTTTTATGGAGCCTGGGAGTTGAAATTGGCAGCTGTTGTAAAGTTTCTTACGGCATTGAACTATATCCAGCTTCCTGATTTGTCAATTTTATCTGGTTGAGTTCCATCCTGTCATTGACGATACAACTCTCGTTTTGAATATCGGTCTATATGTATGGCTAAGCCGTTAAAAAAAAAAAAAGAAAAAAAAAAAAGCCGTTCCATTGAACTATTGCATGACACAACGGACTTTTACTTGGCTAGGAGTGGCGGCCGCGAAACGACCAAGCCGTACATTTTGACCAAGATGTACCTAAGGTTTGTAGAGATAGGGGCTTGGCTCTACATTAGATCAGAGGGGCAATTCTCGTAATTTTAAGACCGTTCACAGTCTGATCTCAGTCTCAATCTGTCAAAAATAACTCTAACTTCCCTACATTTTGACGTTTGTCGCCGAGATGAGACTGCGACTAGATTTTCAACGTTGTAATTTACGAGAATTGGCCTTCTGATAACTTTTTAACAGTAAAAGCGTTAAGTACCTATGTAAGTCTTGGCATCCTACTTTACATGAAATGTCTTTGATGGGTTTAAATATATGTAAATGTAAGCAGCCTAGCCATAAAGCGAATCCAGCCAGTCAGATTTTCTGTCACTGTAACTATTATTAATTTTTTAACTCCCAAAACCATTATTATCTGCACACGCCTTCACGTGAACGTACTTGAATGAATCATTCACACAAGTGTGCACAAACGCAGCGTTCTATTTCTCCAACGTTAATGGCATTATGCAATCATTGACCGCGACCAGTCAATTTATTCACTACGAAAATAAAATATCCGAACACAGATAGATATTTACTCTAAAACATTAAACCTGGCTGGAAATGGCGTTATTAGGTAAACCGCTTGTCTCTTTATGGTATGATTGCTTTTTAATTAAGTTTAAATATCGAATAAGCGTCAAGGTAGTACTGTTTAGTCCATGTTTTATTTAATTTATGTCAAGCGTTTATATTTTAATGGCGTTAACGCGATTCAGTGCTTCGATATTCTCTGTCATTCTTGCTTAAGTTTGAATGGTGTTACATCTAGAAGAAAATGTATTAGGTAGGCCCATTTATGTTTAAAATATACTATTTTATATATCAATGCCTACCCATTAGGTTAGGTTACAAATTATTGTAACCTAACCTAAAAACACTTTAAAGTTGCTTCTGCATCATCTCCGGAGCTGCGGGAAGTGCAACCCCTCCGCTCTTATGTAACGAAGGATAGGCACTCGTGCTCACCTCCGCAGCTTCGGCTTGCTGGTCGCCTCCTGCGGCCAGCCCCAGCCGCTACGGCTCGCACAAGTGCCTATACTTTGTTACAGCGGGCGGGGGTTGCTCTCCCTTCACGCCTCCGGTTTTTATAATATAAACTCTAGGGGTAGCAGCCAAAAGACTACGTGAAGTCGGGGGACATATTCGACCTATTCAAACCATGAAGTGTCAGTGGTGGACAACGAGAATAATTTAAAAAAGTTGTTTCGCTGTCTCCCAGTTGTGGCCATAAAGTAGTGGATATCGGGAATAAACGTAAAAAACGTTACGTTTGTATTTCGCAACATTACGTTAAGAAGAGATTTCATTAATTAATGTACAAATATTCTGACTATAACTCAAAGTGAGTGAGACACTAACGCGTAGGCCTATGAGTGACGGTGAGAAATGTCGGAGTCAGAAAATTCTTGACATCTGGACACAAAATTTAATATTAATTAGTGTCAAGAAAATGTATCTTTAACATTCATATCTTTAGACGACTTAATTAATTGTGGATGTTATCTTTACTTCGGGTTAAATTAAGATCGGTAATATCGGATAATAAGAATTTTAAACAGTTGGTTTCCTAGGTCAAGCACTGATATGAAATACAATTACAGTTCGGCCGACGCGACGAGAAAATACGTTCTTGACACCTGTCAGTTTCATACTAACGAATGCGTGTTTTGCTAATTTGATCTTTATTATCTACTAGAATTGTTGCAGTGACAGGTGTCAGGAAAGCATTCTCTCGACGCCCCGACTATAATACATAACAGTATTGAAAGAAAAATGTACTTATATTTTTTTTTTTTTTTCTAGAGGGCGCAGCGGTAAGCAAATTGTAACAGTGCGCAAACAATTGCAAAGGCGATAGCTTTTTTTTTGTGGATCGGAAATCAAATGACCCCTTCCGCTCTGGGCGGAGCAGAAGGGAGTGTCAGACTCTTACTGACTAAAACCCACCCGTGTTTCTTCCTTAGTTCCTTAGCCCTTTATGTTCCGGGCCAGCGGTAACACTTTCGGACAATCCCGCTGACACCGTCATAGCATTGAGTGTTGAGTGATGTTTGATGTATCAATGGGTGATGATACCATATGATTTCATAAACTGAAGTCCACAACAGTCATAAATGTCAACATGATCAATTAAAATGATTACTCTTTACAGCAACTTATATTTTTTGAATTCCTAATTAATTTAGTGCAAATGACGTCTTCATCGATTTGTATGCCGACCGAGACTGAGGTGCCTCATTAATCCTCCCTCTAAATCAAAATGACAGCCGTTGTCAGATGGTGCTAACATGAAAAATGTACATCTTTAGCGTTGAAGCCGTAATCTAATTATACACAAGTTGCGACTTTGCAAGTGTCATTCAAGTTATTAATAGTCACGTAACCACGTTTCTTAGTATGGTTCGTTGCATCATTTTTATTACTTTGATAAAATAGTTTTGGCATATTTATTCTTTAAGTTGGTAAGTACTAAAACATACTGAGGAATAAGTATCATGTTATTTTTTTTTTGTTCCAAGATCTGTCTACAGTTGTCAAAGAGGTTATGAAAAAAGCAGATGTTCGCAGCCCTTTAATATCTAAAAAGTTCTGGCTCAAGACAATATTTCACGCATATTTAGGTATGTCACCACTGTGGGTCATTTAGCGTTTAGTTGTAGAAAAAAATTACTCAAGATTTTTGTCAACTTACTTAAGTAATACTATTAAACTTTTATCGACATCGTAAGTTATCCAAACAAGAGGTTTTACAGTTATTCAGAACATCAGCACGTTATTACAAATGAATGGCCCATGCGTAACGGAGAGAGTCAAATGTGTCAATGTGTCTAAAAGTGTTTTTAAAAAAAGAATCCTATTTATTCGTAGTAAAATATCGTTGATATAATAAACAACTTCTTGACATCGTTCCGGAGTTTTACTGTCATAATAACATGTAATTATGTGCGAAAATATGAGTTCGGAAGCAAAACAGTATATTTTAAATGACAATTTTGTATAACACGAGATAATTATCGCGTGTTTTAAGTAGAATATGAAATATTTAGGTGTTAATATTTGAGAATGAATAGAAATATCAACAGCAGTGCTATTCTGTAAAAACATCACGGTGAAAACTTAGGTGAAGTGAGCGTGGAGTGAGCTGTCAATAGTGTCAATCTCTAGCATCAGGTGGAATGACAGCTCACTTTAAGCTCACTTCACCTACGTTATCACGGTGATGTTTTTACAGAATCGACGAGCAGTTGTCGTTCGTGTCTGTCTGTCTGTTACCTCTTCACGCTTAAACCGCTGAACCGATTTAGATGAAATTTGGTATAGAGATAGTTTGAATCCCGGGAAAGGACATAGGATACATTTTATCCCGATAATCCCTCGGGATCCAAACTTATGCGGGTAAAACCGCGGGGCGCAGCTAGTTAGGTATAATTCTTACTAAGTACAAACTACAAAGCCCCTCTTTGTCCGTCAATCACGAGGCAACGTACCGTGGCATGGTGAGACATTGTGCGCTTTTAAAATTTCTAACGTTACGATATTATCGTCTACGTCTACGTCAATTCATCACGATAACAAAGGGTAGTAAAAATGTATGGAAATATATGAAGACGCTTTTAAATATAGATAATAGCCGCACAGGTCGCAGGTCGCATCAGGTAAAGCTACACTTGCCGCGGTTGGTCTCTGGATGGGTGACCATCTTTACCGTGACCCTCCGAGCTTCGGAAAGCACGTTAAACCGTTGGTCCTAGCTCTCATTCGTGGATCTTCGACAGTCGTTACGGGTAGTCAGAAGCCCGAAAGTCTGACAACCAGTCTTACCAAAGGGGTATCGTATTACCCAGTAACCGGGTTGTGGAGGTCAGATAGGCAGTCGCTCCATGTAAAAGGAGGGGAGGCTAGGTAGATGATGCTTTTAAATTTCCGCCCACGATAGCGTTACAATGTGCACGTAATCCATACATTTCATGGATGTGGACGCCCACGATACATCGTTATTTTAGAAATGATAATAGTGCACATTTCATGCAAAAGTTGGTCGTAAACAAATGTTTGCAGCTGGAGCTTCATATCAATCATTTCTCTCTGTTATTTTAATCTGACTGTAAAATTCTGACAACATTTTTGCCAAAAATATCCATACTAATATTATAAATTCGAAAGTAACTCTCGTCTGTCTGTATGTTACCTTTTCACGCCTAAACCACTAAACGGATTTCAATAAAATTTGGCAGAGAGATAGATTGCATCCTGGGGAAGGACATATGATAGTTTATATCGACATACCTCGCGGCCGAAGCCGCGGGCGGAAGCTAGTATATATTTTTTTAACTCGTTGTTAATGCAATCTGTCTTGAGATATTCAGCAATAGGTAGGTGGTGGTTTGTGATCCTGCACGATATGAAGCCTCTGCCCCATCCGATCGATACTACAGCTCCTTCATGCTGGTTGTAAGTAGGTCTTGAGGTGCCCTTCTCTTCAATCTTGTGAAGGTAACTGGGTTTGTCATTAGTTTCCTTGCCAAAGATATGACAACTCTAAACTGCCGTCCTCCCAAAGATTCTTTGCGATTTCGGTCGACACCCCCAATTCCGAAACACACTTTCAATCAAAATCCGACGATTTTAAAGAAATTGTTAATTCATTGCTTCATATTATTATGATTGAAAATTTCGTCTGATCGTCCAACGTAAATCACGCAATGAATGTTGTTGAATTTTCAAACAAAATGAAAGGCATTGCCATTGTCGATATCCGTGGTGTTACGCAATTACCCCGGGGGTTATCTTTAGCTTCTGGATTGACCAAAAGTCGACCCTCGCACAGTCGGTAAAAGCCAAGCTTGAAACATTCAAGCAAGCATCATTCATATTATAAGTATATATTTTTTTCATATCTAAGCTTCGATCAATAATAGTACTAGATGCCCGATAAGCGCTTCAAAAACGGCCCGAAAAATACGAGCACGAATACTTTTGTGCTATTATTTCAAATTAGTATGGTCCAATCATAGCCAATGTTAAAACGTCAAAATGGCTCAGTGCGCGTTCAAAAGTTGTGTAAATAACCACCGTAACACCAAGATTTTGGAAGGAATATCTTTTTTTCGGTAAGTCTTTATCATTAAATGTTTTTCATAAAATAGTAACACAGTTAAATAGTAAATATAAATCAATTAGCAAATATTATGATTGTTGGCCAATGTTTGCGACAACGCGCCAACTATTCTAACAAACATTGAAGCATTGAAATGTGATTCCAAGAACTACGTCTAATTCCAAATTCGAGTAAGTACGAAATTGTCAACAAAATGTTTTTAACCGTATTGCTTAGACGTTAAGTTTCATTTTAGAATAAATATTTTTGTACTTATTATAAAAATGACTTTTTATTTTCAAGTGACATTTTTAATTTATTGCTTCGATGACAGAAGGACTTAAATATGAATCATTTGCAATCGTAATTAAACTTTATGTTAGAGTGTTAAGGTTTATAATAGTCTGAAGTTGTTAATATTATTAAACTTTTTTCTATAGTTCGTAGTAAGAAGTATAAATGTTTATCTGTGTGCAAACGTGGCCACTTTAGCGACTTATTTTTGTTCCTAATCATCTTCGATCAATAATAGTACTAGATGCCCGATAAGCGCTTCAAAAACGGCCCGAAAAATACGAGCACGAATACTTTTGTGCTATTATTTCAAATTAGTATGGTCCAATCATAGCCAATGTTAAAACGTCAAAATGGCTCAGTGCGCGTTCAAAAGTTGTGTAAATAACCACCGTAACACCAAGATTTTGGAAGGAATATCTTTTTTTCGGTAAGTCTTTATCATTAAATGTTTTTCATAAAATAGTAACACAGTTAAATAGTAAATATAAATCAATTAGCAAATATTATGATTGTTGGCCAATGTTTGCGACAACGCGCCAACTATTCTAACAAACATTGAAGCATTGAAATGTGATTCCAAGAACTACGTCTAATTCCAAATTCGAGTAAGTACGAAATTGTCAACAAAATGTTTTTAACCGTATTGCTTAGACATTAAGTTTCATTTTAGAATAAATATTTTTGTACTTATTATAAAAATGACTTTTTATTTTCAAGTGACATTTTAAATTTATTGCTTCGATGACAGAAGGACTTAAATATGAATCATTTGCAATCGTAATTAAACTTTATGTTAGAGTGTTAAGGTTTATAATAGTCTGAAGTTGTTAATATTATTAAACTTTTTTCTATAGTTCGTAGTAAGAAGTATAAATGTTTATCTGTGTGCAAACGTGGCCACTTTAGCGACTTATTTTTGTTCCTAATCATTCATCTAGTACTATTATTGATCGAAGCTAATCATTCATCTAGTACTATTATTGATCGAAGTATTTAAGTATTTTATTTTCATTTATATTTTTCTTTTTTTTTCATTTGCTTCAAGCATTTTCCGAGTATCTACGTAACGATCACATAGCTAAAGTATGAATAATAACTTCACCATGAGTGTATAGACATGTTGTCATTCCTCGTCTGTGTGAAGTAATCTATCGGTAATCGCGGTTCGCGTGAGAACATAATCACACGTTTTTGTATTTCTCAATGTAGATGGTAATATTGGTAATATTATAGCTTACTTTTCTCAAGGTGCCTATGGAGACATGTAGGGTAATGTGTTCACATGTAAGATGGCTACCTGTGCTGTTAATGGGAAGTATCTGAAGTTTTTAAGACTATGTAAAATATTTGGAACTGGTATGATCTATTAAGCTGGGAATAAATAAATTCATTTATTTCAGGTAAATAACAAACATTGCCAAATGACATAAATGAATGGAAAACATAATAAATAAAAACCAAATTAGAGCAAATCAAATAAAATAAAATCAAAATAAATCGAATAAAACCAAATTAAAACAAAAACAATAAAATGAATACAGAAAAAAAAACAATAAAGATACACGTGAATTGAGGATAATTGACATTAATAAAAATATATATTAATAAAATAAATTAAAAATTTCGGACCCTTATTATGACATGTCATGTGTAAAAAGTAGGTATTGGGTTTGTTTTGAAAAGCTAAATAGAAACCGGCGTCCAGCACCTCAATTTTGTAACAAATTTTCTTTCATAATCCGAAGGATTTTGAAGGAATACCTAATCCATTGCTTCATTCGTTTGAAACATTCGTCTGCTCGAAAGCGTAAATAACGCAATGTATTTTGTCGAATTGTCAAAATGAAAGGCATTGCAATTGTTAGGATAGGCTGGCTATAAAAATATTGGATTTGTTTTGAACAGTTATATGGAACTTAATAAATGATAGGAATGTGGTAAACGCAAAAAGTATCTAATTCAAACTCAAACTCAAATCATTTATTTCAATTAAACCTTGTACAGGCACTTTTGAATTGTCAAAATTAAATAGTCTGTCAGTTAGTCAGAAAGTTGAAGCTAGTTGCCCATTCCAAAGCGTAGATCTCTATGGAGAAGAACGGGCAAGAAACTCCATGGACACTCTTTTAAATCAAGATATTACAAAATCTTGGGTATATTATTCTTGTTGCTTCTATATGTGAGAACAATGTAAAAAAGACAGAAATGAAGAAACAATTCAAGACATAAGATTAAAAATAAGCCTTGGCAGTTAAGAGATGACCAGTCTCAACCGACGGCGCCCGTTCACGAACATGACGCGTGGATCAGCACCATCCAGCTCAACCATTTTGTAGGGAACCGAATGATCCAACACACGCGCCACCATCGGTGAGACATTTAAGTGAGCATGACACGTTCTCAACTGCCATGCTCTTTCAAGTCAACATCAAAAAATCATAATAAACGGAAACATGGTTCTTACATTTACAAAATAAAAAAAAAATGCTTCTAAATTATACAAAACTACAGTTTGCAATTTATTTACGAGGTAAATATAATTTTATTACCTACCAAACAGGAAGAGATATTTAATATTGAAGTATTCAAATAGTTCAGGGACTGTTGCAATGATATTATTACAGATGTAGGTTAAGTCATAAGTATCTAAAGCAGATCTGTTATGTAAGGTTTCAGCGGTGAACTAGGTCGTTATAGATTTCATTAACTAGGCTCAAAGATGTCAGCGGGCATACAAGAAACTTAGCCTTTGGTACGATTATTGAATTGAAAAAGAATTGTGAGTTAATGGCTACTTCTTTCCCACCCATTACCCAGAAGTCATACAAGAATTGTGCTTGCAAATTTTATGTAAGTAGGTAGGTATGTATATTCAGCTAAATACAAAAAAAATGGCTAAAAACAAAAAGGTCAATAACCGCGTTAGCATTATACAACTAATACAATGTATGAATAAACTTTTTATAACATTAAGTAATAAAATAAGAAATGTCAAATTAATTTCACATAAAACTATGCAGCGGGTGAAATAAATTCAAAGTCAAAAAAGAGTCAAGATCATTTTGTCGTTAAACAAACCATTAAAAATGTATCAGTAGCTTAGTCACTGCACAGTGTGCAATTTTTACAACTAGCTAGACGAAAGTATAAAAAAATGGAATTATATTTGGCCACTTATTCTTGATTCCTAGAATCCTTACCTGACATTCCACCGATACTAGGGATTTACACTAGGTATTGACAGCTCACTTCACCTAAGTTTTCATGGTGAGATTTTTACAGAATACATACATAGATCGCCGCCTTTATCAAGCAATGGAATGCAATTATAAATATACAATTTATTGTGAATTCGGTAAGTAGGGTAGGCACCCTACTTACCGAATTCACAATAAATCTGTCAGTGTTCGGAGGCCCGAACACTGACAGATAACCTATCCACCTATTGCCATTTGTCGAACACAATTTACACTACAGACATTGTGGCACTGCTAATTATGTTTAGACAAATTATTATCAAGCAGGAAAAAGGTCTTGCTCGGTTCTAAAATAGAAATAAAACGCAAATATACGATAATTTTAATAGCAAAATCACACTTTTGACTGTCATATTCTTCACCTTCTGACCTCGTCATTATTTTGACAACAAGATTTATTTCTTACCAACCAAGGTCCTAGTAATTTAATCAATCTGGGGGCACGGGAGTGCCTCCGCCAAGACGAGTGAGACGCCAAGGCACTACCTACCTTTTCTCGAAGCACTTCGTCGTATTTTTGAACCTTCTTAACTTGGGTTTGGATTATACCAGATAAACAAAATTTTCGGGATATGATGTTAGTGGTTGACTTATTAAACCTATAAAGTTTCAATTGCATAGCTCTTATACTTTAGATTTTATTGATATCTAAATAAATCAGTTATCAGATCTCATGTAGAGCCAAGCTTCTAACTCTACACGCCCTAACTTCACAAATTCTACACCTTACAAAATATGTGGCTTGGCCGTTTCGCTACCATCACATGGGCGTAAGGTGAAAAATTTATTCACTGTTCATTACTTTTCTGCTATACAATAGTTCTTGTAGTAACGAAACGGCCAAGCCTCATATTTTGACTAAGGTGTAGAGTTTGTGAAGTTAGGGCGTGTAGAGTTAGAAGCTTGGCTCTACATGAGATCTGATAACTTTTTGGCAGTGCGAGCCATATGTGGTCTCGTCTTGGCAACATTTTACATGAAAATGTTTTTGGTGGGTTATGTTTACACAATTAACCAAGTAGGAAAAACCAGGGTCTTGCTCAGCTATAAAAAAGCAATAAAACGGACAGATATGTTAATTTTAATAGCAAAATCACATTTGATTGTCTTCGTCACCTTCTGACCTTATCATTATTTTGACAAGATTTATTTGTTACTTAACCAAGGGCAAACGTAATGTCTAATAATTTAATAAATACCTAGTAATACTGAGTAAGAAGTACACAGTATTGAAGGAATTCATAAACATAATACAACAGTAGGTAACTAATGACGTCATCTTGTAGGTAATTGAATTTTTAATTTAATTAAATGCTTTGAGATTGGCTTTGAGATTAAATGTATATTTAGCTGCCGTAATACGCATTTGTTACGATGAGTGGTGATTTTAATTTGTAAATATTTTTTTGGAGGAGGCGAAACAGTTGAAAAAAATCTTCTACCAGCACAATTTTGTCTATGGTAGAAGTGTCAGATGTGTCTATTAATCTGTGAAAATAGGTGTGAACGGTCAATCAGAGAACTACCCGAAGAAAAGATTTAAGTATCGCTGTTCCTTTTTATTTCGCACCTGACGTGTGAAATATGATTTGGTACAGTAAACGATTAGCTTAGTGAGTATGTAAGTATTATTATTTATTTATTAAAACTTTATGCACAAGTAAAAAAAAAAACTACAAAGGCTGACTAATATTGTTAGTTCCTTTTACGGTTAATAAACCCATCCATCGGTCAGTAGTTTCGTAATAAATATAATCGTAATGTTCAATGAACATTGGCCACATTTTATTTCACCTCTCTCATTCTATCTGCTACTACAGTAATTAGATAAAAATCACTTAACAGACTACACTCATTATCAGTAATCACTACGTGTCCACATTTACGATGTTTTAGTGTTTATCGTGCTGTTAAGTAGCCATTATCTTAATCATGAATGAATTAAGTGTTTCGTGTTCCACAGCTCCACTTTTTTGCACAGTGGGCGTTTGTTATTTGAAAGAAAGTCACAGGTTTTTTTTCTAGTAATACAATGTCTAAGAAGCAATATGTCGGTAATCAGTGCCGTGACTGCGCTTGTTAGCCTAGTATGTTTAATGAGACGATAAAAATTGAAATAATAATTAATACCACGATCAAAGACGTAAAATAAATAATGATCGTTTAAAATACTCAAGAAGCTAAACAAACATTTTATTCAGCCAGCTGATTTTTATTAGCGCGGACAGAAGATGGCAGCATTGATTCCGTTTATTTTTATTATTCGAATATTCGAACTCGTTTGAAAACTTTGAGACTTTTCCGCGCGAATTTCCCGCCAGCTGCAGCAGTGCAGGGTTGGTGGCGCCAATTAAAAAAAAAAAATAGTATCTCACGAATATACAGTTTCAAGTGAGTAATGGCAGTGTTGGTTTATATTTCATTGTTGTAATTATCTTCCGCGTGACGGTGGCGTGACATATTTATTAATAGTGAGAATGACCTTGCTGTACAAATCATCTATGCCTGCAACTATCAAATCCTAATATATTATCTAACTTCTTCAAAGGAGGTTACAAAGGTACTGGAACTGATTCATTCAGGTAAGTGTTAAAAATAAAGAGCAAGAGGTTTTATCCAGACGTTCGCTTTTATTATATAGAAAAATACACACTCTATTGCTTTTATTTCCCCGCATGCGCTTAATAGCTTCCATATTTATGTTATTTTTTGTAACATTACGATTCGCAATATATTTTTGCACAAAATAATAAACAGAATCCCAATCCAGCTGTAATTCTAAGGAAAAAACCTAGAGCAAAAAAAATCTAGGTCACCTTTCTCAGTCTACGTAATGCGTGCATTTTATTTAGATAGTCCGATAATATTTGCCTTGAAGTGGCGCCGGTATGATTTATTATTGAAATGTATACTCCTTACTCTTCCTCATCAGTGTTTGGTATTGTATGTTCAAGGTGGCGCATAAAAAAAAAACAGAGATAAAACGACAGCGCTAGAGTGCCAGCGATATAGGTTATCTATGACAGCTTTCGAGCATAGGCTAGAAAGTCGACCATAATGCAGCAATTAGTGACCTTTGCCTTTAGAAATAAATACTTTGAAAATGGATCGTATCGAATAAAAATGGCGTTTCCGAAATTAAATCTTGTAATTAACTTTTCATTTTAAACTTTTAAAATAGACATTACGCACTGCTAGTAACCAGTAGTTTAAGTTTTTTTAAATTAACAGTTTAATGTGGTTTAACATGGGTTTCACTTATACAATGCCAACGAAAACCTGGCAACGATGTCATGTCGGGATATTGATATCTTGCAATGGGGTTTTAACACGATATAAAATAACAAAGCTTTTGTCAAACTGTCAAACACGATTGAAAAGCTTTGTTATTTTTAGAATAAAAACAAACGTTTAAAAACGTTTTTGAATAATGGAGACGTTACGCAAATTGTGCCTACCTAGTAGGGCTGCCATTACCTAAATTAGTGACCCCCCGGATAAAAACTTCAAAAACCCCGGACATTTCGGTGAAATAAAAAAAAACCCGGGACTCCCTCGGAAAAAAAATACAATAAGTATCATATTTTTTGTCTTATTTGTAGAATATCAATGTAAACCTCAACAATACAAATGAAGCGCCTAATTTATTAATCAATTATACACTCTTCTGAGAAGTATTCTGGTAGGTAACAAAAATAATTAGGAACACTCTTCTTTTTGGAATCAATGAAAAAAAAAAAAAAGTAAATCAAAAGCAAATTATGAATTGTCACGAGCGCACAGATTTGCCGCGCGGCAAATTTTTTTATGCTTTAATTTATTGCATATCATTCAAGGTCGGATTTCCCCTAACACAGAAAGTGTTTGGGTTTCACCTGGAAATTTTTTCAGGACCCCGCCCGGACGCCCACCAAACTAGGACAAATCCGGGGAAACCCGGACGGATGGCAGCCCTACTACCTACTAATCTCTGTTTTTAACTTTGAACGACTTTCTTAACCACACTTAAATAAAAAAAAATTTAGTCAGTACTTATACTTTAAAACTATGTCAATACTGTCCATTAATAAAAAATAAGATAGATTTTGGATTTTTCAATAAAAACAATATTTTATGAAGAAATAAAGCCATTAATGTATCCTATCATAGAATAATTTGAATTAACGTCAACATAAAATGACAGTTTAGTACGTTAATGGCGGGGAGTTAATAAAACGGCGCGTAAAAATAAACATTTTTATGTTGTAAGGGAGCGGCTAACCTTGAGTTATCCCGTGTGATGACAGTCGTGATATTTCATTAGAATTAATTAATTCACACGAATACAAATATTCTACATTTTTATTTTAATTAACTCGAGTATTTTTTGGTGTACCTAAAACTTACTTTATTACATCCTGTGTCATTTATGTGACAAGCCAGAACAACAACGCAATTTTTAAAAAAAAAAATCGTCTTCTTCCTACTTTTACGTATAATTGTTCAATAACCCACCTACTAGAAAACATCATTATGGATTCAATTCGATGCGTCTTTAATAAAGACCAATGTGAAAACTATTCTTCTTTCTTTTCTCTCGCTATTTGAAACACGACTGTTTCAAGAAGGTAGTATTTGGATATTTTTTATCCCATTCGACAATATAATACTAAGCCAGCCATAGTTTAATCAATACTAACTATTTTAGGTAAATTCTCTAGGTCTAAGTTTACGTCGAAACGTAAACGCAGTAATAACGTCAGCTACATACGTTACAGATTACAGTGACGTCATGTTATCCGAAGTGTGGGCTATTATGTAAAGAAACATTTGCTCATCAAACAGAATCCAATTTTCCGGCATCAATGTTTGACGATGATAGACATAGTGAATATCATGTAATTGGCCCTGTCAATCTGTGGTCGAGATCTAAAACAGATCGTTCGATTGAGTTGTTGTGTAAACACCTTTATATCCACGAAAAAAACCTAACATTCCTTTGCATTTTCAAAAATAAAATTGATAAGTACATCTATTTTTAAATTCTTTATGATCGCCCTAGTTTTTTTTTCAGAGCCTGATCGAGGCATTTAAGGAGTTTTGGTACCTACCAAGGAGTCCAGACTTTGGTTGGTCTTTTGGTTCAACGAATTGATTATTACGACTTATCTCAGTTCTGTTGAATGTCGATACTTTCAACACGAACCATAGTAAATAAGACTTGGCAGAATGTGAAGCCATATAAAATAACATACCATGAACTGTCATTTGCAGGTATTGATATATTGTAACTACACTGTATTCTATATTATTTATTGTGTAAATATTTAAATAATATGAATCATTAGCATTACAGTTCTTTCCTGACGATATTCTTGTATTTTACCTTATTCACACTTTTCCAGGTACAAATAGCAGCAACCATTTTGATAACGTTCTCAAAATTGTGAGTAGTTTGGTATTGCTGATGTGATTTAGTTCACGTGGTAGCAATAATATTTAGAATAACTTCCTTATAACCAAAATCATCAAGCTAATGTGGTATTCAGTTGGTCATGGTCACTTCAGAAGCCGAGCTTTTTTATTAGTTGAGAATAAAAATCTAATAGAACTCCTAAAACCCTATCCTAATTGCGTAACACACTTTCAATCACAATCTGAGTCATTTTAAAGGATATTCCTAATCCATTGCTTTATAAGTTCGAACAATTTGTCTGCTCAACAACGTAAATAAGGCAATGAATGTTGTTGAACTGTCAAAATTAAAGCCATTGCTACTGTCTGAGTCGTGTTCTTATAATTATCTATGGTCGCGAAAAAGTAACTGGTTGGCGTGATTGTTGATGGGAAACATAAAACAGTTCTATCTCCAGCAACAAACTCTCTATTAAAAAAAGAAACTATCGCAACTGTCTAATAAAAAAATAAACTATGAAACGTGCACTAATCATAGATAAAATATGACAAATTTAGTGCACGTTTCATACAAGCGACGTGTTTCAACTTTTTCTATGGGAGTTCCGTCTCTTATATATGTTTAGGTACATGTTTACTTACTCTATAGTGATGAGAAGCATGATGGAAAATTAAATCAACAGCCTGAAACACCCTTTAAAGTAATTGATAACTAACAATTTCAATAAAACATAGAATGAAACAATAACGATCCTCAAATTCTTCAATATTATTGGAACTGTTGAAAACATTTTGTTAACTCGAGTATCGATAAAAAAAGGCATGTGTTCTGTTCAACATTGAGCGCTGAAGGATTGAACGTTACAGAGCATTCATGTGGAAAGACGAGATTAATACACATGGTTTATTGTAAAACTGTGGCAACACTGTTAGCTTTAGTAGGCTGTGGACTTTACCCTGCATGTTAACGTGGATGAGTTGGTTCCGTGTTAATTTTCTTTTACAGCGTCAGATAGTTCCATAAGATTGGCATATTTTTTATTAATAAGGGGTTAAGGATTTAATTTTACAGAAAGGTTTTAGAGCACCTAAATACTGAAGGCAATCTGGCAAAGCCTCTGAAATAACAAACTCGTGAAAAGCTTGTAATAGATCGCATATCTAGATGAAACGTATCGACGATCAATACCTAAGTATCTCAGATTAAAACCTGCATTGCAATGTGCCTGAAACTGCCAACAACATCAATCTTGATAAAAAAACTGGATTACATGAGAATGAGAGTTGTGTTAGATCTAATCAAAGTAGAAGCTAGACATAAATTAACTCAAGTATCTGGTTCCTTCCTTTAAGGTCTTGACCTAAAGACGTTCGTTCAGCAACGATTAATAGTCAAACAAGACGAAGGGTAACAATGGTGTGTAAAATTTACAAAGCAGTGAAGAAAATGTGACATCGTAATAGTGGCTAACAGGCCAGGTAGTGTTACAAGAGAAATTGCCAGTGCATTTAGCATAGGTACGTAAAGTTTGCAGGGCCAACATAACCAGAGAGAAATCGCACTAGACAGGCCCAGCAGTTGGACAACGTTGTTTGTTTTTAATATTGTGGAAAGGCTTCCGCAGCTAAGATCACCAGCTAGGCTGATCTATACGAATGTGCAAAATCAAAGAAAGCTTGCAATGAAATGCAACTTAATAATTTTGCAATTTCTCTTCAACCTAAGGCGAATTATGAACAAATAAAATTTTGGAAAAAATAACATCGCCAAAGTCATAAATGTCTTTTCTAAGAATCAAAATAGCGCAAAAGCGGTTATGTTAATTGACTAACAAAGGTTGAAATGGTTACCGACAACTATTGTGCTGTCAATAAACATAAGAGAAAGTATGTTGTTCTCTAAAACAAAGACATGTTTCTACATGGTATTAACCAATATTGAAAATGCTTCTAGGAAATATGACTAACTGCAAATAGAAGCTAAAATACATGAATACTTATAAGGACTTCAAGTCGCATTTTCCGTCATCCTGCAAATATATGGGTACATACTCGTACTCGTATTATAATTATGTACTTAGATTTAGCAACAGTAGTACCCAAGTCATCATTTGCCTAGCCTTTTCCCAACTATGTTGGGGTCGGCTTCCAGTCTAACCGGATGCAGCTGAATACCAGTATTTTACATGGAGCGACTGCCTATCTGACCTCCACAACCCAGTACTGGGTAATATAATACCATACCCCTTGGTAAGACTGGTTGTCAGACTTTCGGGTTTCTGACTACCCGTAACGACTGTCAAAGATCCACGAATGACAGCCGGGACCAACGGCTTAACGTGCTTTCCAAGGCACGGAGGGGTCACGGTATGTAAAGATGGTCACCCATCCAGACCAACCGCGGCAACCGTAGCTTTACCTGATCGATCGACCTGTGCGGCTGTTATTAGTAGTACCCAAGTATTAGACCATATTTAGAACCAAAAACGTGGAAGCGAGAAGCGCAGGGCCGGCCGCTGTGGCGATGCTTGTCCAGCAGTAGACGTCTTTCGGCTGAATGATGGTATGGAAAAGATATTTTAAATATTGGGACATTCATAAATAGTGATATTAAAACGCAGGGTTTTGAAGTTGAGTCCTGACGTAGAAACTGATAATGAAATTTACTTCATGAAGCCTTAGTAGTACCCCTTGAAAGATGACATAAAACCAAACAAGAAGTAGCCCTTTTTACAGCGAGTGCAGTTTCCTGTTGAATATGACCAAAATCTTGTA
This sequence comes from Oligia latruncula, assembly GCA_948474745.1. NCBI lineage: Eukaryota > Metazoa > Arthropoda > Insecta > Lepidoptera > Noctuidae > Oligia > Oligia latruncula. Next base: position 18,169,136 of record OX419686.1, read on the forward strand.
CAAGGGCTTTATGACCAAAACAACTGTCTTGAAACTGAAATGCATTGTTTGCATTCCGAATCGTAAAACAAGCCACAAATTCGTCACTGACCTTCTGGAACTGGAACCAGAACAAAAATAGTTCCAAGTTTCCACCTGACCAGCATATTATTGTTATTATATAAAGAGTTACCTTATTCTATCACACTGGGATATAAATATTGTTCTTTTACGTCCGTTCCGTAAACAATTCCATCATTGACTCCTCCGTTGTTACGATATTCGACATCATCATGCGCTTGCGCCGGTATTTTGTTCTTAAACATTGCTTTGCTTGTTGTTTCCATACGTGATTGTTAATAAACAATAGACTGTGTCATGATGTTCTAGATTGCTAGATGGATTGCGAGATACGTTCTATCAGACAGCATAAGAAAAGTTATTCAGAAAAAGATGTTTTGTTTTTCTGTAGTTTGTAATAACATTGTCATGTGTAATTCTGATGTCATTCGCTGTAGATCATAAAATGTTTTATCGCAAAAGTGTAAACATTTGATGTCATAATATCTAGGTATGTAGGAGGTTCTGCAAAAGCTACGGCTTCAGTTGCTGACGTTCTTTTTCGCTAATTGCTACTTAAACAAAAGAAATTAGGTACCTAAATGTAATTGTATAACGTGGTATCTTAATTACACTACAAGATTATAATTGGCACCCAGAATAGATTTTAGTATATGTGGCTTATACCAGCTCACGTAAGACCAATAGACGTCATAGCTATCCCATTATTCTTTACAAAACAGCATGTTTGACTGATACGGCAGAACACCATGATGGATTGAAGATCGTGATAAACGAAGACTACACAGCGTTAACAATCTGGTTACTTTTACTCTTCAATGCACCAACACAATACTTCCCAATGCATAAACCATCATCGTCATAATCACATCGACATGCTATCATATTATTGATCACAAAGAGTGCATTGTGGCTTGGGGCTATACCAGTCGTGATCCACTATTTGTTTAACAAATGAATTAGTTCACAACAACATTTGCTTTGGCGCCAATTAGCGTAAGAGCTGCTGTTTACGTTTAAATGAAAGGACTTCAGCGTATGCTGTTTATAGGGACTTTGTTCGTGGTCACGTTTAAGGAAAATAACGTAAATACTTGGTATTACTGTAAGTAGTGTTATTATTACTGAAACATTGCATGCTCCTGTAGTTTCAAAGGGGGTTTTGTTTGTTTCACACTTCACTGACACTGATTCTTCATGATAACCAAGCAGAAGATTCTGAAAGTGATCTCGTCATTGGAAAATATTTTCTCTCTTAATGTTATCTTGCTCGTTTCAAATTAGGGGAACTCGGAAAGTGATGGAAGCAACGAAGTCACAGGAGAGGGATGACGGGTTCCACATTTTATTTCTTGCATTCTGTTTCGGATGACTCTGAGTCTGCATCTATTCTGATCTGATTTTCAGGTTGAGGTCCTACAGCGCGAAAAGCGTCAGTGTCTTTATCATGGAAGCATCATTATTATAATCATACCTTAACGTCTACTGGTTCCATACTCGTATTTGTCTTTAGTAATTCTGAAGACCAAGATATCCAAGTATCGTAATTAAATTCCTTTCAATTAAGTCTGGTACCATGACAGTCCTGTTAATCCAGTTACAAATATTTGTAAGATCAGAATTCCAATAATTCCTAACCGCTAACCAGTCATAAAATGCCTTTGATTCGTTTTTTACCAAAACAAACGGTTGACTCAGAATCGTGAAAGCATGACTCAAGTGGTTCGCGTACGTGCGGTGTTATTGAAGCAACGTTATGGAATGAAATGAGATTAATTGGGTAATGTTTGAGAATGATCGGGTTTGGAGATGATTGTGAAGACTGCAATTTGGGATGGTATTGGACACGATCCGATCCATCCTGTCCCTTGCTTTGCTGTCTTCCCGCAGACCCCAGCGATGACCATAGATATGATCTAATGTTTTTGACTTGTCACAATATTGTGAAGGGCAATCTAAAGCTGCCAATCTTCTTAGATAAAAAATCACACAATCAAGGAAGATAGATTTCACAGGAAGTGGAAACATTCATAATCTAATAAACCACGCGAAAAGCAATTTCCTTATTCTATTAACATTTATTATATGCCCACGTTCCACGTTGTTATTAAGCTAAACGTCGGCGGTGCCCTGAAAACCGCGATAGATAGCGTTATGTATCACGGCAGAAGTGAAGTATCGACATAGTAATGATATGATATACTGTGGTATCGACGTGAATTCACTGCCAAGAATTATCAACGTTAAGTAAAGTACTACGTCTTATGGCACTGAAACGTGGTCGCTCACAATGGGCCTTAAGAAGGCTAAGTCACCCAAAGGGCAATGGAGAGGGCTATGCTTGGAGTTTCCCTGCGTGATCGAATCAGGAATGAGGAGATCCACAGGAGAACCAAGGTAACCGAGATAGCCCGAAGAATTGCCAAACTGAAGTGGCAGTGGGCAGGGCACATTGCTCGCAGAACAGATGGTCGATGGGGCCGAAAGGTTCTGGAGTGGCGACCGCGTACCGGAAGACGTAGCGTTGGAAGGCCTCCGACAAGGTGGACCGACGACCTTGTGAAGGCCGCAGGCACCCGTTGGATGCGAGAAGCACAGAACCGGTCGAAGTGGAGGTGCTTGGGGGAGGCCTATGTCCAGCAGTGGACGTCTTTCGGCTGAAATGATGATGATGAAGTAAAGTACTAATAATTTCGTCTGAAATATGTTGTTGATTACATAGAATAGAAATTATTGGGGGTATATTTTAGTGTCTGTTTACATCTATATTGTTTCCAAACCATAGATTTATATCGAAATAATTGTGGATGTTAACGAGAGGGGATAACGTGTGGGCAGAATAGCGTGGCCTTTCAACCATAGACAATAAAACCGAAATTAGTTTGATAAACCAGAACTTTTTGAGTCCATATGATAGATTAAATTCACGGAAAACTAGACAAAGGATGGAAACATTCAAACATGCCTCAGTATTAAAAAAACACTAAAATCATTCAGTTTTTCATTAAAATCCGTGACTGTATTGTCAAACAGTGTGAATGGCTGAGTAAAACTGACGTCAAGTTTGTCAAACTTGTTTGACAGCGTGCATGTATGTTTTTTAAACACACGAAAATGCGAAAATGGTATTTAACGAACATTTGGCAGTTTACAAACATTGTAGGCACATGGACTGAAATAAATATCCACACGAATTCACAAGATGGACTGGAAACCGTTTACTATAGCTTGAAAATGATTAAACTTTGTACCTTGTCGTACTGTGAAATGGGGCTTGTGACTCCAATAAGCAAAAGTTTCTAGTAAGTTTTGTGGTTATTAAGTTTTTACTGTATTTTCGATGAAGGCAGAGATTTTAAACATGCTTTGGCTTGGACACGTTCCCGTCTTTATTTTGCATTTGTAGCTTTACAAGTATGTGACAGTGACAGGAATAACGGTTAGCCAAGTAACGTTTATAGAACCAGCTAGGCCCAGGTTACGTTAATCCCTTTAAAAACTTACACTTAACATTACCAGTTAGAACTTCGACCGCTCCATGAGCCTACCTCAAAAGATCGACAATTTTACCTCAGGTGAGTGATGTGTATGAATCACTAGTCTGTGCATGCATTCGTGGTAAGTGCCTATTGGTCATTCGATCTCATAATAGTGTAGGGCGATCGATGGTCACCTGTTAGTCGATATATTCTGTAAAAATCTCAGCGTGAAAACTTGGACGGAGTGAGCTGTCAATAGTGTCAAGACAGCTCATCTCATTTCACCAAAGTTTGTATGGTGAGATTTTTATAACACAGACCGGCTGTTGTGTTACCGTACCGCGGTAGGTGTCGTGTTTTAGGCAATGAGGACGGCTGCAGAATTGGCTATCGTGCACATAGTTAAATTGATTATGTTATGGTAAGTAATATTATTATATGTAGGTACATATCGTACTATCGGCATCCATTCGGAACCTGGAAACCTGGTAGGTACATAGTTATAACCTTCGTTTGGGGTTATTTGAATATTGTATTATAACTAGTGGGTTTTTCAAACGAATGGGTGTCTCCTATTTACTAGTTATAGGCGAAGCAATAAGTTCTTGAATGCGGAAGCTAAGTAGGTAGATAAATCTGACAATTTATTGAATACCAGCTGAGACGTGACGTTCGCGTTGTCCTGTTTTTGATTCGAAAGACACGTGGCGCCATCTATTATCATAATAACGTTATTGTTGTTTTCCTCGGGAACAGCACTTTTTTTCAGGATGAAAGGTACCTACCCTATGTCCGTTTCTGTACACCTCATTACACCTAACAACGTATATAGGCAAAATTTCAGGATGATCGGTTCAGTGGTTTAGGCGTGAAAAGGTAAACAAGCAAACTTACTTTCGCATTTATAATAATTAGTTAGGATTATTTGAGATAATTCTGCTTATTTTTTACAGTTTACAGATCATTTAGGCACTTAGCCACCTACCTAGGCACCTATTTACCTAGCTAACAGGCAAGAGTTGGTCCTTTCTTAGGTACCTACCTACCACAGGTGACGTCTCAATCAATAGTCGTTGCCGCCGAAGTGTATGGTTGACTGACAAACCAAAATCGATCGTAATTCTTTGAAATGCAGCTCTGTGTCTGTAGGTATGTAGCAGGTACCTAACTGAGAATAGGCACCTGCGTGATGGAAATCTACTTTACGAGACCTCAGAACAATAGCAATACGTGTAAGTACGTAATACCGACGATTTAATATTTCAATAAAATAACTTTTCGTTGCGTTGCCGTCGATTTTAAATACGATTTGTTAGGGCTCATATTATTTGAATTTTACACCGTGTTTGGAATTTATTAGGGAGATATACGATTTATTTAAACACGTAACACTATTCTATCATAACTTCGGGTAGGTCCTACCTACATACAGGTAGGTAGTCTGGATTTTAGTCTAGAATGAGGTTCAAGAATCCCGACTTCTCATAGATATCAATATTATTATTACGTAGATAGGTATTGTCACATTTGATAATAATCTCTAATAAAGTCTATTAGAGGATGATCAAGCATACATCTCGAATACCTACTTATGGTACTTAAAAAGTAGATGATCAAAATCAGAAATTCAATACTAATGAACGGAGTTCACGTCAGAACTGTATGGCGTGACTTTGATCATCTACTTTTGCTGTTGACTGTACCTATTCAAGATTTCGTCGTTGCGACTTTAAGACCTCTTATGTGTCACTTTTGGCAAAATCACTTTTTTACGCCAGCCGATTCTGCATTTTGAAGCTCTATCGAATGCAAAAACTCTCATGTTTATACGACGTTTAAATCGTGATTTATTTACGAAATTCAAAATCTCCAACGTGCTTGCTAATTAAAAGTTGGTGCTTAAAAAATCTTGTGTCAACTAAAATTGTTTAAAAATTTTTTTTACAAGAAACTACTTTTCATTTCGACTAACAGTGGCAAAGTTAAAAGCACGAAAATCATGTGGCTGATACCTATATTTTTTGTTGTAGTTGTTTTCATTATATTTTTTTCAGTAGACGGTTTTTATCGATTTTCTCATAAAATTTATTTTTACACATAAGAGATCTTAAAGTCGCAACGACGATTTGTGCTTGATCATCATCATTCAATATCACAACACGGCTTTGAATATCTGTACCGAGTAGGTACTACCGACCAAAGCCTCCAGAAGCCATCCAGGTTGCTGGTTGATAAGCTAGGTAGGTATCTAATTAGAACAACGACAACTAGGTAAGTACCTACCTAGCGATTACACATGAGAACCGTTAGCTCAAACAATTGGTTGCCTAGGAACGATAACAATAACGGTATTCAGTATCTTTAAATACAAGAATATTAATCCACGGAAGCGAAAATAAAATCTATTGGAGGTTACTTGAAATATGTTTTACATTACATAATGATTGAAAGAGGCGAAAGCGCCAGGGTAGCCCGCGAAACTCATTTTTTTTTAGGTTTTTTGCAATTTGCTGGTCAGTATTAGGTTGTACGTTGATTAACGTATGATTCGCGGCCGTAACAAATATGTAAGTATACACAACTCTCTAAGACCATGTAATCCCCAAATGTCAAGATTTCATGAAATAGTCATTCTTGGGGATTACATGGTCTTAGAGTTGTGTTGATGACTTTAATGATTATAATTCTGTAAATACATATTTGTTACGACCGCGAATCACATTTTAATCAACGTACAACTTAATACTGACGAGCAAATTGCAAAAAACGTAAGAAAATTTGAATTTCGCGGGCCACCTTAGAGCTTCCCCCTTAAGGTGAAAGCGCCAGTGTGGCCCGCGAAATTCAATTTTTTTTAGGTTTTTTGCAATTTGCTGGTCAGTATTAAGTTGTACGTTAATTAAAATATGATTCGCGGTCGTAATAAATACGTATTTACAGAATTATAATCATTAAAGTCATCAACACAACTCTCTAAGACCATGTAATCCCCAAATGTCAAGATTTCATGAAATAGTCATTCTTGGGGATTACATGGTCTTAGAGAGTTGTGTTGATGACTTTAATGATTATAATTCTGTAAATACATATTTGTTACGACCGCGAATCATATTTTAATCAACGTACAACTTAATACTGATCAGCAAATTGCAAAAAACGTAAGAAAATTTGAATTTCGCGGGCCACCTTAGAGCTTCCCCCTTAAGTAAACAAATCAAAACAAAAAATTCTATGTGTCTATGGCCGCCCGACCGGCACGAAATAGGAAAAGGTTTTTTCTTTAGCACGTGTCATAAAATATAAAAAATAATAAATATAAAACAAAGTTACCAAAGAAATCTCTAAATTGCTTATTCAACCAGCATGTAAACTCGCTGTATCAGCCGCTTATCGGTCATACTGCCGTCATTTCCTTCATGAACCACAACAATGACTTCAAATTGACAACAAAAAACCCACAATCACATAATTAACCAAAACACACACTGCAAATAACTTATTTCCTCAATGGCCGAAAGCACTTTTAACTGTTCGAATTTCGAAAGAAAATTGAATGATTTTGATGTTGTTGTTTTGATTTTTTTAAGTTGCGAATTTTAGGTCGCGTTCGTATTAAATCGCGGAGCGCGCGCGTACGACACTGACGCTAGCGAGTCGCGTGCGTTCCAAATGACAAATGCGCGTCAACGGGTTGCCCGACGTTTGTTTACCTCGGTTCCGCCTGCTCAAGTTCAAGGGATTAGGCTTTGCGGAACGCGTGAGCGGCCAATCAAGCGTGACCTCCCATTGTTTGTATTTTTTAGTATGTTTCATGTCTTTTAACGCTGGTAGTTACGCTTCTTTTTTGCATGCAGTGACGAATGTACAAATTACTATATTCTATGGCCGAGGGCAGACAAGAATGGTGATGTCATGTTCACTGTTGATAGTAGCAACTGATAGCAGCACGAAGTCATCTGATCTGAACAATGGATTGTTTGAGTTAAAAACATTCTTTGTCTCGTCTAGGATTTGTTTTGATTAGTGATCGTAGCATTGATCATTACCTGATAACAGCATTTATTACGATATCCATTCTTGATAAAGAACATTCAAATGATGAAATAATGAATTCATAACAATTGAACTTGACACAAATAGCGTTGCTTGCAGTCATTAATCTGTCAAGATACCTGGGCACACTGTACAAATTAGTCCCCAATTTTTAAATTAATTAATATTTAATAACAAGCGTGTTTTGTCACCCGTTCGTCCAGTATAAAATCCAATCGATTTATAATAATACAATTATGTGTGGAAATTAGGACATAACTATCTTATCAACGCATTATCGCGACATTAGCAGTTGCCGTTTACTTGGAAAATAAATATTTTTATCAGTTTGGTGACACACCTACCTATATTTATACTCACCTATTAGGCACGGAGAGGAAAATCGCATGATTTGAGGTGAATATTGTGAACTGTTTAGGAACTGTCTGGACATTTACATACCTACCTACCTTACCTACTACCTACTTACAAGATATCTACTTATTAGGAGTAGTTTCAATTAATAATTCGTAATAATTATAGCGCCTACCTACGGTTTATAACTTTACTAGCTGCGCCCCGCGGTTTCACCCGCATAAGTACGTCGTTCCCGTGGTAATAGGTATTGGGATAAAAACTAGTTTTTTAGAAAAAATAGTTTTTCCCGGGTTAGTCTCGGGGAAGGCCCCGGGATGCAATCTATCTCTACAAATTATATGCAAGAAATCCGTTCAGTGGTTTAGGCGCGAAAAGGTAACAGACAGCCAGACAGAGTTACTTTCCAATTTATAATATTAGTTGCTTACTGAATGCTGATAATTTTTTTTTTAAACTACCTAGCGCTAAGGGTGGATTATGTAGGGTGAATGAAATAACTAGAATGCTTATTTATGTTTATTGGAATTTCTTCTTTTTTAGTAATTAAAAAACCACAAATTAAAAATGCGTAGGCAGTCAGTAACATATTTTTTAATACTGTTTACATTCTGTGAGATAGCGCCATCTATTAAAACTTCCAGTAAACTAGAACCTAACATTGAAGCGCAAAAATCAAGATAGATGTCGCTACGTAACTTATAAAACTTCCGCTACTGAACAACAGATGGCTCTGTTCGTCAACAATGTGTTCCTTACATTTTCTTTTTGTGCGAAGAAAATGATGAGTAACAAAGTTCAACGAAAATTCGCGCCAAAAACAATGCATGTCCTTTGTCCTGCGTTGTCTTTATGATTCATCGCTTTGTATAACAAAATAATTATTTTACGAGTAACTTTGAATTATAAAAGTAGATTTTCATGTAGGTACCTACTTTGATAAGATTTCAATCAAGTCCGGTTGTTATCAATTTAGAAGATCAACCCACAAATGACATAGGTACTTAAGCCTATTTTTATCTACATTATTGTTACAAAGAAGTTTATCTGAGTTATAAATAGGTACCTAGGCAAATGTTTAACTAAGCCGAAGTGATATCTACCGATTTACACTTTGTTACGGTAGCTAATTTGAGTCGGAGACACCTGTGTTTTCGAAACTGGGTAAAACGACAAAGCAGGGTATTTTATTACCATCGCACAAACCGACTAGCAAAAGGGGACCACGGTATCTAATGGGTAGTCCCGGGCCAGCCTTTTGTTTTAGGTAAGGTAGCGAAGAAATTTATTTATTTTATTCAAGACAGTGAAGAAATTTGAAGTTGGTTATTAAAAAAAAATCAGCTGTACATTTTGACCGCGTAGGTATTGCACATTTGTAGGAAAGAGCAGATTTTTTTTTGGCTTATTCCTAGGCGCTCCATATTTTTATTCCCGGCGCGGCGGCTCCAAATTAAAAAAGCAATGGGAACAATTTTAGTATTATATTATTTTAAATAATAAAATTATGGAGCTCTTGGGAGTAAATGTAGGTATGGATTGAAATTGTTTGGAGAACAATAGATTTGGAACTCCTCGGAATAAGCCTTTTTTTTAATAACCGACGAAAAATTTCTACACATGGTGGTCCAGAATCATGTTCTGATGGATTCAGAACATTCCACCCTGTGTTGAAATATTAAGTTACAGGTTGGTTCCAGGTTATGCGTTGATCTCCCTCTGTAACCATGTATAGATTGCCATGCGTTCGACACGTTAAGAAGGACTACTTATTTTCGACCAGCCGGTTGATTTTGTAAAAATTTCACCGTGAAAACCGAGGTGATGTGAGTTTGTTTTTGCTAGGAAATGACACAATTGACAGCTCACTCCATCTAAGTTTTCACGGTGAGACTTTTACAGAATAGCACCGCACTTGTATTTTGTTTCGAAGCTTTTTAACTAAAAAAAAAACGAAATTATCAACCTACTAATATTTGGGGCGTATTCAACATTGCTGATATCGAATTTGTTCCAAATTTCCAATGCCAAATCACTTACATTAGATAATTATACTGATAAACGAAACCAAATTTGATTATTTAGGTGTATATTTTATATCTCTATGATTTAGTGATGACGATAGCTAAGTTAAAATAAATAGGTACGTTTGTTGTTTTTTTAGTTTTATAGATAATAATTATTCGGTTGATAAGCAGTTATCACACCTATAAATTATTCTTATATCAACTGGAATGACGTGCGTTCAATGAAAACATGACTTTTAGTAACAATAATTCGCATAAATTGAAGGTGTTATGCAATACACAAAATTGTACAGACACCAGCACGTCAAGCTACCCGAAACTGACAATTTTTCCCAATCAACTTTGACCCTTATGCTGTAGCGATAAAGTAGAAAATCTATTAATGAAATTTGACAGATTGTAGTAGCGTGATGTGATGTACGTATCTTCTTCGTGTGAAAAAGGGCGATTTCTCTGTGCAGTGCAACAATGACAGATAGGTAATTATACTTATCTTATCAGATGGCCTAAAAAGGCCACTTTGGCAGAATAATAAAATTATCAATCATAATGGACAGTTAACTGTTAAGTTATAATCATTTATTTGCAATAGGTACCTATTGGTACAGCTTTGGTCTTAAAATTGACATAAGTTTCCTAATACATAGTCAGACATTTGACATGCAAAATTTTACAATAAGTAGGTATATTTAGTTAATCATCAAATCCCATTGTTGAAGGATTTTTCAGTATTTTTTTTTGTCTGTGCTAAAATACCAATCAATCCCATTCAAATCCAATCCCAATCTCTTTGATTAGGTATATCTACGTAGTGCAGCGAAAATAAGAAAAACACGGACTGTCTTCGCCATATTAAGATTCATAATGTTATCCTTTTATGATTCTGCCAAAGTGGCCTTAGACTTTAGTCCCATGATATAGTTCTTGATTCCTGAATGCATGAGCAGCAGTATGTTACGGACTTAGGTGATGATGATTATCATTTTATAGAATAAATAGGTACCTATTTGAAGACTAGTAGGTAGTCATTAACATTATCTCTTCACCAGTACCGGATTAGGCCATAAGCAAATTAAGCAATTGCTTAGGGCATCACGTCTCGGGGGGCATCATAAGGCAGACACAGCACCGAAACAGTACCTATTTGCTAGCACATGAATGGCAAGGCTGTTTATCAGCAAGATATTACAAGACCCAAAAGTCACTCTAGAGATGTGCGCCAATCTTTACAAATCGCTCGTCGATGTATTGGAAAAATACGAGGTGACTAGTGGATAGGAGGGCCTACAGACGTGGATTGCTTAGGGCATCAAGTAGTCTTCATCCGGTACTGCTTTTCACATGTTCATCAATGTAACTAAGTAATTACCGTAAAGCTGTAAAACCTTTGTATTCTTAGGTCAACAGCTTAGTATGTAACACTATCAACAATACTTCCTTAAATTTTCTCATTAATTTCTCTCCGCAGATATAAGCGTATTGGGTGTAGCTTCTAGAGCAATCTGTTCCAATATCAAAAACGAACTGTAAAAACTTACCAATATGGTATATTTTAGACTAAAGTTCGTAAAACACTACGCCGTCAATATTAATAGCATTAAAAATGTGCTATCAATTTTTTGCGGTAAAATCTAGATACATGTTGACCCCTACGTATAAAACGTCCTAATAGCAAAACGACTTTAAAAAACCCTGCCCAAGTGCGAGTCCGACTCGCACACGAAGGGTTCCGTACCACAAGGCAAAAATGCCGAAAAACACGTTTGTTGTATGGGAGCCCCCCTTAAATATTTATTTTATTTTGTTTTTAGTATTTGTTGTTATAGCGGCAACAGAAATACATAATTTGAGAAAATTTCAACTGTCTAGCTATCGCGGTTCTTGAGATACAGCCTGGTGACAGACAGACGGACGGACAGACAGCGAAGTCTTAGTAATAGGGTCCCGTTTTTACCCTTTGGGTACGGAGCCCTAAAAAAACGACACTTTAGCAAAATGGTCTATTAGCAAATCGTCTTACGAGCCAATGGTCCTATAAACAAAAGAACGGAAAGGCGAGTCATACCACGCATGAACATGATTTTTTATACTTAGGAATAATTTTCCTTATATCCTTAAATTTACACTTAATTAACAATAATTTAGTGTAGCTAAAAACGGTTGATAGTTACAGGAAAGAGCTCAAAATAAGTTATCTGTGCACCTAAAAATCTACGTCATACGGTATTACCTACATAATTATGTAAGTAGAAGTATTTTCTTCATAGTAAAAGTTTGCGTACCTATGTGTAACCATTACCTACGCGACTTTGTACTTGTTTATTCCTTAAATGAAATAAATTTACCGGGTTACGAAATAACAAATAGAATTAAGGATAAAATTCATGGAATTTCTTGTCATCGTCATAAAGTAAGTACATAACAAGACTTTTCCCAAGCAGAAAAAAAATAATAGTATATAGGTATCTACTTAATACGACAGGGTGTAAAAATATCTATCACGTAGCCGTTAGCCATGCATTCTGCGGTGCTTAAAAACTTAGGTGCGTGAAAACTTAGGTGAAGTGAGCGTGGAGTGAGCAGTCAATAGTGTCAATTCCTAGCAAAAACAAACTCACTTCACCTAAGTTTTCACGGTGAGATTTTTACAGAATCGACCCGCTGTACTGTACATCACACTAAGCTACATTGAGCAAACATGATTGCTGGGAAACGACTTTTATTTTTGGTGTGAAAAGTCGCTTTTTACGGCAGCGCGCCAGCACGCAAAACATTTAGCGTTTGGTTGCATGTTGCATAGCATACAGCAGTCAGTACAGGCGTTGTGTTCCAGGGTCTCCGTCTTATAAAAAATCGGAGACTGCAATGCAGATTGTATGTGGTCACCACGCTTTTTACAATCAAATTAATCTTCTTCTTCTTCTTCTCTTTCTCTTCTTCTTCTTTGTCTTTTCTTCTTTTTCTCTACTTTTTCGTCCAGATTGGTATTAATGCGTCTTTAAAAAAAAATCACCTAAGAAGTTTTGCTTCACTTCGACAAATCGTCGGTAAAAACGGTAATGATTCACCATGTAGCCCTCACTTCACCTTGTCGCACGTGGTCAGCACGTGTTCTACGGGACAAAAAGTTTGGGGACCTGTCTGTTATAATAAAGAAAAAACAATGATTCACTTCAAGTCAATCACAAATTCGCAACACGAAAGAAATGAAACTGGTTACGATACGACAATTTTGGGGGAATCCCGACCATAGAGGTGTTAGAACTACGTTGCAATAATATCTGCTATTTGCATTTTATGGATTTTTTTGTAAGTAGGTAAGTGATTTTTTTAAATCTCGGCTATATCAACTTCTATAGTAAATTATTGCGAAGTTACACATGTAGGCAACTATTAGCCGCTAGTTCTCATTGGTGCCGATTATATTGTTCACAAACTTAACTAAAATTAAGTTCAATGCATCTTTTTCTTTCTATTTTATTAAGAAAAGGACATGATGAGATAAATTTTAGTTCAGTCCTGTCAAATTAATCAGCGCCTGACGTTAATTAACGTAATTTTAGTAGGAAAGATTTTAATCACGTCTAAACATGTATGGAGTAGTGTCAGGCGCTGATTACTTAATTTGACAGGACAAAACTAAAATTTATCTTCTGTCCTTTTCTTTATGAAGTAGAAGGAACAAGATGCACTGAACTTAAATTTAGTTTAGTTTGTGAACAAGGGAATCGGCACCATTATCTGCCTAGCCTTTTTCCAACTAGTTTTGGGGTCGGCCTCCAGTCTAACCGGATGCAGCTGAATACCAGTATTTTACGTGGAGCGACTGCCTATCTGACCTCCACATCCCAGTTACTGGGTAACACGATACCCTTGGTAAGACTGGTTGTCAGACTTTCGGGGTCACAGATCTACGAATGATAGCCGGGACCAACAGCTTAAAATGCTTTCCAAGGCACGGAGGGGTCTTCGGTATGTAAAGACGGTCACCCATCCACGGACCGACCGCGACAAGCGTAGCTTAACCTGAACGATCGACTCATGCGACTGTTATTACTTAGCCACGTGCGCCTCGGTAGCCGATAGTTCTATGAATATTAAAATAAATTATAAACGGTATTAATTATTATGGTTTTTTAAGGCAATTAATACAAATGATAATTTTCCTCATAAAAGGAAAATGTACAGACGGCACATCAAACTACCCGAAACTGTCAAATTTTCCCAATCAACTTTGAACTTTTTAATAGATTTTCAACTTTATCGCTGAAACATACTTTCAGCGATAAAGTTGAAAATCTATTAAAGAAATTTGACAGATTGTAGTAGCTTGATATGCTGGCGTCTGTACTTACCTACAGGAAGACGATTAGGTATTTAATTAATTTACAGCGCATTGAAGGCTACTTTAATTTGTTGGTTGAGTGAATTTCCTTGGATTTCTAGTCGCCTATTTATTTAATCATCGTATTTATTACTTTAGTAGGAAATCCATTTATTACGTAAAAGTATATACCCAGCGTTACACCCGTAGTCAGAAGCCCGAAAGTCTGACAACCAGTCTTACCAAGGGGCATCGTATTACCCAATAACTGGGTTGTGAAGGTCAGGTAAAATACTGGTATTCAGCTGCATCCGGTTAGACTGGAAGCCGACTTCAACATAGTTGGAAGTGTTGGGACAAGGCAAGGCAGATGATGACGTTAATGGATATAGGCGGCCCAAAGTGTGAGGACGAAAATTGGTAAACCTTTACGCTTTTAAAATTGGTAAACCTTTACGCTTTTAAAATTGGTAAACATTTACGCTTTTATTTTTGTAAACCTTAACACTTTTAAAATTGGTAAACCGTTACGCTTTTAAAATTGGTAAACCTTTACGCTTTTAAAATTGGTAAACATTTACGCTTTTAAAATTGGTAAACCTTTACACTTTTAAAATTGGTAAACCTTTACGCTTTTAAAATTGGTAAACCTTTACACTTTTAAATTGGTAAACCTTTACGATTTTACCAATTTTCGCCCTTATCGACGACACTATCGGGTTTCTCGCTTTGTTCCAATCGTGTAGATTTGGGTACACAAATCTTATACAGGAACTCGTGAAAATATACTTTATTTCAGCTTTAACATGACTTTTCAATGACCTTTTCACCCAGGTGTGGCAGTGTCTATAATAGGCTAGTTCTACCAATATAATTATAATGTCAAGTTTATTGCTGCTTTGTGCAATATCTATTGGAATTCGGAAGTCAGGCTATGTCGTGTCATTACGTAAAGGCAGTCGTCACGTCACTGGTAGATATTCATAATATAATATTATCATTGGTTTACCGAAGGGGCGCACAGAGGTGGACATAATTCGCCAGGTTTGTAATAGGCCCCAAATGATACTTATGGGTCATGTGGGTCGAGCTCATTTTCATTAATCAGGCAATGCAGCCAAATGTGATAGGAAAATATAGGTTTTATTAAAAATCGACAAGTTTATTTTTAATCTTATGCCAGTTTTCAATAAAATTGCTAGTAAATACCTCAACGAACGCCTAAATATTGCACTGTTGGATTTTTAACTTTTGGCGCTGAGCAGTGTTGAAATTTAGGCATTTATTTAAGAGTCTAGTGTTAGTGAAAACGAGCATTAGTTACATTACAAAAGACCTCGTAGACTCGTTCTAGATTTACATAAAGCCAAGATAAAGTATAAATAGATAACTAACTAGGTACCTACTTATATTCTCTTGTGTAATTTATGTCACTAAAATAACTTTAAGCGTGAGGCAGGTTCTACTCCATGAGGTAAGAGTCGTCGGCTTATGTGCAATCAAACTAGTTTTTTTGTAAACATTTCCATTCCGTGCAGTCCTACGCAACTGGCAGATTAATTGAAAGATTAATCGTGTCTTTTTACATTTTATTTACCAACATAGTAGTTTTATTGGTGCTAAAAGAAACTACTAATTAAAATAACCTTACATAAGAACTCTTTGTAGTGTCATTTTGTTAGTAGCTATTTACATAATATGTGAGCTGCGGACGGAAAGTAATGGGTAGCTCACCGTCCGATCAGGACCAGGCCCGTGCCGGACGGCGCGTACGTGTTCCACGCGCACCTCAAAGAGATGTCAGCATCAGTGAAGGGGCCCGTCAGGGCCGAAGCCTGCCAGGTCAACGGGATTGTCTGAAAGGTTACCGCTGGCCCGGAACATAAAGGGCTAAGGAAGGAACACGGGTGGGTTTTAGTCAGTAAGAGTCTGACACTCCCTTTCGCTCCATCCAGAGCGGGAGGGGGTCATTTGATGATTTCCCACCCTCGAAAAAAAAAGACCTCTTTTTGTGTAATTTTGTTAGTAGATAATTACATAATATGTGAGCTGCAGTCTTAGATCATGGTAACAGAACAATATCATAAGCATAATCAGCCTATTATGTTCCCACTGCAGAGACACAGGTCGCCTCTCTTCAAGAGGTGGGCTATAATCTACCAGGCGGGCCCATTGCGGGTTGGTACAAGTCACATATGTCTTCAAACTTTTGGTTCTAGGACAGGCCGGTTTCCTTACGATGTTTTCCTTCACCGATTTATTATTTACACAAAGTAAAGCGCCTGTCTGGGTTCGAGCCTACCTACCTACCTACTCGTAAGTCGTGGCCGTTGCCACTGGGCGGCGCCACTGTCCCCACAGAACAATAGCTTAGTCTGTACTGTAACTCTATACGACGCTACACAACTTACAGCTAGATCATCATCATCATCATTTCAGCCGAAAGACGCCCACTGCTGGACATAGGCCTCCCCCAAGCACCTCCACTTCGACCGGTTCTGCGCTTCTCGCATCCAACGGGTTCCTGCGGCCTTCACAAGGTCGTCAGTCGTATAGCTAGATGTAACATCAGTCATGTCAGTCGTACAGCTAGATGTAACATCATCATCAGCATCTTCCTGCTCTTGTCCATGTTACTTGGTGTCGGCGCAACAAGTTTTCTTTTTCCATTCCTCGCTGTCAACCGTCATTCTATCATTCACTTCCTTTTCTCTCAATTTAGGTACCTACCCTCCACATAATCCATACATCTTTTCTTTAGCTTTCTTTTTTTATGATAACAAAGCACTTCCTCTCTCCTTAAACATCTTCAATATATTTTCTTTGCTCCTGTTTCATGTTTATTATTATTTATATAAGTATATTTATTTTAGATTAGTTTAATATACTTTATAAATGTATTTATTGAATTATGTAAATGGTACACCACAGACTACCTACAGTATTTGTCTCTCAATCCATCCAAAGGTTGTCTTTAAAATCGCGCTTAGCGATAAGACCGGCCAATATGTCACCCTTTGTAAAATTTCTATATTTATGTCTGTAATTTATATGGTGTACTTATTAAAGAGTATTCTATTCTAATCGATTCTTCTCCCTCTCCATTCATCAACTTTTACATTCATCACTCTTTTAGTCACATGCGTTTCTTCCTCATCATCACATACACAGCCAAATGAATTTCTTTCAACAATACTGTCACATTTCAGTAAAATTTCTTAACTTTTCGGCATTTGGTTCCAATTTCCATTCTATGAAATTCAAACAATTAGAAATTGTATTACAACATCCAGTCACCACCTTTTAAGTGGCGATGAAGTATTGCTTCAAAAACCAGGTCAAGGCAACTCCTATCAACATTGGTTTGCGCTTGCGCATGGCATGGCCCAATAAACTGAAATTGTACAACTACCTAAATTCAGTAGGCGGCCGTGTCATGGCACATTGAGTTTTAGAAAAACTTCTGCTTTGTAGAGTGTCATCTCTGTCATTCCTTTGTGATCGTCTCTTTCTAAAGAGTTATGCACTGGGTGTTTTTTATGCGCGCATACCATGTAATATGCGTCGACGTCGCGTTTACTATCTTGAAAAAGCGGTACAGTCCGATTCAAACTTTATGGCAGGTCTGGAGAACTCGCTGCGTAGTACCTCACCTCCGCTGACACGTGAATTTGTTTCTAAGCAGCGACTCGCCTCATGTTCCGAGCCGCCGCCGTAGAATCCAGGCTGTACTCGTTGCGTTTGTGGCGCGTATACGTAACATCGACAGTACGGAAAAAAGGGCGTGTATTAAGGCCTTGAAAAGTTGAAACTCGATGTGCCTTTCCACGCCAAACCCATATTACACAATATTTAGGGCCCGATGTTTTAGGTGATGTGTTTTTTTATTTATGGACCCTTCCTCCCTTTTCTTATTACACCGTCCCGATTTAGGGAAAGGGTCCCTGAATATCGCTACTTGTACTGTACCTAAGTTCTTTGTAACATGACTAAAATTTCAATAAGTCATCGTGGTTTTTGTATTTCTCCATAACGTATTCAGTAGCACAGATGTTTATAAGTCTTGAATACCTAAACGTATAAACCACAAACTCGTGTATTATTTTATGATCAATATTATTGTACAGACGCCAGCACATCAAGCTACCCGAATGTGTCAAATTTTCCCAATCGACTTTGAACCTTATACTTCAGCGATAAAGTTGAAAATCTATTAAAGAAATTTGACAGATTGTAGTAGCTTGATGTACTGGCGTCTATACTTACTGCTGTAAACTGTTCTATGAAGCACGCAAATAGGTACCTACCTACTATAATTTACTCGTGAAGAAATATGAATCTGTGTAAGTGAACAAGTAGGTAGTTAAGTACCTAATCATCATATACTACGCGACAACTATGTACCTAATGTATCAACGTTGCCCGAGGTATAGAAAATTATGCATAAGTGAACTGTGAAGTCATTTAAACTGATCAAATATATCGCCTATATCAAGCATTGTTGAGCCATCTGTTTTGAGAAATACCTATGTTTGGCTAACGATGACTGTTATTTGATTGAACGTAAAAATCCAACAATCGTTACAATCGTCCCCGATGATGCATGTCACGATTTTGCAGTTCGTAGTACAGTCAGCAACCGTACCTACAAAAGTACAAACCATACAACACAATAGTAAGTACTGCTGCATATTTACTGTGTATTTACGAATTTCTTGTAATAGTGTTACGTGACATCCGGACACCATTGCTTTATTCTGTTCCTAATTTCCTCGTCTCACTAATCAAGGAAAAAAAAGGGAACGGGAAAAATCGTAGTACAGCCGGTCTTTCCAAAGCCTTAAGAAGGACAATGGACTCTTAGTAATCATTCAAATTATAAAGTAATAAAAAATATTTGACACATAGTAATGTATGCTTGTATGGGTACGGAAACCATTATAATTTTTTAATTGGAGTTCGAAGAAAACTGCTATTGAATTTTTGCTATATGGACTGAGCCCGATTTTATTTTGGCAACCTTGAAAGAAATGGTTCCAGTGCGGTTTAGTCTATGGTAGTGTGGTATACCATATAGACTGAAGTTACACATGAGGATTTTCATGTGAGCGAGGACGAAGCAAAGGGTCAAAGGTCAACAAAAGAGATAAGTATGCAGGATCATCGGATATAGTTGAAGTTTACCGATGAATGTTCTCGAATAAATTTAATTTTATTACTAGAAAAAAAAACAGCTCATATAACAAATTAAATTTCAGTCGAAAACATCCAGCGGTTTCTTACTAAACTTCAAGTATATCAGACGATCCTGCTTACTTATCTCTTTTGTTGACTGTACTTAAGGTTATCACATTGCGATCTATAGTCTCCCATCCCCCATGGAAAAGATGACCCCCCAAATAGAAGGGAGTTAGTAAAAAAGACCTCAGCATTGAATGCAAGCAACAATGTCGTATCCTAATATCCCTAACATACCTATATCTAACGGGATTATAAAGCAGAGCCAAGAATAAAGAAACCGCTTCAATACATTAGGTGCCTTCCATGCTTCTATTACAAACATACAAAGGTCATAGAAAACTTCTACAGCATAACAGAACACACTCAATGACACAATACATTACGAAGTGCACTCAAATGATTAGTAATGAGTTGGTCAATAACCTCAGATAAGAGTACCCTACATGGTCTCTTCCGTATCTGCTCTCAAATAATGTATGTAATGTTAGTTTACCATGATAATTTTACAGTTCCTGTCGTTAAATGAGCTAAATTGTGAACGCCCTCTTTTTTATAGAATCGTTGCCCTACTTACTTTCATTTCTAGTGGCGTGGATGGGTTTCGGTCGAAACCAATCACTCAGCTATATTAACTAATTCGGGGTATTCCTCGAAACGAACCAAATGAAACGTCTATCGATATCGTTTATTACGAATCCTTCATACTCTTCTCTATGTTTCATCGTTGATGCATTTCGAGGAATAAAATTACTTATAATATTTGTATTTTTATAATTTTTTTTTCGTGGAATACTTTTGGTGCTTTTCGAGGAATACCCCACTAATTCATCCATCGGAATGATCTTTACTGCAAGTATTCTGCGGACGACAAAGGTATCAGAAGTCTTCTATCATTTACAGTCTAAGTCAATACTGCTGCTTCATCAATCCATTTCTTACTATATACTGTGCCTATTGTCTCTTCTATCATAGGATTGTTCTCCTACATTTTGTCAGTTCCTTTTAGTTTATTATGGTTTTTACCGACTTCAAAAAATAAAAAGTAATTTAAAAAAATTAAACCGACTTCAAAAAGAAATTAACTCAAAATTATGAAATAACTTTAATTTCGGAAGTCGGTGGCATAAAACTATAAAAAGTAATTTAAAAAAATTAAACCGACTTCAAAAAGAAATCAACTCAAAATTATGAAATAACTTTAATTTCGGAAGTCGGTGTCTTGGGATCTGTATTTTAGTTTTTTGCCACCGACTTCCGAAATTAAAGTTATTTCATAATTTTGAGTTGATTTCTTTTTGAAGTCGGTTCAATTTTTTTAAATTACTTTTTTATTGTTCCTCTTTGATCAAATATTGTGTGATGTGTAGAGACATATAGAGGTCAACCAAAGTTATTTTTTAAGTATCTCTCCGGGGAGTACCCCTGATGCTTGAAATACAGATATTTTATATCTATATCTAATATATTTATTTTCTTAATGTACAGTCAACAGCAAAAGTAGATGATCAAAATCAGAAATTCAATACTAATGAACGGAGTTCGCGTCAGAACACTGCCACACAGCCACACAGTCTCTGCACACAACTCATCAACAACAACAACAACAGCAACAGCTCTGCCATACAGTTCTGACGCGAACTCCGTTAATTAGTATTGAATTTCTGATTTTGATCATCTACTTTTTCTGTTGACTGTACCATGTTATAAAGCCAATAAATATATTCTATTCTAGTAGCAGACACACATGTTCAAAATCTGATCATAGAGTAAAGTGTCATAACGTGTATCATCATACAGGGTGGCGGGGATAACCGACGAAACATTTCTACGCTAGCACAGACGAGCACATCAAGCTATTACAATCTGTCAAATCTATATACATATAATAAATTTGTAGAAAAGTGGTGTCTGTACAATGGAAATATATAAAAAAAAAGTAGCAGGGGTTGTTATTATATCGATGCCGAACCCGAAATTGTAATTAATTTTTTTTTTGTCTGTTTGTCTGTTTGTCGGTTTGTCTGTTTGTTTGTGCACGCTAATATCAGAAACGGCTTATTCGATTTAGATGCGGTTTTCACTAATATATTGTAGTAGGCTTCACTTAACATTTAGTGTTTATTTCATGTCAATCGGTTCATAAATAAAAAAGTTATGTCAATTTAAAGAATCACGGCGAACATTTGTTAAGGTATTCTATCAGAGTACGTACACGCCTCGGGCCTGCGCGTCCGATCTTCGGAACTACTGGACGGATTTGAATGATTTTTTTTTGTTGTATAGTTATTATGGCTGGACAACATTCAGGCTATAATGTTTCTTGGAAACTTGAACACCTGATGCAGAACCGAAACAGACCAGCTTAACCATAAGAGATACAAAAATGGTACCATAGCAAAAATTGTTCCACGTGATGAGGATTTTCTGCTGAGAGAATAAATTTGAAGATCTGGAACACCTGATGGGGAACTCCAAGAGCCCAGCTACACCATAACACATATAGGAATGACGTCTTAGTAAAAGTTATTCGGTCTGATGGGCATTTCCTGTTGACTTATAAAAATCGAAGATTAGAATCATCTGATGTGGAAATCTAAGCTATCACTAATTTCACCTCCACGCGGTGAAGGCGGTAACAGTTTAGGACTGATTTTCGATGACGATGGTATATCATTGAAAATTTGACTCTACTGGCCAAAACTCCCATTTATTTTTTTTTAACTTGAAGAAATGCTCATGCATTCTGCACTACCACGGGGAGATAGTGCAGTTATGTGGGACTCTAACCCACTAAAACTCCACTGTATCCTCCTCTGCCACTTACGGCGGGAACATGGGCACGCGTTAGCACTCATCCGTGAACCCGCCGCGGCTGTCCGTCACCGGACCCTCCGCTGGGGAGTACTCCCCATCACCGGCGCACCAGAACACATAGCACGCCGTGACCACCCCAGGGACCAAACCAGCACATGGGCCAGACGATCCCGTGTCTGGGCACCCTTGGTAGGGGAGCAGTCACTTAGATTTTAATTGATCAGGTATCTTCATAATAAAACTATAACCATGCCTAGAAAGAGGTCAAATCTTTCCCAATGTTCCAAAGGAGCTAAAAGATTGAGGATCATAAGATCCCAAGAATCTACCGAAGAGCGTCAGGAGAGACTTGATGCTGTTTGAGAACATCAGGCTGCAACTCGCTCCGTGGAAACCTCTTCGGATCGCGAAGCACGCCTGCGTTCTCAGCGTATTTACGCATCTACATCCAGATCTCTAGAGACCAGTGAAGAATATGATGCGCGACTGACCGCTGATACGGTGAGATTATCATACATTGTTCCGAACACGCACACAACAAAATATTCATAATCAGAAAGTGAGAAAGAAAGAATTGCTGGAGTACGGCATGAAGAGACAGATTAAGAAGAGCGCAACGAACGTTTGAATTCTGATCGACTTCGACATTCTCTGAACAGAATGTCGATATCATCTGAAGAATCGGATGTGTCTCAAGATATAGCCGTAAGGCATGGCGACCTTCCTTGGGTTGATAAGGAACGGAGTGCATTTACGTATACTCCTATGATTGACTACGCCACATATTCCGCCATCGGAGGTATGGTTAAAAATTTTACTTTTTGTGAAGCTGTTAAATAGCAAAAAGAAACAAACGGTATGTGTTGCTCAGGTGGGAAAGTACATATTGAAATATTACAAAATCCTCCAGAAATATTAAGATCACTGCTAATCGGTGACCATCACAGTCAAAACATTTCTTGGACAACATACGTTCGTACAATAATGCCTTTCAAATGACATCTTTTGTTGCGAAACAGATTTCAGAAGGCCCATTAATTTATGCCAACAATCAAAGTGCAAGGCCAAGTTTACCACCCTATTGGTTCATTATTGCCTGAAAATGACGTCTCGAATCGTCTCGCGCATCCCGTTGTTATCCAGTCCCCGGGTTCTTAGAATTCGACATCAGACGTTTCAGATCTTCGAGTTTGACTACCCCGTTGTCGCTGGCATAACCAACAGGATCCGCGTACGAAGTCGCGGGCAGAAGCTAGTTTCTTTAATATATTTTCAACTTTATCATATCATAGGTTCAAGGTTGATTGGAAAAATTTTACAGTTTCGGGTAGCTTGACGTGCTGGCGGCTGTACGTCTAGTCTAGAAAAATTTGCATTCTTGGTTTACAGTCCCTGCCACCCTTTATTTTGTTAATTACCTATTGTAGATACTTTTGAATAAATAAATCATTCTTATTTGTAGATTTGTTCCTACTGTTCTGAATATGAGGCACCTGCAACAGTCGTGTCGTGATAAAATACTTGAATAATTCCCACCTTGGCAAATGTATCAGTGATCACAATCTGTTATGAGCAGATAGTGTCAATATTATTGAGTAGTGTAAAAAAAACCTACAAGTTTAGTTAAGCTACATAATTCGATACTGAGAAACCTGACTAGTGTAGAGTTAATCAAGGTTAATGAATACTAGATAAGTATCGTGACTCCGTCTGTGTGTCAAGTTTTTAATTTTCATGAAGTTAAAAGTTTCCCAATTCTTAATGGATGTACTGTCGAACAAGCAATTTGGCAAACAGGCAGGTATGTACAACAACAACAATAACTAATAACAACAGAAAACCACAACAACAACAAACAAATAGCAACTAATTTTAAACAATGTTGTAAATGTGCTGAATAGTCAATTCCTTGTATACATCACTCTCTTTAGTATGCTATAAGTTACTCGCACAATAAAAATTAATATTGCCAATGTTGACTATTTTTGCCAAATAGCTACCCTATCTTCTCTTCCTCTTCTATGTCTGTACAAGATTCTTGGAAATTAAACTGTGATACATATCAAACAGATGGACTCACTTGAAGTCTACTTAACATTACCTATAATAATAGTAGGAAAGGACCTTCTATGTACTTTACTAAGACAAGGATAATAATGTTCAAGAAGGATGTTCTAACGATGCATTTGTAAATGCAGTATTCAAACAAACGTATCAAGTTAGCGTAGTCGCGTTAATAAGTTTAAAGGCCAAAGATTTATCAAGTAGGTAGTGTGTGTCCATTGGTCATTCCGTCTATGTAATGTGAACAACATTAAAGATATCTTTATTTGATTCTGGGAACTGAAATTTTATTACCTTCGCTTCATCTTTCAAGCTGTGTAATAGGAATAGGGAAGAGTGGTGTGTTTATGAAGCGCGTCCAATTCGATTAAAATCATCCAGGGTTACTAGATGTCTTCACCATACTACTCCCCATGCGTACCTACCTATCTTAATTTATGTGGGTCGACTTGTGTCGTGTGTCGACGCATATCATCTTCTTCTACATGTCTCTATCAGTTGTCATCTCAGTATTCACTCCTAGCCGCATCATCTTTCACAAATATTGCATCTACTGTTTCTTTGGTCATCTTCTATTCAAGTCTTATTTATTACTGATTTCTTGAAACTCTTATGTACAGTGGTAGTGATAGTAAGATTGGTATCCAAAGGATACATAAATAAATCAGAAACGTGACAGGTTATTGATGAAAAGACTCGTACATACCATTTGGTTATATGACCACTACCAGTTTTTAACAAGCAAAGCGGAACCTACCAATCAGCTTACAAAAAGAGAATTAAGCGGCGATACAGCTTCACCTCTGATCTCTCTAGTTCAACAAACCTTTATGTAAGAACTGTGTTATTGTGTATTCTAATATGGATGTTTGCGAACCTATTGTACTAAGATTAGATAAGAAATAAAATAATGGAGTGAACTCATGAACTCGTTTATTTATAGTCACATGCATAGTCATAATAGTGCATGAAGTAATATAACCTTCATCTCAATTCAATCCACTTAAGATGCAACATCTTACATAACATATACATCGGCGGATTCAACGAACAAATATTTTAAAATTATTTGTATAATTTTTGCAAAACAAAACTTCGTCGTAGAAACCTGCGTAGAGGATAATATTTATACAATTCTGTACCCTATATAGCACCAATAAGCCTTAAAATTGAATGCATTGGCGACATCCGGGATCGACAGACCAACAATATTATTGATAACACACATTGTATGGAAACTAACGAGACACATTTATTAATCATAAAACATTAGCGAAGTATTCAAATAAACAATTGCTAAGGTATGCAGAGATAATGATAGCTAGTTTAATTAATTAATGGTTTCCAGAAATATGTAAACAATAAGAAGTTAAGCACGTTTGATAACCAGGCCAAGTTCCTTTTGTTTCTAAGACTTTATTATAAATTAGGGCCTTGTAATTTTAAATACAATCTATCAACATTGTTAAAATTTCACTTCCTTGCTAACATCCTGCTATTATATTCATAAACAATAAAACCTTGCAAACGGCCTCTGCAAAGTTATTTGAGAAATAAATTTTGAGCAACAACAAAATAAATGGAATGACGTTGAGCAAAAAGAATTTAGCACCAACTTTAGAACGTCCCAGCCCAACAAAGCCAGTTCTTCGCACTTTGCACCGACTTATTTATAGCCTTTATAAATAATAATATCACTTATTTTTTGAGAGATTTATCGTCACTATATATTTCGGTTACACATTGTATTCACGTACAATATCGATCCGTAGATCCACTGAATCCTAGAACTTCACAGTCACACACAATTCGTTGATCATCTGTTTTCTTTCTCAGCGACTCTGGCGCAACTTTCGCAGTTAGCGTGGGACCTCATGTTGTTGTTGAATTTCCTCTTCACAGCAAAATTTCGTTCCCTTGAAGGGAACTTCTGTATCTTTTTCTCTTTGACCGGTTCTTTATCATTTCCAGTGATGCGTCTGTATACATCCGCCCACTCCAATTGTTTTAACGAGAGACACATTGTTTGGCTTGTTTGATTTTTGAGTGCGACACGACTGTTCGGTATGACCGCGGGAGCAAGAGTGGACATTTGTCTCGATGCGCGGCGCACGCGCTGGCCTCACCGCAAGGCTGATTATCCCCTCGTTAGTTGATTTCGATCACGTTCGTTGGCGTGGCGTGAACTATCGTTGATAAGGTATCTGTGACCCGGTCACAACAGTTTGATAACGTAATGGTTATTAGCGATTTTTAGGCATTGTCTGTTTTATTTATTGCTGCAATAACGTTTGCAGTAAAATGTAATCTCAACATTGTTATTGACTTTTATATTTTTGACGGGTTTGGCAATATGATTAATTTTGGAGTTTAACCTTACACCCTAACACCAATACAATTACAGGTTTAGAACGTCAGAGAAGGAGTAGGTAACAATAAAGTGGATTCGGTGCCAAATTCTTTGATAACTTGTAACAAAGACAGAGTCACGGAGTGTCTTTGTTTCAAGTTACGAAACAGGACACGATGTAGATAAGGAGACCCAATCATTGTGATCCAAATATGAAGGAAAACTGTCTACGTGACACCGTAGGTACACGAGAAACAAAGACACGGAGGTATACTTGAGTCAACCGAAGTGACGAAGGTGTCAACAGAAGACGCTGATAGCTCTAAATGCAAATGATGCAGATAGACAGACAAGTAAACATTTTCTTTATTTGTATGCACAAGGTATACGCCATAACCACTTCGGGGTCGTGGAACCAAGGTTCGATGATAAAGTTATAGTTTCCTTGTTCTATTTTATGGGCTTAAAGACTTACCTCCATGCGTGTGGGATGAAGCCGGGGCACAGTTCTGGACAGTTGTCGCAGGGCCGGCCTTCCGATACTTCTTTTATTCGCACGCCCTGTAAAGAAAGGAAATGAATGTTGAAACGGAGAAGCAAAGATAAGTTTCAAAGTAAAAACATGACATTAAATAGTAACGAAATAATTAGAAAACTTCAAAAGAAATTCATACGATAGCACGCGAACAGGAAAATAATAAAAATACTATGCACAAATTCTCATTAAAATGCTCAAATGAAACAATACTTTTCGTAGAATGTCGTCATCGTTTATTTGTTCTGTATTCCAATTCAATGTCAACAATAAATACCTAAATAAAGTCAACAAACAGTCTGTATGGCAACATGATTATAAAGCTTTGAATGTTATGTTCAAACGAACCTCAGCAAGTTTGTCTTCAGAGCCACAAGTAGCAAGTTCATTGAGATATCCAATCATATCTTCCATATCATCATCGTTAGTGGAGCGCAGTCTCTCAGAAACCTTATCTTCATTAGAATCACATTCGCTGTAACTATCTGACGTAGAATATTCACTATCACGCCTATATGCAAACAGTTTGAATATCCCAGTCTTCTCCCGCCAAGAATCGTCTCTCATATCTCCATTCTTCCTTCTTTTCCTATGAATTTTGAAAGGCACTTGCTTCAGTCTTGGTTGTATGACATACGACACTTTCGAGACTATAGTTTTCTTATAATTTTTATCGTAATCCTCTTCGGTGATACCGCAATGATAGACGAGATAGTCTTTCCTTATCTGTTCTTTCCCAACCGGGTCCCGCCAGTAGCTCTCTCTCTTTCTAACTCCTAGATAATAGTCAAGGTCTCGTTCACCTATGTCGTCATCATCTGTTTTTGTCTCGTCGACTTTGTTTACATTTTCTTGGCTATTGTCTTCGCAATCTTCAACAGCTTCCATCAGAATTTGAGATTTTTTATTATTCGGTTTTTTCTTGCGAAAATTTGCAGTGTTCGATGTTAGAAATTTAGTGGTTTTTCTATAAACTGAAGCAACGGATTCTCTTCGTCTTCTCATGTTGTTCATCTTCTTGTTCCTTCTACACAAACGGGACGCGAAAAACTTTTTTATGTTCCTCAATATTTTTCCGGACTTCCAGTTCATTGCCAAGTAATGCCAAGTCTACGCCATCAAATCATTTTGTATATTTCAAATGAGGCTTTTAGTTATATGGACTGACAAAGGAGTGAATGAGGGTAGTTCCCCGCGACGGTGCCCGCGGAAAACTAGTCAAGTTTTACGATTACGATTCCATTGTGAAGGTGACGTGATGGTGGTCACCTGCCAATGGGTGGACGGTGTTCTTCTTAACCAGTTAACAAAGACCCATCAGGTGGTTAGGGAGCAATCCGTTCTCGTTGTTTAATTGAACAGACAGAGGGGGTGAGAGGGTCCTAAGTAAATTGGCGCAGTGGGTGGGTGGTTATGGCAAGGGCGTGGACTCTTTACGGCCATGCAAACAGATCTAAATGTGTCCACAGTAAATGACTCGACAAATTGCAACACCCTTGGGAAGTATTGCCTGTTAAATTTCTACCCTTATTAGCACTCTTTATTTGAGCGGGGTCAGTGACATGACGTTTGGTACCTATATAAACAGTTTTATCGCAGCTGTAAACAAGAGATTGTTGTGAGTTACGAGAATGCATTGTTGTTGCTAAGATAGTAAAGTGAAACAAATGAAATGTAAACGACAATTATAGTTCCCGATGTAATAAAGTTGTTATTATTCGAGAATGTATCAAAAACTTAATTTCCAGGACTTACAGCGCCATCTGGCAAGCGGTTCTTACACTTTATATAGTTTCATTCTCAAAGTTCCAACTATACGCGCGGAGCTAACGCCATCTGTTATCGAGTAGCGTAACTAAAATATACATGCATGATTATTTTATCTGGTTATTTAAAACGAAGAATAACAACGGAAGAAGTAAGCGTTAATTTGCAGTATTATTGTGACCTGAATAGTGCAGTTAGATACATATTTTCCTCATGAATTTCCTAGTAAACAAGATAGGAGATACAAGGACAATGGCGCCAGAATTCGGTTGCGGAAACTTCTGAATGAATGTTTTTATGCTTGCTGATGCAATATCGATTTAATTATTTATTCTAGTCACGAAATGAACGACATTATTACATTTATGAAGCTGCATACATACCTACATCCCATAACATATTCCAAAAACAAGAGCCTTCCTTGCATAATACATAATGCCGCTAAAATTACATTTTACACTACAATAACATTTTATAAAAATCTTTTCGCTTCTGTTCATATTATTATTAAGGGCAAAAATATTATTATCTGCTGCGACATTTACTTGCTAAGTTGCGACCTAATGTAACATCAGATTAGGTTGTTATATTTTTAACCCTTTCAACAGGATAATGACACGAATAAAATTGTTATTAATGTTACAATGAGAGGTTTTCTTTTTGAGTATAAAAAAAAATAATAGTTCCTAAGAACTCTGTAGATGGCGTTGTACTGACTACGTTACTAGATGCCTAAGCCAAAACGCTTGGAAAAAAAACGTTGCGTCACGTCACATACGCTCGTTGACTGACACTTTCTTTTGCTTTCGTTTTACGATCTCAAAATTACATCCAAGTGAAATAATCAAAAAATTATGTGAAGTTCCGTTCCTTGCAGTAACTTACCAAGGTCAGCGCCATCTATCCAGCGATTAGGGAAGGGTTGAAAAAAAAAAAAAGGAAAATCCCTCGTTACCTACACATAATGCTTTTTCAAGAGCAGTGGTGGCTCAGTGGTAAGTTGGTAACGGCTCCGACTTACGAGTTGTAGGTCGTAGGTTCGAACCACAGATATAGATAGACCTAGATAACGCAAGTATCACGAACTGTATGAAAACCAAGCGTGCTATTTTTTGACTACCTACTATGACGTCAAAAGCTCGCGCTCTCGCTCACGCTTACCCAGCCAGCAGTACACAGGACTGAGCGCGAAAGTGGCGGCTTATGATTTTCTATCGTAAGCTGGTGCAATTTTTGGCACGCGAAGTAGTTGCTCTTGCGTTATCTAGGTGTATCTATATCTATGGTTCGAACCCAGACAGGCGTTTTACTTTGTGTAAATATTTTCATCACTACTGGGGGCCTAAAAAGGCCACTTTGGCAGAATCATAAAAGGATAACATTATGAATCATAATATGGCGAAGACAGTCCGTGTTTTTCTTTTTTCGCTGCACTACGTAGGTATAATCAAAGAGATTGGGATTGGATTGATTGTTATTTTAGCTCAGACAAAAAAAAATATTAAAAAAATCCTTCACCAATGGAATTTGATACGAAACAGTGAACTGTCCATCATGATTCATAATATTATCCTTTTACAATTCTGCCAAAGTGGCCTTTTTAGGCCCCCTGCTCTCAAAACGATGAAGGAAAACATCGTGAAGAAACCGGCATGTCCTAGAATAAAAAAATGGAAGACATGTGATATCTACCAACTCGCACTGGGTCCGCATGGTATATTATAGATAGTCCACTCTCTCTCGAAGAGAGGAGGCCTGGGTTCCGTACCCAAAGGGTAAAAACGGGACCCTATTACTAACACTCCACTGTCCATCTGTTTGTCTTTCACCACCAGGCAGTATCTCATGAACCGTGATAGCTAGACAGTTGAAATTTTCACAGATGATGCATTTCTGTCGCCGCTATAACAACAAATAATAAAAATAAACTGAAGTTAAAATTTAAAGGGGTAGGTATAAAAGAAACATTTTTATCGTCGCCTTGTGGTACGGAACCCTTCGTGTGCGAGTCCGACTCGCACTTGGCCGGTTTTTCTAGTTACTTTCAGCAGAATCATGCTACATTTTTACATTGCTTACAGACTTGCACGTGCATGCTATGTAAATTGTTAGTCTGACATGGAGCATAAACTATCTCACTTTTACGTTACCCCAGGGGCTGGTAACTTTCGATGTTTTTCCATTCCAAATAAACATTGTAGGTATATCGCTTTGGTGTCGTTATCAAATAAAACCTTGCTATAAATAAGTACAAACTTGAACGGTTGGCAAGGGCATGAGCCCGACGCTCAGCTTTTATGTGACCTGTGGTTTTTGCATTTGTAGCTTTGAACTTTAGAAGAACATCACGTTGGTTTTCCCTCAAGTGATCGAGGTTTGCAAAAACTCAACAATACTTTGCCCGACCCGGGACCTCAAGCTCACCAGTAGTGCTTGCGACCGCTAGACCAATGAGAATGAGGCAGTTTAGAAGAAGTACCTACCTCGTATAAATAGTCATTTATTATCGCATAAGAGTCGATCCCGTGGGAATATCGAGATAAAAACTTTCCTATATCTTTTCCCGGGACTCAAACTATCTCTATACCAAATTTCATCTAAATCGGTTTAGCGGTTTAAGCGTGAAGAGGTAATAGACAGACACACTTTCGGGAAATCAGCTTCGCTAACGATATTGTTGTTTAATCACAACGAGGTTTCCTTTAGGATCGCCACATGTGAGACTTTGACATCAGCTCTTGCCATCGCAAGATTGTACCTCATTGATACTTCTAACAGCCGCCGCGTCAGGGGCTGAAATTGCATACCTCTGCAGTAACCATTTTTTATGTGGTATGGTTGAACAGAACCGCGTTTTGCCACCTCATGTAAAAAATTGTTCCTAATAGATTTTCAACTTTATTGCTAAATCTTATGGTTCAAAAGTGATTGGGAAAATTTGACAGTTTCGGGTAGCTTGATGTGAAAGAGGAGTGAATGATTGAGTGACGGCTGGCAGGAGAGAAATGACGAAAAAAATGTGTTGCGCCGACCCCACGTAATATGGGACAAGAGCAGGAAGATCTATAAAGATGACGGTTAGTCCCCTAGAATACGGGCGGCGGTTGGTTCTGCCCAGCCGTCGGCCACCCCGTAATCTTGAACTCAGGACCGGGGGTCCGGCACTCCCGGCCACCGGCGTAAGCGCGGGCCTGCGGGCGGAGAGTAATGGGTAGCTCACCGTCCGATCAGGAACAGGCCCGTGCCGGACGGCGCGTACGTGTTCCACGCGCGCCTCAGAGTGATGTCAGCATCGAGGACCCCATAGGGCCGAAGCCTGCCGGGTCAGCGGGATTATCCGAAAGGGTTACCGCTGGCCCGGAACATAAAGGGCTAAGGAAGGAACACAGGTGGGTTTTATTCAGTAAGGCTTTAAGAGTCTGACACTCCCTTCCGCTCCACCCTTAGCGGGAGGGGTCATTTGATAATTTCCCATACACAAAAAAAAAAAAAATAGTCCCCTAGAATAAGTTACTAGTTTTTACTAGCACGGGACGTACCTACTAATTAAAGTATACCTAGTTGCTTATTTGCAGAGCAGAGCAGCTTAGAACAGTGGTGGCCAAGTGGTAACGGGCGCGACTTACGAGTTGTAGGTCGTAGGTTCGAACCCAGACAGGCGCTTTACTTTGTGTAAATTATTTCATCACCACTGCTCTCAAAACGGTGAAGGAAAACATCGTGAGGAAACCGGCATGTCCTAGAACCAAAAATTCGAAGACATGTGACATCTGCCAATCCGCACTGGGCTCGCGTGGTGGATTACGGCCCACTCCCTCTCACCGAGAGGAGGCCAGTGTCCCAGCAGTGGGAACATTATAGGCTGATTATGGTAGTTGCTTATTTTGTGTTGGAGAGAAAAACCTCGGATTTTTTTGTAGGTAACGTGAAATATATTCCATCGCGATGTTAACCAATTCGTCAAACAAATTGCTCCGCATTCCGCTGGCGGCATTTTGGACCATTTAAATGCAATTGGGGTCGACAGATTTTTTTAACAGCTTTTAATTTTTTAAAATCGATGAACCGATTTAGAAAGCAAGTAGGCATTGGATTGGTTATGAAACGTTTTGCAAGTTTGCCTCCTTAATGTAAACGCGTGGCTTTTGTGCTTTAGCCTTAGTTATTCTTAAATAAAACGCTATGGTACTACCTCTTTACTTCTTCTGTCCGTTAGTGAGCTTAAAAAAAAACAATTACTATCCATTTCTGGGGTCCGAGTGCCCACTTAGTTTTTCGACACATTCCCAAACGATTATTCGACTCTTCACGTGACCAGAGGGCTGGCCTATTTTTTGGAAAGAATCAGCATTGCCATGAAACGTGGCAACGCTGCCAGCCTTATGGACACTTTTCCTGCGACGATGCGGGCAAATTTTTTACTCCGTCCTTTGGTGAAAACCGGATATCTATGGTGAAAACCGTATACAAGAATCCGTTCAGTAGCTTGTGAGTTTTTTTAATTCGGACAGACAAACAGACGCGGCGTCGCGGGGAGTTTGTTTTATAGAGCCATGGTCACAGTTAGTAGTCTGCAGTACCTATTAAGGCATTCAGTTCTGGGGGCCTAAAAAGGCCACTTTGGCAGAATCTTAAAAGGATAACATTATGAATCAAAATATGGCGAAGACAGTCCGTGTTTTTCTTTTTTTCGCTACACTACGTACCTGTATAATCAAAGAGATTGGTTTTGGATTTGAAATGGATTGATTGGTATTTTAGCACAGACAAAAACAAAACTAACTGAAAAATCCTTCACCAATGGGATTTGATACGATTAACTTAACAGTTAACTGTTCATTATGATTCATAATGTTATCCTTTAATGATTCTGCCAAAGGGCCCCCAGTTCTAATAAACACTTTATAAGCGTTTCTTTTGAGATGAGAAGTATAATAATAAAAAATAAAAATAACATCAAAGATGAAGATCAAACCAGTTGCTTACTTGCAAAAGGAACCTGCAGTGACCTATTTCGTTTGACTTGCACAAGAAAACTTTTAACAGAACCTTCGCTTCCACTACAGCGAAAACTTTGTTTTTTTAGGGTTCCGTACCCAAAGAGTAAAAACGGGACCCTATTACTAAGACTTCGCTGTCTGTCCGTCCGTCTGTCTGTCACCAGGCTGTATCTCAAGAACCGCGATAGCTAGACAGTTGAAATTTTCACAAATTATGTCGATATTTCTGTTGCCGCTATAACAACAAATACTAAAAACAAAATAAAATAAATATTTAAGGGGGGCTCCCATACAACAAAAGTGTTTTTTTGGTGGTTTTGCCTTGTGGTACGAAACCCTTCGTGTGCGAGTCCGACTCGCACTTGGCCAGTTTTTTTTCTTATTTGTAATAACATTTATATGTAGGTATTGATTGCTGTGTACTAAACGGTTTTATAATTGAAGCAAGTTTATTGCGACTGTAAATCCGTGAGATTTTATGATAGATTGCCAGTGGTACGTAATAAGATTTTGTTAAAAAAAATAAATAACATAAATCATCAATCTTCGCAGGTTTTGATTGATTGTTTTTTCTTTTAAATATGGCATAGTTAAGTTTAGTTATTAATAATATTTTTTTAAATTATAGCGGGTGTAAAAAGAAACTTAACGAAGCCATGAGTCACTTGTACTCCCCGTCATTGTGTGTGATATTTTGTTTGTAGGTACTGGACCATACCTGGGAACTTTCTGGGGGCCTAAAAAGGCCACTTTGGCAGAATCATAAAAGGATGACATTATTGATTAAATAAAATATTTGTATGACCTACAAGTAGTTGTTCCGGGTCTGGCTGTTTGTGTATGTAAGTTTAAATGTTTGTAAACGCACCCACGATACAGGAGAAATTCCTAGTGTGGGGCAACGTTTAAAAAAAAAAAAAGATTATAATATGGCGAAGACAGTCTGTGTTTTTCTTTTTTTCGCTGCACTACGTAGATATAATCAAAGAGATTGGGATTAGATTTGGATTGGATTGATTGGTATTTTAGCACAGACAAAAAAAAAATAACTGAAAATTACTTCACCAATGGGATTTGATACGTTAACTGTCCATTACGATTCATAATGTTATCCTTTTATGATTCTGCCAAAGTGGCCTTTTTAGGCACCCAGACCGGAATAACTCTTCTTTACTGCTAATAGTAAGTCAGTTCGTCCCCGTAGGTACTTAATTTTATTAACAATTAAAAACCCATTGTGTCACGCGTGGATCCACGTTCCGAAGGGTTAATGCAGATATGTGCAATGCATGCCGAAACTAACTGATTCATCAATCAAGTAAAGCGCCATTATTTATGCACAATGTGTGACTGCAGTGATTAAACAGAATACGTTAATATTAAGTAATTAGGAACCTAATTACATGCAGTCTTGACCTAATCTCTATTATTGAGTACATCTTGTCCTTAAAGAAAGGAAACGGACGATAAAATACCTAGATAAAAAAAAAAATCCCGATGCAATTATAAAATCTCTTAAAAGTTACATAATAATGTTATGTTTAATATATTGTGTTGTAGGTAATATTATTATTTCGGGGACATTCGGGGGACGGATAAGTAGTGACGTTTTCATTAGCGACAACACGCGACTCTTGGTTCCAAATAATATTACCCATAACTTATATTGATCTTTAAAGTGCCAATATACTTATATTGTTAGGTATTTTATTTTTTAGTTTGACCTGTTTATTAAACTTTATATTCTAATTACTAGTAGACACGCTACGATCGACACGTGGCTCGCCGAAATCTGCATAAGTGCAAGATTTTTCCCACATTGAAGCTAGGTAATAATCTATTCTCTTACCTACAGCATCATCAATCAGATCTTGATCACCATCTATCTATAACCTATTCCAAGATGGAGGATGCTCATATCCATTCATCAACTAGAAAAGAGCTGATAATCTTCAAACGGCTAAACTGATTTTCTTGAAACATATAAGAACACTCTCGATCAAGTCACCTTTCATAAAAAATCGTTTCAGCCGTTTGGGAGCTACGATGGCGTAGACAGACACACAGATACATAGACACACAGATACGCAGATACACAGACACACAGATACATAGACACACAGATACACAGACACACAGATACACAGATACGCAGACACACAGATACATAGACACACAGATACATAAACACACAGATACACAGATACGCAGCCACACAGATACATAAACACACAGATACACACGTTAGGTACACTTATAACATCCCTATTTTTCGTCGAGGGTTAAAAAAACATAGCATCACTGCACTACTCAAAGGAATAGGCAGGAGATTTAGACGCCAGCGCATCAAGCTACTCGAAATTTTCCCAATGAACCTTGAACCTTATGTTTCAGCGATAAAGTTGAAAATCTATTAAAGAAATTTGACAGATTGTAGTAGCTTGATGTACTGGCGTCTGTAGTACATGAGTAGTGAATGAGTTTTTAGTATGAGTGTTGCTAGATATTTAGCAAAATAACAAACATACCGCAATGCTAACATGTCATTGAAATTCCACCAACACGTTATGTGAACAAATACAATTATTTGCTCAACAGATTAACAGTGGTTCGGACAAATAATTGAATAAGTAAACGCTAATTCTCGCTATTGACCAATGGATTTATTTCTAGTGAAAAAAATATTATGTTCTATACAAGGAATTGTCTCGATTAAAGGTTCTAGCAGACAGGCGCGACGTGACGGTGCGACGCGATTCTGTTAGAAGAATTTCCATGAAGTTTTCATAGAAATAGTATTCTACTACAGTCGCGTCGCGCCTGTCTGCGGGTGCCTTAACAACTTTGCGAGAACATAATTCAAATGGTATGGTTTACTGCTTTCCATATAATGGAACCTTAAATAAGTAATTCCTATTTTGCTGGCATGAAAATGTTATTGGACAGTCTAAAATAATGAATGTGCTCCTTTTTGTGACCTAGCTTAGTTACTGTGATCTATTGATCTCAATCTGAATCATTTTGAAGGATATTTTTGATCCATTGCTTCATATGTTCGAAAAAATTGTCTGCTCAACAACGTAAATACTTAACGCAATGAATGTTGTTGAACTGTCAAAATGAAAGGTTTTGCTACTGATGGCGTGTTACGCAATTACCCTGCTGTTTCTGGTTTAGAGGTGACAGTGATTTTCAGTTACTTATATTTTTTTAAATAAGATATTTCGAAAATGTTCTTAATTAACTTTAAGACCTTTGTATCTTGCTTATGCGTATGAAACGGTTCATTCATTTCGAAAAGAAGGGCTTGAAAGTTTGTATGAAGTACGTTTGGACGACAAACATGCAGACGTTGATCTTTACTTAGCTTTAAGCAACTGGATATTCATTTTATTTAAGTGAGACACTAAATAAATCATCAAAGTATTAAATAAGTTAAATATAAATTCGTAAAAATAAATGGACTGTCGCTCAGAACATTAGTCGTGGAGTGACTTGCATTATAATTAGATTTAGTACTGGTCAATTTAGTCTAAAGCTCTGTTCAGATGGGCAATGTTTTGTTTGTTGGGTTTATGCTTAGTACGTGTTTATCCAATTGACTATATGTCAAAAATACAGAAAAGTTAATTCACGTGACCGGCTGGGTCGTTCTTTGGCCAAAAATTAGCATTGCTATTCAACATGGCAATGCTGCCAGTCTTCTGGGCACGTTTCCGGATGACAGCTATGCGGACGAGTACTTCGACGCCTAACCATCCCTTTGTTTTTGTAATTATTTGTGTAGTTAGTTAATCATCTCATTTATGAGTCAGAATACATCCATACTAATATTATGAATTCGAAAGTAACTCTGTCTGTCTGTCTTTATGTAACCTTTTCATGCCTAATCCACTGAACGGATTTCTATAAAATTTGGCATTGAGATAGACTGTAATTAAATCAGTTACCTACAGTGGTTTACTTTGTATGCGTTATTTTTTTTTTTATTAAGTGCTCAAAGGAAAAAACAAATGTTTTATTAAATCTTACTATCTTTTAATACCAGATCTAAAAGCAGAACCTGGGACGGTAGCTATGGGCAACTAGCTTCACATTTTTCTGACTGACCTACTTCTTGACAATTCAAAAGTGCCTGTAAAATGGTTTAATTGAAATAAATGCTTTGAGTTTCAGTTACCATACTGTACGCGAAGTCTAAGTACAACACCCAAATTACATGGAGTCTTGCCATTCTTCTTTGAGTTCAAAGCAACAAGAAGAAATATTTGGAGAGAAACCAAAAGAAGAATAATAATAAATGAAAAACAAACAAACAAAATTAATCACCATCAATGCCCTAACTAATATCTCACGGCTCAATGCGTAGGCGCCGCCTTATAAATCACTTTTACGATAATGTTCCTTATTCGAACTCGATCGTCACGAAAACGATGCATGCTGTCATTGTTATTAACCGTCGGATCACTACTCGAAATATTCGATTACGCAACTGTGGCGGCCTTGTGGACCGAATAGGGAAGAGGGGGGGCTGGTGCAAGGGTGAGGAGGATCGCGATTTACATTTGGCGTTTTAGGTTAGGTGGTAAGGAGTTCTGGGGGCCTAAAAAGGCCACTTTGGCAGAATCATAAAAGGATAACATGAATCATAATGGACAGTTAACTGTTAAGAGAATCCTATCAAATCCCATTGGTGAAGGATTTTTCAGTTATTTTTTTTTTGTCTGTGCTAAAATACCAATCAATCCAATCCAAATCCGATCCCAATCTCTTTGATTACGTACGTAGTGCAGCGAAAAAAGAAGAACACGGACTGTCTTCCTTCGCCATATTATAATTCATAATGTTATCCTTTTATGATTCTGCCATAGTGGTATTTTTGGCCCCCAGAAGGGGCTCGTGGCTAAATAATAACAGGCGCACGAGTCGATCCGCCGCGGTCGGTTTGTGGATGAGCACCATTGCCTATCGAGACCCCTCTGTGCTGTTGGTCCCGGCTGTCATTCGTAGATCTTTGACAGTCGTTACGGGTAGTCGGAAAACCAAAACTCTGTACTAATAGTTATCGTGTTACCCAGTAATTGGGTTGTGGCGGTCAAATAGACAGTCGCTCCATGTAAAATACTGGTATTCAGCTGCATCCGGTTAGAAGCCGGCCTCAACATTGTTGGGAAAAGGCTAGGCAGATGAGGATGAGCGTAGGTGGTAAGAAGGTAAGGACCGTGGACAATTGACTAATTGATTGTAAATGAAATGGCATATTAATTGAGTTTTTCACAAAGAAAACATTGACATGACGAAGTGAAGCTTTTTCAGAATAAGCGGCAGCGAGAATAGTTTTCAGTCGACATCAATATGTTTGGCAATTTTTTTTTTTTTTTGTTTTGATTTTGTGTTATCATTAAGGTCATTAGAGTCTCAATGATCGGTATGTAAGTAATAGGGTGCACTAAGAGCAGAATACTCTTTTATGTTGAATGTTGAACGAACTTGTAGTGGAACCGACTGGCTGTGGAGATTTTGGTGATAGGTCTGTTTACACTCTCTATAGCCGAATCAAGAACGAACTTAACATTCAACAATCAACTTCTGTCGGCTTTTATCCTACGTCTGAAAGAAATGAATATGTGTGAAACCTCTGAATAAGCCTTTTACTTAATTAAGGGCCGATTTTTTAATCCACAGATAATTCTTATTGGAGGAATAAAATTGAAGACTGACAGTTTTTGTATGGAAGAACTGTCAAAATTTCAAAATTATTTCTCTGATAAAATTATTTGGCGGCCCATATTGGTGCAAAAAAAATGTTTTATTTTTTAATATAATTATCGTAGCTTTCAATAAAATTTACAATATTTTCACGCCGCCAACCGCTCATGTTTTGGGCCGCACACAGCGAATCACATGCGCAATGAATCAGTGGACATTTTGTTTATAAAACGATGCCCAAATAAAGGAAACACGTGTTTTCAGTTTGCTGAAGAAATGTGACCTCGCTTTTGATGAAGATGAGTGGGTAATGCTAATGACTCACTGATATTTTTTTGTGGTTTGTTTAAAGGACAAAAAAGGTTGAAGTTTTGAGGTTTAATTGAACAAAAAGTGACAGGCTAAAAGGACAAGACACAGGATGAGTTCTAGGAATCTTCCTCAGGCAGATTAGCGTGTTACGAAGTAGGTACTTATTAGTTCCCGCCCTGCTCGTCACTAAGAGACATACTCGTAGAAACTAAGTTAAAAACCGGCTGTAACTAAAGAATTAACCGCACCCGTATAATTTAACTAAGAGTTCTTGTCACGCTATACTCTGGTTTGACGGCGTGCGGACAAACTGCTATTCCTATTTATATTATTTATATGTAATGTATATAATAAATTAAAGTCGATTTTCGTGTCTGTCTGTGTGACCGCTTGTTTTTCTTAACTACGTAAGGGTTTTAATGCGGTTTTCGCCATTTTAAACAGAATTTATGAATTCAAAAGGTTTATGTGTATAAATCATTAGTATTAAACTTAAATCTATCTATACAGGGTTTATTGGTAAAACATTAACAACCTCTTATGAGGTCATTGTACTCATCATTATGAACAACTTTTAAGGTCTGCGCAGACGACGGACTTTAGTCCGCGGACTTAAAATAGATCGCTTTGTACGCGGTACTTTAAAGTCCCTCGTTTGCGTTACTCGATACAGTTGTAAATTTTAGCGGCCAAAAAAGTCCGCGGACAAAAGTCCGTCGTCTGCGCAGGCCTTTACTATGGGACCAAACATGAAATCGCGAAAAAAAATCAGCTGTTCCCTACAGTTATGTTCGTATAACTCGTCAAAATGTAGGGAACAGCTGATTTTTTTTTCGCGATTACTGGTGTTTGGTCCCCTAGTAAAAGTGGTTCATAATGATGAGTACAATGACCGTTTAAGAGGTTGTTAATGTTTTACCAATAACCCTGTATATTAAAATTTCAGTCTTGCCTTACTTATATATCAAAGCACAGCGCAAACCGCTGGTCCTAGAGACATGAAATTTGGAGTGTGAGTTTTTTGTGAAGAGATAGGTATCCAATAAGAAAGGGTTTTTCGAAATTCCACCCCTAAGAAGGTGAATGGGGGGAGGGTAAAATTTCACGCGGACGAAGTCGCGGGCAGAAGTTAATACATAATAAAGAAATCTTAATGTTTTTTCAAGTCATAAAAACCGTGCGGAACAGGGACTGGTCGCTAGTGTATTTCATACTTACCTAGTTTCTTTTTATGTGGAATTAATTCACCGTAGATTATTATGTCGCGGCTTTTTGGGAATCGGTATGGTTATGCGATGGTTGCGTGTTAGTTTGCTCACTGCTTCAAAGGTCACATCACTGTTTCTATGAGCACTTTTGCCACGAATTTGTCCTCGTGGATTTCGGATTTTCCCATACAAACTTCAAGGCGCTATGTCACTTAGCTCACCATCATCATTCCAGCCCAAAGACGTCCACTGCTGGAAATAGGTCACCGCCACTTCGACCGGTTCTGTGCTTCTCGCATCCAGCGGATTCCTGCGTCCTTCACAAGGTCATCGGACCACCTTGTGGAGGTCTTCCGACGCTACGTCTTGTAGTACGCGGTCGCCACTCCAGAAACTTTAGACCCCAACGGCTATTCGTGGTTATTTATGCCTTTATCCTTCCATAAGTTTTAAGCTAACCCTCTAATCAGATTTCGTCAAAACATTTCAGCGGTTTAGGTGTGAACACGATACAGACAAATAGAGACACTTTCGCATTAAAAGGACTACCTACATGACCTAAAGCGCGGTCACTGTCGGACTGCATAGACAAGAAAGAGAACCGCGATGACACAACCCTGGTAATTTATTGCAAAATATGAAGCAATTATATATTTATTAAAAATCTATTGCTTGGACTAAACAAATAAAACACTAGTGCTTTATTATGTTGCTTATAGAATAATCTGACAAAAAATCTGAATTATTGTATGTCCAATAGTATGGTTTATATTGTAAAAAGAAAGTTTTTAGAGGTATCTCCATGATTTTTTTCTATCGTATCAAATTAGTTGTACTATGTTTGCAACACACTATCTAACTAGCAAATATCCTGAAGAATAT
Organism: Oligia latruncula; assembly: GCA_948474745.1. Lineage (NCBI taxonomy): Eukaryota > Metazoa > Arthropoda > Insecta > Lepidoptera > Noctuidae > Oligia > Oligia latruncula. The sequence goes on from OX419686.1 coordinate 18,211,315, forward strand.
CATATATTTTTTTGATTTTGTTTACTGTAGTCGATCATATACTTTTAGGCATTATTAAACTTGCGTTTAGGTCCTGTAGACTCTGTAGTCCCCTTAATAATATTAGTAATTTAGTATCGTGTTCGCAGAATTCAGACGTGATGATATTACAGGAGCACGTGTTTAGGAGATATCCGTATATAAGAGAAACAGCAATAAGCTTCGCAAGAACTCTTATTAACGCGTAGAACCTCATATTACACGATATCTCCGGAAAAGCTTTTTATTTCCATGAGGACTTTAGTTCTGGGAATCTGCTTATGAACGAGAGCTGTGTGCGTGAAATTGAATTTGTAAACATGAATTTTCTAAAGCCTCGTATTCGTAAAAAAAAAAACAAAGGACACTTAGGCGTCGAAGTACTCGTCCGCATCGCTGTGAAAACGTGCCCAGAAGGCTGGCAGCATTGTCACGTTGAATAGCAATGCTAATTCTTTGGCCAAAGAAAGACCCAGCCCTCTGGTCACGTGAAGTGTCGACCAGCCGGCGAGAAATTTCCTTAAAAAGGAGAATAGAATAGAATAGAATAGAATACTCTTTATTATGTACACCATATAAATTACAGACATAATTATAGAAACTGACCCCTTGACCCGAGAGTTTTGACCCCAAACGGCTCAAAGCTGTAGTTGCCCATAAGGTTACAGTATTTGCGCTGCTTGAGGGTCTCAGCAGCCGCAGCAGCGGCGCCAGCACAGCCCGCCGTGCTAGGAACATTTACGGTAAAAAAACATAAACCAAGCAAGTGTTGTCAATAATGTTCTTTCTCTGGGAACAGGTGTTCAGGTGTGGGACAATAAGCCCTCCTGATTTTTTTCTGCGACGATTTTTTGTCTCGGTGTTGAGCCGAGCAATTACGTGCCTCGGATAGCACGTTAAGCCGTTGGTCCCGGCTGTAATTCGTGGATCTTTGACAGTCGTTACGGGTCGTCAGAAGCCCGAAAGTCTGATAACCAGTCTTACCAATGGGTATCGTATTACCCAGTACAGTTACTGGGTAATACGATACCCCTTGCTAAGCGAGATCAGATAGGCAGTCGGTCCATGTAAAGTACTGGTATTCAACTGCATCCGGTTAGACTGGCAACTGACTTCAACATAGTTGGGAAAAGGCTAGGCAGATGATGATGATGTTGAGCCGAGCAATGAGAATGCAAAAAAAGTGCAGCCCAGTAGCGCGACAAAAAATGCACTTTTGGGATTTTCAAATCTCGGCGCTGAGTGTTGAAAATCCAATGCGCGATTAAAAACCATCACAGAAAAAACTGGTCATGGGTACCTGACTCCTAGAGTCCTAGTACGCGAGGAACTAGTTGGCCGCGCCTTAGGTATGTGAGCGGTGGGACGGAGGGGCGGGGGCGCTTTGTCATTATTCAGTACGTGCGTTGCGGACAATAGGCAACCCCGCCGCCCTCACCTTCGTCCCCACCCAAGGCGCGGCCAACTAGTTCCGCGCGGACTATAGCATGGAACGGAAAGTTATTCACCAATTACACTCTTGTCCTGTTTCCTAGAACCGGATGAATAAAGTAACAAACACTAGATAATGTAGGAAGTACTAACCCATAAATCAGTGATGAGTGATGACTAACATCCGATTGTCATTTATGTACTTACTCGAAAACACACTACCATTTCTAGTTAAAATATTTAGTTTATCGGCAATTAAATGAAGAATGAAATATCATTCGTATAATTTGTGATATTTGTGCGATGCAGCCATCGCACAAAAATCACAAATTACGTTGCTTAAAATGTAGGTAATAATATAAGTACCCCTTTATTCATAAATGTTGCAGTGATTAGCGACTGTAATAACCATACATTTTTGACGTTTGAATGTCACTTAACTTTAATCATCGTTTATCAATAAATCCCAGATGTAAATTTAAATAAGTTTTTTTTTAAAGATTATTTCCTGTTGCTGCCTCGTTGATCTATTGTTGGTAAGGGCGACTGCTAAATGTAGGGCCCTAGGCTTGATCCAGAAGGGTAATTCCGTAGGTAGAGTAAACTATAGACTGCTGCATATCTTCTTTTTTATTCGCACAAGAAAAATATACGGTCGAATTGAGAAACCTCCTCCTTTTTTTGAAGTCGGTTAAAAAGAGAAATATATTAACGTCACTAGCAAAGAAACGAGACAGAGTAAGAATATTTCTGTCCCTTACGGAGTGTCGGCTAAGCACATCAATGTGCACAACAAGTTTGACGTTTATGAATGAAATAATAAAAACTAGAGAGACCGTGACCACCCCTATGTGCTGATGGTGATCACCGGGGTGGTTTTAGCGAGGTAAAAATCCCACACTCCCTGACCTCCCTCTCCGGAGACCGGGTGCCTTTTGAAGGTTTCCACCGACAAAAAAAAAAAAAATGGGTCGGGAAAAGTATTTTTGGGATTTTCCATTGGAAGTTTCTCAGTAGCTCAGTTCCCAGAGTCTGGATTTGTGCCCAGTAAATCGTAAAAGATTCATCAAATCACAAGTAAAACGAGGGGTTTACTATAAGTATAGGTAGGTGTATATCTGGCTACCCTTTCGGCGATCAAAGGCGTGTTGATGATAAAAATATTTTTTTCCAATCTGTCAGTAAAAAAAATATTCAAGTAATGTTTACAAAGAATCTCACAAGTGAGCAAGTTAAAATTCTCAATTCTGAAACCGAGTGTTAATATCGTTCCTATCTACTGAAAAGGTGTGACTTTAGTCAGCCACTCAGCTGGCACGATAATGTGCCCACTGAATGTCAATAAATAAATTGATGATTTCATTTCATTATCTTTCGTTCAATTTATAACATTAATTCATTATTAATTCGTGCTTTCAGAACAGCGAGGTATAATTTTTGTTTGTAATACGTCGACCTCGTAATTTCTTTACCTACTCTTTTGATGCAATTCCCAACAAATTAAAACTTCATTCAGGTTGAAATTATTATCCAACTGTCACAAATAGGCCTTGCCGTATGACGTGCAAGTGACATTCAACCGTATTGTGAAAAAGAAATTCGAAAAACGAGGTCGACTATACAAATTAAAGTAAGACTGTTTCACATTGTCAACTTATTAACCCGACTACTACCACAGATTACTAAATAGTTACTAACTAAATATGCCTTGTCTTAAAGATTCTAATTTCATATTGTATTTGGTATGGAATTATGGATGCAAGAAAAAATAACTTTGCAATATGCAAAATTAATAAGAGAAAGGGTAGTGGAGGTCAGATAGGCAGTCGCTCCATGTAAAATACTGGTATAGCTGCATCCGGTTAGACTGGAAGCTGATCCCAACATAGTTGGGAAAAGATTACGCATGCAAAATTAATATGACATTGCATGCGTGATAAAACTTTTGAACATAAAACGCACTCAGACGAGCTTGTTTCAATAACTTCACTACTCAACCCACGCACAACATCACTTTAAAGGAGTGCTACTAAGCTGCTTGCATACTTATCTCTGTCGTTGACTGTACGTGATGTAACACTCCCATACATTTGATTGATTTATGATAACGATTGTAGACACAGACGTCGTCTGGGCTTTCTGATCGGTATGCAAGTCACGATGAGGTACGTAGCGAATTGTCGCTTGTTGCTGTGCTGGTATATCGCATTTGTAAGGTTAGGGCACTTGTTCCACCACCGGCGAGTGGTGCAGCGCACAACGAGTAGAGAGTGCGCGACGGTAACAAGCGATTCCTCCCTGGTATGCATGTACCAAGGATGAGTCAGCGAGTGTTCTGCGCCAAGCGAGCTCCTCTGAGCGAAATTTTCACTTTTCCGGAACGTGTAGTTCGAAAATGGGTAGGAGTTAGAAAAAGTGTGTAAGATAAAAGTTGTAGAAAATTGTATTAGCTTTCATTACATAGCAAATATTTTTCTCTACGACGCACCGTTTTTAAGATATTAGCAAAAAACTCAAAAGTGGGAACTTTTATCCCCCACCTCCGGCTCACCTCCTAGACACGGGGACTTTTAGTATGTTTACTCCTGAACAACTTTCTGAAGAAATCGCTTAGGGCCTAGCTCACGCACTCTACACCTCCTTTTGGGTCATTCGTGGAGTGGACTACTTCCCGGGTTTGTTTCATTTTCAACCGCCACTCGCACCGCGCACATTTAGCATTTTTAAATCTTAATTCCAACTGACACAGGCTTTGGGGTTATATTGTCTTGTGTATAGTTGGCACAAATCTAAAAATATTTAAATACGCAGGAATTTTAATACGCTTGTGTACGAAAACAAATATTTATGTGTAAGGTTTTTGGTGTAATGTTTCGAAAAAACACGCGCAGGAGATACGGCTTCACTTACAAGGGACCTACAATATTTTGTACGTTTCTTGAGCGAGACAAATTGTTTATATCTAGTCGCTTCCTCGTCGCGGTGGGACAGCTTAGGTATGTAGGTACAGTCAACAAAGGAGATAAGTATATAGGAGCATCGGATATAGTTGAAGTTTACTAAGAAACCGATGGATGTTCTGGACTGAAATTTATTTAATAAATGAGCTGTTTGTTTTCTATTAAAATTAAATTTTATTCGAGAACATCCATCGGTTTCTTAGTAAACTTCAACTATATCCGACGCTCCTGTATACTTATCTCCTTTGTTGACTGTACTTACACCATATTAATCTCGGTCAACACAACCTTATCAAATACACATTATTATGGCATGAATACCACGATTAATACACATTATTATGGCATGAATACTACGATTAATACACATTATTATGGCATGAATACTACGATTAATACACATTATTATGGCATGAATACCACGATTAATACACATTATTATGGCATGAATACCACGATTAATACCGCATTGGGTCTTGCTTATAATACGCATAGTTTTACACACAATAAGTTTAAACGTATTAATGTAGGGGCGGTATCGAACAGCCCTGGCCCTCAGCACTGTCTGATTGTGTTGACACAGATTCCCTAATGTACAGTTCGCGTGTACGATGAGTATATACAACTACTGTTAAATATTCAAAACGTTTTTTGGCGCGTTGGGTATTTTTTGAGATGGGAAAAAACCATTGAACTCGCGCCACTGTTACCGTAAGCGACACCGCGCGTGTTTTGTTTATAAGACGATTTAAAAAATACCCGCTTCGGATGTGTTCGGCTGTCCTCCGATACGTCAGTGAGTGATGGCAAAGTATTCTGTTTGTGTTTTGTTTTCACTTCTGTTGACACTCCCAGAGTGCCACTGTTTTTTTTTTGTTAGCTACTGGGCAAAGGCCTCCCCTTTTTCCTTCCAAACCTCCCTGTCTTGTGCGATCTCTGGCCATGTTGGCCCTGCAAACGTTATCAGATCGCCACACCACCTTCGCCGTGGTCCACCTCGACGGCGATGTCCTCCCTCAGGCGTCCAGTGACTGACTCTTTGCCTATCTCTCCGGGTGCATGTGTGAGACGTCTCCGGCCCACTCCCACTTCAGCCTGGCTGTTTTTTCTCCAATATCCGCTACTTGAGTTATGGAGCGCAGCGTGGTGTTTTAACTCGATCTGTACGCATGCTGCGCTACATTGCCCGTTGGCAAACCTTGAGTTTCGACTTCTGTTGTTCAGTAAGTGACCAACTTTGTGCACTTTATAAACTTATATTTAAAACTGTTTATTTAGGGAAGAAAGAAGAATTGAATAGCTTTTTCTGCGGTCGTGTTTACTGCACCTAGCTTGATGGCTTAAAGTCTGTGCCACGAGGTATAAATATTCAAGCAAACACGTGGAAGTCACCATTATCAAATCAGTCCATACGGATCATAGTTTAATTGCCTTTGTCAAGAATAATAAGCCTGCACTATCACAGCTGCAGGACCTATTATATTCACATGACATAAGCCCTATGTGCAAATACTTAAGTCGACAATGCATTGCAAAGTTGCACACGACGAGTCAGCTATTGTCAAATTGCAATGGAAAATTAAATTGAATATAGATCCCTTGGACAAAAATAGGTACACACATATCGTACACCCTAGTAATGAATTTTGAAGATATATTTCTAAGACACAGTAAAAAAAAACCGTCAAGTGTGGGTCAGACTCGCGCACCGGGGGTTCCGTACAAATTTGTAGGTATGTAACTACAAATTTAAGGTTTTCAGATTTTTCCTTTACTTGTGATACATGGCATTGCTTCTTGCCAAATTTCATGATTCTAGGTCAACGGGAAGCACTCTATACATGTTCATTCGCTTGAGGGTGTCGAAATATACGTTTTTTGCGGCATAAACGGCCGTATCTTTTTGTACGTTAACTTAGAAATTTGTTTTTTTTACAGCTTTAAGTGACTATACCTAGACTTAAGTTGGTTTTAATTTCAACTCGATAGCTCCACGCGTTCCCGTGTTAAAGGGTCTAAAATATGTCGTAAATCAACGCCTAAAAGTGGATGCAGCTAGCTAGATGCTTTCAAAATCCACAAGGACGAAGTCACGGCGCAAACTTAGTTTCAAAATAAACAAATGTCTAGACGCATTAATAAAACGTCATTAAATAACATATTCACGCAACGATACACATTGCACGATAATTTCTAATGTTCAGTGCAAGATATTACGTCCCATCACTCCATTGGAAACCTAATGGCTCGAACAGACGGCCGGGATGCACGATTTACATACACATTTAAATCTTGTTCGGAATTGTAAACTATTAGTTCTTAGTATTGTACTCGAAATGGAGGAACAGCGGGGTGATTGCGTAACACACTGACAGTAGCAATGGGTTTCATTTTGACATTTCAACAACATTCATTGCGTTATTTACGTTGTTGAGCAGACATGTTTTTCGAAAATATGAAGCAATGGATTAGGTAGCAATATCCTTCGAAATGATTCAGATTGAGATTGATAGTGTGTTACGCAATTAGGGTGATGAGCTTTATTTATGAGTCTTCTATATCTTTACTTACATAATGATTTTTAGATTTATTTAGGAGTATAAAAATATATAAACTGGATAAACTTCTAATGCTAAAGAAACTATTTTTTTTTTGTAATATGTTTTTACAATATTTAAACGTTGTTGGTTTGAATACTTCTCCATATTCTTAAACCGCGTAGTCTGTACGTGACAACTGTCAAAAAAAAATCACCGTACAACTCGTATTAACAAAATGGCGGCAAAATTAAATCCGACGCTCTTGTTGGGACCCCTCTATTTCTGGGAAATTGTTAAAGAAACAAAGTTCTTATCGTTACTAGTCTAAAGCAAAGGTCCAAGGTTGCAACTTGGCTCCTGGTAACAAAACTTAACGGAGACTTCAGCCCTTTCTGCGCTAATTGCAGCAAATATCTTGTTACATCATTAAAACTTCTGTGTTTTGCATAAAATAATGTTTTTGTTTTACCAAACTTTGATCGGAGTTTTGTTCTATCGGTTTTCAATATTAATTTTGTGCTTGAATTTGTTACATTTTTTGTTACTAATGCCACAGGTTTATCGACAGGTTTCAGAGAAATGTGTGTGTGTGTGGGGGGGTGTGTGTGTGTGTAATAGGTTTGTAATAAACTTAATAACTTGGTTGAATGTAAGACTGATGTAATTTATAAAGTTTTAATGGGTGTTAAAAAATATAAGAAATAAGTTTTTTAATAAATATTTCTGTGGGTGTTACTTTACTAGCTGCTATAAAGGCAGAGGTAACAGCAGCGGTCGACAACGTGCCGCTCGTGTGTATACACACTTAGATGTAAGTAATGAAAAGAAAAAAAAATCAACCGAATTCATAACCTCCTCCTTTTTTTGAAGTCGGTTAAAAGTAGGTATCTACACTGCTAGCAGTCTATCTGATCTTACACCATTTTAAGTTAGTCCGTGATTAAAGCTTTCGAGAGGTTATTAAATTCCGAGATATTTTATTGGTTTTTAGTTCATCGAGATACAACATGAAGCTGTTGTTTGGTCTTATTTTTATAGCGCATCGAATTCCAATAACATTTTTATATTTTTACCGATGTTTCTCCTTTAAACTTTATTGGGCTGGATTTTCTATACAATTCTGTTATTACTTGTACTTTCTTAGATTAATTGAAATCTTTGCTACCTATAAAGGTATAATTTTATACGTGAGCAGCAACAGAAAAAGCAGACTATTCGGCGCTAAAAAACAGGTTTTATAGGTAAAGGTATCAAATCGGAAAGGGATCGGCACCGTATCACCTTTCGCCTTGGCGTCAAACAGGCGTCAACCTCACGTAAGCACGTAACCAAAGCGGATCAGAAGCTCCGATACGTCGACTCGGCTACGGCTAGGCGACTCCGCGCTTACGGCTCGTCGACCGCTGGTTGATGGTGCAGGCAGGCTGCGGGAGGGGTAAGAGGGGCAAGGGTGGACGAAGAGACGTAAGCTCGGGTACGGAGAGACGTAAGCGCGGGGACGACGAGCGGTAACGCACCGCACCACGGTTCGTGAGCTTGTCCCGAGGCGAGGCGATATACCTTACGATTCCAATCAGTGTGCGTTGCAGTAGGGGGAGTTTCATACAAATAATACTGAACGGCTCGAGTTGATACGGTGCCGATCCCTTTCCGATTCGATACGTGTGCTATGACCTTATAACCTATTTTTAGCGCCGAATATTTTTACGCCGAATTTTTTTTTTAAATAAGCGGCCAAAATGGCTTATAAATTACTACGAACATATAGTATTGTGCCTTTTTTTGCTGGATTGTGACGAGTCTGTATAAGATACGCACGGTCTCAACGTTTTCTAGGAGAAGTAGATGGTGTGGAGTCGGCTGTAACGTCTTCAGAGTTCGGTAAAGTTACTGAATATTCAGAATCCATACTGTTTTTCATTAGAAATATTTCCTTTTTCCGTGAAGCTACCGTCTATCGTTTATTAAAAGCGGGAAAAATATGTCTTTTAAAATCACTGAGGTTGAAACATAAGTTGTCTTCAAATACATGATAAGTTTCTTGAAAAACTGATGATAATGCCTCAAATGTTTTTCCTCCTTCGATATAGGAAAGTATTATTTCCACACTTTTGTTTAGAACATTTGAAAGTAGACACTTTAAGTACTTAACTATATTGTATTCGTAACAATCGCACGTCTGTTTATTTACCACTATTTTATTAGGTATATAGAATAAAATTTAACAACTGTTTATATACTATTTGAAAAATTAGAGTAGTGTGCATCTTGTTGATAAACTTTTCACACGCAACATGAGTGCAAACAAAGTAACCGCCCTGAATTGTTAATAGTAAATTACAAAACATACCGCAAACTTATATTGATATAAATAGTCTACATTTGAAACCGCAATAGATAGCGGTTTTTCGTGCTGTATCTCAAGAACCGCGACAGCTAGACAGTTGAAATTTTCACAAATTATGTATTTCTGTTGCCGCTATAACACCAAATACTGAAAACAAAATAAAATAAATATTTAAGGGGGGCTCCTATACAACAAACGTGTTTTTTTCGACGTTTTTACCTTGTGGTACGGAACCAATTTCAAGTTTTGCTAATTTCTTTCTACTGCTCTTTCAGTAATTTACAGGGCTAAACCCAGCCCCAAGGTCAGTGCACCATTCTATTCCTGGACAGCATCTGTCACAATTTGACTAATTACCGAAACGTGACGCAGCGGCAAGCAAGGCGGATTCATAGCATACTAAAATATTCATAGCACGTTCCGATCTCAGTTAGTCTGTTTGGAGGGTAAGCAGATATGTGAGGGGTGAGGGGTACATCATTGTTACTGTTCTAGCATTAGCATTAGTGATTATTTTTATGATGATTCATCATCTGCCTAACCTTTTCCCAACTATGTTGGGGTCGGCTTCCAGTCTAACCGGATGCTGCTGAATATCAGTATTTTACATGGAGCCACTGCCTATCTGACCTCCACTACCCAGTTACTGGGTAAACCTGTCTTAACTGGTTGTCAGACTTTCGGGCTTCTGACTACCCGTAACGACTGTCAAAGATCCACGAATGACAGCCGGGACCAACCAACGGCTTAACGTGCTTTCCGAGGCACGGGAACCGTTAATGTTGTATTATTCAGAAGAGCGAACATTTTCAAGCCAGCAGTGCGATTCTGTAACCATCTCACCGTGAAAACTTAGGTGAAGTGAGCGTGGAGTGAGCTGTCAATAGTGTCAATTCGTAGCAAAAACAAGCTCACTTCACCTAAGTTTTCACGGTGAGATTTTTACAGAATCGACCGGCAGTTAATTGATTACTCGCTTATTGCAGTAGCTGTTACGCTAGAGATCGTCGCGTCGTCGTTCAATTTCCGCACGAAATATAGATTTGTATGCCTATTGCATTGATATAATTTTCCCACGTTTAGAGAAGAGAAGAGCCGGGTAACGTTGCAAATAACAAAAAACCGGGCAAGAGCGATGGACTCGCGCACCGAGGGTTCCGTACCATCATGTTTTTAAATTTTCATCGCCGAGGCCTATATTCATCAAAGAATTTTAACACTGTGCACTGTGGTGTAGACTATTGCAGTTTTATGTCAGCGCCATCTCTTGACCGATAGTGGAACTAATGTAACTTTTGTTGATGATTTCTGAAAAAGTGTGCTATTTAGAGACTTCGTTTTATTTTTCCTGTAATTTTTACATAAACTTCTAATAAATAGAATACTTATGATTTTTCTCTTTGTAAACTTCGGAGATAAGAGGTATTTTTTTACATTTTTCATCAAAAGTCGAACACTATGCGGCCTAAAAAAAAAGAAAAAATATTTCAGAATGTGCAAACTGCGCTCTTTCATAATTATGATACCCCACGTGCCCTAGTAGCCCTACTTCGAATTTTTCAGACCCCCTTTCAGTCCCTATTGCAAAAAATATACATATATTTTTATTTCTTTCTTATTTGCAAAATAGTTGGGCAAACGTCATCTAAAACTATTCCAAATTTCAAGTTGATAGCATTAGTAGTTCTTGATATAGTCTGTGACAGACAGACAGACTTAGTCTCACGCTCACCATAAGGGTTCCGTTTTTACCATTTTGGTACGGAACCCTGAAAACAGAATTCCATTCCAAGTTGTCTTATGCGTGAAAACTTCCATTTCAATGTCAACAAAATAACATTTTCTCAGAAATTCATTAAAACGAAATAAAACACAGCCTTGCTCTTTACCCACGCCACAGTGCAAAAATATATGAACTTTAAAATGTCAGCAGATCGGTCGGTTCGTTTGAACAACGCTACTTGTGTTATAATGTTACGATCAAAGGCGGTAATGGCTGGTGTAAAGGGATCATTAACTGTGGATGAGTCAACACAGGTGGGCGAACAGATCATAGATTTGAGAGTTAGTGGTGGAAAATATAATAAATATTGGGACATGTTCTGTGGATATGGTGCAACAGTACAAGTGGATCAATGATTAAATATATTACCAGATGCTGATATCACGAAACGAGGTTAATCTTTAGACCCAGGTTTAAACCATCGAGCCATTTTTAAATTTCGAACTATAATCCCAGTTCTTATTACAAAAACTGACGTTAGACCCGAGTCTAAGTTGTCAATTTTGCATTAAGAACTGGCCTCGAAGGTTAGCCTAAACCTTCGAGGCCAGTTAGACTAAAGTTAGAACTCGTTTTGTAATAAGACGGTTATGGATTAAACCCGACCGCGCAGTGGCGCCCTCATCGGTTCTTTAGTTATTTCATTTGTTTTAGAATGAAAATGTAGAAAATAAGCATGTTACCAATGATTTCAAAAGTAAGGATACGCCCGTCTGAACATTTTACATAAAAGTTCTTCGTTCGAAATTCGAAGTTCGCGCGCACCACTGTCAACTGAGTCGCGTTGGCCCTAAACCCGTCATTTTAGGGCCAGCGCGCTGGTGCCATTTCGTCGCGCCGTTAGCCCGGTCCTTACGCTAGTAATATATATGTCAATGCATGTTACGTTGTGCTCCACAAGATTATACGTTATTATTATTACAAACGGTAGTTTTACATTGTTAAGTTTTATTATAATCCTTAAAACGGAAAATAGCGGCCGTTTTCCGTTTTAAGGGTTATAATAAAACTGTAATACCTGTAACTGTAATAGTAGCTCGGAATTTGATCACAAGGTTAAAATTTCTGTTGGAGATAAATTTATAATTTTTCGAAAACTACAAAATATCGCGGAACATACATAGGGGTCCAATCGATGGGTATTAGTGTTCCCTGACCATAGACCTTCGCTATTATAGGTTTCCTGGGTCCCCCAGTATAATCTCTCGCGCGGAAGGCTAGTCTGGAGGAACAGCCTGGAGGACTATTATTAAACAGTCAGAAAGATGGCAACAACGTACGCAGAAACTATAGTTGAAAATGTAATAACAATTTCACTTACAAGCTTCAATGTTGTTAAAGCTGTATGTCTATAAAGGGTGGCAATATATTAGCATAACGGGAGCAGTTGTAGCAGAAGTTCGGAGTCGACATTTTGTTAATGGGCACATGTCGTGTGTTTGTGTAGTTTTGTGCACAGGGATGTATTTGGGTTGGTGATGGGTGCAATAAAATTGCATTCAGAGGGGCAATTCCCGTACTTATAAGAACTATCACTTTCTAATCTCAGTCTTAAACTGTCAAGCCTACAAACCTCTTAGTAACCTACATTTTTGACAAGTTTTTGTAATTTATTGTCGTTGAAACGTTTTTAAAGTACGATAGTTAGCCTTCAGCTATTAGGTTATAGAATGACTGAATAATGGGTGTAAATGCTAAGTTTGGAGGAGTCGTTGTTAGTGCATGCCTGTTTCCCTGAAAATATGGGGGAAAGCACTACTCAGCTAAGGCGACTTTGAAGCAGGGTGCAATGGTTGCAGAAGTTAGAAAACCTACTTAGTGAGACGTGCGTTATATAAAATTGGTAGTGAGAGGTTTAACGAATAAGCACTCGTTCGAGTTGTTGAAGTCAAACTCCATTATTTGTTCTTCTTAGTTATTAAAAAAGGCACTAGGCCTAAATTAGGCGGTCGCACCTGTTCTAAGTCCCCTAGTCCGGTCCTGCTCCATATTAAACTTAACAGTAACAGCAAAATTAACAATTACCAACAATTATCGTTTACAACATTGTGCTGATCTTTTACGACACACTCGGCGCCAGCGCCACAGATTAGCATATTTGCTTGAACATTATGGACCTGCTGGCTTGCTCAGGTAGTTGTAATGTGATGTTTTGTTTTGTGTGTAGGGAGCAATGGTAACATGATCGAATGGTCATTGTAAAGTGGAGAGTTGCTGTTCTTTCGTTTTTAGTTGAATCAATTCTTGGGACATGCCGAGTTTAACCAGCGTACGTGTGTATGACCATGATGTATGAACGTAAACGAGGCAAAAGGAGTATGTAAGGATTGTAGTAGGTGGCGTTCTGTGGTTTCTGCTTACCCCAATGGGAAGAAGGGGTGAGTTTGGCTTCATACCCAGACAAGTTGTGGTTAAAGAATCTTTATTTTTACTCAAAAGAAATTTACAATAAATTTCACTTAATGAGAAACATTTTAACTATAATTAATGACGACATTCATGAGCAGAGCTAGTATGGACATGCAAAAATATTAAAAGAAGACAATATGAAAGTTAAAGTTTTCAAACCATTTATTAATACTATTTTTTATTATTATTATTATTTATTTACTTATTATCAGCCATTTCTGTCCCACTGCAGGGCAAAGGCCTCCCTTCCCTCCTTCCACTTATCCCTATCCAGTGCTGTTAAACGCCAATCCTTCTGAAAAGAGTCGAGCTCGTCCCGCCACCTCATTCTGGGCCTGCCGCGCCGTCGTTTACTGCTGTTTGGGACCCATTGTGTGATTACTTTAGCCCATAGTTCCTCCGGCATGCGACAGATGTGACCAGCCCAGTTCCATTTTAGCTTGGCAGCCGTGTGACCTACATCAGCAATTTGAGTTTTAGAACGCAGTATCGAGTTCCTTATACGATCAGAAAGTTTAACTCCAAGGATACTGCGCTCCATTGCTCGCTGACAGACCCCAAGTGCGGACTTTTGACGATTGGTTAGTGACCATGTCTGCGCTCCATAGGTGAGGGTAGGAAGAATGCACATGTCCATGAGTTTTCTCTTCAGTGAGAGAGGTCGACTTCCTTTCATTATTTGCTTCATCGACCAATAGCTCTTCCAGGCGTTCTCGGTGCGTCGAGCAACTTCTTTATCGTGTCTTGCCTGGAAGGAGACTATTTGGCCGAGGTATATATACTCATGGACATATTCAATCCTCACACCCCCAATTCCTATGTTACGCTTGGTGCTGTTGGTCATCACCTTGGTCTTCGCCATATTCATCGCGAGTCCGACCTCGAGGCTGGCACTGTTCAGTTGATCGAGCATTAGGCCTAACTCGGCTGCCGTGGAGGAGAAAAGAACAATATTGTCGGCGAAGCGGAGATTCGTTAATCTTCTATCGCCCACGACGATGCCCTTGTCCCCCCAATTGCTACTTAGTTTTCTAAAGACTTCTTCAAGCGTAGCTGTGAAGAGCTTTGGAGAAAGAGGGTCGCCCTGTTTAACCCCTTTTTGGATAGGGAATGATGGTCCTGTGGTGTTTATTTTTATGGCTGCTGTGCTATTTTGGTATATTTTTTGTAGTAAGTTAATGTATGTAGGTTCGATGTCTTGGTTTTGAAGAGATTCAAATATGGCGTTGTACGATAAACTGTCAAATGCTTTTGAGTAGTCTACAAATGCGAGGTATAAAGGTAAGTTGAATTCTAGATGTTTTTCTATAACCTGATTAAGGGACTGTAAATGGTCGGTAGTGGATAGGCCACGGCGGAACCCGGCTTGTTCGGGAGGTTGATGTTGATCTAATTGGCCAGAAATGCGATTTTCAAGAACTTTTATGAATATTTTGTAAAGGTGTGAGATGAGGCTAATGGGGCGGTAATTGCCGATGTCAGTCTTATCACCTTTTTTATGGAGGAGGATAACATTTGAGTGGCAGAAACTACTTGGAAAAACACCTGTTTGTAATATTGAATTAAATAAGTTGCAGATGTATGGCAACAAGATAGGCTCCGCGGCTCGAAGTGATTCGGTTGTAATACCATCTTCGCCGGGACTTTTATTGTACTTCATGCCTGTGAGAGCCTGGTGTACTTCATAGCCAGATATTACTGGGACCTCTTCAGGACATGAGTAAACTTCGGTTGTTTGTTGGGATGTTTGGTCGTTGGAATATAGAGCTTTATAAAACTCGGTACTTATCCCAAGAATTTTTGCCCTATCTCCTTGCTTAACACCATTTTTATCTTTTAAATGTGTAATTGAAGACTTGCCTACATCCATACCACGCATAGCTGATCTTAGGGATCGATTGTTTGTCAATGCGGCATAGACAAGTTGTGTGTTATGGTACCTTATGTCCTTTCTGATGCTCCTCTTTACTTTTCTGTCTAGATCCCTATAGCCAGCAGATTGGTACGTTACATTCTGTCGCTCTTCTATAAGACGTGTTGTGCTGTCAGTAAGTTTTGTTTTCTTTTTCTTGAGGCACAAAATTTTTTGACTGGCGATTTTAATAGCTTCCTTTATGTTTTTATACTGTATATGTACGTCCTCTGAATTTGTATCTAATAAACTGAAGGTGTTTTTAATATTTATATTAAACTGTTCTTTATTTGCAATTATTGTACATCTATCTAAACGTTTGATTGTGCTTTGAATAAGTTTATTGCGATGTAATTTCAAATCAAAATTTGCTGTTATTCGTAATGGCCGGTGATCGGAGCTGAATTTTAATTTATTGAGTGCATTTACATTTTTAATAATACTTTTACTTGAGGACAGGCAAAAGTCGATTTCGTTCTTTGTGTGACCATCAGGAGAAAGCCACGTCCATCGACGTTGAGGCTGCTTAACAAAGAAGCTGTTGCTTACACTAAGATCCTGACCGAAAGCGAATTGTAGAAGGCGTTGGCCGCGTTCGTTTCTAAGTCCTAAGCCGTGGGGTCCCAGAACATTGGTGTTGTCTGAAGATGTCCGTAGACCAATTTTAGCGTTGTAGTCGCCTATAACCAATGTCCAGGTACCTCGGTGTTCATCACAGGCTTTATTCAGCAGGTCGTAGAATTCCTCAACGTCATCGTTGCTATGTGAGGATGTTGGAGCATACACTTGAATTACTGTTAATGTTTTGTTTTTGTAGATGGAAAATTTTAGTAAGGCAATTCTGTCTGAATAGGCTACAAATTCGACTATGTTGTCCTTCCATCTTTTTGAAACAAGGAAGCCAACGCCATATCTTGTGTTTGTTTCTCCGTAATGGTAGAATATGTTAGTTTGCCTTTCTACTGTGTTTTCTCCTTCTCGTCGCACCTCGGCCAGACCAACAATATCCCATTTGATGTACTCTAGTGCATTTTCTAACTCTACTACACGCTCTTCAGTTCGTAAAGTACGAACATTGAAAGTTAAAATATTAAGATAGTCAGTGTCCTTTTGGCTTGCTTTGGTTGTTTGGCAGTGGACCGTCGCTCGGAGATTATGATCCCCAGCCCCAGGGTGCACCTGCGTACTGCCAATAGCCGTGCACTGACTGGAGCTGCCGAGCACTGGGGGATTGGCTTTAATTGTGTCGTTCATTTTGGGAAGGGGTTTAGACAAAATTAACCCACCACGCTTGTCCAATGCGGGTTGGTGGGTGCGCAGTAGACCGCCTAACTGGGTCTTTGGGCGCTGCCGTTGACGTGCGTGACGTTCATCCGCCACCGCCCTGAGTCGTCATCCTGCACTGATGCCGACTTTTCCATCCAGACCTCTAGGAAATACTTTTCCGAGCCCAAAGATGGTCTAGTGTGGTGTGGAGTTTTTTGTTAGAGTACTCACACGGGTTTAGGTGGATGTAGGATGATAGTTATCAACCACCTACACCATCCCTTAGTCGGCTCTTACGACACCCATGGGAGGAGAGGGGTGGTCTATTCTAGGCCGGAACCACACTAATAAATACTAGGTTACTAATATAGGTACCTATGTATGAACATGTTATATGCTAATTAGCAAGCATGATGTTACTGTGAGAATTTCAGCCTGAATAAAAAATTTAATGGCGACGAGTTGTGTTGTTTGTCGGAGTTATCTCCTAAACCTCCCCTCCACCCCCCCCCTCCTCGATTCCCTGCTTGTTCGTCTTCTGTTTTAATCTCTGTCTTATCCACTATAATCTTTCTCAATCCGGTGTGATCCGCTTTTTCTTTTGTTTTTGATCCTGAAGGATCGTCAGCAACAGTGTCTGTAAGTTACTGCGAAGTGCTTTTATTTGAACACTGCATGTTTTTAACTCGTCCTATGTTGTTTTTATTGCAGGCCTTTTAGTAGTGCTATATAAAGCAGCAAAATTATTATTTATCACATTTATTTAAAAAGAGCTAGTGTATTTTTCGTAAACAGGGACTAAAATAGCTCTTTAATCCCTAGGGACTAAAAGTATTTTGGAATGTGGATATTGTTAGGTAGTAAAAGTTCTAATCACCAAAGAGACCAATCACGAACATTGTATGAACAAGTAACTGGCTGTATGATAAAGAAAACCGCGCGCGAGCCAAATTAAAAAAGAAAAGTTTGTGAAAAAATAAAAAACGGGCGAAAACCATTCTGCCTTCGTTCGTAATTGTTTACTAATTTTTTTATGTAAATAAATATACTTACTATTCTTATTCATAAGTTGCACTTACTTATTTTTTCATAGAGGGTGATAAAAAGTAAAGTGTCCACCTCGGGAGCAACGCTATTTTAAGCTCGAGTGACGTACTTTGAATCCTGCGCCTTCAAAATAGTTGTTTGCTCCCTCGGCAAACAATCTACTATTAAATAAATACTTTTGGTCAGTGGATGGATCTTTACATACAGAGAAAGCACGTTAAGCTTTTGGTCCCGGCTGCCATTCGTAGATCTTTGACAGTCGTTACGGGTAGTCAGAAGCCAGAATGTCAGACAACCAGTCTTAGCAAGGGGTATTGTACCAGGACAGTCTAACAACCAGTCTTACCAAGGGGTATCGTACCAGGAAAGTCTAACAACCAGTCTTACCAAGGGGTATCGTACCGGGGGGGGGGGGGGTAGACTACCTACAGTATTTGTCTCTCCTTTCCCTTTTCAAACCAACCAAAGGTTGCCTTTAAAAGATCGCTGTGTCACCCTTTGTAAAATTTATATATTTATGTCTGTAATTTATATGATGTACATAATAAAGATTATTCTATTATTTTAAGCCCTCACGCCGGCGACCACTAGACCCAGAGTATGTTCAAACAATCTTCACAAACATTTACAAATATTTAAAATAAGGATTCCTTCGAAAGTGTACATAGAGAGAGCCCTTTATCGCATTATCAAGTACTTATGACTAAGTGTAAAGTTACGCAGGACTGCTGCAACTCCTCATGCTAACGTTATGACATCACCAGACAATCTGTGATTCAAATGTGGATACGATCGTGTGTTTAGTATTGTGTTGTTGGTCTTACAACATAGTTATTGTTTCTGATAATGTGGTAATCATATGTTGACCTGGTACTCTCCTAGTACATACGAAAGGTATCTTCCTGTATGACTCATAATGCGAAGCATTGTACCCATTAGAGAGCTCTTTACTATCTGCGACAAGCTCTTTACGAATGTTTTGCCTCCTTTCTGCAACTGTTTCTATTGTTATACTCCTGCTAGTACACAGAACCTACTTAATTTATATAACATTGTAAAAATAATGTGTTTAAAAAAAATATTTAGGTAATGCAGTAGATACGAAAAAAAACGCATCAAAATATTTCGAAAAAAAATCACGCAAAGCAAGTGTAAAACCGGAAAACATTGTAACTTGGAAAAAATCAATTAATTGAGTAAATTTTTTTTAATAGATTAGTTTCACCCATAGGAGGAACCCTATTGAAAATGGCCCTTTTAATCAAAGTGGTTTAATTATAAACCAAAGAGAGAGAAAAGAGTTTGAATGTATTCTAAAATCTATTCTTTAAAATAGCGTTATTAACTATGTAGGTACAGACGCCAGCACATTAAGCTACCCGAAACTGTCAAATTTTCCCAATCAACTTTGAACCTAATTCTTTAGCAATAAAGTTGAAAATTTATTAAAGAAAGACAGATTGTAGTAGCTTGATGTGCTGAGTCTGTACTTATTTATACCTACATTAATTCACGATTAAATAATACATCTGCAGTTTAGCTCTACATTACCCTCTACGGATTTGCCACGGTTCAGCTTCGATACCGGGGTTCAATTGCAAACCGCACACGTCGATCTAATATTTACCTGAAACAATGAAACAACATTATTAGTCTAATTATTGATAAGATTTATCATTATGACAGTGCAAGGGTCGTTTCAGTGCAGTGACGAGATATAATTACCACAGGCCACCCACTTGAAATCAAGTTTCATAGGATAACTTAGTGTGAGTATAATTATACATTGTGGCGATTAGGCTATCACATTACTCTTAAGGGGAAAGCGCTAAGGTGGCCCGCGAAATTCAAATTTTCTTACGTTTTTTACAATTTGCTGGTCAGTATTAAGTTGTACGTTGATTAAAATATGATTCGCGGTCGTAACAAATATGTATTTACAGAATTATAATCATTACAATAAGTAATACAACTTGTTAAGTTAGTATAATCCCCAAATGTCAAGATTTCATGAAATAGTCATTCTTGGGGATTACATGGTCTTAGAGAGTTGTGTTGATGACTTTAATGATTATAATTCTGTAAATACATATTTGTTACGGTCGCGAATCACATTTTAATCAACGTACAATTTAATACTGACCAGCAAATTGCAAAAAACGTAAAAAAAAATGAATTTCGCGGGCTACCCTGGCGCTTTCGCCTTAAGAGATCATTGTACTCATCATTATGAACAACTTTGAAACACACAAACAAACCTGAAATCGAAAAAAAAAAATCAGCTATTCCCTACATTTTGACGAGTTATACGAATAATCACGGTGCGATTTTTACAGAATAGTTACTGCAGATGTACAGTCAACAAAAGAGATAAGTATGCAGGATCGTCGGAGAAAGTTGAAGTTTAGTAAGAAACCGATGGATGTTCTCGAATAAATTTTAATTTTATTAATAGAAAACAAACAGCTCATTTATCAAATTAAATTTCAGTCAACAACATCCATCGGTTTCTTACTAAACTTCAACTATATCGGACGATCCTGCATACTTATCTCTTGTGTTGACTGTACATTTAAATTCAGTAGGACATTTATAATAAAAAAAAATGCAACCAATTTCTTTATACAAATATTGTAAGAGTACCATAGCCTAGGTACAATACTGATTGGAAAAAACATCAACTTGGAACCCGTCCAGGTAGGTAGCAATAAAAAGAAAAAAAAAAAAACAGGAGCAAACGTCCTCTGCTCGTAGGTACACTCGAGGTCAGTTACTGTATATGGTACAAGCAAGTCTCTATGCAGTAAACTTGTGAAGAATGTGCCAACAATGGGCTTCCGCGTGCCTGTCTAGCACTGCCTATTACTTTTGCACTTAAGTGTACCCTATTAAGAGCCTATACTACCTCAAATGGCTTAGCATGATCCTCCGTTATGTCGAAAATTCCGCAGCATTAATTTTGAAATAAATATATGCTAAAGTTGAGGATTAATGTAAGGTCTTATGTTAGACGAAAACACGATTCCATAAAATTTTCTCGATAGAAAAACATTCCAAAGTTACCTCCAAACCGAACTATAAACCGCTGGTATTCAAAAAATACTTCAAATTAGATCATGAAACTTTGCATACTAACTGAACTAACTATAAAGCAGGTCTTATGTTAGTTAGTTTTTTTGAATTACCTTTATTTTCACCGTAAAAAGCAAATACCTAAACTATTGGCGCTGCCTCCCGCCCAGCACCGCACTCTGTCTCGCTTTCACACAGTCCGCGAGCAGTATCGTGCGAGCGAGATAAAGAGTGAATTTTAGCTGAGGTAGTATAGGCTCTTAACTGTATGTTATATGTATAAGAATGTGGTTATGTTATGGGAAAGGTGATTGTTTTGCTTTAAATCTATTATATATGTTACGGCTAATGACCGAAGTGCGGCTACACCTAGTTTTAACCAAACCTAACCTCGGGGTGCCCTTCGCTCGCTCTTGCATCCTACGTCGACGGAGCTCCGCTTCGCGGGGCTCCTATTTCTGTGTAAGGGGTTTAAAGGAACCTAACCAAACCGAACGGGGTGCCCTTCGCTCGCTCTTGCATCCTATGTCGCCTCCCGAAATACACACGAACCGCATGTGGCCGGCTAAAACTAGGTTTAGCCGCACTTCGGCCGGCTAAAACTAGGTGTAGCCGCACTTCGGCCGGCTAAAACTAGGTGTAGCCGCACTTCGGCTATTAGCCGTGACATATACATATAAAATTCAAAGTCCTGAGGTCCTGACTGACTGCGATATCAACGCACAGCCTAAGCCCTGGTCCTAGAGACATGAAATTTGCAGGGTGTGTTCTTTCTGAAAAGTAGGTATCCACTAAGAAAGGGTTTTTCGAAATTCAACCCCTAAGAGGGTGAATGGGGGGAGAGTGAAATTTCAAGCGGACGAAGTCGCGGGCAGAAGTTAGTATATTATGTATATGCTAGGATAGAAGTAGTGGTGGCCTAGTGGTAACGGCCGCTACTTACGAGTTGTAGGTCGTAGGTTCGAACCCAGACAGGCGCTTTACTTTGTGTAAATTATTTCACCACCACTGCTCTCAAAACGGTGAAGGAAAACATCGTGAGGAAACCGGCATGTCCTAGAACTAAAATTTTGAAGACATATGACATCTAGCGATCCGCACTGGTCCCGCGTGGTGGATTACGGCCCACTCCCTCTCATCGAGAGGTGACCTGTGTCCCAGCAGTGGGAACATTATAAGCTGGTTATGTTAAGCAAAATTGTAATTTTTTTTTTTTTTTAATCTACCTAGTACTTCTGTATAAGATGAAACAAGGAAACTTTTGGAAGCTAGGCGAAATAGTCTTATTTTAATAAAATACTACCTACCTACAACTGCTACCTAATTTGTGAGAGCAAGCCTGGTTTTGGCAATACGCCAAGCATACTCCATGTCGAAGTTTTGAAGTTCATATTTAAGTTAACTTTTACTATAAATTCTTATCGTACACACTTAAACTTATTGCTATCTTTATGGTCTATCTAATAATATAGTAATTATATCGTTTCTTTGCGATGTACCCAGCGTATTAATTTTAGAGACCACAATTTGAATTTTTTATTTAGTTGGTAATGTGACCATTATAGAACGGTTGCGGAATCATCCGCCATGGTGTACTGAAGGAAATACTGAGGAAGGCAATGGCTATCAGTGGTATACAACTCGATTCCTACCGGTTTTCCTTTGAAAAATAGCACAGTCAGTATGCTATAGAGATATATGATCCCACCAAAAACATTTTCATGTAAAATGTTGCCAAGACGAGACCACATATGGCTCGCACTGCCAAAAAGTTATCAGATCTCATGTAGAGCCAAGCTTCTAACTCCACACGCCCTAACTTCACAAACTCTACACCTTAGCCAAAATATGAGGCTTGGCCGTTTCGTTACTACAAGAACTATTGTTTATCAGAAAAGTAATGAACAGTGAATAAATTTTTCACCTTACGCCCATGTGATGGTAGCGAAACGGCCAAGCCACATATTTTGACTAAGGTGTAGAGTTAGATACATCAGATATATCATAATAAAGATATCTACCCCGGCTTACCTCTTACAAAAATCGGCCCTTCGCTACTGATGGCTATCCTATATATATATATATATACCTACCTATAATTTGGAAGTTTTGTTATAATTCGTAATGTCGTCAATCTTTATTTTTTACGGAAATCCATTGGCTCATATCTTATTATAATATCAAAACAGGTTACATCACGAACCACGACATTTTTGTTTATTTTTATTATAAATATTACCATTTTACTTTACACCAGTATCATTCAATAAGGATAAACAATGCAGTTTGGCGACAGTACCTAAGTTAAGTATTACTGCATTCCTCAAATTCCTGATCAGAATACCAGCATAAACACAAGCAAATAAATACGTACTAATTTCAATTATATGCACACCGAAATAAACTTGTACCTTAAAATATCACCGCGAAATCACGTCGTTAAGTGAAGTCGACTATATTCTTAGAAGGAACGGGTCATACACCTTTAGCTTACTGTACCGACACGACATTAAGCAGGAGTGTTTATTAAAGTAATTAGCTAGTACTTGGCTAGGCAGATGATGATGATGTTGTATATGTTTTGAATTCCATATTATAGGTTCATATCCATATCTGTACATTTCTATAAATTGTAATATCTCATTGCTTGTCACACCGCCGTCATTGTCATTGAAAATCGGGAACGTAAATTTCGCCCAGGCGCTACTGTCTTTGGTGACAAATAACAACTAACTGAATAAGACGCCAATGTGTGAACACTGTTTTCAAAGTTGCCAAGTCCTTAGATGTGTGCACGAAAAACCGACACAATTCGGTTGGTTAACAGTATCAATGGCTTTCATTTGACAGTTCAACAACATTCATTGCGTTATTTATGATGCTGAGCAGACAACGTTTTTCGAACAAATGAAGCAATGGATTAGCAATATCCTTCGAAATAATTCAGATTGTAATTGAAAGTGTGTTACGCAACTAGGGTGAGCAGTGGTGGCCCAGTGGTGTCTGCCCCGACCGAGTCGTAGGTCGTGAGTTCGAACCCAGGCAGGCACTTTACTTTGTGAATTTAATTTCATCACAACTGCTCTCAAAGCGGTGAAGGAAAACATCTTGAGGAAACCGGCGTGTTCTAGAATCAAAAATTATAATTCATGTGACTTCTACCAACCCACACTGGGCCCGCGTGGTGGATTCCCTCTCACAGAAAGGAGGCCTGTGTCCCATGAGTTGGGACAGTATAGGCTGATTCTGCCGTAACCGATCCCTCCTCTTTCCTGCAATCACTTATTTATCTTCACCCCATCTGTCGGCTCGCCTACCAACATACCATTCTACCCCTCTCAGCAAACCCTATTACAAGTTAATACAATAGTAACACCTTCTTCTCTCTTGCTTTCATTACTCGCCCCTATCTGTATGGAGGAACGATGTACGAAATTTCATGAATACGATATTCACCTGTGTTACAAGAAATGGTATAAATGGAGGGATGTAAGTTGGTTTCGCTGTAGTGTTTGTATTATTAAGGGTATTATGTAAGACGGTCGGAAATAGTCCTGTTGCATCAGATTGCTTGTAAAGGTCATACGTAAATAGACTGGACTGTTAGAATTAATGTAGGTGGTGGTGGAGTATTAATTAGAAAGATTACCATACTCAGACGTGCCGCACTAAAGAAGCAAATATGTGGCATAACCCTGACATTTTTTTTTTCTTTTGGGAAATCATCAAATGACCCCTCCCGCTCTGGGTGAAGCGGAAGGGAGTGTCAGACTCTTGATTAAAACCCACCCATGTTCCTTCCTTAGCCCTTTATGTTCCGGGCCAGCGGTAACCTTTTTGAACAATCTTGCTGACCCGGCAGGCTTCGGCCCTAAGGGGCCCCTTCTCTGCTGCTGACAACTCTTTGAGGCGCGCGTGGAACACGTACGCGCCGTCCGGCACGGGCCTGGTCCTGATCGGACGGTGAGCTACCCATAACAGTGAGATGTTGTGTATAATTTTTGGAGTCGCGTTCAACAGCTAGCATAGCGCTGTGCTGCGTCGCGTCGGCCCTTAGCGCAGCATCGTCACGACGCGCGACTTGCAGTTGTCGCCTATTTCTGTTTTGTGCTTTTATAGATCTGTTTTTTCTTATTAGAGCAAATTTTTACTTTTTTGTATGCACGTGTTTCAGTGACAAATAAACCTATTTTTATTATTCTTATTTCTTTTTTTTTTCCACACATTTGTGTGGTCATCACTGTAACAATAGAGATCTGTACCATAATGTTTTTGACATGAGATTGCCACCTTCCGTGTTGAAAACTATGCGACGCGGTTTTAAGTCCAAATAAGGCTAAGCTCAGATGGGTGGTGTCGCGATATCAAGCGCTTAGTATTTAGTGCATAGACGAGCGCTGAATACGTCATACGTCGAATGTGCTAGCGATCAATTGGGATTTTGTGCAGTCACACGATAACGCGTCAGACGTCAGTGTAGGTTCAAGCATACACTGACATTAAATTGTATCATGAACTGAGCTTCGAACCATATAAGTACGCGTTCATAAATTTTTGTACAGGCGACTGCACGTCTATGGTAACAATTTGCTATTTACAGCGCAGCGTAAGGGCGATTTTCCTAATTTAAGTGTGGCTACTGACTGACGTGCTTTTGTATGTAGAAGTATGAACAACTAAGATACATTCAAAACTTCAAATGTTACAAAAGCTCCCAAAAACGCCATCCTTCACCACTTCCTGGTGTTTGAGTTTAGTCCATTGTTAAAAGATACCCGCATCAGTCTCTTCCTCTGACCCACATGTGGAACCGGTAAAAGATAGGCTACCCATACATACGCCTCGCGCCTCCTGTCAGATAACAAGCAGGTACATGAAAGAAAATAAGGGTGAAATGGTGAAATGAGACAATCCATACTAATATTATAAATGCGAAAGTGTGTCTGTCTGTCTGTTACCTCTTCACGCTTAACTTTTTGACCGCCACACTTAAAAAAATAAAAAACGCGCTCTCGGCGTCAAAGTCTGTCATGTAGTCGAACCGTGGCGTGCTGGGCACATTTATTTGATACAGCGATGGTTTGAGTCCCGGGAAAGGACATAGGATAGTTTTTATCCCGATATTCCCACGGGATCGACACTTAGGCGAGTGAAACCGTGGGCGCTGCTAATATCTTATATGTTACAAAACAATTTATGTTGTTGTTGTTATTGTTATCTCTCTTAGGTTGGGCAATGTATTATTGGGTTTATCCATTAGGCATTTTTTGTACCAGTCCGGAGTTTGAAAATTGGCGCTGTGATACCCCCGTGTCTTGGTTCTGCGCCTGATCTCTCTCCGTGTCGCATTACGTATCTTTCCATCGGACTATGAGAGTGAGGGAAGAGAGAGTGCACCTGTATCTGCGCACACTTATTTACTATTATATCTCCTGCGCCGAAGGCTAGTCTCCTTTGAGATTGGCCGACATTGCTGAAATGCGGTCTGGAAGACTATTATTGTTATTAGTTATGTAACTGAAAAATAAAACCCAAAAGTCAATGTTTTCTAGGCTTCCCTGTAGTTTTGTAGGCTTCCCTGCAGTTTTGTAGGCTTCCGTGCAGTTTTGTAGGCTTCCGTGCAGTTTTGTAGGCTTCCCTGCAGTTTTCACGCTCCCAGTATCAAGTTTATCAATACTTAACTTAAAGCATTCACTTGTTTCTCTAACAGCCAGCAAAGAAAAAAATAGACTACATTTGAAACCACATCAATACCTACGCCAGCTAAAGTTCAGAGCAACTAATGCAAAAGCTAGTCAAAACGAAGGTTGGAAAAACCATTCGCAAACGTTTCTAATTAAGTTTCATGAAGCTACTTCACGCGGTGATGCAGAGCACCACGAGTTACGTCACATTTATTTTGATGCAGAACAGCGCTGTTTCTGAGCCAATCATTATGCATTAGCTACTAACATTTTTATTTAATTTTTTAACTATGCAGTTTTTATTTTTTGCTATTTTATTAGATGTTTTTTTCAATACAATAGGTAGGGGATGACTACCGAGAGGACTAATAGAGAAGTGTGGTAAAACAAGACATGTTGCTCCGACACCAAATAAATCGGGATACGAGCAAGAGAATTATGATGATTTTAAGAGGTACCACTGTTTTTTATGTTATAAGCAGCCAGGAGGACACTGCCATCTACGAGTAATATGAGAGTGTCCTGACTGCTTATAACAGTGGGTTGCGATCACCGATGCGACCGCCACTATGGTACGTTACAAAAATAGTATAAAGAAGGTATTTTCCTACGACAATGTACAGACGCCAAGCTCATCAAGCTACCCGAAACTGTCAAATTTTCCCAATCAACTTTGAACCTTATGCTTTAGCGAAAAAGTTGAAAATCTAATAAATAAATTTGACAGATTGTAGTAGCTTGATGTGCTGGCGTCTGTAAAACCGATAACCCTTCAGCTTAGACCTCTTCTGAAACCCAGAACAAGTAGACTATCACAACGTTTGCCAAATCTTATGTTACTTTAAGCACAATGGGAGACTGGAGAAGAAAATAGGCTATAAGACAGAAGGCGGGAACAAAATTACATACACAGGCGCAACCGCAGGCACAGCTAGTCCACAACAAAGGTAAAAATAAATTATGCAATTTTCACGCAACACTTTATTTCCAACGAATAATTTCATCCGGCACTTTCAGAAAAAACGTTGCAAGTTATTTTTAGAAATAAAAGCGTTGCACGTTGGCCTTATAAGTATTATATAACTTTGTATTTTTTTCAGGGCCTTTGATTTTATTGAATGCAGTTTGATTTTTGCACTTAAATCCAGCTTGTATTTTTAAGTTTTCCTCGTGTAAATTGAAAAGTAGGGGGAGCTATTGTGTGTAACGCTGTGGTTATAGTTATAATGGACGTTCAATTAATGTAAGTAATTATTATTGCAGGTACTGGTGATAATTTGGGTGGCTATGTGTTTAATATTGCCTTGTAAAAATATGTGACCATCTTGTAGGGATTGAAGATAAATATAGGTCCACCAGGCTGGAGGAGGACTAATGGGAATAATAGATCCCACCAAAAACATTTTCATGTTAAATGTTGCCAAGACGAGACCACATAATTATGGCTCGCACTGCCAAAAAGTTATCAGATCTCATGTAGAGCCAAGTTTCTAACTCTACACGCCCTAATTTCACAAACTCTACACCTTAGTCAAAATATGAGGCTTGGCCGTTTCGTTACTACAAGAACTATTGTATAACAGAAAAGTAATGAACAGTGAATAAATTTTTCACCTTACGCCCATGTGATGGTAGCGTTTGCGCAACTAATACGACCAACAAACTACAAACAGTATCTGTTCTATTAAAAAAAAAAAACAGTGGCACTCCAGGAGTGCCGACATAAGTGAAAACAAAACACAAACAGAATACTTTGCCATCACTCACTGACATGTCATATCGGATTTAAAACCGAGTATATCCCGAGGACAGCCAAACACATCCGAATGTAGCGCATTGTGGGTAACAGTGTCGCGAGTTCAATGGTTTATTCCGATCTCAAAAATGAAGAAGTCATACAAATTGTTTCAGCAAGTGTAGGATCGCTTCAATAGCTGTAGGTACAACTTTTATTAATTTAAAATGCAATTATATTTGTCAAATGGAATCTTTTATTTGAAAGCCGTTGGAAGTTTCATTCATTAGTTAAAGGTATATATTTCTTATTATTTTAAATGCGAACTGAAAGAATAAATATCGTGAATCATATTTTTGTTTTATATAATTAAGGTAACACGTGTTTAATATTTCATTTCATACCGTGCCATAATTATTAGATTTTTGTATCCTACCTGTATATTATAACTTTTATACAGGGCGGGTGGGTTTTGGCAGGATGTATGTGTATTGTGCTATTTTATCGTTTAACTTAATAATTTTAAATTATGAGTTTTTTATCGATCATGGTCTGCATTATACACATTTTTTTAAAGCCGCTTTTTCTTCCTTCGGTCGCTAAATCCAAGTTGATCGCAGCTTAGTGCACATAACAAAAAGTCGATCTCTGAGTACATAATTATATTATTAACGTATCTATCGATAATTTTTTTTAGGATATCAAAATGGGAATTATTTGGGGATCGACTTAAGACAACGTTATTCTTAATTCCTTTTACTCGAAATTCAATAGATAACATTAATTATGAATAGATTACAGAATTATAATAATTTCTTTGTAAGCGTCCCAATTTGATAACAATTTATTCATAAAGCGATAACGCATATCTGAGTGCTATTGATTATAACATTTAGAACTATGTATGTTATAACAATATCATGACTTAGAGGTGCCTATGACCAGTAATATTGATAACATAATATGCAAATGTGTGGCCGTATTTGAATCACGTATCTTTAAATGTAAATGTAATTTTGTTATAATACGAAAATAGTTTTTGCCACGATAAAAATACTGAATAGGTAGTCAACAAAGCTTGCAGCAGCGGGACCAATTAACAAACGAAATAATAGAGCGATCGTAACACCTCAATTTGGACTTCATAAACACAGTAACAAAGAATTATGCAGAACAAACACCACTACCCAGAATTTAAGATGGAAAAATCCAATATACTTAAAGGGGAATCCCCCTACAAAAAGAAAATTAATTACTTATTAAATTAATTTTATAATTTAAAAAAATAAAATATTCTTAAAACAATAAATTCAATTAATTTAATTAAGATTTATGAGGGATGCGCCATGTTGCCCACGGTTTTTTTTAGTTGTTTTAATTAAAATATGATTCGCGACCTCAACAAATATGCACAACGCAAAGGATGCTAAGGGATTACTTGATTATTTTTTATGAGAAGACATAGGTAGTTGAATTTGGATCACTGGAATTTTAAATCATAATGTGCCGTGGCTGTGTCACAGCTGAAGTGGAAAAATGTCAACTAATTTTTGGAAGCCACTGTAGAAGCAGCTGAATACGAGAACTTTACCTTGAGCGACTACCTATCTGACCTGATTTACCCAGTTACTGGGTAACATGATAGCCTTTGGTATATTCATGTCATCACGCGCCATATTAAGATGTAGCAATAGTCTTCTCACCTTATTAAGGTCAGTGAGTCCTTTGGCACTAAGTATCATGTCGAGTAATGTTATGCGTGTCTATTGTGTAGTACAAAGACTAATTTGCAAACAAGTGGAGCTGCTAATGAATTGGCGTGGAGTGTAAAGACTGATTCATTGGGGTTGGAGGAAGGGAGGAGAGGAAGCGAGATAAACAATTGAACACAGGTAAAATATGTAGGTACTGTTTTTCAATTTAGAAGAACCGAAAATAAACTTTAAGCAGGCCATACACGCTAGGGTCTACCTGCACAGTTCAACTGAACAGGTAAGCCGGAGCGTGTATGTTGCACAACTGTGCAGGTTTCCACGCCTGGAAAGGCAACCCAAAAAAAAAATGAATACTGAAATTTTATGCCCGATGGTATACCTGTGCAAGCAAAACTGAGCGTGTGTGGCGGTCGAACACACATGCGGCAGTTGTCCTCTAATTGCTAGAGGGGAAAGACTTGACATGGGAGTACTTTTTTTTATGCCTGGAGATTCTGGTAGACCTATACCTGGTAAATTCCCCTGCTGGAATCAGTCGGTCTTCTTTCTTATAGACTGCGGTTCCACTATACTATATTAAGAACACTGATTAAATTTCACGATATCCATCATCAGCCTATACCTTGCACCAATCACCACAAGTGACTAAACCGGTGCGATTCTGGCTACACAGTGAGCCCACGAGAACAGTGAGTGTACCTACATCTACATACCTACCAAGTACAATGGGTACCAAAAGTGCTTGCACAGAGTGATATCAAAAAAATCGCAAAAAATGTGCTCAATTGGGATGGAATAATGGAACTGTGGAGTTAACGTTGTGTTCCATCGCTGCCCGTTCGATGTCCACCGCGCACAGGATGGATGGAAAGCAGCCATTGACTTATACAATATTAAAGCAGCACATGAAGTAATTTTTTCGCTCAACTGGTGTAATTGCTGTAAGGCGTACCAGTAGGAGGATAATTAAATAAATAAATCAACGTGTGTACTGCACTAATCTAATCTGTGCTATTTACTAGCTTACTGTCCTAAAATTGTAGGCACTGTTGTTTGGGCAAGTGCTGACTGGAATGTGTTAGATAATCCATCCATACTAGAAAATTCATACTATATCCATACTAATATTATAAATGCGAAAGTGTGTCTTTTTGTCTGTTACCTCTTCACGCTTAAACCGCTGAACCGATTTAGATGAAATTTGGTATAGAGATAGTTTGAGTCCCGGGAAAGGACATAGGATAGTTTTTATCCAGATATTCCCACGGGATCGACACCTGCCAGTTATGTTATAAATAAACCTGTTCTCATGTTAACATTTTTTTTTATATACCTACACACTTTTTTAAATAACCAATAAAAGTCCTTTATTTAATTCACATTACGCAACGTCACACCTGTAATCCCCGAAGGGGGTACCTGTAGTAGACCCATATTTCGTTCAGTTTTTTCAAATTCATACTAACTTACGGCTTACGGCTCGACTACATAGATTGCACCATACATATTGCGGTATTTGATTGCATTTTTGCTATCATTAGTAGGGGCCGAATTGGACCACTTAGGTATTTACAAGGAAATGTAACGTTACAAAAAATCCCGGTGCTGTTACTCATTCCATAATCTTTCACTGGCAGATTGATTAAAGGTATTTGTGTGAATACCACAATTCATAAATTTATATTGATAAGCTCACGCACACAGCTGCAGCGTCGCAATCTCTTGAATGTGAATGTGTGTGAATGTATCCATGTATAGCTAACTAGGTTCTGCTCGCGACTTTCTCCGCGTAAAATTTCTTGTTTGTTCCCCCGACCCACCCCGTCGCATGGCATCGCCTGCCCGCGTTTTTACTTCGTTTTGACTTAGCGTTATTTATTACTTTTTTTTCGTTTTGCTCGGCTACTGAGAGGCGTAATGTGATGTTAAATAGCCTAGCGTTCGTCAAGAATAGGGCAATCAAATGAAACAATAATTTTTAAATTCCGACGACGTTCCCGAGATTAGCGCGTTCAAACCACAGATATAGATAAGTACACCTAGATAACGCAAAAGCAACTACTTCGCGTGCCAAAAATCGCACCAGCTTACGTATGAAAATCGTAAGCTGCCACTTTCGCGCTCAGTCCTGTGTACTGCTGGCTGAGCGTGAGCGCTGGCGCTGCCCCGAGGGTGGGGCAAGACGGGTGCCGCACGCGGCGGCGTCTTTGAATTGATTTGATTTTCCCATCATTAAATATTGCTTGTGACGTCATAGTAGTCAAAAAATGGCTCGCTTGGTTTCTATACAGATCCTGATACTTGCGTTATCAAGGTCTATTTATATCTGTACTTAGTTCAAACAAACAAGAAAACAAATAAACTCTTCACCTTTAATAGTATAGATTACAAATTCATGTATGTATACATGTGTACCTACCTAGTGTGCCTATGTGCGTAGCTACCTAAAGTCCAAAAGTAAGTACTTATTTGAACAGTGATCTCACCGCTACGACTGTTTACAAAGTTGTCGTTAATTAGTGTAGTACCTACTCATTCAGTAATACACAGACGAGGAAAGTAAACAAAATTGGGAGCATTGCTCGGATGTGTGACAATATCTCATTAAAACACGTTGGTTCAACAACAACAACAACAACGGTGGAACAACTTTAACTATGGGACCAATACAGAAATCGCGAAAAAAAAAATCTACTGTTCCCTACATTTTGACGAGATAGACGAACATAAATATAGGGAACAGCTGATTTTTTTTTCGCGATTTCAGGTTTGGTCTCATAGTAAAAGTTGTTCATAATGATGATTATAATGACCTCTTAAGAGGTTTTCAATGTTTGACCAATAACCTTGTATATTTGCACTGTTGGATTTTCAACCCTCAACGCCATAGATATATGCTCGACGCTGAGCTATGTGTTGAAAATCTATCAGTGTGCTTTATTTAGGCATTCGTGTAGGTGTTACAAAGCAACAAACAGAAGCTTCCATTTACTGGGTACGCCTTTCATTGACTTGAATGTGCCCTGGCGGCTGAGAGTATGTCATGCTCACTCAAATGTCTCGCTGATGGTGGCGCGTGTGTTGGATCATTTAGCTCCCTTCAAAATGGTTGAGCTGAATGGTGCTAATACATGCGTCATGTTCGTGAACGGGCGCCGTCAGTAGGGACTGGTCATCTCTTTGCTGCCATGGCTTATTTTAATTTAATTTAATATTTGAATTGTTTTTTTTTTTTCATTACGGACGCTTTTAACGTTCTGCATCGTTCTCACATGCATAATTTTTAACATGAATGATGTAAACAAGACTTTGTAACCATATTATTTTGATCATGGAGTTTCTTGCCCGTTCTTCTCCATAGGTACCTACGCTTTGGAATGGGCAACTAGCTTCATCTTTCTGACTGATCGACCCCTTGACAATTCAAAAGTGCCTGTAATTGGTTTAATTGAAATATATGCTTTGAGTTTGAGTTTGAGTTACCTAAGGAAACAGGTATTCGAGTTTTGTAAAGATTGTGGACGCGGAATATAAGTGTTCAGATAAAAAATAATACTGTAACTCACAGCGTAGATACCTATAGTTAAATTCTCGTAAAACTATAAAGAATTTAACGATACACGGGAAACGATATCCGCTTGAATTTGGCTTTGAAAGATCGTTCCCATTTTGGCATCGAATAGAATAATAAAACTTTTAATACCCGATATTTCTAGCCATAAACTTATTATCCAAATCCGCATATCTTTAGTCGTGCTTAACCTCTTCATAACACAAAAAAATCGTGCAGATAACCAAGTTAATGACCGAGATAAAAATACCAAAGACAAATCACAGCAGAACGAATTAAGGCTAAAGCCTCGCACAGACTGGCGCGACGCGACAGCGCGGCGCGACTCTAGTAGAACAATTTCTATGAAAACTTCACGGAAATTGTTCTACCTGAATCGCGTCGCACCGTCGCGTCCGGCCGCGGGAACCTTTAACAAACTTACCCGAGTAGCTACTAACATTTACGAGTAGTTTGGAATTCAGCCAACTTCTCGCTGAACTGTCAACTTATCACAATTTATATTTTGCGGGAAGCGCTGGTGGGATGTTGAGATCCTACTCGGCGTGAGAACCAACATGTCGGATGTTGAAATGCACCGAGGAATAAAAACGCATAGTCAGAGACAAAGATGCATACATTGACAAGAACTCGTTTGTTTTGTAATATTGTACCAAACAAAATTTTAATATTTTATATCACATAAACCTACATGAGTGAAATGAAACGTCTGAAGCTAGGTGCACGGTTCGGTTCCTATGGTTAAGAGCCGATAAGGAACTACACGGTAACTCTTTGTGTAGCCTGAAAATATATAACACATGGGGTAAGTACTAAATTGTAGCTTAACATTGATACAGTATTAAGGAACACAAATTGTAGACAAACAAGTGAATTTTTGTCGATGCTTCTGTGTCAATCAAATTAGCTTTTGGAGCCATAGGTGGAAGGTGTTCTACCTGTATCTTCTTACTCGTATTGGAGGTGAGGTTGTGGTCGAAGAGCGGAAGGGAAACTCCAACTTGCAGTTAATATTGTAATTGCCACACGTATTATAGTTCATAGTTAAAATACACTATAACTACAACGTTATTTTTAGTATAATTATTCGAAACGTGAATATGGTTTGTTCAGAATAAGTAACTGAATCGATTCCAATAATTTTTACCCCATGTTATATTTTGTCCCAAAATATATAGTTTTTTATTCTAGATTTTATTAGAGGCTTTTATCCACAGTGGCATGTCAGCCTCATCATACCTTAAACTATTCTAAACTACATCTACAAGTAGGTATAAGTATAGTAATAAAGTATAAGTATACATTGTTAATTTCGGAACAAATCCGCAAGTAGGTTTGCTATCTCGGGTGAAGGCTGCGCTAAAACTTTCACATAAGGACCGATGTCATATTTGTTTATTTTTATTTACTGAACAGTGTCTCTCTTTCCTTCTTTGTCTTAGTACACTCCATAAGTAGATGGTGAACATCTTCAACCGTTCCGCATGTTTCACAATTGGGAGAACTAACTTTTTTCCCCAAAAATATTTAAAAAAGGTTAAAAGTGGGACACCGAGCGACACTAAGTAGGTTATCCAACCTCCGCGCCGAACGGTTAGGTACCTAGGTACAATTATCAATGAGCGCAAGACGGCGCGGTGCCAGCGGCGCGGGTGAGCATGTTTTTGTACGGACAAACAGGTAACTTAACAAGCTTATAACTTTGTGATTTTGCATGATACAGTTTTGAAATTTTGTACATAGATTCTTTAAATAAAAATACTAGACACGTGTTTCGGGTTTTGTATATACTATAAATAATGTTGTATACATATACGAGTACGACCCGGATGGTAGATTCGTGTTGCCACTTAACAGGGGTGCGATCCTGACAAACTTATAAATATTTATCTAAAACAATACAGGCGACGCCACGTATTCTAAGGTGCGTTCACAAATACACAATACGTGACGCCACAAGCTCTTGCTCCATCTTTTTGAGGCTGACTGAACTCTAAAGTCAAAATGTCCGATGTCGACATGCATCTTAATGGTCCAGTGCTTGTCCAACGCCTGCTGGTCTAAAGTAATGTTTAGAAATAACGATGCTTTTAGTGTCCGGTGCCGTGCCAAAATTGGCAAAATGGACAACTAGCTTAAGTAGAACATGTAGAGTTAAAATGTGCCGTATAATTTACAAAAAGTAATTCAAACCTTACCTTTAAACCTTTTCGCCCGCATGGAGGTTGAAAATTATCAAACGGGAACGTACGGGACAAACAGTATCCTATATCCTAACCTAGGTCATGGTTCATCCATGTACCAATTTTTATCCAAATCCGTTCAGCCATTTTAGCGTGAAAGCGTATCAAATAAACAACTCACTTTCGCATTAAAATGTTGGATGGACAAAAGCTTAGCAAAATAAAAGTAAATCAAAAGTTACTTTAAACTTGGCACTCAATCTGTATGAATTTATTTGTAGCACAAAACCAAAACTCCGCATTGACGCCCACGGGACATCCGGATCGCCAAAAAGGCATAAAAATCTTGCAAGAAAAACGTAAATCCATACTTACTATTAATATTATAAATGCGAAAGTGTGTCTGTCTGTTACCTCTTCATTCTTATTAGATAATTAATTTATACGTCATGGTTTCATTTTTAATCGTTTTACCTTGTGTGGTATAGTAATTTTATGTTAGGTGCATCGTGTTCACATTGATCTATGCAAAATATTGTAAAAAAAAATTAAAAGAGTTAACGGTGGAGTTTCTTGCCCATTCTTCTCTATACGAAAACTACCTTTTGGAAGGGGCGACTAGAATCCATTCTATTTTTTTATTGTAATTTTAGCGTTCAAAAGTGCCTCATATGTGCCTATTTGAAATTATACTTTGACATTGACGATCGACGTACAACAATTCGTAAGTCGGGGCCGATACCACTGTTCTTATTTCACATAAAATAGGTACTACTTGAATAAAAATATTTATTGGACAAAAAATATTAGTTATATTACAATTTTGGTGTACGGTAATACTGCGTTAGTTTAGTAACTGTGTGCTGCTGTGTACTGTGTGGGGGTGTGTCTGTGTGTGTGGGGGTGTGTGTGTGTGTATTAGCGCCCACGCCAGTAGCGACATACCACTGAGTTTCATAACAACAATTTTGGTTATACCTACATATAGACAGAAACTAGACATAAACATTTAATTACAAGAGATGACTTTGTCACTAAATATACAGCAAAGGAACTATCTCAGTATTTCCACATAAGGAATTAGCTGGGAAATCAATTCATCATCCATTAAATAATAGGCGAAGATAGACATAATAGTCCACCACATTTCGCCCATGACGTCATCCATCTTCTTGTGTTTATGTGCCGAATTTTATACCTAACAGGACGTAACTCTAAAATGATGAATTTGATGTATCCGTCTCCTCTGACGTTCGCAAACAGTCGCCATCGGTCTCCGGTCAACACGGCTATTTGTATTGGTTATGGAAGGTAGAGGTAAGGAGAAACGTCTCATATGGGGGGAACGTTGAAAAAGTGTCCAGCTATAAGCAGTAAATAACAGTTCAAAAACCCTCCAAAATGGCGCTAGCGTAGGTCATAGTATGAATGTAGTATGCAGAGTTAGAAAATTTTATATTTTTAGTGACTAGAGTAGTTAGTGACAGCCCAGTATACCAAACCAACCCTCAACTATTTACGTAGTCCAAAATAATTTTGTAAACGTAACCTAAAATTGAGGAGAACCTCGATATCCGTGGGAGAACCTAAGGACGTTGGAGCCGACGAGTCTAAGTGAAGATCACGAGCCAGCAAACGTGGGAAGCCTCCCTGCTATATACATAGCAACAATTGTATGTGTGTAATGAATAAATAAATAAATAGAAGTACCGACGACACTGGAGAAGACAGACTGTCAGAATGGATGTGGAAGGTGGAGAAGTCCTAGCGCGCTGTGCTGTGGAGCATGTGTAGGGAGGCCAGCGACCAGCAGTTGGCTGTGACGTGAATTTTTAAGGGGAACGGTTGGCTCAGTGGTTAAGCGATTGACTGCTGCGCTGCGTATTGCGGGTTCGATTCCCGCACGGAACAAATATTTGTCTGACCTACAAGTAGTTGTTCTGGGTCTGGCTGTTTGTGCGAGTTTAAATGTTTGTAAACGCACCCACAACAACACAACAACAGGAGAAATTTCTAGAGTGGGGCAAAAATATTGTTCTTTGATTAAGTATAGAAAAAGAAAAGTAAGTATGTGATATGAAATTGATGAATATTTATTAAATTCGTAGTTATTAAATATATATTATTATATGATTCCAGATTTATATATGCAGATATTCATATATCGTTTATCTATTAATAGTCAGTTTTATGAGCTAGTAGGTACATATTGATTCAAGTATTAACACGTGTCTAGCATATAATGCACCGGCTGTATGTATTGCAATCACAGATATGTAAATAAAAGTATATCGATCTGGATTGCAATACAGATATATATCTCCTAGGACACAACTTTTACTGTTCCCTACATTTTGAAGAGTTATACGAACATAAATGTAGGGAACAGCTGATTTTTTTCCAAAAGTAAGTACTTATTTGAACAGTGATCTCACCGCTACGACTGTTTACAAAGTTGTCGTTAATTAGTGTAGTACCTACTCATTCAGTACATACACAGACGAGGAAAGTAAACAAATTTGGGAGCATTGCTCGGATGTGTGACAATATCTCATTAAAACACGTTGGTTCAACAACAACAACAACAACGGTGGAACAACTTTTACTATGAGACCAATACAGAAATCGCGAAAAAAAATCTGCTGTTCCCTACATTTTGACGAGTTAATACGAACATAAATGTAGTGAACAGCTGATATTTTTTTCGCGATTTCAGGTTTGGTCTCATAGTAAAAGTTGTTCATAATGATGATTATAATGACCTCTTAAGAGGTTGTTAATGTTTTACCAATAACCCTGTATGCGCATTCGTAGTGCAGCAGCGTAAACCCTCAGTTGGCTATGTGCAATGCAATAAATAAATGCTTCACTTTTTTTCTTTTATTTTAGAGTGTCCCTGGCTTCCTGCCAGTTTTCATTAGTATCTAAGTGCACGTCTATTCTTTATTATTCTTTCTTATAAGCGACTGCTGACTGACCTTTTCTCTTGGGATTAAATTTTGTACGATGACTTCATTTGTGCTGTAATATCGGTTGTGTTCTGGGAAATCCTGATAGCTTGTTAAGGTAGTCTTCTTGGCAATGAAGGTCACCACCACAGTACAGATAGACCTAGATAACGAAAGTATCACGATCTGTATGAAAACCAAGCGTGGCATTTTTTGACTACCTACTAAGTATGACGTCACAAGCCATTGACATATATATTACTAGCGTAAGGACCGGGCTAACGGCGCGACTAAATGGCACCAACGCGCTGGCCCTAAAATGACGGTTTTAGTTCCAACGCGACTCAGTTCAAAATCAAAAATCAAAATCAAAATATTTTATTTCACATAAGCCTACATGGGCACTTACGAAAAGTTGACAGTGGTGCGCGCGAACTTCAAACTTCGAACGAAGAACTTCTATATAAAATGTTCAGACGGGCGTATCCTTACTTTGAAATCATTGTCACAAGCACTATTTAGTGATGGGACAATCAAATCGATGCAAAGAGGTCGCCGCGTGCGGCACCCGTCTCGCCCTACCCCGGGTGCGCGAAGGTGGCGGCTTACGATTTTTGTACGTAAGCTGGTGCGATTTTTGGCACGCGAAGTAGTTGCTCTTGCGTTATCTAGGTGTATCTATATCTGTGGTCATCACACCTAAGTTTTAACAAAATATCTAAAATCCGCTCGCACTTAACAACTTATTAAAGCATTATTAATAATATTATGTAATTGTCAAACAAAATGTGAATTGTTGTATGAATAAAGAAAAGAACCTACTTACTCCTTAAACAAGCTTATTTAACTTTTTAAGAGTTAGTTAACTTTTAAATAATGTTTGACACAATTTTATTAGTCGGAGCTCATACATGTATTTTTTATTTACTTTTCCTTTAGAAAATTGGGCCATATTAAACCTACCTAAAACCCTAGTTTTTCTCAACTCAAAGCATTTATTTCAATTAAACCAATTACATGCATTTTCTTTTGAATTGTCAAAGAGTGGGCCAGTCAGAATACTTACAATACTTAGTTTCTAGTAATACTCGTATGTAGATAACCAAAATTCTGGTAATTATTCATCCCGATATTATTCTAACACATGTTTTAGAATTGTCTATCGACAAAATTACTTGTAAGTATTGATAAAATTATAAGAAAATAAACTACAATCCAAAGGTTTCTTTTTATACATCCTTGCCAATAAATCCATATCAAAAACTAACATTGTTTCCTACAACCGCCTCTCAGTCTAGCAGAAATCTCAAAATGGCTGCCAGGAACAGTGAGGCAACATCAGTCATGACATGAGTCAATTAGCGTTAATTTGCGCACCCACTTGATCAGCCGTGTTTGGACTCATCATCATTATTTTCGATTGTGTGAATCAGTCGCAATTATAATGTTTTGTTTCTAGTGTGTTTGTTTGGTACTCTGTTCTGTAGAGGAGGTTAGGTTTTTCCCTCCGTATCAAAAATTTCTGAAAGCAGTCCTTTGCTGTTATTGCCTTGTATGGGGTGAGTAGAGATATAAAGATACTTACCTTGAAGTATCTTTATATCTGTCAACAAACTCCATGGACACTCATTAAATCAAAATATTAGTTACAATTACATCATTCAAGTTGAAATCTGCTGAAAGCTGTGACTGACACTATAATAGTCATTGATATACATACACGTAGGTACCTACACGATTAATTGATTGATTATTATCAGCTTATAACAGTAAATGTCCGCAACCGAATATGTGCCTCAAAATGACTGGCATGTAGTCCCGATTTCAAACTATGAACAGCCTGCAATCGAGATTTGTCCGAGAGTTAAACTCGATTACATTTTGCCTCGGTAGCCATGTTTTCGACTACAGTATTCATTCTGCGTACAATGTGAATAATGCTGAATACATTTGGAATACGTTGTGTTTGGGGCAGATGATAAAAATATCTTGCAGTACATTCAAAATTAGCTACTTCAAGAGAAAAAAATTGTAGCACGACTAACGATTGTCACATTTATAACACAAAAGCACAGACAACAAAATACAGATTAATCACGACACGAACAAAAAAGAAGGTTCCATTTTCAAGACTTTTTTTTCACATCGATGATTCCATTTTTAAATAGCCGTCAAAATAAATGTCCGGTTACACGAATCGAATTATGTGACCAATAAAAAACGGAGCACAAAATAAAGTATGGACGTTGTGATTTAACTATTAATTTTCCGTAGCGCTTGTCACGCTGAATGCAGAGCACGTACAATGTCCAGTAGTGACGTGACACATGCCAGTTTGGCGTTCCTCAATGGAATCGGAAAGCCATTTGTTTACGCCCTTGTGATTGGTTGTACCAAGTTGGTTGTCGTTGTTAGAGAATGGCGCCGATTCTGTTGTTCACAAACTAAACTAAATTCAAGTTCAGGCATCTTTTTCTTTCTACATATTTCATTAAGAAAATGACAGAAGATAAATATTAGTTTAGCGCACGATGAAGTCGAAACTTACAGTAACATTTTTATAAGTAGTTTTAAGACTATAAGATCTTAATAAACAAAAACAAACAATAGCCACGAGATTAGTCAGCAGGGAAGCGTCATCTTTTACAAGGAAAATCGTGTTTAACATTTTGGGAGGGATAAAAGTATGTATTTACACACTTTTTCCTTATAACAAAATAAGTACCTAGTGCAGAAAATTTTAGGACAACATGTCCACGATTAAATCATCCAATTAAAACCATCTAATATTAAATGCGAAAGTAACTCTAGCTGTTTCCCTTTCACGCCTTAACGGATTTCGATGAAAGGCACAGGGAAACCATCGCCAAATAAAAATCATTTTAACAATTCAACATACGGTCAAGCGCTGACTAAAGACGGAAACGTAATTACTAATAGTTGGCTCGATAAAATAAATCGGAAAGATGACACTAAATCGATATTTCGAACGTATTTCTTAGTAAAAAAAATATATTAAGAAACCATATAAGTAATATATTAAAAGATAGGTTTTGATATTTTCTGGCGCTGGGTAAGGAAGATTTTTATGTAGGTGGTTATTTATTTTTGTAAGAACAAAAATTAGACGATATTGAGCAGTTCAAGCGCTCACGCCAGTGCCTGCGAGAGAGAGATGTCCCGATACGTATTATGCGGGGAGTGAGGAAACGTTATCATCCCTACACACCGCACTACAAGCGCCATCTGACCGTCACCAATAACGCATAAGTTGTCACACAAACAGGAATTTTGAATCGGCGTGCATTCCACACGCAGATTTTCTCTTGTCCTCAATCCGCAAGGAAACGCGGCTATTTACACGCATATCCCACCCTATTATGGTCCTTCGAGCCGGATATTTTTTTGGTAATTTTAGCTAACTGATAACTCTGGTTTATCCCACAATCATCAACAGCTTACATCATTCTTTGGTTGGTTTTTACTCAATGAACATGTGTGGGAGGACAAGTGGATTATACTTGAATTCCTAGTAAACAGCCAACGCGGCTGTTTACGTTTTGTTACCATAAGTTGGTTAATAGAATACTTAGCTATAAATTGGTAAAATTAATTATTTGAAAAATTAATTGCTAAAATTATTTCAACGTTACATAATGACTGCACTGTAGAATAATAAAAGCAATGTAATAATAAGAATAAAGAAAATAAATGTATATATCTACTAATCACACTAATATTATAATGGCGATAATTTGTGTGAGTTCACGCCAAAACTACTGAGCCGAGCAACAAGAAAAAAGTCAGAAAGATCGCAAAGCGAAAACGAAGTGACATCGCGGGAACAAGAAAATTCACGGAGACGAAGTCGCGGGCAGAAGCTAGTAATAAAATAAAATGTGTAGACGCCAGCACATCAAGGTACTATACAATCTGTCAAATTTCTTTAATATATTTTCAACTTTATCGCTAAAGCATAAGGTTCAAAGTTGATTCGGAAAATTTTACAGTTTCCGGTAGCTTGATGTGCTGGCGTCCACATTCCACCAGGATTTTGCAGTGATTTTCGTGATGATTTAAAAGGCCACGAACAAAAGTCATATTTTACATCGTGGTTATTATCGTATCTACCTTATGTTCTCTGCTACAATGATTAGAAATGAATGCTGCAGCCTAATAGGATATTTAATTTCAGCATGTAAAAAAATGGATGCACATTAGAGGACTATTGACATTCTTTGGGTCATTAAAGTTGGTTGATATTGAGCATGACAATGACAAATACTTAGGTAGGTACCTATTTATTTTAAAATTACACGAGTGCTTGCAAGATTGACTCCACTTTTCCTATTTGCCAAACAACAAACAGAATCCACTCACAAACAGCCAAACACTACTCCGAATCGGTTAACAAAAAAGGAAGTAGGTACCATCCACCAAATAAGGCCCGGCCCACACGTGTCCACCGTTTTTATCGCCAAACATTCTTAACGCGGCCATTATTTGTATAGTTGAGGTAACGAGCGTTCGCGACCAATTGGACGTTTATTGGAAAATTGTCCGGAATGCGTCTGTGCACCTAAGCTGTCTATTAATGCTTATCTTTGAATGT
Organism: Oligia latruncula; assembly: GCA_948474745.1. NCBI lineage: Eukaryota > Metazoa > Arthropoda > Insecta > Lepidoptera > Noctuidae > Oligia > Oligia latruncula. The sequence goes on from OX419686.1 coordinate 18,254,548, forward strand.
CATATTCATTTTAAACACCTACAGTTAATTTAAGATACTTTGTGGCAATTCAAGAAAATAGGAGATGATGCATTCTTTTGTTCAGGGTTTCACCATCTGCTACATGTAATCCTCTAGATCGAATTTCGGTCGTGGCGACCAATCTCAGTGCACAATTTAAAGTGCACAAGTGTGTTTGCAGAACGTTCACAGTCTGATCTGTCTCAATCTGTCAAAAATACCTACGTCTAATTTCCCTACATTTTTGACAAGATTTTGAACGTTTTAAATTACGAGAATTGGCCTTCTGGTGCAGCGGTGCTATTTTGTAAAAATCTCACCGTGAAAACTTAGGTGAAGTGAGCGTGGAGTGAGCTGTCAATAGTGTCAATTCCTAGCAAAAAAAACACACACTCATTCTCACCTGAGTTTTCACGGTGAGAATTTTACGGAATCGACCGGCACGACTGCTTATCGTGCTTTCCGAGGCACGGGGGTATCACAGTCACACCGCCAACTTCCAAACTCCGGGCTGTTATTAGGAAATTCGTAATGAAAAATTCCAATAACACTTTGCCCGACCTGGGAATAAAATCCAGGACCCCCACGCTAAGCAATCGCGCTTGCAACCTATAAAAATGAAGTACCATTGGAACTATGATTTCTCGAAGCCATATGTTTTAATCATTAAAATTAGTAAGTTTCCACGTACCCCTGGTTTAGTGAATAATATTCAGTAGGTATTATTAGATATCCCAAAATACTTCGGTCCTTCTGAATAAATAATAGTAGATACCTATCAGCCTGATTACATAACAATGAAAACTATTCAAAATGGTTTCCACTAGAACATTTTCGGCGCCCACTGCAGTATTCAAGCAGAAGCGGTTGGGCAAAGTTGTCAGTTATTCAACAATGACCGACCAAGTTCGGCAACTTCGCCCGTTATGTAAACCCAATCATGACAAATAGAAGAGAGTACATTTTTTGAAGGTTGCAGTTGACTATTTACAATTTGTATTAGGTATTGAGTTTTTCCATCTGGAATTTCTCAGTAGTAGCCGGAGTCTGGATTCGGGGGTATTCCTCGAAACGCACCAAAAGTATTCCACAAAAAAAAAAAATATTCCTCGAAATGCATCAACGATGAAACATAGAGAAGACCATGCAGAATTCGTAATAAATTATATCGATAGATGTTTCATTTGGTGTGTTTCAAAGTTGGTGCGTTTCGAGGAATATCCCAGGATTTGTTCCCGGTTGATGGCAATAGGCTCGCCGACCGATCATTTTTTAACCGACTTCAAAAAAGGATTCCAGAGCTTCTATTTAATAAACAAATATTAAACAGCACCTGTCGAGAAAAGTGTCAATAATGTTTTTTTTTTTAAATATTTCGCATTGTTAGTAATATCAAACACGGGGCCCTATTTAGAGGTTACCTCATCGTATCCGTTGAAGGCTAACGACTAATCCATCCATCTATCCATCTCAAAAATTCCATATTTGCTCTCAAAGCCAGACTTTTAATAAAATCCTCTCTATCAAAGCGAAATCCCTGACATTTTAGTCCGTTTCACTTTGATGCTAGCATGCTCCATTTGCAACTTACTGCCATATGCACTTTGGAGAGGAAAAAAATTATGAAGTAGGTAGGTATACCGGTGATATATTTTTCTCCACCTGTGTATATGATGTGGAATTAGAGGAAACACCGTGCATCAAGACATTATTGCACCAGAATTTGCAACAGGAATGATTACGTGAGCTACTTTTCATGAAGATGATACTTCAAAGGGCTTGTACACAAAACTGCGAATCGATGCGATGCGAATTCGCAACGCAGAAAACTGCCTTGCGAATGCGTCGTGGCAGCTCGTAGATTTTTACGATGCGACGCTCGACTTCGCATCGCAGTTTTGTGTACAAGCCCAACGACATGTTTCAAGATATGTTTGTTGACACGCGAGACGTGGGAAAAGTCACATTTTGTTACCCAATGGAGCAACTTAGCGACCAAGCTTCTACGGGAGATCAAATACTAGTAAAAGTAGAAAATTACCTACAATCGTGACTGGATTGTGTATGTATTTTTGCAACACACTGTAAACTGGGTGGGGTGTGTGTATGTATGTATGTGTACACTTTCTTAAGGGCCACCCTAAGAAAGTGTACACATAGGGCGCGCTTTTACCTGTTGCTTTTGTTTTGATTATTGTTCTATGTTTTAAATAAATTGATCTAAAATCATTTCAGTCAGGGAAAATATTTATTTTGCGCCGTCTGTCGCTGAAAACCAGCGCTGGGGCTCTATCTCGTATAGGGTCTTAGCATTATGCTAAGCGATGGCCGTTTTGCGTAGATGTGACGCATATTTTCTCCCAAATTGTTATTTTCTTTTTTTTTTTTTGCTTGTGTTTTTTTTATTTTTATGCGTCACGTTTGCCGCAAATAAACCTATTTTCTTTCTTCCTTTTTTTTTCTTCTTTAGCAAATTGACTTCCTACGTAAATTTACTGTGTTACAGTCATAGTCAACGAATGAGAGTAATTTGTGGTTTAAATATACGGGCAATTTAAGTTGTCATTCAGTTTTCTTAGCAATTAATTTCTCTGTCTTCACATACAGTATCTGAAAAATTAAGTACATTCGCAGTTCCCAGCACTGTTTTGATCTCCTAAAATATTCAGGAGATTTGCAAGCTTGAATTTTCAACGGGATGGAGGGTCCTGACGACTGCATTAATTGTTCTCAAACCCTCTGCCGTCGAGATTTGGCATTGTGCCCGTGCCTTTAAATAACTAACTCAATCTTACATTGCACTTAACACCAACATCGATAAACTTGTCGTCTGCGTCTTAAATCTTTATTAAAGGAACACCGATTTGATAAAAAATCAATTTCAATCATGAATGAAACCAAAAATAAATTAACTGCATGGTCACGTTTTCACTATAATAATTCAAACTATAATACGGCAAACTTCGAACCGCCTCAGATTAATTAATAATCACCTTTTTTTTTTTTTTTTTTTTTTCGGGAATTTTCCCATGTTTTTAATAGTTATTCTGCTATTCGGGGCGGAGACCAATCCAACAAATGAAATAACATAAAAATCGGTCCAGCCGTTCTTGATTTATAAATGGTGTAACTAACCCGACTTTGTTTTATTCATATAGATAATAATTTATTTATTTTAGACATAGTTTTCATTACGTTCAATTTCACAGTTACGACTTTCTTGCTACAAGAACGTTGCGCGTTATCCTTCGAAATACTACACACATACGACCTTAGTCCTCCAGAACGTACAATTCAGATGAAATATGAAAATGAGGTTTTAAGAACAAATATTTGCACGTCATTGGCCTTCATAAACTTAGTTTATAATGTATAATTATGTAACTACCTACACCTACGTTAAGCTTTTTGTTGATTCGAGAGCATGAAGTCATCGTCTATTATGTATTGAGTATGTTTATATACGCCAACAGATCATTGTTACTTTAGTTATTTAATCAGATGCTCAACGAGCCTATTTATTAAAGGGTTATGCCGATCCATTCAATATTTTATTTCTTTTTTATGTCAAACATTGAGTCATCACAGAAATGTCCTTCGTGCGATATGGTTGTATGTGTAAATGAGGTAATACTTGTAAGTACCTAAATAAATACGTGTAGTAGGCTGGGGGAAGGCGTTTGCCCAGCAGTGGGACTTTTTTTTATTAGCCTACTAACAAAAAAAAAAGTGTAGTACCTAGCGGTATTTCGTTTATATATATATATATTTTTTTTCCGTTAGCCTGTTCTGTCCCACTGCTGGGCAAAGGCCTTCCCCATTTTCTTATGCTGTGCCTTCTCCGGTCGGTTAGGAACGAGTCTAAAGTTTATATTTTTATCATTCTACAAGTAACATACCTATAGTTTGGATGTTCTTCAAGAAGCATTTGCGTAAATTGCAAACATACTTTTCACTATTTTTATATGTGCTATGTTTACTCAAAAGATCACCACAACCCTTCCTTCCCCTCCTGCAGTTGGGTAAAGGACATATTCTATTTTCCCGGCTGGCAATCCCATTTGCCGTCCTTTCCAATCTTGTTGTCCTTTCACTACACATCCGACCTTCGCGCCGGAAATATTGCATGTCGTCATATCCTCTCGCCTTCGTTTATGCATCTGGTGAAATTTCCTTCATGACCCTGAAATTTTAAATGAGAATCGAAAAATACGATCGTCCTTTCATTTGCGAGTTTCATTTGGGAGACGAGATGTGCTTAAAATGAGTTTAGCAGTCATTTTGCAGGAAATAAGTAGGTGGGTAAATTGCAGTAGATTTTGTGCTATTTGTGATTTTTATGACGTTACTATAAGAAGGGTTAATTAACAAAGTGCTTTAACAACTGAAATAAGGAAATTAAGGGAATCTCGAAACGGCTGGTTGACACTTCCCGTGACCCAAGGGCTGGGTTTGACTAGGCCAGAGGCTAAGCATTGCCGCCAGTCTCTTGGGTACATTACCAGTTGACAGCGATGTGAATGAATATTTTATTTATACCGGCTTTATACCTTCTCACGCTTAAACCAGTGAACGGATTTCGATATTTGGCAAGGAGATAGATGGCACCCTGGGGAAGGACATAGGTATACTTTTGTCCTGGAAGCACATTCCCGGGGCACACGAGCGAAGCCGCGGGCAGAAACTGGTATTGTAATAATATAGCCAAAGATGTTCTATTACCCAAAACTTAATCTTCCGTACAGTGTACAATGTAAAACCGGAAGACGAACTTAATTAAGAACAGCAGGGTTATCTAAACTACGGTAAAGGGTATCGTATAATACGGTATCGATAACATCGTTTTGAGCGATACGATTATTCGATTAGGTCTTAATCGATATAGCTCGGATACTGCATGTTAGGTATTCCCAGAGGAGACAGTAACTGTTTGATGCCATGTAGATAATTACAAGATGATTTTTGTTAAAATGAATTTAAATTTATTTCCATAACTAGCCGATATTAGGTACAATGTAAAGAGTCCTAATATCGGCTAATGTTCTCATAGAGAACACAATATAAAAAATTATAACATACAGGCAATTACAAAACAGCACTACTTAGGAAAAGTATTAGGTATGTCAATGGAGCATATACAATAAAATTCCGCACAATTTTAAAGAACACCCTCTACGAATATATTTAAATCTAAGCTGACTGCATTGGTAATAGAAAAATGTTATTATTGTGTAAAAGACTTTTTAAATGATAAATTTTTTGATATAGGTATGATATGATTGATATGATATATGATGATTTTATGATAAAAATTAAATGAGAATTACCTACTTAATTATTCATTGTTATTTTAGATGAAAATTGTATCCTTAGTTTTTACGACTGCATGATTTATATGAAAATTGTATGTTTTTTTTTAGTTTTTACGACTTTGCATGCCGTAAGGTAGAATATAGCGGAAACATTTATTGATGTACCATCTTGTCTGAATCTGACGTAATGATGATACAGTTGTTTATATAATGATGTGTTTATTTACAAACTTTCAATCACAATCCGAAGGATTATAAAGGAAATTTCTAATCCATTGCTTCATGAAAAATTCGTCTGCTCGACAACGTTCATGTCATCATCATCATTTCAGTCGAAAGACGTCCACTGCTGGACGTAAGCCTCCCCCAAGCACCTCCACTTCGACCGGTTCTGAACGGTTGAACGTTCATGTAACGCAATGAATTTAGTTACGTCAAAATGAATGGCATTGCCATTATAAGTACCAGCACTATGGAATTTGCAGTCGCGTTGTCAAGAAGGGCAAAGTTGCCATCACTCATGTGCTCAGCATAATTAATCAGCCATGTCCCTACTGTTGGGACACAGGCTTCCTCTCTTCGAAGAGGAATGGGCTGTAATCTACCAAGCGGGCCAAGTGCGGTTTGGTAGATGTCACATGTATTCAAATTTTTGGGATTTTTTGCCGGTTTCCTTATGAAATTTACCTTCACCGTTTTGAAAGTGGTGAAATGATTTACCTAAACTAAAAATGATGGGCTGAATACCTTTTTTGGTGAGGAAATGATTTACCTAAACTGGTAAATGATGGGGCTGAATACCTTGATTTTACATAGGAAACGACCACTGTTAACAAACCTACATGATGATAATCTAAGTTATGCTGTAAATAAAACACCAATCACTGAACTTTAGACCTTGACTGAACTAATGTCAAGGCTGGCGTATTTTCAGGTGTTACTACTGCAGGAAAGGGTCGTATGAGTGCGTAACGTAGCCAATAGGCTATTAAGGCGAAGATGCCTAACAGATATATTTAATTAGACAGTCGGTCAAGGTTCAGGAAGGGATATTTTTAACCTTGGTTAACATAAATAATGTCACATTGGTTTCTGCAACACGTCTATTAATCTCTTCCCCATTAGGAATTTTATAAGAAAGAAAATTATTATTTCATTCAAACGTGTTCTAACCAGCTAACAATCAGAAAAATGTTTAGTTATAAATAACAGTATTGCGTATATTGCTCGTGGTTAAATAATAACAGCAGCAAGGTTAAGCAACGCTTACCGAGGTCAGTCCGTGGATGGGTGACAGTCGTTACGAGTAGTCAGAAGCCCGAAAGCCTGACCACCCGTCTTGCCAAGGAGTATGGTGTTACCCAGTATCTGAGTCGTGGAGGTCAGATAGGCAGTCGCTCAATGTAGAATACTGGTATCCAGCTGCATGCGGTTGGACTGGAAGCCGACCCCAATGTACTTAGGAAAAAAGGCTAGGCAGGTTGTTACTTGTCTAACACTTGTTGATCCATATTATTATAATTATATAAAATATTACAAATGCGAAAATGTGTCTGTCTGTCTGTGTGTTACCTCTTCACGCTTAAACCGCTGAATAGATTAAGATGAAATTTGGCATAGAGATAGTTTGAGTCCCGGGAGAGGACTTATGATAGTTTTAATCCCGGTATTTCCACAGGATCGAAACTTACGCGGGTGAAACCGCGGGGCGCTGCTGGTCTTTACAATATATTGAAGCGGAATTTTCTTAGCTTTGCATAGAGGATCTTCCATCCACTATGATGGTTGAACTTGCAGTCTTATTTGTTTGTTTAGCCGATGTAGTAATTTAACGACTTTGACCTCGGTTCTGTTTGTTCGGTTCAATAATACCTACATTTTATTTTGGCATGTTTTCATTCGCATACCACTTGTGCAACTTTGTGTTTGTGATGATTTGTTGTCTTTTAAATACAAAAAAAAACTGGCCAAGTGCGAGTCGGACTCGCACACGAAGGGTACCACAAGGCAAAAACGCCGAAAAAAACACGTTTGTTGTATAAATATTTATTTTATTCTGTTCTTAGTATTTGTTGTTATATCAGCAATAGAAATACATCATCTGTGAAAATTTCAACTGTCTAGCTATCACGGTTCATGAGATACAGCCTGGCGACAGACAGACATAAACCCTTTGGGTACGGAACCCTAAAAACTGACGATCTCTTCAATGTTTTTACCGGTTACGTGTACCGTTTGAATGAACAATTAATAATAAAATTACTAATACAAGTATGTTTACAAGAACCAATTGCTTCACGCATCGGTGGCCGCACGTCGAATCGAAACATGACGATATCGAGTTACAATCTGAAAGAAAGGTGGGTAACTGTGTATGTTGTGTACCACGCTGTTTTGATTGTCAAATCTTATGTGTTTAATCCACAGATATAGATACACCTAAATAACGCAAGAGCAACTGCTTCGCGTACCAAAAATCGCATCAGCTTACGTTCAAAAATCGTAAGCCGCCACTTTCGCGCTCAGTCCTGTGTACTGCTGGCTGGGTAAGCGTGAGCGAGAGCGCGAGTTTGTTACGTCATAGTAGGTAGTCAAAAAATGGCACGCTTGGTTTTCATACAGTTTGTGATACTTGCGTTATCTAGGTCTCTCTATATCTGTGGTTTTTCTCTTCTAATGATCATTACAAATTAATCTTAAATAAGAAGGCATTGGAAGACAGTTACTCTGTCGCCAATCTGATCTGCTAGAAATTAAGTCGGCCTTAAAATAGATGGTTTTTATAATGTACGCTAACGGGATGCAGCGGAATACCAGTGTCAGGTATTGTACCTGGCATATGCTGAGCTGGACTCCCATTTGGTGCAACCATGAGACACACACTGCCCAGTAGTGATCGACCGTTATAGATGTATTGGGTCAATTTATATTTTTAATCTTTGTTTTTTTTTCACCTTTTTTGATGTTTTTTAATACCTGTATTGTGTCTTTTGTTGCACTGAATAAACGTGTTATCTATCTATCAAATTTTTCTTTAACCTAACTGCATCTTTGCCTAACTGCATCTTTTTCTAATGGAGACATTGGAAGAGAACGGATAAAAATAATGTCTCCTATTCTTACCACTGAAAGTATACGTTTAGATAATGGCGAAGATACGAGGTTGTTAGTTTAACCGTTAATGTTCGGAGAGATGAGATTTAAAGAATCGTTCCAATAAAGGTAAATACGGTCAGGGAATATAATAATTTAAACAAACTGACATCTTAAGTCAATATGTCGTTTTATAGCCTGCAGTGCGATTCTGTAACCATCTCACGGTGAAAACTTAGTGAAGTGAGCGTGGAGTGAGCTGTCAATCAATTGTAATAAAAACTCCTTGGGTAGATAATAATATTATTTAATCACTCCAATCCAACTATCTACTACAATTTACTAAAGTCTATTCGCTAACACAGGTTACAATAATTGTGTTTCAATATTCACACCGTTACTTTAATTTGTCCGACCCGTAGCTCGTTCCAAAACCAAGTGACCACCGACTACTTCGCGATACAAGTCAACGAATCGATTCCCCGATACCGCGTGGTGTTGCTACCTCAATAATTATTCTGAATAATCGATATGTCAATTTAGTCGATTTAAAAATACAGATAAATGAACCTAACACAATAGAGACAATTCCTAGCAAAAACAAACACACATCACCTGTGCTTTCACGGTGAGATTTTTACAGAATCCACCGGCAGTTCATAAAACTGTCAAAGAATGCTAGGTGTGATTTAAATACACGAATAATTTAAGTCTGTAGACTCTGTAGTCACTTTGCTTAACAAATAATTTCTTTCACTTTACATAAGCAAATATTATAGCAGCGGTATTGCCATACATTTGAGTAAAAAGGATCGTTTTATCAATTAAGTACCCCAATTTGATATGACCCGGTAACAAAGTGTTGATCAATTTGACAACACTGCTCGTCCAAAAATAAAGACGGATTGGTGTGGGAACGGACCGCGGCGACCGGTGGGGTGATGCCTTGAATATACACGCTTCAATTAACATCAAATTTAGTACCAGACACCGGTTTTAGACACGAGAAGATGTGAAGAACATGAAATTAGCGGTCAGACAGCTCCTTGTTGCTTCTTTGAAAGGAAGTATCGGCACATCTTATTTTACCGCCAAGCAGCATTTCTGTAGTCTGAAGGGTATACATATACAATGTGGCGATTAGGTTATCACATTAAGAGTAATAATGTACTCATCATTATGAACAACTTTTACTATGGGACGAAACTTGAAATCGCGAAAAAAAAAAACAGCTTTTCCCTACATTTTGAGGAGTTATACGAACATAAAGGTAGGGAACGGCTAAATTTTTTTCCGCGAGCAGAGTTTACCGCGCAACTAGCATATACGAGTATATGTACAAACGTCTCGATATCAGTCGGCGGGCAACAGCCTACCAGACACAACACTTGTCTGGTCGTGGGATCCTCCCTTTTCTATGAGGAACAGAGGGTAACCTCTGTTCCTCATACCTCTATGAAGTAATGCCGTAGATATGAGCCATGAGCCATAACTAACCTACTTCAATTTTTAGCTCCAAAAACAGCTTATTATCTATACGACTTCTCTTCAGCTAAATTCTCTTCATAACATTCATATGATATCTACCCATCTTCAATTCCACAGTAAAGATTTAATCAAGTTAATATGCCTTTGCGAAATTACATCAGCCTTCATGATGGAAATCCGTTTTAAATAGAGCGTTACGATAAACTGTTATCATAAACAAGTTTATTATGAGGCCTTTTTATGGCCTTTTTAAAGGACATGCATTGTTGGCCATGTCCTTTAAAAAGGCTATTAAAATCTCAATAGGTTTCTGTGAGACTTGATGTCTTTTGTACAAAGGGTTAAGACCAGAACAACACTGTTCTACTGTGTTCAAAAAAGGTTGGCAAACGACCACTGAACAATTGCGATGTAAATGTAAACTTAAATGTTATAAGTAGTTCTATAACAAGTAGGTATCTGTTATTTTATTTTATATTATCATTTATGTTATAACATAGATACATACATATGCAGCTTATAATGTTCCCACTGCTGGGACACAGGCCTCCTCTCGGTGAGAGGAAATACAATGTATCGAATAATTTTGTGTCATTATAGGTGAGTAAAACTATACCTGTATATACCTGTATATATGTATTACCATACGATTTTTATTGCTAAGGGGCAGTTCAAGTATTACGTAAGCAGATTTTTTTTGCAATTATTACCCAAAAGTAAACATTGGTAGTATGCATTTTATTTCTTTTACTCGGTTCTAGGCGAGGTAACGTATCCATTATTTTCGGAAATCGGGTGAAAGTGCGTTTCGTTATCAAGCATAGACAAGTAGGGTTGCCATATTAAGTGTTCAAATCAAAATCGACAAAATTTTGTAGAACATCTGAAAAAGTAAAAAAAATAAATACTGCTGACGTAATCACCATACAGACCACCCCACCCCCATGTCCTCAAAAATAAGCAAAGCGAAGACCCCCCGCCCTCCTGTAGTGCTTACGTAATACTTGAATAATACTTGAATAACAGTAACTGCCCTGTTTCGCTATTATTTTCTTCAAGTTCACCAAACTAGGACGTTCATTATTATAAGGTCGGTCATACACATCCGCAACCCGCGCGTCTTATATTTACGACCGTTAAGCGCCGGTGGTTAGCCATAATAACCGCTACATGTGAAGACGTATATCACACCTAAACGTTATAAAATGCAGCAAAAATATTCTGTCAGAGTTTTCATGTGACATTTATATCTAATAGCCGTAATATGAGCTTAAAGTACATATTACTGTTATTGATGGTGCTAGTTTGATATTGAAACTTCAGAAAAGTTGTAGTGGTCTTTAAATATTCGGAGAATAGTCATCATTATTGTATCCCCTCATCATTCTCCTGCTCTTGTCTTATTGTTGATGGTGTTTGTCTTGTTGTTGTGGTCTTGTTATTTGGGGTTGGCGCAACATGTCTTAATTCTATCACCTCGATTATTAAAATAAATACATGCAAAATGGAGTTGTTAAATTAGTTTGAACTAAGAAACTTCTCTTTAGGTGAGTGTTACTTCCGTAGTTGTAACTAATTGACCGACTGATATTTTGTCAGTGAATTCTAAGGCGGATCAGACACTACAACGTGACACGAGACGCGCGCCTTATGTTTGAATATGCAAATAAAAAAACGCGTTTCCGCGCGAGGAATTTAGCTCCGTTTCCTGCGCCCCGTCGCGTAGCGCGTTGTAGTGTGTGATCCGCCTAAAAGTCACATTGTCCAGTAACCGGCCTCGAGTAGTTACATAATCTATTTTTCTTTCTAATTAAAAAGCTATTTACCTAAAAAGGTACACACAACCACCAAAACAACGTAACAAAACAATATGTAAACTACCTCATCATCTGCCTAGCCTTTTCCCAACTATGTTGGGATCGGCTTCCAGTCTAACCGGCTGCAGCTGAATACCAGTATTTTACATGGAGCGACCGCCTATCTGACCTCCACAACCCAGTTACTGGGTAATACGATACCCCTTGGTAAGACTGGTTGTCAGACTTTCGGGCTTCTGACTACCCGTAACGACTGTCAAAGATCTACAAATATGTAAACTACGTACTACTAAATATTACAATTATTCACACTAGTTAGGTGCAAATGAAGTCCTCCAGACCGTATTTCGGCCACGGCGGCCAATCTCAACGGAGACTAGCCTTCGGTGCGGGAGATATTATAGTGCACAAGTGTGGGAGGGGGGGGGGGTAAAGCAAATAACAAACTACACACATACGTACAAAACAAAAAGGCCACTTAGCCGTCAATAGGCAGATAATTCCCAATTAATTATTGCTATTTATTTCTCAGCGCGTCCTTCGATGGTCAGTAATTAAATTCAGCAGGCCTTGAAGCTCGAAGTATTACCCTACTTCCGACACCCGCTTGACCTTTTCACTTATAAAACTAGAATGCTTCATTTATTATTAGTTTTTTAGCAATTTATAGTCAATAATTTGGTTGTTAGACAAAGAGCAGAATTGCTTGGGTCATCCAGATCTTTTGCACATGGTTTGAACAGGGGGGTCTAATGAGGCCACTTTGGCAGAATCATAAAAGGATAACATTATAAATGACTAGTTTTAATGACCAACGGCGGACGTCATAGCTCATAAAAGTGCATACGTATAAATAAAAGGATAATAAACGTATTATTGAAATCCTTAGGACAGCCTTTTCTTTGGTGTTTAGGAGGAAATGTCGTTTTGGTCGTTTCTCCATAGAAAGTACAGAAACGCTCTCGCCTCTTTTCTTTCTAGTTAATGACCATAAAGCAATGGTTTTTACAGAATAATAAATATTAACTACTTGTATGTCTCTACGTTTTTCTTTCTGATGATACATTATTTTTATAAGCACTGTAAGCACTACAACCCTCAAAAAATGCCGATTTAAACCGCTGTCAACAGAGGCCTAGTGTACACATTTGAAAACTATTAATGAAAAAAGAAAAACATAAGGACACAGTATATTATTATATCCTTCTTATTCAGTTGATGAAATATCTTTTAAATTGGTCCAATATTGGAGGAGGAAATAGGCGAGAGCCAAACCTCGAATTATGACTTTTTACTTAAGCTTTTTCAAAAGTCTCTCCGACTGCATTTGTTCATGGAAACATGTACAGTCACGAGCACTAATATGTCAACACTTGGCAACTTTCAATTGCGATTTTTTCACGAAATACGAATGCAACGTGGAAATACGACGCTTTACATAAACCTATGGGTTCGAAAATACTATGTTCCTAATAATATAAAATTTCATTCAAAAATAAAGGAGAACATCGCCTTTGAACAAAGCCAAGTGTATACATACTTATGCTCGTGACTGTACACATATATGAGTAACAATGATATAGTGCGACCTGTGATAGGCTGAGTTAATTGATTGTTTCACTAGAATGCTAATGATGATGCTATGTTTAGCAAAATCACAGCACAGGTCAGTCGATAATACTGAAGTACTGACATAATTTACACATATTATTAGTTGATATCACCACAGAAGTTAAACAATGATGTCAACCTTTAATAAATTGGAATGCCAATAATATTGTGAATATACAAGGAAACTCTTATTGTCCGCGTTTTGAAGGCGTTATGTCATCAATTAGATGTTTTCTAAATATAGTTTTGTGTATTTTTGCAGTTTGAAGAATAGGCATCGAGATAATTATGTTATTTGACAAAATACTTTAGGAGCTATGAGGGAACAGATCAACATACATACCTACATGACCTGTTAAAATCATAACCCTCCTTTGGCTTTGCCGTAGGCGGGTAAAAACGCAAGAATGAAGAACGGAAATTGTTTGAAAAATATGAAGGAGGCTTCTTGTCAATATTTGTAGAACCTTTTGAGGAGGTTATGTGGTAATATATTGTATACAATCCTTAATTTGAGAACCCTTTAATACTTGTCATTGCTGAAAATAGCTACCTTGCTTGCTACTTAATAAAAAACCATAATCGTTACTTCAGAAGTCACTTACATAATGCTTAGGCAAGATTAACGATCAAGCCAGTAAAAACACTCACAAGACTAAATCATACCAATTACTACTGTGTGTCCCACTGCTGGGAAAGGGCCTCCCCTTTTTCCTTCTAAATCTTTCTATGTTGTGTGAGCTCTGGTCATGTTGGCTCCGCGAACATGAACAGATCGTCACTTCACCTTCGCCTTGGTTTACATCGACGGCGATGTCTTCCCTCATGCGTCCTAGACTAGTGACGATCTTTGCCCATGTCCAATTTTTCAATTCAAATTGGTTTATGATGCAGTGGTACTATATGTTAATTCAGGGTGTCACTTACCTCCATACAAAATTTTATCAAAATTGGTCCAGCCGTTTGAGCGTGAAGAAGTAACAAACATAATATAAACACACTCACAAACTTTCGCCTTTATAATATTAGTGTGATATTTGTAACATTGCTGCATTGGTTTGAATAATTGGTACACACGGCTACACATTTTCCAGTTTTAGCTGACCTCTCATTGTATATGTTTTTCGTACAATACGAAGTCAGCTTATAGTGGTTATGTATAGCTTAATGTGTAGCCTTGCGTACAATAAAAAAAAAATATAGAGCAAATCTGATATAGCTAACTTGTTCACGCTTCAAAAAATCCGGAACTAACATTTGCTGAAGTTTCAACCTCGCAAAGTAACACTTAACACTAATTAACTGCAATTAAAACATTTTAATTAATACGTGGCCTCTATCTGGTCATGTGTGAAAGTTATTTTAATGTTAAAAGTAAGGACCTTGTGGACTTATGTAGTAAATTATTGCTTGAGCCTCCCCAAGCCGGATGGATGAACGGTTTGAGCCTTTTGATAAGGCGCCCTTGTAATTTATTGCTGAAATAGCTTAAATGAACTTTATAGAGCAGACTTACAAATTTTAGATGGTTTTGTGCCCGGTTGATGGCAATAGGCTCGCCCTTTATTACATGGGACTTTTTTTTGCGGATGGGAAATCATCAAATGATCATCCCGCTCTGGGTGGAGCGGAAGGGAGTGTCAGACTCTTACTGACTAAAACCCACCCGTGTTCCTTCCTTAGCCCTTTATGTTCCGGGCCAGCGGTAACCCTTTCGGACAATCCCGCTGACCCGGCAGGCTTCGGCCTTAAGGGGGCCCCTCCTCGATGCTGACATCTCTTTGACATGATTACATGGGACTTAAACATAACTGGGGAAATTTGGCTGTTATAGGTATGTACACCTCAGCTCAAACCCCTCGGAGATTGCCAGGTGTGACGTTGTGTTACGTTACTAACAGATTTAAAGAAAAATCTAGTGCAATGTTGAGAATACTGTCGACTGCCAAACGCACCAATGCATC
Organism: Oligia latruncula; assembly: GCA_948474745.1. Lineage (NCBI taxonomy): Eukaryota > Metazoa > Arthropoda > Insecta > Lepidoptera > Noctuidae > Oligia > Oligia latruncula. Next base: position 18,269,833 of record OX419686.1, read on the forward strand.
GATCTTAAACCAGCTTCGAATAAAAACCTGCTTGTCGACCATATGTCAGCAACGCATTCTCTCCTATTTCTGCCACATAGTACGCAAACGCGACGAAAGTTTGGAAAAACTGACTGTGGTTGGGAACACCGAAGGCAAAGGATCGCGCGGTTGTTCACCAACACGATGGACCGATCAGGTGAAGGAATCATCGTCCTCTAAATTCTACACGGTAAGGGATGCACTGGACAGAAACCAGTGGAGACGGATCATCTGCTCCAGATGCAACTCCGAAGCTGACCACGATCCTCAGACATGAGGGACCGACTACAGAGAGAGTGCAATTTTACAAACAATAGCAACCATGAAAATACCATAACACATAAGGTAAAAGGATTTATACTCTGCAGTTTGCGTTTAGTGACATATGTAACTTTGGACAAATGTAAACTAGAGAAGTCAGCGCGCGCTAATTAAGTGATTCACTAGGGCCATAGACTTTCCGGGAACTCTGTGCAGGCTATGGACAACTATAAGTCTTGTGTTCACCAACATTTAAATCAACTGATTAAATATTTAATCCGTTCTATATTTAAAATTTGACATAAACCAACTGTTTAAATACCTAACCAGTGCAGTGGTTTGAATGTTGGTGAACTCAGGCCTAAGAGAAAATTTTGTCATGTGCCAGATAGGATTTCCCATCAGCAAAAATGACTTTGAACTTCCATAAAAAAATGTAACCCATTTAGTGCTCCACTTCGTTATAAATGTAATTCTTGTGCAAACATATGTGCGTTGTCTATCAGCGAATTTAAGATTTTTATTTAATAGAAGATTTATAATTATATGCAAAGTTGCATTTGACATACATTTACTGATAAGAGAACATTTCAAGACCTACTAGCAGTGGTCGTAAGTTGTCAGAAAGCTTACGTGAAGTACGTGCATCTTATAACTTGAACACCTGTAGGTACCTACACAACACCTCTAATCAGGGCACCCATTCAAAGAACAAGTATAAGTCGGAGACAAGCATAGTGGTACCACTAATTGTCGGCCAACTTAAGGAACTGTATATTGCACTAGAAGGCAGTAACGAGGTTGCAGATCGATATGTTCTGGCTTGATAGCCAGAACATATCGAGCATATCATAATTTCACTACTGTGTGACGTTGGTGACGATTTCACATTGATATGTGAAATCGTCACCAACGTCACACAGTAGTGAAATTATGCCAGTATCAAATCAACTGACACAATGACTAGTTTGACCAAAGAGTAAAAACTACAAATACAATACATTAAGTAAGCCAAAAGTGTGCATCGAGGAGGGGCCCCTTAGGGCCGAAGCCTGCCGGGTCAGCGGGATTGTCCGAAAGGGTTACCGCTGGCCCGGAACATAAAGGGCTAAGGAAGGAACACGGGTGGGTTTTAGTCAGTAAGAGTCTGACACTCCCTTCCGCTCCACCCAGAGCGGGAGGGGTCATTTGAAGATTTTCCATCCACAAAAAAAAAAGCCAAAAGTGTGCAGGTGGACCGACGATCTTCGCAGGGTGGCTGGTAGCTGGATGAGAGATGCCGAGAATCGAGCTGAATGGCGTGCAACAGGAGAGGCCTATATCCAGCAGTGGACTGCTGTAAACTGTTGATGCCAGCCGAAAGTGTAGAAATACCTAGCTTCAGTTTATTTTTACCGTAGCTTAAAACGAAATGCAGTCGTCTGGTGAAGCGAAGAGAACTTTTAAAAGAGGTTCACACGTTTATCCTTTGAATAAAATCATACTTACACGTATACTTTTATTTCCCACTGCATTTTTAAACGTCAGTGCCTAATAATTTGACCGTGAACGAAATTGCTTTTTTCCAAAAAACTTTTACAGGCATTGTCTGTCCGTTTTCCAGCGATGTTCCAAAACTTTACAACTGGGTCACATGGCACTAACTTTAACTACAAAAGGGGTGTTAAAAGTGCTTGTAATTGGTAAAATACTTTTAATTTGGATGCATGATGCGGTGCAGTTTTCATGTTAGGAGAATGTTTCAGAGTTGTTTGGAAACATTGTTAAAACAATTTGGACAATTTTTGGCTCGCCCAAGGGAGAAGTTTGTACAACATACAGAATTAACAAACATGAGATGATTAAGAAACATTTGTGTACTATGTTTTCGGGATAATATTTTTTTGCAAAGCAGAAATTGTCGTTTTACATAGAAAAAATCTTCTTATTTTTATGGATAATTATATATTTAATTAATCGGAGTATTGGCTATTAGTGAACATGTGCTTTTGCCATTTTAGAGTGGAAGTTCGTTGATGGCTCTGCTATAAAAATCCTCTTTAGAAGCGTTTTTACCGCTTCGTTGGATTTGAATTTATTCCCCTGTAAAAAGTTATCCGAATTCCAAATAAAAATGGAAATTAGTTGGAACAACGTCTGGTGAGTATGGTGGGTGACGGAGACTTTCCAGTCGTAACTCCTATAGTTTTGAAACGGTCCGTTGTGCGGTGCTTCCACGCGATTTGCGAGCTTTTTTATCTTTCCAATTTGAAGTAAATTAATAAGTATGGATTTATCACTTACGTTGAAGGCTGCTGCAAGTTCCAACGTAGTTTTAGATGAATCTGCTTCCACTATGACTTTCAATAATTCATCGTTATCGACTTTTACCTCCGGTCGGCCATGGGGCTCAAAATTTCCAGAACGGAAGCGATCAAACCAAAAAACGAACCTTGTGTTCACATGTTCATATAAGTTGGTGCTACGACGGAACTCGTGTTCGAAAAAAGCGCGATGTTTTAAATTAAATAGTCTGTCAGTTAGTCAGAAAGTTGAAGCTAGTTGCCCATTCCAAAGCGTAGATCTCTATGGGGAAGAACGGGCAAGAAACTCCATGGACACTCTTTTAAATCATTAGTGGTATGACGTCACTGATTTGGATAACGTCCGCGAAGTGTCGATTGTACTAATCCCTCATATAGTAGTAACAGGCAAAGCTACTGATAGGGTTGGGCATTGGGTAGATAATATCGGACAATCTGGATAAGCTTTTAATTTAGATGGTCTTTTTGGCTTTGAAAAAGAACTCAAGCATGTACTGTCAACAAAGTCAAAACATCCATCGGTTTCTTACTAAACTTCAACTACACACATCAAAAGTGTATAGGGATCAAGCATTTTTATGCGGATTTCTTGAGATTGAGATGTGGCTTTGTAATAAATTTATGATTTTATAAATTTATATGGATCCTTTTTGGTGCATTTCATAATTTGAATCAGGAACTGTGAATCAAATTCGAGTAAAAGATGAAAATCAGCTGTCAATATTTTCCCTATAAAAACATACAACGCATTGAAGACATTATTAGTGCTACTGTTTCCCTACTACTGATTAAAACCAACGTTATTATGGAGCGGCGACGTCATTTAAGCAGGGAAGAAATGCTCAGAGCCGTGGGAATGATAGAAGCTGGTTCCCGGCAACGTACTGTGGCTTTAGCTCTGAATACAAGTCAGAGTGTTATCAGTCGACTTTGGACACGTTACCGAAGCACTGGTACCGTGGCTGAGCGCCATGGAGGACGGTATCGCTGCACCACACGGAGACAAGACCGATACATTCAAATCTTAACTCGAAGAGCTCCAACAATAACCGCCATGATGTTAGCCGTGAGGCTTCATCACTCTTCAGGGAACTTAATTAGCGACCAAACAGTCAGAAACCGCTTGCATGAAGTGAACCTTCATTCCCGAAGACCGCTACGGGTACCACCTATAGCAATGCACAATCGTAGGATTCGATATCAATGGGCTCTTGAACACAGAAATTGGGCAGAAGAACAATGGCGTTTCGTGTGCTTTTCTGATGAGTCTCGTTTTGGTATGAGACCGGATACAAGACGTATACGACACTGGAGAACCCCTGGACGCCAACAGCGATTAAAATCCTGCCAGGAAGTCCATCCTTATAGTGGTGGAACCATCATGGTATGGGCGGGTATTTGGATCGGCGGAAGAACTGAGTTGATTTGGATCAGAGGCAACCTCAACGCTCAAATTTATGCTGAGACGATTGTATCAGACGTCATCGTTCCTCTACAAGTGCAAATCGGTCCCTTATTTCAGTTAATGCATGATAATGCACGACCGCACACCGCAAGAGTTGTAAGACAGACTCTCGCCGCAGCTAACATCAATGTCCTGCCCTGGCCTGCTCAGTCGCCAGACTTGAACCCGATTGAGCATGCATGGGATATGCTACAGAGAAGAGCTCTGCCGAATATGGAGGGTATCCAGTCGCAAGAAGACCTTTTTTTGTTGTTGCAACGAACATGGGCGGCCATTCCACAGCGTGATTTGGATGAACTCATTTTGAGTATGCCAAACCGATGTTCTTGTGTTGTTAGTGTTCGCGGTAGAAACACGAATTATTAATTGTTTAAGTTACCCAATAAAATTTTAAAGACAACTGTTATTTCAGTCTTTTTTTCGAACTTTTGTGTTAGTGGTTCAAATGTCAAAAATCCCTTTATTAGGAAAATGGCAAATTTCTTTATTAATGCAAAGGTGACTTGGTTTATCGTTACTGTGACAAACGAAAACACTTTATTTGATGAATCCTTAAAGAAAATTTTAATTAATATCAATCAGGAGAAAAGTTATTGCAAAAATATATGTTGATCCCTAAACACTTTTGATGTGTGTATATCCGACGACACTGGTTACTTATCTCTTTTGGTGACTGTACATACAGTCACGAGCATAAGTATGTATACACTTGGCTTTATTCAATGGCGATTTTCTCCTTTATTTTTAAATGAAATTTAATATTATTAGGAACATAGTATTTTCGAACCCATAGGTTTATATAAAGTGTCGTATTTCAACGTTGTCTTCGTTATTTCGTGAAAAAATCGCAATTGAAAGTTGCCCAGTGTTGACTTATTAGTGCTCGTGACTGTACATAACTCAAGTTTTGACATTGATTTTACATTCCGTAATTACTTTAACAAACACCCTAATTTATTACTTGTTAATTTTTTTTAAATGATAATCGTTTACTTTTACCATGTTTGTAAATATGGGAGCACCATGTATCATCTACCTAGCCTTTACCCAACTATGTTGGGGTCGGCTTCCAGTCTAACCGGATGCAATGGACTTATGGATGGATGGACTTTAAGCTCACTTCACCCGAGTTATCACGGTGAGATTTTTACAGAATAAAACTACAGCGGTGCTATTCTGTAAAAATCTCACCGTGAAAACTTGAGCGAGAGCGTGGAGTGAGCTGCCGATCAATTCTGTAAAAATCTCACCGTAAAAACTTAGGTGAAGTGAGTTAGTTTTTGCTAGGAATTGACACTATTGACAGGTCACTCCACGCTCACTTTACCTAAGTTTTCACGGTGAGATTTTTACAGAATAGCACTGCTGATGCTATAGGGATTGACAGCTCACTTCACCTAAGTTCTCACGGTGAGATTTTTACAGAATCGCTCTTCTGTCAATAGTGTCAATTCCTAGCAAAAACAAACTCACTTCACCTAAGTTTTCACGGTGAGATTTTTACAGAATCGACCGGCAGAAACAGTTTCTAATACATTGTCAAACCTACTTACTTTTAATAATACGTACTTTATAAACCAAATTCTCGAAAATAAATCGTAGCGACCGAGCGAAACTGATGCAATTAATTTTGAAACGCAAAAGAAGAGAGATTGTTATAATGTGCGTGCGCTCGGAATAAAATGACGTATGCGCTAAAACGAATTTACTCCTTTTTTGACAAAATAATTGAATTAAATTTAAAACAACTTTGAGTAAACTTTGATATATGATAATTCTCTATGTTTTAAAGTAAATTTCATTGAATAACTCTTAAGTGTTACGCCCGCCGTGATGTCGAAAAAAGTAAAAATATAGATATAACTTTGCATTTTTTTGTATCGAGAAAAATTCATTGAATCGTGTATTCCTTTTACATGATACTAGACCAAAGCGCCCTATACCACATATTACTTATCAAGTTGCACGAAATAGAAAAACCACATTTTTTTCAATGGAGGTTTCAGGAACGTTGTCGGTGTCAATATGGACGCGCTTACATATATTGTACCTGTTTTGTGGTTACAAACTGCGTCGTTGGATACCACAATTGGGCCTTCCACGGCTGACCACGGCTGACCATAATGCAACCTCGTACTGAATTATTTTGGTTTTTCAATCGACCGTGGTTTGTTGGTAATAATGGCTATAAATTGTATATTGTTCGTGTCAAATGTTGCAGTTAATGGTACATTTTTGGTGTATGTATGTTGCACTTTTATAAATAGAAAAGTTTGTGTAGATGAGTCAACATGGGAATTTAAAGCTGTGTAACTCAAATTCTTTAAGTTAGTTTAGAAAACTACTTGGCGACTGCTAGTACTAGTACTCCTAACTAATTTGCAAATAGACTTGCGATTGACGTTGTTATGACTGTGTGCAGATGATGCAATGCTTTCCATTATGTTCGAGATTTTAAAAAACTCACACTTTCTATACCAAACCACTTTTTTATTAATAGATCTAGAATAATAAAAGAAGTTGTAATAACTTCTATGTTACAGCCCACATGTCTCATCTTCAAGGAAGTACAACATAAGATGAACATATAAGATGTGATTCAAAGACCACAGTTCTAGTCCTTATCTTACGACAATCAATTCCAGACAACCTTTATGATCTAGAATATCTAGATCACTAGCACACACTGTCATTCAGAAAACAGATCGATGTCATATTGAATGAAACTCATTCCCATATACAGCACATGTAAACCGTATGCCGCTGAATAGCGTAGCAAATCAGTAAACAGTGCACCGACCACCTTTACTTGAGACGACGGGGTGGCGCTGCTTGTCAAGGCGGAACACGTCAAACTGTCAAAGCCAGTACATTTTTAAGTATTAGTTCCGAAAGTTGCCGCAGTCTAAGTTATGTTGGTGATGCAAATGGGCTCGTTGATTGATGCGTTCCGTACGCAGATAGCCGTGGCCGACGTAATTCACACGACAAACATGGATTAAATCATGCCACAGATTTTGCGTGCGGTAATTTGTTGATGGGAGAATGCTTTGATGGGATTGAGGGAGAAATAAGCTTGTCAGTCAGAGAGGTGGTTCGTTTTGGTGCATTGATTGATTGACCTGCTGCAGTTCTGTTAACGTTTTGACACAGTTTGGAACAAACATTTGCCTACAGATATTCAATACATGCGTCATGTTCATGAACGGGCGCCGTCTGTAGGGACAGAAGGCCAATTCCCGTAATTAAAAACGTTCAAAATCTAGCCGTAATCTCATCTCAGCGACAATCAATGTCAAAAATTTAGGGAAATTGGAGGTATTTTTGACAGATTGATGCTGACATCAGTTAAAATTAAAATTACGAGAATTGCCCCCGTCGTCACTTTGCTGCCACAGCTTATTTTAATTTAATTTTACCTATGTATTGTTTTTTTTAAATATGAACTTTTTATTACGGACGCTTTTACCGGTTCCAACTTACGAGTTGTAGGTCGTGAGTTTGTGTATTTAATGTCATCACCTTTGCTCTCAAAACGGGGAAGGAAAACATGGTGAGAAAACCGGCAGGTCCAAGAACCAAAAATTCGAAAATATAGACATGTATCAACCCGCTTTGGGCCCGTGTCGTGGATTTTGGCCCACTCTCTCTCACAGAGAGGACGACTGTGTCCCAGAAGTGGGAACAGTACCCTAATTGCGTAACACACTATCCATCGGAATCTGAATCAGTTTGAAGCAAATTTCTAATCCATTGCTTCATAAGTTCGAAAAATTTGTCTGCTCAACACGTACATAACGCAATGAATGTTGTTGAACTGTCAAACTGAAACCGATTCCGATTGATAATGTGTTACGCAATTGCCCCGCTGTGTAGGCTGATTATGCTATTTGTTCCGGGTCTGGACGTTAGTGAGAGGTTCAGGATTTTTTTCGATAACTTGCAAGATATCTCAGTGCAGGGCAAAAGCCTCCCCTCTTTACATCCTTATAACGTCACCATTATGTGCAATGTCTGGCCAAGTCGTTCAGGATATGAAAGAAAATATCTTCCACGGAAGTAAAAAGTCTCGTGCAGTAAATTGCACTGTCGGTAGCGTCGTCGTTAAGGTCCTATTTCCCTAAGCCCGTTAGTTCAAGTTTATGAACAAAGCCTATGTTTAGCAGTAGGAACATAAAGCCATAATCACCTAGAAGGCTACTGATTAGTTTGATGTTATCAGTTTACAAATTGATACTGTCTATCCACTTATTCCTGAGTCACCTTAAACAGGACCCTATTTATAGTCGAGACTTCCATGTTTGGTTCGTATCTGTAGGAGCCCTAATTGAAAGGAATACCTATGGGGCCTATAGATGGGGTATCAATAGGCTTACTGAGAAACTAATCCGATTTCAAAACACGTCTTGCGTTGCCATAAAATGCCATGAATGGTTGGAGACGGTATAAAGGTCGCTTGATCTAGCCCTGATGAAGTATTGTGCATCCTGGCAGATTTATACGAGTATGTATATGTTTATGAGTTATTGGTGTAAGTTTAAATTATTATGTCATGTGATTCATCACACTACTGTTATAAAGGCGATAGTTTTTGAGTGTGTGTGTATGTTTATATGTTTGTTACTTCTTCACGCTCAAACGGCTAGACCAATTTTGATAAAATTTTGTATGGAGGTAGCTGACACCCTGGATTAACATATAGGCTACTTTTTATCCCGATATTCCCACGGGATCGAAAATTATGCGGGTGAAACCGACAAACACTGATAAATGAGGAAAAATCCTGCCGAGTCATCATAAGTTTCTCCAGTTTTTTATTAGGAATTCAAAGCCGTCATTTTAAAAAATATTGGCGTAATAATTATAATTATACAATGACTACCCTGTTTCATAACCTAGCTGTAAATACATGAAAAAAAAAATTGTTTCCCCCACGTCGTATTCGTGGCTTTCTGGACCACTTTTCTCCACAACCATGTCAAAGTTAACCCTGTATCCACTCATCCCATTCCAAAAACCGAACTTCTGTACTACTAACTGATAAATTCTAGGAACTAATAGAGGTCTTAATATTCTCGATGAATTGAATACGGTTCCGAGAAATTACTTTGATATATTCACGCTGCGAAATTGAATCACTTGTAGTGACATGTGATACCCTGTCGGCTGATGAAATTATGATACCTAAAATAGCCGGATTCGCTGAGGTTAGATATTCATTAATAATAATTGGTAGGAATAGTTTAGTGGCTTTGTAGATGTGTCTAACTATGGCTGGTTGATTTTATTTAGCATAGCATTTAAGATGGACAAAAATGATTTTCTGAGACAATGTTTTTGAGATTATTATTTGACACGACATCGTCTGCACATATAATTGTAAATGTAAGTATACGAAATATTATAAAATATGATTATTACTATGGAGTTTTTTGCCCATTCGTCTTCATAATAAAATCAATTCTATTGCTTGTAAATTTTGACTGTCTGCTGTCTTTTAATGGAAATAAATGATTTGACTTTGACTTTGATGATACATTAAAACTTTTCAATCGCACAAGTTTTTACACACACATAGGTATGTTTAAAAGATCGATTTGGAAACACGTGGTTTATTTCAAACTCGTTGTCAAATCGTTCAGAATTGAAGGTATTCGCAAAAAAGTTCGAACCAAAAAGGTGTTTTCACAACAAGTTAAGAGTTAAAGTAAAAGCACATTTGAGCAATTCTCTATTCGGTCGGCTGGGCTGTGTGGCGTCCGTAGCGCACGCGGTGTCAATCCGGTTTTCCGTCAAAGTGCTCCAGTTACAGATTGGACGGATCACCGGCGTCCGTCCGGTTCGTCGGACGGCTTTCCAATGAGTCCGCATAGTGCCGCGTTATGCGACTGTTTGCAGTATTTGTGCGTTTAGCTAGGGCTGCGAGTTGAGTTTATTCCATTATTGGTTACCAACCAACACTGGGCCCGCGTGGCCCTCTCACAGAGAGGAGGCCTGTGTACCCGCAGTGGGAACTTTATAGGCTGAGTATTATGCTTGGTTGAACAACTGATTTAGTTGTTTAGTTGGATAAGTGTGGGAACAATGCAATTTAGCCACTGATGGCGCTCAGCTGAACATAGCGTTAAAGTTATTTCGTCTTTAAAGGTTAGAATGTTTGTCTTCGTTTAGTTGTCGCGTCGTCTTCATTTGATGTACTATATCAGGTCTATAGGCCGAACGCTTAACTGTGACGTTGCCTGAGGTAGCAGCGCGGTGCGGGAGGGTGTGGTGCCTTGATGCGAGAGCTTAGTGATACGTCAACTTATGACAACTATTACCCCTCCCGCACCGCGCACCTACCTCAGGCAACGTCTCAGTTAATCGGTCGGCCTATAATAGAATTTTAAGATTTCTGCCGGTCTAGCAGGGGATCGAGGAGGTGGGGGGGTGGAAGGGGGTTCAGGATATCCTAGCAGGGAATTGAGGAGGGGTGGTGGAGGGGGGTTCAGGGGATCAAACCGGAATAAATCAAAATCTCTGCGTGAAAAGTTAGGTGAAGTGAGCTGTCAAATTGTCAGCTAATTTTAATATTTCTACACCGGCAACGGAAGTGTATGTGAAACTGTTTAATATTAAGATCTTACTTCACCTAAGTTTTCACGCTGAGATTTTGTGAAAATCTACAGATTGTAATTGCCTCAATGGACTTCTCCTCTGAGGTATTACAACTTACAAATTTTTAAATTTAAAAAACCAAAAGTTCAAAACAAAATTTTTTCTTTTGTAGCTTTCAAATAACATGACACCCAAATGCTATCCGTTTTGTATGCAGTATTTTTGATACTATGAAAAACCGCAACCGAATATTCCGAGAGAAATTGCGTTTCTGCTAACTGCATAACTAGATTGAGCCACTTTAACAGAATCCGCTTTTTTTAAAGCGGTGGAAATCGTTGAAAAACATGGCGGCTACGTTTCTAACAGATTGCTCGTCATACACTGCTGGTTTTTGAAGGATCATCAAGTATTATGAAAATATTAATCAGAAAAGTAGGCACTTTGAGAATAATGTAGTAGGTAACTTTATTTTGCTTCTGGTATAAAAGTAAGAGTAAGCCAATTTTGATAAAATTTGGTATGGAAGTAACTGACACCCTGGATTAACATATAGGCTACTTTTTATCCCGATATTTCCACGGGATCGAAACTTATGCGGGTAAAACCGCGGGGCGCAGCTAGCGGTTAGACTTTTACTGACTAAAACCCACTCGTGTTCCTTCAGTTGCCTGTGGCAGGGGCTACGGTACTTATCTCTTTCGAACAACCCGCGACCCTGGCAGGTATCGGCCCTGGCGGACCCCGTCAGTTAGTGCTGACATATCTTTGAGGCGCGCGTGGAACACAACGCGTCGTCGACCCGTCCCTGGTCCTTACCGGACGGCGAACTGTCCATTGCTCGCCGTCCGTAAGCCCGCGCCTATGGTGGCCGGGAATCGGCTGTAGATTCCCGGTGCCCAGGGCGTCTCTTGCGGCGACTAGGGGCGTGAGGGCGCAAAGATTGCCTCTCCCTGACGCGCTCCGCCTCATCCTTGTCTGCAGTGGTCTGGACAAAAGACTCCTCTCTGTGTACGAGGTATTGGGCCTTTTAATCCACCACACGGGTGAGCAGTGATGAAATAATTCACACAAAGTTAAGTGTGTGCTTGGGATCGAACCCACTACCAACAACTCGTTAGTCGCGCGTTATGTCTGGGCTACCACTGCTCTATAGGTTTTGCTATTTAAAAATTGCTAAAAAGACAAAACCATACCTTTACTCAACTGCCACATTTATTTTCATCCAGAAATCCATAGGTACTAATTTTGAATCACTTAATTGTTTGACCAACTACTTCATGTTCAAATCGATTCAAACCATTGATTGTCTCAACACTAGGTATATTTTATCCCCAATACTATTAATCCATCTGTCTGTCCGAACCTCCGAACGCAGAGGTAAATAACGCGAGATCATCATCATCTGCCTAGCCTTTTCCCAACTATGTTGGGGTCGGCTTCCAGTCTAACCGGATACAGCTGAATACCAGTATTTTACATGGAGCGACTGCCTATCTGACCTCCACAATCCAGGTACTGGGTAATACGATACCCCTTGGCTTACCAGTCCTAGACTGGTTGTCAGAATTTCGGTCTTCTGACGACCCGTAACGACTGTCAAAGATTCACGAATGACAGTCGGGACCAACGGCTTAACGTGCTTTCCGAGGCACGGAGGGGTCACGGTATGTAAAGATGGTCACCCATCCACAGACCAACCGCGGCAAGCGTAGCTTAACCTGATCGATCGACCTGCGCGGCTGTTATTATTTAGCCACGGGCCCCTCAAAGGCCACGAAGAATAGCTATATTTTACATCGTGGTTATTATGGTATCTACCTCATTTTCTCTGCTACAACGATTAGAAATGAATGCTGCAGCCTAATAAGATATACTGGTATTCAGCTAATACTTACCAGTATTTTACATGTAAATAGCGCGAGATACCAGTCAGAATTAAATCGAATTCAAAAATGAAATCAACCAGATAAGCCCAAAATAAAATCCGTATTTAATTTCGATGCATATTTTAGTGATAAAATCTTGTTTCGGTGAAGCGGTGCGGTAATAAAAATAAAACAGTCATCTTTTATTTTAACTGCACAAGGTGCATTTTTACATTCATACGGTGAAATCAAGAACACAAATTTATCGTCGGCACAACATGTCTTTTTCTTCCATACTTCTCTATTAGTCGTCATCTCAATAGTCACCCCCTTTCCAACCATATCATCATTTACACAGTCCATTCATCGAACAACTAACCTGTGTTCGCGATTTACTTGCCAAAAATGTAAACAAATATGAATTAATGGAAAAATGACTTTAATTACTACATAATAAAGTTGAGTTTGCTCTAAAACTTCAAACATTTTTATTATAACACAATACCGTTTTTATAATAACAAGAAAGAAACTTCCCGTGGTCGCATGCCGCGCTGTACTAACATAGGGAAGTTACTTTCTTGTTTCATCTTTTTCAGTAGTCGGATACTTATTAGTTTTTAAACTTATTTTTATTTAATTATTTTGGATATTTTCAGTAATATTTGTATTTTTGAAATGTGTTAGTTAAGCCCTTTAATTTGATACCCAACAAGGCACCATCTCAGAATATTTATTTTTAAATTCATTAAGTACCTTATGTCCTATATCATAATGAATTTAGTGTGACGTCACATAACCACAGCGGACGGTCAAGACGCGTCTAACGATACCTCATTTGTCAAACTATTATAAGCACTTTTGAAGTTATGAGGGAACAGACGAACATATACATACATACCGGTTAAAATCAAATACGTACGTAGTCGGGTAAAAATGGGTTGCCATGTTGACAAACCATCGATCGTCCCATTTGAAGTTCAGTAACACAACTCTATTAATAGAACTTTGCATTACCCATGAGTAAGGTGAAAGTAATCCCCTGGCGGAGAAAGCAACCGTGACCGACGTTAATAAGGACTAGTTTTCTTTGAATATAGTTATTATTTATGATTACTGGTATTTTCACTTTGTTCCGTTGTGTATGAAGGTTTGAACCGTTCGAAGGTGGGATGTGGTGGCATGGTACGTATTGATATGTGTTTTGGATAGGATCAAGGGTATATCTACAAAAGAATCACTTAGAAGGTATTTGAATGGTGGCCGAGTTGGGTAGTAACAGTCAGAAGAAAGGTGAAGGACAAAGTATGACATATTTTTCATTTTAGTGTTTTTTTAGAGCCACAAGATACAAGCGGTGCTTAGTTTGTGGCTCACCGAATACGTCACATTGTATTTTTACTTTTTGATGAATAAACTTATTATTAGTTCGTCAACAACTGTTTTACTGGTATTAGCTAAAAATACCAGAATATTAGTCTAGCAACCGCTCACATGGGCAACTCAACATTCATAAAATAGAAATAGATAAAAAAAAAAACTTATCTGGTTAAAAATGCATAAATCTAAATAGAATGTTCGTTATTAGCTCAAATGATGCCAAACTCATGAATACTTAAGAGGTTGCATGGAGGAGATCGCAGATAGCGATGAGGCCACCCATTGCAGATTTTTAGTATTCGATCTATTTTTGAGAAAGCACGTTAAGCCGTTGGTCCCGGCTGTTATTCGTGGATCTTTGACAGTCGTTACGGGTAGTCAGAAGCCCGAAAGTCTGACAACCAGCCTTACCAAGGGATATCGTATTACCCAGCAACTGGGTTGTGGAGGTCAGATAGGCAGTCGCTCCATGTAAAATACTGGTATTCAGCTGCATCCGGTTAGACTGGAAGCCGACCCCAACATAGTTGGGAAAAGGCTAGGCAGATGATGAGTCACCATGCTTGAAAGTCGAAATGCTGAACAAAACATACAGACGCCTATTTCTTTGACTATCCGTGTTATTAAATCAATATTTGACTGACTCTACATTGTTACATACATATCATATCATACACGTCAGCACATCAAGCTACCCGAAACTGTCAAATTTTCCCAATCAACCTTGAACCTTGAAGCTTTAGCGATAAAGTTCAAAATATATTAAAGAAATTTGACAGATTGTAGTAGCTTGTTGTGCTGGCGTCTGTACATAAGTGTCCCATTATTTTCATACGGCAATAAATAAGATTTATGGGCGGATTGGTAAGCAATTAATACATTGATGGGCGATGTTACCATTTACATAAATGTTGGTTGGGACCTGCTGTTCTAGCCACCTGATATTGAATCCATACTAATATGTATAGACTGTGCTATTATTATAGATTCGAAAGTAACTCTGTCTGTATGTTACGTTTTCACGCCTAAACCACTGAACGGATTTCGATAAAATTTCTCAGAGAGATAGATTGCATCCCGGGGAAGGACATAGGATAGTTTTTATCGACATACCTCGAGGGCGAAGTCGCGGGCGGAAGCCAGTATTGTATATAGCTCACACGCATAGGCTTCGCATAAGTTGCTACCAGCGCGCGTTGAGTAGATTGCGTGCGAAAACTATTGCATTTGTGTTACTATTTTTAGACACTTGTTAGAACTACTCGTACCTATTGTGTGTTTGACATTTTTCACGCCAACAACGTAAACATGCTCAGACATACCACAATCATCTTCATAATTAAAAAACCGGACAAGTGCGAGTCGGACTCGCACAAGAAGGGTTCCGTACCAACGTACAATATTTAACTTAGTAAAAAAACTCCCTTAAATATTTATTTTATTTAAATTTTAATATTAAGGTAAAATTAAAACTGAGTATTTTGTGAATATTTCAAGTGCCTACCATGCCATTATTGATATCGAGCAAAAAGGGCAAACAAATCACGTTTGTTGTATGCCCCCCTTAAATATTTATTTTATTTTGTTTTTAGTATTTGTTGTTAAAGCGGCAGTAGAAATACATCATCTGTGAAAATTTCAACTGAATGGCGCTGAATTCGCGGTTCTTGAGATACAGCCTGGTGACAGACAGACGGACGGACAGACAGCGAAGTCTGAGTAATAGGGTCCCGTTTTTACCCTTTGGGTACGGAACCCTAAAAATTACCAAAAGACGTTCACTGCTTGACAAATTAACATAGACCACCCCAAGAATCACAACGATCGGTTCTACTCTACCCGCATCCAGCAGATTCCTGTGACCTTCACTAGATCATCGGTCCACCTTTTGGGAGGCCTAGCCAAAACAATTGAAACATTATTTTGTAGTATGAATATTTGATAGTGTCCATCTTGGATTGCGTGTTAGTTGACTGTTCGATCGGTATTGTTTACCTCGCAACTCTTTTATAAAGGGTTATAAAAGAGTTGCGAGGTAAACAATACCGTCGTCGATTGTCACTTACACTTCAGAAAACGACAAGGTCTATGTGTCTAAGTGATAGTTACAAAGTTTCATCCTTATTGAATGTTCAATTTACTGGGGAATTTATGTTAAAAGTTGGAAAGAGGTCGAGTACTAGAGGTGATATTTAGCGACTCAATCAATCTGCCTGGGGTCGGCTTCCAGTCTAACTGGATGCAGCTGAATACCAGTATTTTACATGGACCGACTGCCTATCTGACCTCGATACCCTTGGTAGGACTGGTTGCCCGAATATTTTTCTTTTTTACCAATTCATCATATATATTTTTTAAATAATAGCAATTGTAAAGTAGGTGAAGAATTCTCTGTCGCCTTCAACTTTATTCCTGTGAGACCTTACGATTGACATTATGGAACATAAATATCACTTGCACTGAGTCACCAAGGCGTTCAAGTCTGTGCTCAAACATGCGGTGAACTATTTCTCGAATGCAAGATGCATTTTCTCTCTTTTCGAATCGCACAAATTAAAGTTTGAATCCAGTGTACACATATACATATACGTGTACATAGTGTATCCAGTGTATACATTTTCCTTAAGTTTTATTTATTCCTTTGTCACATACTGCTTGTCCTATTGATCCATTGAACATTATACCTCTTATTACTCCTCCCATTTCGTGTCACATTGAGTCTCAAAAATGCATGGCTGCACCATCCGGTCGCTCTCGCACCACAAGCCGCAACCTTGTCTCCTACGCGACCGCCGAACGTCCCCGTATTAAATTAAACATTAAACTACATCACAGGTTAATGCAGAAAATCCACGAAATGAAAGGTATAAAATGCTGGGCGACACTTATGTAAATGATCTGGAGACTTAAGAAACTTTTATCCATCGTTGTTCGTTTCGTAAAAGTGATGCAGCGATGGTGTTATTCCAGTCGATCTATTCTGCATTTATGTCACCTAGAAAACCTAAATAATGTGAGCTGTCACTAGTGTCATGGAATGACTGCTCACTTCACGTAAGTTTTCACGGTGTCATTTTTACAAAATAAAATTGTGTTAAAATTATTATAAGTGTTAATTTTACAAATAAAGAGAAAAAAAAGTGTGCTAGCAACATATAAAAACACACAGCAGTCACAACAGTCTGTTACCAGCAGTAAAGAAACTCGTAGTATTTTCGTAGCGCCGTCGTAGCGTTTACGTAGCATAGTCGTAGCGTTTTCGTAGCGCTGTCGTAGCGTTTACGTAGCATACTCGTAGCGTTTTCGTAGCACGGTCGTACCGTTTTCGCAGCATAGTCTTCTTTCGTAGCGGTTTCGTAGTGTAGTCGTACCTTATGGTACGTTTAAATCGCTTTACGTATTTAGTTAGAAAATAAAAAGTATACAAGTGGGTCTTCTTTGTACGCCTACTCTGTGATCAAACCCCAAACCGGTGACGTAATTCGATACAACAAATAGTTGTTTTCGTAAAATGTTGCTATAAATATAAATATAGTGGAATCTGCTTGTTTGAATCGCAGGACTTGTTTTGTAGTTAACGCCAAATAAAATGTTGTTTTAAGACTGCGTTGGTATTTTAGTAATATAGTATCATTTGTGAGACGAGTATTGGGTTTGTATGATTACGCAACTCGTTCTCGCAAAAGGTTTTTAGTTAAATTAGAGTGTATAATTTACTGAATAGAATGTTATATGTAGTTTAGAGTCACTTTATTTTTGATGTTTTACGGAATTGAAAGAGATATTCTTGTTATTCTTCGTATCGCTGGCATGACAGTCTTTCAAATCTTGAAAACTTCGCCTCTTCACAACACAGAGGGCAGGATAGGAGGTGCAGCCACATCCACACCCTGCTGCCGTCCTGTCAAGGTTACCAGGTTGGACTTATATCTTCCCAATTAGGTCTGGAGACGGTTTGTAGCGGTATCTACAACGCCACATGCGAACAACGCGTTATACTGACGTCACGTAAAATCCTGCATCTCGCAAGCACAGTTAACCGCGCAACTAGCATATATACAACAGCCCAACATGAATCAGTGGGCAGTTGCCCGCCAGACACGACACCCGTCTGGTCGGAGGATCCTCCTTAGATACCGCTACAAAGTCAAAATACATGACAGACGGGTATTACTATGATATATTTTTTGTACCCTAATGCAAGTTGAGTTGGATAGTGGAAACTTTTGTTAATAATTAATGAAACTGGTTATCAATATGAATAACGAGGTAAACACACAATTAGGCCGATAATTAAAATGTACAATTATTTATGAAATCAGAAAGTCATAAGTATGCAATGGCACTCAATAGTAAATAACAATTTGATTAAATACTAGCTTTTGCACGCGGCTTCACCCGCATAGATGTCAAAATGTGGAAAATATAGTCATGCTACTAACCAAAAAAACGATACTATACCATTGACGGATTTCTTGCTGACAAAATGTATTGTGACTGATCCTGTATTTATGATTTATAATGTAATATTCCTATCTAAACAGATTCTAATTTATTAGAATTGTAACATACTTATATAATGTTTTACTTAATTTTTAATATTGTTAAATTAATAGTGTATGGAAGGGTAGATTTTTGAGTTTCTATAAAATATCTGTAAGACCTGTTATATCACCAAAAATCGCACTAATAAATACTTTGCCTTTATTTTGACGCGTGCTAGTCCGCATACTTCATCCGGCAATCATATACTTTTCATGATGAATCATCTCATCCCGTTAGCAACAGCCGAGTTGTTTCTAAGTTGGCATTAAGTTAATACCACAAAATACAGAGAGTACAGAAGGCAATCACATGTATGTACTTCACTTTTCTTACCTACGCTCGGGCTCGGCGGGTCGCGCTAGGGTTGTCAACTTTGGCTTATGCACAAAAAACTATTGTGGTAGTGGCACTCGTATATAGTTGTTTGATTTATTGTTGAACCTTTTCTACAATATTAAAACAAAACAATAAACATAGTATTACAATACAAAAAGTTTACAGAACAAAAACTTATAAACATTTGTAAATTTTCACTATCGAAAATCCCTAATAACTTCAAAACGGATTACCCTATTTACACAATTTATTTTGCCCTTACCGTTTTAGACCTACACCTGTCAAATTACACTAAAACAACACAATATCTACATAAACATAAAATCATGTTTTCAACTTACGTAATAGTTGGTGGCGTGAATTTACCTTACAAAAAAGTTACTTCGTCTAAACTGATTCAAAATAGGAAACTATTATATAAATCGAGCTTAGATAGCCATTTTTTTGTTGCTCCATTTTTGCACTTCACAGACGCGTGTCTCAAGCGGATGGCACTCGCGCCCGCACTAGTCCCAACCACTCCAAGATAACGTGTCCGTGAGCGGTGTCTATGTGTGCGTTGCTCGAGCGCACTTTGTATGTAGATTGCCTTCTGTACCCTCTGTATTTTGTGTTAATACACTCGAATCGCTTGAGCAACACTGTGTTAAGTAAGTATACAGCTCATTAACCGCGCCGTTAGCGTCACTTACTTGATTTGATTTATGTTGTATTAACTACTGTTTTATTATATTATTTATAGTTTATTTTGACTTATGTGGAAATGTATATTCAAGTATATTCGAAACAATCGATTGCCCCTATAAATTGCGCTGAATGATTTGTTTCTTAAAGCTTAGATAAAGCATAAGTTGAAGTGTTTCATAGATGATGGAAAATATTCGATACCTACTTGACGAGTATCAAAAGGCCCAATAAGTTACAGTTGGGCCATCCTAACAGTGCGACAATTCTTGAAGGTAATAAAGATCAAATTCGCAAAACACGTATTAGTTTGTATGAAACTGACAAATGTCAAGAACCCATTCTCTCGTTGGCCGGACTATAGTTAAAAAAAAACCGGTCATGTGCGAGTCGGACTCGCACACCGAGGGCTCCGTACTTTGTAGGTATGTAAATAGTTTTAATTTTTTTTTTGTAATGTAACTACTTTACGGTTTTCGGATTTTTCCTTTACTTATGCTACATGACATTGCTTCTTGCCAAATTTCATTATTCTAGGTTAACGGGAAGTACCTTATAGGTTTTGATTTCGGAACATAAACGCCCGTATCTTTTGATTGCGTTGACTTAGAAGTTTGATATTTTTTCAGCCCTGAGTATTTGATATTAATTTCTACTTAATGCCTCCAAGCGTTCCTGAGAAAAAGGGACTTAACTGACCGACAGACCGGCGGACAAAGAAGTGATCTTATAAGGGTTTCGTTTTTCCTTTTAAGGTACGGAACCCTAGCAAAACAAATTACTACTACTACTTATTATTTACAAATTCGTTTGTGTCATAGAATCTTTAGGCATGATGTATAGTTACAAAAGCTGAGCAAGTGTAAAAGAATACGGAAATGCATGAAGTCATATTTATGCACTTTTTCATTGATAAATGCAACTTTGACGTAACTTGATCCATCTCAGCAGGAAGCGATGGAACTTATTAAGCGCATTTTTCTGTTACATGAGATCCGCTGTATATCCATACAGCCGGGTAATTGCGTAACACACTAACAGTAAGAATGACTTTCATATTGACAGTTCTACAACATTCATTGCGTTATTTACGTTGTTGAGCAGACAAATTTTTCGAATATATGACGCAATGGATAACCAATATCTTTAAAAGTCAAAGTCAAAGTATTTATTAGTAAGATTTTGGTGGCATAACAGGTGTTACAGATATTTTATAGAAACTCAAAAATCTCACTACCATTTAAACGCTATAAATTTAACAAAACCAAATTGGTTCAGATTCTGATTGATAGTATGTCATGCTACTATGCTGCAGGTATGCAGCAGAATTGAATGCGTAAATCGATCTGTGTGTCGGCTTCATGGCGATTGAATTCACTATATACCTAGATTATGTATGTACCTATACAAAAATTCACACCTTCGCGAGGGGCGGAAATAGAACAGTGAATGAATGATTATATTATATATAGTTCATGTAATGAATGAATGAAATATTATAGTTCATGTAAAGATAATTATAGGTAAAAACTCGCCAAGTGCGAGTCGGACTCGCACACGAAGTGTTCCGTACCACAAGGCAAAAACGCCGAAAAAACACGTTTGTTGTATGGGAGCCCCCTTAAATATTTATTTTATTTTGTTTTTAGTATTTGTTGTTATAGCGGCAACCGAAATACATCATCTGTGAAAATTTCAACTGTCTAGCTATCACGGTTCATGAGATACAGCCTGGTGACAGACAGACGGACGGACGGACAGCGAAGTCTTAGTAATAGGGTTCCGTTTTTACTCTTTGGGTACGGAACCCTAATAATAGTTTGCCAGACTTCGAATATCAGCCATGGCGTCAGCGGAGACTAGCCTTGTGCGGAGGATATTATAGTGCACAAGTGTGTACCCAGACAGGTGCACTCCCTCTTCCCTCACTCTCATAGTCCGATAGGACGGCAATCCGACACGACCGGAGAGAGTTCAGGCGCAGGACCAACGTCTTAACGTGCTTTCCGAGGCACGGGGGTATCAAACCGCCAACTTCCAAACTCCGGGCGGTTACTAATAAATTCCCAATGGCAACTCAATAACACTTTGCCCGACCCAGGAATCGAACCCAAGACCCTACGCTCAGCAGTCGCGCTTGCGACCACGAGACCATAGGGCAGTCAACCACATTCATATAGAGCAATGGTCATTGTCTCTTCCTTTAACCTTTTGACCGCTACACGTCAAAAAATCAAAAACGTGCCCTCGGCGTCAAAGTCTGTCATGTAGTCGAACCGTGGCGTGCTGGGCACATTTTGGTTTAACATCTATACATGACTGTGGCGGTCAAAAGGTTAGGAGTCCTACATCAACTGCATTGCTATCAGTAGACTAAGGATATGGAAATAGTGGCCATTCGTAATGGAAAGAACACACTAACACACACTGTACGATAAACGCTTTTTCTAAAGTAGGTGTACTCCTTCACTTATAGGAAACCAGAGCATGTAATAAAGTTAACAATTATGATTTAAGTGAGAAACTGGATTACAGAACCATTTTGGTAAAAGGAAAAAAAAAAAGAAAATTAGATCTAAAATCTCTCTTTAGTATCAGAGAGAGAAAACCGAGCTTTCAGATACAAAATGCCTAAGTTATACATACATAATCAGCCTATAATGTTCCCACTGCTGGGAAACAGGCCTCCTCTCTGTGAGAAGGAGTGGGCCATAATCAACCACGCGGGCCCAGTGCGGGTTGGTAGATATCACATGCCTTAGAATTTTTGGTTCTAGGACATGCCGGTTTCCTCACGATGTTTTCTTTCACCGTTTTGAGAGCAGTGGTGATGAAATAATTTACACAAAGTACTGCGCCTGGCTGGGTTCGAACCTACGACCTACAACTCGTAAGTCGCAGCCTTTGCTACTGGGCCACCACTGCTCTCCCTGCTTATGTTAGTATTATTAAACTTAAAGTCATCTTCAAAGATTTTAATACATACAATCGTCTCTATAGCAATAACTAAGTTTGAGCTTAAACTTAGCCAAAGTTTTGAGTGCACTCTTGTTTACAATTTAACTTAGAAAACTATACACAATTACACACCTCTTGATAGTTGACTTACGATATACAAACTACTATTAAACTTGACTATAAGTGATCTGTCGCTTCGAGGGTTCATTGAACCTTTGGCATTTAAGCCTGAAGGTCACACGAACATTAGTTTTCGATATCGAACGTGAACCATAGAATACTCAGCAGGTTTGGTAGGACCGAGGTTTTAGGTTTTAGAACTAAAACATGGCTGAAAAACTATAGCAGTGTTCATAATTTCAGATAATTTACATTCCATCGCCACTTAATCAGTTATCTACTTTAGTAAAATGTATTTTATGTTGATTTTTGAATGACCATTTGTAACAAATAGGTCCTACTTAATAAGTTTTTGGTTGCAATGGAATTTGAACTTTGTAAAGTATGACATTCAGTTTGTTGTTCCATAACTTGAAAATTATCTGAAATTCTTAATTCAAATACAAGAGGTTAAAGCAATATTCGTTATTTGAATTTGTTCACCGTTTAGTATCACAACATATTCTAATATGTACAGTCAAGGAATAAACATGTTAATTTTCTACAACTTAAGGTAAATTTTTACTTGCATCTTATTATTTAACCGACCGCGTCAAACCAACCAACATTTTTGAAAACGACAATTCGAAAAGTGGACATGCACCCACTATGTGGGAAATGAATTTGTTTTGCTTAACATTATCGTATCCTTGACCGTAGAACCATGCATAATTGTCAGATAGTGCTTCATATATTATAAGCTAAGTTGAATGCTAATATCTAACAAAAACTGTAACAAGAATAACTTACACAAAAAACCAACTTCCCTCCGCATGATTCAGTTGATCTTGATTTAATTACCGTACCTGCGCACACGCATCGTCTCGTTCAATGGCTCCCCTGAGCCGTGACTCCCTTGCATCATTTGTATGGCAGGTGGGCGGGCCCTGATCTCCGATATGCACCGCAATGCAGGCTTCCCTTCTTTATTGCACATGCCTATGTTATTATTTTTCAAGGCTACTTGAGTAGAACTGTAATTATCTGTAAGTACACCCAGTTTCTGAATTGAGAGTTTGAAGTTGATAACTTGTCAAACTCCAGCGACCGTGCCGTAGTGCAGCCGTGTCGTCAACAAATTTCCATGGTGATCCATACATCACTGACGAACGTGCCTGCAAGCGGCGGTTTAGATTTGATTTTCACGGCAAGAAAATCATGTGCTGCCTTATGGTGACAGCCAGCATAATTCTAAATTTATTTTCAAAAAACCAAGTACATTTTAAATTTCGCGGGCTACATTGAAAGGCCATAAGAAATGATAAAGGAGAGTTTACAAGATCTCAATTTTAAATTCTCAATTCAAAAACGCGTGGGACAGTGTGTTTAGCCGATGATGATACCGTGTGTGGTCGATATTCTATATGAATTTCGATACTGCTATTAGTCATCGGTCGATATGCTAGTTCATTCATTTGGTGGACACAATCAGCTTACTGTATCGAAATTCTATTCAGAAGCTGAATGGTACACTAATGTCCAATTTCAATTGTCGTATTTAAAGTTAGAGAAATTGCCGTTTCTCTATAACGTACTGAAACTTTCTTTCCATTGTTTTTTTTTTTCAATTTATTAGAACTTTTAACAGGTATAATTAAGATTTTTCCTAGGTCCAGTTGGACATAGTCTAGTAGACTAGTGGTTCAGTTCATCTGATTGTTCGGAAGACATGTATTTTCACTGAATTGCTTGTAGATTCAAGAGTTCATATTGTAGAAGTAACGACACAAACAATGAAAATTCGTAAATTCAAATTAGGCTGAAAACACTTTTCAAACGTCAAAATTACATAAGTCAGTCCCCCAAAACGCCCGCGCATCACCACTTCCTAGTGCTTTCGCTGGGAAGAAGTGACGCAACAAACTACCCACCATACGTGTAGCAAATCGAATTGCTTTGTAGACTTACTTAAGTTCGTTTTTAGGGTTCCGTACCCAAAGGGTAAAAACGGAACCCTATTACTAAGACTTCGCTGTCCGTCCGTCCGTCCGTCTGTCTTTCACCAGGCTGTATCTCATGAACCGTGATAGCTAGACAGTTGAAATTTTCACAGATGATGTATTTCTGTTGCCGCTATAACAACAAATACTAAAAACAAAATAAAATAAATATTTAAGGGGGGCTCCCATACAACAAACGTGTTTTTTTCTGCGTTTTTGCCTTGTGGTACGGAACCCTTCGTGTGCGAGTCCGACTCGCACTTGGCCAGTTTTTTTTAAACCCAGATACCAATTTGACAGGTCTAATGTCAAACTTCTATACTAAAAAAACGCAAACACAAAAGACTTAAATGTCCGATTAGTATCTGGGATAAAAAAACTAACCATAGTGGATTTTTAATAGGCGACTACAAAACAAAAGAACGGTGCTTTCAAATTAGCTTTTGTTTTATTTTACTTTGTCGCCATAGGGACCAATAGTGCGATAGACGGTATGTATAGACAATTTGCTTTGTAGGTACCAACTCTAGTGGATTTTTAGGGTTCCGTACCAAAAGGGTAAAACGGAACCCTTATGGTGAGACTAAGTCTTTCTGTCTGTCTGTCTGTCACAGCTGGATATCTCAAGAACTACTAATGCTATCAACTGAAAATTTGGAATAGTTTTAGATGACGTTTTCCCAACTATTTTTCAAATAAGAAAGAAATAAAAATATGTGTATATTTTTTGCAACAGTGCCTGAAAGCCCCGGTCTGGAAAATTAGACGTGTACTAGGGCATGTTGGGTATCATATGAAAGAGCGCAGTGTGCACATTCTCAAACATTTATTATTATTTTTTAGGCCGCATAGTTTTCGAATTTTGATGAAAAATGTAAAATAAATACCGTTCCCCCCTCCGAAGTTTGCAAAGACAAAAATTTGAAATTATTCTATGTGATAGAAGTTTATGTAAAGATTACAGGAAAAATAAAACGAAATCATAAGTTGCATTAGTTCCACTATCGGTCAAGAGATGACGTTGACATAAAACTGCAATATTCTACACCGCAGTGCACAGTGTTAAAATTCTCGGACAAATATAGGCCTTGCCGATGAAAAATTAAAAACATGATGAACCCTCGGTGCGCGAGTCCGACTCGCTCTGTGCCGGTTTTTAATAGGTGACTTTGAAAAGTCGACTGTAAAACAAACGAACGGTGCTTTAAAATTAGCTCTTATTTTATTTTAGTTTGTAACCTCCCAATAAGGACAAAGTGATCGATTCGGACGTTATACGCCGAATAAATAGGTATGAGTCAGTCGCTCGCTAGTAATTTTCCTTCACAGCATCGTATTATCTTTTTGTAGTCATCAAATTGGATTTTGAGAAACGGGTTTTTGTTGAAGACTCGTAAGTATCGTTTAAGAATTTGTAACTAATCTATTGATTTCTTTAGAGAAAATGTTGGAGTACTTTTGTTGTCGTATTTCGATGCTTACCTAATTCTTTAGAGAAAAATCAAAGCGGTAAATTATAACTTAATATGGGTTTTAGAATTCTGAATTCGATAACTGTGCAAAGGTCCTATAGTAAAATAGTGAAAAGAATGTCGCGAACAATGATTTCAAAAGTAAGGATACGCCCGTCTGAACATTTTACATAGAAGTTCTTCGTTCTTCATTCGAAGTTCGCGCGCACCACTGTCAACTGAGTCGCGCTGGCCCTAAAACCGTCATTTTAGGGCCAGCGCGTTGGTGCCATTTAGTCGCGCCGTTAGCCCGGTCCTTACGCTAGTAATATATATGTCAATGGTCGCGAATGAATAAATCGCGCAAAAAGTTATGTTAAATACTCAATCAACTAAAAGCAATTAAGAGATGTTATGTTTAAAACAATAAAATAAACTGCGTGAATTAATTCGTTAAACGCAAGAGTGGAACTCAAATAATTATAGTAAAAAATAAATTATTGTCATAATGAAGCGAATCGGAACGCCTACCAGGGGGCCTAAAAAGGCCACTTTGGCAGAATCATAAACGTATTTTGCTTTTTTTCGTTGCAAGAGATTGGGATTGGATTTGGATTGGTATTTAAGCACAGACAAAAAAAAATAACTGAAAAATCCTTCACCAATGGGATTTGATACGATTAACTAACAGTTAACTGTCTATTATGATTTATAATGATTTGATGAATTCCTTTTATGATTCTGCAAAAGTGGCCTTTTTAGGCCCACAGTTTATTGGACAGAGAACTGAATTCCGTTTTCCAATTCAAATTCTGAACGACGCCATTTTACTATTCTGATTTCAATTAATTCTTTAAAAATAAAAATTAAATGCTCTTTCTTCGTAAGCACATAACTCGAGAAACGGCTGGACCAATTTGGTAATTTTTCTTTTTTAAATGTTCTTTATTAGTCCGAATAAGGTTTTTAAGGAAAATAAAATTGACAAGTTGCCCGGAAAATTAGAACATTCTGGAAAATCTGTTAATGGTGCTTTATATGGGATTTTTGTATACATTATTTAAATTCGAACAGGACAACGCAACGTCAGTCGGGTAGTGGTAGTTATGAAATATTACGTCATGATCTCGCATGTTTTCCTGCTTTGATTATGGGTATGTTATATATTTATTTATAATGTTATAACGTTATAACCAAGTCTCTTTTCCACAGAGTAAGAGGAGAAGAAGACTAGATATTTCACACCTAATTCTTTGCTATTAGGTTTGCAACCTGAACCTGCAGTGAACTAATTAAACCTCTTGATTCTGATTTAAAAGTCTCGATAGGACACTGAGTCTTATTAATAGACAATCTTTAGGAACTAAAAGGCATAATTTCATCTTAAGACCGTGTCCTTTTTACCGACTTCAAAAAAAAGGAGGTTATCAATTCGATACGTATGTATGTAATATTATTGGAATTGCATTATATTCACATATGACAATCTACTAAGGCTTCCAAACAAATGTACAAAATTTCATAGACGTATGTATGTATGTATGTATGTATGTATGTTTGTCCACGCATATCTCCGTAACTATTAATCGGATCGTGACCATTCTTTTTTTATTGGCTTACATTTACTTCAACTTAGGGAACAGTGCAAGTTTCATCAAGATCGATTCAGTAATTTTCAAGATATGGACTAATACGTGTAAGTGTGACGGCCTGGCGTATTGATACGAGCTACGGGTGTAGTGTCAAAGGGAAAACATCTCAAAACCTTGGTCAAATTCTAGTGCAAAAACTAAAAATTACGAAATAAAAAGTAATTTAAAAAAATTAAACCGACTTATTTCATCAAGTTATTTCATAATTTTGAGTTGATTTCTTTTTGAAGTCGGTTTAATTTTTTTAAATTACTTTTTTTCCCAATGGAATCGCTAACATATATTCTTTACTAGCTTTCGCCCGCGGCTTTCCCCGCGAGATATGTCGATAAAAACTATCATATGGGATGCAAGCTATCTCTCTGCCAAATTTTATCGAAATCCGATCAGTGGTTTAGCCGTGAAAAGGTAACATACAGACAGAGTTACTTTCGAATTTATAATATTAGTATGGATTATCGTGAATGGCTACTACGGCTACATTTGGACTAGAATCATGGTATTGGGGGCAACTCACCTACCAAGAGCCAAGAGCAGTGGATTTAGTGATTATGGTAATGTGCTGGTACGTTACCGGAGAGTACGGGCAGTTTGTTCTAATGGGTGCTGAGCATAATAGGGTACCTACGATATTAGATGTCCAGTAGTGTGTAAAAGTAATAGCGAAATAATGTAATGGTTAGTGTATATATATATATCGAAAGTGACAAAGCCATTGGAGGAATATGATTCAGCAAACTATCACACTAATAATATAAAGCCGAAAGTTTGTGTGTGTGTTTTTAAGTTTGTTACTTCTTCACGCTCAAACGTCTGGACCAATTTTGATAAAACTTGGTATGGAGGTAGCTGACACCCTGGATTAACATATAGGATCGAAACTTATGCGGGTGAAACCGCGGGGCGCAGCTAGTGTTGTATAAATGTTAGTTCTTATACGTTACTAATTTTTTTTCGCTAGCATTTAGAAGTTCTTAACTGATGTGGACTAAAGTGAGAGAAGAAGGAACTTCCCCAGCGTTAGACTAAACTGAATAGATTCAATGAAAAAATCAAGCTTTAAAAATAATGAAAATGAAGAACAAAGGTAACACAAAACACAGCTTTTCCTCCATTTGTTTTAAAATATATTGTGGATATACAGCCTGTCCATGATACAAGTGTGTATGAAAAAATATTTCAGGCTGCTACATGAAAGGGAGCCGTTTTTAGTTTAGCGGCACGTGTAATATAAATGGAAGCTGTGGTTTTATTCAGAATTTAGTCGAGGAAATAGTCATTCAATCTAGTTCTAGGTAAAATGGTGAACTAAATATAAAAACTGAAACATTTCTGAATCAAGGATTGATGCTTAAGGCATGTCATGGTTATTGTTATGCCAATGTTCTCAATAAATATGTATAGATTTTACCTTACCTAACATTGCAAATACTTATCACCCAAAGGTATAAGAATAATTTATGTAGTTTTTTCCTCATTTTGAGGTGATGTGTAAACAAGCTGGCAGAGAGTTTTGAGCTATATTGTAATGACTAAAAAACATGGTAGGCAGGTTATTTTAATATGGTTGCTGTTGTTTAACAAAATATGTTATATAAATAAATATAAAAATATGCGTATTAGAATCATGAGTTTATAAAACGCTAGCTTCTGTCCGCGACTTCGTCTGCGTGAAATTTCTTGTTTTAACATAAAATTTACGTATTCTATGACACACGGCAATACTGTAGCTTCCAATTAGTGGAAGAATTTTCGGATTTGGGTCAGTAGTTTAGAAAATAATACCCTAAATACAAACTCACAAGTGTTACTTCTTTATAATATTAGTAATCATGTGCAAGTTCAGTAGCCTTTTCCCAACTATGATGGGGTCGGCTTCCAGTCTAACTGGATGCAACTGAATACCAGTATTTTACATGAAGCGACTGCCTCTCTGACCACCACTACCCAGTTACTGGGTATACCGATACCCTTTGGTAATACTGGTTATCAGACTTTCGGGCTTCTGACAACCCGTAACGACCGCCAAAGATCCACGATTGACAGCCGGTATCAACACTGAGGGGTCTTGATATGTAAAGATGGTTGCCCATCTACGGACCAACCGCGGCTAGCGTCTCTTAACCTGATCGATAGACCCGCGCGGCTGTTATTACTTAGCCATAAGCCATAATATTAGTATAGTATAGAAATACAAAAAATCTATGTTCAATAACATTACAGTAAGGTGGATTATATATTGTGGGATCCGATGGTCTTCCGCGAAAACCTTTCCTAATGTAAGATCATAATAAAAAAAGTAGGTTATGAGGTTAACTAGATGTGGGATCATTGACCAAAGTAAGGTGTTGGGGTTATCATGTTCCTTGATTATGATGTTATATCCCTTATAGACAACAAAATGGAATCCGATGTGGACTCAACAAGGCTTATGTTGGACGATGCAACGAATGGTGTATTATTTGAAGGCATAATATTGGAATGTGATATGCTATTAAAACATTTTGATTTCTGTTTGTTGACATCCGATTCTCATAGGTACTTTACTAAATGGTACGTGTTTTTTGATCATATTAAAAAAGTGGTAATCTTGGTTCATTTTTAACTTAAAGAGCGTTTACGGCGTACCTACGGCATTTCATACAAACTTTCAAGCCCTTATTTTACGAAATGAATGAACCGATTTTAATGAAACTTCATACGCATAAGCAGGATACAAAGGTCTAAAAAGTTAGTAGAGAACAGTTAAAAGAAGAAAAGTTTGAGGATCAAAACGGTGAATATTTTTGGAGTATTTGGCGAATATTTTTTTCTTAGTATCAAAGGTTTACCTTGAGACTTTTTATTTCTCAGTTATAAAGCATACTTATTAAATTCATAATTATTTAAATCTAGGTCAATTTAAATAATTTATTATTTAATAAAATATAAAGCAAGGTAGTCGTAAATTAACCCTTTTGCCTTGTTATTGCAGGGACTAGGTTATGCTAAAGAAAATGTGGACTAATACAATTTTTTTTTTCAGCTTTCGTACTTAGGTCTTTGGTTACCTTACATGTTATGACAATAACTCATAGCTACTGTAATAATATAAAGCATAGTTTGTCAAAACTTATCTGGTACTGTCAGGGAAATAAATTAATTATATTGAACAATTGTCACTCTACGTCGATTTGTCGTGTTATAGCCATTGAGGCTGAGGCTACATTAGGCCGCGACGCGACATGCGACACATGAGCGATTAAAACAAGTAAATGAAAGTTGAAACTCTCGGGCCGTGGGGTCCGAGTGCTCATGGTCTTTTTAAAGAAATTTCGAAACGGCTGGTTGGCACTTCCCGTGACCCAAGGGCTGGCTTTTATCTTGGCCAGAGGCTAAGCATCGCCATACAACGTAGTAATGCCGCCAGTCTCTTGGGTACATTACCAGTCGACAGCGATGCGGATGAATTTTTCGACGCTATTTTTTAGTTTCTGTATAGTTTTAGTTAAGTTAGAATTTTATTTTGTTATTTTTAGTTAATTATAAGTAAATGAAAGCTCACGTATATGGCTGCACCGTACATCAAATATTACTAGCGATCTTTGATTTCTTTATGCGATAGGAACAACATTACTGTAATCACGGCATCGGCTACATCAGCATATCAGCGAAATTGAAGCGAATTTATTAGAAAATACGCCGGAATTTCGCTTGTAATGTAGCCATACCATGTTTTTCTCGTTTCGCTCTTCCAGTCGCATCGCAAATCGCTGCCTACTGTAGCCTCAGCCTTAGTGTTGTGTTAGAGCAGTGGTGGGCAAGTGGTAACGGCCGCGACTTTTCAAGTTGTAGGTCGTAGGTTCGAACCCAGACAGGCGCTTTACTTTGTGTCAATTATTTCATCACCACTGCTCTCAAAACGGTGAAGGAAAACATCGTGAGGAAACCGGCATGTCCTAGAACCAATAATTCGAAGATATGTGACATCTGCCAATCCGCACTGGGCCCGCGTGGTGGATTACGGCCCAATCCCTCTCACCGAGAGGAGGCCTGTGTCCCAGCAGTGGGAACATTATAGGCTGATTATGGTATGGTTATGGTATAGCCATTTATGATTTAAATATACGAACAATTTACGTTGGTAGTCAATTTGGTAAACAATTAATTCCCCCGATACCTATTGAATCTCAATAAAGATTAAGATGGTCAGGAAAGTTTCTTCTAACGCAACATTTTTAACAAAGCCGTATAAATACATACTAATATTATAAATTCGAAAGTAACTCTGTCTGTCTGTCTGTATGTTACCTTTTCACGCCTAAACCACTGAACGGATTTCGACAAAATTTGGCAGAGAGAATACGATTGCATCTCTGGGAAGGACATAGGATGGTTTTTATCGACATAACTCGCGGGCGAAGCCGCGGGCGGAAGCTAGTTAGCCACGAACCGGTGATAATAATATCAATGTCGTATGCTAGGTAGGTATCATTATTAGCATATACTTTTGGGCTTGTAGTTCTATTATACAAATTTGTAATTCAAACGATGGGCACTATGTTTGGTCGATCATAAAAGATTATTTACAAGTCTATTATAAAAACTTAATGTTAAATCGACAAATATGCTACAAGTATAACTGTAGTAGTAGGTATCCAAGTTTCTTCATTTTAGTTAGGAATAGGGATATTTATAGCCTTTTCTACTATGTTGGGGTCGGCTTCCAGTCTAACCGGATGCAGCTGAATACCAGTATTTTACATGGAGCGACTGCCTATCTGACCTCCACAACTCAGTTACTGGGTAATACGATACCCCTTGGTAAGACTAGTTGTCAGACTTTCGGGCTTCTGACTACCCGCAACAACTGTCAAAGATCCGCGAATGACAGCCGGGACCAACGGCTTAACGTGCTTTCCGAGGCACGGAGGTCACGATATGTAAAGATGGTCACCCATCCACAGACCAACCGCGGCAAGCGTAGCTTAACCTGATCGATCGACTTGTGCGGCTGTTATTATTTAGCCACGGGCCCCTCATGCAGACTAACATTCAATTTAGAAAAAAAACTTTATCTATGGCTGCGGTCTATTGTAAAATTGACACTCTTTACCAAATGTTACATACACTTCTATTATCCTGACATAGCATCTAAGCAACAACCCATAATAATAAGTTACCAGAAAGTTAACCCTCTATGTCTGAAGTCTCTGAAAGATAGTTACTAAAACGCTGTCAAACTCTTGTGAACTACTT
This sequence comes from Oligia latruncula, assembly GCA_948474745.1. Lineage (NCBI taxonomy): Eukaryota > Metazoa > Arthropoda > Insecta > Lepidoptera > Noctuidae > Oligia > Oligia latruncula. The sequence continues at coordinate 18,302,689 of OX419686.1, forward strand.
CTATTGCCAGATTGAAATAACAACAGATAATCAAATCACTCGATAATCATGACATGACAAAAGATTACTTAATCTTAAAAAAAAATAACACTTAAACTTGAGCCGAGGTAAATCAGAATAATTTTCACATCAAATATTGTTGTTATTGTTGTAAAGTTATTGCAACTACTTAGTACATCATCATCATCTGCCTAGCCTTTTCCCAACTATGTTAGGGTCGGCTTCCAGTCTAACTGGATGCAGCTGAATACCAGTATTTTACATGGAGCGACTGCCTATCTGACCTCCACAGCCCAATGACTGGTTAATACGATACCCCTTGATAAGACTGATTGTCAGACTTTCGGGCTTCTGACTACCCGTAACGACTGTGAAAGAACCTCGAATGACAGCCCGGACCAACGGCTTAGCGTGCTTCCGAGGCACGGTATGTAAAGATGGTCACCCATCCACAGACCAACCGCGGCAAATGTAGCTTAACCTGATCGATCGACCTGTGCGGCTGTTATTATTTAGCCACGGGCCCCTCCAACTACTTAGTACATATCATTTTTTAATTGAACACTATCAGGCTTTCGATAAATTCTATTCCTTCAAAGCGAAAAGGTTATTCCCACCACTTATAGTAAAATAGTTCTAGCTAACACGTAATTCGTTCCTGTTAATTCCTTCTTATGTTCATGTAATCTATTCTTAATGGTCTCTTACCAGTTGCAAGACCATTACGTTCGTATAATACTCGGAATTTTAAGTCGCAGTCCCTTATACGCCTGTCTGTATGGTTCATGGCCATCTACTAAACTTGTAAAACATTTTGTAGATAAAAAAAAGTTGTAAAAAAATATCTTGGAGTAGGTAGGCTATGTTTATTTTGGATGTTACTATACCAGTTTTTAAACGCAATTTGTTTTTATTAGATGGTATATTAACTAGCATAATGTCTTCATATATTGTTGTCACAAAAATAAACTCCACTCTACATTTATCAGTCAATTTATTGATAAATTAATAAAGCAGGCAGCAGCGAGCTATACTGGCAGTCAATAATTGATAATTAATATACCTACCCAGCCTAGCATTGTACCTAATTGATAAACGACCGTGGTTACAGGCATAAAGATTATCATCAACGATAACAGGGTATTGCCATCTAAGCTGATAAAACCGAGCAAGTTAATGAAACAACAAAAAACATATGTTGGACCACACATAATTAATTATGTAAAAGTTAAACAGAGCATTACTCATCAGTTACTCAAACTGTAAACAAAACAATAAATCACACATGAATTTTATTGATCGATTATTTCGCGACGCAAACGTTAGTGTAGGTAACTTATCATTTTGTTTGTAACCCTTTCAAATCAGTGAGGGGACTGTATCCGGGGGAAATGTCCGGCCTTCAACAACTTCGCTACACCCAATAAATCTTGCGACGAGATAAGTAGGGTTAGCACCAAAAATTACCAACCCAACTTGACAAAAATGTCAACAATAAAATGTAGTTCGATGAATATTTATAATATATGTTTTACACTACTCTATCTCTCAAGATGAACTCACCATTTCAGAGAAAGCGCTCTTAGGCCTCCTAGCCGGCGTCCCATTCATCCTGCTACCGGACACGAGTTTAACAAAACAAAACAAACCGACCAATCCGATCGCACACAACTTTTTCACGGACACTTGTAGAGTTCACCACTGTCAAACTATAGCATTGGACCTTCGCAAACTTTTCTCAAGAAACTTGTTGTAATAATAACTGAGTTATAAGTTATAAACTTTAGAATGCACTTAATTTAATCGATGACTTCATACAATTATTAACTGATAAGTTATCGAGAAGTTGTGACTTAAAACCAGTCGTGCAGTACGAGCCGTCGGCCCCGAGGTTCGAGTGAGACTGAGGCACTCAAGCTCAGCACGCAGTCGCTTGCCGACGACTCGCTCGCCAACCGACCTGCATTTTTTACGCGCCGGACAATGGGTTAACTATTTTTGAGGTTAAGTTTCAAATCCACGCGGTAAACAAGGGTTGGATATTTAACACTCCATTAAAAACACAAAACTGCGTTATAGTTGAACAATCAAGACATTCATTCGAGTGTTTACTTACTACAGCAGAAGCGAGCACACATGATTCACTTAAGGCATGTTTACACTCTATATTTAGTTGGTCGCCGGTTAATCTTGGGTTGCGCCTGCGATGGTGACGTCATCTGCCACATTTTTATCGGCAGATAAAGGACAGCAATTATTGCGATCTCGCGTGGCGTGACTTCTGATCTTACTATCGTACCGGTCACTAAGCATGATTCGAGGAATTGTTATCATTTACTTTGTTTGCGAATTCTTTAATTAAAAACACATTTTAGATAATAATGAATGAGCCTGTTATCTCATATCTGGAGACTTGAATCTGTGAAATTGTTACAGTTTTATTCAGATACGTAATAAAAAGTCGTGTGAAACAAAGCATAGCATAGGTAATCAGCCTATAATGTTCCCACTGCTGGGACACAGGCCTCCTCTCTGTGAGAGGGACTGGGCCGTAATCTACCACGCGGGCCCAGTGTGGGTTGGTACTGGCTTGGTAGATTGAATTTTTTTTTCTAAGACATGGTGGTTTTCTCACGATGTTTTCCTTTACCGTTTTGAGAGCAGTGGTGATGAGATTATTTTACACAAAATAAAGTGCCTGTGTGTGTTCGACCCCACGACCTACAACTTAACTACCAGGCAGGAAACAAAGTCTGCCTGTTATTCCTTTTTTTAATTTTTTTAATAGTCAGTAATGGGCAAAGTGCTCTCTACTCTCCTCCCACCTCTCTCTGTCCAGCACCTTAATTGCGTATTTTTCGTAACACACTATTAATCTCAATCTGAATCATTTTGAAAGATATTGCTAATCCATTGCATCATATGTTTGAAAAATTTGTCTACTCAACAACGTAAATAACGCAATGAATGTTGATGAACTGTCAAAATGAAATCCATTGCTACTGATAGTGCGTTGCGCAATTACCTCGCAGAGGTGCCAAGGAGCAATCTTTAGCTCGTTTATTCCTTAGTGAACAATAATTAAAGAACACATAAATTCACGACTTCTTCCCATGAGGGTAGGCCTGCATCATCTAAGGCAGGCGGGAATATGGGGTCGCGGTCGATTAGAGTGGGGACTCTGTCGGCCCACTGAGTGACCTCAGGGAAGACGGCGCACAGTGGTCATGTGCTGCCCTGCACACTTGCACAGCTAGATTTTGGGGTCCCTTTACAGTCTCCCCAGAGATGTGCCCTAACAGGCGTTGCACAGAGGGGGCTCCGGATTGGTCTTTTGAGAGGTAACGGTGCCCCTTCCATAGTGCAGATGGTGACCACCGGGGTGGTTTTAGTGAGGTAAAAATCCCACACTCCCTGGTTTTATCCCCAAAGATGTTACTTAGTAGATGAAGCAAAAGGAGTATGAAAGGATCGTTCCTTTCGTACTTCTGTTGCTTCATCCACTAAAATAATATCCATACTATTACCACTATTATTATAAATTCGAAAGTAACTCTATATGTCTGTCTCTCTGTCTGTATGTTACCTTTTCACGCCTAAACCACTGAACGGATTTCGATAAAATTTGGCAGAGAGATAGATTGCATCCCGGGGAAGGACATAGGATAGTTTTTATCGAAATACCTCGAGGGCGAAGCCGCGGGCGGAAGCTAGTTTTAAATAATTTAAAATCATAGATATCATACACCACCTATAATTTGCATTTGTTAAATAAGCAGGTGTCCATTTTCCCGTTTAACCTTGAATAAAAATACATAACAAATTAATTATAACAGGTTTTGGAAGCACTAGGTTCTGTGACTATATTTTGGTTCTGTAAAAAAAAACATGGCTACAAAACAGATAATTTAGAATAAAAATAATAGAGTGCTAAATATAGCGATAGAGTTTCAACAAATTATTGTACTTATTTAAGTTTAAAATTAATTATTTAAATAATTCACTAAAATTCATACAGGTCTAGTTGAATTGTCGTCTTGTTCCCGGTTGATGGCAAAAGGCTTTTTTTTTACGTATGGGAAATCATCAAATCTCCTGCTCTGGGTGGAACGGGAGCGTGAGACTCTTACTGAGATGACAATAGGCTCGCCTCCATTATATGGGACTTAAAGATAACTGGCGAAATGTGGGTTTACTGAAGGAAAGTACACCTCTGGTTAACCCTTTGGGGATTACAAGCGTCATGTTATCTGTTCATATTCATATTCTAACAAAAGCACTATAAATAAATCACCTACCGACTGATTGTAGACAAAACAAGTTATGTATTTAAAGTAACTCGTGATTATATTACTGTCCATTATGTCTAGACGTTGCATATATTATAAAGGATATTATGTGATATATGTTGTTTACATGTATTTATTCCTTTTATATTCTGTGGAGGACGTGCCTTACATTGCTTTATCGTAGCGCCACCTCATTATATTTTTCCAGGGTAAATCACTTCATAATATTCAACAGTCTTTTCGCCGCGTCTGTCTGTCTGAACGTGTTAAATTAAAAAAACTTCTACATGGATTTTTATACAGTTTACATGGACGGAGTGATTCATGAGGAAGGTTTTGTTATTTAACATCACGCTACCCGACAACTAAAAAAAACACGTTACTGACTATATACACTGGATAAATTTCACTAAATTAACTAACAAACTATTAATATATAATATCTCATAACCTACATAACTAAAACTAATATGGCGTCGAAAAATTCAAAACCTTATCGGTAAATTGTATTTTCGAGCCGTTCGGGGTTGAGACCCTCGGGCCGTGCGATCCGGTTTGTTCAACGAAATCTTCAAACGGCTGGTTGACACTTCCCGTGACCCAAGGGCTGGCTTTTGCCTTAGCTAGAGACATTGCCATACAACGTGGCAATGCCGCCAGTTTCTTGGCCACCACCGCCTTGGCTTGGTTTCTAAGTTCTCGGTTTCTTGGCTTGGATTACCAGTCGACAGCGATACGCAGGAATTTGACGCCATATTTTAGTTTTTAATCGTTTTTGTTATTTTAGGAGATGTTACATTTTAATAGTTTCTTAGTTAATTTAGTATAAGAAGTTTATCCAGTTTATATTTTTATAAATTTACAGAAGTAAATATAAAAAAACCGGTTAAAGTGCGAGTCTGACTCGCGCAGGTAGGTACCTATGTAAATAGTTTATCTCGGGGTTTTTTTTTGTAAATTTAATTACAAATTTACGGTTTTTGGATTGTTTTCTTTACTTGTGCTATATGATCTTGCTTCTTGCCAAATTTCATGATTCTAGGTCAACGGGAAGTACCCTAAAAGTTTGATTCGCTTGAGAGTTTGAAAAATATACATTTTTTGTGGCATAAACGGCCGTATCTTTTTTTTACGTTAACTTAGAAGTTTGATTTTTTCACAGCTTTAAGGGACTGTAGACCTGAGTATACGATTTTAATTTCAACTCGATACCTCCACGCAGTTCCGAGATAACGGATCTTGACAGACAGACAGACAGACAACAAATTGATCCTATAAGGATTCCGTTTTTTCCTCTTGAGATACGGAACCCTAAAAATAATAACTTATAAGGTAGGTGAACCCATAACAAATTGGCACTAAATGCAGTCTCAAAGACTTTTCCTCTGACGTGAGAAGTAGAGTTACCGATTGTTATTCTCAGAAGGCTAAGTGCCTGGAATCTGACGCGCTACGAATGCACAAGTGCTTGACAAAACAGCTGATTTATTCAAGGACGGAATAATAGCCTTCGTGATATGTATCGAATATATAATGGGGTTTTATTGATGCTCAGCCATTGATATTTAGACTGAAATAGTATGGGACATTAATATACTTATAATCGGTGAATGATTTTCGAAGTGATTTCTTTAGCGTTGGTCATATTTTGAGATGGGAAAAACGATTGAACTCCCGCCACTGTTACCGTAATCTACACCGCTTCGGATGTGTTCGGCTGTCCTCGGGATGTACTCGGTTCAAATGTGTATCCGATTAGCAGTGACTGATGGCAAAGTATTCTGTTTGTGTTTTGTTTTTACTTCTGTTGGCACTCCAGTAATGATATTCTGTAAAAATCTCACCGTGAAAACTTAGGTGAGAGCTGCCAATAGTGTCAATCCCTAGCATCAGATGGAATCTTCTTCTTCTTCTTAGCGTGTCGATAGCAATCTAAATATACTCGGCCCAGGATTCGGCCACTTGTTTGGCGCCTCCACCAGCGTCCATCAGCTCCTGCAACGTGCAGCTGACAGGACACGCAGGACACGACATTAAGTGTCCCATCGTTTGTGGAACAGCACCAAATTTACACTCCAAGGCGGAGTCGTCTATGAATCTCCACCTGAACAGGTTTTCCTTGCTTCGGCCAACCTGGGTCCGGAGAAGAAGAAGATGGAATGACAACTCACTTTAAGCTCACTTCACCTAAGTTATCACGGTATCTTTTTACAGAATAGCACCGCTGGAGAGCCACTTTTTTTGGGCTTTTGTCACGTCATGGCAGAACGGTTTAGTTATGAATGTGAATGGAATAAAATGAAAAGGCAATCAATGCATGCAGAAATTGTTTTTTTTTTTTGGAAATTTTAAGTTCCAAAAGTGCCTTTTGACTTTGACTTGGAATGCATCATCTGTTGTAATCATAATTCTGGATATCTTGAAAAACGCCTCGCCCCGCGCCGGTATTCACCGTGGCATATTATTATGATTATGAACATTACTTGTGATTTCTGACTTATCTACTTTTCCCATAAGGTCTTACTAGAAGAAGTTCAGCGGTGCTATTCTGTAAAAAACTCACCGTGAAAACTTAGGTGAAGTGAGCGTGGAGTGAGCTGTCAATAGTGTCAATTCCTAGCAATAAAAAACTCACTTCACCTAAGTTTTCACGGTGAGATTTTTACAGAATCGACCGGCAGTTGTTGAATTTGAGCCAGTAAATAGAACATAAAAAAATATGACTTATTTTTCGGAAAATGAAATGACTGAACAGCGGCGCTATTCTGTAAAAATCTCACCGTGAAAACTTAGGTGGAGTGAGCTGTCAATAGTGTCAATTCCTAGCAAAAACAAACTCACTTCACCTAAGTTTTCACGGTGAAATTTTTACAGAATCGACCGGTTGTATATAAAATGCACATAGTGTTGGGCATTTATTACTCTACGTGCCAATAACAAATTCCCTGACAATAAGGCAGTAGCCAACAATTCGACATCTGATTGATAAACTTACGATATCAATCGATAACCTTGAAACTTGGAACTCTGCCCACACCGCATGCGAGCCACCTTGAGCATTAGTAACAAAATGTCGCCAGTTCGCAGGTACGGCGTCCGCAAACCAGTTGACGATATTCTAATAAGCCGGGCGAGGTAAAAGTACCGGTACTCGGCACAAGGGTGACGGGGCCCAGGAATGTGTAGGTCTTGTGGAGCTGTGAACCAGCCTTATGTTAGAGCAAGGCTCCGCAAGGCGAAATTAAGCTTTGGAATTACTGAAAAGCGTTTATTGAGCTAAGTGAATTTATAATTACCAATTAAATGCATCAGTTAAGTTAAGTGGATTTGTAGTGGTATATTTACGTTGCTTAAAGTTAAGTAATGATTAGGCAATGTCTGATATACCGTATATTTTTTTGCTGACAAAAAAGATATATAATAACAACACCATCATCGTCTGCCTAGCCTTTTCCCAACTATGTTGGAGTTGGCTTCCAGTCTAACTGGATGCACCTGAACCAGTATTGTACTTCGCTACCTATCTGACTTCCACAAGCCAGTAACTGGGTAACACGATACTCCTTGGTGACAGCCGGGAGCAACGCCTTAACATGCTTTCCGAGGCACGGAGGGGTCAAGTAATTTAATGGATAGTCCTTAATCTTAAAGATTGACCCGTGCGGCTGTTATTATTTAGCCATGAGCCCCTTTTTTAGAAAGTTAAAGAGAACTTAAATAGAAAAAAAGTTTATGCAGAAATGACTGACGATTCTAGACATAACTACATAATTGTGGATAAGACAAAGAGATTAAAACAGAAGACGAACTAGCAGGGGATCGAGGAGGGGGGTGGAGAGGGGATTCAGGGGACCAGACCGGAATAAATCCTTACAAATAGGCAAAGCCTAGCGATTTGCATATTTCATAAAGCTAGCAAATATCGTATTACAGTTAATAAGTGCATGGTAAAAGCTCTGTAGAAAGCTCACAACTTTCTCCAAAGAACTTGTTTCTCCACAGATACCTGTTGCTTGTTGTATTCGTATCTAGACATAGGATCGCTGTGTATTTGTCATGTGTTTTGTGGATAATAATTGATAGATGAAGCATTTATTTAGAACAACAACAAAAATCACAACACACTGAAGGTCATGCACACGTATCAAATCGGAAAGGGATCGGCACCGTATCGCCTTTCGCCTCGCCGTCAAACAGGCGTCAACCTAACGTAAGCACGTAACCAAAGCGGATCAGAAGCTCCGGACGTCGACTCGGCTACGGCTACGGCTAACGCCGCGCTTACGGCTCGCCGACCGCTGGTTGATGGTGCAGGCAGGCCGGAGGGGTGAGAGGGGCAAGGGTGGACGACGAGCCGTAACGCACCGCACCGCGGTTCGCGAGCTTGTCCCGAGGCGAGGCGATTATGTTACGATTCCGATTAGTGTGCGTTGCAGTAGGTAGTTTCATACAAAGAATAGTGAACGCCTCGAGTTGATACGGTGACGATCCCTTTCCGGTTTGATACATGTGCAAATAAAAAACAGTCAACGTGACGTAATAATCATATTATCAACTTAAAATCGTAAAGAGAGTCTTAAAAAGTTGAACTACGAAAATATAAAATGCTGGCCAGTTTGTTATGTAGCCTTATGGTAGGCGTTCTTTTTTCGTCTTTTGTTATCGTAAGTATCATTTGGACGTTGGAGTATTCTAGTACAATATAACATACTGGCATACATGGATAATTTTTTTTTCAACGTCATGTACCGTCTTTACATATTTACAGTCGGCGCACGTAACTTGGCAAGGTTTTGACGTAGTCGGAGTAAGTTCGCGCATGTACACATGCTGCAACAAAAAATGGTCACTTATTGCATTTCAGTATTCTTTGGATTGCCATAATTTATTTTTAAACATGTTTAGAAGGAAGTTAAAGAAAGGAGAGGAATGACTAATGACTATTGCCGAGTTACGAGTACTGTACAAGTCTACACTTCTTCCAATTCAATCAACAGTATAAAATGAGGTAAGTATTCATTATTTAACAGAACCTTCTGAATTATAATCATTAAACTCATCAACACAACTCTCTAAGACCGTAATCCCACTGAATGAGTATTTCATGAAATCTTGACATTTTACAATTACACTAACCTAACAAGTTGTATTACTGATCCTAATGCTTATAATTCTGTAAATACATATTTGTTACGGCCGCGAATCATATTTTTATCAACGCACAACTTAATACTGACCAGCAAATTGCTAAAAACCTAAGAAAATTGTAATTTTGCGGCCTACCTTAGCGCTTCCCCCTTAAAGCTTTAGTATTTTTTCAAACGCTCTATCACCAGCAACTTAATAAATCAGGTGGTCCTTCACAAAACCTTGGCACTATAACAATCTATTCAATCTCCTTTCAACCCCTAACAAAATAACCTATAACTTACGAGTCCCCATAGACACCCCTAAGGACAGGCTACATGCTACTAACTCTATTGGTGCGACCTTAACCCCTCGTGGCTAATTGTAACTATTTTTAGATCGTTAGCGTGAACCCCGTGAGCGATGGACGAAATGCGGCAAGATAGGGTTGAAGTATTTATGTAAGGGTTGTTTGTTCTATTTTATGTTACAGGGAAATGATAATATAATTAAATAGGATGTTTGAGGGTTCTCTTAACTATAATTAATGTAAAGGGGAAATGAGGAGAAATGTATTAAACGATGACGATTGCTGTATCGCTATCTTATTTATTTTATTATGTATGTAGACGTACTCAAACTCAAAAGCATTTATTTCAATTAAACCAATTACCTACAGGCACTTTTGAATTGACAAGGGGTCAAAAGATGAAGCTAGTTGCCCAATCCAAAGCTTAGGTACCTATGGAGAAGAACGGGCAAGAAACTCCATGGACACTCTTTGAAATCAAAATAATAATATGGTTACAAAGTCTTGGTTACATCATTCATGTTAAAAATTATGCATGTGAGAAAGAAAGAAAGAAAATACATTTATTTAGCACAGACTAAAAGACACACAATACACAGATGGTCAGATAATAGTCGTACATCAGATAAAAACAAAAAATAAAAAGGATAAAAATAAAAAGTGCGAAGTCCGATGTAAAAAATTAGCAGGAATGTGTGCCTCACGGCTGCGCCAAAAAGGCCCAGTTCAGCAAAAATGCCAGACAACTAGTGCCTGACGCTGGTTTTCAACTGGACCTGATGTGTGAGGTGACGGATATAAACCAGTTATATACTGCAACGTGACGTGTGTATGCATAATTACATAAATAAATAAAAATAAATTTGTGTCACATATAAACAATATTTAGTAACATTTTAAAAACAAAAAATAAAAACATTAGAACGATGCAGAACGTTATAAAGCGTCCGTAATGAAAAGACGAAAATGATCATGACCAGTCCCTACTGACGGCGCCCGTTCACGAACATGACATAGTAATGACAGTTCAACAACATTCATTGCGTTATTTACGTTGTTGAACAAACATATGAAGCAATGGATTAGAAATATGCTTCAAAATGATTCAGATTGTTATTGATAGTGTGTTACGCAATTAGGGTGCACGGACGTCGAGGGAAACACCTGGATGAGGGACGAACAGAACCGGGAAGTATGGCAAAAAAAAGGGGAGGCCTTTATCCAGCTGTTCGTGATTCCGGGCTGAAATGATGTTGATTATGATGAAGCAACTTTAAAACAAAAGTTGTAGCAGACTTACAAACCACCAAAAGATTAAGATTCCCTTCCTGTTTCAGTTCTTTTTTTTATTGCTTTATGGGCCCGCTCTTGCGAGGTCAATCACGCCTGATGGAAAGCGATGGATGAGGTCTATGATAGAACGAGCGTGCCCAGAATATGCCTAAGGCACTGGACCTCCCACGCATCGACGGAACACAGCAGGCTGCTTGACGCTGGACTCCAGTGGGACCGGTCGCAAACCAGGCGGGCGTTAGCCCTACCAGCGCAAGGGAAGATTTGGCCAGTCAAATAAGATGCTGGGTGTGACTGTCCAGGATGCGCCGAACGCTCGGTTCAGTTGAGTAACTGGCGGAACAAACTGCGCTACACGAGGAGGCTTCTTCATGAATCCCAAAAAGTTCAGATATTATCTTAAATTGAAATTGTTAGTGGAAGAAGCTGTGCCTGGCTTCTTCCGATCCCAAGACATTGTCGCAGTTCTCACCTAAACATATTGAACCCAAAAAACTAATAAAGAAAAAAAAACAACTTAAACTAACTCATATACACAATGCACAGTCACACGATTACACACACACAACACACTCTTATGCGTAAGAGCATCTTTTGCATGGCTCCGACCATTTTTAATAAATTGCCCAAATCATGGAAATCATTAAATATATCTGCTCTTAAAAGTAAATTGAAGAGTTTACTAACTGAAAGAGCATATTACAGTATAGCAGAGTTTATGAAAGAGGACAATTTTCCTCGTATTTGAGTTAACAATGTATAGATATTTTTTTTGACATGATCTATTGTATGTATTTTTTTTAAATAAGTAATTGTATCATGATGAAATGTAATTTTGATGTATATTATCACGGTTTATGCACCATCTCTTCTTACCAATTTGTACGCCACGATATGCGGCTGAACATGATAGAACTTTTATGTATCCCATTATTATCTTGCATGCAATGTACACCATGTTCAAACAAATAAAAATTTACTTTACTTTACTTTACTTTACTTTACAAACACACTCAAAAACTCACCCCCATAGGTAAATCACACAAGTGCGCTCCTTTTTACCGACTTTAAAAAAAGGAGGTTATTGTATTTTCTTTTTACTTTATTTTTTGTTCTAATTGGATTTTTGTTTTTCAATTGCTTAACCGTTATAATGTTAAGTGGAAGAGCGGAGTCGCGCTCATATCGTTTTTGTATTTTCTTTTTACTTTATTTTTTGTTTTATTTTATTTAGATTCTTTGTTTTTGTTTTTCACCTAACACAAGCATCTTTATCTAGATTGCAGCTTTATCTACCTGGTTACCATACATTAACTGGCCACTTCCGATATTTCGCAAAAGGACCCTTGGGTTCACCAACGATCTGAAGGTCAAGGCTAAAAACCCCGACCTTGTATCAAGGTCCCTATTAACTTGCCCCACGCAATATGGTCCATAATATTGCCTGCTCTGCATTCCCGGTTAATTTATGACGAAAATCCGACATGCTGTACAATATGGAAGTTATATTTTCATCATTCACGCTCCAGTTAAAATGTGGTTTTGGGAATTGTAGTGTTTACTGCAATGTAGTTTGAAATAAAATGCCGTAAACCACTGCTGAGCATGGGGGACTCATAAAAAAAATGATGATGCTATTGCAGCATTTCTGACGCATTGGTTAATGGTACGTTACTGCTGCAATAGAGTGACAATTTTTACCCGACTGCGCGACGCAAAGGAGTGGTTACCCGACTGCGCGACGCAAAGGAGTGGTAATGTGTTCATCAGCCTATGTATGTATGTAGGTATGTTTGTATGTTCCTTTGAAGCTCTATACAGACCAAACGCCTGGGCCGTTTTTTATGATTCACACGTTAACCGATTCCTCTTAGTCCGGCGAGTGTCACTAAAGACATGACGTTAGTGAAAACTTCAATATGGCGACTACTATGTATGTATGTATGTATGTATATCTCTTTGGCACGATCTGTAGACTAAACGGCTTGATCGATTTCAGCTTGAGAGGTACCGTTAGATTCGTCTTAATTGTGCGAGTGACACTGGGTCAAAGAGAATATAACCACGGGTATATCAAAATTGAAAAAAAAAAAATATTTTCTCAAAACATAACGAGCGGGGTATCAAAATAAAGGGCTTTAAAAGATGATTACAAAAATATACACAACTTATATGGTTAAAAGTAATTCGAAGTGACAAATCGTAAAAAACACGTACCAAGAACTAAATCGTCAGCGAAATCTTTCACATTTGTAAACTAAAAAGCTGGAAATAAAAAAGTTATTAAAAAAAAAAAAACCCGACTGCGGTAAAAAACTTAAGTTGGAAGAACTGAAAAGCTAAAAACAAGCCCATTTTAAATTAAATAAAAGTTGGAAGCAGGCATTTGAATTTGAAAATATAATAAAAATGGTATGGGTCCCGCCTGCTTCCAACTTTTATTTAATTTATTTTATCAAAATTGGTCCAGCCGTTTGAGCGTGAAGAAGTAACACACTCACAAACTTTTGCCTGTATAATATTAGTGTGATAGATAGGATATGGTAAAAGTTAGTCTCGAATTATATGGGAAAATAGCTATACTGAATCACTGTAACACTTACCTAGTTACAAGAAATGGTTAAATCAGACCTAGATAAAGTGGATAAGACAGAGATTTAAACAGAAGAAACTAGCAGGGGATCCAGGGTGTCCAGGGGATCAGACCGGAATAAATCATAATAGGTTATTTAGCAATTTCTCAGTAACAGCTCGGAGTCTGGATTTGTGGCCGGTTGATGGTAATAGGCTTGCCCCGTATTACGTGGGACTTAAACATAGCTGGTGAAAAGTGGGTCTACTATAGGTACTGTAGTGCCTGTGTGTGCTAGCCTTTAGCTATAAGCACTGGCTAGAAATATGATTCGATTCGTTGGTTTAAACATAATTATGTCAAATATGAGGATGATGGCGTTTGATTCTAGAAGCAGTGATTCATATCTTAACCGCGAAGTTGTATCGTTGCCTTTTTATATTATAATTATTCTCCTAAAGTCTTAAAGTGGTCTTATTTGTATTATTTCCCCCTAAGTTCCACATTTGGTGGAGGCGCCGAACGAGCCTACACAAATCATCGTGTTATGAATGATTTCAGATGAAGTAAATTTTTTTATGCAAGCCAAGCTGAATAAATTTGACGGAAGAGTCACAGAATATTTTATATGCGATTGCAGAGTAAACTCCCCTTAATTTAAATTTGCGTTGGAGTGAGTATAGAACAGGCGCAGAATCGTCGCCGGAAAAATAAAGCTAAGTGGTTAAAATATTATTTTTATAAAGAAAGCAAGATGTATGCGCTTTTCTCAGGATCTAATATGTGCCTGGAAAAATTTTTTGAACAATACAGAGCGATTGCCACACTTTATGGATGGCGTGAAAGTGATTGGGCATTGATAATGCAGGCTTATCTCCAAGGAGCAGCTCTGGCTTGTTTTAAGTGGATGTACCGCGAGGATATGTCATTTGAGGAGATATGCGATGGCTTTCGTGAGGAGTTCCCGTGCAGATGTCACGAAGCATTTTATAAAGCGAGGAAAGAGGAGATGTTAAAGGTTCCGTCTGAAGAATGCGGACAAAATAATGTTTTTAATGTTGATGATGATGCTTCTGTGTTATGTAGTGTAGAAGCAGATGTTGAAGAAGTTGAAGTCGAACGCAGCAGCCAAGAGTGCAGTGAAGAGGTAGATGTTGAAGAAGTTGAAGACGAGCGCAGCAGCCAAGTATGCAGCCCCGCAGAGGCTGAGGAGGTGGTGGAAGTGTTCGAGTGCGAACACGAGGAAGAAATCGAGGAATCGGGTCAGTCCATTCCAGTTATAACTAATGTATCTAGCTATGTTTCAGAACCGAAGGAAGAGCAATTTGATCACGATGTGCAAACTGATATAATTAACATCGATGATGATCATTTTAATGAAAATAATTTATCAATAAATATTTCCGAAACAAAGGAGAATAACCATTTTATAAATGAAAAGGGTGATGCCCAAATGATCATGTTGTCAGTTGAGAATAGTAAAGTGGATGATGAAGTTGGGTTAGATGAAGATGTTTTTAAGTTGGATGTAAGTGGAGATGAAGATGTAGAGGTGAAAGACATTTCTGTGCATTTTAAAAGCTCTTTTAGTTCTTCTACAGATGCGGGCGCAGAAGATAATTGTATTAATCTGGTCATTATTAATGTTAAAACATTCCCAAGCATTCATCATGTAGTTATCCCTAAGTTTAATAAAAATAATTCTCATTATGCAACATCTAATATCAAAAAAGCACGCAAGAGAAAAGGATTCCAATATACTAGAAATGCTAGAACAAAATGTTCAATTTTAAAATGTTTTACAAATAGATATAAATTCATAAAAACATTTGCTAAAAACATAACTTTCCTTCTGACGCAGTCGGTTAAAATTAATGATCATTTGTCTAAGGATTTTTCATTTTTAAAACATATACATTTTAAATGGAAATGGAAGAATAAAGATAAAAACTTTCCCATGTTAAAATTTAAATAAACCATTGTTTTTCCATTTATGTTTGATACGCGTCAGGTCACAGAGTAAATTTTGTTTGACTGTAACATTTGTTAGTCTGTAATTTTTGTTATGCTATGATATTTGTTAGTCTGTGATAATTGTTGGTCTACGACATTCGTTACACTGTAACATTTGATAGGCTGTGATGTTAGATAGACTGTGACAGACTTTGACTTTTGGTGTGTCATTTAGTTATTGTAAACATCAATAGAACATTATTTTAGTGAATATTATGATAAAGTTATTAACATGTGTTTGTATGTGTGTTTCATATGCTGGGAAGATACTTCGGACGCAGCTGGGAGCGTGAGGCTTAAGGTCTCACGGCTCCATGAGGCTTGAGGGACCGAATCTGCGTTTTCTAAATTACATAGGCCATGTTTAGTGTGAGTGAACTCCAGAAAATAGTAATGCGCGTTATAGGAGGAAGAGGGTTGTATAAAAACTGTTGTCACTCTCTAGAGGGGGGAGTGATCAGCTTAAGTTGAAACCAACTTTGCTAACGGGCATAGCCTTTGCAAAGTGTGTTGAGTTGACACAACTGGTTCAGCTTGGGTTGGAGCACCCACAGTTTTTTGTAAATGATATAGTATTATAAACGCGGAGTATCTTTTGAATATAATGGAGTTCAGTCACTTATTAGATTTTTGGAACAATGGCATCATAACTTTTCGTTCCCTCTGGCTGATACCGTCCGATGGAGTAAAAGGATCTGAAGTTAAGTTCAGTTAACACGGTAAGCCTCATCCAGGCCGATGTGAACTTTCACATCATTTGTTATCGAAGGAGGCCAAGTCACATCTTTTCCGCTCGTTTTGTTATGACGAGGTTCAGGCATGACAACGTTAGTTTGTGTTGATGCATTTTAGCACTCTTAAATGTAGACTTACCTGGCACTTAAGGGAATGTTAGTTAAGTGTTTCGTTTGTCCTGACTTGAGCCCTGCTTTTAGAAAAAGCTGGACCTCACAGTGTTAACTTCGGGCGTTAGGTAGTTTATTCCTTATAGGATTAATATTAGGTAGGAACGTTTAAATTTTCGAATCGTTAGAATTAAAGTCTTGTATTTTGATGCGAGCTAGGCCAATACTTTAATTCAAAGTGGGGCGTAGCTCGTGTAGTGCCTGTGTGTGCTAGCCTTTAGCTATAAGCACTGGCTAGAAATATGATTCGATTCGTTGGTTTAAACATATGTCAAATATGAGGATGATGGCGTTTGATTCTAGAAGCAGTGATTCATATCTTAACCGCGAAGTTGTATCGTTGCCTTTTTATATTATAATTATTCTCCTAAAGTCTTAAAGTGGTCTTATTTGTATTATTTCCCCCTAAGTTCCACAGTACTTTATCTTTGCCTAGCCCTTCAGATATTACAGGCGTGATGTTATGTTAGTAGTTATCAATCTTTCATCTTTTATTAAATATCTGCAAGATCTTGAAAGATTAATTCTGTCAAAATGTAGACTAGACATTATCGAAAGCTTTACGAAGTTTGTAGACCTTTTCTGGAGTGCAACGCCTCTTCAGTCTGTATAGTTCCATTAACCCTGTAGTGAACCAAAATAAAGGTCAAGTTTGGAAAGATAACCCTTTTCATCATCGATCACCTCTTCTATTTAGAAGGGTAAGTAAGTGGTATATCCATACTAATATTATAAATTCGAAAGTAACTCTGTCTGTCTGTATGTTACCTTTTCACGCCTAAACCACTGAACGGATTTCGATGAAATTTGGCAGAGAGATAGATTGCATCCCGGGGAAGGACATAGAATAGTTGTTAACCCGATATTCCCACGGGATCGACACTTATGCGGGTGAAACCGCGGGGCGCTGCTAGTGTAGTATTAGTATAATGTTGCTTACTTCGCTATAATCAATCGAAAGATAGCCTGGCTAGCTAGCCCTAATATGACGTGCACAAACAACACGGATTTGCTTATATTTTTATCAGCGGGGTAATTGCGTACCACACAGTAGGAATCGTTCATTTTGACAATTCAATAGCATTCATTGCGTTATTTACGTTGTTGAGCATACACATCATCATCATCTGCCTAGTTTTTTCTGTACTATGTTAGGGTCGGCTTCCAGTCTAACTGGATGCAGCTGAATACCAGTATTTTACATGGAGCGACTGCCTATCCGACCTCCACAACCCAGTTACTGGGTAATACGATGCCCCTTGGCAAGACTGTCAGACTTTCGGGCTACTGACGACCGGTAATTACTGTCAAAGATTCACGAATGACAGCCAGGACCAACGGCTTAACGTGCTTTCCGAGGCACGGAGGGGTCTTGGTATGTGAAGATGATCAACCATCCACAGACCAACCGCGGCAAGCGGTGCGGCTGTTATTACTTAGCCACAAGCCCCCCTTCATACTCTCAGTATCAACTTGAAATATATTGAATAGCTCCGTACGCTGTGCAATTACTTTACTAATATTAGGTTGAAGCACGTCGACCTCGACTTCAGGCTAATTTACCGTGCCTAAGTAATTAAACTAACACCTGTGTAGTATACTACCGTTTGTTATACATATAATTGAGTTAAGTTTCTAGCATAGTCGTTTGGTAAATGAACTGTATAATGTAGATTGTTTTAAGTTTTATCAAATTACTGGCTGTCGCCCGCGGGTTCGCCAGCGAGGATGTCGGAAATTATCCCACGGGAACGTACTACCGGGATAAAAAGTATCCTATGTGTTAATCCAGATTATAAACTCTCTGTGTACCAAATTTCATACAAATCGGTTCAGACGTTTTTGCGTGATTGAGTAACAAACATCCACACATGAAAACTTTCACATTTATTATATTACTAGCTGCGCCCCGCGGTTTCACCCGCATAAGTGTCGATCCTGTAGGAATATCAGAATAAAAAATATCCTATGTTTCATTTTGATGTAGACGCTATATGACTGTAAAGTTTCATCAAAATCTGTTCAGTAGTTTTTGCGTGAAAGAGTAACAAACATCCATCCATCCTCACAAACTTTCGCGTTTATAATGTTAGTAGGATACACAGTTTTATTATTAATTTATTATATAATAATATTAATATTATATAAAATATATAATGGTCGCTAGCGCTGCTGAGCATGAGGTCTTGGGTTTGATTACCAGGTGGGGCCAAGTGTTATTGAGTTTTCCAGCTGAAATTTCTCAGTAGCAACCCGGAGTCTGGATCTGTGCCCGGTTGATGACAATAGGTTTGCCCACAGAACAGATAACTGTTCTGTGGGTTTGCCCCCCCCTTTTAATTGGGACTTAAACACAATTGGCCTAATTTTTTGGGACAAAATGTTTACTTTGTTTTGGTAAAATAAATTGTATACTATGTTTTTTACCTAAACGTTGGATACAATGTTATGGAACAAAGGTTCTAAACAACAAAATGGTTCCTTATCCGTGTATACATATTTTAGGGGCTGACAGTACCTACACCTCTGCGTTATGTTATAACATTTAAAGTTAACTGGAACTTATCTCGAGGAACTAAAATCAATCATAAGACTCACGATGACCAATCTTCCCCACAATCTTAGACAGACAACCGCAGAAAAAAAACAAGTCTCCGGACCCGCTATCCGCTGAGCAAAAAGTAGGTAATGTTCTTCAGATGTTTACGCTCCGGCAGCGCTGTGTGCACGCGCCGATCGGTCAACGTAACGGGACTGAATGTAGCATGCTTTATTGGAGTACCTACGTAACGTGGTCTCAAGCTGAGGCTGGGTTGATTTAAGTGAAGAGAGACGAATACATAATTATTATCCTAACACTAATATTATAAATGCGAAAGTGTGTCTGTCTGTTGCCTCTTCACGCCTAAACCGCTGAACCGATTTAGATGAGGGATATTTCGAGTCCTGGGAAAGGACATAGGACAGTTTTTATCCCGATATTCCCACGGAATCGACACTTATGCGGGTGAAACCGCGGTGCGCTGCTAGTTACTAATTTATTCATTAGGGGCGAGACCTACTCGCCCCTGCTTCCCACGACTTCCGGAATAAATTCTATAAATGATGGTGACAATTGCAATGAAATCCGTCTTTACATACCAAGAGACCGCTCCGTGCCTCGGAAAGCACGTTAAGCCGTTGGTCCCAGCTGTCATTCGTGGATCTTTGGCAGTCGTTACGGGTAGTCAGAAGCCCGAAAGTCTGACAACCAGTCTTACCAAAAGGGGTATCGTATTACCCAGTAACTGGGTTGTGGAGGTCAGATAGGCAGTCGCTCTATACTGGTAATCAGCTGCGTCCGGTTAGACTGGAAGCCGACCCAAACATAGTTGGGAAAAGGGAAGGCACATGATGATGATGGCAATAGGCTCACCCCCTATTGGCGAAAAGTGGGGTTAGGGAACACCTCTCCCTAATCCTTCGGATCCCCGAAGGGTTATTGGAAGGGGATTATGTCGCCAGCGCCTTTTGATTAAAGTAATGTGACGATTTTAACAATAAAATGTTAGAAAGATATGCCATTGTCACAATAAAATGACCAAGTCGATCGTCTCTGCATGACCTCAGGGTCAGTTGAGAGGAACGCCATATTGGAGTGTTTGCAACCACTGGGATAACCCTTCTCAATTTTTATAGTCCGTTGTGATTTTAAACCTTTTATTTTATTGTAAGTTTGAAGGTCTGAAGGCTATGCACATAACATTGAAAATACAGAAAATGGAATTACAATATTATTGAATAGATTGTATTATTATATTTTAGGTCATAGAAATAAAACTAAAAGATTCGGCTTTACTCCGTGACTGTACTCATGATGAAATTGAGCGGTGGGTCCAGTCGACCTATTCAAAATGTGATTAGGTCAACTGGACCCGTGGGTCCAGTTCCAGTGGGTCCAGTTGACCAAAGACTCATTATGTTTATGAAATATAACTGTAGGTATATGTTTTCATAGAATAAGAAATTAGAATTATACGGAAAGTCTAATTCAATGTTTCAAGAAATTACTTACCTATTGCTCAACAAGACCACGTAGGTACTGACGTCAAATTCCGAGATTGTTTTGTATTTTCCAGTAAAAACGGATTTCGCGGATCTGTATAAATACCGACAACAACATGAATTTTCACCAGAATTACGAAATCACCATACAGTTTAACAAGAACCTGCTAAAAACATCATCATGTTATAACCTCATCAATCTGCCTAGCGTTTTTAGGGTTCCGTACCCAAACGGTAAAAACGGGACCCTATTACTAAGACTCCACTGTGCGTCTGTCTGTCTGTCTGTCACCAGGCTGTATCTCATGAACCGTGATAGCTAGACAGTTGAAATTTTCACAGATGATGTATTTCTGTTGCCGCTATAACAACAAATACTAAAACCAGAATAAAATAAATATTTAAGGGGGGCTCCCATACAACAATCGTGTTTTTTTTGTATGGTACGGAACCCTTCGTGTACGAGTCCGACTCGCACTTGGCCATTTTTTTATTTCAACTATGTTGGGGTCGGCTTCCAGTCTACCGGATGCAGCTGAATACCAGTATTTTACATGGAGGGACTGCCAACCTGACCTACAAAACCCAGTAATGATTTTACCCCTTGATGGTTGTCAAACTTATGGGCTTCTGACGCCCCATAATGAACAGTAGTTATGGGTCGTTGCCGTCGCTATGAATGGCAGCCGTTGGTCTCGGCTGTCATTAATAGATCTTTGACAGCATAGATTTTTGAATGACTGCTAGATACAACGGCTCAACGTGCTTTCAGAGAGTCTCGATATGTAACGGATGGTCCACGAACTGACTGCTGCAACTGCTGCAAGCTCAGCATAACCACCGATCGACCCGTGAGGCTGAGCCTCATAAACACCCAAAAATATCAAGCAATTATCTTCCAAGAGCCCGTAAAAAGACCCCAAAATGCAAACACACTTAAAGATAAAGACCCTAAAAAAGAAGCAGGATACACATGCATTAAAAAATCGCACCTGCCTTCAAATTATGGCAGAATTATACTATACTTCGTTAAAATATTCGGCTTGTACGACCTTTGTGAGCTACCGATTACAAAGCGTGTTTGCCCGACTCCGGACGGTAAAGAAGGGTAGAGACGTGCTGTTTAGCTTTTTGGTGTACTGCTTAGTTGTGTTTATCTAGTTTTTTAGTGTTTACATGATTATGTTTGCTTTTGTTTTAGTCACGTTGTACAGACTATGTAAGGCAGGTGCCTTAGAGAATAGCTCATCGTAGGAAGCGACCATCTATCAAAGATATTCTCGCTCAAGAAACGTACAAAAGATTGCAAGTCCCGTGTAAGTAAAAGAGATACATATTAGTTGATCGCTGACTCTTTACACTGCCGGCCGGTGAGTACTCGTCCGCTCGGCGACGCTCGCTTGGGGGGTAGACCACTCGCTGAGAGACTCACGCTTTGCGAGTCTCTCAGCGAGTGACGCACATACATATACCAGCGTGTGACCCAATGCCATTGCGCATTCGCTGCTCGATGCTCACCAACTAATTATTAGTTGCTAGCTTTACTCAGCATTATCAGCGTATACTGTTCCCACTGCTGGGACACAGGCCTTCTCTCTGTGTGAGAGAGTGAACCATAATCTACAACGCGAGCCCAGTTGTTGTTGTGTGCTACGTCTTCGAATTTATGGTGGGTTTGCACTCACGACCTGCAACTCGTACGTCAGACTTACGACACATAACGTTTCATCTTTGACTTACGTCGTTGTTCGTCTGACTTTTGTCGAGAAGCGAGTACACTCGAGTAACTGACTTCTACCGCAAAATATCAATACGAGAAGCGAGCACATTCGAGTAACTCGCTTCTACCTCAGAATATCAATACGAGAAGCGAGTACACTCGAGTAACTCGCTTCTACCGCAGAATATCAATACGAGAAGCGAGTACACTCGAGTAACTTGCTTCTACCGCAAAATATCAATACAAGAAGCGAGTACACTCGAGTAACTCGCTTCTACCGCACAATATCAATACGAGAAGCGAGTACTAGCTCTACTCGCTTCTCGTTAATCGTCGGTGGTGGGACAGGTGTCTTATCCTCGATAAATGGCCTTCGACCAGGTATTGTTTTCTGTGCTAGCACAACAGTCACTAATATAAGGCAAACATTTCAATCTAAATATTCATAGGTTAATCAAAATTAATGGTCATGACCTATTCAGGCTGATTTATAATCTATTAGATTTATAGCGGTAGGTTCTGATTCGTGGCACACTTTTAATATTATCAAAACAGTATAATGGTGTTGAATTTTTAACGTTATAAAATGTATAATTGTGTCATGTTTTCGAGCATCTGCTCACATTTTCATACCTACATCTAACAATATGCAGCATCTTAGTCAAATATAATTCCTTGACAGATCAACATATTCACATTTTAGAAGGGTTTTTAGTGTTAAGTATTGAAAACAGTCCAAGTGAGTATTTTTTATACGACGAGCAATTTAGCAGTAAATAAAAACCGTATATATTCATATTGATACAACTTGCATCAAGAATCACAAGTCCTGCCATACATGAATCTTTACCACCATAAGTTATCAGATGGTAGCTAGTGGCAGCAGCAAGTATCAAAACTCCGCAATTAACTTATCCAAGTTAAGCTTAACTTTGGTGACGTCCGAGCAAACTTAGAGCTGCGATCCATCTTTATTATTTTTGAATTTATTTTTACTTTAAGATATCTGTTTTAAATGTGTCATCTCTTGTTGGGTGAAGTAGGGAGAGGGAGGATTCGTTATTGATGAATGTCGTAAGTGGATGGGATTTTGTGCTGCGAGTCGCGGTTACAAAATCCCATGTTAATAATAACAGCCGCATGGGTCGATCAAAATCACGTTAAGCCGTTGGTCCCGGCTGTCATTCATAGATCTTTGTCAGTCGTTACGGGTCAGAAGCCCAAAAGTCAAACAACCCGCCTTTCTAAGGGGTATTGTGCTACCCAGTTACTGGGTTATGGATGCTGGAAGGCAGTCGCTCCATATAAAATACTGGTGTTCAGCTGCATCCGAGTAGACTAGAAGCTTATCCCAACATAGTTGAGAAAAGCTAAGTTAGATTGATTGATAGCGGTTATGGCTCTTCGCTTAGATTGACAACTTTCAAGTAATTTGTGCAATTTTTTCAAAGACAATAATTTGTAAAGGCTTTCTACGGCTGACTGTTTTTTTTATGGAACTTTTTATACGCCTCAGCACCGCACGCTTACGTCATCCGAACGAAGTCTCAAGTCAACTCCTGCAGGTTGTAGAATAGACACCACACTTTTGAACAACACAAAAAGCAGTAGGTGTCTAGGTAGGTAAAGAACAAAAAAAAAACACTAAACAAAACAAAACTCAATACTTTGTAACAGCTGGAACGATTCCCGAGTTTTTTCATCAGCTCAGTTGCAGCAAAAAATTAAAATGGTGGTCCCATGTTGCGTTTTTTGTTAGTCCACTGGGAAATGATGTCCATGACGGTAACGTGGATACAAGTCAGTTTCAAAATTAAACTTATTGTTATGGTCGTTTGAGGTTTGACAAATTAAAACACTGTGCGAAAATACCGCTGTTACTTTTTGACGAAACAATTAATTCTTGGCGCAGTGTTGCGTGTGTGACGTGTTCATTTTATTTGATGTGGGTGTGATTATTAAACGTTGTTTAAGTATAGGTTTTTAAATCGCAAGTTCCAGTAAAATAAATGGCTAGCATCATCTTTCGTTATAGACCAGTCAGTAAAGGAGTTATAGAGTGCGTGAGCAGGGACCTAAACGATTCCTTCAGAAACCTGTTCAGGGTGCTTAGGAAGTTCCTGAAAATTCCTGACGTCTCGCAGGTGAGCCGGAGTGTGTGGGGGGGGGGGGGTACAAAGGTCCCACTTATGGGTTTTCCATATATCTCAAAAAAAAACCGACTTCCAAAAAAAACACTACAAACTGAAAAATAACTTTAATTTCGGAAGTCGGTGTCTTAGGGATCAGTATTTTAGTTTTTGCCACCGACTTCCGAAATTAAAGTTATTTTTCAGTTTGTAGTGTTTTTTTTTATTTCTCGCTTTTTAGTGGGTCTATTTATAATTTATCTAAGTTACAATAGCCTAATGCCAACTTGCCCATCGCCTTTTTATAAAAATAATTCCTTTTCTCGATGCAGGGACGTTAATTGTTGAGTAGTTCTCCTTTTATTAGTTTTTAGATTAGATGCTGATAATCCTGGCTGCAGCATTAGGCCAGACTTATGTCAACATTGCATTGAACTTAAAATTAGTCCTGTTTAAAATGAGCCCAAACACGACTACGGTGCTATAATTTCAAGGTTTGTACTTTTTCTGATGCTCCTGGCTTCAGCATCAGGTCTTCGGTGTTCCTCAGTAACAGTACGTTTATCCACAAATCGAGCCCTTTTCAATGAGCCTAAACACGGTATATCTGCTGTTAGTTGTCGAGGAATTAGGTACTCTACAGACTATCCTGACTGCAGCATCAGGTCATGACTTGATGATCATGAGATCAAATGTGGCAAATGCCCTATAAAACATCAAAACAATTTACTAAAACAGTCCTTGCCTGTTCGAGTAACTTCTTACTGTTAAGGAGTTGTACCTTCCATCATCAGCCCAGCTACCTGAGATGGTGACAACCATACACAAATACACAAGATACTTCATAAAATATGCGAAAAACAATAAGTGAGCCTATAAAATTTGAGGGTTGCCCTCGATTTCTCTAAGATCCCATCATCAGATCCTAACTTGGTGACAATGGGACCACCTCAGAACTATCTACTTTCGAACAAAAAAAATAATTTTGAAAATCCGTCGACAATTGGCGGAGTATTCGATGAACAAAAATACAAAAAAAAAAAAAAAAAAACATACAAACACCCGAACATAGTACCTCCTCCTTTTTGTGAAGTCGGTAAAAACGGTGGGCCGTTACTGCACTTAGTGGATATTGCGCCGGGAATGCCGTTTAACGCTGAATGCTGATGCCGCTGAGTACCAGTATTTTACACGGAGCGACTGACCATCTAAAAATCTGATCTCCACAACCCGGTTGCTGGGTTACGGAATACCCCTTGGTAAGGCTAGTTGTCAGACTTTTGGGCTTCTGACTACCCGTAACGACTGTGAAAGATTATTACATTACATTTTATCAAATAAAACTCGTATCGAGAAGTACGTGTTTGAATGACAAAATAGAGCATGAAGCTATACATGAGCATTCCTAACAAACTACATTATTAGGACATAAGGATTCTGTTGCATCAGCGCCTGCGCCGAAAGCTCAGTCACAAGGCCTCCCTTCGCTCTCGCGGCTCACTTAGTCATCAATAATGAGCATTGCAAGCTATGCCATTCTAAGGTAATTGTTGCTTATGAGCTGTTCGAAACTTAGTGAGTTAGCACCATCGTAATACACAAGTTTGAATACATATCTACCCACATAGGTTTATAGAAAAAAACTGACCAAGTGTGTGTCGGACTACGCACAATGAAGGGTTCCGTATTTGGGACGAATCAAGAACGAACTTAACAGTGTAGTTGAAAAACATATTCTCCCATTCATTCCACCTACAAATATAAGTTTGTACGTAAACAATATTTGTAAATCTTTAGTAGGAGTACTTGTATACTTATATAGTAGGTAGTAGTAGATAGTTGTGTCCAAACCAAACCAAACCTGAAATAGCGAAAAAATAATCTGCTGTTCCCAACATTTTGACGAGTTATACGAACATAAGTATAGGGAACAGCCTTCGATCAATAATTATAGTGCACAAGACAAGTGTGTGCGCAGACACAGGTGCACTCTCTCTTCCCTCACTCTCATAAAGGACGACACGCAATCCGACACGACCACACGCACAGCACTAGCGCCAGCGACCACGACACCAACGGAGCAGTTAAATTTACATTGTACCTACTTAAAATGTATACCTACCTAAATACCTAACTCATGAATGATAATATTACCACAGATATAGATACACCTAGATAACGCAAGAGCAACTACTTCGCGTGCCAAAAATCGCACTAGCTTACGTACAAAAATCGTAAGCCGCCACTTTCACGCTCAGTCTTGTGTACTGCTAGCTGGGTGAGCGTGAGCGCTGGCGCTAGGCCCCAGGGGTCAGGCGTTGCACGGGGGGTTCCGGAATTGGTCTTTTAAGAGGAACCGGGACCACCCCTATGTGCTGCTGGTGGTCACGGGGGTGGTTTTGGTGAGGTAAAATCCCACACTCCCCGACCTCCCCTCCCCGGAGGTCGGGTGCCTTTTGAAGGTTTCCCCCCAACAAAAAAAAAAGCCCCGTAGTTAGAGCGAGACGAGTGCCGCACGCGGCGTCTTTGAATCGATTTGATTTTCCCATTACTAAATAGTGCTGGTGACGTCATAGTAGGTAGTAAAAAAAATGGCACGCTTGGTTTTCATACAGATCGCGATACTTGCGTTATCTAGGTCTATCTATATGTGTGGATATTATCGAGCAATTCACTGAATTCCTAATATTAATTACTTAGCACAGGTGTATAATATTCAATACAAATATTTGCCAAGGTCTTTTCCCTTCGCTGTGGCAGTTGGTCAAAGTGGTGGTGTTACACGGGCGATTTAAATTACAGAATTGTAATCGTCTTGTTAATATTGGCGACTCGGCAATTTTGATGGAATGGCTTCCTAAACGAAACAACATGGTTGAACAGCGCAAATGCCGATTGATGGGAACGAAGTATGGCTTGGTTTTACCCAAGCACTCTACTGCATGACTACATTAGGTTCTTTGTAAAAAACTAGCTGACACGGCGAACTTCGTACCGCCTCAGAATTACTATGAACGAATGTATGAGAAAATGAATTAAGGGGCTTACAGGACCTAAACGCAAAAAAGTTTTAGAAACAATAAAAGTATATGGATAGACTACAGTAAACAAAATCAGAAAAATATATGATATTCTTCAGGATAGGTATATGCTAGGTAGATACTGTGTTGAAAATATAATACAACTAATTTGATCATAGAAAAAAATCATGAAGATACCTCTGAAAACTTTCTTTTTACAATAAAAACCATACTAATATACATACAATCACCCTGATTTTTTATCAGATTATTCTACAAGCAACATACTAAAACGCTTCATAATATGGCAATACATCTTTTCATCGCTAGTCAGATTGTTTTCAAAAATGAACCTTTCCTTTTCGCAAAAACATTTTGCATTGTTTCCAAAAACTGCCTGCAAAAAACTGTCTGTTTGTGACTGTATGAAAAAGTCCGGGCTCGGAATTGTAACAAGCTAAGTAGTTGTCACAACAGGCAACAAAAAATTGCCCGTGTGTATACGGCAACAATGATTCGCGAAAATATGACTAAATCACCTGATCGGTCTATGCAGTCATCGGTTTTTTTTGTTTACAGCTTGTTCCTTGTCCGCAAATTGTCGTAAATTGGTTATTACATCAAAATACCAGCGGCTTCAGATGAATTATTGTGTTTATGTTGTTTCTGTTTTTTTTTTTGTCGGCAGTCATCTTCGTGATGAATTTATTTTATTTTCGGTGTCAGTTTTATAAATTATTTTATGTTGCAATTGAAGAAATTTATACGACGTTGAAGATTAGCATGACTGCTAATTTCAAATAGGTACCTACCTACCTTTTTTACTTGAATTTAGAGGAGATTATAAGATGCAAACGAAGTATTACGTAAGTACCTATGTATTACTTTGATGATTAATTAATTAATTATTTAATCATTATACTTCTAACTATACTTATACTTAATCATTATAATATAACCTCAACAAGATTGTAATAAGTATGTCTGGACTTTAAAAGAGACTGTGACCTCTAAGTTTATTTCGGCCTTTCTTCTCAGAGTAGTCAGATAGGAAACGCCGACCTCATCTAGTTTAAAAAAAAATATGATTGACGTGTAAAAGTGTTTGTACAAACCTACTTACAAAATAAAATCATTTATCACTTATTGGGCGAGCGATTTGGTTACATGACTTTTATCTAAACTACAATTTACAAAGGTAGGTATATAAACAATAAATACCAAGATTTGAAGTTATAGAATTGCAAGATGCATTACAGATTAAAAACAGCTACCTACTCGTATCAGTACCTACTTCAATCAACTCAACTATCGCAGTCCACTGCTGGACATAAGCCTCTCCCAAACTGTACCACAACACCCTGTCCTCCGTCTTCCGCATCCAGTTTGTTCCAGTCACCTTTCAGTTGCACCTTTCTTTTATCAGTAGGTAGTTCATCATCATCTGCCTCGCCTTTTCCCAATCATGTTGGGGTCGGCTTCCAGTCTAACCGGATGCAGCTGAATACCAGTATTTTACATGGAGCGACTGCCTATCTGACCTCCATAACCCAATTACTGGGTAATACGATACCCCTTGATAAGACTGGCTGTCAGACTTTCGGGCTTCTGACTACCCGTAACAACTGTCAAAGATCCACGAATGACAGCCGGGATTTCCGAGGCACGGAGGAGTCACGGTATGTAAAGATGGTCACCCATCCAGATACCAACCGCGACAAGCGTAGCTTAAGCTGATCTATCGACCTGTGCGGCTGTTATTATTTAGCCACTAGCCCCTCAATCATTTATCAATACTTAATTAACCTAAAAATCAGGAAACTATTATTAATATCCATATCATGCTCATTCGCTTAATAAGCTCTTCACAATAGTCAGTTCACTTAACAATTATCAGACACCGTAAAGATAAAATAATTGCCACTATGACGTGATTTCACGCGACAAGCCTACCTAAGGCTAGTCATACATGCGTGAGGACGTAAGGCCACAGGAGGGGCGCGGGAGTGCCGCGGGAGGGGGACGGGAGGTCGTTCGACGACCCGCGTAGGTGGCGCGGTCCAGCAATGCAGCCTTTGAAATTTGAATACGAGACGGTGTCCCTTGCAGCGACTGTGCGTGGAATCGGTAAGCACTCGTCAATGAGGTGACGTGGTGTCTGTGTTTGACATGCGGTATTAGCTCGACGGTTATGACGACTGAAGAGACGAATCGTGATTTCAAACTTCACCCGTAGGAGGCGTCGGCTTATTAGTCGATTGGCACGAATTTACTCGCCCGAAACTGGCGAATCATCACTTTTGAATAATATAATTTTTTCTATAGGCGACACCGCACGCAGTTAATTTATTTGTGGGCGAGTCGACAACTTTAAAAATAATCATGCATTACGGAGTTGGTATATTTTGAATTTTATGCAATAAAGTAAGTAGGTAGGTTATAGAAAAAAAGGCACTAGCACACAGAAGCCCCACTTGCGCACAGAGTTAGATATTATAAAACTTGTACCTGAACATTTACTCAAGTTATTTAGCTTTTAATGTTTTTAGTCATAAGAATATTGTACAAAATCTGAATTTTGGTGAAATAAAGAATTCATTCATTTATTTAATAATATCAAATATATCTTGGTTTGCATAAAACCTCATCTAAGTCCTAACAACGAAGGGTTTACGTACAACGTTCATGATTACCCAGACCATCTTATATTTTCTGAACATACGAGGTCAGACAGAATATTCGTGGGATTTCCTCCAGTCTGTATTGTAGCGCAAATGAAAATCCGTCTGTAGGTACTTATTGTACATATGTACTGTCAACAAAAGATATAAGTATGCAGGATCGTCGGATATAGTTGAAGTTTAGTAAGAAACCGATTGATGTTGTCGACAGAAATTTATTTTGATAAATGAGCTGTTTGTTTTCTATTAATTAAATTAAATTTTATTCGAGAACTTCCATCGGTTTCTTACTAAACATCAACTATATCCGACGATCCTGCATACTTATCTCTTTCGTTGACTGTACCTAACTACAATCCTACATTGTGTAGGTAGATACCTATACCTAGAGTTTGGGAGAGTTGCCTTGAATGTATTTTCTAGGTTTCACATATGCATTTTGTCTAGATTACATAGATAATTTAATCTTAATAATCATTTAATGCTTGTGGTATATAATGCATCGATACGAATTTTGGCAATGAACCCTTATTCATAAACGTTGCTTAAAGTTAAGTATTGAATAGTGACTGTTTATCGTCGTTCGTCGATCGTTTATAAATAAAATATGTCGTATGGTAATGTCTCGGATTATAAATGTTGCTAGATTTAGGTAATTTGATGAAATAGCAAGTACGTAAGTAAAAAGACAGAACCTAAGGTAGATAGCTGGATAATAATAACAAATATATAAGCAAGCTGAAGTGGCAATGGGCAGCCATATTAACCGTAGAACCATAGATATAGATACACCTAGATAACGCAAGAGCAACTACTTCGCGTGCCAAAAATCGCACCAGTTTACGATAAAAAATCATAAGCCGCCACTTTCGCGCTCAGTCCTGTGTACTGCTGGCTGGGTAAGCGTGAGCGAGAGCGCGAGCTTTTGACGTCATAGTATGTAGTCAAAAAATGACACGCTTGGTTTTCATACAGTTCGTGATACTTGCGTTATCTAGGTCTATCTATATCTGTGCGTAGAACCGATAGCCATTGGGGTAGATGTGTTCTTGAATGGAGACCGCGAATCGACAAACGTGAGGTAGGACGCCCTCAGGCTAAATGCAGCGAAAATCTTCGCAGCTGGATGAGAGTTGCCGAGAATCGAGCTGAATAGCGTGCTGAGAGACCAAAATATCCAGCCATGGTCTGCTGTAGGCTGCTGATGATGATGAGGTAACTAGATACCTACCCAGAAATGATGATCTTGGTAAGGACGTCATCATCAAATCAAAACTAAAACAATCAATAAAATAGGTTCCTATCTACATAACCTTGGAAAATCGCTTTTGAATTTCAGCATTTACGTAGTAGATAGGTACCTACCTACTTTATTAAGCTTTAATACGTCAACTTCAATAAGTATTTTCACGTCATTTGCTTTGGCGTGTTTCGAAATACCTGCACGAAACTGACGGTTTTGTTTTTAATCTTGCTCTGCCCAAATTAAAAGTTAATGCTTTATCGAAACTATATAAAAAAAATATAAAAAGAAAGCTCTCCGTTAAATCGTAATGGTGGTGGTGATTAACGCCATCTATTGGCAAATAGCAGAATGTGAATTTAATGCCATCTATGAGTGAATAGTCTAATCTTAAGTTCATAATATTCTAACTAGATGGCGCTACCCTATCAAACATACTGAATTAATAATAGTCATTTTTTATCACACAGAAAAACGTACAGATAAAAGTTAATTTCGGTTTCAATGAATGCATTTTTGTCGTTTTAATTCTATGAGATTTGTAGGTCTAAAAATACAAAATGAGTGCGGTGTGTAGCTGACGTCTATAATGCATAGATGGCGTTGTACTGTTGAACCTTTTTTCTGAATCGTAGGTCTGTGGATGGTATCGTTACTGTGGACGAAAATGTTGTGTATTTATTATTTCTAACAAAATCCAATTGTACTCGATTTCTCGAATAAAACTTTCGAACATCACAGGCAAGACCTGAGATTTTTATACTTCTTATGGTTGCGGGTTCCATGCCCGTTGCTGGGACGTTTGCGTGGTTGTGCAAAACGTGTGATCAAAAAAAAACACCGCCTTCCAAAAAAATCCAATACAAAGTGGACTACTTTAAACTAGGTATAACTTTATTAAAGGACCCGGGGCGGTGTCTTTGACTTGCGGGGTCAGTTGTTTAAAAAAAAATGTTTTTATTTTTCACTTTTTAGTTGTCGACTGTGGCAGGAACTAGCATGACGTCCTACACAAATTCTTATGACACTACTTGTTATGTAAACAACAACAGTGACAGAAATTGACAATAACATCATCTATATATCTACACAAAGTGAATAGGTAAGTGTTTCCGCTTGGGCGCACCTTGTGTTGATGAAGCTGTTGACAGGTCTCGGGTACACTGT
The DNA here is from genome assembly GCA_948474745.1 of Oligia latruncula. Taxonomy (NCBI): domain Eukaryota; kingdom Metazoa; phylum Arthropoda; class Insecta; order Lepidoptera; family Noctuidae; genus Oligia; species Oligia latruncula. Next base: position 18,335,202 of record OX419686.1, read on the forward strand.
CCTGCTACAGAAGCACAGATCGCAAACACGGCACACCAGCACCAACGATATTATTCAACAAACCCTTGTCACCAAATTCATATTAAGTGCTCAACTTTCAATAAGTTAAAAAATAATCTGAATCAAATACAATATTTTACAGCAATAAAACCCATTAAGGATAATTTATATCGCCCATTTTTGAAGATAATTCGCCCATGAACGCTCCCGAAGGCATCGCGAGTCACGACGACGCGATCTCGCTCAGCTCCAGGGAGAGCAGCTAACCTCGTTACTTACCGATACGACTCCTGCGTACCAGCGGTATTATAACCAAACGGCTTGGTACGTGTCGATGGGTAGAGTCCAGACAGCACGACATTCTTGCCTTGGGAGGTGAGTCTGGTGTGGGTCGTAACCTGTCTCGACACTCTTGCGCTATTTCATGTTCTAAGCACATACATGGGTATAAATCCCCCCTTTTCACCCCCTTAAAGGTTGAATTTCCAAAAACCCCTTCTTAGTGCTCCCCTACATTATAAAAGGAAACGGTGAGCAAAATTTCACATTCTAGACCCAGTAGTTTCGGCTGCGCGTTGATATATCAGTCAGTCAGCCAGTTTCTCCTTTTAAAAACTCCCCACTCATGTTGCACCTTGTACGAATATGACATGTCATATTCCGCATTCAGGGCATGCCCTGAACGCGGTTTTTAATTAGAAGGTTCCACATTTTAGGTTGTTTTGTTATACGGCAGTAATCTATAAGTCCATGATTATAAGGCTATTCATGTGAAACGTAAGTTTCTAGACACTCGTCAATTTTGCCAACAACGTCATTCTTATCAAAATGCAAATATTTGTTTTTCATTTAACCCAGTGACTGATACTGGTACTGATATAGCATACATAAGCGCACAAAAATGCAAGGTCCTCGCTGACAAACATTACCACTACACAACCAGAACCCTTATTTTTAGATAAATAAGGTTGAAATTACTTTGTAGAGGCTTTAATTAAGTTTGTATGAAAATCTGCCTTATCTTCTTTGGTTATAGTCGGCTATTTTCTTACAATGTTATATAAAAAATATAGCGAAGAACCGAGTACTTAGAAGATTCAGTATTATCATTCACTTGCCTTTTTCCATTTTATTTGGGATCGGTTGTCTCAGCAGTCACCCATTTTCAAGCCATATCATCTTTCAATCAGGTCATCCATCATTTCTTTGGTCTTTCCTAAAACTTTCCTCACGACATTTTCCTCATTTCTCAAAAGATCTGGGGGCCTAAAAAGGCCACTTTGGCAGAATCATTAAAGGATAACAGAATGGACAGCAAATCCCATTGGTGAAGCATTTTTCAGTCATGTTTTTTGTCTGTGCTAAAATACCAATAAATCCAATCCAATTCTAATCCCAATCTCTTTGATTGTACCTACCAAGTGCAGCGAATAAAAGAAAAATACGGTCTGTCTTCGCCATTTTATGATTCATAATGTTATCCTTTTATGATTCTCCAAAGTGGCCTTTTTAGGCCCCCTGTTCAGTACGGTAAAAATAAATAGAGGTATTTTTTTTTCGTGGCATCTCGCTGGTAAACCTAGGAGGCTATATATCGGCTGCTTTACCAGGCTATCCTGTGGATGCCTTAATAAATTAAGGCCTCCAACCGGCAAAATTCGAGCTTATACAGTCATACAATATTATGGTTAGAAGCGACAATAGCTGAGTTCGTTCCTGAGTTGAGTGATCCTGAGTTCGTTCCTCAGGTCGGACAAAGCGCTATAGGGGTTTGTCGTCAGGAAAGAATTCCAGACAGATTCTGGATTTGTGTTAATGGCAATAAACTTGCGTCCTAAGTAATTAGACATTCACAATACCATCGAAGGCCACAAGTCCAGTAGCATGCATGCTTTTAGCGATAAGACCGCTCTTTGTGTCACTCGTGGTAAAATTTCTACCTTTATATCTGTATTTTTTATGTTGTACAGACGCCAGCACATCAAGTTACTACAATCTGTCAGATTTCTTTAATAGATTTTCAACTTTATTGCTAAAGCATAAGGTTCAAGGTTGATTGGGAAAATCTGACAGTTTCGGGTAGGTTGACCTGCTGGCGTCTGTACATAAAATACTATTCTATCTATCATGTGTGTGTGCGTGTGTTTGTGTGCGGGGGTGCGTGTGCATGTGTCTGTGTGTGAAATGTCTTTATAGAAGGAAGTCATAATTGCGGTTGGTTTTGATGTTATAGTTTGATGATAATGGGTGAAATTGCTACAAGACTTTCTGACTGCTGTTGCATAAACATTTTTGCATTGTATGGGTCAATCTTCTGTATTGTCTCCTTTCATGTGGCAACACCGGTATCACTTGTGCATGTAGTTTTTATAGTCGAGCTTTAACACGAATCTAGGACTCATTTTGCACAGGAGTCACGTCTAGTTATTATCACTGTCGTTAATCTAACGATAGTAATCGTAAAAGTGATACTTAGTAACTAAAATTTTTACTGGACTTGTCAGGCCTGTGACGCAAGCTCTAATGCTTGCCTAAGATAGAGCACACCTGAGTCTAAATCCGTTTTGTCTGTTGTAGACAGAGAACAGCTTTATCTTAGGGTTAGACAAATGGCAATCGCTTTTAAAGTGTTTCGTATTCTTGCAACAACTTTCAACAGGTTTGACATTAGCTTTTCAGTTGCTTATGTCCGTCCATTCAATACATTTTACAATTTTGTTTTTACAATTTTCTAAAATGAAAACTTTTTAGGCTCGTTTTTTGAGATGGGAAAAAACCATTGAACTCGCGACACTGTTACCGACACCGCGCTACATTCGAATGTGTTCGGCTGTCCTCGGGATGTACAGACGCCAGCACATCAAGCTACTACAATCTGTCAAATTTCTTCAATAGATTTTCAACTTTGTCGCTAAAGCATAAGGTTCAAAGTTGAGTGGGAAATTTTGACAGTTTCGGGTACCTTGATGTGTTGGCGTCTGTACATACTCGGTTTTAAATCCGATTATGTCAGTGAGTGATGGCCAAGTATTCTGTTTGTGTTTTGTTTACACTTCTGTCGGTCGGCACTCCCGGAGTGCCACTGTTTTTCTTTGTGTTTTGACAACCCAATGCTTGAGGAAGGCTATAAGGCCTTACATCGCGCTATTACGCCCTTAGGACCCGAGCATAAAGAAAAAGGCTATGACACCAAGCGAAAACAAAGTGATGCGGGGGCAGGTGATGCGATGCGACGAGGTGGGTCGGGGGAACAGGAAATTTCACGTGGACGAAGTCGCGGGCAGAAGTTAGTTCTTGGATATTTCTGCGATGGTCGCCACCTAATGGCATTGTTTACTAAGTAAGCAAAATACAGGCAACTTTGGAATGGACATTGATTGCGTGGACATATAAATGGAGTTCTTAATCTTATACAGGATTTAATTTTTCTATTGAATTCAGACACGCTATTCTGGGATAAGTTAATGCCTACACTCGAAGAGCACTATAGCCACTACCATAACTGATCCTCCACCATAACTCACCTCTCTTTGCTAAATCAGCAAAAGGTGAGCCTAGCCTTTTCCCAACTATGTTGGGGTCGGCTTCCAGTCTAACCGGATGCAGCTGAATACCAGTATTTTACATGGAGCGACTGCCTATCTGACCTCCACAACCCAGTTACTGGGTAATACGATACCCCTTGGTAAGACTGGTTGTCAGACTTTCGGGCTTCTGACTACCCGTAACGACTGTCAAAGATCCACGAATGACAGCCGGGACCAACGGCTTAACGTCCTTTCCGAGGCACGGAGGGGTCGCGGTATGAAAAGATGGTCACCCATCCACAGACCAACCGCGGCAAGCGTAGCTTAACCTGATCGATCGACCTGTGCGGCTGTTATTATTTAGCTACGGGCCCCTCAGCAACTTGTTCCTCCTTCCTTCCCAAAACCTCTCTCGCGCGTAACTTCACCCAGCCAATTATTTTTGATCCTTTGAAAATATTCCTAGTCAAAACAAATATAAATTCTCTATTTGAATCAGGCGCCATCTCAATTCTCAACTAACATAAATCTCAAAGAAATAAATATTTAAAATAAAGGTGTCAAGTGTCGGGTGCCCAGAGATTGATTGTCATATGTTTTTGTTACGTCTGTGGGTGACATAGAGCCGTCGCGTCGCCGTCGATGTGAATGTTAGAGTTGTGCCTTGTTGACGTGGAGTTTCACTGATAGCGGAACTATGTATTGAATGAACGAAGAAAGATGTATCGTCTATAATTCCAAAAGTATCTATTAGTAATTCAATAATATTATTTAGACAATTGTTGTTGGAAAAAATGGTACAAAGTTACATAATCTGCCTATAATGTTCCCACTGCTGGGACACAGGCCTCCTCTCGGTGAGAGGGAGTGGGCCGTAATCCACCCCGCGGGCCCAGTGCGGGTTGGCAGATGTCACATGTCGTCGATTTTTTTGGTTCTAGGACATGCCCCGGTTTCCTCACGATGTTTTCCTTCACCGTTTTGAGAGCAGTTGTGATGAATTTACTAACACAAAGTAAATTGCCTGCCTGGGTTCGAACTCACGACACGCACACACACACACCCCAACACACAGATACAAAGTTGAATGTGTTAGTAATTCTCTATATTGAATGATTGCGTAAGAATTTAACCTGAACAGGGTTTGTTTACACTTTCATCTGATACTTTTGGGACAGACTATAAGAACGATGCTTTCAATAATAAAGTCATTTACAAATAAAAAATTATACGCTTCAGGTAAGTGCCTTAATAAAATGATAATAGATATATGATATTTTCTGGTGTACAGACGCCAGCACATTAAGCTACTACAATCTGTCAAATTTCTTTAATAGATTTTCAACTTTATCGCTAAAGCATTAGGTTCAAGGTTGATTGGGAAAATTTTACAGTTTCGGGTAGCTTGATGTGATGGCGTCTGTACAATATAGTATGTATATATAAATAAATAAATAATAGAATAAGGGTCCATTACTGTTACTTTATATTAATTTATAACCAGATAGCTTTAGTTAAATACTGAATCATCTGTGACTAAACATACTTAAACGATTATTAAAGTAAAGTAACGTTTAAACGTCAAAAATGTATGGTTAAAAACTCGCTAATCATAAAGGATTTATGAATAAAGGCGATTATGATAGTTTAACTGCATAATTACAATTTCTACCTACTGTACTTTAGAAATAACCTGCTACCTTGAATTTCAGCGCTGCATGAAGCGAGTCAATGTGCGAAATAAATCGCTGTAAGTGCTACCCTACCACACCAGCGGCAATTGCGGCGACATCAAAGAGTCATCGTTACATATAATTTATTTTAATTCTGACGTAAGTAATCGTGTCGCGCGGCTAGGGTAACCTGGGTAACAATGCGTTTTGACTATAATATCAGGACATCCGTGCGTCAATGAAAGTATCTTTAAAAACTGCAAGTCATCATCATCCGCCTAGTCTTTTCCCTGCTATGGTGGGGTTGGCTTCCAGTTTAACGAGATGCAGCTGTCAAACTCTATCTCAATGCATTTATTTAAATAAAACCATTAACAGGCAGGCACTTTTGAATTGTCAAAGGAGTCGGTCAGTCAGAAAGATGAAGCTAGTTGCCTATTCCAAAGCGTAGTAGATTTCTATGGAGAAGAAGGGGCAGGAAACTGCAGACACTCTTTTAAATTATATTAGTTTTTTTTATATAAAAACTGCAAGGGAACAACAAAAAAAAACTGCAAGCACCTACTGTTTAAAATAGATTTATTCCGGTCTGATCCCCTGAAACCCCCTCCACCCCCTCCTCCTCGATCCCCTGCTAGTTCGTCTTCTGTTTTAATCTCTGTCTTATCCACACTATCTAGGTTTACTCTTTTTGACAGGTAAGTACAGTCAAGAGAAAATAAAAGATTCATTATTTACAAAATTAAATAAAGATTTTTTTAAATGTCTCATGCGTGTCCAGATGTAGATGACCGCGACGCTCCGCTCTGCAAAGCCAAGTTTTTTGACTACTTAGGTACCTATAAATTACTGTAGTTAGCCATATTGGTATGTTGTAAAAAGTAAATGAGTAACGCATTGAAAACAGTAATTTAGAAAGTTAAAGAAAGATTTATTGAGCGCGTAATTTAAATAATAGTTGAAAATTTGTAGCCATTTTCAGAATAATTTATTTATCGTCTGTCTATTGAAGACAAAACATGTGCACTTTCTTTTTTTATTCTTCCTTATTTTTAAGCTTGTAATAAGGCACGAAATCGTGGATTTTTTATTGACAGAAAATCTTTGGTAAAATTGTAGCTGTAAAATGTAGATATTATTTTTGCATCGTGGTACTGCCTCGTTGATCTAGAGTATTCTAGAGTCTAGAGGTCGCAAAACTCGCAAACGCTACTGCTAACCATGAGGTCGTGGGTTCGATTCCCAGGCCAGGCGAAGTGTTATTGGGTTTTCCATCAGGAATTTCTCAGTAGCAGCTCGGAGTCTGGATTTGTGCCCGGTTGATGGCAATAGGCTCGCCCCCTATTGCATGGGACTTAAACATGATTGACGAATTGTGGGTTCCAGTGCCTTAGGCAACCTCTGCCTAACCAAATATATAATTTTAAATAATTATAATAATCAAATTTATGATATATATAATATATAATTATACTTAACCAAATTTATAGTAATTTTTGGGATGCATGAAGAAGCCTCCTCGTGTAGCGCCAGTTACTCAACTGAACGCTCGCGCTCGGCGCATCCTGGACAGTCACACCCAACACCTTATTGGACTGGCCAATTCTTCCCCTGCGTTGGTAGGGCTAACGCCCGTCTGGTTTGCGACCACACTCCCACCGGAGTCCAACGTCAAGCAGCCTGTCGTGTTTCGTTGATGCGTGGGAGTTCCAGTGCCTTAGGCATCTTCTGGGCACGCTCGTTCCATACTAGACCTCATCCATCGCTATCCATTAGGCGTGATTGAGTTCAAGAGCGGGCCCATTTAGCAATAAAAATAAAATAAAAAAGAATATGGAAAATACATACATCCATGATGTTATGAACTTAGCCTAAAATATTTTTCAATATTTCAGTCGCTAGGTGCTTCTTTTGATTTCCCGCGAGAAAAATGTCCACATAAATTCATAGCCACCTCCAGGCGCCTGAGCTCACACGGGTCGTAAATGAAAATGTTTCATTGCATCACACGTAACCATTGTTATTGGAACCCAAATAGACCTACTCTTGCTCCATAAATATTGCGCTCAGTTGCATTTCTTAGTCAGCGACCTTGCCTACAATGTAGCTGATAATAAAGTAACCTAATTCTGGAGCTGATCAGCTATTCGAAGTGATGAAGTCAAGCAGTGATGCCTTGTGGTTACATTGATGTTAATAATTTAGAATTAAATGTCGTGGTTATTCTGATTAATAGATAGTTGACACGTGTGATGACGGAAGACAATAGGCATGTTAGGTATACAATGGAGTCTTTAATTATGAACCTTTACAATGTAGGAAAGAGATCATCATCAAAAATAGAGGGTGGTCATGCAGCAGACGGTGGCATCTGCTGCGCTTTGAATAGTGTGTTCGATTCCCGCACGCCACTATTTGTTTTTGTGTGGTTTTGAAGCTGTGTCACAACTATGGGCTACCTCCTATCAATGTCAATTAATGTGTTTTGTCTTTGGTCCCTGGCCCCAAGGAACTTATATCCAACCTTGTTGGTTGGATATAAGTTCCTTGCCTGGCCCTAAAATCAAACAATGGACAAAATTTACAATTTTTTATAATATTTATGCTTGAATACGATTCTTTTGACTATATTGTGTATATTTTGTCTAATATGCGTTATATTTGTGCAGAATAAAGAATTTTTCTTTCGGTCTTGTTTCTGTCATATCCTCTGTGCTCTGTTGTTCTCATGTGGCGTTGTAGATACCGCTACATTTTCTTTCTTATTCTTATTTTTCTGTTCTTTAAATTTTTTTTTCCTTATTTTTTTTTCATTTTTTTTTTTATCTTTGAAACTCTGTATACAAACAATAGTGGGGGAAACCCAAGCTCTCCATATTCTACATAAAGTGTGATATCGGTGTCGTGTACAAACGTTTTCAGTATTATGTTACTTCCAAACAGTATGAAAACCATATGATAAGCCAGTGTGCATGTATTTATGTACAAACTGTAGCGGATAGTGCATTATACAAATAAAACGTTTTAAAAATCAAACCTAACCTTTAAAAAACTAAATTGGAGAAATAGGCAAAAAATACCTCTGAGATTTTTTGGATAGGAAACGTCGACACGAATTAGGTACCTAGTTAAAAAAAGGCATGACGTGTAAAAGTGATTTCTATATCCTATTTATAGCAGGATCAGCTTATTATGTTCCACTGCTGGGACACAGACATCCTCTCTCCGAGACGGAGTGAAGTCCATGCTGTAATCCATCACGCCCAGTGCGGGTTAGCCGGCCATGCAGGTTTCCTCACGATGTTTTCCTTCACCGTTTTGAAAGCAGTGTTGATGAAATTATTTACCCAAAGTAAAGCGGTTGTCTGGGTTCGAACCCACGACCTACAACTCGTAAGTCGGGGTCCTTACCACTGGGCTACCTCCTGCACTGCTCGCGTCTTATCTCACGCGCTGACCGGACGTGCATTATTTTCGCATTGCAACATCTTGCGTCATTCTTGTGTGAAAAATGCCGCGTTATCAGTTCAGTGCTCAGGACAGGAATATGATACTACCTACTTAATTTCATTTTAATTATGAGACATGGAGACGTCGACGAAAATTCAGTCTTCCACAATTTATACTACAATCACGTTGGTTGTGTGAAAGAAAAACAGAGATATTGTTGATTCTCCAACGTTCTCCGTTAACGAAGAAAGGAAGTATTCAGTCGTGCGTAACTGCGTACGTTTACCTATATGCGTGTTTTCGTTGCGTATATTGGCTTTTCAGAAGCTATAGTACTTGTGGTAATTCGTGCAGTAAGTTCTCTTTGAACCTCCTCCGTGGTCACCATTCAAAATGCAAACTTTTTTTTTTGTACTTTTCGCTTTTGTTAAATTATTTTTGAAGACAATTGACCAATAATATACAATATATGTATACCCATGCCAAATGACAGCTTTCGTAGTTTTTCGCAGCTTTCGCTTTTAAGTAGAGTCTCCGAGCTAAGCCACGGACAGGCAGACAGACGGACAAGGCAAAACTATAAAAAACGAGCAAAAAGAGGTAAAGCCTTTTAGCCTCTTGAATGTTCCTCTATCTCTTTCTCTTTTTAGGGTTCCTTGTTGACTACGGAACCCAAAAAAACAGAAGGCATTCATTCATTTTGCTCCTTTCTTCGGCCTCATCTAGGGCAGTCGACGCTTCCTTCAGCTGTTGACTCACTATGCTGTTCAAAGTTACTGAACACCATAGTAGGGTCCATAGTTTTAGTCACGTCTATGGTACGATCAAAAGCAGCCTCAATCACCAAAGTAAACAAATAAAATAATAAATCCGTCAGACTCAATCTCTATGGTATCCAATGTGTCATCTCACAAGCTTTTCATCGACCTGAATATTTTCACAAAAATTGTGCCAACACTTGCCAACTTATGAATGAGTAATTTTTAATTTCAGTTTGATTTCCTAATCACAGTTTTATTAATAAACGTGTATAAATGCGCGAATATTGTTGAAGCAGTCTGCAAGTGAATTGCGAACGCCGAGTGTTATTGCGCAAGAGCGTTTATGTGGAAGAGACTTGTAAAATGACGAATTATGATCGATATCTATAGATCATTTTTATTTTGGATGGGAAATCATCAAACTCATCCCGCTCTGGGTGGAGCGGAAGGGAGTGTCAAACTCTTACTGACTAAAACCCACCCGTGTTCCTTCCTTAGCCTTTTATGTTCCGGGCCAGCGGTAACCCCTTCGGACAATCCCGCTGACCCGACAGGCTTCGGCCCTAAGGGGCCCCTTTTCTGCTGCTGACATCTCTTTGAGGCGCACGTGGAACACGTACGCGCCGCCGTCCGGCACGGGCCTGGTCCTGATCGGACGGTGAACTACCCATTACTCTCCGCCCGCAGGCCCGCGCCTACGGTGGCCGGGAGTCGTCCCGTGGCTAGGTACCTAATTTCCTATACATATAATAAAATAGTAACAAAGAATTGAATATTTTTGAAAAAAGTTCTTTCTACTTTTGTCCGTTTGTCTGTTTGTCTAGATGTATGTTCCGGATTGGCGTAAAAACGGCTGAACGGATTTAGATGAAATTTGGTACACAGATAGCTTATAACTTGGATTAAGACAGGATACTTTTAATTCCGGTAGTGGGATATTTCCTTACAACCACGAGAAACCGTCGGAATAGGTGAAGTCTCCCTTTGCATAAATATGTTATTTTTATTTATATGGAAAACGAGTAGGTTTAAATGTATCTACTTAATTCATTCATCCTTGTTAGAGCAAAAGTTTTTGACAGTCGATATCCCCTTTACATACATGAAGCACAACAAGACTGACAGCTCTATAACTGTCTGCTTTCGTTAGTTACAAGATCTGAGGGCCTAAAAAGGCCACTTTGGCAGAATCATAAAAGGATAACATTATGAATCCTTATATGGCGAAGACAGTCCGTGTTTTTCTTTTTTTCGCTGCACTACGTAGGTATAATCAATGAGATTGCGATTGGATTTGGATTGGATTGATTGGAATTGTAGCACAGACAAAAAAAAAATAACTGAAAAATCCTTCACCAATGGGATTTGATACGATTTACTTAACAGTTAACTTTCCATTATATATGATTCATAATGTTATCCTTTTATGATTCTGCTAAAGTGGCCTTTTTTGGCCTCCTGTTTGTGTACCTACATACTCTTTTTAAATAAACCCGGATCTCTCCTCCATTTTGAAACATGTTATCAAAAGTCTAAGATGAAATCACTCCACCTACAAGAACATTAATATCTCTCAACACTAACGAATTTATGTTGTTACGATTTATACTCACACAACACATACAGAAAAGAGCAGTAAATAAAAATGAAAAAATATTGATCCGAACTGCTTTAAACAGTCCATAGGAGGCTAAAGTTCAAAGCAGTATTTTTTACTATTCCGAAAACAGTAAAGCTTGAGGCAAAATGTTACCCGTCACGACAATAAACTTTAACGTTATAAGTAGCTAAATGGTCACAAAATTAACTGTTTTATTCATTTGGTGATATCGATCAAACCATTGAAATTTACTTACATTACAGTAATGGTGGTTTTTCTCTTTTTTTTGTTGCTTTTTCAGTAAATAGTATGTTCAATCATTAAAGTTACAGTTTTGTCTTTTACTACTGTTTTATAAACATATTTTCTTCTTACTGTATAAAGCAGTAGCGAAGGGTAATTTTTTGTAAGAGATAAGCCGGATTAGATATCTTTAATTTATGAATATATTATTTGTCTATAGAATACTGACTGTGCCATTTTTCAAAGGGAAGCCGGCAGAAATCGAGTTGTATGAAACCTTCTCCACTAAAGTCAGTACCTAAGTCTTAATGAAATCGCTTTAATGTGGTTTATTAAGAAATTATTTTATTCAGTTTAGCTATTTTGTTTTCAGCAGTTTTGCTACGCCAGTCTGCGAGCCATTTGTTGAAATATTTTGACTGGATCACATTACTAGCGGCGGGCCGAACCCCCCTGGTCTCCTGGTCGCAAGCGCGACTGCTGGGGTGGGGTCGTGGGTTCGATTCCCATTTAGGGCAATGTTTTATTGGGTTTTTCCATCAGGAATTTCTCAGTAACAGCCCGGAGTTTGGAAGTTGGCGATGTGATACCCGCGTCGGAAATCGCCGTTGGTCCTGCGCCTGATCTCTCTCCGGTCGTGTCGGATTGTCCTATCGGACTATGATAAGGGTGAACGAGAATACGAGAATGATAAGGGTGAGTGCACCTGCGTCTGCGCATACACTTGTGCACTATAATATCTCCCACATCGAAGGCTAGTCTCCGTTTTGAGATTGGCTGCCATGGGTGAAATTCGGTCTATAACTAGCCGCTGGTCGAAGCAGTGGACAGGCAAACAGGCGTACGTTTACAGTAACTGAAGGCGTTGTTGGATTTCCAACGGTCGGCTTAGCGCTGAAAGTTAAAACCCAACAACGCGTTTTTATTTAGGTATTAATTTAGTGTTAGTAAAAACGAATATTTTTATTTATTATTTTTTTTTTGTTATGTATTTTCTGGTGTACAATAAAGTATATATAAATAAATAAATAATAAATAAATATCACCTCATTACCGCTGTTCTCAGCCGGTGAAGGAAAACATGAGGAAAAGTGAATTTATAAATAATTGTATGATGGGAATTACTACTGTAAGATATATTTATTAAGTATTATATTTTCGATGATAATTTTATATATAATTATGTGTTTCGGCTCAATAATACTAATATGAACGAAAATAGAAGTGTTTACGCCTTGTGTAATAGAATAATGTCGTCCTGAAAAACCAAAAGAATCGTTGAAACATACTGTGGATGTATTATGCAAGCTACTGTAATAAAACCGAGGATCCTGAAATGAACCACGAATGATAAGGTATTTGGTAAATAAAATCCTGAAAAAAAAAATAAAAGTTAAATATATATTTTGTTTTTATAAGTAGCTGCAACAGAAATACATCATCTGTGAATATTTCAACTGTCTAGCTATCGCGGTTCTTGAGGTACAGCCTGGTGACAGACAGACGGACGGACGGACGGACAGACGCACGGAGAGACAGCGAAGTCTTAGTAATAGGGTCCCGTTTTTACCCTTTGGGTACGGAACCCTAATAACTGATTGTATTCTATCTTATCAGCTACTGATTACACTGCGTCCATTATTATGATACTTTTTTATATTGATGTTAATGTTAGTATTTCCTTAGCAGCAGGCCGTCAAGGGTACGCGTAGTACAACTGCCCAAAATGCTAATTACACCTGTCAACAACCTTGTTTATGAAGAATACGATAAAAAGAAAACATCACACAAATCGATACAAATTCCCATTTTTTTAAAAGGTTACAGCTGTTACTAGAGCACAATGATGGCCTGAAGTGGAAAGCGATTTCATAGGTTTGCTCGCGGCCGCGCGGCGGCCGGCGCCGCATACTGACAGACGACAGTCGACAGCACCCACCCGCGGCGCGAACACGTGCCTACACGCTCAGTCTCACACTTCCCGACACAAACACCATCCAACAAATTCGCGAACGATTTTTCGACACAGTTCCCTAGTTTTCCAACTGATTGTGTTACATTAGTGTTACCGTGCTGTGCTTTCGGCAGGTTCGGCGTTGCTAAGGTAAATAAACCGGCACTGATCCGCAAGTTATCGGATGTTTTGTGTGTTAAGTTATAGCATATGATGGAATTTACTATTATTTTAATTTATGCTCAAAACTGTTAAAATTTCTGCTTCAGTAGAATGTTTTTTGATACAAGAAATTACAGGTTTCATTCATGTTTCTTTAGCAAGACGTACGCTGATTACAATTACCTTAAATTCGTTGTTGTTTCGCCTACAATGTTTCCGATAAGGAAAAATAAAATTATTCGTAGTTAAATAAAGCCTAAACCTGAAAATCACGTAACATTTTTCAGTCATGAAAATTACCTGACTTTAAAAAAAATTAAAACCTGACACAGAAAGCCACATGTCTCCAAATAAATCTTAGAACAAATAGAAACGAGAACAATATCAATTAAGAACCCACGAATAGATGAACTCATTAAAACACGCGAAAACAATGAAAATAAACGATGTTTATTGAACAAATCGGGAACTATTAGCATAACCAAGAGCTGCTAACAACAAGTTAGCGGCGAGACCACCTGTTACAGACAACTCGGTGAAAGATGATACAATACTTCAAGCAGTAATGGAGATTGTATAAGCAAATAGATATGACAAGCTTTATCTTTAAGGGATTCTTGTCTTATGCATGTGGCGACGGAGATGTTCCGTGTGGTAGACTCGTATTATCTTTAACTGGTAGCTGTTGACGAAACAATATCTTCAAAAGATGAAAAGATGCGTTTTGTTATGAGAAATGAGTTTTATTTTTTTGAAAGGCCGTTTACCAGCAGTGGACTGTAAAGGCGATTGAAAAAAAAATCCTCGTTTTGGTGAATTTGCTTCTGAATCTTATGAGATTCAAATTAAACTATTCTAGAGCATTATTACCTATATTACACTTTTTGTATTTTTACAAGGAACAAGTAACATGCGATTTTGTTTGCGTAAGACACGTAGTTTCCATATTTCTGTCGCTAAAACTTTGAAATATTTTTTTTATTTATGTAAACAATTTTACAAGTCAATATTTTAAAAACATAGATGGCGCCGGCATTTCCTAGCTGAAAGATTCTTGAATAGAATCGCTGAAACAAACTCAGAAGTCATGGTCTCTTTTAAGTCCAAACCTTTACATGCTAACTTCATAAAATTAGCTAAGTTATTCTATTTCCGACTCCTTGATATTTTAGGCACATGACTGATTGCATCATAGTCTTCTTATCATATCAAGTTCTTATTTCAGCTAAATAATTCACAAGATACTTATATTATACAAGCAACTATGATAATCAGAAACTATAAAGATATGCTGGAATTTTAATAAAAACGGTTCACAAGGTGCTTCCAACTTTAATTGTGCATTGGTCTGTCATAAATTTAATTTATATCCTCGTGTAGCAAAAACCATTTCCACGTTTTGTTTTTAAGCATCCCGTTCGTATTGTATTATGTCATCAGCATCTTCCTACCCTTGTCCATGTTACGTGGTGTCGGCGCAACGCGTTTTTTTCTTCCATTCTCTCCTGTCAGGCTATCATTCACTCCCTTGTCTTCAGTCTGATTAGCCTTTTTCATATTGGGGTCGGCATCCAGTCTAACCGGATGCAGCTGAATACTAGTATTTTACATGAAGCGACTGCCTATCTAACCTCCACAATCTAGTTACTGGGTAAAACGATACCCCTTGGTATGACTGGTTATCAGACTTTTAGGATTAGAGGCACCCATCTACGGACCTTCTCTTTCATATCATAAATGATAGTAAGTATTATAATTAATTAATACCAAACATTCGTTAGTGACTGTCATTGAAGAAGTAAATGCAAAATGTTGAGCACCAAAATGCCCGCATGAATGAGACGAATCGTTCGATTTAATACTTCATTTACAAGAACCGTTAGGTGCAGGAATTTTAGCGGTATGATGCTAAATTAGTACAACCGAATACGTTTGCGGATTCTGATGGCAAGAGATTACGAAGTTTATGCAATAAGGAAACTAAAAATGATTTATGTGAAAGAGGAAAACATATTGCATTATAGATAAACTGCTTTGAAGAAACAAAAATTACTGCTATTACTAAAACAATAAAAGTAAAATAAAAATTAAGTGTCATAAGTATTTTTTCAAAAAACGTGCTACTAGCGATGTCGCTCAATTTTTCTGGCGACTTAAAAATGCAAAATATGGTTATAACAGTAAAATATTTCTGTTCGTTTCTCACCGATTTCTGGCTTACATCGACATTTTTATTTTCAAGTCGTATTTTTTGAATGCTCTAAATTTTGTGTTGTTGGCCGTGACTTTGACTACGTTAATAATGAATTGCAGTGTTTTCAGAATTTAATAGTGGAGTAACTTTGGCAGCTAGATTTTAGGACATCAGTGTTGATAAGTCTGATGTCACAAAGATTAACCATGACCTAGAAGTCATGGCCAGTTTTCATATAAATTTTAATCAAAACTGTTAAGGAATTTCTGTTTAATTGGTTGATTTATTAACTTGGAGACATAAAGACGAGATCCCATAGACCGTTTTTACGGATGATCTTTATGATGCTGCCGAATACACTAATAATAAATGAAAAGGTAGAAGTATTGCATCTTAAAACATAGCTGCTATCCACCCATCCGAAAAGCTCTGAAATAACATTTTAAGACACTCTCGGGAGGAAAAGCTTTTAGCACTTTTCTTTGCCAGAGACATTTTATATTCTACAAGAATTTTCGTAGTTGAATTTCTAAACGTTTAGGTAAAGTAGTTCGCTCAGACGGTGATGTCATGTGTTATGTATTGTCAGTTGTGTGCATATGTAAATATGTATCATTGTGTAAACTCGGCGTTATCTCCATGTGAGGACTTGTTTCAACAATACTCTAGTTACAGTTTAGTTCCGAGGCCTTATTTATGAAGGATGTGTCTAGTTTCTTGGTATAATCATAAAATACAGATACCTTTCTGTTTTGTGGTCTAGCTATTGTTTGGCGCTTTCGGGACAAATTATATATAATCATGGGTTTATCCCGTCTACTATTACACGTATATATTCTTAAAGCTCCTACTTTTATGAATAAGGTCATGAAGTGACGTTAACTGCACAAGTTATGATTTTGTCAATGACGTTTTATTATTGGATATTTTGTAAATTTAATCTAATAAGATCACATTGATATGAATTATGTATGCTTTAAGATGGTTATCACCTTACACACCACTAGCTGCGCCCCGTGGTTTCACCCGCATAAGCCTCGATCCTGTGAGAATATTGGGATAACAAGTATTTTTGTCCTAATCTAGGTCATGGTCTATTTATGTGTCAAATTTCATCCAAATCCGTTCAGCCGTTTTAGCGTGAAAGTAAAAAAAAGTCAAATCTTTTCTCCTTATTATGGTAGTTTTGATGATGGTACTTTTCCACCAGAAAAAAATAAAACAAGTGTTGTAAAGTGCGTTTCTAAAATCGTATTCAGGTAAAAATAAACGAATTCCAATCTGATTCAATTCCGGACTTTTTACACTATTTGCACCATTTTCAATGCCAAATGATTCAATGCCAGAATGCTAGTGCAAACTGAGTGTGCAAACCGAAACTTGGCACGAATTTAACGAGAGCATTATTAATTGTGATAACACTTTGTGAAAGTCTGGAGCAACAAAATGGAACAGTATTATTATAACAATCTAATAATAAAATCATCCGAGTGGAAATAATTGCGAACGCAAGTGAAAATATTAATAATGGAAATACCGAAGAAAGAGTATACATACTCACTTTAGTATGGGTAAAGTAGAACAGAGAAGTGCAGTAAAACTAAGTGGCAGGAAGTATTAACTGAAAGTGAAACTCGCTAGAGAAGTAGAGACACTGCAATAGCGATATAAGAGTGTTTGTAGCATCTATCATTACGATGGGTGACAAGGACACAATAGCAAAATCTTTGCGATTATTTTATACTATACAAAATTTTATAGCAGTCAAAACCTTTAGATTCCTTCTCAGAATCAGGTTTAAGATAATTTATTACATTTCAACAACTCACTTACAACCTATTGTTTAAATTCCAAGACGATTCTCAGAATCAAATGAGTGGGTTCTTTTATAAAGCCATATTCTGATTTTTAAAGCCATCTTCGGTTATCATTAGCTTTTTCATGATTTATCGCTTTGGTACTTCTGTTATCTTCATTTTGATGATCGGCAGAACAGATGGCCATAGTAACTCGTCTTGTTTTAACTTTATTGGTTTATAATTTAAACAAGTTTGTTGTTTAACTCTGGCGTTGAGGGATTAAATATGATTGGAGTTTATAAGCGCGATACTATGTCTTGAGAGGCTAAGGAATTTTTATGATCCGCGACTAAATAGTTTGTTCATCGCGGAAATATTTATGTGATTTGTCTCCGGTTCAATTTATAATTGCAACTCATGTACCACTAGTGCGGGGATTTAAAATCTAAACATATCGAAGCATTGTCAATATTTTCATTGATGTTATTGATATTTTCAACCCCGCTAGATTTAGCGTTTGCAACTTCATGTCCCTTGTATACCTTAATAACCTAACTATCCAGATTTAAGGTATGTAGCTACCTAAAAGTACAAAATTAGGTCACGCTACTAAAATGGATTGATCGTATTCCCGTGGGCGCTTTGTTTTAGAGCCTACCGTTTGCGTCATGTCGTGTTTTCCCTTCCGCTGATGATGTTATGTACCGTCCAACATTCGCGCTGCAGTAAAAATGAGGGACTCGACAATATTGTGACATTCGCGCACATTAATCTTTGTGCTGGCAATGACACAAGAATCCATTGCATCATATCGCGTAACTAATAGTAGTTTATAGTGGCGTGACTACTATTACTGAGTATCGTCTAGAAAGTGTATTGACTTGGTCTTCTAGTTTTCCATCATGCATTCCGTGTTGCTCTCTTTTTGGTTGAAAGTGTTAGGTGCGAGGATTTTTGCATGAGAGATTTTCATGCAAGAGCTGACTTTCTCAATAAACCACTTTGCATTAATTTGTAAGTGATGAGTCGTTATCTACTAGAGCAGGGGTGGCCAGCCGGTCGATCGCGACTATTAGTCCAGTCGATCGTGGCAAGGAAAAAAAATTAAATACGTAGATCAGACTGCGCTACGTACCTAATCTCTAACTGCTGCACGCATCATTCTGTATCATTTTGTATAATTTTGCAATCGCCGTTCCGTCACGTTATTTATCCTCTCTTCCATGCAGTATAGGTCTCTTTTGTTTTCGGTGCACGATAACAATAAGCGGGAAGCGTGTGGGGCGCGGGCTGTCAATCCGTCAGTCAGTTGACGACAGACTAGCGGAGTTACGAGTTATATTTTCCCACTTAATAAAATAAAAAATACTACACAATTGTGTACTGAACTATGCTGTTTCATTTAAGATTTCAAGTATGTAATTGGTAGATCACACAGGGTGTCGTCAGTGAACAGTAGATCTTGGGTCTAACCAAGTTGGCCACCCCTGTACTAGAGGTTGTCCAAAAAGTAGTAACAGGATTCGCACAGACCAGAGAAGCATTGCACAGAATGGAGGAGGCCTATACGTAGCAGTGAGTGGAACAAAGCTACCAATGATCATGATGAATGATAATTATCATGATCATTGGTTATGGGTATCGCAATCTAAATACAACAAAATAAAAAGATATGATAATTTTTTGTTTGGGGTCAACGACCGCTGTAGTGTAGTTACTTGAAGTACGAGTTGAGAAAGTTTATTTTTATTTAGTCGTGTTACCCTTGACGTCTGTGAAGTTTACACCAAAAAACTGATGCTTAAACTTATTTCAAGTACTTAACTAACTTCACTACCAGCTGTAGTTGATCCCAAAAATTTAATTCATCAAATTAATTTCTTTTTTGTTTTAACGTGTTTGGATATCGATATCCATCACGTTCGCGAAGTTTCGCTACCTAATTTAATTTGACCCGGTAGATTCAATCAGTAAAATAATTTTCAAATAGACTTAGTACTAACCTATTTGTTAAATGTTTGTCCTGTAAGTATTTAACCACTTTACTGAGAAAAATGTGACGCATGAAAATTATGTTGACACCTGTAAATTAGTATGGCATTTACCGACAGTAAAGAGTAGGTAATTATTTCAGCTTGAATGTTGCAGAATAACGGATAATGAAACAATTTTCACAATATTGTCTGAAGTTCGAAGAAATAATTATTTGTAAGATTTTAACGGTGCAAAATATTATCGACCACTTCAAACACAGCTGTGTTCGAAGTCGACGATAACATTTTGCATCGTTAAAATTTCTTCGGATAAATAAGGCATATTCGTGCATACGTCAAAAGTGCGAGAAATCGTTGATAAACGATTTTATTTCTTGAAACGGTCACGGAATGGTCCCGTTAAAGTGTGCAGTAATTTGAATAAGAAAATATGTACCGCATTCTTACTTAAATAAGTAGTGAAGAATATTTGTGTGGCTTGATTATGCGCGAAATCTCCCGTAATGTTGGTTTTGTATTGGTATTTCTATATTTTACCGATAGTCAGTATATTAGTAAAATTAAGCATGAATATAGTCAAAATAATACCTTTTCCCTGCCCGTTGATCTAGTGGTCCCGGGTTCGACTTCCGGGTTGGACGTAGTGTTACTGGATCTTTCTTTTTGAAATTTCACAGTAGCAGCCCGAAGTCTGGATATGTGCCCGGCTGATGGCAAGAGGCTCGCCCTCTATCACATTGGACTTAAAAAGAACTGGCGTAATGTGGGTGTACCTACTGGGCACCTCTGGCTAACCTTTTGGGAAATACATGCTTGATATTATGTAATGTTGTTAGTTCTCCCTAAAGAGCGTGTTACCTTGGTAGGTATGAGTAGAATCACCTAACTAACCCACTACAGAGGTTTTCTCTATTTGCTTCATTAGGCAATTGCAAAAATTGTGGCTTAATAAAAACAGCCGCACAGGTCGATCGATCAAGTTAAGCTACGCTTGCCGCGGTTGGTCTGTGGATGGTTGACCATCTTTACCTACATACCGATACCCCTCCGTGCCTCGGAAAGCATCTTAAGCCCTTGGTCCCGGCTGTCATTCGTGGATCTTTGACAGTCGTTACGGGTCGTCAGAAGCCCAAAAATCTGACAACCAGTCTTACCAAGGGGTATCGTATTACCCAGTAAAGGGTCGTGGAGGTCAGACAGGCAGTCGCTCCATGTAAAATACTGGTATTCAGCTGCATCCGGTTAGACTGGAAGCCGACTCCTACATAGTTTGGAAAAGGCAAGGCAGATGAGGTAATTACAAAAAACTTTACACAATTAAACATGGCATATTGTTGACCGCAAAATTGACATTTTGTGGTAGACACGTGTAAGACTTTTGAATACCACAGAACCTCTTCATAATAATCACAGAAATTGAACTCTGAACTAATTAATAGAAACCAAATAACCGAAACAATGAAATCAATAACCACATCGTAACCTTAGAGTACTATTAAAATTTAACCCTGGAATATTCTATTAACCACAAGCAAACAATAGACTTGTTGCTACGGAAGCTAAATTAATAATGAACTGAGAAATAACCCAGAATATTGGTTACATTTTAACGAAGGGCATATACAATCTGTGTCGTCAATATTATGTGTTTGAATTATGTAACTGCCTATATGAAACCGCTATGTAATTTAAGAGGACAAACACCGTGAAGGTTGCTTATGTAATTTATGTAAACCTTTGGGGTCATATTCAAAAAGTTTTTTTATAGCGCTGTGTGACCTAAACCCGCACTTATGTCACGCTTGTCTGTTGTGTGACTTAAGTAGTCCATTTTTAGACAGAAAAGCGTGACTTAAGAGCGGGTTATAGTCATATGTGCTATAAAATAGTTTACGATAAGTGTGACATATGTAATCTATAAATGCACAGCGTTTAGCGCCGTGCAATATTGGACTTCTCAAGTCATACGTATCGTGAATCGTGATCTACAGACGCCAAGACATCAAGCTACTACAATCTGTCAAATTTATTTAATAGTTTTTTAACTTTATGGTTCAAAGTTGATTGGGAAAATTTTACAGTTTCGGGTAGCTTGTGCTGGCGTCGTCTGTACTATTTAACGATTTGTAATGTTTTTTTCATCTTCTTCACTCTTTTGGCCTAGAATAGAATTCTCCTTATTATGAACACTATATAAATTACAATAAATGTTTTACACAGGGTGACACATTGGGCGATCTTATCGTTGAATGGGATTTTTTGAAAACAACCTTTGGATGGGTTAAAGTGAGAACAAACAATACTGCAGTGGTGCAGTGGTTACATCAACAATAAAAACATACCTTATACAAATAAAATCATGAAACAAAAGCAAATAATCTATTAAAAAATTCAAAGTTCTAACTGGCTGATATGTCAACGCACAGCCTATACCGCTGGTCCTACAGACATGGAATTTGGAGGGTGTTCTTTGTGAAGAGTAGATATCCACTAAGGAAGGGTTTTTCGAAATTCCACCCCTTAGAGGGTGAATGGGTGGAGGGTGAAATTTCACGCGGACGAAGTTGCGGGCAGAAGCTAGATAAACAACGTCATTTTTAGTATATGCGAAACCTGAATATAGTTTGTTCAGAATAAGTAACTGAATCGATTCCAATAATTTTTACCCCATGTTATATTTTGTCCCAAAAATATTTAAGAAATGTTAAAAGTTGGACACCGAGCGACACTAAGTAGGTTATCCAATCTCCACGCCGAACGGTTAGGTACCTAGATACTATTATCAATGAGCGCAAGACGGCGGCGCGGCACGGGTGAGCATGTTTTTGTACGGACAAACAGGTAAATTAACAAGCTTATAACTTTGTGATTTTTCATGATACCGTTTTACAATTTTGTACATAGATTCTTTACATATAAATACTAGACACGTGTTTCGGGTTTTGCATACTAAAAATAATTTTGTATATAATATTGTTAAAGGTGTCTGGCAGTTCGGAAAGGGTCCATAGGCCTATCAGACCATTATTTCTGTGTTTTACCCATCTCGATCAGCTCTTCATAAAGATACTTAATTACCATTGCTTCCTAAGCATATACAAATGATGCGACACTTTGTTTTCATCCATTGCGGCCTTTTTGTCCTTGTACATCGCGTCCAAATCCAATAAACCTACTAAGTTATTTACTTATCAAAAACGAATTGGTCAGAAGAGCCAAATACAACAAACTGTAATTCTTTGGAGTCGAATTTCAAGTCGGGAAAATTTTATGTGAATTTGCCTTGACTGTATCCACAAATGTATTGGCGAACTTGACAATAAGGCAACTCCGAGAATTTCTAACATCGCCTTTTTTAGCGAAATAAAATGCAGCCACTGCAGATAGCGAAAAAAAGATACAACATATAAAACATGCAAACAATATTATCATCAAACATAACGCTATGACATATCACTTAGCAACACACTAAATTTTTATGATATCGGAACTTGTCAAAACATCAACTGATTAAATATTTTCATAGAAATCCGATTATTTAGCACTTGAGGTGGGTCATGTATTTATGTTGGTACGTCAGCAATATTTTTATATCAAGGTTGTTTGATAAACGGATGAAAGTGTATCCTGTGTCCGCTGATAATAAAACGCCATCGATCGATAGTCCTTGTATTGAAATAGAATGTACTATCTCATCCCGGGAGTAACATCGGACATGTCTGAAAGGAATATACCTACCTACATTGATAGAGACAGATGCAAAAACGCACGCGCTTTGCCCATAGCATCACATTATGGGCTGAGTAAGCTGTTATAGCTTACTCAGCCCATAATGTTCCCATTCCAGGCCTCCTATCGGTGAAAGGGAGTGGGCCCAGTGCGGGTTAGTGGATGTCACATGTCTTCTAATTTTTGGTTCTAGGACACGCCGATTTCCTCACGATGTTTTCCTTCACCGCTTTGAGAGCAGTGGTGATTAAATAATTTACACAAAGTAAAGCGCCTGTCTGGGTTCGAACTTACGACCTAAGAACTACTCGCAAGTCGCGCCCGTTAACCCTGGGCCACCACTGCTTGCGCTTTGTCCATTGGGAATAAATTGCAGACCACTACATTCATTCATCTGGTTGTACAAACACCCAATACACCTAGTATTCTTGCACAGTTAGGTTTCAAGGAGACCCCTTTACAGTCTCCCCAGAGATGTGCCCTACAAGCATTGCACAGAGGAGGTTTCTAATCGGTCTTTTGAGAGGTAACAGTCCCTCTTCTATACATATGCAGATGGTGACCACCGGGGTGGTTTTAGTGAGTACGTCCTAGTCATATGCTCCTGACCTTTTTGAAGGACGTCATCAGTAAGATCAGTATACAGAATGCTGACCTACTGACTGATCATAAACCCATAGGTACACTTGCTCTGTCTTTCGTTAACATGCGATAACTCATTTTTAACCCTATGTTGGTCCTTAAGTGTTAAAGAAACTGGTCGGTGAATTCCAGCTATCTTTGAAAACATCCTTGAAAGTTAGTCATTATTTCCTACACAGATTCTATTGGAAATACATTTATTAATTGCGGCTGTTGTCAACCATTTTGTGGAATCCATTCCAAGCGTAGGTGACCGTCCAAACGATCAACCGACCCTGAACAACTACTTATTAGACGTCTCACTGAGAATTCCTTAAGTTTTATGCATTTTAGAATTTAATATTTTTTAAAGAAAAAGCGTATATTATATTGGGTTTGATGAAACAAAGAACTAGGCAGAATCTCTGTCTGCTAAAGAGTCTTTTAATGGGTCTTTAAATATAAGGCCAGTGTAAAGAAACCATTTAATCGAAGGCCTTACCCAGTGTGGCCTTGAAAGAAAACCAATTAAACTGTGGAACGAGTTTTTTTAGTATTCAAATAAGAATAGACTGGAATTGTTAATTATTTTTAACATTTAGAATAAAGACTCGTTTCATAGATATGCGTGGATTATTTTTTTTACAAATTTTGAATGAATACCATTTTGTTATATTTCTGGTTTCTTTCCTTATTATATATACCTCTTACTAATTTTGTGAGAATATTACGTTGTAAATAGCTTAAATTGGAAACTGAATAGCATTCATAGAATTTTGAAATCGCTAATTCACTAAACGTCCGTCATTCGAAAATTGACATTTGTCATAGACGAAACCGTTAAAAGTACCAGGCTATCATAAAATCCAAAAGGGTAATCCCAGCACTACTCCACAAACTACAATAGTCATGATGAATCATCACATCCTTAACAATCCTCTATACAGTTACTGGCACCGAAATCAGCTCATTTGCAAGCAGGGTACTCTCACTGACGTCATCAATAGTGATGTAACGACTCCAAAAATCATTCCACCAGCACCGTTAACCATTAACTGTCAAAGTAGATAATTGATTTATGACTATTTGCGACATTGACTCCAATCAACTCATTGACGACTATTTAGTGAAGGTTGGCTTCGTAGTACTGTCGTGTGTCCGAGGATTATGATAAAGATGACCCATATAATAAACAAAGATATATTTTTGTACAGCAGTAATAGATTTTTAGTGACAGTGTCAGAAGGACAACACAAACGTTCAAATTTAAGTCGCAACATCAGCGACAGTCATTTTAAAAAACTTGCCAAAAATATAAAGATTGAGACTGAAATTAGAATGCAAACGTTCTCTAAAATGTGGGAATTGGTCACCATAATCATTCGAGTAGTTCCGTCGTTAAAGCCCACAACAAAACTAACTATGTAGATTGAAATTCACAAAAATGAATATTGAAAGACGTAAACTAAAGATTATTTACTTAGGATGCGTTCTTATAACAATACCATTTGTGTAACACAGAAAAGGACTTCGTATTTATCATAATGTTGTCTTTAACCCATTATGAATACAAGTTTAGGATTGCTCAATGTCTATAAACCATCGCCTATCTATTAGATCACAGTTTTATTTACTACCAGAATTCTAGTAGCCTTGAATTATTTCATTGTTCTTTTAATACAATTAAGTTGTATATCTCATTCATATGTTACTTACTACGCCTATTTGTTCCGTAATATTCTACAATCCCTCTTTTCACTGTTCAACGATTCTCATTCAGTTGCATATTTATTGTCTACTAGCTGTTCGTGATCTGCTCTAGAGTGAATTGCATGTCACTTCGTCTCTAGTGGTTTAGTCTGTGCGTTGTCTGTCAGTCTTTCTTATTGAGATTTTCATACAAAATTAACATCCAATTTCCCGATTTTTCCGTTGGATTCTCCAAAGAATTTCTTTCTTACAAGCCTTGTCCTGACAATTACAAACACAATAAAAAAATCTGTTAAATCGATCGAGACGTTCTTCAGTGATGGCCTTTCATACATGTGCCCAGTGATTTTATTTATATAGATACCTATATGAAAACTTATTAATGGTTCAAATCTGTCTTTATTAACAAGGTGGTAGGTTGTGTCATATTGTGGTGTTAATACACCACCATTACAAATTTTACCATTATAAAGTCGCTTTTCGTGTTGGTCCGTGTGACCGCGTTGTTCTTCTACACTACGCAAAAGATTTCTATGCGGTTTTTGCCTTCAACTCAGCCTATCGCAGTCCACTGCTGGACATAGGCCTCTCCCAGACTGCGCCACGATAACCTATCATCCGTCTTCCGCATCCAGTCTGTCTCAGCCACCTTCTTTAGGTCCAACCATCTAGCTGGGGGGCGTCCCACACTACGCTTGCAGATACGCGATCTCCACTCGTCTACTCCATTTAAATAATTCAAAAACTAAATAGTAATAAAGAAATGTCGATATTTTGTCAAGTCGTAACAAACTTACACGGGGCGGGTCACTAGTTTACAATGCAATTGCCTTGACTGTCTCTATGGGATCATTTCCATAGACTGCATAAACAGTCAAGGCGATTGTACTGCACTTGACGGTTGCAATTGAATTTCTGAGTAACATCAATTGATTGGTTGACCCTCTCAATTGGTGACGCGACACCATTGTCGAGAAATGAGACTGTAATTATGATATATGATTATGATACTTGTATGAACAGTTATTGGAATGGAATTTGGAGTGATGGTCCTGAAAAAAGAGTAGGTTACTTTTTAAACGATTGTATTCAGTTTGACACTCGTGTAGCGGTTGAAATTTGTAATGACTGTTGCAATTATATCCTCAAACGGTCAAACCCGATGGAGAATATTTTTTCTAGCACAAACGTAAAGCAATTCAAATCCAACTTCTTTAGACCGTGTTACATTCCATAATATTCTATGGGTAAGGTACTAATTAAGGTTCCCTACCATAATCAGTATCCTATCCATAGGATAGGGAGGGAGAAGTAGGAAGGGTCCAAGGAACCAAGAACTCAAGAAGTACTAAATACTTCTATCTAGAATGTCTACTATAATTTGTAGCAAAGTAAGAGATGACAGATGACACACAGAGATATAATAACAAAACTGTAATGCTATTCTGTAAAAAACTCACCGTGAAAACTTAGGTGATGTGAACTTAAAGTGAGCTATCATTAGTGTTATATCCCTAGCATCAGATGTAAAGACAACTCACTTTAAGCTCAGTTCACCTAAGTTAAATCACGGTGATCTTTTTACAGAATAGCACCACTGTTCTGAACACAAGTCGCAATAAGCACAACCACACACGCACAATCGCACAATTATACCCACATACAAATAAAATTTAACAGCTACCATTCATTTCATAGAAATCCCTTCTCGTGTTTCAATACCAACAATATTGCAATACAACACCCTAGAGAGTGGGCCACTCACCAGTGAGCCATTAGTCGCCGATGTCCCGCTTATGTTGACATCCGGACCTCTAGCACTAACAGATGTTGCTGTTCCTACAAACCAAACCGTGCAATAGTTTTAGTAATTTATGCGTCTTGTGTCGCGTGACTCTGATTATTTCCCCCTTTTACTGCATTTAGTTGTGTTTGTTTAGGTATCTTTGAAATATCAGGACCCTTTACGTATATAATATCCTATTTCAGTTTTTTTAAAGGAGGCTCGTGGCTAAATGATAACAGCCGCACGCACGGGTCAATCAAAGGTTAAGATACGCGTGCCACGGTCGGTTCGAGGATGGGTAACCATCCATCACATATCGAGACCCCACTGGGTCTGGGTCCCGGCTGTCATTCGTAGATCCATCTATGTAAAATACTAGTATTCAGCTGCTTATGGTTAGACTGGAAGCTGATCCCAAGATAGTTAGGAAAAGACTAGGCAAATTAATCAGTTTCTTTAAAAAGATTTCATGGATTCAGAATTTTAGTAACATTGTCGTAATCAAATTATACTAAATTAAATTAATATGCAATGGTATAAATTTTATAGGGTTGCATATTTATAATATTCTTAGATAGACAGTCACGAATAAAATGCCAGAAAACAAAGAACCGTATACCTATAAAGAGGAATAAGACTTAAGAATTAATGATGATGATGATGATGATGACAAATCGGATATAGCACGTAGGTACTACGCGACTCATTTCCCAAATAACGTGAATTTCGATGGTTATATTCGTTAATTTCGCCAAACAGTCGCCCCTCTAAAGCCATTAGTTGCAAATGTAATCCGCATCAACAAAACCGCTGCAAGTATTTGTCGCCAAATGTTGGTGTTACTGCCATTAACACCCTCTGAAACAGATGTCCCTCTCACTAATGAAAGCATTAAGAATTAAACGGAACTCTGCAACATGCTGTGAGCAAGCGTAGTCATCAATGTTAATTTCTCCTCTGACTTTGCAATTCTTTGCCCAAATGCAGACTACTTTAGCATCGTTTGTATGATAACTGCGTATACATGTAAATGCAGTCGTGTTTGATTTCTTGCCGACATTGCTTAGTTAAGACTAATATACTCACTCGGTTGGTTCTACACCAATTTATAATACTTAACATTTTCTTTTTTTAATTCAGACTCTATAGTCATGGAGTGTTATTCATCAAAAGGAGTAAGTATGTAAGAATCGTTGTGTGGAGGCGTTCTATAGTTTCTGTTTACTGTTTAGAAGAGTTAAAAAATGTCCTATTTAAAAAAAAAAATACTGTGGTATTTAAAAATATGCCCTAACCGAGCCTTACAAATTCCAAAGCCCTTTTATATCTTTAGTCATCGAGCGTTATAATATTCAAGCATTATATAGCATTACTATTCTAATGCCGTCAGTTTAGCCAAAGAGTCACCCTACAAATCATTATCCTCTGCTTCAATTCACGCGACCAGATCTGTCGAGACAATTTGCCGCCAACTGTCACGAAAACCAACGCGTGGCACCCCTCTACTGGTAGGACATCTGTCCTTCTGGCTATATGTATTGTTCATAAATCACGCGGTTCCGATCAGCTGCCACTGCCAGTGTGAACTTGACACGCAAACCTTTTTTGTTTACCTTTTTTTGTAGTGTCGAGTTGCATTTGTTTTTCTATCTTTTCATCGGATCTAGTAACTATTCGATCATCGATGTTGCCTTCACTGACCCACAATTTGTTTAATGCAAAATATTAAATTGCGTTATGTATGTTTATTAAGTTATCTGCATTAATAATATTTATTTTAATGTATTGCATTTAAAAACTTTTTGCATTTGATACTGTGTCTATAGGGAAGTTATGAACCTGTGTAATGAATGCAACGGTTCGGGAACTTACTGGCTTGTACAGTGAATTCAATTATTTGGGATCTCTTGTATCAATTCACAAATTCATCATTCAACTCAGCCTATCGCAGTCCAGTGCTGGACATATTCCTTTCCCAGGCTGCGCCACAATATCTTGTATTCACCATTAATACTTTAAAGATGCAATTTATAAAATATGAATAATTGCCCATATAACAACGCGATGCATAAAATCTCAAACACTTGTAACATGATCTTCAAGCTTAGGATTACAAAGCGATAATTTCATCTCACATACAAATAGCATAATGCTATTGTGAAACTTAGCACTTAATAAAGCTACAAACGCAATCCTCGCAATATTCAATTACCAACTCCAAGAAGTATCGTCCCTTCATAACTTTACGGCTCGTCTTTAGTACTGAATTTACTCGTACTTATGAGATATTTCGTAAGTTCATAGCTAACTTTCTAATTAACTAAGTGCTGGAAATTAATTCAAAAGAAGCCAGTTACCAAATTAAGAAACTTAAAGACAATCGATTTCAGTATAATCCATTGCTTATGTTCGAAAAATTTGTCTGTTCAACAACGTAAATAACACAATGAATGTTACTGATAGTGTGTTACGCAATTACCCCACAGGTGTCGATTAGGCAAATCATATAATACCTTCGTCATAGAAAGGATTATGTTGTACTTATTGTCAAAATGAAAACGATTGTGTGTTATGCATTTAGAATGCAGGACCGAACTTAGGTGCGAGTATAACAGGTGCAACCACGGCGTACGTGAGTGCTCCAAAAAAAACAAAAGAATCAAGGGTACGGCAGAGGTGACCTTTAGTAAACCCACAGTTCGCCAGTTATGTTTAAGACCCATGTAATAGGGGGGTGCTTATTGCCATCAAGGCTCCTTCAAACAAGCGCGACACGCGATAAAATCGCGCGCGATACAAAACGAGCGGTGCCTTTGTGTCGCGCGTGATTTGCGTCGCGCGTAGCGTCTGTTTGTTTGCCTTCAATCGGGCAAAATCCTGACTCCGGGCTGATATAATTAAGAAAATCCTGCGGAGTAATTGCTTAACACACTATCAGTAGCAATGGCTTTCATTTGCATTCATTGCGCTATATCTGTTGTTGAGCAGACAAATTAATCGAACATATGAAGCAATGAATTAGCAATATCCTTCAAAATTGTGTGTTACGCAAATAGGATGCTGATAGAAAAACTCAATAACACTACCAGGGGGCCTAAAAAGGCCACTTTGTCAGAATCATAAAAGGATAAAAGTATGAATGATATTAAAAGTCGTAAAATGGTCACAAACTGACAATTCATAATATTATTTGCGTACAATTCTTAACACGCAATTCATCTGTTTGACAATTTTGTATGGAGATTCGTAAAATGCTCCACAAAATACGAATTTCTATAATGTCAAATAACGGAATCATAAGAAGTTAGTCAAAAGCAACATCTCACAAATCGGATTGGAGGCTTTGTGAAGAAATATTGGCATATTTAGCCCTATATGCAAACTTTCTGGAGCACGCGCGGGTTACGGAGACCTTATCGCCGACGAAATGCAGCTCTTCGAAAAATGGACATAGCGTTCGAAATGCCGGATCTCGAATTTGTTGGCTTATACAGGCTAAATAAAAGTGTGTCGCGATTAAGGCGAATTCCCGTAATTTAAAACGTTCAAAATCTAGTCGCAGTCTCATCTCGGCGACAAACAAATATGTCAAAAACTTGTCACAATTTAGGGAAATTAAAGGTATTTTTGTCAGATTGAGACTGAGATCAGAGGGGCAATTCTCGTAATTTTAAGAACGTTCACAGTCTGATCTCAGTCTCAATCTGTCAAAAATACCATTTATTTCCCTACATTTTGACAAGTTTTTGACATTTGTTTGTCGCTGAGATGAGACTGCGACTAGATTTTGAACGTTTTAAATTAGTAGAATTGGCCTACAGACTGATTGGCCCCTCTGACATATTCCCAGAATCAAACAAAAGAGATCGCAGTGTTTTGTCTCTATTCATGAGTGGACGTGTAAATAGCACATTGAGTTATGGAAAACAAAATATCGTTTACTATCTTAAGTTGTTATCACATTCAGATGACACAAATCAATGACAGTCGGGCGCGTTTTGCAAGTCAATGAATATTTTTTTATTGAGAGTATAAAACTGAATTGGGTAATTCTGAAGTTATCAGTGAAACCGATTTATTATTCTTGTCATGACGTGTGTGAAGAATTCTGTAATATAAGCATAGAGTTGTAGGTTTTGTCGAGGTCCATGTCGTGTTCCCCAAATTATTGATGTTATGAAGGTAATCTTCTAGAGGGGTTCGTGGCTAAATGATAACAGCCGCACGGGTCGTTCGATCAGGTTAAGCTACGCTTGCCGCAGCTGGTTCATGGATGGGTGACTAGTTTTACATACTGAGTCTCCTCCGTGGCGACGAAAGCACGTTAAACCGTTGGTCCCGGCTGTTTCAAGCTAGTCTCACTAAGGGGTATCGTATTACCCAGTAAATGGGTTGTAGAGGTCAGATAGGCAGTCGCTGCATGTAAAATACTGGTTCAGCTGCATCCGGTTAGACCCCAACATGGTTGGGAAAATGCTAGGCAGATCGAAACTGAACCCTCACGCTTGGGTCGGTGACGCTGAAAGGCACCGCTCGTTGCGCGACTAGCGGTACTTGTACTATTTATTCTGTGCTTGCGGCACTGCGGTGCCCTTGTGGTCAATCAGACTGCACTAGCGGGTGCGGGGGCGGGCGCGGGCGCTCGGGTCTTGGCGTCTGCGTATTCACAGTGCCGAACGAGCTACACTTCGGTGGGTGAATCAAAATGGTTTAGAACCACAAGCGTAGTCACCTAACAGACACTATATCACTGTGAACGATACGGGCGGACTGAGCCATTAGAAAATCCCGCGCCACCCGCGCCCGCGCCCGCCTCATGAAGACGCGCGGCTCGCGGGAGCTCTCGTCTACTCGGGTCCAGTCGGTCGGTTACTCGGCGCTGAGTCGCGTATACTCGGCTCGAATCGTAAGTTTTTTTTTTTATTTGACTATTATTTCATAATTAAAACCTGTGGGTATAAAAATCGACTTCTTTTAATTGATCAATAACAACATATTTAACTAAATTGAGTTTCAGACTATCGTCTATGGAGGGTATATGATAAAGGGACTAACTTTTATGACGGGTTAGTAGGTAAAACTTACTTTAATATGTTAATCTAGCATTAATATATGTAATGGACTTATTTTAATCAGTTAATTTAGCATTAATATCTAATTATGGTTCAGTAGGTAGTTATTAAGAAATATTCATTAGATTTAATTGTAAAAGCAGCAATAAAAACTGGAAACTAATTAAAGATCGAAGCAAATATCGAAATATGTAATTATAAACTTAAATAACTTAATCATAATTAAGATATCCTGCAGAGCGAAAATGAAGTCTTTCCCATCCTTACGTAAATCTGCAGGTAAAGTATAAATAATTTATAATCATTGTAAGAAGCATGAGTTTACTCAAAACAAATGCACAACTTACGTCAGTAACCAATACCAACCAAACAATGACAATAACTAACTAAAGAAGGTTTTCTCCGCAAACAGGATGTGGTAGGAATGTGGTATCTTCAAAAAGCTTACAAAAGGAAACTACATCTCTCTTGTCTCCTTATTTTTTCTCTAACCACAATCTCATTGAAGATCATTCATTCAGTTTCTGAACCACAACCAACAATATACCAACATAATAAAAAAAAGTCCTATCAATTCCGAAAACCGCGAACGATGCAAGAAAAAACTGAATGTTACCAAAAACAGTCGATGCAAGGGAGACCACAAGGCTGTATAATGCCTTGCCTTTGCCTTACGATGGTCACGAATCCCATTGTTTCCTTGGCCAATAAAACATCAAAGGGTCTCTGGTGTGTACCACTTTGAACTTTTTCATTGCTTCCTGTGTTGTTCGATTTTTGAACAGGTGTAGTGTTTTTATTGGCTGTTTTTTGTTTTCTTTTTTTGGTTTGCGTGTTTTGGCTAAGAAACGGGAGAAGGTTAAACCGATTTAGCTTATAAATTTTTAGGTAATGGATTGTAATACGTGCGATTCGTTCGGTAAAATTATTTATCTAATATTTAATTATTTATCCCTTCTATTATGAAATCTGCAACATTCACAAGAATTGTATACAAATTGTATTTTATAACTTTGATCTTAGGAACTGAGAGCAGAGTGCTAAAATTCTTATTTATCAATTCCTAACCTTTAGAACAACATTTTATGGCTCAATAAAAGAGGCAATAAATGATTTGATACTAATAAAAATGTTCGCAACAATTTTATTGTATTTATTTATGAAATGTAATATTAATGCAAATCCGATTATGATCAGCGGGGCAATTGCGTAACACATTATCAATCGGAATCGGTTTCATTTTGACAATTCAACAACATTCATTGCGTTATTTACGTGTTGAGCAGAATTTTTTTTTCGAACTTATGTATCAATGGATTAGCAATTTGCTTCAAAATCAGATTCCGATTAATAGTGTGTTACGCAATTAGGGTGCCGGACATGTTGCGCTCTTTTGGCTCACTGGCACACCCGTTTAACGTCATCTTAATGTTTCACCTAGTAACATTAATGTAAAAACTGCAAAAAATCGTAAAATAGTTTAACTTTTGTTTATAAAATATCTGAAATTAATTGAATATTTAGCACAAGTTTTAGAAACACTAATTGATTTCTGGAAACGAAAAGAAGAGCTTTAGATGCTTTTAGTGTTGAAGTATGAAAAGCCAAAATATACTTCTTTGATAGATACGTACATGAGATATTTCAGCCTTGTACTGAGTGACAACCCTTCCTTAAATGCAATTATAGATATATATTAATCTAACTATAAATAAAACGAAAACCATCTGGTTACAATACCGAACACTTGTAAGGAGTCTAATAACTGTACATTTAGGTCTCGTGGTGTTTACGCTAAGATAGTAATAATCTTTAGCCTGAATCGCTTCCGTGAGGAGAGGCATGTCCGAGCTCCTTGTACAAACACTTGGCTTAGGGGACAGGCTTTAGTTTAGCTTGTAGGCGGTTGAAATAATAGTGGAGGTGATAATCTTAATCCCTAATGTGTGGTCGGAGGTCGTAGCTCCGGAAATGGAATAAATAAAATATATTTAGTATCTACCTATGCGACAAATTTTTGTTGACTGTTACGGCGTTAATTTTAGAAACGGAAGACGGAATGAATTACAATTTTTTGCGTCAATTGTATCATAACAATAGGCAAGATTGATTTATCGGTAACTTTTTGCTTACCGACACAAAGAAAAGAAACAATAAGATCTTAAATTATTTACATTACATTATGGCAGCTCATCGTGCCCTATACCTAAATTACATGTTATTTATACTTCCTTTAAATTCATTTTTAGTTTACAAAAATACAAATGTAAATAAGTAGACAAAATAATATAAGTTACAAAAGGAACACACTCAAATCTTGATGAGCGCTCATTCATTTTAAAAATAAAACAGCATAACTTGTTCCAATTATAAAGTTTTAATTTCAAACAGTGAATGAGAATGAATCACGCGCGGTGACTCGGGCGAACTTCATTCATTCTTTCGAGCTATTTGTGTTCTTTAAATGTGTCACTGGGCCATCTTTGAAGTTTGATAGTTGATATTAACTAAGTATGAAGAATTTTCATTGACAACAACATATTTTTTTTCTTTAGAAAAGATTTCTGAGATGATTAATGAAGGGCTTGTGCAGGCTGAGTCAATAAAGAAATTATTCGGGAAACAACTATATTTCGTCGCTTTTCGCCAACTTCACTCGGCGAATTATGGTAGAAAAACACATGACTACAAAACTAGGGTAGTCCTCGTTTTCATGGACAGAACAAACTCATTTCGGCGACTTCGAAGAGATAATGGATACAAATAAAGAAAGCGTGTAAATTGTCAGCCATATTGATAAAATTGCAAGTTTTTTGATGGATGAGTGTCTATAAAACATTGAGGCTTGTCCATGATAACCTCTATAGTAAAATAATTTTATAACCTACATGTTTTTT
This sequence comes from Oligia latruncula, assembly GCA_948474745.1. Lineage (NCBI taxonomy): Eukaryota > Metazoa > Arthropoda > Insecta > Lepidoptera > Noctuidae > Oligia > Oligia latruncula. Next base: position 18,370,374 of record OX419686.1, read on the forward strand.
TTACCTGCTTAGATAATAACCACTTCAAAAATGATAATAAATACGGGTTTCTCCGGACCCTGTATGAAATTGGAAATTTATTTAAAAAAATAGATAGGTGTATTATTTATTTCGGCAATTTATTAACAATATTTTTTTTACTTTTTACAGGTAAACTCAAACCACCAATTGACGAGAAATCCGGAGTAAAGTAAAGTATCAATTTCAGTGAAAGGATACACTCACACGGTGCAATAAAATGTTTAACCCATAAAGTTACCCAAAGAGCGCAATATGAACAACCTGGCCACCTTCCCAAGGCTCGTCAACAAATCCTGTCACTCGGGCGCCGTTGGGCGAAATCGTGCACGTCGCGCGTCCGAGAGACAGACGGCTTTGAACATCTATGGTCTGCTTCAAAAGTATCTGACGAAAATATAACAAATGAATCAGAAAATCATCATCATCTGCCTAGCCTTTTTCCCAACTATATTGGGGTCGGCTTCCAGTCTAACCGGATGCAGCTGAATACCAGTATTTTACATGGAGCGACTGCCTATCTGACCTCCAAAACCCACTGGGTAATACGATACCCCGTGAAAAAATACCTGAATAAAATAAAATAAATCAGAAAATATACCTGTGAATGCCAATTTGTTACCTGCCACTTACAAATTGAGTGCTTTGATTTGATTAGCTGATTCCATAAACCCGAAATTCTAAGTTTCAATCACTTTGAAGACATTTTTCTTTTGACAAATTCAGGTTAAGTATACGATGATAAACTAAATTTTCATCGATCATTTTTCAATTAACTACCATTTTTTTTTAAATCAAACAATATCTGCTGGAAAAACTGGTAAGTTAACCGTCTGAATACAGATTCAGACTGTGTTATTAAACCTCTAGTTATTGACTGCGTAAGTATTTAACCTGAAGAAGGTTTGTTTACACTTTCGTGATATACTTTTGGAATAGGCTATAGCCCTTTGCCTCTGTTTTATAGTATAGTACACAGGCGTTTTTTGATACCTACAATACAATTATTTATACAGCTCATAACACTTCGCTGATGATAATGGTCATGTCATTAAACAAATAACATTAGACGACATCATAAAAAACATCATTCATCGCCGGTGGTCGCTATTACCACCATTACATGATGCACTTACTGCTCAAGGTCGAACTCATCGCGCGTAGGTACACAAAAATGGCGGGTTTTATAGCTGCAATAAATGCAACCCCAAGGCTGGGTGAGATCATTCGGCGAAAATTAATTGTGTGAAAGTTTGGTGCGGTGGTAGAGGCGGTCGCGTCTCGCGGGGCGATGTAACAGCGATGGGAATCGCTGTCTGATGGTGGTTTACCGTGCAAACTTTCTTACTGATATTTCGACGTCTCTTACTTTTCTAATTTTGCGTGCAGCGGGGTAATTGCGTAACACACTGTCAGTAGCAATGGCTTTCGTTTTGACAGTTCAACAACATTCATTGGGTTATTTACGTTGCTGAGCAGGCAATTTTTTCGAACATATAAAGCAAAGGATTGGTAATATTCTTTAAAATGATTCAGATTGTAATTAATAGTGTGTAGTACGGAGTTTAGAATAAATGCCGGGTATACTGGTTTTGGTACCACTAACATGTGGTTTACTATACTACAAAACATGAGACTGAATTTCATGTTCTTTACTTTTGATTGTTACCATCTTCATCGGTTCTTCAGCGTGCATACACACGAGCAGCGCGCGTCACCGGCAGACTCAACTGCGGCTGCCGACACCTGTTGACGCCCGACGTCGACGCGTCGCCGACTGCTGTCCACAACCTGCCGCTCGTGTCGTGCCGTCATAAAGAAAAAGGCACAACTAATTTTTTTTTCCAAAATTGAATTATATAGGGTGACTGGTAATTAGTGACCGATACTTAAACACGTGATTTTACTCATCATTATGAACAACTTTTACTATGAGACCAAACCTGATGTTGGATTTCGTATCAGTTTATTATTTTTATTATAGGGTAGAAATTAATATGACTTGCAAAATGCGTCACTATCCTATCGTGTCCTATCCTTTTCCCACATGCAACCCCGGACTATCGCTGTCTTGGTCACCATCTCCGGTGACGGTGTGAGGAAATTCTTCACTTGCCGCGTTGCCTTCAACGAGAGTAGTGTTCCATAACATGCTCCCTTGTTAATTACCAATTTACGGTTGCGAACTGTCGCGAAGCATTACGAACTATTATCTAAAACACTACGAAAAGTGCGTGTTTATGCTGTGAAAGGCGTCTGTGCGACCTCTCGCCGCCCTGATCCAGCCAGACTCGAATCTTCTGCCGGCCGACGTGGAGGATTGATGGTGAATCTACATACAGGTCAGTGGTGTTGCATTTTCCTGCCAATTCCTTTGTTCCATGTACAATTTTCGTCGTCCTAATTCGTGTCGTGTTTTGCAAGGTCAGACCTACCCACGTACTTTTCACCCCCGCAATATACAGTCCACTATTTTAATTGATCCAGCTCCCAGCGTCTGGGATAAACGCAAACTTCTTTATATTTCCGCCCAAGTAATTGGTGTTAGGCGCCACCATTTATTTTTGGTCACTTCGAACCGCATTTATGGTCGTTTAGGTCGCATTCTTAATTCAAACCGCATGGTCAGTTATAACTAAACGGTCACTGTACTACGTAATTAATAAATAGATTGTCGTTTATTCTTTGTATTTTCCCGCACTGACATCTATTTCTTTATATTTCCGCACCCGCATCGCATAGTACAACACAACGTAAAAGTTATTTCTTTCCAAATTCATTCCATTTTGGTATTCCGCCATTTTGAATCGGTTCCTATACGGTCGTTCTTTAGATAACTCGTTCGTTCGTAATTGTTCGGTGAACTTCGGATCGCTTCGTTAGGGCACGTACGCATACCAGTACTTTTGATATTTTTCTCTTACCCGCAATAATTTATTTTACTCTCGCAACTAAAGTTAGTCGTTTTATGATAATAACCGCTTATTTACTTTGTTTACATAGTCGTGTTGCATACTTATCGCCGCTATTGTACATATTTACAGTAGTTCACAATGACTAAAGCAAAGAGGAAGGGAAGTGATGCAGATCAGTTCTTCGACACTACCAGTACTAGTAAAAACCAGTTATCGTTATACGTAGTCAAACGTGATGTAATTTACAAACGCGTAGAAAATATTTTCGAACTTGCACAGAAAACAAATACTGATCGACAATATTATAAGTCGTTTTGTTCTAGTGCTTTAAATATTGATACATTGCGTAATGATTATCAACAAGTTTTAGATTCATATAATATGTTAAATTTACAGTTGAACCCCGATTCTGAGGTCGAATATGATTCCTGGTTACCATTTGAAGAAATGTTTTGTTTTATAAAACAGGTTTTACTCAATTATAAAACCGAGTGTACTGAACCTGAATCTCAAACTTCATTACAAAAATCGAATCCTCGCCTTCCGCCCATTGATTTGATGTCATTCGACGGTAATGTCAAGAAATGGCCATTGTTTTATCAACAATTTAAAAGCATGATACACGATAACGCATCGCTCACTAATAGTGAAAAAGTATTTTATTTAGTAGGTAAATTAACTGGGCAGGCGTCGTGCGTTTGCGCAGGGTTGGCTCCAACCGCAGAAAATTATATTATTATTTGGGAGGCACTCGTGCAAAAATATGACGATCCTCGCTCACTCGCATCCGCATATTTAAACCAATTGTTACAGTTTACACCGCTATCCATTGCTAGTTCTGATGGGTTAGACTCATTTATAAATAATTTTGATTCTTCAGTACAAGCGCTTAAGCAATTGAAGCTTAATGATTTAACTGAATTTATTTTCTTGCATTTGGCTCTGCAAAAGTTGGACGCAGACACAGTTAAACTATTTGAAATTACCTATCGTAAAGATAAAATACCTCCTTATCATAATTTAATTGAATTTGTAAAGGAGCAAAGTAAAGTTTTGTCTCGTTCTATGAACCTTAGTAAATCGATAGATAGTCATTCTCAGTCTAAACAGCAGCGTCAAACTAAGCGCATCCCTAAACCGTCCAAGTCTTTTGTTAATACAGATGTAGGGTGTGGTCCAAGTGTAAGCGATAAATGCGCTTTATGTGATGAGAAACAACATGAACATTTATACTCTTGTTCCTCATTTAATAAGTTAACCCCGCGAGAAAGATATAATTGTATAAAACTTAATAATTTCTGCAACAATTGTTTAAGTACAAAACACAAGACTTTTTCTTGTAATTCGAAACATACTTGTTCTCATTGTTCAAAGCGACACCACACCTTATTACATTTCAATCCAACACAAAATGATAAAACAAATTGCAACGTTGGTTCTGTGGTGTCCAATACCTCTAATCCTATTCCCGCTACCGCTCATGACATGCCGCGCCCTACCCCGGCCAGCAGTCATTCAGAGTCCGCTATGACTCATTCACTCGCCGCTTCTAATGACCCTACAACTATTGCAAATAATGCATCGGTGTGTACAGTTTCGTACGATCGAACCGCTCGTTATCAAACGACTACGTTGTTAGGGACCGCAAAAGTAAAGTTTGTTGATTCTTTAAACCGCACGCACTTTTTGAGATGTCTAGTGGATCCTGGCTCTCAAAGTGATTATATTTCCGCAACTTGTTGTAAGCGACTATCGCTTTCTATTTATAATCAAACCCGCTATTCGCAAGTTCAAGGCATTGGAGGAGCCTCACAAAAAATTCTCGGTGTTACTTCTGTTAAATTCACGTCTCGCTTTGATAATAAGTGCGAATATTCTATAAGGCCGATGGTAGTAGGACAGATTACGTCACAGTTGCCGGACACCTGTGTTGATACAGCGTCTATTGAATTTATTCGTAACTTACCGCTCGCTGATGATGAGTTTTCGCAGCCGGGAACAATAGATATACTTTTAGGTGTTAAATTTTATTGTGAAATTTTACTCACTGATAAAATTAAACCCCCTTATGACGGTATGCCCTCCGCCTTTGAAACGACTTTAGGTTACCTGATTTTAGGTGACGCTCCTATTATATCTCCGCAACCCGCTACCCGCACATTGTGTGCTTTTACTTCTGACCCGCTACACCAGATTGTCGAAAGATTTTGGGCAGTCGAGGAATTACCTTCGCAGTCTTTTTTAAGTCCCGACGACCAGCAGTGTGAAAATATTTATACTTCAACCACTGTTCGTAACTCCGACGGCAGCTATTCAGTTGACCTTCCTTTTAAAGAAGACCCAAATAATCTAGGCAATTCTTATACTACCGCTAAAAAACGCTTCCTACTTTTAGAAAAGAAATTTTCTAAGGATCCTAGTTTAAAACTAAAATATGACGATGTTATTCGTGATTACCTAAATAAAGGTATACTGTCCCGCACCGCACCTGAGGCATTAGTCGCCGCAGGCTTTTATTTACCGCACCATCCTGTAGTGCGCAACGACAAGGCGACAACCAAAGTTCGTCCTGTGCTGGATGGCAGTGCCAAGACCGATACAGGCTTATCACTAAATGATGTCCTGTATACGGGTTGCAATCTACAGGCTGATATATTTCATATACTCTTAAATGTTCGCGTTTATTACATTGCCTTTTGTGCAGATGTAAAACAAATGTATTTATGCATTTATACAAATGCTCCGCACCGCAAATATCAACGAATCTTATATAGATTTTCAGAAACCGACCCACTCGAGGTTTTTGAGTTCACTCGAGTCACATTTGGGCTTCGGTCTTCACCATTTTTGGCGCTCCGCACGCTACGCCAGCTCGCTAGCGATGAACGGCATAATTGGCCAACTGCGGCAGCCGTGTTAGAGAGGGACATTTATATGGATGACGTAGCTTCATCTGCTTCTTCTCTCGAGGAAGCAGTCAAGACAGCTACCGATCTGATCCAGATCTTCAAAACTGGCGGGTTTGACTTAGTTAAATGGACTTCCAACTCACAGGAATTGCTCAAACATATTCCCGAGTCGCACCGTCAATCTGAATGCATTTCTTTCGACGATGGAAATACATTTAAGATATTAGGTTTGCGTTGGTTACCCGCTCAGGATACCTTTATTTTCGAAATATCAAGTCCCCCACCAGCTTGTACTAAACGCGCCATTTTATCCGCTACCGCTCGGTTGTACGACGTCTTAGGACTCGTCGGCCCTATAATTCTTTTCGCTAAATTAATCATTAAGGAACTCTGGCTTTTAAATCTCGATTGGGACGATATACCCCCTTCTCGCATTGTTAAAATTTGGCAACAATATTTAATAGAATTACCGCAAATATCTAATTTATCATTTCCACGTCATTTAGGTATAGAAACCCGTTCTACAGTTTCCTTAGTAGCATTTTCAGATGCGAGCGAATCCGCATACGGCTGTGTGATTTATTTACACGTCGTCAATGGCGATCAATCGCCTATTATTTCACTCGTGTGCTCCAAATCACGTGTCGCATCTGCTAAACCTAAAATCACTCTCGCACGCTTGGAATTAAACGGAATACTTTTAATGTCACGACTTCTTAAAACCGTTTATGACACTTTATCTAAACGACATAAAATTGAAGATATTTATGCGTTTTCGGATTCTGAAGTAGCACTCTGTTGGTCTGTTGCTTCGCCACACAGATTCAACACTTATGTTGCCAACCGCATTTCACAAATTCAGGAAAATATTTCACCTGAAAATTTATATCATGTCGCTGGCATCGAGAACCCCGCAGATTGCGTATCTCGTGGGCTCACGCCTTCGCAGCTCATTCAACATGAGCTTTGGTTTAAGGGCCCATCCTGGCTTTCCTTGCCTAGACAAGACTGGCCTATACAACAATTTTTATCCAACCGGTCTTCATTACCGGAAGAAAAAACTGTTACGCATGTGACTCAAGTCGCAGATAATGATAACCCGCTTTTAAAATTAGCTTCAGAGTGTTCCACTTGGGAAAAGCTGCTGGAAGCTACAGTTTTTCGCTTCGATTTGCTAAATAGCCGTCCTCTTTATGTTTTGAGCTCTGATCCATCAGAGCCATTAGCACTTACTCCCGCGCATTTTTTGTCTACCACTCCGCTAGAATGCTTACCTGCAGCCGACTTATCCGACGAACGAACAGATCTGTTGTCTCGTTTCTCTTTAATGGATTCGATAGTTCAATCGTATTGGAAGCGATTTAAGTCCGAATATTTACATAATTTGCAACAACGCGAAAAATGGAATACTCCGTCTAATCCGATTACAGTCGGTACTGTAGTGTTGTTAAATGTAGATAACGCTCCACCCTTGCAGTGGCCATTAGGAATTGTTACCAATGTATACCCTGGTAAGGATGGTATTGTTCGCGTAGCGGAAGTAAAAACTAAAACCGGTACTTATAAACGACCAGTAGTGCGGTTATGCCCTCTTCCGACTCAATAGTCATATATCTCTATTATGTGTACTTTACGCACATAAGTATTAAATTAGCTTATTTTATGTTAGTTAAGTTAAATTTAGAAGTTTCATTATATTTCTCCGCTCTAGTTACTCCTTGAAGTTGCTAAATATAGCGATTTTCTTAATTTTTTAACCTTCTTTTGAAGGGTTTCTTCAAGGCTGGGGGGATGTTGGATTTCGTATCAGTTTATTATTTTTATTATAGGGTAGAAATTAATATGACTTGCAAAATGCGTCACTATCCTATCGTGTCCTATCCTTTTCCCACATGCAACCCCGGACTATCGCTGTCTTGGTCACCATCTCCGGTGACGGTGTGAGGAAATTCTTCACTTGCCGCGTTGCCTTCAACGAGAGTAGTGTTCCATAACATGCTCCCTTGTTAATTACCAATTTACGGTTGCGAACTGTCGCGAAGCATTACGAACTATTATCTAAAACACTACGAAAAGTGCGTGTTTATGCTGTGAAAGGCGTCTGTGCGACCTCTCGCCGCCCTGATCCAGCCAGACTCGAATCTTCTGCCGGCCGACGTGGAGGATTGATGGTGAATCTACATACAGGTCAGTGGTGTTGCATTTTCCTGCCAATTCCTTTGTTCCATGTACAATTTTCGTCGTCCTAATTCGTGTCGTGTTTTGCAAGGTCAGACCTACCCACGTACTTTTCACCCCCGCAATATACAGTCCACTATTTTAATTGATCCAGCTCCCAGCTTCTGGGATAAACGCAAACTTCTTTATATTTCCGCCCAAGTAATTGGTGTTAGGCGCCACCACCTGAAATCGTGATGATGAGTAAAATCACGTGTTTAAGTATCGGTCACTAATTACCAGTCACCCTATATACATATACATTTGGAATCAGAAAAAAGGCGCATATTATGCCAGTATTTTTACTCAATTTTGGAAAAAATGTTAGTTGTGCCCTTTTTCTTTATGACGACGGCAGTATTTGAGTGCGGTGCTCAAATACATGAGTGGCACGTTGTCGATGGCTGCAGTTGCCTCTGTCGTTGACCCCTGCCGCTTAGGGTCTAAACAGACGGAATGCATCAATTGCATGACACCTGCAACATGACGCAGTTGACATAACTAGGTTTCGAAGCAGTTAAGTCAACTGCATCCAAACTGCGATGTTGCAGCTGAAATGCAGTCCGTCTGTTTAGACCCTATGAACCACAGGTATAGATAGACCTAGATAACGCAAGTATCACGATCTGTATGAAAACCAAGCGTGCCATTTTTTGACTACCTACTATGACGTCACAAGCACTATTATTTTAGTGATGGGAAAATCAAAACGATTCAAAGCATAGATATCCGACGCCGCGTGTGGCACCTGTCTCGTCCTACCCCCGGGGCCTAGCGCCAGCGCTCATACTCACCCAGCCAGCAGTACAGTCACGAGCACTAATATGTCAACACGGCAACTTTATATGGCGATTTTTTCACGAAATAACGAATGCAACGTTGAAATACGACACTTTACATAAACCTATGGGGTTCGAAAATACTATGTTCCTAATAATGTAAAATTTCATTAAAAAATAAAGGAGAAAATCGCTTTTGAATAAAGCCAAGTATATACATACTTATGCTCGTAACTGTACACAGCCAGTCGATTCTGTTAGAATCTCACCGTGAGAAGTTAGGTAAAGTGAGCTGTCATTCCACCTGAAGCTAGGGATTGACAATAATGACAGCTCGCTTTAAGCTCACTTCACCCCAATTATCACGGTGAGATTTTTACAGAATAGCACTACAAGACTGAGCGCGAAAGTGGCGGCTTACGATTTTTGGACGTAAACTGTAGTTGCTCTTGTGTTATCTGTCACATATCTGTTTTATATCTGTGGCATGAACACTAAGATTGCAGAATAATTCGTTAGATGACTGTTAAATCACCACATCATTGCATCAGTATAATTCATCAAAACAGTCAAAACAACACCAGAATTCCCACGCTTCCGTGTTCTAGCTTGTACCACTCAACTCACCCACTAACGTCAGTACAATGTGACCAGCGGTGGCAGATTTACGAGCAAACCCCACATGTTCTCATTTAACGGTCGCTGGTGACATATTCGCACTATCATCATCTATTCCAACACTTTACCTACCAACATTGTAATTATTATGGCAGGTTTTAATTGAAATAGCTCCGTTTATTAGACATAACGGATCACGGACGGCACTTTATCTGTTAGGGACATGGAAAAGGAGTGGTTGATCGTGTCTGTTAGTTGTTGGTCTTGTGAACTTGTGGCTTTGTTAATTAACTATAACTAAGTACTTTCTGGTTTGTCGTGGTCTTTTATGAGTAGAAGGGTATGAATAATTGTTGTCTGTGCATTTGATTGCATATACTTAAAGGGTTTTTAAAGCTTGCTGTTTAAAAACACTTTTTTCATGTTAAAAATAGTGGTACATGTAAAATCAAAAAGCTTGTGGCATCTACGAATACATCGCCACATGCAAACTATGCGTCATACTGACGTCACGCAAAATGCTGCATCGCGCAAGCAGAGTTTACCGCGCAACTAGCATTTAAACGTCCCGGCATCAATCGCCGGGCAGTTGCCCACCAGATACGACACCCTGGTCGAAGGATCCTCCTTTTTCTATGGAGGTTGAGTGAACTTTACATCCTGTTACTCACTTCTTTAAGCTTGTCATCAAGAAATATAGGTATGTCTATGTTTCCTAAGATTCCCAGTAGTTGCTCCACATTTCTCAGTTTCTTCCAATGCTTCAGAAGTTCGTCAAGTTTTAAAACCATTTTATATATAGCTCTCATATAATTATTATTGTCGTTGACGCGGAAAACGTACTCTCCCATTATTGTTTATGTTGTGTCCTCAATTTAGCCTTTTAGTTCAGTGCCATTAAATCCTTTTGTGGTGTCCTTGCCCCACATAGCCATGGACAAGAAGTCACGGTGCCACTATTTCTTCCACACTTCATTCTTTGAATTGAAAACGTCGACGGAAATATTCATAATGTACGAGTAGCTCTTTCTAATCGCGAAAATTTTCGCCATTTTTGAACTTCTTTTGTTTTCAACCCCCTCATCAAGTCCTTACAGCCGGTCGATTCTGTAAAAATCTCACCGTGAAAACTTAGGTGAAGTGAGTTTGTTTTTGCTAAGAATTGACGCTATTGACAGCTCCACGCTCACTTCACCTAAGTTTTCACAGTGAGATTTTTACAGAACAGCATCGCTGATGTTTTTTGTCTTAATTTTCTATCCAAATATTTAGGTACGGTCAGCAACAAAAGTCGATTAACACTTCAGTTTTTTTAATCTCAGTTATTGAACATAATATTTGTACAAAATTGCAGCAGAAGTACAATACAATTTTGAACAAATATTTTGCTCAATAACTGAGATTAAAAAAACTGAAGTGTTAATCGACTTTTGTTGCTGACTGTACCTATTCTTCTTCTTAACATATAACAAAAACTGAAAAAACAGAACAACTGATAAAATATTTATATTTTTCTAATTATAACATCCTCTATCCCATAACACATATAAGAAAGGAACATAAAGGGCTAAGGAAGGAACACGGGTAGGTTTTAGTCAGTAAGAGTCTGACACTCCCTTCCGCTCCACCCAGAGCGGGTCATTTGATGATCTCTCATTCGCAAAAAAATATAAAAAGGGAGTCGGATATAATCCACCACGCAGGCCCAGTGCAGATTGGTATACGAATTTTTGTAATCATTTTGGCCCAAAATTCAGGAACGCGAATAAAGGTACCTATTTACCTCCCGCTATCATCATCACCACGGACCACACAACAAAACAGTCAAACACCCGAAATACCAAATTCTGAACGGTACTAAAAGAATAAACCTAATGAATATTAAAACTAACTTAGAAGGCAAAGCGTGAAATGTTTATTTAACTTGTAGTTACTGTTGTAACCCTTACAATGCTAAGTGCATCTGTGTCAATACGCAGTCGTATGGGACAAAAGATTGGTCTATCTTTGTACGTTACGTGGGAAACTATGCATTATTATTCTAATGTTGTATTTTGGGACATTCAGTTTGAAAAACAATAATACCATAAAATGTGAATACTTTTTTTAACAAGAAATATAAATTGTAATGTCTGTTTTATTTTATTTTATATTTTAAATTAGCATGGAGTGCATGAGCAAAGAGAATGCGTGTGAAAAAAAAAATAGTTTATATAAATATTATTTTAGATGGAGTCACGTATATTTAAGTTACTATAGTATAGTATGCCTAGTATTAATGTGTCCGATGGGGAGTACTGTCACTGTTACCCCGGCAAAGAAAAAAATAATACACAAATAAACGTAAAAAAGGATGCGGACCACAAAAAACGCGGTAATTTAATTAAAAAAAAATGTGTAAGTATACTTACTAATTTGTCTGTGGAGGATTTAATAAAGATGTTCATAGATTGGACATCACTCAGACATAATGAGATTCAAATGCAATTTTTAACGGATTAGGAAAACAAAAATCCTCGAAACAGATACATGCGGTGTCTCAACAGGACATGATGAGAACCAACCGTTTAAATAAATTTATAACCGAAACTTCATTACCAACTCACGCCATGGCCATAAAAGTAATAAAAATGATGAACCTTACAACTAATTGATGATGTCAATATAAAATTCCAAGGTTAATATAGTTAATAAAATATTTACTGAAACGTAACGCATTGTTTTACAAACCCACGTTTCATCATTCTCTTATATAATAGTTGCCTACACGAGCCTTTTCAAGGCAAACGAAAATACGCACAAATATACGAAACAAAAACACCCATTGACACCTTTGAAGGACTTGTCAAATTTTGAAAACCACTTTAATTCGACGGTTGATGAATTGATAAGCATGCAAATATGATCCTTGTAGCTTCATTTTAAGATGTTAAATATTTACTGAAACGTAACGTATTGTCTTACAAACCCACGTTTCATCATTCTAGTAAATAATAGTTGCCTACACGCGCCTTTTCAAGGCAAACGAAAATACACACAAACAAAAACACCCATTGACACCTTTGAAGGACTTGTCGAATTTTGAAAACCACGTTAATTCGACGGTTGATGAATTGATAAGCATGCAAATATGATCCTTGTTGCTTTATTTTAAGGTGTTATTCAAAATTGATAGACAATAGAAATAAAAGTGCAAAGGTCAACCCGTTGACTGCCACCGTCATGTCAAGTTCAGTCAATTTCGTAATCGATGAGTCAGCTGTCATTTATGTCATATTCGCGTTATGTCATTTTATAATAACATTCGATTTATAAAATACACGTCATCGTGCATTTTATAGTTGGTCTGTGATGATTTAATTTGCATAACGTTTCCATTTTCGTTTTAAATTGTTCGTCATGAATATTGATGAAGGTTTAAGTCATGCGTTTAGCTCACCGGTTTCCATATGGATAAATGAGAATTTGTAATAAATGTTTTACATTCATGGAGGACCATATTTTTACATAGGGTTTTTTGATCTCGTTGAACATTTATGGGAAAGGGTTTTTATAGCCTGGATAATAATTTATTCATGCTTTTAGGGGATTTTTTTTAAAACATGTATCTTTTAGAGGGCTACCAATCCCGCAATACCGAGATCCAGATATCCCGGGATCCTGAGTCAATTTCTTGAACCGCGTGCTGCGGAATTACGGGCAGGGAATTTGCGTGACTGGAAAGAATAAAATAAAAAAAAATAAAAAAAAATATCTCTATAAATTAATAGTGCAACTTGAATGATCTCTTGCTACTAGTAAAACTTAAATAAAAGTGAAGTCATGTTGATTATTTCATTGTTTTATTTACATTATTAATTTCTGTATGCGGGATCCCGCAAATGTCGGGGATCCCGCGGGTTTGAAAATTTTCAGACCCGCAAATACCGAGATTGAAGATATGCTGCGGGATTGGAAGTGTTACAGTTTCAGTTCCAGCAGTTAGTATTATTCAGTATTTATAAAAGCCGAAATATTCTGACTTACCTACTCATTAAAATTCACCTAAAAAATTTTAACGCTTTGGTTAATTAATGGCTCAAACTTAATTACTACCATCCAAGCTGTTGTGCCGGTATAATTTACAGCAATTACTGCTACTTTTTACATCATTATTACACCTAACACTCGAAGGCAACATATATTACGAAAATACACCAAAAAGTTATGTCCGCGGACACCATGAAAGGTAAATATTTTCCCTTGCCTATTAACAGAAGATGTGTGTCAGCGCATTGAACTAGTGTCAACATGTCACGAGCGTAGACAGAGTAAACTATAGACTGCTGCATATCTTCTTTTTCATTCGCACAAGAAAAAGAGAAATATTAAAGTCACTAGCAAAGAAAAGAGACAGAGTAAGAATATTTCTGTCCCTTACTGCGTGTCGGCTAAGCACATCAATGTGCACAACAAGTTTGACGTTTATGAATGAAATAATAAAAACTCGCTCGTGCATAATTCAAAAATAGAAGATTTGCGCAACTGTGAAAATGGTAAGGTGCAGTGTAATAAGCTGTAAAAATTATAGTATGATGAAGATTGCCGGAATTTTTTGTCCCTTTCGGTGACACGGATACCATGAGTCTATAGATTACTCTGTCTACGGTCACGAGTGTACTAATTAGTCTCGAGGTGACGAACCGACTGACAGATTGTCAGTATTCCAGTGAAAGTGACGACATATTGCATCAGTGTCAAAACAGATTAGTTTAGGACTCTGAGGAAGATAACTTTTATGAACGTCATTAATTTTAGAACGAATTTTACGACACCGGCGTTCTAGGGTTATTGTGGGTAATTTATAGATGGGTGAATTTAGTGCGAGCTGATTTATGTGGTGATTTTAAGTATTTTAATGGCATCGTGACATTATTAGAAGTCGGCGTAAAATATTTTGAAATCAGGCTAATTAATTTAAGTACTTCACTTGTTTTGTCTACAGTAAAAAAATCATGAAATATTTAAGCAGATTTCGTATACCTTGAACTTAATTTAAAACAGAAAAGGATCCTGAGAGCTTCAATTAATTCCCTATTTATGTGTAAATCTATATAAATAAAACTAAGTCGGGTTAGTTACACCATTCAAAAACCACTCAAGAACCTGGCTGAACTGATTTTTGTGATCTGTGATATTTTTGGATTTGTCTTCGCCCCGAATAGTAAATAAATAAAGTCCTCCAGACCGTATTTCGGCCACGGCGGCCAATCTCAACGGAGACTAGCCTTCGGCGCGGGAGATATTATAGTGCACAAGTGTGCGCGCAGACACAGGTGCACTCCCTCTTCCCTCACTCTCATTGTCCGATGGGACGGCAATCCGACACGACCGGAGAGAGATCAGGCGCAGGACCAACGGCTTAACGTGCTTTCCGAGGCACGGGGGTATCACACCGCCAACGCCGCCGGTTGGTGGTGTGATACCCCGAATAGTAGAATGACTATGAAAATATGGGAAAATTTCACGAAAAAAGAAAATAAGATAATTCATTTTCCTAAACATTTTGTATGGAACGGCTTCTTTGAATTATATGAGGCGGCACAAAGTTCGCCGGTTCAGCTAGTCCATGCTAATATTATAAATTCAAGAGTAATTCTGTCTGTCTGTATGTTACCTTTTCACGCCTAAACCACTGAACGGATTACGCAAAAATTTGGCAGAGAAATAGATTGCATCCCGAGGAAGGACATAGGATAGTTTTCATCGACATAACTCGCGGGCGAATCCGCGGGCGGGACCTAGTTATTCATAAAAGGCTATGCCTTAAATTCCAAAGTTATTATTCAACAAAAACTGAGCATTTTCAACAATAACACGATTGATTTATTCATTGTAATTGCATCCGATGACGGTACTACCTACGTGAAGCCGTGACCCACAATCGATGACGTCACGGAGGCCTGACAGACCACATGACTTATGTTACATACGGAAGAATAAATCAGCAAGCCTTGGACACTTGCACCTGTTGCAGAGATGATTGATGCTCAAATTACAAGCGAAATTAAGTTTTTACGAGCTTTTGTAGAAGAGACAGGTGGTTGTCGTAAATTTTAAGTTTATGTAAGGGGAAGAAGATTAATTCTGTGTTTTTTTTTTCGTATATAATTAATAATATGACACTATGATTGATATTGTTATTTGTTCTAATTCTTAATCGTAGTTTTATGGCTACTTCTATAGTTTTAATCCTAATATAATATAATTTAACTCAACCATTTCCCCTAGACGAATGTTTATTCCAAAAAAAAAACATAACAATAATTCAACATTAAAAACTTCCGTGATGACATTATCTACGCCACCCAAGTCGAATTTTCATGTTGAGAAACGATTTACACAAATCAAAGACACAAATACACTGTTTCCGCGAACGCTTATGCCAAATAAATAAAACATTTCAATCGGTCAATTCTGTACATATAATAAAATAGTAACGAGAATTTTTTGTCCGTTTGTCTGTTTGTTTATATATATGTTCCGGATTGGCACAAAAACGGCTGAACGGATTTGGGTGAAAATTGGCACACGAATAGTTTATAACCTGGATTAACACTTTTTTTTATTAGCCGTTACTGTTCCACTGCTGGGCAAAGGCCTCCCTACTCTCTTTCTACCTCTCTCTGTCCATAGCTGCCAGAGACAAGTCTTTATAGGACCAGCTCATAGGGTTACAGCCCATCTATGCTGTAACAATCTCACCGTAAATACTTAGGTGAAGTGAGCTGTCAAAAATGTCAATCCCTAGTATCAGGTGGAATGAGCTCACTTCATTTATGTTTTTACGTTGAGAATTTTACAGAATAGACCAGTAGATTTGATTAAGACATAGGGTACTTTTAATCCCGGTAGTACGTTTCCGTGGGATATTTTCCGACATCCAAGCTGGCGAAGCCGCGGGCGAAAGCTAGCGCTAAATAAATAAAACATTTCAATCGGTGTTGTCAGGAATAAATAACTTTTTGCCAACTGTTGGAGACACCTGTCCCATACTCATTTATCTTTGCAATTTCACCGACGACGGAAGATACCGGTGTATTTTGTTTTTTATCTTTAGTCTGTCGTGTGTATCGCGGTTTTCTTTTAATTAAAATAACTGGTGAGGAAGCGATTTTTTTTTTTTGCGCGTTTTTATTATCTACTTAGCGGTCAGATTCGGCGGTGTGCTAACAGGTGGTTTGTTTATTAACGCGTGTAATTAATATTGCGCTTGCTGTTTTTTTATCGTAGCATTTTATTGCTGCACCAGATTCAGCCATCATTAAAGCATTTTTTTTTATTGTGAATCTCACGACATTCCTGCCTTGAATTAGCTGCGAGGTAAACTAGGTGCGACATAATATGCTACTTTATTATTAATTAATTAAAATACGTGGGTGACAAATAATAAATTAATTTAGCACACATAAAAATTTGATGACTTTGTGGCATTATATTCTCTTCCTAACCTTCAAGTTGTTTAATTTAAACATCTATATATTATTCTGAGTCTGGTTTCATAACCATTTTATACAGACATTAGGAAACAAACACTAAAACTATGCATCTTATATTCTATGAATAATTTATTTTATTTAAATAATTTTATGATCCAATATTTATGTTTAGTATGTTAAACTTAGGTTTTATATTTATTATTCGATAAATTAAATAACTAATAAGATAATAAAATTATCAGAACACGTTTCAAACTGTTATTTTAATAAAATTCTTATTCAAAAATAAATCGTAAGATAAAAAAATAGAATGCTACGCAGGCAGGACCCGATAGTTTACATGTTAATTAATTTTAAATGGCAGTTTCTATTATTTATTCTACAACCAAAAGCAATAAATTCAATTTTATCCAAAAATGAGACCAAATAAGGTCATTCAACGCAACTAATCCATAAAAAAAAGTAAATGCAAAACTAATGACTTCATTACGCTCAACAAAGGTCGCTCGCCACACCACTGTTCCGTATGTCACGCACTAACTCATTGTGAATCTAGTCTAAGCTGTTAGCTGATGGATATCTAAAACGTTTTATTTATCGTATAATTTGTGTTACAAACGGGCGCATAATTCACAATGGGCCTCCTGGATACGTCGTGTTGTGACGAGAATAGATGAACGAGTGAAGCAGTACTGCGAGTACTGGCAGTACTACTATAAATTAAAAAAATAGAATAAAGATTGTGATAATGGAATAGAGAGATTTTGTGGAACTGATGTCAGAAGCGAAGAAGCAATAGAGAGAAAATAAGAGCTCTCTCTTATCCAAAAGTACATTTTCATTGATACTTGCAGCAGCGGGGTAATTGCGTACCACACTAACAGTATCTAGTGATTGCTTTCATTTTGACAGTTCAACCACATTCATTGCGTTATTTACGTTGTCGACAGGCAAATTTTTCGAACAAATGAAGCAATGGATTAGTATTAACCTTCAAAATGATTCAGATTGTGATTGAAAGTGTGTTTAGACCTAATAAGTTGTTGAGGACCTAAAAAGGCCACTTTGGCAGAATCATAAAAGGATAACATAATGGATAGTTAACTGTTAAGTTAATCTTATCAAATCCCATTGGTGAAGCATTACTAAGTTATTAGTTTTTTGTCTGTGCTAAAATACCAATCAACCCAATCCAATCCCAATCTCTATGATTATACCTACGTAGTGCAGCGAAAAAAAGAAAAACACGGACTGTCTTCGCCACATTATAATTCATAATGTTATCCTTTTATGATTCTCCAAAGTGGCCTTTTCAGGCCCCCTGATGTCAGAAGCGAAGAAGCAATAGAGAGAAAATAGAAAAACAAGAGAGAGAGGCGGTCAGCAGTGCTCAGACAAAAATACACTTTGGGATTTATTTTTCATTGACAATTCAAAAGTGCCTAAAATGGTTCACAGGCCGACCGTCGAGAAATACGTTCTTGACAACTGTCATTTTCATACGAACAAATACCTGTTTTGCAAATTTGATCTTTATTGTCAACTAGAATTGTCGCACTAATATTGTATCAGGAACGCATTCTCTCGTCTCGTCTCGAAATTGAAATAAATGCTTAATGCTATGTTCACACGCGCGCGTTCAACTCGACATTCAACGTGCACATTCACATTCACGAGCGTGTAAACGGTACGCCCGAGCCCGTAAACGCGCCTGTGAACGTGAATGCCGCGAACCGGGCGTACTGACTGACACGACGGCGTGCGTGTGAACAGCTTGAATGTTCGCCGACCTGGGGCGGGCTGCATGCCGCGCAGCCCGCCAGGCAGCCCGCCGGGCTGCACGGCGTGCATGTGAACATAGCATTAGATGTATGTTTGTGCTCGAGTTGTCAATATGCAAATGTTCTAGTTGTATACGTTTAGTTATTCAGATATTTGGCAACACACACGGATGAATTATGAACACTTTATTATCCAGATCTTTTAGGATTCAGAAAATATCTCAGGTGTATAATACGTTAACCCTACAACTGCGATCGTAATTTATTGTCACTAGTTATGTCAGTGTCAGCAGTCAGCCCCCACAGTTCAGACATAATTTAGATATGAATATTGCAGTTATTACAATACAATATCTACTTTACTCACATATTCATGCACCTTTGGGGATAAACAGAGAAGTCTGTGTCAGTATATATTAATTTATATTAATGAAACGTTATTCCATTCGAGTTTACTTGACATTTTTAAAACGTACAACGCTGAGCCCTAGATGACTTTTTAGTGGAAATCTGCCAGAAAAGTCATTTTAGCAAAAGATTTGACAAAAAAAATATAACATAATAAATTTCTGTCTTTCCTTGTTTATAAGCTGTTATCTAACTGCCTATGTGAAGGATTTATAGAACGAAATGGTGATAATAAATAAAACATCTGTTCTGAATGTCTTGTTGATATTATTATAGCAAAATATTTTTTTACTAACGCTCCGCTGTTTCACCCGCATAAGTCTCGATCCCTAGGAATATTGGGATAAAAAATATCCTATGTATTAATCCAGGTCATGGTCTACCCAGGCGCCAAATTTCATATAAATCCGTTCAGACGTTTTAACGTGAAAGCGTAACAAACAAACATACAAAAAATCAAATCTTTTCTCTCTATAATAACAAATTAGTTTAGATAACTCACTTTGTCTACAAACGTGTTTGTAACCCAGTTTCGAAAGGTGCTGAGCACCCTAAAATTAAAAAGTTAGATTAATGACTTCTTTTGCAAGTGTCAAATTGACATTTGAGAAATCTCAAAGCTTCTTTTTTATGAACTGTTCGTGACGTCCCGTCCGTCGTCGTAGGCACGTGTTTATAAAAAAAATATGGCTGTCGTTTTTTTGCGTAGTATTATGTCAAATAGCCCATTTTGTAACCGAATAGCGTAACAGAGATGCTTGTTAACTGACAAAAGATTGTTTTTTTTGGCAAGCTGCGTGTTTCTTAGAATCTATTCAATTTTACACAAACGATTTGCTCTTGACTATTTTAATTTATTAAATGTTTGAAGCTAAAAATGTTCGGTTGTATCGTTTTATTTTTGCGTTCGTTCGGACACGCTTGTTATTATTCTGGGAAAGTGCATAGAATTAAACTTAATAGTGAAAGCGTTTCAGTAAGGAAATACCGCGATTTTGTTGTGAGAGGGAACATTATTTTAATTAGACTCACTGTCGAATCTATGATATATTTAAAAAAATGAGGGTGTGTGCTTATGGCCACACGATAGAGGTGAAAACTTACGATTTCGAACCGAGTATACGCGATTCAGCGTCACCGACCGACTGGGACCGAGTATACGCGATTCAGCGTCACCGACCGACTGAAACCGAGTATACCCGATTCAGCGTCACCGACCGACTGGAACCGAGTATACGCGATTCAGCGTCACCGACCGACTGGAACAGAGTATACTTACGCGATTCAGCGTCACCGACCGACTGGAACCGAATATACGCGATTCAGCGTCGCCGACCGACTGGAACTGAGTACACGCATTTCAGCGTCACCGACCGACTGGAACCGAGCATATGCGATTCAGCGTCACCGACCGACTGGAACCGAGTATACTCAATTCAGCGTCACCGACCGACTGAAACGAGTACACGCAATTCAGCGTCACCGACCGACTGAAACGAATATACGCGATTCAGCGCCGAGTAGAAATAGGTACGCGATTCAACGTCACCGATCGACTGAAGCCGAGTATACCCGAATCAGCGTCACCGACCCGAGCGCGACGTTTCAGTTTCGTTCACTGTTCAGAAAGAGCTCAAAGTGCACCTAAAGAAGTTTTCACTTCAAAAACCATTTAACATTACTGAAACTATGATCGATTTATCAATATGGCACTGAAATAAACACAAAACAAAAGAAAAACAAAAACTCGAAACTCCCCTCTATGTTCGCTAACCATGCACAACATTATTACCATTTATTCTAAAACTGAAACTTAACAAAGCTACATGTTACCACATCTCTATTTGTCTGAGCCTTAATTTACATAGCGTCAAACGTGGTTGAGCTGTAAACCAACCATTACTCATGTGGCCGCAGCCTTATTTACAAGTTATCTGGTTACATCGTAAAACGGTGACTAAGTACTACACGGTACTTAGGATAAGGCATGCAATTTGTTACAACATCCTTGTATTGTTATAAATCTGGGAATATGGTATTTATGTACGAGATATTGGTGCTGTAAGAAAATTAATGATTTTCTGTCAATTTTGCGAGACATTGATTTACAGAAATTGTAATCATGAATGATGTTTTTAATCTGTGTGTTTTCTCATTGAGTTTATGTTATGCCCTGTATCCCTTCACATTTACTAAATAAGTAATTATGTTCTCATACCGTGTGGTGGGACCCTGGTGATCTGCTATACAGGTATTCCTAGTGCAGACACCAGTCTCTCACAAACTAGTTTCTAAGCTTGTCTAAATTTATATTATACCATTGCTTGTGAAGAGAAAATAAATTATTTAAATTTGAATTTGAATTTGATGATCTTATAAATGAACCAAAGAATAACGTTAGCCGTTAGCTTTGCTAAGCATTTATTCTACATGCCTATAGATTTTTCTGAACTTCTCATACCATAAATCAACAATAGTGTATTTTAGAAACAAACAAAAAAATATATATAATTGCTGCGCCCCATGGTTTCACCCGCATAAGTGTCGATCCCGTGGGAATATCGGGATAAAAAGTATCCTAGGTGTTAGAGAACGTTATTTTTCAGATTTTTACACAACATGTCACACTTTAGCGTTCTATTCACTGCCTAGACTCTAGACTAGAATGACACCAGAACTGATGTCAGACATCCATGTATAATCTTTAGTCACTATTTTTAAAGACTCGTTAATATAAAACAAGATCTAGAACAAAAAAACTAAGTATATGTACACTTACGTCACAGTGCAGAAAATCGTGACAAACTACCAGTCTACCCATTGCATATAAAACAAGATTTGTCACAAAAGATTACGTGACGGTGATTTGAGTAGCATTTCCATACAAACAAATAAATTGGACACAAAAATCCCTTGCTATGAAAATGTATCTGTCTGGACTTTCAAACGACAATTATTGCATTTTTTATTAGCTGTAAGAACATTTGACGGTGATCAATCTTTCTAGGCAGTTTTTTGACAGTGGAGTTTAGCTTGGTTGTTTTAGGTAGGTAAGCTAGGAGCTCATACACACGAGCGGCACGCGTCAACAGCACAGGCAACTGCAGCCGTCGACACGCCTGCGGCTGCCGTCGACAAGTCTACGGCTGACGTCTACACGTCTACGGCTGACGTCGACAACGTGCTGCTCGTGTGTATGAAGGAGATACCTAGGTTTTGTGGAGTTATTTTTTTAGGGTTCCGTACCCAAAGGGTAAAAACGGGACCCTATTACTAAGACTTCGCTGTCTGCCCGTCCCTCTGTCCATCCGTCTGTCTGTCACCAGGCTGTATCTCAAGAACCGCGATAGCTAGACAGTTGAAATTTTCACAGATAAAAACAGAATAAAATAAATATTTAAGGGGGGCTCCCATACAACAAACCTGTTTTTTCGGCGTTTTTTCCTTGTGGTACGGAACCCTTCGTGTGCGAGTCCGACTCGCACTTGGCCATTTTTTTTAGTCTAATCAGAGCTATTGCATTTTCTTCAGTACGAAAGTGTGTTTTGGAACACTTGAAATATGTTCGAAGACTGTACTTTAACTTTGTGTTAGTCAATTCAGAATTACGAATGCACAAGGCATAAGGATACTTGTCACACAAAAATTAACATGCAGAATCCACCATTTTGGTTTTCGTGGAGATTCATGCATAGGTATCTACATTACCACAAAAAATAATTTGTGGAAATGTTGACATCACTCAGCGTAACTTACAAGCCCATTCACAATTGTATTGAAATTAGTTTTACATGTAAACCCAACATAATCGAGAATTAAAACAAACTTCTTTTATATTTTCGTCTTTCCTAGAACAGAACCTTAAAACCAATACCTACTTGTAAGCTTTTGCTATTTATTTCGTCTGAAAATATTTAAAATAATCTATATAGCAATATCTAAATTAATTGTTTTATAAAAATAATATAATAACACTTATTTGTAGATTAATAGTTTGTGTTTTGACTTCCATTCGAAGCGTCGTACTTTACTGCGGTCGGCCATATTGAAGTGGCGGGGATTCGAGCAGTTTTTAAAACCGACCGGTGAAAAAGTGAAGTAGTCTTTAGTTAAGAACATTTGAGTGAAGTATTCTTAAAAGCAGTTCGTGAAAATAATTGTTAACAGTGTCGTTTAAGGACGAATAAATATTTGATTTGATATTGAGTATTAGTTGTTTCATTGGTACACTTCTGACTATCTAACAGTTCAGAAGTGGGATCTGACGCGAATATTACTCAATATTCTAATCACGTCCACTTAGGCCGTTTATAAGGACAGGTAAAGTAAAAGGCATCAACTCGGTAAGTTGTATTTCAATGTGTTTTTGTTTTTTTTTATTATTTAAAAATACAGTGATTATGGTGTATGCTTACGCTTAACCGTGTTCATAAATACATAAAGATTGAGTTAGTTTAGTTTTAAAGGTATTGTGATTTGCCGGGATTACGTAAACGAAGCTAAAAACGAAGTCGTTGTAATCTCTGCCTACCACCATGGAAGGAAGGCGTGACTTTATGTATGTAAATGCGTGCTTCACCTATTATATTTTTCCCAGTTATGTAAGTGCGCCTATTTTAAAAGATATACATATATCTAGCAATTATGTATGGTGTGATTGTAAGGAGTAATATAAGTGGTTTATTCTTGCTGTTTTCGCACAATCGAATTCAGTAAGTAATACGTAATTTTTGATGACTACAATGGTTGAATTTTATTTTGATTGTTTGTTTATCTGTATTTAGGATTTGAAACAGCTATGTTCTCATTAAGAAAGTGATTAAAATGTCGATAAAAATATAATTACAGATCTAAATATTATGTCGAGACTTCGTGAAGAAGTGAGAATGCGTGAAGCTTTTGATCAAGAGGCTTCTCAAACGCGTGATGGAGCTACGCCGTCGTGCAGCCGAAGCCGAAGCCGCGCGGGGCGTTTGCGCAGGCGTCACAGGAGAAGCTGTTCTAGTACGCGGCGCCCGCGTCCTGTGCGGACCAGCTCAAGCTCCTCGAGCCGCGCAGGTTCAAGAGGCCGTACCTCACGCAGACGTGCGGGTTCTTATAAGAGCCTTGAGCGTCGAAAGCGGCGTCGGTCTGAGTCGCGGCGTGTGAGAAAAGGAACGCGGCCTTCGCGGTCTCGCTCGCGTTCCCGATCTGCACACTCGCGGAGGGCGAGACGGCGACGACGGCAGCACAGCAGTACCGAGGTGAGACGGGGATCCCGTCACCACAGGACGAGTCAAAGACGTCGGGAAACCGTAAGTCAGTCATCATGTACTAGCAGCATGGATAGTGATTTGAATGTTAACCCTGATGTGACTAAGAATAAGACCCCTAAAAACAAAACTATAGATCATAGTTTTAGTATTCATGATGTCATGGAGTTAATCAAATCACTGCCCACGTCAGCGTCCCAGGCTCAAAACCATTTTAGTATGTCAACAAACGCAGTACCAGAATTTGATCCCGCTAATAAGGAACAAACTATTGATTTATGGATTACGAAAGTGGAAGAGTGTGCAGCTTTGTATAAATGGTCTGAAACACAACAACTTCATTATGCGTTGCCTAAATTGACTGGAGTAGCAAAGGTGTGGTACCAAGGCTTAACTTCCTTAAGTTATAGTTGGTTGGAATGGAAGGATAAACTTACAAAGACATTTCCCACAGTTCAGAATTATGCTCAACTTTTGCATGAAATGTTGGATCGGAAGGTTAGACATAATGAATCGTTAGAAACTTATTTTTACCACAAAATTAACTTGCTGAACCGATGCGATATAACTGGTAAGCGGGCTGTAGATTGTCTTATATATGGATTAGAAGACAGGGGTATGCGACTAGGAGCTCAGGCTGCGAACTACTCTCAACCTGAAGAATTACTATCTTATTTTAAATCTATTAAGTTAGATGATGTAAGAGACAGAGTATCTCGTCAGCCGTTTACAAAAAGACGCCCTGATAGCAATAATGATAATTCTAAACTCAGTAGCAATATAAAATGTTTCAATTGTAATGAGGTAGGTCACCCCTCCTTCAAGTGTAACAAGCCCTTATTGACGTGCAGCATTTGTAAGAAACTTGGACATCAGAGCATTAATTGTAGACGACTCGTCAGAAACGGTAATGATGGCGGTAAACATAATGAAATCAGTAAAACAGTATCTGAAGTTAAGTTAACCGGCGAGTTAGATGATAAGTATGTCATTCCAGTTCTAGTTAATGGCCAAACAATGTCATGTTATGTGGATCTTGGTAGCCAAAGTACTTTGATTCGAATTAGTGACTTCAAAAATTTAAACACTGCCTACGGTAAAAATGATCTGCCAACATTAAAAGGCTTTGGTAATTCAATCATAGAACCTATAGGTAGAGCAGTGGTCCAAATACAAGTACAAGCCGTTACAACATCCGTAGAAGTATTAGTGGTACCAGACCAATTACTTAAACATGCCGTACTGTTGGGACATACTTTCACCGAGCAAGCCGGTATAATTATTATAAAGACAGACGAACATTTAGTTTTTCAAAAAAAACCTGTTCCCTTAAATAATTTTAAATTGGTAAACTGTCAAAAAATTAATTTAGTTGTAGACTCTGATGTCAACGTTAACTCTATCAATATGATACCGGTAAAAGTGAATACCGATATCACGATGACTTTTTACGTAAAGGAATCGTTAAGGAAAATGGGTGATAATTGTTATTTTGTTATGCCTGGATTATATACAATCGTGCAAGGAAAAGGTCACATTTTAGTAGTAAATTTAAATGGTAACGAAATTAAATTTCAAAAGGGACAATTATTGACTAGGGCTTACACTTTAAATGATGATGATTGCCTAAATGTTAGAATGTTAGAAAACAGGGATAGTGATTCCATATCAAACGATCTTAAAATAGGTGATGGATTTAGTACTGGAGATAGAGAACGTTTAGAAACCTTGCTAAAAGAATATAGGGACTGTTTTTCGTTTAGTTTAACTGATTTAGGGCTGACTAATTTAACCGAAATGTCTATAACGCTAAAAGACGCGACCCCTGTTGTGTATAGGCCATACAGGCTAGCTTATTCGGAAAGGAGTAAAGTCAAGGAAATGATTCAGGACATGTTGGATTCAGGTATAATTACTGAGTCAACATCTTCTTATGCAAGCCCCATTATTTTAGTGCAGAAGAAGACCGGTGATCAACGGCTTTGCGTTGATTATCGGGCTTTAAATGCTAAAACTGTCAAGGAACACTACCCTTTGCCCAGAATAGAGGATCAAATAGATCAGTTAGGTGGTTATGAATATTTTATAACGCTTGATTTGGCCTCAGGCTATTACCAGATTCCAATAGCCCCTTCGTCGCAAGACAAAACTGCCTTTGTAACGCCGGACGGCCAATATCAGTTCACCCGCATGCTTTTCGGTTTGGCCAATGCGCCGTCTGTTTTTCAGAAAACTATTAATACCATTTTGAAAGACGTCAAAGGCCAAGCTTTTGCATTCATGGACGATATAATTATCCCGGCCCACAGTATTTCGCAAGGAATGGAGCGATTAGAAACAGTACTTAAACTTATTAAAGAAGCGGGGTTGACGTTAAAATTATCGAAATGTGTATTTTTCTCAAAAAAAATAGATTATTTAGGTTTCGAAGTAAGTAATCAAGGGGTCAGACCGGGTTCAAAAAAGACTGCAGCAGTAGAAAATTTTAAATGCCCCACTAACCAGCACGAAATACGCCAGTTCGTTGGGTTGGCTAGTTTTTTTAGGCGTTTTGTAAAAAATTTTGCTATAATTGCTAATCCACTGACAAAATTATTAAAAAAGAACTGTAAATGGGAGTGGGGTCCTGAACAAGAAAAATCATTTTGCACCCTAAAGGCAGAGCTAGTAAAAAGACCAATTTTAGCGTTGTACAACGTAAGTGCAAAAACTCAGATTCATACGGATGCGTGCAAAACGGGTATAGTGGGAATATTACTGCAGGAAGATGAATTAGGTAGGTGGCGAGCGGTAGCGTATTACAGTAGGCAAACTACCCTCGAAGAGCAGAAGTACCATTCATTTGAATTGGAAACCTTGGCGGTAATAGCTTCCTTGCAACGGTTTAGAGTGTACGTTTTAGGCCTCAAATTCACAATTATAACCGATTGTAGCGCATTACGTACTACTTTATCAAAGAGAGATATGATACCTCGCATAGGTAGGTGGTGGCTTCAACTTCAGGAATACGATTGTAGTATCGAGTATAGGCCGGGTAACCGTATGACCCATGTGGATGCACTTAGCAGGAACGCTATCCCTATGTCAGATGAACCTGAGCCTGTATTCGATATTTTAGTTGTAGAAACAGAAGACTGGTTAACAACCATTCAGAGTACTGATGAAGAGGTTCAACGGATTAAAAGTATTTTAGAAGACCCTGAAACGCCTAAGATCCATGAAACCTTTCAGACTTATCGGTTAAAGGGAGGAAAGGTTTATAGGGTTGTGGACAGTCAATTGAAATGGTTGATCCCTAAAGGATTTAGGTGGCAGCTGCTCAAGAAGTGTCACGATGAACTTGGTCATTTTGGTCTAGATAAAACTTTGGACAAGTTGAAATCTCTTTACTGGTTTCCCAAAATGAACAAGTTTACCAAAAAGTATGTTCAATCGTGTCTGGAATGTAGTTATCACAAAGTACCACCAGGAAAAAGACAAGGTATGCTCCATCCAGTTCCAAAAATTGATAAACCGTTTCACACGATACACATGGACCACTTAGGTCCATTTGTTCGGAGTAAATCTAAAAACACTTACTTGTTGGTACTTGTTGAAGCATACACAAAATACGTTACTTTATTTGCCGTCAAAAATACGAAAACTAAATCGACCATCAAAGTTTTAAATCACTATTTTAGTTTATTCGGTATACCAAGTAGAATAATCAGTGATCGGGGAACTTCTTTTACAAGTAAAAGTTTTAAAGACTTTGTGAACAAGCTAGGTATAAGGCACGTTTTAATTGCAGTAGCAACACCGCGAGCGAATGGCCAAGTGGAGCGATATAATCGTACCATCTTGGCTTCGCTTGCAATCAAAAATCACAATTGTAAGGAAAATGAATGGGATACTCATTTAGAAGAAATTCAGCTGGGTCTTAATACAACTCTTAATAAAGGTACAGGTAAAACACCAGCTGAAATACTGTTTGGTATAAGGTTGAGGGCCAAAAGTGACGGAATAGTCACTTCGTTGCTCGACCAGGGTGAATCGGGGTGTTCACAAGAAACATTAGAGAATATAAGAAAAGAGGTAAATGCCAATATAAGTGAGGATCAAGTAAGACAAAAGGAAAGATTTGACAAGAATAGGAAGGTTGGTAGGAAATACCAAGTAGGTGACTTGGTAAGAATTGAAAGAGAAGTAGGTAGTAATAGCGGACAGTCGAGAAAGTTACTTGCTAAATTACAAGGTCCATACAGGATTATCAAAGTACTAGATAGAGATCGATATGTTGTTCAAGATACACCCCTAACCCGAAAACAGAATAGAAAATATGAGGCAGTAATTGCGTTAGATAAGATACATCCTTGGTTGACCTTTACTCGAGAAAGCTTAGCTGATTCCGATGAGGGAAGCTCAACGGAGGATGTAGAAGTAAACGAAATTATTGAAGGTACTGATAGTATGGAAATAGAGCCGTTGGAAATGTCAGTAGGTATGGATGTGGAGAGTACTGGGACAATGAGCGACAATTGAAAAAAATAAATATATATATGATAATAATATTTTTTTAGTTTAATAAAAAAAAAATAATAATGAATGTTTCCCCATATATTTGAAAAGTTATTTTGAAAATGGATTCGAATTGGAATTATGATTATGTTTTATACTTTATTACGGAATGAATAATGACTTTGATTTTGATTAGACTTAAAAATCGATATGTAAAAATCTACACACAATGGAGTCGTTTGACAATTATGAGTGTGTTAGATTTGGAAATTGATGTGGAAAAATCTACACACAATGGAGTCTTTTGACAATTATGAGTGTGACAGATTTTATGGAATTGCGCAAGGAGGCCGTAGGCCAATAATTTGAGCGCTTTCTTAGTTATAATTAATTTAATATCTCTGTAGTCTATGTCAGATTAAAGATATAATTAAGATCAATTATTAAAATTGTATTTCATGTTTTTTTTTTGTATTAATTGATGGAACAATTACTGTATAAGATGGCCGAACAAATGATATGTATTAAAAATAAAATTAGTAAAATTATTGAATTTATATAAAATGTTTCCATATACATGATAAGTAGTAAAATATGTATTTTGTTATTAATGTTATTATTTTTCTTTTTTTATATTATATAGTTTTGATACATTCCTATGTACTTTACTAATTACCTGCTTAAAATCTGAATAATTATCTGATGGTCAGTCAAGAAAAGTTTTGGGCATTAGACTCTCTTGTTGTAAATTACTTTAAATACACATTTTATTTTATAATATTGTTTAATAGTTTTAGAACAGTTATAATATTGTTTAATAGTTTTAGAACAGGAATCTAGCATAATATAAATAAGTTAGTCATAGACAAAATGTAACGAGAGGACTCTGTTATTTCAGAATGGCCGACTGTAAGCTTTTGCTATTTATTTCGTCTGAAAATATTTAAAATAATCTATATAGCAATATCTAAATTAATTGTTTTATAAAAATAATATAATAACACTTATTTGTAGATTAATAGTTTGTGTTTTGACTTCCATTCGAAGCGTCGTACTTTACTGCGGTCGGCCATATTGAAGTGGCGGGGATTCGAGCAGTTTTTAAAACCGACCGGTGAAAAAGTGAAGTAGTCTTTAGTTAAGAACATTTGAGTGAAGTATTCTTAAAAGCAGTTCGTGAAAATAATTGTTAACAGTGTCGTTTAAGGACGAATAAATATTTGATTTGATATTGAGTATTAGTTGTTTCATTGGTACACTTCTGACTATCTAACATACTTCTGTTTGGAAACGGGTTCTCAGAAACAGTGACTACACGATTATAGGCTTACATGCAGAAACGTCACCTCAATGCAAGCCAAGATCAAAAACACGTACTTACCTACATAAAGCTGGTTATCCACCTATCCACTATGTTGTGGCCGTTTTTATGCAAACACTAGCTACGCCCCGCGGTTTCACACGCATAAGACTCGATCTCGTGGGAATATCGGGATAAAAAGTAGCCTATGTGTTAATCCAGGGTGTCAGCTACCTCCATATCAAATTTTATCAAAATTGGTCCAGCCGTTTGAGCTTGAACAAGTAACAAACATAAAAACACACTCACAAACTTTCGCCTTTATAATATTAGTGTGATAAAGGAGATACGCGGAGTTCGGCTGCTCAAATTTGAAAGCAAGTAACTAGTTTTACTTACTTATTAACCTCATCATTGTTAAGTTACAACTTAAGGGAAGAGCGAAACAGCTCCGACACAAGTACTTTTGTAACTTACTGGGGCAGCCTCAATTTAACCTATGACACAATGTATAAGTTGTTTTTTTTTTGTAGATAGGAAATGCCGACCTCATCTAGTTTAAAAATATATAATTGACGTGTAAAAGTTTTGTACAAACCTACTTACAGAAATAAAATAATTTTTCATTTAGACTTTTAGGAAAACATGTTTTTTTTTTTTAAGATTTCGGTCCATGGCGAATACCTGGGCTGAAATATCGTAAAAAAAATTGCGTAATCAAAAACAAGTTTCTAGTACTATTAGAACCTCGATCAAACCTTTTTTTTTGTAACAACTCTTCTATAAACTTCTATGCAATAACGCAAATAAACACTTTCTATTCTATTTCAGTGAAAAACTGTAAAAGCAAATACATTTTATTTGATAAGAGATGAAAACTGAAATCAAACAACTCACGAGATGCTTTTTCAAGCAATGCCAGAGATAATTTCCAAGCAAAACTGCTATTGCCGATAGTTTTATAGAAAACTGAAAAAAAACATAAAAATACGAACAATACGCTTCCTTTTAAGCCGAGTTGATGCGCGAACGTAGTGGATACCCAGCTTAACCATTTATCGTTAATCCGCGCTTTGAAAGGAAATCTTAGGAAATCCGCCTTTGTTATTTATGTTCAAGACATGTTTGTGGCCTTGGCTAGGTACTGGTGACGATGAGGTGGCATCAAGGAGGATCATCTTAGAGAATACGTCATCTCTATGGCTCATCTTAGAGGATACGTCATCTCTATGGCATAGCTACATGATATAGCAGTGACATCAACGCTTTTATTCTCAAGAAGTTTCTCTCATGAGTTGGGTAGATGTCATTATAGCAGTGACGTTAAGAGGAAATGCGGATGGTCGTTTCTCCATAGAAACGCTCTCGCTTGTTTTCTTTCTGGTCAATGACCATAAAGCAATGATATTTTACAGAATAATAAATATTAACTACTTGAATGTCCCTTTGTTTTCCTTTTTGATGTTACAATATTTTTATAAGCACTAGAACCCTCAAAAAATGCAGATTTAAACCGCTGCTGTCAACAGAGGCCTAGTGTACAATTTTGACAACTATTAATGAAAAAATAAAAACATAGGTTGCAGTGTATGTATATCCTTCTTATTCAGTTTATGAAATATCTTTTAAATTGGTCCAATATTGGAAGAGGAAATAGGCGAGAGCCAAACCTCGAATCACGACTTTTTACTAAGCTTTTTCAAAAGCTCTCCGACCGCATTTCCTCTTAATGAATTACTTGAATAACTTCATCTTCTGCCTAGCCTTTTCCCAACAATTTTTGTTTTCTTTTTTCGGTTTCCAGTCTAACCGGATGCAGCTGAATACCAGTATTTTGCATGAAGCGACTGTCCATCTGACCTCCATAACCCAGTCACTGGGGAACACTATACCCCTCGGTAAGACTGGATGTCAGACTTTCGAGCTTGATGTAATAAGATACTTAATTGAAAGATTTTTTACAAAAAAACACCGAAGATGTATCGTTGAAGGCTGACTTAATAAACTAAGAACGGGAACCAGAAGTTAACGAAAAATCTGCGATGAACGTGGATAGTTTCTAACTTTTGTAAATAATAATAATGTCCTCCAGACCGTATTTCGGCCACGGCGGCCATCTCAACGGAGACTAGCCTTCGGCGCGGGAGATATTATAGTGCACAAGTGTATGCGCAGACACAGGTGCACTCCCTCTTCTCTCACTCTCATAGTCCGATGGGACGGCAATTCGACACGATCGGAGAGAGATCAGGCGCAGGACCAACGGCTTAACGTGCTTTCCGAGACACGGGGGTATCACACCGCCAAATTCCAAACTCCGGGCTGTTACTATGAAATTCCTAATGGAAAAACTCAATAACACTTTGCCCGACCCGGGAATCGAACCCAGGACCCCACGTTCAGCAGTCGAGCTTGCGACCACGAGACCAACGGGGCAGTCAACTTCTGTAAAACAGTCAATATAGCACATGCATGACTAACCAACAGAATATTAGATGGATCCGAATACCTAACGCCTAAATAGAGTTCTGCAGGGTAATGCGTAACACACTATCATTAACAATGCGTTCCATTTTGACAGTTCAACAACATTCATTGCGTTATTTACGTTGTTGAGCAGACATTTTTCGAACATTTAAGAAGCAATGGATTAGCAATATCCTTCAAAATTATTCAGATGGAGATTTATCAATCTTGCTGCTTGTGTGATGTTTTATGTGCCTGTTTATATGGGCACCTACCATAGATACTTAGATAGATAGATAAATCGTGTATTTGGTGCACATAAAAGACAGCACAACAAACAAAAACACGATTAAATAATAACCAATTACATTCACATTAATGTAAAAAAAAAGAAAACAAGACATAAGTATTGTGAGAAGTTGATACACTATTGATTATGATACACTTTAAAATAATGAAATAACGAACATACAAAGTGCGGTGTGCGTCTCAAGGTTCCACCATGTGGTCCTTTTGAGGTCCGCTTCCTATTGCTCCAGGTTTAAAGGTCAGCTACGGCATCGAATCTCACTAACCACTAGTTGTACCATTCCAACTATTTCTAGATTCACGTACCTTAGAACATGATCGTTAAAGTTCCGTTTATGCTTACGGATACTTCGTGCCGATACATACTAAGCATTACCTAGCCTTTCGACAAATGGCTTGACATCTTCTTAGTCACTGTGTCACTGACTCATGCACTTCGGGATTACGCCAGCTCGTAACAACTTATAATTCTGCACGCAGATCTGTATCAGCACAGCTTGTGTATGACTTGAATTTTACGTTGGATACGTGATCCGTGTCAGTTCGTTGTGTAATTGAGTCGTGAGTAATTTTTTTGAAGTTTTCCTTTGTGGTTCTCACCAAAATGTAGGCATTGTGGCTTTCTTGCATCGTTATCGTCAGTCACCAAATTTTTAACTTGGTATTTCATAATTTACAGGTGCACGTGTCTCATTGTTGGTAGCATACAATAAAAGAAAAGTATTATTAAGACCTTTAAATGACATGTCATAACTTGATATACGGCTCTGGACAGGGGACGGGGACGGAGCAAATAAATACAAAGTTGACCATTGCCCTTTAGGCTTTGTTGCTTTCTTTCCATGTTGACGTCAGTAATTAAAATGTTTAAATCGGTGTTTCACAATCTACAGGATATTTTGTTCGCTAAAAACGTACTGCATAAACCGATTCGATTGTCAAATGTTTTTCTTTCGCAAAATTCACTGTAGTGGCTTGTTTACAAATTATACTTCTGTTGGGTTGTTGATAGAAATCAGTGGTCAATATACCTAAAAAAAAATATCCTAAATAATAATATAGTTGAGAGCAGTTTTGGCTAGTGGTAATGGCCCAGACTTACGAGTTGTACGTCGTGGGTTCGAACCCACCCAGGCGCTTTCTTTTGTGTAAATAATTTCATCACCACTGCTCTCAAAACGGTGAAGGAAGACATCGTGATCGGGGTCAAGAGCGGGCCATTTAGTAATAAAAAAAAAACCGTGAGGAAACCGGCGGAAAGTGACATGTCCTTGAACCAAATATTCGAAGACAATGTGACGTCTACCAACCCACACTGGGCTCACGTGGTGGATTACGGCCCACTCCCTCTCGAAGAGAGGAGTCCTGTTTCCCTGTTTTTAGGCTGATTCTGCTGATAAGATAGTATCAGTATTATCAGTTAGGTTAAGGCTTGGTTAAGGCAACAGATAAATGCCAAAGACGTCTGCCAAATTGACATTTGTGAATTGCATTAGAATGTCAAATAAGGTAAAGAAGCATTTTATCTCTCTGGTAATATTGCGAATGACGCGTACGACGCACCCAACACCAAAGGGCCTAGACAAGATGTCTCATAGCTGCGAGCATTTGCTACTGACGTGTGTCTTAGGGAATAAAGAGTCTTTTGACAATTTCCATAAGAAAGTCGAAGCCGACACTTTGGTTAGTTAGTCGTTATCGATAATCTTTTTGGCTGAACCAGCGTGAAAACGGACTGTCTATTATTGCTTTTTAATCACACATAATTATTATAAAGGTGAAAGTTTCTGAGTGTGTGTGTGTGTGTGGTTATATGTTTGTTACTCCTTCACGCTCAAACGGCTGATCCAATTTTGATAAAATTTTGTATGAAGGTAGCTGACACCCTGCTACTTTTTATCATAATATTCCCACGGGATCGACATTTACGCGGGTGAAACCGCGGGGCGCAGCTAGTTATTATATAAACAAATAATAAAATAGAGGGGTCCGTGGCCTAAATAATCACAGCCGCACTGGTCGGTCCGTCGGGTTAAGCTACGTTTGCCGCGGTTGGTCTGTGGATGTGTGACCATCTTTATATACCGAGACCCCTCCGTGCCTCGGAAAGCACGTTAAGCCGTTGGTCCCGGCTGTCATTCGTGGATCTTTGACAGTCGTTACGGGTAGTCAGAAGCCCGAAAGTCTGACAAACAGTCTTACCAAGGGGTATCGTATTACCCAGTAACTGGATTGTGGAGGTCAGATAGGCAGTCGCTCCATGTTAAATACTGGTATTTAGCTGCATCCGGATAGACTGGAAGCCGACCCCAACATAGTTGGGAAAAGGCTAGGCAGATGATATATAATAAAATAGAGCGAGAGATTTTGATGCCGTAAATATAGTTTTAAATCTTTTTCCGGATTGACGCAAAAACTACTAGATAAATTTTGTTAAAAGTTTCTACAAATATTCCTTTATAGTCTGATCATCGAGTAGGCGATTTATTATTACGCTATTCGCTATGGGGAATTAGCAAAATTGCATTATGTCCTTACTCCTTAACAGTTTCTTGCGAGATTGAATTAGAAGAGAAAAATGCTAATAAAATCCACAGTCACATGAGCGAAGCCGCGGGTGCAGTTAGTGTATTAATAAATTAGGTGACGACGATCTGGGACCAATTGATTTGGACCCGACGCAACATGTCATACCTACCCCAAGTAGCAAAATGTGGCCCTATAATTATCCTAGGAGCACGTATTTTTTAATCCTATAGATATCCTGTAAACGTTTATAGAGCCGTATTTGGGCGCAGTTTATAGGACTATTACGCCCTGTAGTCGCTTTGTTATAATCCGGTAAAGTGCTATTTGATTTTATAATTACCTTATTAAGTGCTTTAACAAAATATAGTTGTCCTATAAAAATCCGGTAAATGCATCTAAAAAGCGATTCGGTCCTCTTATGATCTGGCGCGTGCCGCTACTAGAGTAATTGATCCTACAGTGATCAGTGTAATACCATTAGTAGATTCATTCAATCGATCATTCCTTCTTTTTTCGTTAATTTATTGTACTGTGCTGGTGCGTGACATTGAATACTTTTTTATTTTCAAAAGGTAAGTAAAGTCACATTCTAATAATGCCTGTCATTATAAAAAGTAACATAATTTGCCGTGTAACTGTTTTGTAAGGAGTGCCTACTCAACTTGCGAAAATAATTTTATTGATGAAGTGTTAGATGATAATAAACATATCTTCATGCGCCTTCAAAATTTAACATTTTCATTATTTGTTAATTAATAAATACCTATCCGACTTATGGTCGAAACTGGCGAAAATGGCACGTCCATTACGTTGCATTTATCAGAACCTTTAAATGACTTTTTAATCAAAGTTAAGACGCTTACATGACATACCTACGCCACCATATTTAAGTTTTAGGGTTAATGTGAGTTAAACCATACGGTAATGAGCAAATCTTGTAAGTTGTTGCAAATTCGATAATCGCCACTACGCTTAAATCGTCTCCATTTATTTAAATCCATATTTATATTGTTCCAGCTTTCTCTAACGAATCACAAGATGGCCAATTACTCTAATAATAGCAAATGTAGAACACATTTAAGTAGAATCTTACTTATAAAAATCACAGGCTATGCTAGCTTGGTGCTAAAAATCCGTTAAGGGTCACAACTAAGATAAATTTGTTCTATAATATCTTTACCTCTAGCAGCTATATCTGTGGCATTTATAGGAAGTGCATGTCTTATAGAAGTATGAAACAAGACGTTAACAAGATAAAACGATCTTACTAAATGCGATTATCGGATCAAAAGTCACACTTTGCTAATTACTTCTATAACTTGCACTTATAAGACTGAACCTGACTGACCGCTCTAGTAAGAGTCGTGTAAAATAGTCCTATTAACATTTATAAAACTAAATGATAGGCTCGAAAGTACTTGTAGTGCAAATTATCTTCGAAGATGCTTTAGCAGGATCAGTGGCCTGAGTTAATGCGTCTACTAGATTTCTATAAGACGTGTAATCTTATAAGTCAATTGCTATAGGAGAATTTTACATCTCTTAACTGTCTTCTCAGAAGTCGCCTCCTTTCTACCCATATCATTTTTCAAACCATCTATCAGTAGAAGAAAAAACTGGCCAAGTGCGAGTCGGACTCGTACACGAAGGGTTCCGTACCAGAAGGCAAAAACGCCGAAAAAGACTCGTTTGTTGTATGGAAGCCTTAAATATTTATTTTATTCTGTTTTTAGTATTTGTTATTTTAGCGGCAACAGAAATACATCATCTGTGCAAATATCAACTGTCTAGCTATTACGGTTCATGAGATACAGCCTGGTGACAGACGGACAGACGGACAGTGGAGTCTCAGTAATAGGGTCCCGTGTTTACCCTTGGGTGCGGAATCCTAAAAATCTTGCTACAAATATGTGTAGCTGAGACTCATTCACCTAAATAACTCAAAAGAATAAAGAAAATGTGATACTTCTTAAATATTTAACTAAACAACCTACAAATGAAATCGATTGATGTCAAAGTGGAATGTTAGTTTAGTACGATTTTAATTTATTGCCGATGAAAGAATACGAGAACAAAGTAGTTCGTCACCTGTTTTAATAACACGATTAGTGTTTTTCGTTTTTGTTTAGATATGAAAAGTATTGTGTTAGTGATTAATAGCTTAACCTACTTCTTCCTGATCAAATTCATCTCAAAAAGAAAATGGGGCTTCCACTAAACAATTTAACAGCTTCTGGAATCACGTTGTAGCGGTATCTACAACGCCACATGTGAACAACGCGTCATACATACGTCACGCAAATCCTGCATCACGCAAGCAGAGTTTACCGCGCAACTAGCATAGATACAATACAACGGCCCGACATGAATCATCGGGCAGTTGCCCGCCAGACACAACACCCGTCTGGTCGGAGGATCCTCCCTTTTCTACAGAGTTTGAGTGAACTTTACACCCTGTTCCTCATACCTCTATAACGGGTTCATTTAAGTAATTAAATAAGTATTGAGGTATCGCTTTGATTCGAGGGAAACTGGCAAACACTGGAAACTGTCGAGTTGATGTAACTGTCCAATCTGCAAAACTGTCCAATCAGTGAAACTCATTAAAGAAACTGGCGAATTAAATAAACTGACGAGTGAAGGAAACTGACCAACTGACCAGTGATACGAGGACTCCCCAAAATAAATGAACGTTAAAACAATATGATCATCATTTATTTACATATCCAATCACAACATTAAACATTTCAATTTCCGGGCGTATGAAGAGATTTATAAATAATTACCGTTTGACCTAGTTGCGGTGTATGGTGCATTATTACACCATGTGATGCAACATGCGCAGGAGTCGCTTCCTAGTAACTCGATACGTGAACACCTTGTGTTTGGCCCTTTGATCTGAGTGATGGACCTGGATGCGGATAGGAATGTTGGTATTTTTCGGTGATTTGTGTAGAAATTATTGTTTTGGAATGGAATGGAAATGGAATGT
The DNA here is from genome assembly GCA_948474745.1 of Oligia latruncula. NCBI lineage: Eukaryota > Metazoa > Arthropoda > Insecta > Lepidoptera > Noctuidae > Oligia > Oligia latruncula. Next base: position 18,408,842 of record OX419686.1, read on the forward strand.
CAAAATTTTAGAAAGGGTAGAGAATTTTCTGAACGATTACTGAATATCTGTCAAAAACGCAATGCATTGAATATTTATGCGAAATTAAAACAGAAAACTGCTAAAGGGTTTTGATATATTTTGGCGGTTAGAGGTTAATTAAAGATGAATGTGTGTATATGAGTAAAAAAAAAAAACGAAAAACGGAGTTTAGAAAGAGAATTTATCGAAGTAGCTTAGAAAGATCTAATATTACAACTTGATGAACTCAATAACTACATCATTGTTTATTATGAACAAGTGTATTACTGAAAGCACGTGCCAATGCATGAAGAAGTTTTCATTATAATAGTTATATTGTATTTTATTGTTTTCTAACACAATATGCATACTTAGTCATAAACAAGAATGAAATTAATTTCATTGAAATTTTCCATTGTCTATTGCTGCACTGAAGCTTCCTATAGACCGCTATATCGGAATGTTATCTACCCCTACTATTATGTCACATACTCATCTGCCCAGCCTTTTCCCAACTATGCTGGGACCGGTTTCCAGTCTAACCGAATGCAGCTGAATACCAGTATTTTACATGGAGCGATTGACCTGACCTTCACAACCCAGTTACTGGGTAATACGATACCCCTTGGTAAGACTGGATGTCAGACTTACGGGTTTCTGACTACAGATAACGACTGTCAAATAACTACGTATGACAGCCGGGTCTACAAAAATATAATATTGATCGATACTTTCATAATTGATACAATTATGACAGTTACGGCTGATTTTTCAATCGACCGATAATTTTTATTCGTGGAATAAAATTCTGACGGTTTTTGTATGGAAGAACTGTCGAAAATTCAAAATTATTCCTCCGATAAAGTTATTTGGCGTTGAAAAAATCAGCCCATAGTCAAATTATAATAAAAATCTTTTACTTTGAAATCAACTACAAAAAGACGCATTAACTTTGACCACGATCAATCATAACTACGGTTAAACTGACGTGATGATGTCACACCGTATCATGAACGAGTGAACATGTTCATTCATTCGGATGATCCGTCAACATTCATTCATCATCAACTTGATGGGTGTCAATCGGTTTATCAATTTAATTATATTTGAGGTCGGGTTTGATGTGGTTTGAGTTAACTTATTCTCATGGTAGTCAGTTGATGGATTAATATCGAGTTAAAATGCTTGTCAACTTAATTGAAATTTCGATGCACAAACTAAATATTGTATTTATAAATGCACCCGGTTTTTAAATCAATAATCTAATTGATGGAGTTCAATTAGTTTAACTTAAGGTTTTTCGTACCGTTAGAGTGCGATAACACAGTACTTTATGAAAACTATACGACAATATCAGAGGATTTTTTTTTCAAAAACTTTTGGTATTTCTAGATATCAAACACAAACCAAGACAAAGACCCTAATGGCCCTATAATTCGCAGATGTGCCTGCTAATACAACTCAAATGACTAACATTCGCTGTTCCATATACTACACAGACACGAACGCATGGAAAAAAATACTCTCGGTATTTCCTTATCGTATATCTCACTCACATTCACTAAAGCTTTTAAATCCAGTATTTGATCCTAAAGAAAAGCGCTGGCTACACATTGGATCGATATTACCCGGAGCTAAACCTATGAAAGGAAAACCTTTCTTACTTCATAATCCTTGCGAAATATTTCCCTTTACACTTTGAAGATTTTCCTACCTTTGGAACTGGAGGCTTACATATAATATTGTATAAACACAGTAAGGTCAAAAGGCTTTGACCCTTGTTATTAAAAATGATCTCATATTTGCTGATTTGAAGATGAAAGCATTTCATACTGAAGGTGACGCATAGCAGGCTCATAAGACTATATTAATTTATCTCGGATAATGGAAGCGATGCAAAGGATGCATCTTATGCGGCTACAATCCCGTGACTAACGAGATATTGCAATGGAATGGACCATCTGCCAGTTCCGGTAAAATAGAACTCATGCATTCTGATACAATGGAATCTCAACCAATGTAGGACCACCCATGAGGATCTGCAGTGTCTACAGTTATTTGCATAATAAAATAATTAACGACATCAGTACCAACAAGATCAACACCTTTTACCGTTCTCAAAATCGATATATTTATTGAACAATCCCTTTCTCTTAAGCAAAGGTGAGCACCTTCGAGTATTTCAAGCAGCTTTACATTGGGAAAGCCAATTAAATTTACCCTTTCGGCTTATCGGGTTAACCCGAATAAATTATGAAAGTGCCATTGGCGTGTTCGCACATTTGTGCGATTAATATGTGCTGGCGCGGATATCTTTCGAGTTACAACATGCCTTTAGCGATCTGATTATGGAACTCGATTATTTTACAGTTTCTGCTCAAGATAATAAGGTCTGATAAATCTGTGGCACTAAAGGCTGGTTATCTAGCAGCTTTTATAGTTTGTCCTTTATCGTCGTTGTGGTTAGATTCTCATACAGTTTCTCTTATAGCATTTATTGTATCTTGTTTACGAATATTATTAGAATCTTTATCAGTACTGTCTCTCTGCTGGTTAAAAGTCTTTCCACAGTCTGCCACTCTTCTGTTGGATTTTCCTTTTCTGGTTTATTTTCTTAAACACATCAAACATCAGTGTTTAATTCTTAGGTAACCCAAAAATATCTCATTTCTTACTATTGTGGTTATAAAAAACTTCGGTTACCCAATGAAATAGGATTTCCGTTACCTTGTATCCATAAGTGCTTTTGTAAGACTAGACGTGGTTGTTAACTATTCTGTTCTTTTCCAATTTTGCAATGTTTTTGCGAAGTATCACGTCATTACGTTGGCTTACCTCCAAAAACCACACCTAAGCTATCTCATGTAGTCTTACTAAAACCAAGGAAAATAAATTGAATAATTGTGATAGTTGAAGGAAGACTTGCGAAACCACGTCAGAATTAAGTTCTCTATTTCTGAATTGATCTGACTGGCATAAACATTCACAGGCGCGAATTTAGATTAGACATCAATGTTCTAAGACCTACAAAGTATCTAGGAGTAAGCATACAAGTAGGTACACATAATAACATTAGATCAGACAAAACTCGTTTTGAAAGTTTTTTCTCAAGCGTATCAGCACCTACTCCAGGCAAATATAGTCATTATAATCCTTTTAAATCTATTACCGTAACTAGTTAGCAAAACGTCAAATATTAGAATCACATTAACATCAATCAACAAATGACTTATTTTTTTACAATATTTTTTGTTCGCATATCTGAGATCTATTAAGAAGTTCAAGGTTACGCTTAGATATTCGTGGATTGAGTAGTAAATTGCTAACAGATTACTCACAAAAAGGAAATTAGGCTTTATCATTATGTTCGAAATACCTACCTCCTTCCTGTCCCTCCTTGTTGTCCTTCTTGGCTTTATAGCTTCCGAAAGGTAGTCAATATTTTGGTTCCTTTGATCTTTTAAAGATATAGGTAATACGTTGCAATGTTGATACTGAAAAAGAAATGGTAACATTGAGGAAACTTCCGAGAATATGTGAAGAAATCTGAAAACGATGAAACTTAATATACCTACATGAGAAGGAGGGGTTTACCTTTGATTCGGCTGTCAGATAAAATAAACTACCAAAACTTTCGATAATCATAAATGACTGAAATACACTACAGAATAATGTTGGTAGGAAGGTACATAAGTATCAATAAGAAGATATGAACACGCTTCGTATAATTATCTGTTGATTCTAACTCTACCTTAATATCTCAATCAATCAATCAATTCGTCTTACGCAGTTGTCTGAACTAGTTTAAACTACTTAAGTATATATCTAATAATATAGATAATTATGCATAATATGAAATAAATTCGAAAACATATGACATCTACCAACCCGCACTGGGCCCGTGTGGTAGATTTAAGCCCAATCCGTCTCGAAGAGAAGAGGCGCCTGTGTCCCAGCAGTGGGAACATAATAGGCTGCTTATTATGCATATTTGCAATGGGTAACAGTATACAATTATAGCACAAGCATTTCCATTCATAAAATTCCATTGGTAAGATAATTCAAATTAATAAGAAATGAAATAGTAGAATAGTATATTAATAACGTAGTGCTAACGATGAGAATATAATTATAAGACTGGTAGTGAATCTATTTTAAAACATCGTGGAGGTCAATTAGCAGAAGGTAATGAGGCAGTAACAGATAAAATAGAAACAGGTAACGTTCATGCTAATTTAGACGATCACTAAGTTGATGTTAGAAAATCTATGTAGATTTCAATTAATACTGTGACTATTATTTTTGATTCTTGACAGTGTTTTTCCAACCTATTAAGTTTTGTAAAACACACTTTAAATCAGAATGATTGACTAAATTATTAGAATTTCGAACACAACCAATGTATTCACATGGTATTCACACATTTTGACGTATGAATTTTATTTTTTCAAAGTTTTAGCAGTGGCTCCTTATCCATAGTGACGATGGTAATGCTAAAGTGAAAACACAGCCATATCTGGAAGTCTTAATCTAATCCAAAGACTTTACGATAGACATGACCGCAAAAATAAACCACTCGACTCTATACAGAACTTACGTTGGCATTATGCAGTACACGTTTTAAGTAGGTATTGTAAAAAATGTTTTAAAAGACATCCTGGTTGGCAATTAGATGGCCGGCGCCAAGAGGTCGATGGACACACCTTTGAAATAAAAATAGAAACACTCCTCCATTGAATTTAATGTCTGTTTTAGATTAAGCAAATGCTCCCGAGGCAAGAAAGGTATTCGCAAAAAAAATTGCTCTGAACTTGTTACAAGTTACCACGTGCCATAGTCTTCATTGGCGAGTTTAATCCTTATTGGTCTTTGAAGAATTCGAAGATCATTAATTATTAAGTATTTACAACTATGTATGTGTATTGATTGATTTATAAAATCAAGGCAAATAACTTCAAGTAATGAAATATCCCATTTAATTGAAAACCTAAAAGTTCATAAAATTTTAACGAAGACATAGGTCTACTTCGACTGTATGATATATTAATATATCAACAGATCTCGTGAAATAGGCCGTAAAAATTCCACCAGAATTTCGCCAACAATTATTATTGAAAGCTAATCGTTAATTGGCCGTGAAGCACCAATAATTATTAGCAATATGCTTATATAACTCAAAGATAACTGTTCATCCTGCCTGACCCCGGAACCAGGTAGAAGATTATACGGCGTGTGCCAAAGAACAGTGTTTAGGCGTGATGCGAAAACGTGTTCCATTCTGTTACTTTGATTACGGGATGGAAGTTGTACGGACGATCAGATGATACATCCAGACGTTGCAAGATTGAATTACGTAAACGATGGTCTGGGAGTTGATGCAAATACATGTTTACCTGATAAAATGTCTTCGCTAAATCAAATAGAGGATGTCTTGTATAAAGGTTAGATTTCAATCGAAATACATTAAAATAATAATTAAGTTTTGCGAAAAATAAGAGGAATCTTTCAATAAACGATAATATCTGCATTGGTATTAAAACTAGATCTATTTTATGGGTTTGCTGCTAAAAAGCAATAAACCACAATTTGGTGGACCAAAAAAATCCTTTGAAATGACAAAGAAACGACCAACGTCGCAAATTCCACTCCAGCTTTAATATTATGCAGAGATATATCTCTGAACACAAACAGAACAATTCCATTGTGCGGAATCCGTTGGAATTCCACATTCAGAATTCATAATGTCATCTAGATAAACCAAATCCAGTTTTGGTCTAATCCTAATATGTTAAGAGCGAAGCAGCAAAAAATGTCGTTGTTGCAAAATGTTTATCCATGATGTAAGTTCATTAAACCGGTTATGTTTGCGGAATTAGCGGTAACAAAAATAATGATAATGCTATATCCTTAATTGTTGTACACTTGACCGTAACTTTTGAGTTCATGGCCGAATGTTTCAATATTTCTTTATGTTTTTATCAAAAGTTATTTCTTAATGAGGTAATCTTGTGAATAAATTAAATGATACTTTGACATTTGTACTTGATTCAAAGAACTCTTTTATAAAAACTGGAACAGAGTCCATCTTTATCTTTATCTTCATCTACACTACGTTCTTCCCTAATGTGATTCACCGTCAAAACAATTTACTCGTCCGTTGGCTTGTCATGTCATAATTAAACCTATCCTTTCTCTTAACTAGCATACTTATCCACAGTTATCACACTAATCAACACTACAAAGTAAACGCTAATAAGCTTTCCTCAGCCGACACGATCGCGTGACGATCATAATGAAACAACTAGTACATGGGGGATCCACAATTATCCTAACGCCTGGTTGTTTAACTGATCCTATCTTCCTCGTTCCTTAATTTTAATGATGGCTACTTAATGGGATTTTTAACTTCACAAATTATATGATAGCCACAACCATGGCGGGTGAAGCTTCTAAGTTTTGTTCGGTTTTATGGTCAATTATCGTGTAAATTGATGTGTATCGCTGTTTCCCTGCGGTGGGTGTAAAATAATTATGTGTGTAGATGTCCGACTAATTAATAGTGGACTAAATTGTTTGTTAAATTATTATTTGTTAAGTTGGCAATGGTAAATTGTAGCAATTTGTTGGTAGTTATGCACTTGGCAATATTTCTTTGATGCTAGATGAATAATGGCTTTTATTAAAATCGTTGGCATTTTCATTCCCGCAAATTGGATAAGCGTGAATAAACTTAATTACTGTTTTATGATTAACGTTATGTGGTAGGTTTTGTTTATTATTAGCTTTTAATTAAGCCACGGCAGAAAAAAAGCCTTTTCTCATCTTTAACCTCCTTTTGGGGCAATCGGGTAAAATAATCTACACTGTTTTCTAGATTCAGAATACGGTTATATGTACAGTTGCATCATTAATTATATTATTAAAAAGGTGGCGTTCCGTAAATTACGTCTCAAAAAGCCATTTACACACCAAAACATCAAATTATTGTTGATTTCCAGTAATATGCGTGATTAAACTTAATTCTGGAGCTTTTTACTGAATCAGAAAGCCCACGCGCGTATGTTAAAACGTCAAAAATGTATTTCGTTCCTGTTAGAGCAGTCAATGTGGATTGATGACTTGATGAGTTTTGTCAGTCATTTGGAGTTTCTGTATATCGTTTTGCATAACTTAAACGTACTTTGTATTTAAATTAAAATTATCAGTGTCTTCTATGCTTGTGAATGAGTTTTTGTTATAAGTGAATTCATCTGGTTTATGCCTCGGGCCGATATATTGTTGTTGTCTGTTTGTTACTGTTGCTTTGTAATCTGAAATAAGTCCGACAGAGAGATTTTCAAATCTTTTACTATAAAATGAATTTTAGTTATCTTCTCCAATTTTATCTTCCAATGTGCGTTTTTATAATGTCTATTGTATATTATCGTGGACGTCCTTAACAGGGAAGTAAAATGTATTGAATACATCATCGGTATCGTTATAACGTGTTTTTATTTTATCATACGTGGTCGTCGTTATAACATCAACGAAAAGCGTCTTATTCATCTTTCTTACGATTTACATTATTCCTCATCATTGACCTATATTCGATTGCCAAAAATTATCTGTTACATCATAAATAATCTTATTTCATTTCTCACAAGTGTCAATGACATATGAATCTAATTGGACAGGGGATTAAACTTTAATAATAACTTCGGTTATATTCGTGAATACTAGGAATCTCAGATTTCTCGCGTTAATCCATGCGTGCTGATCCATCGTTACCGCATATAAGTGTGTAATCAATGTTTTTCTTTTCGTTTCAGGTAAATGTTCGAGTGTTTACATTGTGAGACACGATATAAAATTAACAGGTATTTAAGAGAAACTTATCCGCAATTTGTACGTTGCTCTCAACGGCTAATTATTGGTTTACATCGTTACGCAATTCATCAAGCACCTACTTATTATTGTTAAGTGTTTTCTAGATAACAATCCTCCGTAAGAAAATTGCTTCTTAAAGTCTTTTCTCAAAATATAAACACTATAATTATGAAAACATTGTAAAAGCCGGTTATTTTAAAAAGAGTACCTAACCGTGGAGGTCCTTGTCGGCTCTTCTTTAAACGAAACGACGAATTGGAACCGTGCACCTAGCTCCTGACGTTTCATAAGTGCCCATGTGTAATGTGAAAAAAAAACTTTGAATTTAACTTTAACTCTTATAATAATGAATTGCCAACCTTGACACCATGACTGGTATCACAGGAAACCCATGCATTACAACAGTGCTTGTAGGTTTAGACAAGCGGGTTGTTTTGTGTCCCATTACAAACCATAACTCAACTACTACATTACACGTACCTTGCCTTATTAGGAAGTTGTCTGAGGAACTATCCCGTACAAGAACCAATTCAACTTAATTAACACTTATTGTAATAATCTTTGATCCCGACAAGATATGCAAATAGACATAGATAAGATTCCTCAGATATCTTTCTGTATTGATATAAGTAGCTCTTTTTTTAAAAGAAGAGACAAGTTTGATATAGAATAGAATAACTTTTTTTATAAGTGAAAACTTCCTTAGGCGTGTTGGGCATTTTTTGAGATAGGAAAAAAACCACTCGTGACACCTGTTACCGTAAGCGACACCGCGCGTGTTTTGTTTATAAGACGATTAAAAAAATACCTGCTTCGGATGTGTTCGGCTGTCCTCGGTTTTAATGTTTATCCGCTATGTCAGTGAGTGATGGCAAAGTATTCTGTATGAAACTGGTTACAACAACTCTCCCTTACTATTTCTACCACAACCAGAATATTTAGTAGTAGTTTCTTCAAGTAAAAAATATGGGTCTACCTTGACTTTATCTGTAAACAGGTCTAGAATAACGCGAAGAACCTAATATTACCTCGGTACGATGTAGCAACCGCCTGTAAGTTTATCTTCCAGTATGTAGGCCGCGCGGGAGCACCGTGGCTGGCTAGCTACTGTTAATTATGATAATTGTAGGTACTTAGTTAGGACGGGCTTTGTATGTTGGACGGTAAAGTTAGTTCCTAGGTTCTATCCTTAATTAAAATAGAATTTAATAATAGCCCGCGGCCTTATGTGGCGGCTTTTAGAGTAGGTACTCTTTATCGTTTATTATATACATTATTAAAATTACACACCTTGTCACATTTATGTTTGTAGGTATTTTGTACTTATTATTATAGTAATGAATTTTCATGAAAAGCTGCTGCGTTAGAACTACTGCTGAGTATGAGGTCCTGGGATCGATTCCCAGGTCAGGCACAGTGTGTGACGGCGCGTATGTCGGGCCTGCCGGGCCAGCGGGATTGCACGAAAGGGTTACCGCATGCCCGGAACATAAAGGGCTAAGGAAGGAAGACGGGTGGGTTTTAGTGAGTAAGAGTCCTCCCTTCCGCTTCACCGAGAGCGGGAGGGGGGGTCATTTGATGATTTATCATCCTCAAAAAAAAAATAGGCACAGTATTATTGGGTTTTTACATCAGGAATTTCACAATAGCAGCCCGGAGGCTTGATTTGTTCCTGGTTGATGGCAATAGGGTCAACCCTATTACAGGGGACTTACATATACCTAGCGAAATTCGGACGTACTGTAGGTACAGCTCTGTCTGTCTCTGTCCTTACAGGGATGAATTTCCATCTTTGGGAGTCTATGTACAATTGCACATACTGCTTTATATTGATTGATAAGTACAATTGATTGACTTATCAATGTCTCATATCATTTATTAACTAGAGCAGTAGTAGTTCTAGTACATAATGCAATCAGTACTCAGTACTCAGTAGTCAGTAGTGTAGTGTCTCAGTACTGGTTGCATTAAAAGTGCAACCAGTACTGAGGTTAAATACAATATACGAGTTCTGGTTTATCACAACAGCCCTGCAGAAGGAATACACCCCAGATTACGATATTTGGAAAATAATTAAAAAAAAACACATAAGATAAATGACGAATGCCAACTTATCTCTGAAAATGAGGATCTTCTAAGTAGGTATGACGCCATAATGCATAAATCTGATAAGTAACATCATCTACCTTTCGATCGGCGCCGACGCATATTAGTTGACACACTTCGCTAGACAAGGAAAATATCACGAGAATTTACCTAGATACAATAATTTGTTATCAATACGAAGATTCACACTTAGGTACAAGTATCACTTACAAAAATAAACCACTTAGTAGATAATTATTTATTAACCATTTTATTTCAGTATCCCACAATCTCTTGACATAATTCAGCATAATATTTGATAAAATGTAATCGGTCGTTTCGTTTCTTATCTAGATAAATAACAACATGTTAGTAAACAAAAACTAGCCATAATACAAAGGGACAAAGTTCAATTTTGGTTTTAAACTTTTCAGAATGCGGAAAAGTGAAAAATTTTACGCCATCTTGTTTTTCATGTCAGTAGTGAGACAGTTTTAAATAAAAAGGTTATTTTTAATGTAATTTTTAGGTATGTTTCAGTAGGTTAGTAGACCGATAGTTTCTTTATAGTGAGTCGTGAATCTAATTCAATTATTTATTTGTACGAAAGACGTAATGTTATTTGTTCGCCGAAGCAATAAGATTTGAGAAGACCTAACAGATTTATGATGTACGTAAACAGCCGCACGGGTCGATCGATCAGGTTAAGTTACGCTTGCCGCGGTCGGTCCTTCGATGGGTGACCATCTTTACATACCGAGAGGCTTAACGAGTTTTCCGAGGCACGGGGTGCCTCGGAAAACTCGTTAAGCAGTTGGTGCCGGCTGTCATTCTTGAATCTTTGAGAGTTCGAGTTCAATTCGCCAAAAGCCCGAAACTCTGACAACCACTATTACAAAAGGGGTATCGTATTACCCAGTAACTGGGTTGTGGAGGTCAGATAGGCAGTCGCTCCATGTAAAATACCGGTAATTCAGCTGCATACGGTTAGGCGGGAAGCTGACTCCAACAGAGTTGGGAAAAGGCTAGGCAGATGTTGATGTGAAATAACGTACCTAGGTCCATTTATAAACACTTGAGAAAGAAAAACGTGTTTCCGTTTCATTGGGTTAACACGCTTTTAATTGATTAGTTATTTTATACTGGCCAACGTTATTATTATACTGGCAACGGAGATTTTTTTTTTAAACTAGCCTAGATTAAAACTAGTTTTCTAGAACGAAACCTATTCAGATCTGAATCTCAATTGCAATCTGACAGATTTCATAGAAATCTCAAATCAAATCTGACTGTAGGTAATAGATTTAGGTCTACCTAGACAAAATACCTAGATCACACTATCTTTCAAATGAAGACAATACTTGACTTTTGCAATCCATAACGTATTAGGCCATCTATAATTCATACGGTACCTACATAAGTTACGTCGGTCGTATTGTAAGGATAATAAGGATTACAGGAAGCGTGATGTTTGTTAATTATTCCCATTAATATCAATAGTACTTAATTATCCAACAGAATTATATCCCATCTTGACACAATTACAAGCAATCTGCAACACAATGTAGGTGACTAGTTACACGGTTATGTGTCGGCAAACAAGATAAGAGCTTATCAGTCGCCTACTAGATACACGATAGGATTGCGTTAACGAGCTGTTACGACATTGCGAGGAATTTTGTGTAAGTGCGGTTGATCTGCGACTGGTTTCCGTATTCTGATTTGAATAGTTTTAAGGTATTTAATACTAGCTGGGCCCCGCCATTTCACCCGCATAAGTGTCGATCGAAAATGTTCTTATAACTTTTTAGACCTTTGTATCCTGCTTATGCGTATAAAGTTTCATTAAAATCGGTTCATTCATTTCGAAACTTGAACTTGAACACTAAAATAATGCAATGTTCTAAATAGTGTGCTCTGGTTCGTCATATCTAATGGGATTTGTATACTTGATACCTAATTTGCCTCCCTGCGCATATAATTACATCCTTGACGAATCCTGAAAGCCATTGTATGCAAGTATGTGACACGTCATTTGGTCTGGACTCTAAACACCTTGTGCATGGTTTAATGTAAGCAAGTTTATCCTAGCTGCAGCTTAGCCACGAGCTAAGCTGGTTTATATTCGTATGACGTCGAGACGGCATAAAACGATTGTTTAGTATGATGACTGAAATTCGTTTAAACATTGTAATGGACGCTACTGTGTGGAAACAGAATTATATATTAATGCGAGATATATTATTATAATTATAGTAGCCGGTATCCTAACTGTATCCTAACTGCCGGTAACCTAACAGAGCTTAGGGCTTAAAGGGAATACGGTGGAGGTCTGCCCAGCTTGGGCAGAGTACCGCCGCGTCCTCACGGCGGCGATCTCTCGCGTACGGCTCTAGTCCAGGCCATGGTATGGAGCGAGAGTGCATGGGAGGCCGTCGCCTCCTTCTGCGAAGCAGTAATGCTCGCGAAGGAGGAGGCGGAGCGCGTGAGGGAGAAGCAATCTTTGCGCCCTCACGTCCCTAGTCGCGGCAGGAGACGCCTTGGGCGTCGGGAATAGTTAGCCGATTCCCCGCCACCGTAGGCGCGGGCTTGCGGACGGCGAGCAATGGGCAGCTCGCTGTCCGGTAAGGACCAGGCCCGGGTCGACGGCGCGTTGTCCACGCGCGCCTCAAAGAGATATCAGCATTAACTGACGGGGTCCGCTAGGGCCGATGCCTTCCAGGGTCGCGGGTTGTTCGAAAGAGATACCGTGGCCCCCTGGCACAGGCAACTGCAGGAACACGGGTGGGTTTTAGCGAGTAAAAGTCTGACACGCCCTCCCGTTTCGCCCAGAGCGGGAGAAATAATTTGATAAATTCCCATACAAAAAAAATAAAAAAAAATGGGATAGAGGGGACGAGTTTTAAATATCGATATCTTATACGTAATTCCAGCCTGTATATTGTCCCAGTGCAAAAGCAAAAGCCTCTTCTAACTGTATGAGAAGAGTTTTTGGTGATCAACGAGGCAAACGGTAATATTCTCGGTAACATTTACAGTATGGTCAGGTCGTTACACAAGATATTAAATCTACTAAAGGCTGCTAGCAACCGCCTTATCTGAATATGTAATAAAGATAAACGATAATTATGATCCAGCTATCTCAAACATACTGCTAGTAATTATAATATGCAAATTGTTCTCACACATAGACACACAAACACTCACGTAAGTGAGAAAGATTAGTCATTCAGACTAAATAGACAAGGGATGTGGGAATGTATGCTTGTGTTTGTGAAATGAATGGAAATGCACTTTAGGTGTCGTTAATTGTCTAAAATTGGATTGTAAAGGGATTGGTACTGAATGAAACCCTGTACATGAGGGTGGCATCACTGACAACATTGCTTAAGGATGTAAAAAAACACTAACAGTACTAATGGCTTTCATTTAGACAGTTCAACAGTATTCATTGCGTTTTTTATGTTGTTCAACAGGCAAATTTTTCAAACATAATAGTGGTATGAGGAACAGGATGTAAAGTTCACTCATTCTCCATACAAAAGGGAGGATCCTCCGACCAGACGGCTGTTGTGTCTAGCGGGCAACTGCCCGATAATTCATGTCGGGCCGTTGTATCTATGCTAGTTGCGCGGTAAAATCTGCTTGCAATATGCAGGATTTTGGGTGACGTCAGTACCTATAACGCGTTGTTCGCATGTGGCGTTGGAGATACCGCTACAATATGAAGCAATGGAATAGCAATATCATTTAAAATGATTCAGATTGTGATTGATAGTGTATTACGCAATTAGGGTACTGGTTCAATTTACTTTCAAATCAATCTTTCAATTTTCAAAATCGTTTTTGTTTATACAAAGATGGACAATAATAAATTGCTTATTGTACATAGGTACTTATAATATTAGTTAAGAGAGGTACCATATAATTGCCTAAACTTTACACACATCTAATATTATTTAAGACTATATTTTTGTACCTATTCAGTAAACTGTCCTTTTGCAATTTTCCATTAGACATCGGTCACATAGTCACATGGACTAAAATCTACGCTCAAATAATAAATGTTCAAAGAAGCTGCATTCAATAGTTCTACAAGACATTACTCTTGACATTGACCCAACTGTTTAACTGTTAATATAACACTGAAACATTAGTATTTGATATTCATGTAACTGATAATAGATTCTCCAATCTACATATTCACGGTCGCAACTACTGACTAGAACAACAAACAATAGACAATGTCAATGTTTCTTTAGTAAGTATAACCTTCAATTGCACAGTATCTCTATCTATATCCATTCAACCATACTAATTCACTCTGAGTAACTCTATCTGTCGGTATTTTACCTTTCACGCCTAAATCGATCGTTATGAAATTTGACAGATGAGAAGCCTGACACCTGCAGGGCGAAAGGCTATTAAAAAAATATACCAAATTCACGCAGATCTAGTCGCGGGTAACAGCCAGTAGTTCTAAATAGAATAGTCCACCTGGTACTGTTAAAAAGGCTGGTAAGTATTTAGTGCTAGCATTTGGACAAAGCAGGATCGATGTGATTGTGCCTAGCATGAATGTGATGAGGCATACAATGTATGCTAGAATCAATTAAAATAATTCAAGGACTCTGCATTATTGCAGTCTCTATATATGCATCATCGTCATGACTAATCAGTAAATTGTTATTGCAGAACACTCCCTCGGACGTAATAGATACCTCAAATCTTTAATGGTTGCCCTGAGGGAAATTGTCCTAATCATAGAGCATTGGTTGATCACGGCACAGTTAGATGATACTGACTCAAATAGTAAATTAAATCCACTATTAGGCAGGACAGTTATTTGTGAGAATATTTCCAGCCAAGACCACACACACGGCAAAAGCAATAAATATCACTTAAGTCAAATATGTGGAGCACCAAAATACAAGACCAATTCCACCAAAGAATCTCTTAATAGCCCCAAAACTACACAAACATACAATTAATATTTTCCGGCATAACAAATGTAGAAATGAAACCAATTATTTCCATGTTCCATGAGCATGATCATTTGTTCTGTGTCTGGGTGTAATTTATCTATATATGTATGTATTTAGAAATATATAAGTATGTTTATCAGTTGTCTAGTACTCATAACACAAGCTCTGCTTAGCTTGAGACTAGACGGCGTTGTGTGATAGTTGTGGAATATTATTATTATTATTATTATGTATGGCCACACTAATTCAACACATAATCATTATGCAAGCGACAGTAATTATGCTAATGTTCTTGAGATATAAAAATGCTCTTAGTTACAATCCCCGCCCACTTAGACTACTAAATATGGATCTTTAGAACGATCGGCGACCTCTTTGAACCGTTTCGCAAAACGTATTTGAATTTTGGCTGTTTATGTAAATGTTGAATGTTGTTCTATTGGTTCAGGATTTGTATTACCTCAAAATGCAAGAAATGCAATCGATGATAAATAAATTATTGTAGATGAAGTAAAACAGGTAGTTAACAGGTAGCTCCAGAAGTAGCAAACGATCAAAAGCATCAAAACGAACACACAAAATGACCTGTGTAGCAGGGGTGGAAAAGAGACGGGGGGAACTCCTGATGCCAATGAAGACAATACAACTAAATCTTCATAACAATCTCTACCAATGTTAAGTACTAGGTAGGTAGTAAAGAGAAATACTACAAATAGGTTTTAATGAGAGTTGAAGATAATTCCTCTGACATATTACAAAAAGTCGTTACACGCAACCTTGGGTCGAAATAAATTAAAGAAATGGACAGATTGATCACATGATCCAGTTCTTGCAAATCATCAATTGAAAGAATCAATCATTGTTCACATTTATTGGACACTTGTCCAATAAAATTTGAAAGACAGTCTGCCAATTTCACGTAGGCTTTAAACATTTCACTTCGCAGGTCAAATACCAATTGGAGCTCATAAAAAACCTAGATAGTATATAATTGGTACAATTTAGTGTAAGGGGTTATAATTTAGAAAACCGATACACAGGCGTTTAACAGAAGAAACGTGAAGTCTTCATATAAAGTCATTAATTAATGGCAATTAAATAAGACAGCTTCGTAATATTTGTCATTTCGCATAATCTTATCTTTCAATCATCAGCATTATCATACAAACGACCAATTACGTACATCTGATAGCACACTCCACTATAACGGTCAAGGAAATTCTCCCAATATGGTAAGACCACCGAATTTAAAAGTTCTGCAAATTTAATACTTTACCTATATAAAAGTGGTCTACTTAAATTGTTCAGATGAGACGCCGGAGGCATTTAAAGAGATTTGTTGACTGACTTACAATAGGAAGATATCAAGAAATTGAATCAAATTCCACAATATTCTCTCAGAAAAGACAAACTTCGGCTGGAACTCGGCAAACTTCGGATCTATTGAGACCACGCTTCGTAACTTCTGAATAAAGCGCAAGAGAATAGATACTATTGAGAATACTAGCAAGAATAATATTGTAGGTTTACAAAGAGCTAATAAGTGATACATGACTGGAATTTTGCATAGACTTAGAGGCCTTTTATAGTAAATAGATACATTTAAGTTGAATAATAACGAAGAAAATGCTAATACTGTATACAACATAACGGGTCTGCACCGTGCTCCTAGACTAGCGCCTAGAACAGACAGACGTTCCATAGACGATAGAAGAAGAGTCCTATTTCACTTGATAACTAGTGCAGGGTGTACAACTAAAAATTAAATTATTATTTTTAGGACAATTACGCTCTTGTGCATATGCTGCTAAACCACTATTAACATTGGACCTACATATACTTGAGAATATATTTATGCCTCCGCGAGAGACAATTCTTACTATTTCTGGATCATCAAAATTTTTCACACGTCCTTCATCCTTCCTTCACCACTTTACGGATATTTGTCTACAACTTTTAGACAATCTATTTGGATTACTGCAAATGGGTAAAACAAAATGTACTACTCTTGGTCCACATTCTCAATGAGTTCTGAACTATAAGACAAACAGCATGAATTCTAAACACGCCAGACTGAGTTAATATCACCGACGTGCTCGTATATACACGTTCTATGTACTTAGAGGCGTTGTTTCGAACAGACTATGTGCACAAATGTGTTGCTCACTACGAAGTTTGTGTGTTCTAGTGCCATAACGTGAACCACTTAATTTTTTTGTTGGAAAACGACACGTGCATGAGTGCTGTGGGTAGAGCATGACATCAAAGGCGTCATAAAGACCTAAGGGCCGTTTTAGAAACAGAATTAAAAATAATTGGGATATGTGGAATAATCATGGTTATCAGCTGATTTGCTGAATTGTTGTTTACAGACAGGAAGAAGTAGGTGCCCAGTGTGCCCACCCAATATTTCAGACATCAAACCAACCTTTGGCAACCAAATCTTTAGAACTTTTGGCGTTCAAAAATGCCTAGATATTTGACGTTCAGAAGTGCCTTATAAGTGCCTTTTTTAAATAAACTATTTGAGTTTGACTTTTCTAAATCATTTTAGTTCCGTGAGCACCACCTTCGGCTCCCGGTTTCACAGTCAGTAGTACCGAGTTCAAGCTTGATAACTAAGGCTAAAAATAAATTCCGAAACAGGCTGTTATCCATAAACGCAAAAAATTATAGGTAGTGCTTATTCTGCCGATGTATTCTGTGAAAATCTGACCGTGAAAATTTAGGTGAAGTGAGTTGTCAATAGTGTCAATCCCTATATACATAATATCAGATGGAATGTAATATCAAGGTCACTTGACCGTTTTCATCCACCTCAGTTTTCACGGTGAGATTTTTACAAAAAAGACCGGCTGTATTCAAATACCGTTTTTAGTCCTCGGCCAAATGGTTCGATGTGTGTAGCGAAAAATCGATTCCCTTATCAAAGTTTATCGGCGTTACGGCTATTGTATTTTGCTATAAACAACTTAATGTTCTTAGGAAATTGGCACACATTACTCACATACCATTGATAAGTCATCTGTTTCGTCCCAGACTGTTTCTAAGACCCGCATTGTTTCTATGGGTTCAGTGATCTTTACTATACAGAGCTCGTTCTATCAAGTCAAGATCGATTTTAGTAACAAGATATAAAAAAAACAAAGAAATATGTTCTTGCTATTGGGACATCTACAGTTTTTGGGGATAGAATTTACAAAAAGACTTGTAAATATTATAGGAGTAATTTAAAAAAAAAACTTTGTATTGTGTATTGAAATTAAATGGTACAAAAAGAAACGTATTATTTTCAAAAAATATCAGTTTCATCCACCTCTTAAAGTGTACCGTTATCCCAATTATACTTCTATATTCCCTATCTCCCTCCCAACACCATTCAATCCAGACCTACGTCAGTTCCATTCACTATCTCTTCATCATTCATTCACGTCGGCGCGGACGCATGCACTGACACTGACATAATATTTCATTCATCATTGACATCGTCAGTCTCGTTAGTACATAGAGGTCAGTCGGTTATGTAAACATGCGTAAAGTAATGTTAATTGAGAACTTTAGTAAGTAATTAATATGAGTTATTTGGTTGTAATTAGTAGTGCTTTGTTCATTGGCGAATTGAGTTCGACCGTTACCGTCTTAAGCTGGATCCTTCTTTTTTTTTATTGGAATTTGTAAGGTATTTCTCAAGTGTTTATTGAATACTCTTTATCTTTTACTTTAGCCTAGGTATACCAGCTCTACCTCCTCCTCTTTAAGGTCATAGCACACGTAAAGGGATCGGCACCGTATCAACTCGAGTCGTTCAGTACTCTTTGTATGAAACTCCCTACTGCAACGCACACTAATCGGAATCGTAACGTAATTGCCTCGCCTCGAGACAAGCTCATGAACCGCGATGCGGTGCGTTACGGCTCGTCGACCCCGCGCTTACGGCTCATCGTCCCCGCGCTTACGTCTCTCCGTACCCGAGCTTACGTCTCTTCGTCCACCCTTGCCCCTCTCACCCCTCCGGCCTGCCTGCTGCACCATCAACCAATGGTCGGCGAGCCGTAAGCGCGGCGGCGCCTAGCAGTAGCCGAGTCGACGCATCGGACTTCTGATCCGCTTTGGAACTTTGGTTACGTGCTTACGTTAGGTTGACGCCTGTTTGACGGCGAGCCGAAAGGCAATACGGTGCCGGTCCCTTTCCGATTTGATATGTGTGCTATGACCTTTATCCGGCTCCAAATTCTATGAATTTTAGTAGTGTTTTCTGTGATGTTCATTTATTGTGGCACATAATTTTATCTCTTCTTTTTTGGCATCTAGGAATGACAAAGCGATCAATCAATAATAGTAAAAACCCAATAAAAGCCCTGACTCCTGATCTAGGTGGTACCTGTGTCATAGGAGTCAGTGTCTTCACCCGTTTTTGGAACATTAACAATTTATGCAATAAACAATCAATGAATTGCCAACAAATATTATACACCAATATGCTACCAATACTAGGCAATATTATGACATGTTAGTTAAATATTCTGTTCGTTAAATTACATCCACGTGCGCATGAGTTTAGAATTGATAAATCATTCGAATCACAATCGATTTGTGTCACACGTAACTACTTACATAACACTGATCAGTAGCTTTACAAGCTAAACCGAGCTTTATTCAAATAAAACTTTGTTTTCTTGGAATGTTTGAATAATTATTGAGACGGCTTCCAATTTCACGTGATAAAATGTCGATTAAGAATTACCTACTTAATTTATTGATATAATAGACAAGATTTATAACATAAACGTTTGGTTGGTTGGTTTATCTATACATACGTGTCGCGGGTTCGATTCCCGCACGGAACAAATATTTGTATGACCTACAAATAGTTGTTCCGGGTCTGGCTGTTTGTGTATGTGAGTTTAAATGTTTGTAAACGCACCCACAATACAGGAGAAATTCCTAGTGTGGGGCAACGTTTTTTAAGAAAAAAAAAAAATAAATAAAAAAATTCAAAGTCCTAACTGATAAATATCAACGCACAGCCTAAACCGCTGGTCCTAGAGACATGAAATTTGGAGAGTGTGAAGTGTTCTTTGTGAAGTGTAGATATCCAATAAGAAAGTGTTTTTCGAAATTCCTCCCCTAAGAGGGTGAAATGGGGGTTGAATTTTCTGTGAATAATTTCCAACCTATACGCGGGCGAAGCCGCGGGCAAAAGCTAGTTGGTTTATATAATAATAGTCCTGGAGTGAGCGTATCGAAAAGCGTAATGTGGGACGCCCCCCAGCTAGATGGACCGAAGACCTTACGTGGCCGTGGCTGGACATCGTGACGATGACGATGGCTGGGACAGTCTGGATGTGAAAGCTGAAGGACAGAGTATTGTGGCGCAGCCTGGGAGAGGCCTACGTCCAGCTGATTGTTTGATTGAATATACAGAAAGAAGATCTTTGAAGCCTAATAAGTTATAAGTAGATATTAATGCCATCCATGTCATCATTATCCACTGCTGGACATAGGCCTCCCCCAAGCACTTCCACTTCGACCGGTTCTGTGCTTCTCGCATCCAACGGGTTCCTGCGGCCTTCACAAGGTCGTCGGACCACCTTGTGGGAGGCCTTCCAACACTCCGTCTTCCGGTACGCGGTCGTCACTCCAGAACCTTAACCTGTCATAAAGTATTAGACCATAAAGTATTTAGAGAAGAATGAAACAGACATAACAGACTTTCCGTCTCATCTAAATGACTAGTAGTCAAAACAAAGCCAAGGAAAATTTTCCGGAACTGAATAAAGCTAAAATGCATTAACAACGTTTCTGAATCTAGCCCTAACGCAACGTTACATGCATATCTAAGCACTAACAAGAACAATTAGCGTAGGGACTATTAAAACAGTAATTAACACGAACAGATAAACTCGATATACACTAACAAAGATACCACAGTGTTTTGTTTACGGCTTAGTGTAAACTTAGATGATAAGATGCGGTGCATTCCGCATTGAGAATAGCAGTGCTTATCTTGTTTTGACACTTTTCTTGACCCTTATTTCCATATCCTTAGTCTACTGATAACAATGCAATTGAAGTCATCATCTTCCTAGCCTTTTCCTAACTAAGTTGGGGTCGGCTTCTCGTCTAACCTGATGCATCTGAATACCAGTATTTTACATGGAGCGACTGCCTATCTGACCTCCACAACCCCGTTATTATATGAACGGATTTGGACGAAATTTGGCAAACAGACATTTTATAACCAGGATTAACACATAGGATACTTTTTATCCCGATATTCCCACGGGATCGACACTTATGCGGGCGAAAACGCGGGGCGCAGCTAGTATAATAGGTATATGATAGGCTCTGCGTCTAATCAATAAGGGTATATGAACTTAGAGGGTTGTATTGATAATTTTAATAGTTATAATTCTGTAAATACTTAGTGTGACGGTCGCGAATCATATTTGTTTAACATACAACCTGACACTCACTGACCTGCAAATTGCAAAAAACGTAAGAAAATTTGAATTTCACGGGCTAACCTGGCGCTTCTTCTTTTTAATAGAAATCTCATAGTATGTTTCTCTAATTTGCACTCGACTTTACAGATCAAGAAACTCAATAATAATTTTTTTTTGTTTGCAGGTAATAATCGGCCGATTTTTATGAAAATCTTGACCATGTCAACATCTGCCATAGTGCGGCAAATGTTGACGTTACGTTGACATGGCACAGATAAGGTAAAAATTTAAAGCTCACTTGTAACTGGCATAAAATAAATTGCCGTTATGTTATCTGATACTCTTCACACGCAAATCACAGATAACTACAATTTTATAGGCAAATAGCCTATTCACCTGCCACTTATTCTTTATTTCCCCGAAATCGACTTCTAATCATTCGCTTGCTGCATACAAATAGTCCGAAATTTCGAAGACGCTGCGCATTACATGACGCGATTTACTGATCAATTTGAAAGTTAAAAGGGAGATTAGCAGGTCAATGGTACGACAAATACATCATCGACGGTATCAACAAAGAGCTAAAAATCTTTGGGATTCTTCTCCTGTTAGTATACGAGCTAATGAGAACAGCCGATCTGTTCTTTATAAGACTTACCATAAAAACTTAGGTGAAGTGAGCTGTCATTCCACCTGGTGCTAGAGATTGACACTATTGCCAACTCACTTCAAGCATACCTGAGTTTTCATGGTAAGATTTATACAGAATAGATTGGATGCTCATGCAAAGGTGCTGAACAGACTTGACAGTCAGCAACGTTGGTAGCAGAGATAACTATCCAGCAACCAAATTGAGTAACACACTATTACATTACTCTCAATTTGAATAATTTTGAAGCATATTGCTAATCTATTGCTCCATATGTTCGAAAAATGTGTTTGCTCAACAACGTAAATAACGCAATGAATGTTGTCCAACTGTCAAAATGAAACCCATTACTACTGACAGTGTGTTACGCAATTACCCTGCTGATTTTCCCGGTGACTTTACACAGGAGCATCATCATTTATTGTCGGTGCATGAGTGCCTATGAGATCATTCTGCATATCAACTACGTGTAATCTAGATTCTAGAATTCCATTCACGATGCAGTTTTCTTAACTTTGCATTGTACATTCTCTTAATTCTTCAGCTGTTCTGCACGTATCGACAAACTCGGGGGGCCCAGCGATCTTAATAGAAAGCTAGAGGGGCGCGTATTGTAAAAGAATGGGAAACCCTAGCTTGGTGCAACTTTTATTGTTACCACCGGGTAAATTAGGCTTCATTTCGTCGCTATACACACCACGGACCACTGTAAGAAAGCTGTGCAATTATTGCCTCGTAGACGAGGCGCCTCATTCCAAAGCATTTTACTAGACCCACACTGTTAAGTGGACTCCAATTAAGACTGTCTATAAAGTGTCATTGTCCATTGCACATTATACGGTCAGTCGTTTGAAAACCATAAAATGCAATGGCGTCAAAACATGTCTATTAAAATGCAATATAAACCTGATCAACATGGACATAAATCCTATATCAAAATGGTGTTGTTATACGGCGAATAATTGCGTTCGGTCCCACTCCAAAACCTTGAATTACTTTGTAACGAAATTCAGTCGTAAAATGTTTTAGTATAAAAGTGAATAATTTTGAGAAGATTATTGTGACTGACCTGGACCCCCGACACGACATGACGCGACACGGCTGGGTCGTGTGATCTAGGTGAGTCTCAAAACAAACAAAAAAAAACGTTAAATGTAGCAACACTAGATTTTTTTTTGTTTTTTCACGTCGTGTCGATAAGTAGTAGGTATAAGTAAGTTGAGGCGGGAGATCAATACATATGATATCAAGGGATAGTTAGTCTCTCGTATAAGTGTTTTTAACTGACTTTTATTTCTTTATCATGACCTCGTTTTTAAAATCGCGATAGTCATTCCCTGAAGACCTCAGGCGTATATCTTATCATTTTGTCTGCATTAACCACTATGCAACTGCTTGTTGATAAGGCAAAACTAATATAAAAAGGCATATTTACATACTTTATTCATTTTTGAGTATTTTTATATCAATGATGACAGCTTAAGTAATTGCATTAGCCTTCTTCCCACAAATATCTGTTTCTTGTTTTAAATAGGTCTGAATTTATTTAGTGCAACTTTGTTCCTGACATCAAACCACCTGTCAGTTGACATTCAAGCGCATTTATTCTAGGATGCCATTTCGCGGTAACCTTGCTCTATATCTCTTACGAATGCGTCCAAATGCAATAAAAAATAAACACCAAAATATATTTTTCTTTTAAAAATACTTTCAACACGGAAAACTAATGCGCATTAATTCTACAATCACTGTGCACAGCTTTTGCCAACATTTTACTGCAACATACCTAATTGTCAACACCTGCTGCCGCGCGCAGAACTTTGCACCGTATATTTTCGCTTTTGAAAACAAAGGACTGTAGTTATCGCTGCATCTGTGGCAGAGACACTGCCCTATATCCATGGGCTTTCACCACCGTACTGGTTTAACTCGGCTGCAGTATTTCACACTTGTATCGCGAATCCAAACAGCTTTACGGTGGTAACGATTCTGTTTATTGTTTTAATTATTTCGCGAAGTGAGATTGTTGAATGAATTAATGAAAGTGAAAAACGGTAAATTGTTTAGAAATTCTCATCAATTCAGGAGATAACGTTACTAGCTTTCATGGTAGTTTATGCGGCAAGTTTTGTAGTAGAAACTTTAGTTCAAATAATCTAATCTCTTTACTAGACAAATAAAATCCAAAATGTTAAATTTTGCGATAAAATTGTTCAATTTATTAGCAAACCATGACTGCAATAGAACTTAGCGAAACATTTTGCGGTTTTGACACCGGAAATGTACCAGCAGGGAAGCGAAGGCGATCAAGCCGGGCGTAGGCGGTCGGTCGGTGGGTCAAACTGTCTGCGCCCACGCTTTTCTTTGTAGACGGCCCGTCGCGACTTCTCTCACGTATTTTTCATATTTCCGAAATGTTTTTCGGAGATTGGTGTTTGAGAAAATGTGATAAAGGGTTGTTTAGGTAGATAGTAGATATCCTACCTATACTTATGAATGTTATGATGAGATCTAAAGATTTATCTGTTTTTATTTGTTGGGAGTGGACTCATTTTCTCAACTAAACTCAAAAAAACATACTAGAAGAAAATTATAGCTAACTACAAAGACAAGAAGGAAACAACCAGCTCGGGAACATAATTGATTAATTAATTGTGAAGTGATACTTACTTTTATATATTAGAAGTATTTTAAATCACCAGTTTCAGAGAGTGATGCCTAAAAACTTGAGCAGACGAGTCTCGAGTAAACGCGTCACGAATAGAAAAACCAAACTTGTTTACGTTTTCACTTTCACCGTCAACCTGTGATGTGACAAGACAACCGCTTCCATTTTTTACCTTAAAAAAACATGGCCGAACTAAAATAGAAAAAAAAATTGTGACGTCATTACAAAAATATATCGCACCAAACGCGAGCGCTCAAAACTGAAGTGTTTATTTACATAAAACGCGGTAACGGAATTCCAAAATTAAATTTTTGAATAAAGCATCGGATATCGGATATGTTGCCAGCGCTAATATAATTTTCCAGTGAAACCGTTATGCAACAATTACATAGGTGCGTGTATTATTTAAAAATACTCATGTTTATAGTTCTAATACTGTTGCAACTTGTAAATGAAATATTTTAAGCGGTTAGTAACACTATCGGCCTTGACTCGTGTAGCATAATAATATCCAATGTCATGATTGGCTTATAATAGAATCTCTGTAGTTTTGATAAAGTCATAAATATTTGTGAACAAAAACGGTTTGTTTCTCTGAGTCATATTTAACAGATTGCTTATTTTAAAAAAACTGATTGAAGCAGTTTTTTCCTTCCGATTTTATGACAAATACTTTTTTATGAATAGGCTCTTTTATGCGTAGGTACGTTACTTAACGTACGCATAAAAGAGCCTATTCATAAAAAGTATTCGTCGTATAAATCGTTATTAGCTACTTAGCTAATAACGATTTATCTTATTATTTTGCGAGATAACCTCGTGGCAACATAATTTTTTAACGACTTCAAAAAAGGAGGAGATTCTCAATTCGGATGTTTATATTATACATATTTTTTTACAAAAATATTGCTCTATTATGTATAGTGGCGTCTACCTAGAGCAGTGGTGGCTCATTGGGTCGTGAGTTCGAACCCAGACAGGCACTTTACATTGTGTACTTAACTGCTCTCAAAACAAAACGATGAAGGAAAACATCTTGAGGTAACCGGCATATCCTAGAACCAAAAATTCGAACACATGTGACATCCAGCAACCCGCACTGGTCCCGCGTGGTGGGTTATGTATGACCCACTCCCTGTCATAGAGAGGAGGCCTGTGTCCCAGCAGTGGGAACATTATAGGCTGATGATGATGACCTACTGCTGGGCATAGGCCTTTTCAAACTCGGGCCACATTTCTTAGTTCTCTACCTTCCGCATCCAGTCTACACAGTTACAACTACTCAGCACTCTAATTGCGTAACACACTATTACCTGTGCTATTACTCTCAATTTGAATCATTTTGAAGCATATTGCTAATCCATTGCTCTATATGTTCGAAAAATGTGTCTGCTCAACAGCGTAAATAACGCAATGAATGTTGTTGAACTGTCAAAATGAAACCCATTGCTTCTGATAGTGTGTTACGCAATTACCCTGCTGGGAGTCAGAGTATTCCATATTTTGCATACATCTTGTTTTATGTCAATAAATAATTGTATTTATTTATGGCCGACCCCAACATAGTAGGGAAAAGGCTAGGCAGGTGATGATGATGATTTATTTATATCTTGTGGCTAAGTAATAACAGCGGCACGGGTCGATCGATCAGGTTAAGCTACGCTTGCCGCGATTGTTCCGTTGATGGGTGACCATCTTTACATACCAAGACACTTCCGTGCCTCGGAAAGCGCGTTAAGGCGTTTGTCCCAAATGTCATTCGTGTATCTTTGACAGTCGTTACAGGTAGTCAGAAGCCCGAAAGTCTGACAACCAGTCTTACCAAGGGGTTTCGTATTACTCAGTGACTGGGTTGTGGAGGTCAGATAGGCAGTCGCTCCATGTAAAATACTGGTACTCAGCTGCATCTGGTTAGACAGGATGCCGACCCCAACATAGTTGGGAAAAGGCTAGGCAGATGATGAGATGATGGATATCTATATCTTCTTCAGGCTCTACAGGCTTTCCAGTTATCAATAACCCTACATCAACTTTCCCCCACTTTCCACACTTGATTACACATCAAACGCCTAAATGTACATAATCTCTCTTTGAATGCATTTAGCAGAGTATTGCAATATTTACTACTCGGTTAAGTGATTTCCCCTCTATTCTGTGTATCAAAGGAAAACAGTGAATCACCTGTATTTCATGCACGAATCCCAAGCAACGTAAAGAGGTTGTCGCCAACAGAATTTTGAATTGCGATGTGGTAGTAATGAAAGTAAAAATAGGAATGATTGCAGTCTGAATTTTGCCTGGCAACACTTCGGAAAGGTTGACGTAAGGTCGTATTATTTTCCTGCTTCTTCATCGCTAATTCAACCCATTTTGCACTTTTATAATTTCTAACATGACAATATTATTATCGTGGACATCAATAAAATGTATGGAAATACGTGCATGTTGTAATGTTATCGTGGACGGAAATTTATAAACGTCTTCATATATTTCCATAAATTTTACTTCATTGGGTTCTCATGATATTATATTATACTAGCAGCGCCCCGCGGTTTTACCCGCGTAGGTTTCGATCCCGTAGAAATATCGGGATAAATTAAAAAGTATCCTATGTTTTAATCCAGGAAATGGTCTATTTAGGTGCCAATTTTCATCGAAATCTGTTCAACGGTTTACGCGTGATTGAGTAACGTACATCCAAACATCTTCACAAACTTTCACATTTATAATATTAAGTAGGATAGTAGGATTAGAAGAATTATAATATTCTCGTGACTTAGAACCCCGACGTCCACGATAAATAACGCTACGTTAGAAATTATAAAAGCGAACATTACCGTCGCCACGCCAACGCCAACGCACGACGCCATCGCGGCAGGCCAAGACGAAGATGGCGGGACGAGCTTGACTCCTACCGTAAGGACTGGCCGGCAATCGCAAAAGACAGAATTGTGTGGAAAAGGGAGAGGAGGCCTTTGACCTGCAGTAAGACATTACAGGCTAGTTAGATTAGATTATACATTACTGTCATTGCAGTATAAGTTATCCATCACTACTCTACCTGCTATTGTTCTCCCCTAGTCTGTTATCATCTAATGCAAAATGGATATACTCTTTCCCCCTTTCATCATCTCCACCAAGCATCGCCCATTTAGCCTCCCACTGCTCATTTCTTTCGCAATTCCCTGTATTGTCACTTATCTCACACCATCCTTCCCCATTTTTGATATTCCTAACAATCCTTCTACCATGCCGGATATTCCGCCATTTCCTAGGAGTCCCGGTGTCTAGAGACACAATCTCACCATCTGCAATAAAGTAAACAAGTAAAGTTGATAACTTTACTTAAAATTCTCTACCTGCCCTTTGGAACAGTTAGAATGTAACACGCGTCCACATAGATGTTAGGATAAGAATAATAATGTTTACGGGTTTCTTAGAAGTCTTTAGTAGCTGTGTTAAAATGTCAACTTTATGTCTAAATACCGTAAACTAACTTGTGCCCGCGACTTCGTCCTCGTCGAATTTCTTGGTCCTCCGATCCACCTCGTGTTACTTTCTTCTTTTTTTTTTTGAGGGTGGTAAATCATCAAATGACCCCTCCCGCTCTGGGTGGAGCGGAAAGGAGTGTCAGACTTAGCCCTTTTTTTCCGGGGTATGGGTTACCCCTTTCGGACAATCCCGCTGCCCCGGCACTCGTGTTACTTCGTTTTCGCTTAGCGTTCTTTCTGACTTTTTTCCTTTTGCTCAGCCTCTAAGAGCCTTACCGTAATGTTTATGTCTATAGCCTACCTCAAGAATTGGGTTATCAAATGGGAAAATAATTTTTCAAATCCCACTGGAAGTTTATTAGCGCGTTCAAACAAACTCTTCAGCTTTATTATTAGTATAGATATAGGTAGATACCGTGGTTTTTTATTTTTTTATTTGCCCGCTCTTAACCTCGGTCACGCCTGATGGAAAGCGATGGATGAGGTCTATGATAGAACGAGCGTGCCCAGAAGATGCCTAACGCACTGGAAGACCTGGAAGTCCCACGCATCGACGAAACACAGCAGGCTGCTTGACGCCGGACTCCGGTCGCAAACCAGGCGGGCGTTAGCCCTACCGCAACCGCAAGGGCCAATTGGCCAGTCAAATAAGGTGCTGGGTGTGATTGTCAGGATGCGCCGAGCGCTTGTTTCAGTTGAGTAACTTGCGGAACAAACTGCGCTACACGAGGAGGCTTCTTCATGCTTCCGATACTGGCTGGCAGGCACGTAAACACTGGACTTCGCTATTTTATATGGCAACATTACTGATTAATTCAAGACCTAATGTAAATAATGGATGAACGTAGGCATTTGATTGTTCTCTATTTATCTATAAATGTTCGTAAAAGTCAAGTGCTAAGGGCAATGGTGATCATGATATCTATAGTTTATAATTGATGCACTTACTTACATAATGGTTTCTAGGAATTCTTACGCATTTCAATACTACCGCTTAGTTATAATGATACTAAGAAAATTGGCATTAAAATGGATATTATTTAGGGACATAAGCGCTGACTTCATCTAGAAAAAATATGATTGAGGTGTAAAAGTGTTTGTGCAAACCTACTTACAAACATAAAATAATTTATCATTTATCATCATTATCTGAAATCTGTCTAGCCAACTGTTTCGGGGTTGGCTCCTAGTCTAACCGGATGCAGCTGAATATCTGTAATTTTCATAGAGCGACTCTTTATCTGACCTCCACAACCCAGGAACTGGGTAACACGATACCTCTCGGTAGGACTGGTTGTCAGACTTATCATTGCGCATTCGCTCATTATCTGAAATGAACACAAAAACCGAATACTTATGTGTTGTAAAACTTTCTGTGCATCCAATGAATTTGTTGCATGTTCCTAGTAAAGGCAATTAAACTCAGCTGAAAACTGCATCATCTTTGTTTAATATCCCCCAGTAACACACGTTACCTTGTATTCCTTTTAGCTCCGCCATCAAATATCTAAAGTCAGCAATATGCCAAAACAGTATGCAACAGCTCACGCAACACAAATAATGCATTTAGATCAATTTACACCAGGGCAAAGTACAGGGCAATCAGCTAATCTAATTTTGGGCAATACGGCTCGAATTACACTGGGCAAGGAATTTTACGGACACGCGTATTGGAAACGAAAACAATGGTAACGTTGAAATGTGTGACGAAATAATAAGGAATGTTTGTTTTTATAATAATAATAGTCAACAATAATAGTTCATGGCTTATTTTCTGTATGGCGGCCTTCAATACCTAATCATCATAGGCTTGCATTAGTTAAAAATAAAATGCCCTCTGTATTTCTTAAGTAGGTACTCCGAGAACAAGATTACAAGTCTCTTTCAACCATATTCGAGTAAGGGTAAGGACTGAAATTTAATTTGATAAATGAGCTGTTTGTTTTCTAATAATAAAATTAAATTTTATTCGAGAACATCTATCGGTTTCTTCCTAAACTTCAACTTTATCCGGTGATCCTGCATACTTATCTCTTTTGTTGACAGCTTACGAGTACATTAAAAGTGCCTCCGAGAATGAGGATTCTTTTGTATGTTTCACGCATCTAGGGCAGTCAGTAAGGTTGTAGAGTAAATCTAACTAAGTTAAGCTACCACTAGATTGACTCATCTACACGCAGAATAACCAAGATGATGCTAATTAAGTATTTGATTATTAAAAGATTTTCTATCTAAATACTGGTCTTCTATCTTCTATGTTCTTCTTGGTCTGATTTAAAAAAAAAAGAAAAGACTGACTTCTATTTAAATTATTGGACTTTCACTGGGCGCGCGAGGTGGATTATGGTTCACCTACTCTCACAGAGAGGAGGCCTGTGTCCCAGCAGTAGAAACTACTGTATGCTCATTATGTAAGCATGTTATGGGACGTTTACGTGATGGCGTTTTTTTCGGTATTCCAGACGCCATCTTTAGAATAGGCACTTCAGCTAGTTGGTTGGTTAACTGCAAATCACAATGCGCTACAAATCGTGAACCCACTCGTAGTTGTCTAGCACAATAATAAGGCTCTTGTAGAGTGTAGACAGTCATCTAATTTGTGCCAATGGCGCAACTTACAACTGTCATTTGTAGGCAATACAACAGCTCGATTGAATCAATCGTGCTCAGCATTCCTTACTGCTGCAAACTGTACTTTATCTTCGTAAATACTGTTTATTAGGTTCCCTATTGACACTTACTTATGAATAGGTACTTCCTCTTTTAGTTCCCTCCCGGAGAATTTGAGGTAGGTATTCCTTTTGCTATTTTCATATTATCTGCGCTTTCCTTTTGTTGGAAAACATGTTACAAATCATACCTAATTGTAGATTGTAGAAAGAGCCATTCCATCGGACATTAACTAATCGTTTGAGTTTTGGATTTCTAAAGTAAGTTAATTAAACTCTGTAGTCTTATTTGTGTCTTTTTGTACACTGTTTTCACATAAAGAAGCAACAAGAATAATGTACCCATGTTTTGTAATATCTTGATTTAAAAGGGTGTCCATGGAGTTTCTTGCCCGTTCTTCTCCATAGAGATCTACTTTTTGGAATGGGCAACTAGCTTAAACTTTCTGACTAACTGACAGACTGTTTAATTTTGACAATTCAAAAGTGCCTATACAAGGTTTAATTGAAATAAATGCTTTGAGTTTTAGTTTGAGTTAACAGATCCTGGCTACTGACGTGCATTAAACAGTCAATATTTCGTTATTCAAAAAGCTAAAGTAGACGCCAGCACATCAAGCTTACCGAAACTGTCAAATTTTCCCAATCAACTTTGAACCTTATACTGTAGCGATAAAGTAGAAAAATCACGAAAAAAGACAAACAAAACTCAACCGGCGGAACAATGTTTAAAAGTGACAAGATATCGTTAATCTGTCGCTGACGTTTATCAATAAAACAATTGCGAATTCGGCCGTGACCATCAGATAATTTTATTTGAACATCGATTAAATCAATCTTACTATCTTATGCTTGAATCAAGATCTGGTACGAAATACAACAAGAGCAGACAAAATTAATGATACCTATTAACATGACCTAGTTTTTATTTTTCTTTACTGGGCGATTGAACAGCCTCGCAATTGTTTCTGCGAGGTGAAAATGCGAAGAGAACTCTTTATTTATTCTTTATTTTTTTCCAACGTCAGATAATTCTATCCGAGGAATCGTTTTGAATTTTTGACAGTTCATCCATACGAAATCTATCAGACGTCAATTTTATTCCACGAATAAAATTGTCTGTCTATTGAAAAATCAGCTCTTAAGCTAATAATATTGTCAATGACGTCTCCTTTTAGCATGTATGTACATAGTTATGTATATCTGCTTCTTGACATCTCTCAACAACTTCTTAGAGAAAATATTTTTTAACAACAATAAGGTTATGCATAATTAATGCCCATCTCACATAATAGGTTATCAGTTATCACTGAACTCACAGATTCTCATAAAAGGCCAGAATCTAAGTGATTCTGGCCTGGCCTGGCATAAAAAAACGACAATCGGTGTCCAAAAATAGAACCGCAAAGAATCCCTTATTCGGTCACGATACGCCCCAAAAATAACTCAATTTCTCAAACCATGATGGGCCTCCGACTTCTGTTGCCATAAATATTTATATATATATAATATTTATTAAAAAAACTGCCCACCCAAGGCGGCCTTGAGAAGTCAAAACATGTTATTTGGAGCCACAGAATTATTTATAAGCTTATATAGATCCTCGCCGACGACGTTACATAAGCCGCAGTGTGTTTGTTTTTGTGCACATTTATCAAGAACCGCTAATCCACATTTCGTGAGAATTTCTTTAGTTCCTCTCTTTTTTGTTTTATTTATTTTACGTTTAGAGAACATTTTCAGCCTCGTATTTTCTATTTTACGACGTCCGTGATTTTGTCCATGAAAATGATTTTTTTAGAAAAAAAACTAGAACAGGAAGAAGTTTTTATTTAAAGTGTTTACATAATTTAAAAAGCTAACAGTCTTAAAATTATAATATGTACAAGTTTATAAAAAGGATGGGAAATAAAATCAAAGGGCATCAAAAAATTCGTCCACATTGCTGGCAACAGGAAACGTAGAAACGAATAGAAAGTAGATCACTTTTAAACACCCATATTATTTCAGAACTAATCTATAATCAAGTTTTTTTTGGAGTATAGCAATAAAAAATCGATCCTACTTCAACACTATCGTCTTTCTCATTCTAACTCCTAAATATTATTTTTACTATCCGAGCCCGCCCCTTACCCATCATCATCCTCATTATTTCAGCCGAAAGACGTCCACTGCTGGACATAGGCCCCTCCCAAGCACCTCCACCACCCTTACCACTAGACTGAAATCCTCACTTTCTCCTAGTGACTGTACTGCTCTCTTTGCCTTGCTTTTTTACCTTCTGTGGGATCACACGTCTCACGTAATATTAGTAAACACACCTTTCAATAGGTACCTATATAATTAAAAGGATAATTAAACGTATTAATCGAAATACTTAAAACGGCCTTTTTCACCTGAATCGCATAATAAATAATCGTAGACAGCTAATTATAAACGTAGAATTTAATAGCTAATTAGCAGCGAAGATATTTTCTTTACCCGATTGTCCTTAAGTATGTTTGTTTAGCAGATAATGCTTTTATCCTGACATGTTATTATGAAAACATAACAAAGCTCATTCAATTTTAATCCTTTCCACATGCATACCTAATGCCAACAAATCGCATTACATAACAATAGTATAATCCCATAATTGCTTATTTAAATCCTCGCAAATTGAATCAGCGCCCATTTAAGGTATGTTTTCACATTGTTTGTCGCCTATTTTGGGTGGTGAAACCAACCTTAATCCTTCTACATGAAAAGAAAGTGGTTCAATGATGAAGTATTTAAATCTGTTTGGTTATAACAGTTTAATTTGCAACACATTTTAAGTATTGCCGACTGTATCTACTATAAAAATATTAAACGGATTCTCTGTCCCCGAAAGTTAATAGATTCAGATTATAGTCTAATAACTAAAGACATGGATTTCTTTGGTTAGACTATAGTCTGAATCTGGTAACTAAAATCATGAACAAGGCAGATGTGAGTGGAAACCCTGGGACATTAAACGGTGACACTATTGGTGATGTTCTTGAGAAAGGTCAGGTACGCAGTACCTACTCGCAACCGGCGTGCGTAATTGCGTAACACACTATCAGTAGCAATGGGTTTCATTTTGACAGTTCAACAACATTCATTGCGTTCTTTACGTTGTTGAGCAGACACATTTTTCGAACATATGGAGCAATGGATTAGCAGTATCCTTCAAAATTATTCAGGTTAAGATTGACAGCGTGTTACGCAATAAGGGTGCCGATGTGTAACGTAACCGAAGCAAAAGGAGTCTTTAAGGATCGCAGCAGTTGACATTCTGTAGTTTCTGCCTAACCCGCAAGGGAAGAGGGCGAGAGTTTATGTAGAACGCTAGATCTACTTGGTTTCCATACCAACCTTTGATGGCTTCATTTACAAAACGAGAATGCAAAACGCATCGCGCCGATATGCGGGTTTCATAGAATAGAATAGAATACTATTTATTATGTACCATATCATCAGTATTAAATGTTTTTTACATGTATTTTTAGTAGATATACGATATTTTGCGCGATGTGTACATGTATGTTTTACATATTGCAAAACCCATTTGTAAATTGCAGTGCACGAAAATGATAGGCTGTCAAAAAGTTTGGATATAAAATACAACAATTGTAAAAATACTACAATGTTTTGTTTTTATATTTTGTTTGTCATTTGTCACAAGTTTTATTCATGCAATCAATCACATATTGATGTTCGTTTTTTATTCGATATATTGTGTTTTTAAAGTTTTGAACGAATAGTGATGTCCATTCGACTACTGAATAATCAATTACATAATTTTTCATATGTTACTACGCGTGTGCAACAACTAAATCTAAAATGTGACTCACAAAAGTGTCAAGTATTTTGCCAAGAGTACTATTTCTATTGACAAAAATATTACTACGAATTGTATTGTGAATTAACAGTCTTGATACTTACGTATCTGTAATTGTTTTATGAGCCCTAAAATGTTGCAATTAAACATTTAGAATTACGTCAGAACTAGTGACCGTGGCGTTGATTTGATGAAAATAAAATGCCTGCATGAGGTCATCATTTCCTACAAAAAGAATTAAATTTTACATAAATAATGTATATCTGAAACATTTGTTATGGTTATTACAATATTAATGTGAATTATTTTTAAATACCTAAGTATCTCGTAATAAATTATACTTTTTAACATAAAAGCTGAGGAATGTTTACTTAACAAATATTTTTTTAATAAATGAATTTGAATTTATATTGCCTTAATTAAATCTGTATTATGTTGCTTTTGTTGACTCGAAGACGTAGATAGGCAACACTTTAAGGCTCCCGCAGACAGGCGACGCGTCTCTAGTCGAACAATTAATATGGAACCTTCATAGAAATTATTCTACTAGAGTCGGGTCACGCTAAGTATCTGCGGGATCCTTTATTGTTGCGCGACAAATTATGAATCCCGTCATCTTACCCGTCGATCCTTGAGTCAAGATTAGTGCTCATCACACATAAATTAGGATCATTGCAGGCCTCCATTCTCAGGCTCTTCGTCCGGCTAATTAATTTTACGGCCCCCGCCATTCACATATACATCGTAAAACTCGCAGAACAACGCAAAACATCAAACATAAATATTTAGCAACGGCATTGTACAAATTAATTTATGACCAACGCCTTGATAATCATCTTTTTTTTCTTCATTCATCAAGGCAAAAGAATCTGTAAATCAAGACGTTAATATCACCGGAAATCGACCTCCCTAATGACCTAAATTATACGGCGTATTAATAAAAATGATGGAAATCATTCATTCACTAAAAAGCCAATCAATTTGATTCGATAATCGATTGGTTTGATGCTAATGTTGCTATTGGTTAACAATAAACGATCGTTATCGTTCAGTCAACGATCGACACGATTCGATTTATAAAAATATTTTAGGTTGGTTACGTCAGCTGGCCCAGAAAGCCGACCTTTACGCGGCTATTATTTATGCGAGCGTAAATTTAAATTGACATAATATAAAAGCTGCAGCACTGTGTTGCTCATTTATTTACAACTTGTCACCGGTATATAATAGCGGTCAACCTAGCCTTCTTGATCAAAAATTACACGGATTTTTCATCTCGACTGTCGTTATTCATACGCAAAATCTTCATAGTGTAGTTTTACCTGCGTAACAGGTGACAATAGCAACAAAAAGAAAGTCAATTTTGACTGATTATAATATAAATAACTTCTAATCTTTCGCAGTTGACATTTACTGCTTCAGCGAATTGATAATAACGGGTACCTACTCTACTAGATTTTTCTACTGTTTCTAAATCACTTTACGTCATCATAATTCTATAAACATTACGATATAATCCTTTTCCAAGTGATAAACCCATAAATATAAAATAATTTATAACAATTTTATGCTGAGAAAACAAATCAGTTTACTCGATTAAATTATCCGTCATTAAAAGTCGATTTCAAACCGATTATGGACTTAATCGGATCTCACGATCAATATGGGGCACTTCTAAAATAAACTGCTACTAATTTCCCTTCGCCATTAAAAAAGTGGAAGTTTCTTTCATTAGCGGGCTAACTTTCGCGGATTACAATTGCCTTGACAAGCTGCTAACTGACTTATCGATTTCGATCGGATATCTAATTAATTGACAGAAATCGATTTGTATTTATTGTAAACCGGGTGTGTCCGGCAGCCGGACGCGTGTATTTGGAACGTGTGTTAATTATTTTATTTGTGGAGATAAATCGATGGATTTTTTGTTGAAAGTAATCCAGTTTGAGGTGTTGCTAGCCTGAAATGTAGCTGTAGTCTTGCCATAAATCACCTTTATTAGTGTTAAAAATATCTCTTTAGTGTTCATGATTGTGTCTTTGTGATCCTACCTTAGTTTACTTCGTAAGTAATTACAATCACACGTATATTATTATAAAGGCGAAAGTTTGTGAGTGTGTTTGAATATTTGTTACTTCTTCACGCACAAACGGCTGAACCAATTTTGATAAAATTTGGTATGAATGTAGCTGACACCCTCGATTAATACATAGGCTACTTTTTATCCCGACATTCCCATGGGATCGACATTTAAGCGGATGAAACCGCGGGGCGCAGCTAGTTTAAATAATAAATTCTTACTCCAGACAGGCCCAATGAAGGCCGCGATAATTTCCTTGAGACGTGTTAAAAACCCGTAAACACAACATAACAAACTGCATCAGAAGCTGATCTGCAATTTGTTTATCTTGCGGTCAAAGAATTATTTAGCAAAAAATATGCTCTCAATCAATTACCACTTAACATCGCTACCTGCATTCCTATCAACGCTAGTTCTATTTCAAATAAATAAAACGCAGTATCCGGAAGCGAATAAGAAATAAAAGTGAGAAATAAATAGATAATTGCGCGAAAATGAACGGCAGTACCTCAGTAGGTACATTCCGTGGATGTACACGCGCCGATGGCTTGTTGATCCAAGGTGGCCATGCTACACATTAATTTCTAGATGATTCCCGCCAAGGTCGGAAACATTGGATACTATTTTCGTATTAATTTAAATAAATATACAATTACTTGGTTGTAATGTAGCCAGCTGTTTAGTTTTTATGAAGACGACTCCATTTCAGCATCGTTTATGAAATAATAAATAATAAGCATTAAACGATTTATCTTGACGCTTAAATTATTAATGATTTATTTTCTGTAAGTAGGTTTGTACTAACACTTTTACACGTCAATCAGATTTTTTTTAAACTAGATGAGGTCGACGTTTCCTATCTGACTATTCTGAGAAGAAAGGGCGAAACAAACTCAGAAGTCACAGTCTCTTTTAAAGTCCAGACAAAATCTTGGTCAGATCGTGTGAAGACCATGTAGATTGGTGTCTGAAATGGTCTTTTGAGAAAAGAACCTATCTACCTTGAAAGTTATTCTATCAATATAGTTATTAATTTAACACACAAACTTTAACAACTTAAAATTATGTTCATGATTTAGTCAGTCAATGATGTAGTGACCGTCTTATTTCGAAAAAACGTTAGAATCAAATAAATAATTACCCTGTATTCTTTAAAAGTCGCAAATATGGGTAAGCCAACAATGTCTGATTACTAAGAAACAACCATACAATTAACAGCTTCTTACTTAAAATCACACTTAGATAAGACAAACAACACTAAAAAACAATTACGCATTCAAACAACTCTGAGTAATTTAGCTAACATTGAATTCTGACGCATAATGTCAAACTAATGTCATTACCTTTTGAGAGAGCATTTTAAACCATTTTGAACTGTTTACGGGGTTTTTACAATTGCTCAAAAATTTATGTAAGAAGCTTAAGGATTCATATTGTTGTTCACTCATTTTCCATAGAAAAGGGAGGATCCTCCGACCAGATGGGTGTTGTGTCTGGTGTGGCTCACCACACCCACAACACCCACAACAACGTCCCGACAGTAATCGTCGGGCAATAG
The DNA here is from genome assembly GCA_948474745.1 of Oligia latruncula. Taxonomy (NCBI): domain Eukaryota; kingdom Metazoa; phylum Arthropoda; class Insecta; order Lepidoptera; family Noctuidae; genus Oligia; species Oligia latruncula. The sequence continues at coordinate 18,447,183 of OX419686.1, forward strand.
CTCACTATTGCCCGACGATTACTGTCGGGACGTTGTTTGCGTGATGCAGGATTTTGCGTGAGGTTAGTATGATGCGTAGTTCGCATGTTGGTGCCGCTGCCACATTGTTATAAATCGGACTTAGAGTTACAATTTACTGCCACCTCCCATTCACAAATGGGCCAAAAACTTCGTCTCTGTCGTGACTTTAAAAAGGCGATGCACTAAAGGAACCTCCTCCAGTGACGTGACTCAAAAAATACGTCTGGCGCTGGCTCGCTACCAAGCTTCCTAAACGACTAATCTTTCGTAAAGCTCGTACCGACACGACACGACAAGGCATGACACAAAAAAACAAAGGATATTTGTCCTGCTGTCTGTAAAAATGTCTGGCCACATACATAGAGAATATTATAGTCTTTGGTAGCAATCGACTCGGCGCCAGTAATTTGGCGCTATTTTATTACTAGGCTTGCAAATGACGTGACGCCATTTTATTGGATCAGCTACTACAATAAATCTAATAGCCCAACCATACTGTTGTACCATAGTGTTACAGTAAATACTTTTTTCAGCAGTAATGTCGGTTACACGTGCTTAGGTATGTACTGATGTTTCGTAGATTTTTAAATAATCATCTGTTTAATTCAGCTCTGCGGGGTAATTGCGTAACACACATACCACGGCAACCAATCGCAATGCTTTTGATTTTGACAGTTCAGTCACGTTCATTGCTTTATTTATTATTGTTGAACACACGAATTTTTCAAAACTATAAAGCAATGAATTAGGAATTTTCTTCAAAACGTCGAATGGTGAAGGTGCTGATCTACCATTATTACTATCCAATTGGCACGACTTTCAGACAGCCAAGTAGTAGCTTTAATAAAGCGATGACCTATGCAAGACAAATATTGAGTATTACAGAAAATTTATACTCAGTGACACATTCTTCGAAAGGAACATCCAAAACATTGTATTTGGCATCGACTTTAGTACCGGTACATGCTACTGCGAAATATAGTCTTGATACGCAAATGATGTGATTAAGCGTATAAATAGGCGTGAAACTCAAGTCGAAACTGCCGTGTCCCGATTTCGGTAATAAGCCCAGCACTGTGTCCACGTCAACCTAGTTTATATTACAATTTTATGACTCAAACATCGAACCGAACTTTAACCAATCTGTAAGCCTTGGTGGGTTTTATGAGCGAAAAAAAATAAACATTTACCAAAAAACCTAACAGTTTGCCGCAAATCATATTTTTATATGTTTTCACAGGTTTCCACTATCATTCAAAGCTCAGAATAAGTTATTTCAAGGGCTGCATTTCAGCTGATAGCCTATTGGACAGCTAGTACAAACATATTACTGTAATCTTTAATATTTCTGAAAAAAAAACAAATAATTTCTTAAATAAAAATATATGCTTCAATAAATCAATGTAATAGTTTATATTATCGCGAATCAAAATAGATTTCGGACCAAACTTATGATTTCGCAACGTGCTGTTGAAAAGTCGTAGTTATAAATAATTGAGTGACGTTAACGTAAGTATACACTAGAGCATTTTCTCGAGCATTGCGAATGTTCGACGCTGGGTTCGCGGTAATGCTCACGGCGAATGAGCATTCATCATCATCATCATCATTTCAGCCGAAAGATTTCCATTGAAGGACATAGGCCTCCCCCAAGCACCTCCACTTCGACCGGTTCTGTGCTTCTCGCATCCCACGGGTTCCTGCGTCCTTCACAAGGTCGTCGGACCACCTTGTGCGCTTATTTACCTGTAACATTTATTTCTATCTTACGTTCATTGTTGAAATGTCGGACTTACAGGTACCGCTCGTGGCTTTGATCAATGAAATGATAATCACCAAATACGTTCGTTGGTTTTTAAAATCAGGTTGTAACAAAACCATAGATATCAAAACATAGAGCGTCGTGTTCGAAGTGCGGTTCGATAAAATTTAAAAACAGCGAATGCTCGATGTTCTGTTACAAGTAAATGCTCTAGTCTATTACTCAGCTTTAAATAATTGAGTAAAAATAAACTATGTGTGAATTAGTAAATGCCTTATTTTAAGATTGCGTGGGAAAATGATGGAGTTTGAAGACTTGCTAACAACGAAACAAAGAACATTGAAATTGATACCCATTCATTAGCGAAGGTCTAGACATTATAGTTTTTAAGATGCAACAAAGAATCTTCTATTCAGTAATGGGTAAGAGTAGAGAAAAACTAAACAAAAGAATTTGTTTCTTAACTGCGTGGTCATGTAAATAGACCATCAGGCAGTTTGTACATGCAAAGTATCAAGAAGTTTTGCATATTCTAAGGTATTTAATTTAGAGAGCACTGGTGGCCCAGTGGTAACGGCCTCGATTAACTAGTTGGAGGTCGTGGGTTCGAACCCAGCCAGGCCCTTTACTTTGTGTAATTTATTTTATCAAAAACGGTAAAGAAAAACATCGCGAGGAAACCGGCATGTCCTAGGACCATTCGAAGACATGTGATATCTACCAACCCGCACTGGGCCCGCGTGGTGGATTCCTTCTCACAGAGAGTAGGCCTGCGTCCCAGCAGTGGGAAAGTTATAGGCTGATTATGCTATTTAAATTAGGAGCTACCAGTGATTGAAAACGCAAAGAAAAATGCAATATGAATAAAATCCCTCACAAAATATACTTAAATTACATTCCGTGATAAATCAACAACATTTTTTTTTTTTTACAACATTTTTATTGTCTATGCGTAAACGCATACCTAGACAATAAAAATGTTGTCAATCTTACATCACTTACGTTTACGCCCGCGCACCATAAAGTTGTCGACATTATGTTCTGTTGAGCACCCACTTCTGCCAAAACAAACTTTAATAAGCTTACGAAAAATTAATTTTCTTCTAACAACGATGCTTATGTCTTAGCAAGAAGTGCGAAAATATACAACTAATGAGTTCGACAACTGAAAAATAAGTTTGTAAAGCTACTTAACAAAAGAAAATCTAGAAAATGCTCTTTGAACTAAAGACGTGTTCTTAAAAGTTTTTAAATCAGTAGCTTTTGTACTTATTCAGGGGATCAGACCGGAATAACTCGCTGCTTCCATATCAGATTTGACGTATTGTTTTTTTTTTTTTTTTTTTTTTTTTTTGTTTTGTTTCTGAACAAGTCTCACCGTGCTCTGGGGCCATGGAGACAACAATCTTCACATTAGTAACGCATTAGAAAACTGTGGTTGTGACCTGACAAAGTGCGAGCTTGACACTGGAGAAAATCGTTCGGTAATGACCCAGTCATTATGTGATGCACCTCGTATTTGTCTTCTGGAACTAATTTGTAATAATGATAAAAGGCTTGGCTTTATAATTTTCAAGCTGGAAATGTCTCAAAGGTTTTTTATAACGTAGCTCATGGTATTATGGGTAAAAAGCCGCAAGCCAGTACCAAGTACCAAGAGTTAAAAAAAAGTTATGTAAGTCTTACATAACTGAAACTCAGTAAACTAAATCTATATCAAGGTTGGCTGAACTGAAGGATATCAGGGAGCATAAAAAGGCCACTTTGGCAGAATCATAAAAGGATCACTTTATGAATCATAATCATAATGGACAGTTAACTGTTAAGTTAATCGTATCAAATCCCATTGTTGAAGGATTTTTCAGTTAGGTACCATTTTTTTTTGTCTGTGCTAAAATAACCAATCCAAATCTAATCTGCGAAAAAAAGAAAAACACGGTCTGTCTTCGCCCTATTATGATTCTTAGTGTTATCCTCTTATGATTCTGCCAAAGTGGCCTTTTTAGGCCCCCAGATGCCCAGTTACCTTAAAAAAAAACATTCTAAATCTAGCCTCACTCCAAGGAATCTAAAAAATATACCTAATACATACTAATTCCATGTACACTCATCTCAGAGACAATCAATGTTAAAAACTTGTCAAATATCTAGGAAAATTATATACCTACAGGTATTTTTGACAGATTGAAACTGAGGTTACAACGCGAACGTCCTTTAAAATACCGGAATTGCCTCTCAGATAGTGGATCCTTAATCATTCAATTAATCGTAAGGAAATATCACGTACAGAATCTACCTTGTAGGTAATCCCATCTACTCAATCAAGCGTAAACCCAATAATCTCTGCAGCGTAAACCCTAAAACGCTGCGGTAATAAATAAAGTGACCACAAGCGGGCTCTCTCTAATTTCCCACGTGCTAATGGTCCCGCTGAATTATGTGGTCAACTCAGTAATTATGTGTAAACAACATAAATTAAACAAGCATGTGAGATGTAGGGCCGTTTTTATGATTGCCAGTTTACGGTGACATTTATTTATTTATTTATAATAAGCACACCAACAGCACAGTCACTTACAATTCAAATGAAATATCATGTAAAATTAGCATTTCAGTAACCATGCAAATAACAGGTATGCATAACATCTAAATTAAAAAATATATGAGACGAAGGAGAAAAATAAAAAGTGTGTCTAGAAGCTTTCTAGAACACTACAAAAAACAAACCGATTAGAGCTACATAGACATGCACTCTACACTCTGTCTAAATAGGGAACGTCTGTATGAAGCGAAACTCATGGAAAAACTTATGTTGCCAAGTGTTGAAGTTTAAGGGGAATAGAGGCAAGGCCTAGAGGTGCTTTGGAAGGACTCAAAAGCTGCAACACCACCACATATTACGCATAACTGACAAAATGTAAGTTTTGGCCAGACTGGCAGCGGGGACGCGGGGCGGGCGCGGCGCGGCGAACTCAAACATTATGAACTTCCTTCGAGTGTCCATAGTGGGCACGCGGGCGCGATGAGCGGCGCGGGCTGCTCGGCGCGGGGAGCGCGCGGGCAACTCACGCCATTGCTCGTTCATACAAGTGGCCGCAGTGGGTGTGCGGCGCAGGCGCGGGCGGCCCGCGCGGAGACCGGGATCCTCAAACTAGTTCGAGCTTTTTTCTAGTAAAAATAAATCTTCTTCACCCATATTATATTTTGACAAACACTGGGCACGACAACACGCAGAACGCAGCCACGCTCCAGTGCCGATAGGCAGCCCGCGCGCGTTCCCGCACCCGCGCCCGCTCCGCGCCCTTGCCCCAGTCTGGCCAAACATTGAGAGACTAGTGGACTAGTCACCAAACAGACAGGAATTTCCCTCGATCGGTCGTTTGTAAAGATTTTGTCCTCAAAGTATATAAAATTCACAGAAGGGACTATTTAAACGAAGATTTTAAACAAGACGTTCTAATGATTTGTCATCATTCTCGAGAAATTCATATGGAAATCCCTACACAAAGGTTATGTATAATTCTGTAATTCATTCTGAGATGTGTCTTGCTTTGAAAATGACTACTTTACGTATTGGAAATATTGAAGAATGGCTTTGGCATAATAATTACTTGAAGGCATAATAAAAGTAGGTATAACATTTCAAACATCGTAAGGAAACTAGCATGTCCTAGAACCAAATAAAAAAACAGTGGCACTCCGGGAGTGCCGACAGAAGTGAAAACAAAACACAAACAGAATACTTTGCCATCACTCAATGACATATCGGTCTTAAAACCGTGTACATCCCGAGGACAGCCGAACACATCCGAATGTAGCGCGGTGTCGGTAACAGTGTCAAGAGTTCAATGGTTTTTTTTCCATTTAAAAAAATGCCTAAAAATCGAAGACATTTATGACATGTACCAACCCGCACTGGGCCCACTCCCGAATGGCCCGTCTGTCTGGATGCATCCTAATTACTTACGAAAGTTTAATTTATTCTGTCAATTTTCTTCATACTTACTTTTCATCTTACTATAGATAATTGTATGTATCGATTAAAATCAATAGCGTGCGATGTCTGTAAAAGGGAATCAAGTTAAGAAATCGTAAGTAATTACTTCAATAAACATGGGATCAGGAATGTTGTTTATCTATTCTTGAAGTTTGTACGGTTTCACAATCGGAGCTCGCTTTTATCGGCAGACGGGCAGATACATTAGATCTGTCTCGACGTTGGCCAATTAAGTAAAAGTTGTATTAAGCTAATAAAAATCTGCGTAATAAACATTGAGCCTTATTTAGAATGTGGCTGTACCTACCAACCAGGTAACGGCTGCGACTTACGAGTTATATAGGTCGTGGTTCGACCCCAAGAAGGCACTTTACTTCGTGTAAATTATTTCATTACCATTGCTCTCAAAACGGTGAAGGAAAACATTCGAAGACATGTGACATCTACGAACCCGTACTGGGCCCGCGTGTAGATTCTTATCCCACTCCCTCTCACCGGGAGAAGGCCTGTGTCCCAGCAGTGGAAACATTATAGGCTGATTATGTATGTGTATATTTCCACGCTTCTTTACGTACCACCGCTCTTTAGACGTCATTACAATATCCATAGTCAGGAAAAAGCTATGCTAATGAGCTAAAGCAGTATCTACGTAATGACATAATTACAAAAGAAACGTAAAGAAAGCTCGTAAAGTCACTCAAAAGATGTCTGAAGATATTCAAATTACGATTACTTGGTTTCTCCGAAGGAGTCTTGTAAATTCTTAATGATACACGCAACGTCCTGTATTCTGTATTTGTTTATTTTACTACCACAACAGAACACCCGAGAAAGTTCTCGTTACGTAAGTAAAAGTTTCTTAATCAAATAATTTACGACGTATTTTATTTCAAAAGTTTATTGCTAAAATGACAGAAAGTGTTAAGAAAAGTGGGACGTGGTTTTATCATTCAAAACTTTACGTCAGACTCAAAAAAAAATTGTAGCATCGAAAGAGAGAGTCTTCTTTATTTTCTTTGTAAAGTATGTTTCTAGTGTACAATAAAAATATAAATAAATGAATTAATTTGAAAGAGCATTTTTTGAACTATTATTTGTAAAGGTAAATGTTTGAAATTGGGACCCTAAAAGTCTGTACCATTTGCCTTTATTCTAATAACGTCATAGGATTCGAAAATTAATTTTCTTTTCACCCCTGAGCCTGAATCGTAAACGTCATAAAAGTTTTCAAGCACGTTCTCGAGATTCCGATTTCAATTAGGCATCCATTTTTAAATAACTATCGTTATAAGAATCTGCGCGGGAGTGGCTATGATTGCTTAGAAATGTTATACGAGTTCAAACACTAGACCTTCGCAGAAGTCGTTACAGCGAATTATTTTTATGATGTCGATGGCATTCAGCGTGAAACTACTTTTTACTAGCGTTAAATCTTCGGATTTACATTGTAAGTAGGTTTAACCTTTTAACGGTTTTATGATCCTGGTAGGTATCTAACCGACCAGATTTCAGCACATTTCGAGGACACAAACTGACTATTATTATTATATCCCTGATGATTTATTGATAACGATATAAAAGTAAGTATTAAATCATAAAAGGGTTTTTAATAAGTACACAATACCAAACCCATACTCAGCCTATAATTTTCCCACTGCTGGGACACAGGCCTCCTCTCTATGAGAGGGAGTGGGCTGTAATCCACCACGCGGGCCCAGTGCGGGTTGGTAGATGGCACAAGTCTTCGAATTTTTTGTTCTAGGACATGCCATGTTTTGACGCTTTCCTTCACCGTTCTGAGAGCAGTGGTGATGAAATTATTTAAACAAAATAAAGCGCCTACCTGGATACAACCCACGACCTACATCTCGTAAGTCAGGTCCGTTACCACTGGGCCACCAGCACCACTGACCTCTTATTATCAAACTACTACCCACGAATTATCCTGGCCACCTACACTTGTAATCAAAAACATACTTTTCATACATAACACCAAATTCGGACCAAAAGGCCGCGAAACGCAAATCATCATAAACAATTTCATCATCATTGATTAGCTGACCATTTAAGATGATAAAGACATACAGCTTACAGCACAGATAGTTAGGTATGTCGTACAAAACAAATAAATCAAATTGACGTTATTTAAATTTCGATATTATGGAAGGTTTTTTGGTTTGAGCAATTTAAGTAGATGTCAATTAATTCGTCTAAATACTAATTAGGAAGGTCACTGGTTGCAAGCCTTTAGGCGCGATTGGTCCAATTCTCGATTGGTCTAATGTTCAAAAAGATGTCCAATTCGCAGTTGATCCAAAATGGACAATGTGGGAGTTAAAGTTAAAACGGTGAATGAAATGTAAAATAATCCAACACGAAACATTACTGGCGAAATTGTGAGGAAATGTTCAATGTTGTCCTTCAGGGAAACAACGCGTGATGGTATAATGTTAAATCTGACAAGAACAACGAACAAGATGAAGTTGTCAACAGTTGCTAAAAAATTTGCTAAAAAGCACAAATCTTTTCAGATCTAATGGCATTAGAACACTGCTAATTATCCTATTGCTTATAGAATTCGTAAGCCACTCTTTTCTTTGAAGACCCAAAGTCGACTAAACCCTACATTAGTGCTGAAATACCTACCACTCAGAAAACGCAAATCACACTAAAAAAATCCTTAAATCTTGGAAGGAAATGTAAAAAGCATAAAATATGTAAATACAAAGTTAATTATAACAAAAATGAGATTATATTCTCTTTGAACATAAAATGGTAGATTTGTATGTGTATAAAAGTAAAATATAAGGTGTTTTTCTAAAGAGAGCAAAATGAATAACTTCGGATTTTTCCGTCAGTAAAATGAGGATAATACGGGATATCAATATTAATGTGTCAGAATCCGTTTTAAGGTAATTTGAAATATTAGGATTTGAAGGATTTTTTCGTATCCGATATTTTATTTCTCGCGTAAAAAGTCGGTGCCATGAAAAGGCTATGCTTCAATGAAAATGAATGTGCAAATAGATTGGCTTTGGATAACAGGTTTATGTTTTGGCTGCAGATGCTCATGATAAGATTTCACTCAACCTTCTAAGATCAACGGCTAAGTAAGAACTTCATTTCGAAACTAATAATGTACCTAATCCTATTGCAGCAGTGCTATTCTGTAACCATTCTCACCGTGAAAACTTAGGTGAAGAGAGCGTGGAGAGAGCTGTCAATAGTGTCAATTCCTAGCAAAAACAAACTCACATCACCTAAGTTTTCACGGTGAGATTTTTACAGAATCGACCGGCAGGAATGTGTGTTTAGTGTGTAGGTGCGGAACGCGGAACACATTCACACTAACAGTAGCAGTGGTTTTCGTTTTGACAGTTCAACAACATTCATTGCGTTATTTACGTTGTTGAGCAGACCAATTTTCGAACAGCAATGGATTAGCAATATCCTTCAAAATTATTCAGATTGTGAAATTGTGTTACGCAATTAGGGTTTAAGTCTTTCTAGCAACTAAACGGTTTAAGACATGACACATTGTTCTGTCATAATAGCCGATTGGTTCAAAACAGTCTCGCTGTTCGCCAGTTCGCAGAGTCCTCTGAAGGAAATATTATAAGCTGACTAACCAAACAAAACATCAAATCACCAGTCTTCCAAGAACTCAGCTCCAAAAATCACAAATCTTACATTGTAAACACGAAGACAACCAACCAGTCAATAATTCGTCAGTAAACTGACACCTCATACGGTGTGGACAACAATTACGTCATGCGCCAACATTTTATGATAGACCCTAAAATAAAAGTCATGTCATGCCCTTGAAGGTCGTGTCGTGTGTAATTTCGGATGTACTGGTCAACTGGTAATGTTCACAAATACATCATGGTATATTATTCTTGTGTATTTTATTCTGGGCGGATGTGTAATGGCAATGTGCTAAACAGCAAGTGAACATTGCAGAAGCAAATTGTATTAATACAGCTCAGAGACAGAAATAGCCAAAATTGGATAGGACCCTATTAATAAACTTTAGTAGGTTCATAAGTTAAAACGGCTTTGGGATAAATATAGCTGAATAGTTTTGCGACTTTTAATTGAGAAAATGTAACTAACTAAAACACAAGATACCAACTAAATTAATTGACTAACTAACTATACAAATAAATACAAAAACAAAGGACACTTAGGCGTCGAAGTACTCGTCCGCATCGCTGTCATCCGGAAACGTGCCCAGAAGACCGGCAGCATTGCCATGTTGAATGGCTATGCTAATTCTTTGGCCAAAGAACGACCCAGCCCTCTGGTCACGTGAAGTGTCGACCAGCTGGCGAGAAATTTAGAAATTGGCTGAATAGTTCATTGGTAATATTGCAATATTGCACAATGCCACAAAGGAAAAGGCGATAGGCCTAACATCAGAATCTGCCTTGTAAATCTTAAGGCAGATTCTGATGTGAGTGAAAACGCCGGAAGAGGACTTCATAGAAAGAAATATAGTGACCTTATTGGTGATGTTCTTCAAGAAAGGTCAGTTTCGTAGTACTTGCAACCAGCGTGCGTGTATGGTCTGGTCAGATGTATGAACGTAAACGAGGCAAAAGGAGTATGCTAGGATCGTAGCAGGTGGCCTTCTGTAGTTTCTGCCTACACCCATGGGAAGAAGGCGTGAGTTAATGTATGTGTCGTATAAAGATGCTCTAATAAACATAGCTTTATGAAAATGCACTGCGAACCTGATAAATGCATACCTAATCGAATAAAAGCATTCAGCGTACTCAAATTGAAATAAACAAAAGCAAGAATGAACAGTGAGCAGTGGTGGCACAGTGGTAACCACGCCAACTTACGATAATATGTATAGGTACGATTGTAGATCGTAAGTCCGAACCCAGGCAGGCACTTTACTGTAATTTATTTCATCACCACTGCCCTCAAAACGGTGAAGGGAAAACACCGTGAGGAAACCGACGTGTCGTAGAATCGAAAATTCGAAGACATGTCTAACAATTCACACTGGGCCTGCGTGGTGGATTACAGCCCACTTCCTCACAGAGAGGAGACCTGTGTCCTAGCAGTGGGAACGTTATATTAAGAGGCTGATTATGCTAGAAGTGAACAGGCATCTTCTGGGCATGCTCGTCGATCAATTGATATTCGATCATTTGGCATTCGATTTGGTATAGTACACCCCTCGTTCCTCGTTCAAAAATGATTTCATTTCTGTAAGTAGGTTTGTACAAACACTTTTACACGTCAATCATATCTTTTAAAACTACATAGATGAGGTCGTATTGTAGGCCTTATACATCGCTTTCCATCAGGAGATCGAGGTCAAGTGCAAGCCCATGAGGCAATATATCAAAGCACAGGTTTTTATACATTTTTTTTTTTATTTATCATTTATACAAAATAATACAGGACTATTCATATAAAATAGCAACCGAAAACCACAGAGGTTTAAACTTGTGCTATCATGAGTCTATCTCAATATCGAACTAAGTATATAATGAAGCATTTTATATGTATGCGTTATAGTCGATACAGTTAATAACATTACGTGTACATATGAAACATTACTCATATACTCGTAATACATAATTGTTCAAACACGCAGTTAATTTCATAACGTAATCAGTGCAACAATGATGGCACTTTCTTCGGATAACTGAAGTGCTCTCATATCGTGGCGATTTACGTACGTACGCTTGAGAATTGGGTCAAGTATCGCAAACGATACTTATTTAAACATGAAAGAATTATCTGTACCTTCAATCTATACGTTAAAAAGTTCATATTATACCTATGAAACGGGCTTTTAACCCTTCGTATCACGAGGAGATGAGGAACGTGGATCCACGCGAGACACAATGGCTTTTGAATTGTTTCTGTAATTACAGCATTCAACCGGTAATATGGTCTAAAGTGCGTTCATTAATTTTTTTTTTAAAGAAAATAGTTGCTGATATATTGATCGGGTAATCTTACGGACGCGGTAAACTTGCATGCGTAGTTTCAAAAAACGATAGGTACTTTAGGAAGTATAATATAAATATACTTAATATTTTCTCTCGGAGACAAAAAAATAATTACTTATTATAAAAAGGAATTGGCAGAAAGTATCGCAGACCGATGGAAAAAGAGAACATTTAATAAAACCATAGACGTCACCACAGATGCTCTTTGTTCTTAAGCTTTTTTCAAACACTGTTTACCAGAAAAAACTACCCAGATGGGACCTAGATGGGTTCCGTAGTGTCTTTGAAGTCTGTTTTGTTTTTTCATTCATCCGTATAACATAGATGTAACGCAACGCAGGCCGGCTGGAAGCGCCAGTTGCCGTTACACGTGAGGACCGAGCGCACCTCTCCAGTTACGAGTGATTCAAGTGATGTTTTAATCTCGAGTGATCTGGGGAACAGAAATAGGGGTTCTGAAGTGGCGCCTACATATTTTCAGATGAATATTTAGTGATTTCTTAAAAGAATATTTTTGTGTTTTTTATTTTGTTTTTTGGTGAGTGTTCGTTTTTTTTTTCTTTCTTTTCTGTATTTATTTTTTAACGCTGGTAATATTTTAAGGTGAGAAACTGGATTATTTTTTATTTGTCTCTACATATTATTTTAAGCGCTGTAATTAATTTCGCATAGCAATAACACTCTAAAATGTGCAATCAATGACCCCTCGATTGCCAGTTATCAACTTAACTGTTAGGTTATCTTAGCTCTTACACAACTATCTTCTTAAATATCTTGCAACAAAAAAAAATATGATACATTTAATCAAAAGCCACGCTCACAGATATAGCTCGTGATATAGGTCGGTCATTGCCACAGACTAAAAAAGTTTGCAATTATTTTTTGCCAACACTTTTTCTATGCGTAACGCCTCTTTAGTATCTAATCGTAGGCATTTAACTGACATGACAGTCGGCTCATCTGTCAGCGTAGGCGTCTTCTACCAGTAATTGATATTCACATTGCTGAATAAATAAATGCAGAAGATTCAGATAAATATATTCCGATAAATTGAATTCACGCGCAGATTTGCTCTGCATTGTATTGAAATGACTACATTTTACGTACAAGTTACCGTTAGAACGATTTCTTTCTACTTTATCTCGTTTTAGTTTCTCAAATTCTACTCGAATGTTCAAAAGTCAAATCATTTATCTCAAATAGGCACATAAAATGCGCTTTTGAATTTCAAAATTTACAAAGAAAATAGAATTAATTGTAGTCGCCCCTTCCAAAAGGTTTTGTATGGGGAAGAATGGGCAAGACATTCCACAGTAACTCTTTTATAATGTTTTACAATATCTTTCATCCATTAGTTACCTACATACATAGTTATGTGAAGACGATGTACCCAGAATACAATGACTATACCACAATAGGTAAATGAAATTAAATATGAAACAATTACAATACATTTATGATATCTATCTGGTGCTCACATACACCTACAAATATTACAAAAAGTCTCGTTATCCAAATTATCGGAAATCTGTTGATAATGTTGAACTACTGGTCTTTAATATCCTGTCGGTCGACTCTGTAAAAATCTCACCGTGAAAACTTAGGTAAAGTGAGTTTGTTTTTGCTAGGAATTGACACTATTGACAGCTCACTTCACCTAAGTTTTGACGATGAGATTTTTACAGAATAGCACCGCTGCTCTGTTTTGTCATTTATCTATAATTTTGAACTGTTTCGCATCGAATATAAACAACACATTTTGCTTATGTCATACAATACTATTTACGAGTAGGTAAGCCATGTTCAATGCCATAGTACAAAATGACGACCACTCCCATACATTCTTATTATCAATGCTATATTCATCATAATTAAATATATTCAAAATTCAAATTAAACGTCATTAAAAACAATCGTGTCCATATATGTTTTTGATTAAACAATCAATACGTTTACGAATAATTAATTAATTACGGATGTGCCAATCCCACACATTTTTACTGGCCTACAAAAGGACGGTGAGTACTCATCCGCAAAATATTTCATCCGTGGATTAAACGTTACCCTTTTAAAATTGTATGGCGACGAAAGTTCGGATGAGTCGTCGCATAGTTAATATTGATGTGCAAACCCAAACAAACATTTGTGTGTAGGAACATTGCCTTTTTTTTGGTTTCGCCATTGCAATATACCTCCTAATTAGCAAAAATAAATTATTTTACGATCTTAGTAATAAACTTTTTCGAGAATTTTGTCCGTGGTTTTGCTTTATTAGCACTCAAACTTCGGTAAGAAAGTTAACAATATGTAAAACAAACAATATGTAAATCACTTCGAAAGCATATTTACGTTAGGAAAGTAAAGACGTAAAAAAAATAGCAGTTACGTCGATGTTTCTAGCAATGGATTAAGAATTTCCTTTAAAATCATTCGGATTGTCTGTTATGCAATAGAATAGTACTAGTTTTCTTATTTGAATCTCTTCATAGGTATACTAGTCTTCATTTTTGTATTTGAGCTTACAAGAGCTGCAATCGATGAAAGCTCCGGCAAATTTATGGACAAAACTAAAGTCTATAAGTGCAAACGTATAATTGGCGACGAAGAACTGGTGGATGCCAAGCTTCACAGCTTGGCTCATCGCCGCAAGGTTGCCTGCTTGTCGGTCTTCTACAGATTGTACTTCGGTGAGTGTGCCCAAGAACTCCACGACCTCATTCCACCGGCCCCCTTCTACCTTCGGACATCCAGACGCACTGCAAGTTACCATCCCTACCTAGTTGCTATTCCACCAATTCGCACTAAGCGTTTTCAAATGTATTTTATAATGCGCACAGCAAAAGAGTGGAACTCTTTACCTGCGTCTGTGTTTCCGAGCTCATACAACCCGAATCTCTTCAAAGTAAGAGTGAACAGGCTTCTTCTGGGTGAGCTCACTCCATCGTCGACTTTGTCTCTGTCAACTCTGACCTAGACTAGAGTCAAGAGCAAACCCATTTCAAACTAAAAAAAAAAAACGAAAATCGTTAGGTAAAGTCAAAGAAATTATTATTTAAAAAAATGCCACTAACTTAAATTGCCCGTATATTCCAATCACAACTGTAATTCTTTGACAGTTGTATAATACAGCAAATTGAAGTAGAGTGTCAACATATTTAAAAATAAATTTCCCAGAATGCACTTCCTTACAAATCCAAGAAATTCAAAAACAAATGCTAAGCTCATTTCCACATCTCACGGTTCCACGTAAAACGTCTTATTTACAATATGGTTTTCTTATTACAAAATTTAAACAAGTACCGTTCGTGCTACAACATAACCTAAGTGTATCCAATATTAATATTATGCGTGAATAGAAATTGCGAAAACTTGAAAGTTGTATCCTTGTGCCTATCCTTAGAAGTAAATTACTTGTGCTTACATAACCGGATCAGAGGCGTGACGCTAATGATACCCAAAGGGCTAGGCATCTATCAAATCTGAACTTAATTATGATATGATGCGTGTGTTTCCTAGATGTCCCTCGTCATCTAGGAAACCAGTATGCCTTAAGGGGCTTACGACCTAAAGCGCGGTCACTGTCGGACTGCAGAGAAAAGAAAGAGAAGCGCGATGACACAACGCTGGTAATTTATTGCAAAATATAAAGCAATTATTTATTTACAAAAATTCTATTGTTTGGACGAAAAAATTAAAACACTAGTGTTTTAGTATGTTGCTTGTAGAATAATCTGACAAAAAATCAGAATGATTATATAATTATGTATATTAGTATGGTTTTTATTGTAAAAAGAAAGTTTTTAGAGGGAGGTATATTCATGATTTTTTTCTATCGTATCAAATTAGTTGTATTATGTTTTCAACACACTATCAACCTAGCATATATCTTGAAGAATATCATATATTTTTCTGATAGTGTTTACTGTAATTGATCATATACTTTTATTGTTTCTAAAACTTGCGTTTTTTGCGTTTAGGTCCTGTAAGCTCCTTAAGGACATTGTTTACGAATTTTTTCGGACTTATTTGTGACATCATCCAGTGCTCTGGTATCTATCATCATTCATAAAAATGTTCAATGTTCAGTTTTGACTTCGCTCTACTTTATTACCCGACTGCGGCGAAGCCCAAAAGGAGGGTTATGTGTTTGACCTGTATTCCCAACTAAGTTGGGGTCGGCTTACAGTCTAACCGGATGCACCTGAATACAAGTATTTTACATGGAGCGACTGCCTATCTGACCTCCACAACCCAGTTACTGGGTAATACGGTACCCCTTGGTAAGACTGGTTGTCAGATTTTCGGGCTTCTGACTACCCGTAACGACTATCAAAGATCCATGAATGACAGCCGGGACCAACGGCTTAACGTGCTTTCCGAGGCACGGAGGGGTCTCGGTATGTAAAGATGGTCAATGCATACATTATGCGATAGCAGCAATCGCGATTGATTCGCTGGCATTTATTGAAGAGTTGTCCGTTGTCTGTCTCCGAAACTCATCATTATCACATCTTTACGAAATTTAAATGGGACCATTTTGGAATAAACCTCTTTAGAACAAAAAAAATTTGCAAATTCATCTGTAGGTATATGACGGAGATAGACCAAACAAACATTAACAAAAATATATATATACAAACATCCAAATTGAGAACCTCCTCCTTTTTTGGAATCGGTTAAAAATATTCAATTAACAAAACAAATACTGAACGGCAGGATACTCTAGCTTCTAGAACCTATGTTAATATTTCAAACAGAAAAATAAATTACACAGGAATAAAGAATTCCCACCAAGATTGACTCTAGACAAATAAGGTAGGTAATGAAAGTGTCAGTCTTGTTCGCATATAACTAAACCCTAGCAGTCTCAGTGTGAATTGCAGCTTAAATTCCAACTAAGCCCATTCATATGCTTAAGCCAAGCTTACTTGAAATGAATTGCTATCAAGTGCTACATCTTGCAACATGTGGTATGAGCCAGGGTGCAATAAGTCTAAGTTAATCTGACTTTGGCTTTTCCTTTTTTGTGAGCAATATCTTGTAATATTCATTAAAGTGCTCAGATGGATATTACTTGGAACAAAATCCTTGGAAATCACAAGCTTTCGTAATTACTAATTGCTAAAGAGACTTTGGTTGTTATTGTTCTCAGCTCTCACTCCTCAACAATTTAACCAATCATGGTAGTTTGTGCCTAATGTTGTTTATGACACGAAGGTTCCTAGACCTCTCGATTATTCGAGTGTCTTACATACTTTGAATAACAATCTGAAGGATTTTTGAGGAAATTTCTAATCCTTCGCTTCATAGGTTTGAAAAATTCGCTGGCTTTGCCTGTAAATAGCAGAACCTTTTAATTAAAACAATTTACACGGTAAAAGCTCGCCCCATTGCTGTCTGATATTTGTTACAGAAGAAAAGTGCGACATAAATAAAAATATTATCCCACATTGAACTAAGCATAAAATAAACACTAAGAAAAATAATATTCCTAAGTAAAATTGTTTATTTTAATATTCTTGAAACTCACCACATCATTGTGGTTGACTAGTACTGCATATTTATTTCAAAGAATGTGACATTAAAAATACACCTCGTCTATTATTATGCAGCAATGAGAGTCTAAGAAAATTATTTCTAAAAATATTCCTTACGCCATTACAAGCTCACCACACCTGCGGTTTTATATGCGTGTAATGTTACATGAAGGACTCAAATCACGCTAATCACCCACCTGTGAAATGTTGTAATGGATAACATACTCTAAACTAGTTTATTTTATCTATTATAATTCTGCAATTTATTATCAATTATAATTATATTAGTCTAGATTCTACTGGGGGCCTAAAAAGGCCACTTTGGCAGAATCATAAAAGGATAACATAGTGGACAGTTAACTGTTAAGTCAATCGTATCAAATCCCATTGGTGAAGGATGTTTCAGTTATTTTTTTTGTCTATGCTAAAATACCAGTCAATCCAATCCAAATCCAATCCCAATCTTTTTGATTATACCTAGGTAAAGCAGCGAAAAAAAGAAAAACACGGACTGTCTTCGCCATACTATGATTCATAATGTTATCCTTTTATGATTATTCAAAGTGGCCTTTTTAGGCCCCCTGTTCTACATTAGGAAAGGCCTAGGTTTAGAGGAGGCCTAAGTTTTGGGGCACTCTATGTCCAGTACTGCACGTCTTTCGGCTGAAATGATGATGATGACATATGGTGTTTCGACTCATCATTTTAAAAATAACAAATGTAGCGAACTGTAGACATCGTATTCGTTTTGACACTTCAGAAATATGACCACAACTACGGATCATTTTGCTCTAGGTACTCACAGTCGGTTAAGGTTGTATTCAAATCCTATGATAATCTTAAACAAATGATAACCAACATATTCCAAGTTATATGTCAAAACTAATGTGCAAGATATTCGCGCTTTCACACAACGCACCTCGACGTTCGGTGGTCACGAACTATCTAGCGATGAATAGTACGCGGTTAAGGGTTGTCATCCTTGGAGACCAGGAACGTATTACCACTAAAAGTACCTAAGGGCTGTAGAAAAATCTGTCTTCAAGTCGTAGATAAAAACAGAGAACGCACATGTCATCCTCTTGACATAATCGCCTCATTGGAGTGAACAGTGAGATCTACAAATTATAAACATTGCTTTGACACAAAAACAAACTTATTTTTACCCCTATCTTGCTCAAGTGGCATTCTTCGTGGGAAATAAATTTTGAAACCGCAAAATTAAATTAAGACCTTTCCTAAATCAAAGGACCTTTCTCTTTCTTTTGGTTTAACTTTCATCCGTATACACTTACGTATCTAAACGCTGACTGTCAAATCATTTCATCTCTTCTTTCTCGCAAAACTCGTGCCAATACGAGACAAAATAAAAACTGAAGCTGATCAGTGATTTCAGAAGTCTGATACTCCATATTAGTCTATACTTTGGCCCTATGATTAAAATAATCAAAATGACCTCACAACCTGCCTCAGGAAAGCCCCATCAGGGTATTCTCAGTCTTCACTATCTCTGCGCACACTCGCTGCAGCTGAGACAGGATTGAACTTTCCTGCTCACCACTCGTACAAAAATCTATTTATTACTCCATCTTGTAAATTAGCAAAACTTTCTTCTGCAATAAAAGTCATCTCATTAGACTGACAACTCCATTTGACTACACCCGGACCTTACAGCCCTATGCCAATGATTTATCGTGCACTTTGACAGTAAAATGAGACTATACATTACTCGAAGCAAGGCTACACAAACCTATAGGAGACTGTAATAGAGCATTTCTCTTAGAAAGTCTAGCTAAATTATATTCAGTATAGGAACGGTTGAACAAAAGGCTTCAATTGTTCGGACTGGCGTATCTAAGTTGATTTATATGTTTTATTTGACGATATAGTTAAGAGTATTGTGTTTTCGTGAAGCAACGAAATCTATTCTTTATCTTTTTGCTGATAGAAGATTAAGATGTTTTCAAGCTTCGTAAGTCAAATATGCATTCATGCTGGTTTTAATTGACCAGTAAGCTAAAGAAACTCTTTTACTATCACGAATATGAAACTGCAGTAATTTATTTTGTTCTTCTTTAGAAGAACCAATCGGCACCCTGATTGCGTAACACACTATCAATCGGAATCTGAATCATTTTGAAGCAAATTTTTAATCCATTGCTTCATAAGTTCAAAAAATTTGTCTGCTCAACACGTAAAAAACGCAATGAATGTTGCTGAACTGTCAAAATGAAACCGATTCCAATTGATAATGTGTTACGCAATTGCCCCGGGGGTTTGCTTAACTCAACATAGCCGAATACAACTCGCCACAGTTTATAGTGGCGGTAAGGCCTGTTATGGAAGGATGGCTGGAGGGGGTCGCTAGGCATGGTGGGCTGGTCGGGGGTGCGACGAACGTACAAGTATCTCCCGGGCCCCCGACTCATGGTAGTAGAAGGAACAGTGGGGTTTTAGTCAGTAGGAATCCAAGATAACCCTCCATTCTGTTTAGACAGAGGAGTACTTAAGCCAAAATAAAAAATTAAAAGCATGTTAATGTAAACAATCCGGGCACATACCACATTATTCATCGCAATTAATAAATACGCAAAAAGGGTTGGCTAAAGCCTGCGCTTAAACCCTTTTCTCCGCTCTACCAATAAATTATGCAATGGACGTTAAATGTTAAACGATAAGATTAGTTTAGTATCAATACAAAATGGACAATAATTTATTACCTATAGAAAAAATACTTCGTAATGAATACCGAGGCGAGGCGACGGCGATTTGTCAACAAACATTTGTTTATCCAATAGATTAATGACTAGCAAATTGAATAATAACACGTTAGTAGCGATGAAGGTCAAAACTCATTAACACATAAATAGTGATAGACAATTATTATTCATAGCTCAACGTTATTGAACTCAAACTGAACTAAGGGCTTTATTCGAATTACGAATTTGCTCACCCGAAACGGGCGAATCGTCACTTAATTTACTTTTTCTATAGGCGTCTCGCATGAATTAGCACATTTAGAATTTTATGCAATAAAGTGTAGAAAAAACTGGCCAAGTGCGAGTCGGACTCGCACACGACGGGTTCCGTACCACAAGGCAAAGACGCCGAAAAAAACACGTTTGTTGTATCGGAGCCCCCCTTAATAATTATTTTATTTTAATTTTATTATTTATTATTAAATTAAAAATACAACTGAGTATTTTGTGAATATTTCAAGTGCCTACCTGTTGCCATTATCGATATCGAGCAAAAAAGGGCAAAAAAATCGCGTTTGTTGTATGGGAGCCCTTTAATATTTATTTTATTTTTAGTATTTGTTGTTACAGCGGCAACAGAAATACATACTTAATTTGTGAAAATTTCCACTGTCTAGCTACCGCGGTTCTTGAGATACAGCCTGGTGACAGACGGACTGACGGACGGACGGACGGACAGCGAAGTCTTAGTAATAGGGTTCCGTTTTTACCCTTTGGGTACGGAACCCTAAAAAGGACACGAGCGCACAGAAGTGATAAGAGCTAAATATTATAAAATGTGTAGGTACTGTTTTCTTAACTACATTGCATAAAATTCAAAATGTGCCAATTCGTGCGAGTCGCCTATGGAAAAAATAATATAATTTGAAAGTAACGATTCGGGTGTGTAAATTCGTGCGAATCGACTAATAAGTCAACTAAACTAAAGCATAATATTACAGCGGTAACTTCAAAGCTAAGCCATTACAATTTCATGCTAAACATTATGATCATTTAGCCTCAGGACTAAACTCGGCTTATCTAAATAATAACTTGTGTGTAGGTACGTGAGTGGTGATTAATTTTAATGTTATAATTTTAGCTATGAAAGGTACTGTTATTAACTGGTGGCCAATGCATGTAATGTATGAGTGGTGTCTGTATTTTCATTCAAATCAATTGTAGCATTTAATCAAGACCAAATATTATGTCATGGCAAAACGATAAATTAAGCAAACCCGATAAAAACGTTGATTTTGAAAAAAAAAACACAATTTTATCAAAATCAATGGGTTCGATTCCTGGCTAGAAATAGTGATTTTTCAAAAATCCAATGATGCAGTTTTAGTTTTCATCAAAATCGAGCCCGCGACTCCTTTTAGTACATTTCGCTATTCCTCATAGTTTCGGATTTGGCCATCCACGCCCACTTGGAAAATTCACCGTGTAGGTACCTATATCCCGAGCTGGTAAATTATATTGTCTGTAAACTGTCTTCAATAGTATTACGCAAAGGACGAATGTATATAGAATGTCTATAATTATCTAGTTCTAGCCATTAAACGTGTAACAGTTATGAAATTAGCGCACTAGGTCAGTTAGCTTCGTAAACGTGAACTAAACACAGGACAAAAACGTGTGGCTAGTGTTGGTCCGTTCTGTAATAACTTCTGAATCTTCCTACTTTTTTTATACGGTTTTCTAGGATTTATGTATATAAATCCTAGAAGCCAGTAATTTTATGCAAATGCAAAAAGTTTTAACATGTATTCACACAAAACAGAACAATGGGACGGTTTATTAATAGCGATGACTGACAGGGCAATATTTGGACGGAAAGAATAACATGCCACACCACGGCAGTCTTCAAGGTGCATAAGCAGAGGTGTACCGGTGGGAGTGGTGAGGTGTGTGGAAAAAAAATACAATAGAAAAAGGCCCTCCTTTCTATTGTTGTGGCTAGCATTCAATCAAATAATCAACTTAGCCTATCGCAGTCCACTGCTGGACATAGGCCACTCCCAGGCTGCACCACAACACCCTACCCAAATGTCCTTTCTTTGGTATTGTTCGTCGAATCGTTGAGCTCCTCAAGTTCTGAGTTGAGCTGCACGATTTTTGACAAATGCGTGCACTGATTGGACAGGTCAGCTCAATCTGTGTGGTTCTTTCCTCAAAAGACCATTTCCGACACCAATCTACATGGTCTTCACACGATCTGACCAAGATTTTGTCTGGACTTTAAAAGAGACTGTGACCTCTAAGTTTGTTTCGGCCTTTCTTCTCAGAGTAGTCAGATAGGAAACGTCGACGTCATCTAGTTTTAAAAATATAATTGACGTGTAAAAGTGTTTGTACAAACCTACTTACAGAAAATAAATCATTTATCATTTACCGCATCCAGTCTGTCCCAGACACCTTCTGGTCGTCAGTCCATCTAGCTGGGAGCGTCCCACACTACGCTTGCCGACACGAGGTCTCCACTCTAGGACCCGTCTCCTCTACCGGCCATCGGTCTTTCGACAAACATGGCCGGCCCACTGAGTCATATTTCTAACAAAATTATCTAGTCTTTATTGCCCTGCACCCTAATTGCGTAACACACTATTACTTCAAGCATATTTCTTATCCATTGCTTCATATTGTTCTAAAAATGTGTATGCTTCTGCCTAACGACGCAAATAACGCAATGAATGTTGTTGAACTGTCAAAATGAAACCCATTGCTACTGATAGTGTGTTACGCAATTACCCTGCTGGTTGCGAATACCACGGACTTGACCTTTCTGCATCAAAATTAAGACATCAATCAAGCTCTCTATAAAACAGATTAGATACCCTCACTTAATGAAATTCTCAGCGATATTCGTAAATTAACTGAGTCTTCGTAATTAGGTTAGCACACACGTTGCTCTCTAGTCATGAAATTAAACCTAGATCCGAGTCGTAAAAGTCTGAGCTGCGTGTGTTAACTGTATAATTTCAACTATCAATTAACAGTCCCGTTATTGGAGTAATTGTTTACAAAATACACTTATTTCATTTTGTCTGTTCAGGGTTCAGGAAGGTACCAACATGACCATATATCTTATATATGGTCATGTTGGTCACAAAAAACAGGGTGACATGCACGATGGTGACATGGGACACCGATGCGCAACCTGCTCCCAAGTATTCAGTAGGTAATACATGATTCTGAACCTTCAACGCAGGCAACGTTGACATTTTTCGTCGGTTATTAAAAAATACATTAGTTTACTGTTCCATACATTTCGACCACTTTTCTATGAAACAGTAGATTTTTTTTTTGATAACCGATATAAAATGTCTGCGCTAGCTGGTTCAGAATCGTACTGATTTGCTGTTTACGTGTCGTCACGACGATAATATCGCCGCGATTCTCTCGCTCGTGGAGACGGCCCCTAACGGGCATAGCGTGGTGCGTAGGTACCGCCGCCGCAGTGTTCGAGTCCGACTCGCGCTTGGCTAGTTTTACTTTCTAACTTAGATACAATGGTTTTAATTTGATCCTCCTTTCCTCTTAGGGTTTATTAAAATAAAGCTAGAATTTCTCCAGAGGGCTCCTCTGTCCAGGGTTTTTCTCGCAAAGTAGTCTAGACACTTGCTTTGTCTTATCTAACAATGATAAACGAACCGTTCATAAGTATAGTCGGACTTTTAATTAGCTGCAGTAAAATGACAGCTTATGTGTTAGTTAAATGACTGAAATTGGCGTCTTTTTGTTTTTTCGCGGTCATCAACCAAATCTTGTTTTTCTAATATACAGAATAGTGTAATAAAAGAAACTTATTTGACATGCATATATCTAAACTCAGTCCGAAATAAGAAGTGTCATTTTACTGCAGCTAAGTAATTACAAGTCGGACTATAAAGCTAGCTATTTTATTACATCCTATCCTATGCTTTCTTTACTTTTCTTATATTATTTTCTACAGTGTTTTTGTAACGTGGAAACTTTTAATTGGACTTGTTTTAATATTTTCTCTTGAACTGTGAGTAGGTATCTTGGGAGGAAAATTCATCTGTATATTGCCCGCTGTAGGATTAAAACAACATGAAAAGTCCGCGTTACATGGTTGAGAATGTTGTCGGAATTCTCCTTGTCACATAACATTCGACGAAACCTTGCTTTTGTCGTCTGAACTTATACAAAGAGAGTAACACACTGAATTATTCTCGTATTTCTCATCGCCTATCAAATGGGAACCGGATATCTAAGGATTGTTTTGCAACCATTGACACTATAATAAAACGTATATCTATTTCAAGGGTATTTCAAGGGTCATTGCTCATAATCCGAGCATAAAGTGCTTACATTCGCTTATTAAGCACATAAGTTAGTCGTCCAGGTCCAGGTGCTCACAACGTACCTACATAACGTAGTCAAATTACTACAGTGAGCATTCCTAATTGTAACTTGAAACAGTGTTTAATGTAATAAGAGATAATTGAAAGTGTAATTATATTAATCAGTGGGATATAACGATCGGGTTTTGTAGTGTCAGTGATAAACATTACAATTTGATCTTCCACTTTAGGTAGCGCTAATTAATTACTTAAGGTTAAGGTACATTGCGCTGTTATCAGCTAAAGAGGGTAGTAAATAAACTGATACGGGAGAAGCCCTTTCTCGCGGTTCGGTTTTTTTAAATTAGCGCCGATAATATGTGTATATGGAACAAATTCCTTATTTCAGCAATTAATTATATCCTTTTGCGACAAATTAATCTCAGTCGGCATTTTTGATAATCAGTATCAGTAAATGCATAATTTATACTCGCATTTCGTCGACTCATACGCGGAATGATAAATAAATATGTAAGATACCTATTATGTCTGAATTCTGATACGGAGATAAAAAGATTATGTATGACACACTTTAATGTTATCAAATCAACACAGAATTTGCATAAAACAACATACGAATATTGTTCCAAATAATAATGTCATTTTTCTTTTGTTTCAGGTGACATTTTCAACATTCAAATCGAAACAAAATTTCGAGTTTTTAAATCCGAAATGTCATAAGTCATAACTGTCAAATATAGTTTTTTTTTTGTTTTGTGATTTGAATATGGATTCGTGCAGAACTATCCAGTGAAAAGTGTTGGTTGTGTGTGTTTGTGAACTAGAGTGACGTTGAAAAAACAAAATGGAAGCCATGGAACGGAGAGGAAAGGTAGCCGCGATCGGTGCGCTCGTCTTCATCGTATTTTGGTCACAATGTGAGTATTATCTACCAGTTTTATTTATCATAACTTCATCTTTTCATAATATGTCATTTTTAGGCTATTCGACGTCTATTGAGTCCCTTCCTAAAGGAGATCACCCGTTCTGTTCGGTGAAGTGAGATAAAAAAAAGAAAGGTGGCCAGGAATGTATTACATTTTATTTGAATGGTCGCAGTAGTAGAAACATTTATTTTTATTGCGAGAACGCTGAATTTTCAAACAAAGATAAACAACGATCTTGTCTTTCAATCTACCTTCAAATATCCGTTCCAAACCCAAATTGAACCCAAATTAATTTTATTATTATTTATTTAGGTATTATTCACGACTTTGAGGCCTTTTACAAAATAATGCGTTCTATGTGTACTTTAAAAATACGTAATTATTATTGATGGCCGCCAAAAAAAATGTAAGCATCCCAATGGCCAGAATGGGTAACCTCCTTTTTTCAACATGACCACAGCTACCCAAAATTCGTTCGAGTTTGTTTAGAATCACGCACTAAACTTCAAACTGGAAAAAGTAATTTATTAAAATGGACTGAAACACTTTTGACCACTTGTTTAGACTAAGGAAGAATAAACGGTGCAACAAATTTCTAAAGGCCTTACACAGGTGCAACGCGACAGCGCGACACGACTCTAGTAGAACAATTTCTATGAAAACTTCATGAAAATTGCACCGTTCGCATCGCACCTGCCTGTGAGAGCCATTAAATCATAATTAAATAATCCGGCCATGCATCCAAGCAATATAATTTCCGCTTCCGTTTTGCATATAAAAATGAGAATAATTCCAATCTAGATTACAGTAGAATCTGCGCTAGGTCACATGCTTCCGCAATAACTCACGGCTTCCGCGCTAACCGGCGTTTGGCCGGCTTTACGACAGTTAAGCTTAACGAGACCTCTATTTTAGCAGAACGTTAGAGTTTTAGCGCCGTTCCAGTTTTAGCTGAGGTTAAAACTTGTTCTAGTATTGTGACCTGTTTGTCTCGTACGGTATTAAGTACTCCTGTATTATTGTTACCATTTTCGTGTTAGTTAGTTGGTCGGTCGACAGTTCTGCCTCGTTGGTCTATTTTTTTCTCTTATTAACCGTTCATGTATTTAATTAGGTTCACTTCAATCAAGGTGCGATGAAAAGGACTATTTGAGCACGAAGTAACAGTAGAACACTGTCTCCTAAGGCACAGGTTTCCCCTAGTTTAGGAGGCAGGGTTTCCACCATTAAAGACATCTTTTTACAACCAATTGTTCTTGTTACCTACATGTACTACTTATTGTAACGAAGGTTTTTAGTATCAATAAAGTTATTATTATTATTATAGTCGCAAGCTCTATTGCTGAACGGGAGGTTCTGGGTTCAATTGCCAGGTCGGCCAAAGTGTTATTAGGGTTTTCCATCAGGAATTTCTCAGTAGCAGCCCGGAGTCTGGGTTTGTGCGCGGTTGATGGCAATATGCTCGCCCCCTGTTACAACCATAACTGGCGAAATGTGGCTGTATGTACAGACACCAGCAAATCAAATTACTTCAATCTGTCAAATTTCTTTAATAGATTTTCAACTTTATCGCTACAAAACATATAAGGTTCAAAGTTGCTTGATGTCCTGGCGTCTGTACTAAAGGTACACTTCTGCCTAACCCTTTAATACAGGCGTGAAGTTATACTAAATATGTTACCAAAAGCCACTAAGTTCTTCAAACCGGTAGATATGATCAGAGCAGTAGCGAAGGGTCAATTTTTGTAAGAGGTAAGCCGGAGTAGATATCTTTAATTACGACTATATTATTATTTGTCGATAGCAGGGGTGGCCAACTTGGTTAGACCCAAGATCTACTGTTCACTGACGACACCCTGTGCGATCTACCAATTACCTACTTCTTGAAATCTTATATGAAACGGCATAAGTTCAGTACACAATTATGTAGTATTTTTTATTTTATTAAGAGGGAAAATATAAAACTGAAAATTATTCTTAGTAACTACTTATTTATATTAATGTGAGCATTGCGTTTGAGCATCAGATTATCAAAATCACGTTTGTAGTTGGAAATATTTTTGGCCTTGCCTCGATCGACTGGACTAATAGTCCAGACCGGTTTGCCACCCCTGGTCTATAGAATACTGACTGTGCCATTTTTCAAAGGGAAGCCGGTAGGAATCGAGTTGTATGGAACCTTCGCCACTGATAAGCTGTAGGTATATTAACCACTGAGACGAACAGCATCATTCATTAACTCTGCGAAATACTGGACGGTGATATTATAGTTCCTTTGTGTAAAAGTCAACGTCGCTTTAAGAACTCATGAATAAAAGCCCCGATGCAGACCGAAATTACTCGAGAAAACCCGCAAAATAAACGCTAGTATCTAAAGCCACCCATAAAGATGAAACTTTTTGGAGGTATAAAGTATGATTAAACGAGAAGTTTTATAGCGCGCATAACAAATTCAACTGAGAAAATGCGCCAAGATAATTAAAAGAAGAAAAAACATATCTGTTATGATTAGTGTCTGACCGAATTTCGTTTTCGGTTTTCGGTCGAAATATCCATATTCGGCAAGTTTCGTTTTCGGCCGGCAAGTCATCAATGCTTTAAATTCGGAGAATATCAATGCTTACTACAACTAAAAGCGCAATAACTGTAAAAGTGCAGTAAAAATGCTATTTTATCGCATTTGACATCATATTGTTTGACTAGCAGCGCCCCGCGGTTTCACCCGCATAAGTGTCGATCCCGTTCGAAAGACACGTGGCGCCATCTATTATCATAATAACGTTATTGTTGTTTTCTTTGGGAACAGCACTTTTTTTCGGGATGAAAGGTACACCATGTCCGTTTCTGTACACCTGGTAACGTATATGCAAAATTTCAGGATGATCGGTTCAGTGGTTTAGGCGTGAAAAGGTAACAAACAAACTTACTTTCGCATTTATAATATTAGTTAGGATAGTGTGATGGGGTACGTATTACCCAGTAACTGGGTTGTGGAGTTCAGATAGGCACCCGCTCCATGTAAACTACTGGTATTCAGCTGCATCCGGTTAGACTGGAAGCTGACCCCTACATAGTTGGGAAAAGGCTAGGTAGATGATGATGAGTGTGAAGTGTGATGGGTATAATCCAACTTCAATGTTACTGTAATTTCTTCTTTAGCTACAGTAAATGATTGAAAAAAAATCTCAATGTTTAATCTTGATGCCATGAATATTTACGGTAGACACCATAATGGGTGGAAATAGTAAAATCGTCGTTAGGATTAGGATTATTTAAACGAATATTATAAAGAGAAAAGATTTGTTGTTTTGTATGTTTGTTTGCGATTTCATACTACAACGGATACGGAACGGAACGGACTTGGATGAAATTTAGCACATGGGTGACCATGTAAACCAGGGGTCGCCAACTTGGTTAGACCCCAAGATCTACTGTTCACCGACGACACCCTGTGCGATCTACCAATTACATACTTCTTGAAATCTTAAATGAAACAGCATAGTTCTGTACTCAATTATGTAGTACTAGCTTTTGCCCACGACTTCGTCCGCGTGAAATTTGATCCTCCCCGCATTCACCCTCTTAGGGGATGAATTTCGAAAAATCCTTCCTTATTCCTTGTCTACGTTATAAAGGGAACCTCTGTGAAAAATTTCAGCTGTCTAGGTCCAAGGGTTTGGGCTGGGCGTTGATGAGTCAGTCAATCAGTCAGTCAGGACTTTTCTTTTTATTTATATAGATAGATTTTTTATTTTATTAAGAGGGAAGATGTAAAACTGAAAATCATTCTTAGTAACCTACTTATTTATTAACGTGAGCATTGCGTTTGAGCATCTTTCGCTAGATTAGCAAAATTAGGTTTGTAGTTGTAAATATTTTTAGTCGATCCGTTTAAAAAATGGCCACTACATTAATAAGTACATTACGATACGAGTGACTTAAGTAATCTATTAATGGTCACGAGTATCGTATACTATTTTAAAGCTCGTGTGACCTAACCACGCTTTTCTCTGTAAAAATGGTCACAGAAAAGCGTGACTTCAATGCGGGTATAAAATTTCATTTACTTTCGGTCAGACATTACTGACTTGCAACTGCTGTATTTTATACTATACTTTATGAATATTAAACGTTTCGATTCACCCATTTGACGATGCTAATAGAGCTGTAATAAATACGAGCATACACGTTATGATTGATGCGACTTTCATGAACGTTTCCTTTCTCTCCGAAGTCGGAAAGATTGATGGTAAAGATAAAGATTTATTTCCTGCCAATACTCGGCCAATTTTCCGTTTATTAGATAGAATTTTGTTCGATATTATTAGCATGATTTTTACCGACTTCACAAAAAGGAGGAGGTACTATGTTCGGCTGTTTGTATGTTTTTTTTTTTTTTTTTTGTATATTTGTTCATCGAATACTCCGCCAATAAAATTGTCGACGGATTTTCAAAATTCTTTATTTGTTCGAAAGTAGATAGTTCTGAGGTGGTCCCACTGTCACCAAGTTAGGATCTGATGATGGGATCTTAGAGAAATCGAGGGCAACCCTCAAATTTTATAGGCTCACTTATTGTTTTTCGCATATTTTATGAAGTATCTTGTGTATTTGCGTATGGTTGTCACCATTTCAGGTAGCTGGGCTGATGATGGAAGGTACAACTCCTTAACAGTAAGAAATTACTCGAATAGGCAAGGACTGTTTTAGTAAATTGTTTTGATGTTTGATAGGGCATTTGCCACATTTGGTCTCATGATCATCAAGTCATGACCTGATGCTGCAGTCAGGATAGTCTGCAGAGTACCTAACTCCTCGACAACTAACAGCAGATATATCGTGTTTAGGCTCATTGAAAAGGGCTCGATGTGTGGATAAACGTACTGTTAATGAGGAACACCGAAATACATAGAGACCTGATGCTAAAGTCAGGAGCATCAGAAAAAGTACAAACCTTGAAATTACAGCACCATAGTCGTGTTTGAGCTCATTTTAAACAGGATTAAATTTTAAGTTCAATGCAATGTTGACATAAATCTGGCCTGATGCTGCAGCCAGGATTATCAGCTAGGAGAGTGGAATACTAGGAGAACTCCTCAACAATTAACGTCCCTGCATCGGGAAAAGCAATTTTTTGTAAAAGGTGATCAGCAGTTGACATAAGGCTATTGTAACTTAGATAAATTACAAACTGACCCACTAAAATGTAAAAAATAAAAACGTTTTTACAAAAAAAACAACCGACTTCCAAAAAACACTATAAAGTGAAAAATAACTTTAATTTCGGAAGTCGGTGACAAAAACAAAAATACAAATCCAAAGACACCGACTTCCGAAATTAAAGTTATTTTTCACTTTATAGTGTTTTTTGGAAGTCGGTTGTTTTTTTTGTAAAAAAGTTTTCTTTTGCATTAAAACCGATAATTTTTCAAGATGTTCTTTTGGTTATTACTTTTAGTAGTATACTTTAGTATTTGAATTGAAGCTTCTTAGGCGACGATTCGATAATTGAACGAGAATTGAGAATTTCAAGGACGCGTCACGTTAAGGCACATTTCGTTACATGAGAGAGAAGAAGGATATAAACTCTCTCTGTCTCTCCTACTAAATCTCTCATAGAAGATTGACTTGTATCACGTGTACGGTGCTGCACGCGCATTCTTTTGTTGTCAACGTTCTTCTCTGTTACTGTTCCTGACTACAGCCGGTCTATAATAATAAAATCGTAAAAATCTTACCTTGAAAACTTGGGTAAAGTAAGTTTGAAGTGAGCTGTCAATCCACCTGATGCTATAGATTGACACAATTGACAGTTCACTTCTCATAAGTTTTCACGGTGAGATTTTTACAGAATAATTAGATCGGCTGTTTATTCTTATCACGTGCCACAAGACCGGTCTCTACTCTTCTCCATAATCAAATATGTTGTTGTCATTTAATTGTTACATTCTTCATCGATTAGCATTGCATTGTCTACAATCAACATCTTCGCCTATACACCTTTATTTCCAACCTCAAATTCTTTTCGACAAAACAAAAGCACATCGTTCAAAAGTTCCCAAAAAAACGTAGTCCGTCTGGTTTTCGACCTTGGTCAAGAACTTGATCGCGAATATAATCCACCCACTATCCTTAGACTAATGGAAGGTACCAGCTACCGTTCCGATTGTAGATAAGAGTAACAATGGGATATCTTACAAGAATTGTCGTAATGCTGTCAGTGGTTTGTTGGCCGAAAATGGTCAAACCACTTTGAAGTTTGTAGATTACGTATCTAATATTTGGCGAGAGCAAAGTTTTGAGTGTTGTTGTATTTCCTTGTGTTTCTATAGAATACATAGGATGGGAATGTGTAGTTTCAAGAGGTGAATATCTCACTATAGTTGCGGACACCTCAACAATGTTTTTTTGTGCAGGTTATTTGCAATATTTGTATTTAAGCGTGTATAAGTTTTCCACCAACGCGAAGGTGGCGTTGACGATGTAATATCATTTGCAGGGCCAACATGGCCAGAGATCCCGCAAGACAGGGAGGTTTGGAAGAAAAAAGGGAGGCCTTTGCCCAGCAGTGGGACAGAAAATAGGCTAACAAAAAAAAAAAAAGTTTTTTAGTAGATAAGTAAGAACTTAAAAAAGCTGAAACATTAGGTAGGTACCTTGCTTAAGTAGTTTAATATAGGTAATATAAGTACTTAGATGAATAGGTATTTATCTTAATAAATAGTAAATACCGATATAAAAACCCATACAACTTTACAAGGTATCCCGCTATTTAAAGGAAGCAGGATTAAATTGAAATTCCTTGCCCTACATCGTAGGAATTTAATAATATTTTCTTATTAGTGCAGTCCTAGTTCGAGTGGTACCTGATAGTAATAATACTACAAGCGATAAGGCAGACCTGCTCAATATTAATTAGTTAGACGAACTAAGGATTTCCCAGCGGAAATTTAGGAAGCCATAAATCATTTGAAAAAAAACCCGGTATATTTTTTTTACAAATTTTTCGCCTCTTCAAAACATTGGTCTCCTAATTGGATATTTTGGTCACCAGGGACATTACAAATACAGGTTCTTACTCGACGAACTTTTAACTGCAAACGCTTGCAAAATGAAACCTAAAGTCACAGAAGTTATCTCATCTCGGTTGTAGAAATAATCCATGCTTGAAGTAGTCTCTCGTTTACATACGAAGTTCTAAAGTTGATGGAACTGTTTAATTTTATAGTGCTGTGAAAGTAGCAGTGGCTGCAGCAACAGCTTATTTCAAGCTCGTATAACTTCTGCTGCGGTTGTGTTTAAAACTAGACTCTTGAAGATGGTTACTGTTTAGCTTTATGAGCATTTTAAGTTGAATGAGAAAATATTTAAATATTTATTGTTGTATAGAGAGTAAACTTGAACTGCAAGCTTTCTTTGAAGATGTTCGAACGGTAACTTGTTATTTATGGAAACTAATGACTGTAAAAGCCATAGAGTAGGTAATTCAAGAGCAAAAAGTTTTTCTGTTAACAATGAGCAATCCTCTCTGGCTGGCAAGATCAAAATCATAGACAACCTTAATAAAATTACACTTTACGTGTCGGTAATTAAACCTCTTGGTGTTGCAAATCGACGTGTTCTGTGTTATATTGTGTGGTTCTTATTGATAACCTTTTATCTCCATTTTTTTTGCTACTTCTTTATACACCTGCAGTAACCTATAACTTTTAACTTCGCCTTACTGAAGGAACTCAATTATATCCTTTTTTCCACTTCCAGGCAGTAGTGTGGAGGGTCAGAGGAACAACACGAAGATGTCGTACGTGTGTCCGCCGCAGTTCATCAGGCTGGGTCACAGCTGCTACTTTTTCAGCGAGAACAAGGCGACGTGGCAGAACGCACTCTTCGCATGCACGGTAAGTTTTAATATTAAACTGACTATTGAACATAGCCTGATTTAGTATACCGCTGCTATGAATAGAGAAAGATGATATTTGTTATAGAAAGTAGGAACCTAGGACCATAATATTTATGGGGAAAAACGTACTATTGTCTTAAACTGAAAGAATCTAGTTAAACATATATACCGCACGTGAGCGAAGCTGTATAAATCTACAAAGAGAAAATGAAAGAAACATGTGAGAACATAAACTTACTTCTATCTTAATTTTAAATCATTTAAATTACGACGAAATATTTTATCGGTTTAACCACAAGAACTCATTAAAATCTCAACGTAGTTATGCTAAAAAAATACTCCAATTTGGTATTGCAAAAACGGAATGTGAACCCAAGACCTTCAAGTCGTAATTTATACCAAGACCCATTACCGTTTAAACGTACAAAGTTAAGTAGATCACATAATAATTTTATTACAGCCATCAAAACTTTATAATGTGCCTGAATTTTAATAACTTGATAAATATGTTAATTACTTTCCAAATGAAACTGCTTTACATTCAATGGATTTAGTTCATTCAGTTCATTCAAACATCATTGACATACATTGTGAAATTAGGTTTAAAAATTTCATTACCTTTGGTAGATTGTATAATATACGTTGTGGCTCCAGTCGCAGTCTGGCTCATCGAACTACCACCTTTTTTCGTGCTCTCTTTGCACTAATACCTGCATATATAGAAGACCTTTGTGTTTATTCTGATTATGCCAATGATAATGCTGTCGAAGTAGCCGAATTCTGGTCGAGGCTTATTTAAAACATACAAAATTGATTCATCGGTACAAGGAAAAAGATTAATTGTGAAGAAATTGAGCCTTTTTAAGGAAAAAGTAATAACCTACAAAAATCTCACAGAAAAAAGTCCAGTTTATTTTCGGAAGAGGTTAGTCGAAATCTAGATTGAGAATATATTAATCGGGAAAAACCCAGTCATACATGTCCGGTAGCGACCAAACGTGAACGTGACCGTGTTGAATAAGATAGTAGTTAGAATTTTAGTCATGACATCGGATTTTGATGGGACCCCTGACCACAAGATCTTCTTTAACTTTAACAAATAGGTTTACCAGCCAGATTTTATAATTAATACTTTCTTTGTGAGTCAAAAATACAGTTACTACCCAATTTAAATGTTGGTTTCATTTCAAACGGGTGCCAATGTCCTGCGAGTTTTACGATCAATTATTATTATAGCACCTAATGTTGACTAAATCACCATAAGATTAATTATATCACCAATTTAAGATACATTAAGTTCAACATTAAATAGATTCAGAATAGGTACAGCCGTTATAAACCAGATGAATGTAATATCAATTAAGTTTTTTTACATTCCTGCGGCTATATTTGAATGATGGTCTTCTTTAATGGGCTATATCTGTTGCGGTATTGGTATGCGTATGGATGTTGGTATGAATTCTTATAAACGTATTGGTAAGTTTGATTGTTTTAATATGATCGTATCTTTCCTAGAGAAGCTTCTAGACAGAAATGACAGATGATGATGTCTAGTATATAGCAGATTGACGATTAACTATCATCATCATCTGTCTGCCTGGACTTTTCCCAGCTTTGTCGGCTTCCAGTCTAACCGGATGCAGATGAATGTATTTACATGGAGTGACTGCCTGTCTGACCTCCTCCTGGTAATACGATACCCTTTGGTAAGACTGTTTGTCATGGTTCTGATGACTCGTAACAACTGTCATATATGAATGACAGCCGGGACCAACGGCTTAACTTGCATGCGTGATTGACGATTAACAATGTGCATACATAATCATAGCTTGTAATCTTATTAAGCTTACAAACTTCACTTAATATAACGCTTATGTGTATGTTCAATAGTACCACTTATTACCACTTTAAAAGCTTTACTACCCATAAGGCCCACGCCAACATTATCCTAAGGTGCAAATATATGCCACATAAGAAATTACAACCAACATGAATATTACCATGGTCATACGACCAAATAGCGGCAATAATATTAATCTGTGCTAATAATAGTAGGACAATAAAGACGACTGGCTAGTCTATTGTCTGGGATAATAAATTGTTTTAGCCGTTTTCCTTGATCGATTCAGTCATTCCATCACCTACATCGACAAGAGCATAAACATTAAATGAACATATAGCAAAAGCAATATCTACGACCGTTGTTATTCGTGTGTTTCTTCATTAGGCTATTGACCTATCGATCTTAGACGTGATTGATAAAAGCACAACAGACTCTGCTAATGTTATAACATTCCCAGTTATCGTAATTTTTTTCTTGATCTTCATGGCGCTACGTTTTATCTGCTACTGGATAAGCACAAAGCACAATAACCTCATACATAACTTCACTAATTTTTTGTCCCTCAATATGCAAATGTTTTCAACGGCTCGTGTAACCAAATATTATCTCATCATTATCATTGATGACTTTATGAGCGATAAACTACACTAGTAAAGTAATTAATTTGGAATGACAATTATACTAATGCTGTAGTGGCCACCTGTCAACTGTTTTATTGTAATTTATAGCCAGCCCTAAAACCAAGTGGAGTGTCCTTAGCACTACGATCTTTACCATTTGGACGGCGCGGCGCTAGCTCTCGTAGATGTGACCGAGGCCTAGACATTACATTTTATTGGTGGGTATTATGTTACAGCTTTAATTCGGCTCGAGGTCAGTTAATTAAAATATTGTCGATACCTCGTTTTCGGGGAGAATGGAAGAAGAAAACGTGTTGCGCCGACCCCAAGTAACATGGGATAAGGGCAGGAAGATGATGATTGTCGATACCTTTTCTTTTCAGTTGAGTGTTATGGTCAATTGTGACTCTGGTAGAATAACCTGTTTCACAACTTAATCAGTTACAACGATGATTTTTTTTTCTCAAAATGTACTCAAAATGATCGATTTTTTTCTTATAGTTCTTGCCTCTTTTTCATCGTCGACTAAATAAGTGTACATGGGCATCGACGCGCAACGTGTTACAGAAGCGACGATAAATTTCAACGCAGGGGCGATGAAATTTGTATCAACGATCTATTTAAAAAAAATAAGTAGTTCCATAAATTTTGGCCGTGTAGGTATTGCACTTTTCTATGAAACAGCATTTTTTTTTATATCCATCGAAAATGTCTACTTTAAAGGATCTAGAATCATGTACGCTAAATTAGAAATACAGTTTGCACGTGGATTTCCCAGCCACGGCTGCCACCCTGCATTTGATAAATTCTACCTGATTAATTCATATTGAATTTCCTTTACCTCTCCGTCCGAGCATACAAACTAGATTCTGCATAGATAACTCCTTGCATACATTTTCAAGTTAACTGTCCTACAAACTATAATACACTTTAGTTAGATCTAGGTTAACCGCAATGGTCTTACGGGGTCGATGGATTTGAACCCGTTTGTGTTCATGCGGGTGTCTACTATCCACACACTGGTTTGTCATGGGAATTAGTTAAATACATTGTTGTTATTGTTTGTGTTTGTTCACTAAGCGTTATGCCCAGGGACCCTCTAACTCTCTCTCTTGTTGATCATCACTCTCCTTCCCTTATACCAATTTATTTAGGGTCGGCTCAACACGTCGTCTTCTTCCATAGCATAAGAATAGTCAGCCTATAATGTTCCCACTGTTGGGAGGACACAAGTCTCCTCTCTGAGAGAGGGAGTGGGCCGCCATCCACCACGCGGGCCCTGTGCGCGTTGCTAGATGTCAGATGTCTTCGAACTTTTGGTTCTAGGACATACCGGTTTCCTTACGATGTTGTCCTTCACCGTTTTGAGAGCAGTGGTGATGAAATTATTTTCAGAAAGTATAAAGCGCCTGTCTGGGTTCGAACCTACGACCTACTCGTAAGTCGCGGCCGTCACCTCTGGACCACCACTGCTCATCTTTATTTCATACTTCTCTATTATTCTTTTCACTCTCTTGTTGATAAATTACGAAAACTGTTTTCATAAAATTGTCACCCTATAAAGAAATAAAGAGGTGTGTGTGTATTATGCTCACGTTTTACTGTAATATACTCAATTATTTGTTTGTCATTATTCATTGTTGATATGTCAGTATCAACAATGAATATTTTAACTCTTACATTCCTAAAGTAATGAGGCATAAAATTGTTCAACTAAAATGTACAAAAATGTAAATCAAATAGTAAAAAATGGCTTCAAAGAACCGATAGAGTAGGTATGTCAATAAACATAATGGTTTTACATATTTACTTTTCAAGTATTTGAACAAAACTCATTATATGTTTACATAAGTGAAAGCCTGCGCAGTTACTCAGCACATTACAATTTTACAGTTTGATTAGCTTAGTACCTGAGCGACAGACTTCTGCTAGGTAAAGGTATGGTTTCCAATAAGAGCGGTGGCTGCTAAATAGCGTCCGCAATTTACCGGCGAATGACGTCACGGAAACGTTCTTAACTTGGTGTTTCCTACAGAGCGTTCTTTGACAGAGTAAAGTCAAACCTCACTGTCATCATTTTCATGACAGCGATCGTTGTGGAAACCGTTGCTTAAGAACGCAACATGTTCAATTCCCATACGCATAAATTGGTCGTGGTAAAACTATTTGAAACTATGTGCCGATCGTTTAACTGAGATGTTGCCTAAGGTAGCAGACCCCTCCCGCATCACGCAGCTACCTCAATCAAAGTCTCAGTTAAGCGGTCGGCCTATACTTTAAAATGTAAAAAGTAAGGTTCAAGGTGACAAAATTGCGTTACATATCAAAAGTACGAAATTGAGGCCTAGTGTTTAAGCAAGCATCGACAATTCGACACTCACTTAACAAACAAAACGGTGGCATCTTGTTAGGGCCTCTTACATCACGCTCGTTATGGAATAGTACCTACTAGAGAAAAGGTTTGTCAACCCACTTGAAGTTTTGGGTAGGTCCGATTTGGACGATATGAAGAAAGTCTCGTAAAAAACGCTGTGCCACGGCTACACCCACATGTAAAGTTAGTTGTTCCGAAATATTAGAAAAGTCTCAGCTACACCTACACGTAATTTATAATTTTCTGGAATACTTAGTAGTGTACAAAAAAAAAGGAATTCACCTGGTTAAGTTACCTTTCAGCCATAACAATTTAATATATTGTATCACTGTAAAAAATAAAACATAAAACAACAAAAAATGGCAAAACAAGCAATCATAATAATATTATTTTAAAATAATGAGTTGCCTATCACAATCATAACATCTCTTTAAAATACCACTTAAAAGACCTTAACAAAAGGCTTGAACCCTCCATCATTCAGCGCTTAAGCTTGACTAGGTACAACCATTGTGCATAGCCTTAGAACCATAGAATCTGCGAGGATAATGCTTTATCGTGACGGCTTCGTACAATAAGCTCAGCGGTCGCACTATCTTGAGCAATATTGTGGCGATCTCCTTTATTGTCTACACGTCAGTCGTAAGGAAAATAGAGAGGATTATTATGTATATTGTTATAATAATAAATAGCATTTGAACTCGCATAGAAATCTCGTGCCTGAGGTTGCGCGAATTAGCATTGAGACAAGTCGCTGTTTTCGTGCATATATCGAGCGAGGTATGGCCATGTTGTATGTTATATTATATGATGCATATATGATGATGATATTTTGTCGCCTAGTGAATACGAACCTTCTTGATACCTTAAACTTTCAGCAAAAGCTATTGAAATAACGGTGTATTTACCCGTCGTTCACTAGTTTTCGAAATTATGCACACTGACACACAGGTGTGTCCCAAATATTTTTTGTAGAAGCAAAACGTAATGCCTTAGTGACAGTTATTCCATAGAGTCCATACCGTTCCATGTATACACACACCTACCTCTCAACTTAGTTCGGAACCGTTCGGAACAGTTGATATTTCCATACGAATGTGTTAGAAATGGAGCGATCACCTCAGGTGTCGTCGTCAACTGCCAATATGATGCAAATTCGTCTCATTTCACGCCTCTTGGAACCAATCACAACAATATCGAGCGAATAAACGGAATGTCAAACAAACTCATTGTACTTGAAGATTCTACTGTTGAATTGTGTGTGGAGGAAGATTATTGTTTGGTGACTTTCATTCTACTATGGTAGAAGCAGGCTTTTGCAGCTCAGTTTTAAATATGTCATGTCTATGACACACAATGGCATGGTAAAGACGTTTTCTTTTGAAATGTCAATGGAAAATATTCAAAATTAAATCACGAGGAGGCTCACACGTCATTAGTAACAAAACCAGAATAAACTAACCTCTTATTCTATTGAAGCTATTTGCATATGCATATACTAGGCTAGGTTAGCTCAAGGCCAAAGGTTTAGCACAGACATGCAGTCGTCTGTACAGGTACTGCACCAAGGAATTGGTTACACGATTTAGCTCATCTAAAGAAATCAGTTAATAATATAATCTGATACCCATGATTCCATCAATATCGGACCACAGTCGCGGAATATTATGATAGGTATCCTTGCATGTTCACTAATTAGTATTTCGTCACATGTAGATGAAGATGAGTCTACGCAATAAATTCATGTTAATGGTCTTCACAATTCCTATTGTTCTGTAGCAGAATGTTAAGAATTTTGAAACTCAATAGTTAAATTATTTTCCTTTCTATTCTATTCATTCCATACACAATTAATCATTCAAGAATAATGAGCTGTATATTGTAAAATTCAAAACACTACAGACTAATGGCGGAGGACTTTCGCGACAACTTTCCCCAACATTCCCAGAAAGCTGCAAAACTTAATCTTTGCTGCAGTTTTTTTGTAGGGTTGTCCGGCAACCTGTTTTTGGGAAGATTCGGATGATGAGTGATTTGTACAGACATTCAAGAGAAAAATCTTGACCGACCCAAAATGAAATAAATATTCTCGTAGAATCCATTCGTATCGAAACCAAATTCTCTTCACACTACGTAGTAAATTAAATGACTATCTATACAAATAAAAACAAAAATAACACTTTGACGTAGAAGTGCCTACTCGTCCGTATCGTAAATAGTTGTGTTAAATATTTCGTAAAAATTCTCTTTCAATAAATAATTTTGGAAATTGTTTGATAGTGGAGGATATTGCATTACTTCAGACAGAATATTGTAGTGCAAACATCCAGCATATTTTTGTGATTGTCATGTTCACGACACACCCTTTACTGCCAACTATAACTTGTTTCCACTTTAATAAATTCAAACGGTTTAACGACCAATTTTATGGTAACCTCTAAAGCGTAAGATGCAAATTTGTAAGCAATAGCTTCCATGCCTCGTTCACCTTTGTGCTACAAATAACCAGCGCGAGCGCCGGCCGGTCACGATCAGTACTGCCTAGTTATCAGTAAGACCAATACGCACTCCATAGGTGCGCCTACTCTTGAATGACGTCAGGTTCAAGTGTTTTTAAATTCTGATAGTCTGTTTGTATTGTTTTACGTTTTACGGTTAAAACTGTCACGCTTTTCATCACGGCTTAGAAGGACAAAGGAGTATGTCGACAATATTAGGTTCATGTTACTAAGCCATAAGCATGAAAGGATCACCAGATTCTGTCTTTATCTCGCCAAATGCTACAGAACTTTACCTATCCTTGGAGTAGTTAACCTCTGACATAGGTATGGTATGG
Organism: Oligia latruncula; assembly: GCA_948474745.1. NCBI lineage: Eukaryota > Metazoa > Arthropoda > Insecta > Lepidoptera > Noctuidae > Oligia > Oligia latruncula. The sequence goes on from OX419686.1 coordinate 18,488,043, forward strand.
TAGACACTGAAGTATGCTCCTTGGTGCCACGAAGGTTGGCGACATAAATAATGACTGATTCATGACTGATTCCACTCCTCAAGAAACACAGCATTGCGTACCATGCATGCATAATACAACTGGATATTAACTACATATCTTATAAATGGCGCCAAAGCAAAAAAAAAAGATCAATCAAATAGCCCATTGAACAAACAGTAATTAATTTAATTAAAAGCGGTCATAAATAATAAGTACATAACAATGACACTATTTACGCTCTGACAATGCAGCTGGAAGAATGTCCGCATACTTCTGTAATAACTGTCCACATTGGGTCATGGAAAGTGACCTGCTTTATGTGGTCAAGGGGGAACTGATGAAATGCAAACCATGGATTCCGGTCCTACAATTTTTGTGATTCATTGACAATTTTTTTTGGGAAGTACGAAATTAATTTTGACGTCGAAGCCTTACAGTTGCAACTTGTTGGCCATGTCTTTTTTATCTGAGCCTGAAACGGTTCAGCATTGTAAAAAGGACAACAAACGACACTTTTTAACAGCGAAATAGCGAATATGGCTGAATTAGCTTGATTGTAATGTAGTCTGGCACAAGGAACTTTTTTACTACCAAATGCTCAATCGTCGATAGGATACTTGTGCGTACCCTTTCTGATATATACCTTCGTCCATTCTGACAACAGTCTGAGCTAAATATACATTCGCCTGTATATAGCATCCCATAAGATATGTAATGTAACCATATCTACCAAAAATATATGCCTATCAAAAGTATTATGTACCTACAAACTTCCTTAAAATTCCTCGTTCTAAATTCCTCCGATATTTCCGTCATATCCCGTGATCGATTCAACCGCTAGGAAAATGTTACGTGTGTTTTCAACAAGTTCATCTGACCGATATACACAGCTGTAATTTCGACGCTTGTTTGTTAGTTTTATACAAACGTGTGTTTCTATTAGCAGGATGAGTTATTGTGACTGGGTTATGTATGAGTGTTACGGCCTTTTTACTCTTTTGTTTTATTTCGGGCTGTTGCTAAGGTCTTCACTTGTTTTCATTTCTTTGTTGCTAAGGGAACGATCCTCGGTTGTTTTATTTTTGGGTTGATGTTTTGCATTCTTCGCGTTGAGATAGACAGACATATTTATATTCAAAAATAGAATTATATTTTCTGTTTTTTTTTTTTATTCACAATATGTTTTTTTTTTTACTACGAGCAAAATACTATCCGACGTATCTAACAATTTTTACCTCAGAACATTAAATAGCATTTAAAACTCAAAAGCGAACCAAGAATATTTAATTATCAGAGATTTTTAAAACGCTTAGAAAAATACTATTACGGAACAAAAAACAAGAGATTCCACGTATCGGTTTATTTACAGCGGCAATAGCTGATTATATAATTGGATGTTTTTTTTAGATAGACCACCCTAATGCGCGTGGGCAAGGTACGGTCTATACCAGGGATGACCAACCTAAAGTATTTATGTTTGCTGTAACTGTACGATTGTTTTCAATTCCTGGAGGTTGTGATCCAACAGTATTTAAAACAAAAAGCGTTTTGGAAACGGAAGCTTTTAAATTCACTGCTTGAAAAGTAACCTAAGATTGTAAGTCACCTATTTATTTTGAGTGCAATTTTCCTTTCATGCAAAGTGCATTGCATGCTCAGGAGTCCATAATATACTGATATTAGTAATCTGTCTGTTACCTTTTCACGCCTTAACGACTAATCGGACTTCGATGATTATTGAACACATGTAGACCTGGGTTAGGCCATAAGATACTTTTTATCTCGATAGTACGTTCCCATCCACGGCGACAATTACCGACATACACGGCGGTGAAACCGCGAGCAAAAGTTAATGTGCATAATGTACAGACGCCAGCACATCAAGCTACTACAATCTGTCAAATTTCTTTAATCAATTTTCAACTTTATCGCTAAAGCATAAGGTTCAAAGGAAAATTTGACAAGTTCGGGTAGCTTGATGTGCTGGCGTATAATATTGAATTGAATTGAATGTGTTTATATACCGAAATCGTTGTCCAATTAGCGTCATGTTATTTATTAAAACTCAATTCCACCTGGACGTTAACTGTTGAGCGCCCCTGATCTACAACGATCTTGTTTACGTTATCTCGAAGTAGATTATTTCAGGGTGATACACGTGCTTCGGTGGCTGGCACTAACATGTGCTGCATTTATGTGCATTGAGTGTTTAGGTCTAGTATATAGTATACACTATGCAGTGGCCTTGTTTACATAAAGTGTTTGACAGATCAAGTTGTATCAGTACTAAAAATATACAGAACATTTTATTTGTGTATAATTAACATAACGTAGATAGGTTTTGGGTTTGACTAGGTACTTAGAAAATTATAAATCACACTATCACACTAATAAAGGCGAAAGTTAGTGAGTGTATGTGTGTGTGTTTATATGTTTGTTACCTCTTCACGCTCAATCGGCTGGACCAATTTTTATAAAATTATGTATGGAGGTAGCTGACATCCTGGATTAACAACGGATCGACATTTATGCGGGTGAAACCGCGGGGCGCAGCTAGTCGTCACATATAAATCTACTAAGCACTACGTAGTCTACTGTCGAAAACAAATGTAAAGAACAATGAAAAAAAAAAAAACTACAAACTGAAAAATAACTTTAATTTCGGAAGTCGGTGTCTTAGAGATCAGTATTTTAGTTTTTGCCATCGACTTCCGAAATTAAAGTTATTTTTCAGTTTGTAGTTTTTTTTTTTTTTCAGTTTGTAGTGTTTTTTTTGGAAGTCGGTTTTTTTTGTTAAAAAGTTTTTATTTCTCGCTTTTTAGTGGGTCTATTTATAATTTATCTAAGTTACAATAGCCTAATGTCAACTTGCCCATCGCCTTTTTATAAAATATTCCTTTTCTCGATGCAGGGACGTTAATTGTTGAGGAGTTCTCCTTTTATTAGTTTTTAGATTAGATGCTGATAATCCTGGCTGCAGCATCAGGCCAAACTTATGTCAACATTGCATTGAACTTAAAATTAGTACTGTTTAAAATGAGCCCAAACACGACTACGGTGCTGTAATTTAAAGGTTTGTACTTTTTCTGATGCTCCTGGCTTCAGCATCAGGTCTTCGGTGTTCCTAATTAACAGTACGTTTATCCACACATCGAGCCCTTTTCAATGAGCCTAAACACGATATATCTGCTGTTAGTTTTCGAGGAGTTAGGTACTCTACAGACTATCCTGACTGCAACATCAGGTCATGACTTGATGATCATGAGACCAAATGTGGCAAATGCCCTATCAAACATCAAAACAATTTGTATCTAAAACAGTCCTTGCCTGTTCGAGTAACTTCTTACTGGTAAGGAGTTGTACCTTCCATCATCAGCCCAGCTACCTGAGATGGTGACAACCATACACAAATACACAAGATACTTCATAAAATATGCGAAAAACAATAAGTGAGCTTATAAAATTTGAGGGTTGCCCTTGATTTCTCTAAGATCCCATCATCAGATCCTAACTTGGTGACAATAGGACCACCTCAGAATTATCTACTTTCGAACAAAAAAAGAATTTTGAAAATCCGTCGACAATTGGCGGCGTATTCGATGAACATACAAAAAAAAAAAAAAAAAAAACACCCGAACATAGTACCTCCTCCTTTTTGTAAAGTCGGTAATAAATTACAAGTTACGCACAATATTCTGATCAAACCATAGTATTCCGAATATTTCAATTAATATTTTTAAAAGTTCTCCCGGCCTAAATCTTGCGACCATCGATCAACGTCCCCATATTATACTGAAAGCTCAAGTTTAATGAGTTCAGGTATTTGGTAACTTATCTATATTCGCAATAATGTATCGCTCAAGTTTTCCACTTACAGGGTAAATAGGGTTTCTTAAGTTTAAGTCACTTTACGAAAGTTATATCGGTTTAGGATTCTAGGCTAACTATACAAATTACTAGCAGCACCCCGCGGTTTCACCCGCATAAGTTTCGATTCCTTGGGAATATAGGGATAAAAATGGTTCATCCTGGTTATAAACTATCTGTGTGCCAAATTTCATCCAAATTCGTTCAGCCGTTTGTGTGTAAAGAAATAAAAACTTTTTAACAAAAAAAAAACCGACTTCCAAAAAAAACACTACAAACTGAAAAATAACTTTAATTTCGGAAGTCGGTGTCTTAGGGATCAGTATTTTAGTTTTTGCCACCGACTTCCGAAATTAAAGTTATTTTTCAGTTTGTAGTGTTTTTTTTGGAAGTCGGTTTTTTTTTTGTTAAAAAGTTTTTATTTCTCGCTTTTTAGTGGGTCTATTTATAATTTATCTAAGTTACAATAGCCTAATGTCAACTTGCCCATCGCCTTTTTATAAAATATTCCTTTTCTCGATGCAGGGACGTTAATTGTTGAGGAGTTCTCCTTTTATTAGTTTTTAGATTAGATGCTGATAATCCTGGCTGCAGCATCAGGCCAGACTTATGTCAACATTGCATTGAACATAAAATTAGTCCTGTTTAAAATGAGCCCAAACACGACTACGGTGCTGTAATTTAAAGGTTTGTACTTTTTCTGATGCTCCTGGCTTCAGCATCAGGTCTTCGGTGTTCCTCAGTATCAGTACCTTTATCCACACATCGAGCCCTTTTCAATGAGCCTAAACACGATATATCTGCTGTTAGTTGTCGAGGAGTTAGGTACTCTGCAGACTATCCTGACTGCAGCATCAGGTCATGACTTGATGATCATGAGATCAAATGTGGCAAATGCCCTATCAAACATCAAAACAATTTACTAAAACAGTCCTTGCCTGTTCGAGTAAATTCTTACTGTTAAGAAGTTGTACCTTCCATCATCAGCCCAGCTACCTGAGATGGTGACAACCATACACAAATACACAAGATACTTCATAAAATATGCGAAAAACAATAAGTGAGCCTATAAAATTTGAGGGTTGCCCTCGATTTCTCTAAGATCCCATCATCAGATCCTAACTTGGTGACAATGGGACCACCTCAGAACTATCTACTTTCGAACAAAAAAAGAATTTTGAAAATCCGTCGACAATTGGCGGCGTATTCGATGAACAAACATACAAAAAAAAAAAAAAAAAAAAAAAAAAAAACATACAAACACCCGAACATAGTACATACCTCCTCCTTTTTGTAAAGTCGGTAAAAAATATACAAACACACTCACAAACTTTCGCCTTTATAATACTAGTGTGATTATTTAGTTTTTTACCGACTTTACAAAAAGGAGGAGGTACTATGTTCGGCTGTTTGTATGTTTTTTTTTTTTTTTTTTTTGTATGTTTGTTCATCGAATACGCCGCCAATTGTCGACGGATTTTCAAAATTCTTTTTTTGTTCGAAAGTAGATAGTTCTGAGGTGGTCCCATTGTCACCAAGTTAGGATCTGATGATGGGATCTTAGAGAAATCGAGGGCAACCCTCAAATTTTATAGGCTCACTTATTGTTTTTCGCATATTTTATGAAGTATCTTGTGTATTTGTGTATGGTTGTCACCATCTCAGGTAGCTGGGCTGATGATGGAAGGTACAACTCCTTAACAGTAAGAAGTTACTCGAACAGGCAAGGACTGTTTTTACCGACTTCACAAAAAGGAGGAGGTACTATGTTCGGGTGTTTGTATGTTTTTTTTTTTTTTTTTTTGTATGTTTGTTCATCGAATACTCCGCCAATTGTCGACGGATTTTCAAAATTCTTTTTTTGTTCGAATGTAGATAGTTCTGAGGTGGTCCCATTGTCACCAAGTTAGGATCTGATGATGGGATCCTAGAGAAATCGAAGGCAACCCTCAAATTTTATAGGCTCACTTATTGTTTTTCGCATATTTTATGAAGTATCTTGTGTATTTGTGTATGGTTGTCACCATCTCAGGTAGCTGGGTGGTTGTCAGCATCTCAGGTACAACTCCTTAACAGTAAGAAGTTACTCGAACAGGCAAGGACAGTTTTAGTAAATTGTTTTGATGTTTGATTGGGCATTTGCCACATTTGGTCTCATGATCATCAAGTCATGACCTGATGCTGCAGTCAGGATAGTCTGCAGAGTACCTAACTCCTCGACAACTAACAGCAGATATATCGTGTTTAGGCTCATTGAAAAGGGCTCGATGTGTGGATAAACGTACTGTTACTGAGGAACACCGAAGACCTGATGCTGAAGCCAGGAGCATCAGAAAAAGTAAAAACCTTGAAATTACAGCACCGTAGTCGTGTTTGGGCTCATTTTAAACAGGACTAATTTTAAGTTCAATGCAATGTTGACATAAGTCTGGCCTGATGCTGCAGCCAGGATTATCAGCATCTAATCTAAAAACTAATAAAAGGAGAACTCCTCAACAATTAACGTCCCTGCATCGAGAAAAGGAATATTTTATAAAAAGGCGATGGGCAAGTTGACATTAGGCTATTGTAACTTAGATAAATTATAAATAGACCCACTAAAAAGCGAGAAATAAAAACTTTTTAACAAAAAAAAAACCGACTTCCAAAAAAAACACTACAAACTGAAAAATAACTTTAATTTCGGAAGTCGGTGGCAAAAACTAAAATACTGATCCCTAAGACACCGACTTCCGAAATTAAAGTTATTTTTCAGTTTGTAGTGTTTTTTTTGGAAGTCGGTTTTTTTTTTGTAGTAAATTGTTTTGATGTTTGATAGGGCATTTGCCACATTTGCTCTCATGATCATCAAGTCATAACCTGATGCTGCAGTCAGGATAGTCTGCAGAGTACCTAACTCCTCGACAACTAACAGCAGATATATCGTGTTCAGGCTCATTGAAAAGGGCTCGATGTGTGGATAGACGTACTGTTACTGAGGAACACCGAAGACCTGATGCTGAAGCCAGGAGCATCAGAAAAAGTACAAACCTTTAAATTACATCACCGTAGTCGTGTTTGGGCTCATTTTAAACAGGACTAATTTTAAGTTCAATGCAATGTTGACATAAGTCTGGCCTGATGCTGCAGCCAGGATTATCAGCATCTAATCTAAAAACTAATAAAAGGAGAACTCCTCAACAATTAACGTCCCTGCATCGAGAAAAGGAATATTTTATAAAAAGGCGATGGGCAAGTTGACATTAGGCTATTGTAACTTAGATAAATTATAAATAGACCCACTAAAAAGCGAGAAATAAAAACTTTTTAACAAAAAAAAACCGACTTCCAAAAAAAACACTACAAACTGAAAAAAAAAACACTACAAACTGAAAAATAACTTTAATTTCGGAAGTCGGTGGCAAAAACTAAAATACTGATCCCTAAGACACCGACTTCCGAAATTAAAGTTATTTTTCAGTTTGTAGTGTTTTTTTTTTCAGTTTGTAGTGTTTTTTTTGGAAGTCGGTTTTTTGTCTGTAAAAATCTCACCGTGAAAACTTAGGTGAAGTGAGCGTGGAGTGAGCTGTCAATAGTGTCAATTCCTAGCAAAAACAAACTCACTTCACCTAACTTTTACAGAATCGACCGGCTGGACAATGGCCTCCCTTGTTCCTTTCCAGTCCTCTCTGTCTTGAGCTAGTGTGGACGAATCCTGTCTGCTGTCAAGCTCATCCCGCCATCTTCTCCTGGGACTACCTCGATGTCGTCAGAATTTTTCTAGAACCCATATGGCGGTAGATTTGGCCCATGACATATAAAAACTTAAGAAAGAAAAGAAAGAAAAATTGTTTATTCTGCACAAACAAAACGCACATTACAAATTTTAAAAAAAAAGACATAAAATATACACATACAAGGTAGTCAAAAGCCTCGTACTCAAGGATATAAATGCGTACGTAAGAAATTTTGTCCATTGCCAACCAACTACTGGAATTTCTTCACTTTATTAATTTTCCTTATAATATAAAGAATTTGTAGTAAAAGAAACACCTATAGGGGGTAACCACTACCTGAAAATATTCTTGGAAGTGTGTAGCATCATGAATTGTTTAACTCTGAAGTCGGATTATGTTGTTCTCTGATATATTTTTCGATTATCTGCTGGAGTAAATCCATGAGACCCATTTCAAGACCCAGAAATGACTTTACGTTACTAGGCAGAGCTAAAATAAATATTTAAACATAATAATCACCGTGTAGGCGGGGTGCGTGCGTATACGCACAGTAGCAATGTACTACGTCATCGCTGAATTCCATAATTTATTTCTGTCTTATTTACGTTATGCTGATACAAGCATGCTGTTACAAATAATTGTTTTGGATGAAATCAAGGACGAACTTATGGACGAGTAGGTGCGATGATTAGTTACAGCTTGCAGAATTAAATTAATTAATCTATTTATTTACCTATATTTACATAATTTAAAAAGCTAACAGTCTTAAAATAATAATGATATAATATGTACAAGTATTCCTAAGGGAAATAATCAAAGGGCATCACAAAATTCGTCCGCGTCGCTGTCAATAGTACCTAAAAGTGCCAAAAATGCTGGCATCATTGCCTCGTTGTATGGCAATTAGATATTTATGAATTATTTATTTCTTCGCAAAATTCCTTTAAATACGTAAAACATGTTTTTAAATTGCCACTCCTTGAATTAGAGTGTGAACGCAAGAGTGGCACTAGTGGATCTGTTCCAAAATACATCCCTAACACTAAATAAACAGGGATTTGGGACTTTGAGAACATGCAGAGAGCAGCGGCAAAATACTTAGCTGTGGATTCAAAACTAGGCACAACCTGTATCATGCTCAGTTGTTCTCTCTATCCACACGTGTGTGCTTCGAACAGTATGTCGCATAATTTTAGCATGAGAAAATTAAAAAACATAGTTTAATTAAGCCGTTATCATCTTAAACTAGTGATCCTGACAAATAAACCTAATCTAATGTGAACGCCTGAACGCCCGCCCCTCTATAATTTTACCCAGACGTATAAAACCTGTGTCCCAGCAGTGGGAACATTATAGGCTGAATATGTAATATAAACCCTCGTCAAATCAGTAATGTAGCATACACCACGAAGAATTATAATGAGCAACCAACTGCTAAAACAGCTATTAAAGAACAGTTAAACGTTTGTGCTTAGTCTTAAAAATAGTACAGAGAGAAAATGCTTGATGTCAGTCTTTGTAATGTGAGGATACCTACATATATTACTTTAGGTGTTAGTATCTCATTATCATTGTCATCAGCCCCGGAAATACTTATAACACTAGGTACTTGATGATATCTTTTATGTGCCTATATCTTATATCTGGTACTTTTGATCAGCAAATCCTACCATAATATTGTAACTGTCATGTTACTTTCAAAGTATTGTAGTTAGTAGACAGTAAGGTTGTTTAAGTGAGGTCGACCGCCCAGGATTGCCCAGACATACATAATAAGGAATCGTCACTAACAAAGGCTCCTCTTGATAAACCTAAAACCAACAATGGACAAACCGTCAAAGAAATTCTATGCATAACTTTCATTTCAAAACCGCCGCGCGCCGCGCGCCGCCCCAATTAGTGGGGACCGTATGATCTGGTTAGCTCTGTCCCACAAACAACAGGAAGAGTCGTAAAGTTTTATCGATATGTGGTACGTGCCAAAAGCATGGTGGTTCCAGGTACCAATATGGGAGCGAGCCAAGTCATGGAGGCGTCAGCTTCCTTAAGCAGGCCGTGGTGGGAATGTTTAGGTTTGTGGTGGATCTAGTTACTGGGCGTCATGGTTTCCTGGTACCTTAGGGGAAATGTGGATTTTGAATCCTAGTTTGGCACCAATTTTGTTCAGTCGTTGCGAACAGTAAATAATGGCTTAGTCAAGGAGAGGGCAACAGCATTCCCAGCAAACGAGAGCATCCCCAGCAAATGATATCATCCCCTCGCCAATTTGTTTGACAAGCTTCACATTGTGAATATTTTCCCCAATCATTCACTACTCTCAATGAACAGTTGAAAAGAAGTTCCAAATTGAACTATAAACGTTTATGGCCTTATAGGATGATGTACTGTCAACAAATCATATAATTTTCACACAATGTGCAAATTTTCATAAACATAAAATACAATGTTCAGCGAAACGCATGAAAATTATAGCATCAAAAAATTGCAGGATGTCGAAACGTTTAGAGTTCCAAAGTACTCGGAAAGCAAAACAAAACTGCTAAATAAACAAAATACGATAAAAATCATTCGCTTCTACTTAAATTTACAACAGCTATAGAATTATATTGGAGGTCAAAATAACAACGCGTTTTTACAAACAGTTGTATGCTTAACGAATGTCACTGTTGTGTTCTAGTGATTATTTTTACATTAAATTGATGAACATAGGAACGATTAGTTCTTTATAAACAGCTTCTCGTAATAGGTTTTTTATTATATTGTTATTGTGAATGGCAAATTTCAACGTTAGACATATAATACTTTATTTATGTTGATTTGTTACTCGTAATGTTAAAGTGTGCTTGTTCAGCGAGTTTTGCTTGCGTGTTTTCATCGATTCGGACTTTTGCAGGTCGCAAATTATTTCTGAAAAAAATAAAGTTTTGCCAATAGTCTCCTTTTTTACTTAGCCTCAAGGTCTCTCTTCAAAATATCACGGATTGGCTATATCGTTTCTCTTGCAAACCAATTCATCATCTGCCTAGCCTTTTCCCAACTATTTTTGGGGTCAGCCTCCAGTCTAAACGGATGCAGCTGAATACGGGTGGAGTGACTGTCTGTCTGACCAGTGTAACAGACCCCTTCGTAAGACTAAATAAAACAAAAAAGTTCAATACATTAGTGTTAATCTATAAATGACAGCTATAATAAACGGTCATAATTATATTGTCATACTTAACTACTTCCTGCAGTTGGCAGATGGTCTAGATATTGTTATTAATATAATACAATTATTAAAATAACACTAATTTTTCTGCATACCCGTAATTTAATTTTTATATTACCTTATATATATTTTATTTTATGTTTAATTTACCCGTAATGATATTTCATCAAGCCCTTCACAAAACTGGTCACAGATCTGTTCATAATCGGATAAAAACACAGGCTCTGGACTGTAAAATCAGGTGATTTTACAGCAGTCCAGGATCCTGTGTTTATAATTAATACTTTGCCCGACTCGGAGAACGACCTCAGGACCTCTCACTCAGCAGTTGCTCTCGTGACCACTAGAGTAACGACATTTAGGTACTGTGACGATCCAGCCGGGATCTCCACAGTTTTGAGTAAAAGTCCTTATTAGTTTTAACTAATATATTGTTTTAAAGCGAACCTTACAGCTTTACCGTCAATATAAAAACTTATTATCTATTAAGAAAATCCATCTTCTATTATATGACATACGTCTCAACTTTCGAATGTCAATCATCAACAAATATTACCAGTGTTACTTTAAGGTCGTATTACAGAACAAGCCTCTACAGTACCAACGAGATGATAATGAACTCACGACACTCAGTAATGAAAATAAATACAAACAAACTGACATTCGTTTCCCTCACGACTACTCAGAATTACGTAATGCTTATATTATTTAACACTCAATAGTAATCGGTGCACGAGAATTAACATTAAACTCAATAACGTGTTGCGACGTTTTACTATTAGCCTAGAGTCAATTATATTGACCTAGTGACAATTTTTATAGGATCCACTTGTGTTATTAGCTTCTAGTTATTTTCTTAAAACTCCTACTTCGTGGTAAAGCTCCTTAAGTTCTTTCGAAGAATGACTGTGTCCAGAAGGCAATCCCGTAATTCTAAAATCTAGTCGCAATCTCATCTCAGCGACAATCAATGTTAAAAACTTGTCAAAAATATTAGAGGTATTTTTGACAGATTGAGACTGAGATCAGACTGTGAACGTTCTTAAAAATTACCAGAATTGCCCCTCTGATTTGAAGTGTATGGGTGTTGGTGAAATTACAGGCACATGACTTCAACTCCAATCTTAGTAAAAAGCGTTGCCAATTCTCTTGATGCTAGATGGCCATATGCGAAGGTAACCACTCTTCCTCAGGCGAGTGGCCTATCAACAGCTTTTTGACTAACCTATAACATAGAAAGCTATGAGTTCTCTAAAATGCACGGACGTCGTTTTATCTATCTATCTCTACTGATTTTGTCAGTTCCAATGGTTTCACAGCCATTTCAGCAGACTTTCAAAAAGCACGTTCCACAATGACGTCACAAAAAATGCCGCCTCGAATTCTCGAGAATCTCCCACATATGACACATCTCCCATCCGACCGTGCATCCGACATACGTCACACATGAAATAAACGATACATAAAAGCAAACCCGATGTTTTCTTTGAAAACCGTATAGTCGCCCACGCAGAAAGCGCATCACATATACTATTTTCACGGACATTAGTCAGTTGTGACCTTCCCTATCTAATTGAAACAGATAAAATTATACAGTGTGAATTGAGTTGGTGCAAGGCGTGAGATATAGCGGTATATGGCCTAGTTTTCATCTAATCAATATTTTTTTTTTTTTATTTATTGTATACTTTGTAACCATTGAGTTTCTGGCCCGTTCTTCTCCATAGATACCTACGCTTTGGAATGGACAACTAGCTTCATCTTTCTGACTGACCGACCCCTTGACAATTCAAAAGTGCCTGTAATTGGTTTAATTGAAATAAATGGTTTGAGTTTGAATTTTATGTAGGTATGTAGCAATTAGACACGGGAGGCAAGATAGATATCAGTCTAGCTTTCCCTGTCTTAGAAAAAAAAAGTCATCGGGCTTGATTTTACTTTAGCAGTCGATAATATTATTTATATTTCATGTCAACTGATTCGTTTATATTATTTTCAGGTAAGCCTCTCGATGAACACAACGCTGCAACATGGTAACGTAAAAAAAAATATTATAACCATTCATAATTATTAACTATACCTTACTGCATCTTCTATACCTTATTTGTATAATAATTGATTCGAAAATCATCAAGTTTTTCAATTGCCATTCTATTTATAATTATCAAACAAAACAGTACTAAATAAACATATTTGGCTCCATAATAATAGAAAAGTAAAAGAACAAAGGATGGCAATTCGCCCATCTTAGCAAATATCCGTCATAGTGCATCGCTATTTGCTATCTAGATAGAACCTCAGCCAAATTAACTGTAGTACAACTTACTAATACAAAATGGTCGTTAGAAATAATTATTATGTACGGTAGTTATTTTGTGACACTCGCATCCTCTGCCAAATGATACGAATTTTAGGACATCACCATGTTTACCATATTAGGCGATAATTATTGTATGTTCGCGCCAATACCGTGTTCCAAAACTGAAGTCCGAAGACGATATTTATGGGAATTCCGCGCTGAGTACGAGTCTACGAGTAGATGGCCACTTTTCACACATTTTTGGCTAGTCTTTTGCCCATCCATTCAGGCGCCAGGTAAGTTCATTCACCTTTACAAGGACTAATAAAAACACAGCAGTCTTCACGATGAAATAAATTTGTGCATGTAAATTAAAATACATTTTTATGCTTTATTATAGAGAAAAACTAATCCGAAAATTCAAATTTGTGCGTTACTTCCCGATTTTTTATGGTAGCTCTGAAATTGGCTACTCGCTACGCAGTACCTCACCCCTCACCCCCGCTGACAGGTGAATTTGTTACTGCGCAGCTACTCGCCTCATGATCCGAGCAGCCATAGAGTTTGAATCGGGCTGTACCTAAAGATACTGGTTTATTCGTTGACGACTCCACATTTAAAAATCAAATGTAAATCGATAGTCAATTGTTTATCACGAGCCACTTCATCAAGTCTATCAATGAAACTATTCCATCAATGGTCGTTATCAGCAATTCATTTCCCAGTCTCTACTCGTTCATCTCACACTTGTGCCATGAACGTGTCACATTCCGACTTGTCCCATTGAGATCAATTCAATGCTGACATCATCTGCCGGTGCTTGCTCAACACCTATTAGTGCGGACTTGCTTTTCCAATTGCCACTGTGAGGCCATATTCATACGCAATGTACTTGATAGTATTTGCCTTTTCAATCGTTAATTCGATTTTTATAGGACTGGTAACTTGGTTGGCCTTAACTCCGAATTTGTGGAGCTTATTTATATTAAGTTCTTCAGAATTTTAATTCTGTTTATTTATGAGAGATTTTCATAATTATGGGAAATCCTTGTGAAGTTACATCCTTGATGATCATGACTCATTGGAATTAAAGTTCAGTTTCGCTCTTCACTTATTTGTGCTTTACCATATGGGCTGCAACTTTTAAAACTTGACAAACACCTGATATTTTTCTTTAACTATAAAATAGAATACTCTTTATTATGTACACCATATAAATTACAGACACAAATATAGAAACTATACAAAGGGTGTCACAATGGGCGGTCTTATCGCTATAGAGCGATTTTTTAAAGACAACCTTTGGATGGATTAAAAAGGGGAAGGACAGACAAATACTGTAGGTAGTCTGTAGTGTACCATTTACAAAATACAATAAATACATACATAAAGTATATTATTATACTTATCTAAATAAATATATATATATAATAATAAACATGAAGCAGGAGCAAAGAAAATATAATGATGATGTTTAAGGAGAGAGGAAGAAATAATAATAAAGTTTATTATTCAAAAAGTATCAATACCAATTAGCCACATTCGGTGAACCATAAACTAAGCGTCGCTTGTATCTTGTGGCTCAGGAGTGGAAATAACCAAATTATGGTTATCTTCCAGTTTCAGGGTATCATTAAAGACAAGATTGAGAAAAGTATAACAATAAAACATTTGTCAAATTCTAGACATAAATTTAAAGAAAAGTAGAAATTGTTTACATTTTGTTGAGCTTATGTTGTTATGTGATGTGTGAGTGGGTGTGATGGTGTATGTGTGTAGTGTATCTGTGTGTTGGCTGTAGTGTTAGGTTCTATATCAAGGCTTTGGTGTCATCGTACGATAATATTATTAACTTTATTTAATTTTTCAACAATTTTTCAGTAATTATTGCATACCACTATCCAGAAACAGAATTACGATTATTTAGGTTTTCGTCATTCGTGTTACCGTGTGTTTCGAAATTTTGAGTCATTCGGGTCGTGGAAACTTCAACTGTTTAAATAATTGGAATTAATCTTATAACACACTAACTACATTTACCACTTAGACAATTTATAATAAACATTAAAATGTCTCCAGCAGAAACAGATGTTCTGCTAATATTCAAGACATTCCGAGAACCGTGAACAGATACACTTTTGAATGAAAGTACCGGGTTCAATTTTACTGTGCATTTTACTTAGATACCGCAGTTTAATACATTGATTAAAAATCATAAAGATACGCTACAAAAGTCCGCCGATAGTTAATGGTATGGTAATGATAACGACGCTTGTTATCAAAATCCCTCGGTGCAAGTGCTTGCAATATCGTTAGATGGAGATGACAGGGTTTTCCCTACATATTTAAATATCAGGGGATTCCCCGAAGAATTAATTGAGAGGACCACCAGAGTACCTCTAATTGCTGAGAAATTTTGATGACTTTGAATCGTAGAATTGGAACAATGTTTAATTGCGTGCGGTAAGGCCCGAATGCAAACCCCTTGGACACGTGGAAAAATTGTCTAAGAAGCCATATACTCAAATACTTTTCATCGTATTTCTGCTAGTATTTTAGATATAAATTATACCCAATAGCTTAAATTGTGTACTATAAGTAGGTACGCCTTCGTCTAACCCTTCGGTGATTATAGGCGTAGTGTTATATGATAAAACTTAAATTAAAATGCAAGTTTATCTTACTAATCACGCACATTCCTCTGTGTCCGCTGACGTCACCGCACCGCACACCTCGCTGATTGCACAGATGTGCCGGCGCACCGCATCGACCCACTTTCGCGACATTGGACTTATCCGATGGACGATTGTATACACTACCACCATTGTATCAAGCTTTTGTTGACATAAAGCAGAGGTCATGCTATATTTCATTTCTGTCACGATTCATATTTAAAGGTGTTTTATTTTTTTCTTCAAATTAAGTGTTGCCAAATATCTATGCTAATACATCAATTATAACTGCCTGTAACTGTTCCACTGTAGGGTTTGCAGGGCAACAGCCTCTTCTCTTACAGAGAATGATCAAACAGTGATGAAATAAAATTAAATCGGAATCACTTTTCCTATCTGACACCCTCTTAGAAGAATTGGCGAAACAAACTAGGGTTTAAAGTCTCCTTTAAAGTCCAAACATAATCTTGGGCAGATCATGTGAGGTCCATGTAGATTGGTGTCTGAAATAGTCTTTTGAGAAAAGAACCACACTACCAAAGGTCATGAATGGGATACGCTTCTTGCTCGTAGCTCACTGCGTGTTGGCTTCATTAATTATACTTGTAAGTTCGACTTGATAATATGACGATTCTGATAAAATTCAAATGACTAGAACATAGAAAAAGGTCACTAAAATTATCTTTTGTTTGAATAATATTTTTGATCCCTACCTACTCAAGAAACATTCTGTAAGCGGTTATTAACCTTATTCTTAATATGTTTATGATCGCTATTAAGTCATTTATTAACCTGTTCGATTCTAAGAAAAGGCATGAAATCATATCACAACACAACTGTCCTTACTGTTTCCTTTCTCTTTCTTTATCATACAAATGAGTATATTCGTTCGTCTCTTTTGTTCCTGGAATTTTAATGTGGCATTTAATTTCAATATTGGCTCTCGTCAATTCTCAGTCGTTAAGTGGTTCATAAAATTGATCGGTCATTATTTTCAGATGATGTTATGTTTAAAGGCATTTTATTGTCTGCCAGTGTTTGCTTTTCTTGTTTTTTTTTAATCTATTTTCGTTGAATCGGTTTTTCCAGATAGAACCAGTTTTATCTCTATTGTAAGTTTTTATTTGTCCGGTTCCGTCCGGATACTTATGTTCGGACTCCGTGGACTGTCATCTGAGAGATGCTTTAAGCATTCAACTTGCGTTTGTGCTTTAAGCTCTACATTGGAAAAGATAATATCATCTTTCTTTTCTATAATATAAGATATAATTATCAAAGGAACTTTTTAATTATCAAAGAACTCATAGGGGAATATAAAATTTCACAAGAGCCTGCGGCGCGTGATCTCCGTTATGTCATTTCTCACATTTAAAAAGTTGCATTTAGACTCGACGTACACAGTATTTTCAGCTTAGTCTACCAAAATAATTAACTATAACAAATGGCAGTAATAAATAATATAAATTGGCTAAACGAATATTGACATTTTATTGCCTGTTCAGACGCCTGCAATGAATACGACCTCGTCGTCACAAAGCTTAAACTAAATAAAAATAATATCTGGGACAGCTTACGGTTCAGTCAATTGCACCCAATATCTAATTTTATTCATCCAAGGTTCGCTGATGAAGTGCGAAGGCCGCAGGATCTGACGCATGGGCTTCTGAATGAAATATGGAATAACATTTGACTTTAATTTATAAGTTCATGAAGGGCCTATAAATCTTGTTCTTCTGTCGAGTGTTTATAACATTCGCAATTTGCGGTCCTATGGTAGAACATGTTGTGATGGATATAAAGTGATGCTAAATTGAGTTTCATCCCTACATTAATTTTAACAATACAATTAATTCGTTGGATTGAAACTAAACAGAACTAATTTGGATTTCAGAATTACTGTTTCAAAGTGATAATTTATCTACAGCGCCATGGTAAAAAGGCACGTCAAACGGAGCTGCGTATTCAATTAACAATAAAGAAACCAAATCCGATGTCTATCGAGAAAACACTAAAATAGACCCGATAATGACTAACTCGTACTTTTGGAAACCTTATTCTAAATCACTTCACAGTTCAGTTGCTACTCTTTTTGCAACGCCCAGTGAACCGAGCGCTTCTAATTAAAGCTACAGCTTCTAATTGAAGACCAACTTACACATATGAGGAGGTACAAAAACAAACGCTAATCTAGACCAGTATGACGCTCACAGAGTAACAACTTCCATAGATACAGTATACTGTCAACTTGTCAAACTTGTACACATTGGTGACCAGCTCACGGTACAGGAACCATCAAACACTAATAAATATGTCCATTGGTTCTTAGGGGATAACAAAAATGTTACTATTGAAAAAAACAATAGGGTGAAAGGTATCAGTTACTCTTTCTAGGGTATTCGTAGATTCGTAAGGAAGCTAGAGACGCATATAGGTATTGCAGTGTTTATGACTCTTTCTATGGTAGTTATTTGTGTGTGACCGCGTTAGTCAGCGACAGTGAATGCATTGACTGAGGACTCGTTAACAAGTTTCCTTACATCTCAATCGAATGACGTGTGTTCCAAGTTCTAACAATAGACTGCATTCGCAATACTGAGAGGAATGCTTGTATAATACATCAGTATGTTCTATAATGAGAAAAATGTTTTACAACGAACGTATGATCTGACGATGTCGTATTTGATTTGTTAACAACAACATCACGTCCATGCGTGTAGCATTTAGACAGAAAAAAGTTTGTTACAATGTAGTTTAAAAATACATTTATTGGAGCTGTCTTAACATTTTGCCGCATCCAACTTTTTCTCAACGATTTTATCTTTTCAGTATATTACTTGATCAACAAACGCCTACGAAGATCACTTACTCACTTAGCTCTAAGACGATCGTTAAAGGCTAATCGACTCATCTTTTAGTTAGAAAACAAGCCTTAAACGACTTTCCATCACATAATTACGTATTAAAAACTCCTTATTAATTTTCTATTGACATTTTTAATAGAGCTCAGTACTAAAATCTAGATCATAATGAGTGTTCTGCGAACCTTGCCATGATAACATATTTTCTAAAATTTATTGGGCTATTAAACTAAAATACATCGTATGATGCTCAATGCGTCTACGGCTACAAGATGCAAATACTAGTTACAAATGAGAAACAGACAAACGACTACACAGTGTTTGGTGCAAGTTATAAGAGAATCAGTAGAAATACAATTGTGGTCACACGCAATCCCATAAATAATAATAAAAAAATGAAACAAAAGCAGCAACTTTTTTAACAACGTACAGACATCAATCTATCACAATCTGTCAAATTTATTTAATAAATTTTCAACTTTATCGCTAAATCATAGGGGTTCAAAGGTTCAGAGTTGATTAGGAAAACTTGACAGTTTCGGGTAGCTAGATGTGCTGGTGTCTGTACATACATGCTGTAATAAAACTAAAGATCTGTAAGCCATTTGCTTCAAAAACAACGTCAGTTACTTTATTCAAACCATAGTTAGTAGGGAATGCCATAAGCACAGCTTACTTAAAAATCTATCATTTTGTGTGACGATCATTCATTGATGCATCTATCCACCGCGCAGAAGAAACTAATAATGACGCTTATTGTTTCATGAAGAAAGTTACAAGTTCTTTTTCTGACCTTTATCACTTCAACAAATTGCTTATTAGTCATATAGGCTACTAGCTTCCACCCGCCGCTTCGCCCGCGAGTTATGTCGATAAAAACTATCCTATGTCCTTCCCCGGGATGCAATCTACCTCTCTGCCAAATTTTATCAGTGGTTTAGGCGTGAAAAGGTAACATACAGACAGACAGAGTTACTTTCGAATTTATAATATTAGTATGGATGTTGTAATTAATTATTATGAACAAGTTTCTTTACATAGCTTATTAGACGGCACACATCAAATCTCAAAAAATAGGTTTCACCTAGTAATCCACTGTCCTTTACTCAACTCATCTTTTTCATAATTATCTCATGAACTACCTACCTGAATACGTGTCATCTACGCAGTCACACGTCGTCACAAATCTTTTGCTTTACACTCATTCCAAGAACCGACTTGCGTTCGCCAGTACACAATGACCGATGGCATTGGCATGCCATCTTAAATGTCTGAATTGTTACACTGATCGTGAGTGCTCTACTGTGGCTATTTGTGGCCACCCAGATATAATCATGTCAGGTGTTCTGGAGTAAAGGATGAAGATATTAATTCAGATGTTGATTTCAAAGTGGCTCATGCATCTATTGCTTAATGCAGCACGTATTTCTAAGAAAGTGATGCGTCGGTTCGAATAGAAACATGTATTTTCCAAGTGTTTCTAAGCATTGATTAGAAAATTATATTATCTGGTTATCATAACCCTAATAATTGCAGGCACATCACACTATCGCACTATAATCACACTAAAATTTAAAGCCGAAAGTTTGTGGGTGTGTGTGTTTATATGTTTGTTACTTCTTCACGCTCAAACGGCTGGACCAATTTCGATAAAATTTTGTATGGAGGTAGCTGACACCCTGGATTAACATAAAGGCTAGTTTTTATCCCGATATTTCCACAGGATCGACACATATGCGGGTGAAAAAAAAAACATCTATAGATGATTTTTTTTTAAATAGCCTCTAACAATGCACTCTGTCGGGACCGTTTCCTCTAACAATACCAGAGATCCACTATTTACAGAATCCCGACCAAGTTTTGAAAATTTCGATCGTATCCTGCCAGTTCAAATTTTGTGATAAATGGCCCAACATAACCTCTATCATCCTCAATTTATAAACACCCACAAGTAATTTGTACCGACAAAAACTAACGAAATAAATATAGATTAAATAATCATATACGAGTATACAACAATAAATTATAAACGTATCACACGGAAGCTTCTGAACCATGTTGTTATTAATTGGGACTAAATATAGAGTTTAGTTAGCCATTGATTTATTTTAACTTGGGTACGTTCACCTATGTCTTTATTTGTACGTTATTTTATAGTTGCTTCTTTAAATATAGCTGGTAGGTGATCGTAAATTTATTTCTTAGGTTGTCGTTATGGAGGAGAAAATTTACTTTCGTTATGTTTTGGGCATCTTCTGTATTGTAACTATTTTTCTGGATCTCTTTATCATCATTATCACCAACTTTGTTAATTTCCGTTTCATATCTAGGAACTACGTTTTTCCTACGTTTGGCCGTGCCTCTATACCTATATTTTAATTTCTTTGGCATTTGGCAAGGGTTCCTACGAACTTATTCGGCCATTGTGTCATCGCTTGTATAATGTCTACATTTATTTCAGTAATTTTATGGTGAACATAAAGAGTATTCTATCTACCTATCTATTTCTTTGAATGTTTGTACAGTCAACAAAAGAGATGAGTACGCAGGATCGTCTGATATAATTGAAGTTTATTAAGAAACCGATGGATGTTCTCAAACAAAATTTAATTTTATTAATACAAAACAAACAGCTCCTTTATCAAATTAAATTTTGTCGACAACATCCATCGGTTTCTTACTAAACTTCAACTATATTCGACGACCCTGCATACTTGTCTCTTTTGTTGACTGTACGTCTCTCTCATGAAAATAGTCATTTCATCTCTTATTTTGATTCGTCATCTATTGTCACGATCTGCTTCATAGCATTCGTATTAGTAACAATTAAAATTTCACACAATCTTAATGTAATTTGAATTAGTTCATTTAACTTCAGTCAAGTGAAGTGATATTTCACTCTCGATGAACTAAATCAATTAATCATTAACGCGTCAATTAACGCTTAGTTAATCTACTGTCAAGCGTTATAATGATGTACAATTTTACGGTACGTCATAATTAAGATATGAAATTATAATGACGTCATTTGTGAGTTTAATTTGACTGCTGTTGATAGAGTGAAAGTTCTGAGCGGCTGGATCACCAACATGCTCAAACGAAGGGCAGTACAAGTGACCGTAAACGACACCACAAGGGCCATAGTGGCGAAGGGCTGCCCGCAAGGGGGCGTCCTGTCGCCGCTTCTATGGAACCTGGTCGTAGACAGTTTAATAAAAGAACTCAACGACAAAGGTTACTACACCGTAGGATACGCCGACGACATAACTATAATAATAAATGGCACCCACGAAAACACCCTGTGCAATCTAATGCGCCAGGCCCTGAAAATAGTGGAAAACTGGTGTGGTAAACACCAACTATCAGTGAACCCCACAAAAACTGAACTGGTTCTCTTCACAAAAAAGAGAAAACTGGCGACACTACAACTACCACGTTTCTTTGGTACAACCCTAAGCCTATCAACTGAAACCAAATACCTGGGCATCTTTTTGGACAAACAGCTGAACTGGGCAAAACACACTAGCTACATTACCACGAAAGCCAGCATATCACTGTGGCAATGCAAGCGAATGCTTGGCAAGAATTGGGGGATCAGCCCCAGGGTCACTCACTGGCTATACACCACAGTCATCCGACCAATAATTACATACGGCTCACTAGTCTGGTGGCCCAGAACAGACCTGAGCACAGCCCAAAAAGACCTTGAAAAGCTGCAGCGGTTCGCGTGTGTGGCAATCACTGGCTGCATGAGAACCACACCCACTGCTGCCCTACAGGCTATGCTTGGACTGCCGCCTCTACACCTCATAGTGAGGGAAGAGGCGGCCCTGGCTGCCTTCAGGCTCTTTACATCAGGGACCCTGAGCAAAGACTCTAGGGTCAAACACACACGTTTAAAAGAAGATGCGATCAAACGGCAGCCAATGATGGCATCACCCTGCGACAAAGCCCCGAAACAATACTGCTTTCAAAAGCATTACAACATAGTGCTTGAAGAGGAGCGATGCGACCACTCAGGCCCGAAAGAACTGAGAATTTACACCGATGGCTCAAAGACCGACTGCGGAACTGGAGTCGGAGTCTTCTCACACGATCTTAACATAAAAATATCCAAACCGCTGGGAATGCTCAACACGGTTTACCAAGCAGAGTGTGTGGGCATAACACAAGCGGCGTATGCTATCGCGGCCAGGAGAGTCACGAACACCCATGTTCGCATACTCTCTGATAGTGCCTCTGTCCTGCAATCCTTGGACAAAAAATGCATTACATCGAATCTAATACTAGAATGTCACAATGCGCTCGTGCGGGTAACGGTATCGAACTGCAATACAGTGACACTACAATGGATAAAAGGACACAGTGGATCGCTAGGCAACGACGCAGCTGACGAGCTGGCCAGACGGGCTTCCAGTATGTCAGTCTGTGGACCGGAACCTATCGTGCCCATCCCCTTCAACCAACTACGCAGGTGGCTACAGGAGCACACCCATACACAAGCAGAAAGCTGGTGGACGTCGTCACCAGGCTGCAGGCAGTCCAAAGAAGCCATGCCGTCATTGAATGGCAGGCTAACCAGGCGCCTACTACGACTGGACAGGAAAGGCCTGCGCCTGGTGACGGGAACCATCACGGGACACTGCTCACTAAATAAACACTTTCACACTTTAGGCATAACAGACAGTCCTCTGTGCAGGGCTTGCATGGAGGCTGATGAAACAATTGCGCATGTGCTCTTTGAGTGCACAGGCGTCACCCAGATAAGGTCAGAAACCCTCGGGACACCCAGATCGTACACAGATGTTCTCAACAGACCAGGAGATTTGATCAGCTTCTGGAGGGAGGTGGGCTGGTTGGAATAACCACCGACGGCCGCCATGGCCCACGCACAATGGTCCACTGAAGGACTAAGTGCGGAAACCAAACCCTTAACATAGAACATAGAGTGAAAGTTATTAATTACTGTTAGGTGTAATCTTAGAGTATATTAATGCATTTCATGATCAAACAAAGGTTTGTTAAAATCTCAAGGAGTAACTTTGATTCTGATCTCTCTCGCATCGCTCCTGATGTAATGAGTCTCCTACATCATCTTCCATTTGGCTATACAAGTATCATTTAGATTACCGTTACTAAAAACCTGTATTCCATAGTTAAAAACATAAAGAAAACGTTTATCATAATCACAATAATCAACATAAATAATTCTATAGACGTAACCAATCCAATTCCGATACTAAAGGCAAATACAGAAAATTCTCATTGATAAAAATAAATAGTATGGGAGTTGCTAAGAGCATATTTATATAGAAGTAAAAACCGGCGCAATGATCGCTGAGAAATTGATTTTGTTTCCATGCCAGTGATTATTGAGTTCAAGGCATGTGCGAACGGCGATTAGGCAACAAGATACGAAAAAGATAGAGAGGATGATTATAAACAAATTGATAATCAGGAGACAAAGGAAATGGTCATTACTATCTACTTACAAAAGAAGAATATTGGCTAGAAGGAAACGATTTTGAAGTGGATCGCAAGGATATGAAAGAGAAACTACATCGTAAAAGCGACCATGGGAGCTTACAATAACGATTGTATTGCTGTAACATTATCAAGAGTACCTAATATCAAATTACACTGCTCTATATTTTTCATTGTACATATGGCTACACATCAAGCTATACATAACCAGTATAAGCTGAGTTCTGATTGTACGAAAAACCTATACAATGCGAGGTCAGCTACAACTGGAAATGTATAGCTTAACGCGTAGCCGTGTGTACTCCCTAAAAGGCAAGTATAAAAATATCATCTGAAGAAAAAAAATTAAAACGTTTTCCGCCCACGCGCTCCGTCTACAACATGCGCCAACAATCGTTATGCAATTACAGTCGATGGATTCGGCATTGATCTTGATCTTATTCGATTCGATTACACTGTCAATGACGATCACATGTCCGATTCGATCAATCGATTCTTATTGCTTGTTTATCGGACCATTGTTCGGCTGTGTCATTATTCGATGATGGTTTATCGATGTTTTGAAATGTTCTCCGATGTGTGGTGAAACGATTATTTCTGGTATGTGTGGTATTTCCATTGTAGTAGGTACATATTTTATGCGTAAGGAAATCAGGCCGCGCGTGCTTGAAGGAAATTCTATATTTTGCTTTCGATTTCATGTGATTTTTTTTTTTATACTTACCAGGATCCGGGAGGGGCTTGTGGCTAAGTAATAACAGCCGCACGGTTCAATTGATTAGGTTAAGCTACGCTTGCCGCGGTTGGTCCGTGGATGGGGGTCACCATCTTTAAAATATCAAGACCCCTCCGTGCCTCGGAAAGCACGATAAGACGTTTAGTCCCGGCTATCATTCGTAGATCTTTGACAGTCGTTACGGGTCGTCAGAAGCCCGAAAGTCTGACAATTAGTCTAACCAAAGGATATTTTATTACATTGGGTTATGGAGGTCAGATAAGTAGTCGCTCCATATAAAATATTGGTATTCAGCTGCATTTGGCTGGTTAGACTGGAAAAAAAAGACTAGGCAGATGATGAACTTTTTATACCAGATACATTCAGTCGTCAAGTGTCTTTAGATTAAATCTGCTAGATGGACAATAATTATGATATTCCCAAGGAATCGTAGAGCGTTGCAAAAAGCATTAGTAGTTTGACGGAATTATGGTCCTTCGCTACGAAAAAGCTCTTACGGCTACGGAAAATCCATATGCAAGGCACCCGCACAAATTATACCTTAATTGAACAACCTCTTTGCCTTTCTCAACCTCTACAGTTCACCAAGCGTAAAAAAACCCCACTCCTGATTGACATCAACATCCACTTACAAGAACTGATTCATATGTATGAAAGTGAAGATACTGGTTGGCCGTGATCTTGCCTCATCTCATTTCGCATTGCCATTCACAACCGTATGTATGATGTATTGTCTGTACCGTATTATCATGTAAAATTCACTATTTAAATTCACCATACTGACATATGAGACGATGCTGATAGAATTGTAAGCGGAAATGGGGTACGAATGTATGTATTGTTAGTATTATCTAGTACAAGATGTTCGTAAGATGGTAAAATACCTTTTTAGATATGCCCGTTTGTAAACTAAAGCTTAATAGTCGCCTAAAGCTGGAAAAATAGCTTAGATACACTCTTCAATTACGTATAACAGATGCGAACATCATAGATGCAACCAATAACGGTCTGTTATTCAACCCCATTTCTGAAGATAACTACTATAATTCAGAACGTATACCACACCGAGATAATGATAGTATAATCAAACAAACAGTTACTTCCAATCATTCACAAATCACAAGGTAATATCAACTCAAATGATATATCAATAGAAAGAATGTCTTGCGCCACCATCAATTTTCCCCAATCAAACCCATACATTTTGATTGCACCACATATTCTTCAACTTATAAATATTCATTACGATCTAATACCAAAACTGTTCCTATTTACATGACAGCCATGGCTGTCTATCACTCTGATATCACAATAGACTCTGCGCATGATAATACTCCAACGTATGTCACTTTAGACGTTGTGTTCGTGTAATCTGAGATTACAAGCAGCTGAAACTTACCAACACGTATTCATCTACAGGAATGTGTAGCATAGGAATTTGAGCCTTATAATGAGAGTGATTAAGATGATGGTGATGGAAAAGTGATTTGGTAAAAATGCACATTAAGGTGTAATTCGACGAACAGGCATTGAGTGAAGTGTCGGGTATTTTTATTGAGGAAATTTGAAGATAGCCACATTTAAAATATCTCAATAGGCGGGTTACGGGAAGGTATTGAATAGGATCGCATAACATTTGGATATATGAGCATTCACTTGATAAGACGAAAATACACCATATTCCGAATATAAGTACTAAGTAGGTATATAACTGAGTCCAAAGATAAAGAAACACATTGACCCGGCCAACCCAGGCCAACCCAGGCCAATTGAAATAATTTCCAATCTAAAACAGGAAAGCCGCAAGTACTTATACCAAATATAATAGTTAATAAAACACAATGCGTGTCCTGATTGTGGTCAATGATTTGTACCTACTGAACAATTTGTGGCAAGCAATCACAAGATTTGCCTAAGTCGTTGTGAAGATGCCCTAGATTGATACTGCAATGTCTATGATGTGTCTGAGCGGAGATATGAAACCTATTCATGTGACCCATAGAGATATAAATAGAAACTTGACTTTTATGGATGAAAGCTTGACTAATTTCCTTGCTAATTTAAGCTAATTTCATAGTGGGTGGTCCACAAAAACATAAATATAGAACCTACATAGTAGTTACTGTGTCTATGATATAGGGACTAGAAATTAAGATTCCATTCTCACAAAGCAAGATCTGTCACAACATTACTTACCTATCTTTAAATAAAGTCTTGCACGACCTCAAAATCGGTTAATGTCAAGTAGATGTTAATGTCCTATTTGCAAACATAGATATTCATCTGCAAAAATAAATAAACGCCAACTACGACTTTGTACGCTAGATTTTAAGACGTATATTATTTACTTCACTGGAAAAAAACTACATGGAATTTGAATTTAGACTCCTGAATTAAACATTACAGTTCTAGATTTGCAGTGACATCGACTGTCTCTAATAAAATAGTGGTTTGTTTGAACGACAGGTCTAAAGGAACTAGGAGTTAAGATTCAAGCGGCCTCTTTGCTAATGCAGCCATAAAATCGTGGTACTATTACTAGCAAGAGCCGGCGGCTGTTTTAATGTAAACACTAGCTTTAGAACTATCAGAGAGTATTGTAGTGTAGTGCCGCATACTAATTTAGTCCATTAAGTTTATAGGTTGAACTACTGAAGTTAACCGAAATGACTCCCGAGGCTCTGAAGTCCGTGGTGTTACTGGACAATAAAGTGATACAGAAATATATTGCTAACACAATTTGGTATAAATAT
Organism: Oligia latruncula; assembly: GCA_948474745.1. Taxonomy (NCBI): domain Eukaryota; kingdom Metazoa; phylum Arthropoda; class Insecta; order Lepidoptera; family Noctuidae; genus Oligia; species Oligia latruncula. The sequence goes on from OX419686.1 coordinate 18,515,657, forward strand.
ATTTATTCTCATAAAGAACACAAAATAGTTCACAAAAAATATGAGATTATAAATAGATCATACACATATACTATTACATCATGACTCCGTGAGTCCACAATATATAAACTGAGAGCGATAACAAAAAAAATATAGGGTTCTAGAGAAATTAGTTAATTACTAAATTTTAGATACATAAGTTTTTAACATTTTTTTAAAGATATTTGTACTTTTTACATTAATCATATCATCTGGCAGTTTATTTATAGCACTGCTCCTTCATATAAAATGTTTTTCCTGCCGTAATTGGTTCTGGGTGGCCTGAGTTCTAACTTGTTACGATTTCGGGTGGTGGTATCCGTGATTTCCTTTTTTGAAAGTAAGGTGAGAGTGGGTTTCCTGTGATATAATTTTTCTTATTAAAATGCATGTTTTGAATATGTAATAGTTGTTGTATGTTGAATATCTTAGTGTCGTTGTATATTTGTTTAGTTGATGTTAGGTAGTGGTAATTGTACAGAGTTTTAAAAAGTTTGTTTTGTATTACTTGAATGTAATTTATGTTGGTTTTAGCAATTATAGCAAAAATACTGCCGGTGATGTCGACACTGTAGAAAACATGTTTATATTTCATTTAAAAGAGGCAAACCCAACCCTGTGTCTCAATACGTAATCAAATACCACTAATCCACCTTGATATAAGATCATAGGCAAGGCGTAATTATCATCTGATTAGCATATCGCTGTTGTGTCGTGAAATCAATAGGAAAATGAGGTCATCACAGTCAATGGACGGGACGAGCTCGCAAATTGCGTGTGTAATAGGGCTAGCTCATTAAAAACTGGACGCAATGTCAAGAATTGTATGGTGTGAATCATATGCGAGTAGCGGAGTTGCTTGAAATCGTTTGGTCATTTTCCTTGACTCATCATCATCCCTAGCCATTGCCTAGCCTTTTCTCTATGTGGGGGTCGGCTTCCAGTCTAACCGGATGCAGCTGAATACCAGTTTTTTCCATGAAGCGACTGCCTATCTTACCTCCACAACCCTGTTACTGGATAACAAGATACCCCTTGGCAAGACTGTTTATCAGACTTCCGAGCTTCCTTGTCGGACTACACTTGAAATATCGTTACGATTTATCTTTTAAGTGTTAGGTACTTAATATTAATCAAATATCAGTAAGCTTTGAGAAATAAGGCAGCTATTACAGTAGCTTTAAAAAAGAACGATTCGCAAACTCATGGAATAGAATTACATAAGAAAATGATCCCTCGAAAATTAGAAAAAGAAATAACAAAACAATACAAGAATACGTACTTACTTGTAGAAATAATTTTAACATTCTAACAAACTGTAGCATGATGGTGTTTTCGCTAATAGTTGATCATCAATAAGAATTATGCAAATGATCCAAAATAATTTCCAGCACTCAATAAATCAAACAAAAGAAACGTTGAAGTCACTATTGCGGCAAAAACTAATTAATCTTACACCACGCACTAACCTACATAGCCCTACAAACACCCACGAGAGGCGCCAAAGTTGACGCCATCATGGGCAAACAGCGATAATCATGACAAATAGGTCACATCACCATTCAACAAGTGAACAACACCAAGGTAATACTATGGAAATTCACAGCCAATTGAACAAATTAAAAGATGACATCTGCGATCCTCTTAATTGTAATCGGCGTTAGAAGGAGCCTCTATTAAGACTTGATTTAGCAGTATAATATATGAAGGGTCAGAATGAGATTGATCTGCATGAAACTCAACTGGATAATTTATATGCTCATTGAATTGGATATGATATGTGGCCCTTGATTTTAATAGGGCGTGTAATAGTCTTCCCAAGAGTGTCGTAAGATTTGGGAGCTGGACTAAATATTCATAATACCAAAGAGTACGAAAATGTCAGGATTTATGCAGCTGAGGCGGTATTCGCTTTGAATAAAACCAGAAACCAGTTATCTAGACTGTACAAATAAGGAGATCAGCATAAACGGAAATGCAATTTTAGTAATATAATTCCAAGGATCCTCAAATATTATTGTATAACGCCATTTAAAATCCAATATCAAAATCGCTGCTCGATGCTAATAAATGTAAAACGAAATCGGTTTAGCATTATCCGATATCCATAAAAACGCATAGTTTTATCAACTGAATCGATGATGATGATCCTAAATGCGAGATATCGATATATTATCGCGAATGGGAAACAGGGCATCACCGAATATATTTATGGTCCATATAAGTAGGCGGACTTCAAAGGAGTGGTATCAGAATCACGGTACATCAAAGAGATAAGTAGCTGTCTCGGCAGCCTATGTGAGGAATTAAGCAGACGCAAGACAGCGACACATCGGTCTGCTGTATGAGAAACTGCTCTCTTTTTGTACTTTGGCAGTGGAAAGCAAGATCGTGTTAAAGGGCTTAATAGGATTAAATGTTATGTCATGTGCGAATTTATGATCACACAAATTGTAATTGAGGAATGTCATCAGTCATCTGCAGTAAGCTGTTCTGGTTCTTGTGTGTTCATATTTTAGGAAATTATGACATGGACTTATGAATTACTTCACTGTGTTGCAGCGATTTAGTTCCTCATTATTAGAATATTTTGTAAAGGAATGTTTTTATAGAATTAGACTTCTGCATTTACATTTTGAGAACACAGTGAAAGGTTTTTCTTTGAAAAATTTCTTTAATTTAATGTTATCGCAACAATTTTATCAAGGTCTACTTTCCGCCCCGTTTCTCCGGTCTTTTGTATTTTTAAGATATGTCTAAGAATGTCACTTTCAAAACTTTTAAAAGTATTCCAAAGAAATCATTGACAATCTATCCATATAATAAAATAGTAACGAAGTTAAAACTGTATATTGCATATTTTTGAAAATAGTAATTACTACGAGGTCGAATCGAGTAAGAGTCTGATGCAGAAATAAAGTATTTAGAATTTTTGTCCGTTTTGTCTGGATATATGTTCCGGATTGGCGCAAAAAAACGGTTGTACGTTCCCGTGACATATTTTACGACATCTTCGCAGGTGAAGCCGTGGAACAAAGCTAGTTCAAAATAAATATTACGTTTTGTGACGAAATTAAAACAACATTCATGAGTCACCTTCTTGTTCGTAGATTGAATCATTCTGAAATATGTCTGCAATGTATTTACATGTAATCATATGTACATTAAAATAGAAATGGAATATTATCTAAGACAAACATGGTTGTAGGTATTAGTAGCTCATTGAATATATGGATCGGAATCCCTGCTATTTGCGGCGAAAAAGACATATTTTATGTTCATGAAGATACATGGAGATACGTCTTCCAATTTATTATCGACTTCGGCATTGTAAGGTTTTCTAGATGAAAATTGCTTACAGTTAGGTCCTGATATATTTATACTGTCTACTATTTCTAAGCTTCTTGTATCTATCTAGAGTCTAGACCACCCCAGCTCAACCATATTATACGATTCCCGGTCGCTTAATAAGGTTCTCACAATAAAAAAACTTCATTCAGTGCGCCACACAACCTCTTCTCAATGGAACTATAATAATACGAGCTTTTATGTCATTATAATAATTCCTGAACATATACTCTGCTAGCCCATAACAAGAACCTTAGTGTTAGAAAGCACTTACATACTCTTAGCCCAGTAATAAGAAACGACCATTTCAGCTCTCCTTACTGCGATGACCTAACTTCCTAAACATAATATAGCTTTAAGTACCAAAAGCTATACACTTAAATTCCAACCTTAGCGCATAACGATAAAGTTGTAAGTACTTTGGAAGGATAAAGGAAGGACGTGAACCAATAAAACTGAAAAGGAAATACGCATCTATGCTAAGTCATAAAGTTAGGAGCATGTAGTTAGGAGCTGCCTTAAATATTGGATTTTCTTCGAGATAAGGTTGTAATTACATTTCCTGCATCGTTTTATGTCGAACTTTATTATTAAAATGAACGAGAAACATAGTTCGTCGTGTATGCTCTAAGGTTTATCGTTATTGAGTTGCTGACACGAGTCTTGTAATTACATTGGGAGCAGTTAATATTTATATGGGTAAATAATGTTCCTTACTGGTTGTTTGTTGATGTTCAATGGTTTCATATTTATGGTAATCTAGACTTCTCTAATGAGTTACAAACATAGACAAGCTATCGTGCAAATGCTTATTTCAATATGTGAAATCAAAACAAATAATAATATGCTCCGAGCAATCAGAACACCTGATAATATGCTTTATACTCGTACAGTTTTAAAACAAGAAAGCACTCATGTAAACCTAAAAATATTTTTTTAGTTAACCTATACTGTCCCACTGCTAAGCAAAAGCCTTTCCGAAATCCTTCCAGGCTTCCTTTTTAAGAGCCACCTCGATCTAACCCTTGCGGTATGAGTCTAGATCATCTCACCACTCACTTCCTGGGTCAGCCTTGGCAGCGCCATTCATTTTATCAAAATAATTTTCTAAGAACACTTAAACATTCATTGATGTAGGTTATTTTATAAACAACTTCTAATTTTCACGAGAAAACACCAGAAAAATATTCCGAATTCAAGGTCTGGGCTGCCATTAAAGATATTTCACACGAGAAAATTAAAATCACAACTGACAAAAAACAAATCAACATTTATACATCTTACTTAAAAATTACCAAAACATTGTATTTTTAGCTTTTGGAAAGATTCGGGTGAATAAACATTAGTTCGTGGTGTAAAAAAAGATTGCATTTCAGTACGTGTAACCTAGTTGGCAGAGATTGCCTGTCACAATTTATATCATCGTAATATATTATTTCCCACGCTAGATCTCTGTAAACGGAGTCGTCACTAGTGAACGGATTAGATTTTGTGGTTTGTAAATTTCTATGAGTAATTCGTGGACAATTTTAAATTCATTAACACACGATATAAACATGAATGAACAGTTAATAGTGCAAAACCCCGTAAAATTTCGCCGTATATAAGTAATATATAGTTTTTAATACAAAAATCTTATTCATTCATGTGTAGAAAAGTAAATTTTCCATAGCAACAATCGTGTGTTAAATCGATAAGCAACAAACGGTATGCTAAGTAACCTTAAGAATAACAAAACTATTATCTGCAGCTCCAATAGACCATCCAATTTAGATCTAAGTTTAGCAACAAGGAAATCAAGCTGTCCTTCAGACTCTAAATTAAGATCTCAATTAGTGACAAACCTTACCGATCACATTAGATATCGCTATTTAATCTGAGGATCAGCAGAGCTACATGAAAGTCGTTGGACAGCTGCCAGGCTTCAGAACACTGAACTTGGCTGCAGCTCCTATGTTTCTATAAATTTATTGTAACTAGTACGTGAAGGAATTCGATGGTCACCTCGTGAGTTTGTTGGTATTTGGGGAACAGTGACTGTCAGACCGGAATAAATCATAATTACCGGTGCGCTATCTGCATTGTTTACTTTTTGAAATAAGAAAGATATTTCAAATCATCTGTAAAAAACATTATTGTGTCTTTGCTGTAGCGCAGTAGATTACGATTGGCGAGTACCTAAAACAATTTCTATAAAAACTTTATGGAAATTGTTCTACTGCGTGCCTGTCTACGGGATTCTGAATAAAGGCAGCCAAGGAACACACAAATAGAGCTTCATGAGTACCTACTGATATTTATATGTGGTGTTGGTGACGCATTGTGATAAACAGACGGTTTAATTTAGCCAAAACTAGATCGGAATGGTTTTAATTTATTTTGGTTTCACTGCAACCAATCGAGCTTAAATTAAATCAAAAGTAGGTACTATCCACCTACAACGGAGTATACTCTACATATTTCCAAAACTATGAGACACAACACACACGTTCGGGTCGGCATGATTCGGCACAGCCAGATGGCAAAATCAAACACGCCTAACAATCAGACTATACTTTCAAAACCATCTCCCCCACTTTATGGCGAACAGACACCATGCTCAGTAACCTTCGGGCTATATACAACCCACTCCGACTGCAACGCATCAACCGAGACCGTCAGAGTGTCTAGACGGCTAACTAATTCCTTTGGAATAACCTCAGACTTGCGCTTAGGTAAATGCTTTTACACTGTAAAAGATATTCTCAATGGTGAATAAAGTTAGTTACGTTCATGCGCCATGTTATATTTTGTATCTATCATAATTATCATAAGTCATCAATGAATATAATTAAAAGCAATATTTTTCTATTTACTTTTTTTATTAAATCCTAGCTTAACATTTTCAATTACGTCTAAGATATTTATCTATTTTCTTTTCTTTGAATTTTTCGTGTCACTTTTAGATAGTATACAAAAGGTCTACCTTTTGTATACTATCTAAAAGTGACACGAAAAATTCGACTTAAAAAAAATGCATTGTCTTCAAAACCGAACCAATATGTAAAATATCAACTCCGTAGGATAAGAGGAATGTTTGGTTTGTTGTGGTTTTAATTCAGCTTGTAAGATTTGACCCATACATACTAATTAGGCAAGTGAAATAAGAGCTTTTAATAAATAGAAGCAGAATGTGTGCCAGTTATAAGAAATCGGAAATTGGATTTGGAAATTTCATACGAATACGGAGCTTCTCGAGCTCCATCTATCTAAACTTTAGATTGATGGAGCTTTAGATTGTAAAGCCAATCCTATTTCCCTAATCCATATGCGTGCGGCACAGGAATTAAACTGTCAAAACAAGGAAATGTCTGAAATGATGGACATTCTCGATTTCTCACCGACGACGACGCATATAGCCACAAATCCATAATTCCGAACGCACACGAATGAAATCGGTAAACTTTCCTAAACGCTGTTTCCGACGTTTATGCGCACTTTATCTTAGTAATGGTATTCGCGGGTTTAATAAAATAAATATATTCATTTTTAATAACTCTGTGCGTCTTTTGAGGACAGATGTCGAAAATAAATATTGATATATGGAAAATATTTAACGTTTCGTAATATACGTAGGTATCTGTTGATAATGTCATGGAATTTAGGTAAATAGAATCGCATTTTTTTTTAAATATATCTTTCTGTTATTTTCAGGTAAGCACCTTACAAATAGAGATGGAGTTACAACAAAGACGCAGCAGTAAATGGTGAAGTTACTACACAATTTAACAATATATGAACTTAACACAAATATTACATATAAAGTTGACATAGAACTTGAAGTAGTCCTAAAATTTATTTAGTAAAATGTCTAACAAGAAATCCACCAGGAGTGGTTACAAAACTTTTATTGCTTTTTAACAAAAAAATAATTATTGACTTATAATTGAAACCACAGAAATTGTTCAGTAAGCCCAAAATAATAAAAAAAACAAACGTAGAACATCACGTAAGTAGTATCGCTGCACCATTTGTGTCTATAGTTTCCAATTTTATTACATACATAAACGCCAAAATAAATTTTGATTCATCGACCATTTTCTCATGACTCGTTGTTATAATTCAATTTAACTTCGGTAAATAGAAGATGACTGACTGATGATGTAAAACTTTTGCGGTGAAAAATGGATGGTCTGCTCAATGTCTGAATGGCAGAAGAGCCTTGAGAAATTCAGGCAAAAACTGCACGCGTGACTTTATTTATTTTTAAATGTAAGTAGGTGAGATTCGATTTGAAATTAAGAACTAGGCTTTTGTTTTTTTTACTTCAAAATTAACGGTGTATATATTTTTTCTAACAACTAACCATTTTTTATATAATTTATTGCACTTTGCACATTCGTAACATAGGTCCTAGCTACTTCGTAAATTCAACCCGTTTCCTGTGCTTTATTCAGTACTTTAAAAAAATAAAAATGGCAGTTGAGATTACATTGTGAATAAGTGTATAATTTTTATCTAACGTAATGTCAATAAATATTTATTGCGACGCACGTGCCAATAAATTGCATTGAAAAATTACAATAATGTATTAAGTAGGTAGCAAAAAGTAGTCACGACATGGCGACAGCTAAACACCTTCATACAAGTCAGTCGTTCAATCATGTCATAAACTCGTAGGTGCTACAAATAACTGAACCACATGCTTCTGCCATACAAGGATGAAATCACAAAAAGTTTTATTGACGTGACTAAGAAGTGAAAAGGGAGACTTAAAATATGTTGGGTCTGTGAAATCAACATCAATCTTTTGATTTCAAGTTTTGGACCTACGTGGGTTACGGCAAAGTCCTTCAAAAAACAAATTGGTACCTACTGATTCAATAACTCAGTAAGAGCCTACAGAGTAATCTATAGACTTATGGTATCCGTGTCATCGAAAGGGACAAAAAATGCTGGCAATCTTCATCATACGTTGACGGCACGGTTTGACTGCTGCGCTGCGTGTCGCGGGTTCGATTCCCGCACGGAACAAATATTTGTATGACCTACAAGTAGTTGTTCCGGGTCTGGCTGTTTGTGTAAGTGAGTTTCAATGTTTGTAAACGCACCCACAATACAGGAGAAATTCCTAGCGTGGGGCAACGTTTTAAAAAAAGAAATACTATCATTTTACAGCTTATTACTTACACTGCACTGCACCTTACCATTTTCACAGTTGCGCAAATGTACTATTATTGAATTATGCACGAAAAAGATCTTATTTTCCGTTTGATCGCGGTGTAGTTTTTATTATTTAATTCATAATTTTTATTATTTCATTCTTATACGTCAAACTTGTTGTGCACATTGATGAGCTTAGCCGACACGCAGTAAGGGACAGAAATATTCTTACTCGTCTCTTTTCTTTGCTAGTGTCGTTAATATATTTCCATTATATTTCTCTTTTTCTTGTGCGAATTAAAAAGAAGATATGCAGCAGTCTATAGTTTACTCTGTCTACGATAAGAGCAGAAGTCCAATTCTCTTACTTTTTTTTTCTTTGGCAACTAAGCCCATGTCGACTATTCTGCCAGCGTGAATTCTCGTACTTATAAAGCGTTAAAATACAAGTCTCAATCTCATCCTAACTCCTAATCAAGGTCAAAAACTCGTCAAAAATTTAGGTCAATTAGAGGTTTTTGACAGATTAAAATACGATCAAAAAATATGAGTCCTCCAGGATGGTGAAATTCAAACCAAGTCCCTATAAGCTGCAAATATTTCTTCTTCTTTCTATAGGTAATTCTTCTTCTTCTCAGTATTAAACCAGCCTATTATCGATTCGATTTAATAAAATATAGACTTCAATAAAATATTAAACCAACTATAATTAGAATCGATCGATTTACAAGGCTTGCCTCGATTAAATTTTAGTGCCGTGTTAAAAAATGCATGACTAGTTGGCTAATCTAACATAATTTGTGGCCTGTGGGCGATTGTTGACATCATTATTGTGGGCTTTATTATTATTTGGTGAACTGTGAACATTTGTTATAGTTTCAACATTAATTACGAGAGAAAAAATATAATGAAGATGTTGCCAAGTTATTATGAATTTTTCCGTCGTTAATATTACAACATTCTTAGTATTGATCTAGTATTTCGCTGATACCTACCAACTTTTTTTGGATTTGATATTTAAGAAACTGTTTCTTTTATGTTGCTCTTGTGATAGGTAGACACCTACACACCCGGCAGTTTAATCACCGGAGACTTGCTGGGAAAATTCAAGCTCTCACGTCTACAGCTACACACAGATTGTGACATTGCTAGCAATGATATTACATAACAAGAGGTAGATAGGGTTATACACGCTCCGTAAGTGACACGGTAAACTTTGGCTAATCATTCTAGTTACAAATCTTCTTGTCTCTTTTTCGCTCCCGATGATAACGACATGCCGTCCTTCTTCCACGTGTTCTGATAGTCTGACATTGTGCCGTTTTGGAAGATCGAATTTTGGGTAGGTAACCTATCTACGTCGTTTTACTTATAATCGATATTGCTAGCGACTGTCGAAATCTGTGTGGACGTGAGATTTACCTACTAAATTTAAAAGTTTTGCTAGGATAGTTTCTGAAGCTTTTTTCAAAATATCGTAACCCGTCGGACTGCAAGTTAATGCTAGCAATCCTCCTTTTTATCTCCGTTTCTGTCCCCCAATCCTTACTGAAACTCAGCAGTAAGAAGACAAAGATGGCTGCTGAACATTAGTCTCTCCGGGTGAAATATACGGACTATTCCAGACTTTTGTTATACGTCTCAAAGGATGCGAGATGTGAACCACTCAATTTTAGCGCTGGCAACGCTATAGTGAGGTTTTTGAGTGTTGCCAGACGGGGTAACAAGATTATCGTTATAATATTATGTTATAACTAGGAAATTAGACAAATAGCGTACAGAATTTAAGTTTACAAAGATGGTTATCTTATCTCTACGCAAAATAAAAAAGCAGCATCTAGAAGTTTAATAAGTACCCAATAATGTTTTTATTCAACTTCCAGTTTCATGTGGTATTCAGTAACATAGGTAATCAGTACCCATCTCCTACATCCCAAACATGTCGTCATACGTAGGAACAAGAAACACAGCTGTACAGGGTGGCAGGTCCCAACCAACCCAACCTGTTACCAAGGATTCAGTACATGATTCTGAACACCCTGCGTTAAATACTTCAGTCTATTGATACTTGATCGCGTACAATACGACTGACGTAATTTGGCGGGCCTGAGTATAGCATTTGCGAACTTTTGCGCATGTTCTCTCACTCACACTCGCCTCATGTCACCATTTGGTTCCTAAAAAATCTTACTGCGCAGCCTTCTGCGCGAAGTTCAGGTCCGCCAAGTTAAGTCGGTTGTATTGTACGTATTGCTCTTGTCTATGAAAGAGAAAAAGCAGAAAATTTTTTTACCACCAAAAAGTTCTACTCAGGGTGTTCAGAATCATATACTGAACCTATGGTAACAGACGGGCAGTTGTCGTAATTTTAAGAACATTCACAGTCTGATCTCAGTCTCAATCTCTCAAAAACACCTCTAATTCCCTAAATTTTTGACAAGTTTTTGACATTTGTTCGTCGCCGAGATGAGACTGCGACTAGATTTTGAACGTGTTAAATTACAAGAATTGACCTTCAGGCTGTGCGTGAATGTCCCTGTCACCCATTTACGTCAGACCCTAGACCACATCAATGGCTTCTTAACCATAGCTAATTACTAACTTCAATAAGTTATTATTACATACGGATAGTTATATACTACATATATACTACAGCTGTTCTATATTAGGTATAAATTTATAACTAATCCTGCTTCTAACCAGTTTTAGCTGCAGGTGCGTTCAGACATTGATGGCCGTAGAATTTATAAGCAGCAGGCATTGCATTAGATATCTGCTGTTACCTAGCCAAACTGTCTCTCTCTTTATACTGGTTAAAAGACAATGGCGCCGATTCTTCACAAACTAAACTAAATTTAAGTTCATGCTTCTTTTTCTTTCTATTTCATTAAGAAAAGTACAGAAGATAAATATTAGTTTAGTCCTGTCAAATTAAGATACTCCATAGACAACTTTAGAAGAGATTAAAAAATTGGCTACTAAAAATACGTCAATTTACGCCAGGCGCTGACTAATTTGACAGGACTAAACTAATATTTATCTTCTGTCCTTGTCCTAATCAAATAGAAAGAAAAAGATGCCTGAACTTAAATTTAGTTTAGTTTGTGAATTACAGAATCGGCGCCATTGTCGACTTTGTTAAGATTTTAGTAATTTCAAAATACCTACGCCATAAAGGTACCTACGCCACAAAATACAAAAAAAGGGAACAGGACGGTATAGTTTCTTATTTATATATCAATTCTATATATATTAGGTACACGATGCTCACATACAACAAAGCAACATCTTCGTAAATTATATAAAATTAAAAAATAATGAAAATAAGATGCAGAACATAAGTTTTCCCATGAATAACTACAGTTTACCCGGCAACTGCATTTTAGCTTATCGTCACTTAATCACATATAATGCACCTAACATGCTTCTCCGTCCGTGACTTAGTCCGCGTGAAATTTCGGCCTCCGACCTAGCGTTCGGCGCGCATTTAGCATTCTTTCTGACTTCTTTTTTCTCGGCTCCTAAGTGTCGTAGCGTGAATTTAGATAAGTATTAGTGTGTTAGCCTTTCTCAAGTATTGGGCTATCAAATGCGAAAAGAATTTTTCAAATCCGACTGGTAGTTCCAGAGATTAGCGCAATCAAACAAACTCTTCAGCTTTATTAAATTTGTAAAGAGTACCTATAGATAGATGCTAGACTCAACTAATAAAAAGAGCGAGCATGAAATAAAACGTGCACTTATCTTTAAGGTGATTAACTACCGCACTAACCAACGAATAGTCATAAAAGCTTGATAGTCTCAAGATGCGGTAAAGCTGTAAATTCCAATTACATTTGCAGAAACATCATAAAAATATAGGACTTACAGAGAGGATACTTACATCGAACCTATAAAAAAAACGATAAATCTTTTTGGAATGCTAAAAGAATTAAAAATCAAAAGCACGCTGTTTTTGAATATCAAGACGTATATTCATTAAAACATTCTAAATTCAAACCGCCAAGTTGCAAGCGATAAACTTGTCTAAAGATACGTAAATTCTTCCACGGGCTGCAGTTCATTTGTTATTACATATGTATTTCACTTTTCGAACAGTTTTACATGCAATATTACTAGGAAATGCGTAATAAAACATTGTACTAACCTCCAAACACGTTAACTCACTTACATTGTTTTTGTAACACAAATATCTTCAAAGCCAAGGTTGGCCGAACCGCAAACGGGCGTAGACGTTTTAAATTGCTTAGAAGCTTTAAGGTGCCTTTAGATGAAGTCCAGTCAAGTGATTAGTAGAGTGCGGGTCTATAGTTTCTTTTCGTTTTTATGATTTAAGTAGCATAAACATTTGTTTAGTTATGGGTTAGTACTGATTCCCCCCGTTCTTGTTTCCACGCGAAAAGTTATGTAGTTTATAATCTCGTTTTATCAGACGAAATCGAGGTGCAGTCAAAGAAAAAAGTACTAAGCAATTATTAATAAGAATGTTTAATCCAGATCAATTTATTTTACATCATCACAAATCGAAACGCAGCTTTCCTCAATTTCATAGGTAAGTACAAGTCTTCACAATTAGGTACAAAAATTACAGATTTTTTTTAGTGGCGCTATAACTTTTTCTCTTATAAAATACTAACGCGCTCGCAATTGAACGTGAGTAAAAAAACTCATACCTCACGCCGAGAGACTAACCAGCGATCATTTCTACCTAGAGTGCGGATCGCGAGTAATCGTAAGTCGCACTCGGACAGCCCAGCGACAAAACTATCAGAACTACGCACTCGCTGCTCGCTGCTCGCTAACTCGTTTTCAGTTGCTAGTTCTACTGGCTACTCGTTCATAGGCGGTGGCGGTGGGACAACTGCCTAAAACTTCTATTTTTGCGGCCGAAAACTCGCTCTCCCAAATTGGAACGTGCAAACGAGCCTCTACACGATGCATCGCCTGGCAACTAAGCTCGAGTGGCCAATAAAAGAAGAAACAGCAATAATTTAGAGCTAACCATATGGTTTTCTTATTTTAAATGCGCTTTAGAACACAAAGGAAAGAATTAGAGTAGCGAGCTAATCCTTGACCTTTTTGGATGCGTTCCAATGATGATTAAGACTTTTTTTTGAGTTTCTTTAGATTGGTGGTTTAGACGTTGGTTTTTTATTATTTTTTGGTTATATTATATTATGTCGTTAATCTGTCTAGTTTGCGTTCCAAACTGTCATCACGGTATTTTACCGTATTTTGTCACATTATAATAATAATAATAAGGGCCCAATAAAGAGTGTGCAAGTCACCCCCTGCCATTTTATCCGTGTAGGTATTTAAAAAACATTGATTAAGCAGGGGTTTTTCCATATCCTGCAATAGTCCTACACCAACCGCGGATTATAGTGCATACAGGGATAATCGTCGGTTGGTGCCGCATTTCATTCAAATTTCCTTAGGGGCCTCTGCGAGTTGGCTTCGGCCCCTCGTACACCTTCCAAAGGACCGGTACCCTATAGTCCCGAGATAATTATGTAAAATAATAATTATATAATTATTTCTTACCACAAATTACAGATACATAATATAATAAATAATAGTCAACAGACACAATTTCATATTTAATTTGTGGAAGACTGGTGCCTAAACTAAGTTTTTTACAAAACCTGTATGTCAGGTCACCAGGCCCCCTAATCAAAGTTTTACATTATTTTTGTTGCACTGGAGACGATCTGGTTCATTGGACTGTTATTTAAATAACAGTTAACGGCTTCTGATAAAACGGAACGTAATTGCAATGGGTTATAGTAAACTTCAAATGTTATACGGTATATTGGAAACGGATAATAGAAATATTATAATTACCTATTACAAGTATGTATTTTCATACATATAGGGATAATCGTGGCTAAATAATAACAGCCGCACAGGTCGATCGATCAGGTTAAGCTACGCTTGCCGCGGTTGGTCTGTGGATGGGTGACCATCTTTACATACCGTGACTCCTCCGTGCCTCGGAAAGCACGTTAAGCCGTTGGTCCCGGCTGTCATTCGTGGATCTTTGACAGTCGTTAGGGTAGTCAGAAACCCGAAAGTCTGACAACCAGTCTTACCAAGGGGTATCGTATTACCCAGTAACTGGGTTGTGGAGGTCAGATAGGCAGTCGCTTCATGTAAAATACTGGTATTCAGCTGCATCCGGTTATACTGGAAGCTGACCCCAACATAGTTGGGAAAAGGCTAGGCAGATGATGATAGGGATAACAAATATAATTAATCAGCCATGGCCGACAAATGAATGTAATGATTTTTTTTAAAGGTTAAAAATAAATCGACATTCATTTGTCTCCAATAACTTAAACCTTCTTCGTACATGCTTCTTTTTTTTCAAATATTTCAAATACCGAACTCCCCATTGCCAGTGTCAAGACTACATGAAGCGCAGACAAAATAAGTTGAAATATTTATGGAATTACCCTAGCGATCAAGATAGCTTCCAAATTGTCGATGCCGAATTCAAAAAAGATCATGACGGACTGACAGTTACAAAACGATTCTGTAACTTAAATTATTACCGATAATATAAAAACGATCTATCGTAAAAGAAACGTGAATTAGTCACTATGGTTTGTTTTCCCTTCAGTATTTATTGCAATAACTTTGCAATTTATGACCATGTTCTTATGTGTGGTGTATATAATGGCTGACAATCAAATCAATGATTATATAAGTACACTACACTGCCGTCATAAAGAAAAAAGGCACAACTAAATTTTTTTCCAAAATTGAGTTATAGGTACCTACCTATTTGGAATCAGAAAAAAAGGGGCATATTATGCCAGTTTTTTTACTCAAGTTTGGAAAAAATGTTAGTGTGCCCTTTTTTATGACGGCAGTATAGATTTATTGGGTTTGGATCAAGCATCCTCAAAGAAAGAAAAAAAACGTTTAAAATTTGGCACAGTACCGTAAGCAAGGAACACATTGGAACAAATTAAAAACTAACATAATTAAAGTACAGGATCATGTGTGCCATAACGCAGTGGTGTGCTATTGTCCTTCCGATAATAGCATACAAACAGTTATGGATAATTTAACTCTTTAATCGTTAATTCTAGGGACCATTAGGCCTATGTCCAGCAATAGAAAAACGTTTATGGAGGCATAAAACAGGTACCACATATTGATATCAACAGCAGGCGCACGCAAATTAATTACAAATCGATTTTCAATAACACGTAAATCGTTATTGGCAATGTGCGATCAACATTCCTATTTCATACTGTTAAATAAAAAAATGATAGGTCATTGAACTATTCTCTAATATTCCTATTCTATATTCAAAGCACCTAATTTGATTGCCAATAAAATGGCCACCGTTTGATTGTAAAACGCGGTCAAATTCATAAAATTAGTATTTCGTAGTCATGAATCGTTTATCTGTTTTATCTACCCTATAAGGCTATAATTTTCAGTCTACTATAATAACTTTTAATAATTCCTAATAGTTCTGCCTATATAACTTTCATATGCCCCAATTGTCTAGTGATCGATTAAAATAAACAAAAATTATTGCTGTCTTTTAAACTAATATCGCAGTCAATATTCAATTAACTAATTAATTTTCTTTTTTTTTATAGGCACTTTGATATAAAAAACCTAATATAATAAACCACAATTTGAAAGCATTTCTAGAATAAACTACCATAGAGAAAATCCTAGAGTTTTATATCGTTGTATAAAAAAGCTCCGAGGCGCTAACAACTTATTACAACCTTTTTACTGCGAACCTTGTGCTCTTTCCCGCGTGAACGTGTTAATTTAGCACGGAATGTAGGTAATAAATAGGGCTAGGTAATAACTTAGATTATAACTATTAGAGATCAATTATGAGCTAATCTGACGTCATAGTATTTATGATGGTTCGTGGAATCTTTATTATGTTGCTGCATGATTAATTTATTGGGATAATGTTATCTGTGTGCTTGTCAAATGATTTTATAAGCAGGATTAACTTTAGGGATGGAATTGGGAAAACAATTTATCATCTGTCTGTGTTCTTAAATGATAGTTGAGCGGATTGTTACAGTCAAACTATTATCATTTTAACTATGTATGTATGAACTCCAAGCTTCCCCTAACAATTGCCTGCTGTACTTGCAGTATACAAGCCAATACCCCCCTCTCCCAGCCAATACCTTTCCTAGCCTAGGGTCCCCTTGTTTACATAAATAACGTTACGTTCATCAAACTAATTCTTGTGCTTCTGGTATTCAATAAACCGTTCGTTGTAAAGATCACCCATGACCCAACGGTATGCCGCGAATAAACATGCAAACTGTACCACGTTCCCAGAATAGTAAGTGAATACAGTTGGTAAAAGCGGCTCCTTAGATATGTACACTATTTGCGAACTAGCACAATTGACAATAAACTGCTGAGCTGATGACTTCATTGTCAACAGCTAGAAGTGTGGTAATTGCGTTCGGAAAATTCACTAATGACTTTGATACATTAAGAGTGACAACCCTGATATCTATAGAATAGGTCAATTCTATAATTTTGGAAATGTCGAATGATCAAAAAGATTAAGATCAGTCATCTCAATTGATGATCAAACGGTTATTGCAAATTGATAAATGGCCTAAAGTCATAAGTATTATTTGCACTGTGATTCAAAAATTTGCCTTCAAAGAACTGCTAACAATAAACCACAATCGCTTCTGTGAAACCAAGCAGTTAAACAAGGCAGATTTACACACGGTATTTATACTCACAGTAAATATGAATGATTTAGAGGAAGCCACACATTAATCAAAATTGCATTATGCATGAATAGCGTTAACCAAAAAGATTATCTTTCTTAGATCTTCGATATTATCTGGAGTCTTGTTAAGAACTAAAAATTAAAATACTTCTTCTTAGCGTATTCGATGGCAAAAAATTCAAACATCTTTGGCCCAAAATTCAACAGCGCGAATTCCGCTCACTGACGCAGTCATAACATAAGATCATCAAGTGCACAGGTGACAGACATGCGGCCCAGGATGGAAGGTAGGTCTGTGGGGAGGTGCCGCAGACGCACCTGAGATCTGAGCCGTCTGTGAAGCCCATCTGTAGAGATTGTCAATAAAAGAACCGCAAGCTCTACTTCAGTAAGAAATAATAATGAACTTTGCACTTATTATAGACAGCTCTAAAACATGCGAAGAAACTGAGATCGACCTAATAGTCAAAACTATTTTTTTTTTTTAAAAAAAACGTTGCCCCACACTAGGAATTTCTCCTGTATTGTGGGTGCGTTTACAAACATTTAAAGTCACATACACAAACAGCCAGACCCGGAACAACTACTTGTAGGTCATACAAATATTTGTTCCGTGCGAGAATCGAACCCGCGACACGCAGCGCAGCAGTCAATCGCTTATCCACTGCGCCAACCGTGCCGTCAAAATTGAATGCTCACCAAACGCTTTGCCAAAATCTCTTCAACAATACCCCTTGTGTGAAATATGATTTATATTGTTTCCTCTCGTGTAATACTAGAAGTAGTAACACGAGCAACAGTTGTAGAATGTAAAGCTGTTGATACAATAGCAACTGTTGTTTTTACTAAACATATTGGATCCCTTTACAACTAGGTTGTTGCTAGGATAAGGAACAACAGACTTAGTTACACATTTGCTTATTTAAAGAAAGATATTGTAACGAGCTTTTATTTTAAGAGTAGATACCGGAATTAGTCGTCTTGAATGCCAGTTTCCGTAATTCAAAAACGCTTAATTTTTGACAGATTAAGATAGAGATTTAAATGTGAACGTTCTTAAAAAATACGAGAATTGGCCCTCTGCTGTTTTTTCGTGTTGACGTTCATTACCTTCTCTAATGAGTTCTCATTCCTTGTGTATGTGAGAAGTGGCCTTTGTCCTACGGTGGGACAATCAGAGGCTCATTTATTTATTTATATTATCATGATGCAAACCAAACCAAATAAAACCAAACCCAAATAAAATCTGTGCATATACACTCACACGCACACGTTTAAAACCATTTAAAATCAAAACTACACCTCACTATGTGCACACATGTTTACAAAACTGGCCTCACTTTACTGTTGACAGCCCTCTGTCTTGGTTTTTATTTGGTCTAAGGATACACTGTCTGTTCTACTTTCCTAGAAGAATTTCTCTTGATATCAGGACGGCAGCCATACGTCGGTATGCATTTAAGCGGAAATTGCAGTTATTTTCAAAACAAATAGCGTAGAGTCATCTCAACACCTCCCTCCCTTGAATTTGTATATATTTTAGGTAGTAAATAGTATGTATGTGCATTATAGGATTTTAACCTATTTATGTATTTGTGTACGTTTTTTATTTATAATTCAATCATTTAGTTTTATCATTGTTCGGCTCAACCAAAGCACCTGCCATCTAATCTCTTCACCACCCTTGGTTGACTGGTAGAGAATGCCTAAGGCATTAAATCCGTCTTTGAACCTTTTTGTGTGCGAAAAGATTAAATAAAATAAATTGCATTCGTTCTAGTTACAATTTTAGGTTCATCGTTAATTGCTCCATTTCATGTTCAGTTGGCAAATACTCAAGAATTGCTAAAACAACAATAAACAATGCTGTTTGAAAACATTGCTACAATAACATAAATATTTTAAGACCACACACTTGTTTCCAAAATTGTTGAGATTTAGGTCGGAATCCATCAGTCACGGTTGATCAAACATACTTGACGTTTCAAGGCACTTGAAGGCGGTTTCTGGAAATTCCGCAAACATTTATAATGAAATGAACATGTATGTGTAGGTCGATACCTACACACACACAGAGTGAACAACCATAAAACGCATGTTGAGATTTTAATTAGATTTTTTTGCTGGAAAAATCTGATTAATGTATCCTTATGAAATAGCAAACAAACCCTTCTTCTTCTTCTTAGCGTGTCGAAACCCTCTAACCCTATTATTCAAGTCACTAAAAGTCATAAAACGAATCTCGACTAACAGCTGTTAAGATTCGACCATAAAATTCAACATTAGTTTAGATAGCTCTACGGAAAGTGCCAAACCTCAAACTTCCCTGAAAAGAACCATAGGTATATACCAAGCCTCTCTAAATTATCGTTAAGTACTTGGCACGTCGCCAAATAGCAGTCACCAATCGCCACACCTCATTATTATTTAACAGAAGTGTCCCTAATTTAATTAATTCTTGCCTACAAACTTACAAGCAATTTCGCACAGCCCTCATAATGAATACAAATACAAATGACAATAAATTTAGGAAATCCCAACAGTACGAGGTACTATATAGATCATAAAAATGGTTCCTAGATCTAGACCCTTGATTGATATGCTTAATACATGACTTGTACAATACTTTGCCTGAATAACAATGAAAGTTATAGCTAATAAGCATATAGATGACAAAATGTCATCATTAGGTGACGTGTCAGTAGGACACCATGGCTGACACAGTGAGGTGATGTCAGATTATTTCCTGCCAAACGTTGCGAAAACTAGAGTTAATTAAAGCTTTAACAATGACGTAGGTGTTGGTATGAAGTGATGCAATCGGAGTTTAAATTGTATGACAGATAATAATCAAGACTGTCAAGATTACGAATAAAAGACCTAGTTACCTTCCATGGATTTCGCAAGAAGGATCTGGGAGACTAATAGGCAATAATCTAGTGGGTTAACCAGGCAATAATTTAGTTGGTTAATACACCTTATACTATTTGAATCTAGTATCTATTGTTCAAAAACTCAAGCTAGCTCTATGGCCTTTAAATGCACGGCGGTCATAAAGCTTCGTTTATATTGCAAATAATCAAGTATTAATAGTTAATCTTTTATTACAGGATCGAGATAGCAACCTGACAGTACCAGCGCGGTGGGAGGACAGGAATCTTCGCAAATACCTAAACAAACCTGACATCGGTACGTATACTATATCTAAACCAACCCTATTTCATTTACGTCAGACTATCCAATACATCTCCACTTGCACAAAAAAATGGTAAGATAAAGTTTGACAATAATAAAGTTCTTGATCCCCTCGATGACTCACATAAACTGCTAATATCTTTATGAAAGTCAAATGATATAAACTTTTGCTTACTTAATATGAAATTCTGGAAGACTTACTGCCTTGAATCGCCGCAGTTTCCATAATTTCATAAGCTTGTTGTTTAGACTTGTAATCTTTATTTAACACCCTACTAAGAGTCTGCATTTATACGAGTAGATGAGGCAGATGCCTTTCTATAGAAAGAAGAAAGAAAGTAAGGAATTGTAGAACTGACCAACTGCTTCGTCTGCTTCTGACATCGCTCCCTTAATCAGCTTCTTCGAGAACATTTCGATTTAGAGAATATATTTTCAAACCCTCTTATAAATTCTGCCAACAGTCAAGGCAAGCCGATGGATCGGAGGCATCTTCGACTACGGCGCTAAGTCCTGGCGCTGGGGCGGCGACCTGCGCAAGATGCACTACCAGTCGTTCTCCAAGATGAAGAAGATGAGCGCAGAGGACCTGAAGTGGCACTGCATCGCTATGATGCCAGAGCTGCTCTATAGGTAAACTTTGAATTAAATGTTAAATCCAAATGGACTTGAATAAAAAGTTTCAACAGCGGAATTGTTTTCCGTAAACTACTGGATTATCGAAATATTGAAATAGATAAATACGATGCTAATGTAAGAATAAGTTAAAATACCTATTAAACACGTAATCAGAATAAAACAAAACAGAAAGCTTAGGAAGACGTGTTATTTTGGGTTATTCCCTGAGTACCCCGATCCCCGAGGCCCCCGACCCGGAGAACCCTGAATACGATAAATATGATTACATTTATTTTTTTAATAAAGTTTTTGGCACGTTCCTAATTCTGGCCATGGCTATTATTATCTTCCTAGGTAGCAAAGAAACTGCCAAATACAATAAGCCATTGAAAAGTAATATAATATTTATTAGGTTTCGAGAAGCAATATTAAATCGTGACAAACATAAGAGACTGGCCACTCAAGGATGCCGCCGGGATTTTGGTTAGAGCCTAAAGCTCTGGAATTCGACTTAAATCACAATAGCCGTTTGGGACTTAATCAAGTTATGTTCTGTCAGCGATTTATAGTATTCAAATCATACTTTTTTTTATTTAGAATACCTAATGTTCCGTTTTTGTCAAGACACCTCATAACTCGACTACTTTGGCAAATTCTTTACGTTCTTTGCTTTGTTCATAATCGTTATTTCATTAGTCTTGTAAATTATATTCCCATAAAATGCTATAGCTTCCTAAATCGTATCATAAATCAGTCGGACTTGATACAGACATATTCATGGAAAGTTTATCGACTAGTAAGTGTTAGAGGCCATGGACCCTGCCTTTAGAAACACGAGGCAAATCAAGTTAATATTAACACTTATTGCCAATCTGTCGACATCAATAACACATTGAGGTACATTACTCTTTATTTTTTTCTATTAGTCACCAATATAGACCTAAATTGTTTCAATAAATCGTACTTCAACCTCATTTAGCCAATCTATTAAGAGGTATTTGGCAGCTATACAGGCGGCAGACATTGACGCGCTAACTGTAACCATGCATTCAGCACATGATTCTACACCCCCTAGCGTAGAAATTTTTCGTAGGTTTAAAAAAAAACCTGCTTTTTTCAATAGAAAAAACGCGGTCAAATTGTATGGAATAGCAAATTTTTATTTTATTAAAAAAAATTAACTTGCCCTACATTGAAATTTAGTTCAGAATCAAATATAGTGAGTTCATGGTAACAGGGTGTGCGACGCCTACGACTGTATTTTCCATTTCTTCACTCTCTTATGCCTTGTACCATAACTCCATAAGACGCCAAACCCGAAACGGACTAACCATAGAGCGTTCCTGAGAAAAGCAATAAGTTTAACGATTCCGCTTGTGTTGGTCTTTTGTCCCTGGTGTGTGACGTCATCACACAATATACCTACTATTTTTTGCAGTCAGTTTTACGGCCATGGTGTTGGCGCCTTATGGAGTGATCATTGGTTTCACATGGGAACAAAAGTAGCTGTTTATTACAGTATGTAGGTCAGAATCATGATGAATGTAATTGGGACACTTAGGTACTGTCATAAAATTGTAATGTGTTTGTTTCGATTTACTACCACGGTTGTAGCTAAATATCCCCTATATTATTAATAGTGTTTTCTAGTTAGTTGCTGTTACCCTCTTTTTATTCCCATTGTATTAAGTCAAGTTGAATCAACATCAATACCTACTTCCTCCCGCCAGCCGTAGCATATAAATATCAATATTACAATTTCTTCCACTCCCTTTACAGTTAGATAATCCAAACATTCCTCACTAACTATCTCCTACTATTGATTCATTTAATCATCATCAACGCTAATTGCTTCAGGTGGTCACCGCGCAGCTGCATCGAAGCTCGTCACTACATCTGCCAAACCAAACTCCAGAAGTTGCCAAAGACCAAAGTGAAGGACCTACGTCGTCGCTGGCAACGAATGGGCAAGATCAACGAAATCACTGTACCAAGCGTCAGCAGGGAGGTCAACGACCCCATGATGTTCAATGACGTCACTGTCAACCCCGCTCCTAACCCGAAGTCGTACGATCTTCGCCCGAACCCACAACATCTCCGAATAAGTCAGAAGAGACACGGCCCGAGGTCGAATGCGATTCCAAATTCGAAGTACGATCTGAGACCGAATGAGTTGAAGAAGAGATCGAGGCCTTTAGTACACAGGCGGCTCAAGAGACCGTTCCCAGGGTAAGTTTATCATAAGAATTTCAAATAGCTAGGATTTACTAAAGCAATAAAACTCACAAGAGCTTTTCAAACACAAGTTTGTATTAAGCTCTTTCCATGTTTCAGTACTATCCACTATTTTCTCAGTAACTACACGAAGACAAATATTCACCCATTACATAAAGAGGTTAACGGCCTATATCACACGTGTACAAAAAAAATAAAAAGTTATCACGTAAAATAAATACATGACCCATTAATAATACTTAATGTTTGGCCAACTTTCTCCATTACTAGACCAGCGGCAATCAATTTCTCAGAGCACGTACTTTCGAACAAAAACACATTAAATGTACGTTTATGGCAAACATAGATCAAATTAACTGCAATCGTTTCTCCCTTATCTACCAACTTTTGGAATGGACGAACAATTGGCTATTGCTATGCCAATATTGGTGAGAGAGATGATAAACAGAGCTTTCCTCTTGTCGATAGTTGTACTGCCAACTATGTCGATCGCTGAAAGCTTGGCAGTCGCAGTACATTGTACAGATGCATTGCTAATCGGTTTTCAACAGGTGGACTGGTCTCGCCTGTTTAGACGTTCACCGGCGTTACATGCAAACCATCAAAGCAAACCTAATGTCCAACAGTAAAAGTACTATTTAGTTGGAAGACGAAAATGTAGGAGCAGGTATATGTTAGGAGGTCCACAGGGAACGATCTTAAGACCTTTTAAGATCTGGCCCTGGAATAAGACCAAAAGTGAATCAAGTAGATGAGTGATGACTGATGAATTGTTTTTTTTATTCCAGTTACACATGGAACCGCCGCGACCCCGAAGGCTCATTCCAGCGCAACGCTCAGCTTCTCCGCTCCGGCCACACCGGGCTTACTCCGCAACAGATCAACGCCCACCTCGCCCGGCTGCGACATCTGCGCGACAAACAAGTCGCACGACGCAAGCGACTGCACGACGACGACTGGCTGGAGAACGAACCGAGACAAGCCCTCGCTCAAACACACGCCAGGACATACACGGTCGACAACAATATCAGCGCTCTTCATCCCAAAACCATCGTCGAAGAGTTCAACATGATGGTGTTCCCCCATAACCCCGCCGGTCCACCCAAAACGAACCACAACTAATCGATTCGATTCCAATGATCGTTTGTTTCGACCATTCAAGAATCGATTATTCCTCGATGTTAATTTTAGTTTCTCGCGATTTTTCCGAACTATTTCCGACTTCGCTTTTATTAATATTTATTGCTGACACTTTGCGATTGTTCTGACTCCTATCATTAGCGTGTCATATCATTACTCACTTGCTAATTGATAATTAATATCAATTGAGTGAGGATTCGGCACCTATTGATAGAGAAATCAATATTATACGATGTTCGGACGTAGTAGAAACTCATGGTGTAGCGCGCGCGTGTAGCTTCAGTAACATAGTTGTCTACTAATCGTTTCAACAGTCATTTCTACAGTTGAACACCTACATCGCAAAATGTCATATCCTTGCTCTTCTTTCTAGAGTAGCCATAAATTACGACCTTGTCTACTCGGATTTTACAAATTCAGCTTTTTATCCATACTTTAAATAACTGCAATCCAGTGTGAGTCTTGTCAATGTAGTTGTAGTTACCACTCTATTGCATCTGTTAACTTGTAGTCATTATTAAATACTTCATTTTCAATATTGTAATATAGATACAATAACCACATTTATGACTAGTCGTAAATGTGCAACAGACGTTTCTATTTTCTCTAGATTTAGTAAAAATCTGTTTGTCGAAGTGACCATGCATTGGTCACTTTGCTCTTTACAATCTTAGTCTGACTCTTCAATGGATAGATACGAAGTATTAGGACCCTAATACACGAGACAACATAAAACATGTTACTACGATCGTAGGTAGAGTTAAATGTTGATAGATCTAACTATGTCATGTAAGTCAGTAAGTTAAACGATTATTATCTTAAAGTTTTTATTAGATGTCACAACATCTATTTTTATTTTATTATTATTTCGTTTATATTCCACACGTTTTTAATATTATGGTTTCTAATGCTGTGCTTTTAAATTAAGTGCGTCGTGGTAATCTGTTTTATTTTTTGTATTTATAATGTACTAGTCAGTAAGTTTTATGAGAAAATATAAATCTAGATACCTAACTAAAATGTTTAATCTTATCCATAGTTTCAAAAATATTGAAAATATCAATACTACTGATAAAAATATTTTCGATGTAGGCACTACCAACATAACTTGTTGGAACATTACTTAAAATTGAATTAAATACTAAATTAGGTATTAACATTTTCTCACTGATTTTTAAGTATATTTATTAAAGAATAAGAAATTAACAAGAAAAGTGTCGTACATCATGATTGGCATTTCGTGTTTAATTAGCTAAGTAAGTTTACGTTCCAATATGTTTGTTACTTTAATTAAAACCTAATAAATTAATATTTTTTTTACTAAACTGCCAGTTATTGTAGTCCTCGCATTTATGAAGTAAAAATCACATTTCGTGTAAGTTTTTGTAAAATATCTTTAAGCAGTCGTAAAAAAACTTATTTATGGATATATTCAACATTCTTTGATTGTAATTTAAAATCAATATCGTCGGCTTAGTGCAGCTCTTACGTTCAACCTCATTTTCTAAATTGGAGCTTTGAACATTGTCATTACCGTAAAGATTCAAACTTTATTTTTCCCATTTCGCGCAATCTTTGAAAGTGCAATTCGCCATTATGGCCAAGAACTTCCAAATAAACATTGGGATTCTTTGAAAAATATGGTTTTTAGTTCCCAAAAGTCTTTAAAAGATATTTCGAACAGCCGCTGATTGTTTAAATTTTGTAGGATCGAATTCTGGATACTAATGTTAGTCACATTTTAGATGTACCAACATACATCAAATCGATACAACATTGCACCCAACATATTATGTTCGTGTTGGATCGTGCATAGCTGTAGTAACTTATGTTCTTAGATTTCGAAAAACTAGTCTACTAGTTACTAGTGACGTGCTTATTATAAGTATTACTATCATACCTCAAAACACGTTTTCTTGAAATAAAAAGTAAGTTATAAAAATCTTAACATCTCTATCTAATATTTTTGTAGAAAATAGTTGCTTACAAAAAATATCAAATTCTATATTTTGATCTGTAAATACTACTTAATTGTAAATTTAGTAGTAACAACACCGAGGTATACTGTGAATTCTTTTTAAGCAAGTGGAGAACTTATTTATAGGAACAAAATAACTTCTGTATCTTAAGTATTAATATTTACTTTTAACTATAAGGAAATAAAGAATCATCAGTATTTATTGGTTTTATTTTTTAACATTCACACATTCTTTACATTCAACGTAATAACCTGTTATTGAGAAAAATTACACTTGAGATTCCAAATGGGAAATGCTGTTATAAAGTCAAAAACCAACATGTGAAAAACCTATACAGGGTGTCCCAAAAGGTTACGTAGCTTGGTAAGGGTGGTGATAGTAGGGGTGGTCACAAGGGTCACCAGAAAAATAAAAAAAAATCCCCTCTGGGTATTTAAAAAAATAAATGGCATTTTAAAAAAAACTATATATTTTTTTTCTTTTGACCCTTGTGACCACCCCTATCACCCCCCTTCCCAGCTACGTAACCTTTTGGGACAGCCTGTATAATATATCTCTATGGCATAAAAACAAATATTTTCTGGAGAAAGCTCAGTTAAAACACCCTATTTAAATACTATCGCATCCTGGAAATCTCACGTTGAAGTCGCAATACGTAATACGCCGAAACCCGCTTACCAAGCAAGGTAGGTGGACCTTTGGGGTCGCGGGCGCACAGAGTGGGGACTCTGTCCGCCCACCAAATGACCCCAGGGAAGACAGGACAGGTGGCACAGTGATCGCGTGCTGCCGTGCATAGCGAGGCTCAGGGGAGGCCCCTTTACAGTCTCCTCAGGGATGTGCCTTTCAGGCGTTGCACGGGACCACCCCTATGTGCTGATGGTGATCACCGGGGTGGTTTTAGTGAGGTAAAAATCCCTCACTCCCGACCTGGGATCCTCGGAGGTCTGGGTGCCTTTTGAAGGTTTCCCCCCGACAACAAAAAAAAAAAAAAAAAAAAAAGTACACTAATTAAGCGACATACGAAACCTATTTATATTCGTTAATCTTTCATTCCTGTAACTATGCACAATGAACAACAATCATGTAAAATCATAGCCTGGAACTTTTGATTAGTCACTGCCATCTAGTGCCGAGTAGCAGAACTAAAATTATTAAAATACTTTGTCAATCCTTTTAGAACTGTTTGAATTCCTCAACTACACGAACACTTTCGCTAGTCAAGCCAACGTCACAACCTAACCAAAGCAAAAAAATACTGAAACTGAAATGGACACCATTTTAGTTTCAGTATTCTGAAAAAGAGTGCCGCCGATGTAGTTTTTGCTTTACTCTACAGATGGCGCTACCTGTACTAAAAGTACCTATAGTAAAAAGTTTGTTGAAATAATAATATCCCAGTAAAAACTTGATAGAGTTGGCACTACATGCGTTTCATGGGAAAGTGAAGCGACTATTGCAGCTTGTTTATGTTTCTAAAACGAGATTTGTAGAAATAGGCTTTATGCCTATGAACTTCTATGGGAGTTATAAAAAGTTGGTAATTTTGCAAGGAGCGGCCAACTTTAGATCTGTGCAGAACTTCATAAAATTCCGGAAGATTTATAACTACTTAGATAATAATCTATATTTAACGTTCTCTAAATATGACAATTCAGGTTCAATACCTAGAATTTTCTACTCATGTGCCCAGATTGTGGGCAAGTCGCACAATAAAGTGAAATAAAAGTAAAGTGCGGGCGTTTTGGAGGACTGTCTTATGTAATTTAGACGTTCGAAAAGACGAAGAAGTTCTGATTCTCAGCCTAATTTGAATAAATTAATGAATTTTGTTTTTTTTTTATTTGATTTTGAAAACCTACAACATTTAAAACTACATTCAATCCGCATTATTACTCCAGAAATAGGTACTCTAACACAAACCGTTACTGATAACGTATCATACAATTATACGGGCCATAATTTACAGGGTTTATTAGCCTAAAAAGTAGTCTAATAGCCAAAAAACATCATGAATCCGTGCGGATCAACGACCCATTGACCGAATCAGCGTAGTTTCCACCTCCGTTCGTTGGCGAGATGTTACGATACCGTTGCCATGGTAACCATGGACAAACAATACAGCCGCCATGATACCTATTACTCCCTAAGAAACTTTAGTATCAATAATCCGTATTGTTCCATATCCATTGCTGTCTTTTTTCCAAATTTTCCACGAAAGCATCAGTAAAAACACGCAATGGATTTCAAACGAGAATTTCGAACCTAGAATTTTCTTTTCACAGTACAGGTAATGAATCTAGTTATGCATCAAAACACGCGAAAATATATTTTCAGTCATTGTATTAAGGGTTACGATGTAATCAATCTAACATTCTAATAATTAGTAACGCTTTGAATAGGAAAGAGAATGTGGTCAATTTGAATGTTTTTATTGTGAAGTGATCACGTCAACCACGATATTCGTTTTAGTATCTTACGATATATTTTAGCTCTACCTTATCTACTTTTAGATTAAATTCTTTTGACCTTTCACATTCTACAGCTGAACATGGGCCTGCTAATCAAAATCTAAATCGGTATTTCGTGATAGTAAGGGGCATCCATTAATTACGTGAGGCGTTTAGGGGGGGAGAGGGGGCAAGCTGATTCTCATCCAATCTCACGTGGGGGAGAAGGAGGTCCTGGCAAGTATCACGTAATTTTTATCCGGAAGAAACATTGTCAAATTGCGAGAAAACTGGGTTGAATTGAGCAAAACGTATTTCTCTTTTTTAAAATATGACTAAATTCTACACAATAATATTTATCGCGGTCGCGGAGATATGACCTGTAGTTAAAAATGTATCAGAACCCGATGTCGCTAGGTTGCCCCACCACCGATTCAAAACCACGATCTTAGTAATCTTAAATACTAGTCTTTAATACCTAAAAATAATTAAACAAATTGTTTTTTAATTAATCCAACACAATGAAGCATAGATTAACGTATTTACATTGAAAATACGCATTTTGAACAATTTCACGTGATATTAGAGGGAGGGGGGAGGGAGTCGAGCCAAATCTCACGATATTTCACTAAGGGGGGTCCAAAAATCGCCAATATCACCTTACGTAATTAATGGACGCCTCCTAATAAGGCATTCTCCTTTTTATTTTACCATACTTGACATAGACTGCCACTGTCCGTCTTTTTAACATAATCCCACTTACCATTTTCTTTCTCGCGGAAAAACCTGAAACCAAAATCATCAACAAGTCATATTTCCATTCTAGGTTCACTGAAGGCTAGGTTTCACACAACTTTGTTCACGATTAACTAACTCACTATAGCTACTGTGGCCTTAGTGTGAGTTTTTTCGACTCACGTTGGATTGCGAGCGCGTTAGATTTTTGTATGGGAATCTAGGTTTCTCCTAATGACCACCAGGTTGCGCTATAACTATTTACCGACTTCACAAAAAGGAGGAGGTACTATGTTCGGGTGATTGTATTTTTTTTTTGTATGTTTGTTCATCGAATACTCCGCCAATTGTCGACGGATTTTCAAAATTCTTTTTTTGTTCGAAAGTAGATAGTTCTGAGGTGGTCCCATTGTCACCAAGTTAGGATTTGATGATGGGATCTTAGAGAAATCGAGGGCAACCCTCAAATTTTATAGGCTCACTTATTGTTTTTTGCATATTTTATGAAGTATCTTGTGTATTTGTGTATGGTTGTCACCATCTCAGGTAGCTGGGCTGATGATGGAAGGTACAACTCCTTAACAGTAAAAAAAAACCGACTTCCAAAAAAAAACACTACAAACTGAAAAATAACTTTAATTTCGGAAATCGGTGGCAAAAACTAAAATACTGATCCCTAAGACACCGACTTCCGAAATTAAAGTTATTTTTCAGTTTGTAGTGTTTTTTTTGGAAGTCGGTTTTTTTTTCCATATAAAATTCTAACACGCTCGCAATCGAACGTGAGTGAAAAACTCACATTTAGCCTCTGAGCTACTGATGAGGTCCTAGGAGTTTTGACTGGGTCGGGCAAAGTGTTATTGGATTTTACCTTCTGGAATTTCCCTGTAGCAGCACAGACTACTAAATAGTTACTTCGGTAGCAGCCCGGAGGCTGCATTTGTGCCCGTCTGATGGCAATTGTTCCCCTTCAACATAACTGGTAAAATGTGGGTGTAGGTACTATAAGAACACCGCTGCCCTACCCTTCGGGGAATCAAGGCGTGATGTTATGTAATGCAGATTCATCTGTAGGTAGGTACTACACCTAAAGTGATGTTTAACATTAACTTAAAGTTTGTGTTGTGGTATCGAAGATTAAGTACGTAACATTCAAAAAGTCAGTGCCGTTAACCAAGTTTTGAACCTGGAAACTAGTGCTTAAAAAACATCCGTTTAAAATCTACTTGAAACGATCTACAAACGAAAACAAAACACAATCAAATCCTTGTTACCATCCATGCCATTTAAAAGCAGAACTTACACAACATGACACTTGTAACCTCGACACGACTTAGACAAGACTATTTCAGTACATTCTGCATAATGCCGTCCACAAGTGTACGAGCTACGAGCTATCTTGGTCATTCATCGCATAAGTCCTGCCGACAGCGATTAGTGTGCTTTTACTTAACACCTTGTTTTTGTTTTGTCACGAAAGAAAATTAGGTACTTAAAGACAAATGGAATAAAAAAAATTACTTCCATTTTTACTCGAGCAAAGCCAAAAGAAAGGATTATGTTTTTTAAAGTTGTGATTAAAATCATGACGCATAAGTCGCATACGTCACAAAATGTAGCACATCAAGCTACCCGAAACTGTAAAATTTTCCCAATCAACTTTGAACCTTATGCTTTAGCGCTAAACCTGAAAATCTATTAAAGAAATTTGACAGTTTGTAGTGGCTTGATGTGCTGGTGACCCACGGTAGATTCGGTACATTCATACGACAAAAATGCCACACTCCCACGGGGCCCGATAACTGACAGGCCGCGCCAGGATTTACTAATGTTGCTACGCCTCTCGAGGCCGACACACCATCCACAGGATCCAAAGGCGATCGGTCCTTTTTCAGAAATAACCAGCACTTTGCTACTAAGCACTAGGCTACTCTCAAACCCTGTTGTGATGTGACTACTTGACAAGATTTACTTTCACGCAAAACTCAACTTCTTCTATTGTAAATTCCGATCTTCTTTTCTTTCTCTTAATTGACCTCCTTCGATCAACCGCTATCAATTATTACCAGCCAGGTACCTTACGTCAAGTTCCTCACACGCAACACGTTCTTCTCTACTCTACTCACTAATTGCACCACAAACATGACCTTATAACGGAGCGATATGTAGGTTACTTCGCACAAAACGCCAGCGATTAGCCTTAACATAGGTAGGTAGGTAAGGGCAGCTCGACCCAAATACGCGTGTGAAAACTGCCAAGTATGTAGAACGTTGATTCATGACCGACTTCGTCAATAAAACTGTTGGGAAATCTGATTTTTTATGCATGGAATTTAGCTCAGCGAAACTTTTACTTTGTTAACTTCATTGAAGTTAACAAGAACAAGATAATTATTCTCCATTCCTATAGTAAACTTACAAGCTATGAAAGCCAATTTAGCCAATGCCTTATTTTCAGAAGCTTTAAGGCGGGAACAGACTTCTAACACACCACGTTACGCGACATCAATGAAGCTTAGATACTCATTGGCCACATTTTTCATCTCGTTGAGCTATTTTCGTCATTTGGCCAATAAGTAAGCGTGGG
This sequence comes from Oligia latruncula, assembly GCA_948474745.1. Taxonomy (NCBI): domain Eukaryota; kingdom Metazoa; phylum Arthropoda; class Insecta; order Lepidoptera; family Noctuidae; genus Oligia; species Oligia latruncula. The sequence continues at coordinate 18,547,850 of OX419686.1, forward strand.
TTGGCGTCGGGTGTTACAAGTGTGCTGTGGCCGTTTAGTTTCAGTAATTTCATGATAGTTTGGTGTTATATTACGCAATATAAAATTGTTTTTACCCGACTGCGTGATGTCAAAAACAGTGTTACCTATGTTTTTACGCGTATCCATGTTTCTTTGTCATGTGGGATTCTTTTTACTCTTAAAATACCCTAAAGGTTGGATGGATACATGAGTTGTCTACGCTAGGTTTTGTTTTTATAACATTAAAATGGCGGATTTTATATTCATATCTTTATTTACGGACCCTAAAGGGTACAGAAAAGTAAATAATGGCGGATTTAAGACGTCAATAAGAAACATATTGAAATATTTTTTTATATATTACCATGTGGGTGTCAAAATAAAGGACTTTCAATCGAGTTTTCATTCTGATTAAAATTGTTTAGTAGGGTGCTTCAAGACGTGCTATTCTTACAGGTATCTAAGTCACTAGTAATGAACTACTAACAGCACCATAGAACGTGTATTGTGTATTTGCATAAACAAGAACGGTAGCATTTTATTCTATTATCGCTTCGTGCCCGATACGGATCTCGCGTGATACACCTACAGGGTAGTCGTAGTCCTAGGACTATATCATTATCCCATAAAATAATATCTACTTACCTAGGCTACCAACCTTATATACCTTTTACTAATGCTGCTGTGTGTGTTCACTGCGCACAAAAAATCCCACTTTCGAAAAGAAAAGCAGGAGAAAGAGGTTTTGTGAAAGACATCTGGGGTCCTAAAAAGGCCACTTTCGCAGAATCATAAAAGGATAACATTATGATTATAGACAAAATTAATAATATGTCAAAACGATATCATGTTTAACTTTGGATGCACAATGTCAAACAGTGGAGTAATACTCTCCCGTAATTTTTATGGAAAAAATATCGATTATTAGCACATTACATTCGATACTATATTTATTTCTGTAAATTGGTTCAAAAATAAACTTTTACACTTACTCGAGAAGAAAGACCAAAACAAACTAAGAGGTCCTGTGACCAACCAATATCCAGCACCCTAACTGCGTAACACACCATCAATCATAATCTGAATAATTTTGAAGTATATTGCTAATCCATTGCTTCATATGTTCGAAACATTTGTATGCTCAACAACGTAAATAACGCAATGAATGTTGTTGAACTGTTAAAATGAAAGCCATTGCTACTGTTAGTGTGTTACGCATTACCCTGCAGAACTTAAAAAAATACTGTTCTCTTTTTAAGTCCAGACATAACTATTCTGTAAAAATCTCACCGTGAAAACTTAGGTGAAATGAGCGTGGAGTGAGCTGTCAATATTGTCATTCCTAGCAAAAACTCACTTCACCTAAGACTTCACGGTGAGATTTTTACAGAATCGACCGGCTGATCATACAAGGACCATGCACGTTATGTCTGAGATGATATTTTGAAAAAAGAACAAACGAAACATTCAGATGGAAGGGGTAAAAGGTTTCACAACACAGCATTAACCGCTTACTCATCGGTCATAACTGTTCTGGGAACTGGAACTTAGTGTTAAACTGATATTATGTCATTGTTAAACTAAGGTCATAGGGTCTACCTTCTGATGTTTTGATTGCTGGCCTTTGGGGTTATGATTCACGCCTTCTGGGAACTGTTCCTTTGTGGAAACTTTTGACAGCTTAATTTCTTTAGGCGTTTCGGTTTTGGACTCTCTGAGTACTAGCTATATGATTCAATGGAATAGCACTTTTTTAACATAACTTTATCAATGATAATGATGTGTGAAGATAAGAAGAAGTATAATTAAAAGGGGACTACGTGACCTAAAGCGCGGTCACTCTCGGACTGCATAGAATAGAAAGAGAAGCGCGATGACACAACGCTGGTAATTTATTGCAAAATATGTAGCAATTATCTATTTACAAAAAATCTATTGTTTGGACTAAAAAATTAAAACAATGAGTAATCTGACAAAAAAAAACAGAATGATTGTAGGTATGTATATTACCTAGTATAGTTTTTATTGTGAAAAGAAAGTTTTTAGACACATCTTCATGATTTTTGTCAATCGTATCAAATTAGTTGTATTATGTTTTCAACACAGTATCTACCTAGCATATATCCTGAAGAATATCATATATTTTTTTGATTTTGTTTACTGTAGTCGATCATATGCTTTTATTGCTTCTAAAACTTGCGTTTTTTGCGTTTAGGTCCTAAAGAAATATACGTCCAGCAGATTGATTCGATCGAAATAATTTTTCTTTGATCCGGAATATGAACCCGCCTATTAGTTCAACAGGCACGCTACCAAAAAAAATACATGTACAGACGCCATCACATCAAGCTACCCGAATCTGTAAAATTTTCCCAATCAACTTTGAACCTTATATGCTTTAGCGATAAAGTTGAAAATCTATTAAATAAATTTGACAGATTGTAGTAGCTTGATATGCTGGCGTCTGTACTTACATCAATCAAACAAAAGGAAATACAAGAAAGACTGAAAGACCAATTTTCCACTGAACTGACGCAAATTCAGTTCAATGGCATTAGAATGTTCCACGCAACTGATTAAGTATGCATAGGGGCTGTTGTGAGCTATTGTGAACGTCGCCACGAACGGTTTGAAGAAACCTACGGGTCAATGGTACTCAAACCTTTTGTTTTAAATGCTGTAGTACCTAACTATACTATATTAGAGTGGCAATCACCGATCGAAGCAAGCCCTCAAGTCGAAGTCGGTGAAAGCTCCTCAAACTTTAACACATGGGAAATTTTTTTTTGGTCTCTTTACCTTTGGCCATTTGTTTTTATTGTGTTGTATTCGGTGTCAGGTGTTGACCTTCAACAAGGATACTCCGCCTGACAGTCAGACTGGAATTCAACCAGTGACCACTTAACAGGTGTTGTGCTGATGGTGTGGTGCTGTTCCACAAACGATGAGACACTTCATATGGTGTCCAGCGTGACCTGTCGCCTGCACTTTACAAGAACTGATGGACGCTACAGATGGCGCCAAACTCGTAGCCTAATTCTGGACCGACTCTACATAGTTCACATTTAGATTGCCATCGACACGCTAAGAGTAGAGATGAATGATGATTTTCGTTGTTTGTAGATTCCTGTGGGCATCCATGTATCGTACCGACATGGCACGCGCGCATTGCAGAGATCTGCACTTTTCCGTCGTCTTGCACAAATTATAGTGTAACAGCGACAGTACCTACACGATCAGCGTTCATAATCAGCTGTACTCATTCACAACATTCACATAGCATTAGTTACGTGGTAGTTAAATATACTCAATAAACCATTATCTTTGACTATCCGTGACTTATCATACAAGATAACATCCAAGGTGTTTGCGACCCTATCTCTCGCGTCTGGCCTTGGTCTTGGTACGGAGTGAGAGTGCATGGGAGGCCGTGCGTCGCCTCCTTCTGCGAAGCAGTAATGCTCGCGAAGGAGGAGGCGGAGCGCGTGAGGGAGGGCCCGGGTCGATGGCCCGTTGTGTTCCACGCGCGCCTCAAAGAGATGTCAGCACTAACAGACGGGGTCCGCTAGGGCCGATGCCTGCCAGGGTCGCGGGTTGTTCGAAAGAGATAGGTACCGTGGCCCCTGGCACAGGCAACTGAAGGAACACGGGTGGGTTTTAGTCAGTAAAAGTCTGACACGCCCTCCCGCTCCGCCCAGAGCGGGAGAAGTTATTAGTTACTGATTGCATTTAAAGATTTATACAGGAAGGTGCCTCGCTTATAATTTCTTGTAGTAATCAAAGCTTGAACACCGCTGTTGAGCCTTGTGGTAATGAACTTGTGATATTGAAGGTGCCTGAACTTAGATGAACGCCGCGATATCATGAAGGTCTTTAATTGTGGCTGTTCCAAGCTGTATAATTAGCTTTACTTAACTTAAACCTGTACTTAGCACTGGAAGTGGATATGGTAATGTATACTTAAGTTAGCTGTTTGTGATTCAGTTTTTACATAAAAAACTTTCTGGGCGGGCTTTCTTTTTTTTTTTTATTCTTTTGACAGGATATTATTCTTGTGAACAAAAACACCCGTATTAAAATGTGTATAATTGATATGAAAATATAGTAATTTAAAATAATTTTCTTTAAATATTACTGAAGAAATGTGTGTAGTTACTATTATTACACCTCTCTATGTTCTCTATTTTAGAGGGTTTGTTAGTAAACTTCTGGTTAGCCTGCCACCTAATCAAACTCAAACTCAAACTCAAAGCATTTATTTCAATTAAACCATTTTACAGGCACTTTTGAATTGTCAAGAAGTAGGTCAGTCAGAAAAATGTTAAGCTAGTTGCCCATTCCAAAGCGTAGGTAATGATGGCATAGCTTCCTTGGACTGCCTGCAGTCCGGTGTCGATGTCCACCAGCTCTGTGCTTGTGTGTGGGTGAACTACTGTACCCACCTGCGTAGCTGGTTGAAGAGGATGGGCCGATAGGTTCGGGTCCACAGACTGACGCGCTGGATGCTTTTCTGGCCAGTTCGTCAGCTGCTTCGTTACCTAGCAATCCGCTGTGACTTTTTATCCGTTGTAGTAACGTGTCACTGTGTTGCGGTTATAGATACCGTTGCTCGTTCTAGTTCATTGTGACATTCTAATATTGTTACACCTCTGTCTAACCCTTTCGGGATAGGCGTGATGTTATGTTGTGTTGTATTACTAATACACGTGTTCTCCAACAACTGCGAGCCCTTGAACCTAACACAAAGCCGACGCTTTGGAACTGCTCACCCAAATACCGACTTCAGAGAAAATATTTGCATACAAATACAAGAGTGAAATGCAACACATCATGCAATCACAGGCGGTAACATCTGCTCGGTACAATCGATAAGGGTCAAGGTCCACTATCGAATGATAATTATATTGAATCGTACCATTTACCCTACAAGTGTAATCGAATCAACGTGATTCACTAAGCTTTCAGGAGAAATAGTTGACAATCGACCCTGATTTGGTCAGTTTAATGAGAGGTACAACTGAATCGTACCTTCTACCCTACAATCGTTCGAATCAACGTGATTCACCATGTTGTCTTGAGAAATAGTTGACAATCGACGTTGCTTTGGTCAGTTGGTGGAGGTCACACCACAAAAATTATTAAAATGTTTATCAATGAATTTCGATCATCCGTGTATCAATTATCGTATTAAGCCGGGTCCAGACTTGTATCATCTTTTTTAGTTCAATCGTATCGAATATTCGTATTATAAGTATGGACGCGTATTTGGACCGCATCATATCACTATCCTGCTCGCCGATTGAGCCTAAAACCACCTACATACGTATCAGATACGCGGTTACATACAGATCGGGGTGAATCAGCTACAACGCGTAGCATAAACGCGTATCATTTTGTGCCCAAACTAGCAACAATAATGAAATAAAGTAAAATGTAACAATGAGTCAAAGAATATCAAATCAATGGCTCCATTCTGCAAATACACCAAGAACTTGTCAAAACAACACTTTTAAACGGAAACAAACGACCTTACTCGAGCCAAAATCTATCCGGAAGTTGACAAGATTACCACAGAGTCGCAAACTTTATTGGCAGACGACCGAGGCGACCCTGAGCAAAACTTTGTCTAACCTACATATTTGTATTTGTGCGAATACTTCTTTTCTCACTTATTATATTTCGCCAGTAATGTTAAAGTCCGATATATCCGTTTACTGGGCAAAGATCCAGATTCCGGGCTGTTACTTAGAAATACTTACTGGGATCACACTATAATGCTGCCCGACTTGGAAAAAACCCTTAGCAGGTCGCGATTGTGACCACTATCCGAATGAGGCAGACAGTACTTTAAGTAATGAATCAAAATATAATCAAGGATAAAATTAAATAATCATGTTTTACCACCGATTATATGACTAAGGACGAATTACACCATTGAAACTGAACCACGCTCAAGAGCCGTCAGTGTCATTATTAGCATGGAATATTGACACTGACAGTTATTGAACGCGGCTTAGGGACTGTGCGCACTACGTTTTTTAAACGCACCGTTGACGGGCGTTTTAGAAACGTGCGTAGACGCGTGGGCGCGCTTTTATCCTACAGAAGGTCTACAAGCTGCATCTGACTCGCGTGCTTATCGCGTCTGTATCGCTACAAAAGCGCCACAACGGCGCGTTTAAAAAACATGGTGTGCACAGGCCCTTAGCGGACGTTCGCAGTCCGCACGGACGTAAAATTATCGCGGCGGAATTTTATCGCGCAATGGATTTTCAACCCTCGATGTTGAGCCAACCATTGAGAATCCAACAAAGCGTATCCCAGCGCGTCAAAAAACCACACTGTTGGAATTTCAACTGTAGCGCAGACAGCAGTGCGTCGAAAATCCAGTGCGCGATAAAATCCCGCCGCGATAATTTTACGTCCGTGCGAACGTCCGCTTAGATGTGCCGATCGCGTTCAGATTCATCAGTGTAATTCACCCTAAATCGATACAGAAGTACGTTATGAGAGGGTCAAGGTTGTTCTTCATACGAATTACGATTGCGAATACAAAGATGATTACAGGCTACCGTTGATTGATTGACTGTGGCATTATTGATAATGACGACGCATTTTATCCTATAAATAGAACTATGGTGTACTCTGCCACTAAAGAGTAGGGTAAGTTATGACTCTGCAAGTGGGCTAAGAGATGACTCACTTTCCGTTGACCGTACATAATGTTTGAGTATATAACGTTAAGTTCGGGTGAATCCTTTTTTGTCAAGTCAATGAAGTTTTTGTTCTTCTTAATAATCAGAAACATTACATAGAATTCAGAAGTATTTTTTTAAGATAGCGAAATAAAAAGGAACCTTTACAACATCCCCTTTTTTGCTTCATTTGACTTTTAACTATTTATGTAACGAAACGCGAAATTTGAATTGTGCGCCAATGTGTGAACCCGCGATGATTTCTTCAAAAACAATTTATTGAATTTGCTTGCGAATTGTGCGCGAGCACTTGAGTGCAGTTTGCGGTTACTAGTAGCATGGTCTCTGTGGTCCATCCATAAGATCTATTAATATAATAAAGAAGTAAAAGTGAGTTTGTATGTAAGTAGGCAGTGATCTTCAGAAAATTCTTTCACTAATTGGAAGCTACAGTTTTGCCGATTGTTGTAGGATATGCATTTCGTGGGCCGAAGCTATACTAATATTATAAAGAGGTAGGTAAAGTTTGTATGTATCTGGAACTACCAGTCGGATTTGAAAAAAAATTGTATTTGATAGCCCAATTCTTGAGGAAGGCTGTAGGATATTTAACATCACGCTATGACCCTTAGGAGCCGAGCAAAAAGAAAAAAGTCAGAAAGAACGCTAAGCAAAGACTAAGTAATAGCGCGGGCTGAGATGCGACGGGATGGGTCGGGGGAACAAGAAATTTCACGCGGACGAAGTCGCGGCCAGAATCTAGTTTGTTATAAAGGGACCATTACATGCTCTGTGAAAGAGACAAGCCAATGACTATAGAAATGAAACGCTAAAAGAAACTTTCTTCTTGTTCTTTAAACTGAAATCGATTGTCTGATCCGACTCGACGAATATTTTATACGAAAGGGTTTGGAACAATGACGTAAGTTTATATATCATTGGTTTCGAATGTTAACTTTTAAAACGGTACGGTGAATAACTTATAAGGTGGCGTGGCTATAGCAGCAGAAGTGGTACGAGGAAGACTTATGTAGTAGGTAATCAGTTAAGGCTTAACAAATTACTTTTTTAAACGTGAGTTACACGGCGTTTATGCGCCTTTTACGAGTATGTAGCGTTTACGCAGCGTTTACACGGCGTCTGTGCAGTGTTAACGCGAGGCCTATGCAACTACAGTCGTAAACGCAACAGAAAAATGCGTTTATAGGCAGTCACCGAGTCTACGGCGCCTATGCATAACAAACGCCCCAGCACAAAGGACACTTTCAGGCTTTCCAAGCAGAAATATTCTGCTACCCACATGTTTGGTATAGTATACCTAATGTTTGTTTGAAATGCGTATTGTTTGTGTAGGTATGTGTTTTATGAGTGTAACACAAACGATACAGCAATGAAAATTTACGTGTGGACCGTATCATATTTATCGATATTTTTGCATTCTTGACAAGTCACTTTACTACTATAGGAAGTTGAAAGGAAACCCCTATTTGCCACTAGCTTCAAAGAGCCTTTATCGAACATGACAGTTTATATAAAGCCTCATAACCAGTTCGATGCACACGGTAAACAATTACTTGGTAAACAAACCAACAGGCGATTTTATTGCGACAGGATAAAAATTATTTCAGTAAATTAATGGCCAGTATAACAAGACCCATGGAAAATTGCCGCTGACCTCAAGATAGGGGAAGTTTAAAGGGTTAGCGCGGGACGGAGGGGGTTAAGTTGTTTTGGTTACCAGTGGTCTACACGACAATAACATTGGTCGAGGATTTAGTTTTTATGGAATAGAATTATTATTTTCATGATAACATTTCAGTATAAGTGTCTAATAGAGGCTAAATAGTTTTTATTTTCGTTGGAAAAATAAGTGGAAATCAAAACCAATCTTTCTTTTCATGATTATTTCAATTAAAGACGCAAAGTTACGCATGCATGAGTGATCATTGTGATTCAAAATGTTGGTACCTACTTTTTTCCATTCTTCTTAGTTGTTGTCTCCTTACAATCGAACCACAATACTACAATTTCCACACCCATCAAGTCATTTCCAGTTTTCCACGCTCCTCGTTCAACCGCGGTGGTTACCGAGGGTGGCACGTGGCCAGCGGTCAGTATTCGCCCCGCGGCCGACCGGTGCACGCCATGGTACACCACTGACCGCTACCAACATGACGGACGACATTCCAGGTGACTGTGTTCTTATTTTGAAAATTGAACGACGCCATCATTGTTTGGATGGCGGCAACTTGATGGTATGTGGCAATCTATGGATTTATTGTGATTTTATGTATTGGTTTGGTTCAGGGTTTGTCAATATTTCAGGTCGGGAAACAGGCAGGTTGAAATAGTGTTTGGCTCTATTCGTTTTTGTTCCTTATTATTTCAGATACGTGTAGATAGGTACGTGTCCAACATTCTTATACGTATTAAAACTGGCAAAGGTCTCGAAATCATACTGCCGCCTTCATGACGTGTACCTAATCCTTAGGGGGTTGCGGTAGGTAGCCCGCGAAATTCATATTTTCTTAATTATATGATCATAGGGTTGTATTGATGATTTTAATGATTATAATTCTGTAAATAGATACTTGTTAAGCTCACGCATATACATACAACCTGCTCTGACATGCAAATTATAAAAAACGTAATAAAATTTGAATTTCGCGGGCTACATTGGCATTCCCCTCATTTAATTCCAGCTATTTCAGTGCACTATCAAGTCCATGTAAATAACACATAATTGCTCTTCTTGTATAAAATGTCGTTATTACCCACATGTTTACATGCCAAATAGATTTGGCTCTTTCCTCTCTCAAACAACAGATTGTATCTTTATCTGACCTTATGGGTTTCGCAAGTCTTCAATAGGTACTGGCGTATCTTCAATATACATATTTTGTTAACTAAAGTGCTGATTCATAATCTTGCATAGCAAATAACAAAGGAACGCCAAAATGCATTTATACACTTCATGGTACTCTGTATACAGCGAGGATGAATGGTCAAGAAGCCTTTTCATATTGAAATTCATCTATTTCCATAACTGGTCAATCAGTTCATATACACACCAACCTGCTGAGGAAGCTCCAAAAGTGTACTTAACGATAACAGCTCTTTGGCAAGGCTCAAACGATCCAATCATAAAACTGTAAGCTTATTAAATGAGTGAAGCCATCTTGGAAGTATTGAAGCAGACTTTTTTTCTGTTTTACATGATTAAGGCAATTTTTTCCGCAAGACATACTCGTATCAAAGATTCCTCTTCCTCATACAACAGTATGATCTGCGACTCCGTCCAAAAATCAATCCTCAGTGTTTACAGAATTCACATTACATCAAGCCAGTATTCTCTAAAAGACCCTCAATGATAATGTAACAAAATGTCACTTTTCCTATGTCTCTTCAACTTAAAAATAACCGTTTTGTGCTCTCAGTGACAGAATCTCCTAAAGGACCCAAAGTTTTAGTCTGCCTCACTACCCAACACACGCTTTATTGCTCTCTTTTCAAATGTTGTTTCCGTTTTACCTATTTCTATAAGTTCTACAGCCCACCTCTATTAAAATGTCGTCTAAGAATTCTGTAGTAGGTTCAAGGTTCACCCCAATTTTGGAATTATAGCATATTTGAGTACCAGGTTGACGTGCCTTGCCATACAATTACGAAATACTTCTCATTGGTCAAACGATGTTTTATTTAACGACATGTGTATGGCAATAAAAATTATATCGATTTAAAAGTTTTTCTGGGTCATAAGAGTCATGTTCGTAGTAATAGGTTACACTGTGGTGTCGGGTGTTAATTGCTTGTATGTAAATATTTTTAATTGTGTTTGACCTGTTATATTATGGTCGATTTTAGGGGTAGTTACGAACACTTCTACAAGAACTGTTAACTGCATTCTTACTTCTCCCAAGACACACACATTCACCTAGGTTCCACAATGCAAATTCACAAGGCTTTAGGCTTTTTGGTGGACGTAACTTAAGGGGCTTATATGACCTAACGCGCGGTCACTGTCGGACGGGATAGAAAAGAAAGTGAAGCGCGATGACAAGACGCTGGTAATTTATTGCAAAATATGAAGGAATTCTTTAATTACAAAAATCTATTGTTTGTTTTTATTTATTGTTTGTTTGGACTAAAAAGTTAAAACACTAGTGTTTTAGTATAAACGTATGTTGCTTGTAGAATAATCTGACAAAAAAAATCAGAATGATTGTATGTATATTATTATGGTTTTTATTGTAAAAAGAAAGTTTTTAGAGGTATCTTCATGATTTTTTTCTATAGTATCAAATTAATTGTATTATGTTTTCAACACACTATCTACCTAGCATATATCCTGAAGAATATCATATTATTTTCTGGTTTTGTTTACTGTAGTCGATCATATATTTTTATTGCTTCCAAAACTTGCGTTTTTTGCGTTTAAGTCCTAAGGGTATGCGCGCACTACGAAAATAAATCTTTGCGATAAATAATCGCCGATCTGTAGACAATACTAATATACTAGAGTCCGAGCACTGCGGAAAAAAATCGCATGAGAATTCGCTTGAAAAATTTTTGTGTTTGCGATTTTATAACTAAATCGCAACGATTAAAACCGTAGTGCGCGCTTAGCCTAAGAGAAGTAAGAATGCAGGTATCAGCATCTGGAGAAATGATAGGAAAAACTGAAACGGCTGTTTTCACCGTCACACGTCCTTCAAACCAGAACATATCCACATGACTGTTTGCGATGCAAATTGTTCTCCTCACCAATCTGAGATGTCTTTACTTCTTGTCAATTATCCTTCAACCTTCACCATCTTCATTGCTTCCCGTATCCGCCGGGAAGCAGTGAAGATGGTGAAGGATGATATATATCATAATATATAAATATATAACATCTCCTCCCTTACGAGCCGTCTTGTTAAACCTTTAACCTTCTAAAACTAAATAAACTTTGTTACAAACACTAAAATCACCATATTAAAAAATTTACAATTTTTCCGCTGCCATGTAAAGTAATGCAGTGACGTTGACGCGGCGTGCATTCTGTGTAATTACCATAAAATAATAAAAATACAGTGACGTCACGCTATGCCTGCCTTGCATGTGCAGGTACGCATAACTGGTGCACTGCACTCGGATACCTCAGTACGTGTAGCTATCTATTTATATGAGTATTTCCTAGATAATGTTAGTACTGTATTTGCATGTTACTGAGTGCTAAAACGCCATTTTTAGTTTCCACAACATGTAGTGAGACCGTGATGAGCAAGTGTTTTAGAACTGAGTGAAGCCCAAAATCAGTAAACATACCAATCTAGTGTGTAGCTACGCTTGCCGCGGTTGGTTTGTGGATGGGTGTCCATATTTACATACCGAGACCTCTCCGTGCCTCGGAAAAGCACGTTAAACCCCGGCTGTCATTCGTGGATCTTTGACAGTCGTTACGGGTAGTCAGAAGCCCGAAAATCTCACAACTGCAGTCTTACCAAGGGGTATCGTATTATCCAGGAACTGGGTTGTGGAGGTCAGATAGGCAGTCGCTCCATGTAAAATACTGGTATTCAGCTACATCCGGTTAGACTGGAAGCCGACCCCAACATAGTTGGGAAAAGGCTAGGCAGGTGAGGATGACCGACATAGTATTATATAACTGCAAAGCATATGTGTGAGTAGTATGTACTATAGAGCTAACATTTACTGGGTACGTCTTTCATTGGCTTGAATGTGCTCTGACGGCAGGTAGTACGTCATGATCACTCAAATGTCACGCTGATGGTTGTGTGTGTCATTTAGTTACCTTCAAAACAGTTCAGCTAAATGGTGCTGATCCATACGTCACGTTCATGAACAGGCGTCGTCAGTAGGGACAGATGGTCATGTCTTAGTTTATTTTTAATATTAAATTGTTTACTATTAATGCTTTTAACGTGCAGGTCTTTCTACATCGTTCTCACATGTATAATTTCAACATTAATGATGTAACCAATATATTGTAACAAATCTAAATATTTACATATATAAAATTCAAAGTCCTGACTGACTAACTGATATATCAACGCACAGCCTAAACCGCTGGTCCTAGAGACATGAAATTTGGAGGGTGTGTTCTTTGTGAAGAGTAGGTATCCACTAAGAAAGGGTTTTTCGAAATTCCACCCCTAAGAGGGTGACATTTCACGCGAACGAAGTCGCGGGCATAAGCTAGTTTTTGATATAAGATTACCAAATTTGCGTAACACACTAATAGTAGGAATGGCTTTCATTTTGACAGTTCGAACATATGAAGCAATGGATATCAATATCCTTCGAAATGATTCAGATTGTGGCTGATAGTGTGTGATAGGGTGCTGAAGTTTTATGTGTATCAGTGTTTCCAAATGATACCTGGAAGCTCGTATTTAGCTATAGGTATATTTGGACACCTTGGCCATTTACCCTGATTTTCTAAAAGCGTATTCAAATATACAGGGTTACAAGGAAATCGACGCGGAACCGTTACTATGGATTCTATACATGATTCTAAACCACCTGCACTGAAATTTTAAGTCAGTTTAAAAAAAAATGCTGTTTGTACTTGTAGCGGTATCTACAATGCCACAAGCGAACAACGCGTCATACTGATGTCACGCAAAATCCTGCATCTCGCAAGCAGAGTTTACCGCGCAACTAGCATAGATACAACGGCCCGACATGAATGACGGAATTCGTCTGGTCAGAGGACTACTCCCTTTTCTATGGAGTATGAGTGAACTTCACACCCTGTTCCTCATACCTCTTTATCTATGAAACAGTAGTTTTTTTTTTATAACTGAAGAAAAATTTCTACTTGACCCCAAGCGTAGAAAACTTCCGTCGGTTATAAAAAACAAATTAGGGAGTCTGGAATCGTGCGCTGAATTCATGATTACTGTTTGCGCGTCGATGGGAATACCACCCTGTATTTATCTGAAGTTAGATCTCATATCAAGGTCAATAAAAATGACTGGCTGTTACTATTTTGGTCAATAAAATTCAACAAAACATTTTCTGATGAAGTTTAGGGTCAGTTTTTTGATCCGTAGTTAACTCAACCAATTGTTTAAAAAATTAGTAAATAATGGGTTTTGGCAAAACGTGTTTTTTTGTTTGTCTTTAAAAAAAAAAATCAAAAATCTAAATATTTTATTTCACATAAGCCTACATGGGCACTTATGAAACGTCAGAGAAGCTAGGTGCACGGTTCCAATTGGTCGTTTCCTATGGAGAAGAACCGGCAAGAAACTCCACGGTTACTCTTTTTAAAAATAATTGGCTTTTACAATATTTTCAAATTACAGTAGGTATGGGAGGATAGCGTAGGCCTGTCAACAAGTATCAACTTTGAATTGTCAAATAGGTAATTAAGTATAAGAGTTGACCCAGTTGACCATTAGTTACAATTTTCAACAATTGGTCGAGCTAACCTCGGATCAAAAATCCGGCCCTTAATCGCGCTTTTAGAAACGGAGGTAATTTCTCATTAATATAATAAAATTCAAGGTGAAAAAATATACGTAGGTACCAAATTTTTCGTGTACATACGCAATTTGCAAAGCGTTGGTAGTTTTAGCTCTTTGTGGGTGGTAAATAGACGTCAGGCCATTTCCAAGGACCACGAAATTCTGGATCTGATAAGAGTAATTACTTAGCCTGGCCTGTCAGCTGTTTTATCCGAAGGCCGAAATTTACATAACTATTGCTAGTTGTAATGTCTCGGTACGAAGTAAACTGATTAAGGTAGTCACACTTTGCTAAAAGTTTTACCCCTATATAAGTAAACGTTGCTTAGCCAGTGATTAGCAACAGTTTAACCATACATATATGACGTCTGAATGTCACTTAACTTTAATCATCGTTTATGAATAAACCCCTTTATTGATTAATTGTAAAGCACGGCCAGCACTAGGGGGTCGACCTTGCTTATAAAAGAAAAAAAATATAACATTAAGGGTCAGTTCACACCGAGACGCGACGCGACGCGCAGTTTTCAAGATAGAAATACAATTACAGACCTTATCTACTACACTAAAAGGTACACAATTCAGTGTCTACTACGTCGAGTTACGCCGCGCGGCGCAGCGCGACCCTAAAGCAATAGCCAACGCTATCCGCTTCATTTACCGTTTTCTAGTACCACACTATACACTACAGTCCGGCCGTCGAGAAAATACGGTTCTAACACTTGTCAGTGCGACTATTCTAGTAGCTAATAAAGATCAAATTCGCAAAACACGTACATTTGTATGAAGCTGACAGGGGTCAGGAACGTATTCTCTCGTCGGCCGCACTGTTCTACTACTATGTACAGTCAACAAAAGAGATAAATATGCAGGATCATCGGATATAGTTGAAGTTTAGTAAGAAACTGATGGATGTTCTCGAATAAAATTTAATTTAATTAATAGAAAACAAGCAGCTCATTTATCAAATTAAATTTCGGTCGACAACATCCATCTTTTTTTTACTAAACTTCAACTGTATCCGATGATCCTGCATACTTATCTCTTTTGTTGACTGTACATCCCTGAAAGGTAAAGTCATTATCAGAAAACTTCAAAAAGAGTTTCATTCAACGCAGCTAAAGTTACAAGCATTTTCGTGTTGCATATTTTTTTGTCGGATTTTCGTTTGTCAACTTTTTATTCATGTTCCAAATTCAAACGTCGATACCAAACTCCTTTTCTTAACTTGCGTCATTGTGGTATAATGGAACTAATCTCCAACAATCAAATCTAAGGACTGACCCAAGGGCACTGACCCAAGGGCATACGTCGGAAGTTACGTGCCGAGTGCTAATGGCTCTTTTACATTTCAGGGTTCCGTAGTACTACTAGGAACTAGGAACCCAAGTAGTTTTGTCATGTAACGTCTCTATTTTTACCCGACTGCGTCAGAAGGAGGGTTATTTATAAACTTTTCAAAGGTATCATCAAAAAATTTACAAAAAACCAAGCTTGATATTTCTCATTTTTTTTTTTAATTCAACGAAAAACAAATGAAGCAAGATTTACGATAGTAGGTACAATTTTTTTAAACTGTCCGCAATTTTCAGCTGATTGCAAGAACAATAATGAACTTTACAATATCATGATGAAATACATTATAAATCATGATAAAATGCTCACAAACTTAGATTTGTTAGAACTTTGTTGACCACTTATTTCAAAGCACGGAACCCGAAACAGTGCGTGATTTGACACGCACTTGAGCAGTTTTACTTTCGATACCAGTAACCCCAGTAACGAACTTAGGTACTACATCATTTGGCTGTGCGGTGACGTCATTCGTCACGAATAATATACAGCGTGTACACGGTACTTTCTAAAAATAGTGACGCGATTTTTATTATAAAATATTACTTAAATAAGTAGGTACTAGGTATGTGCTTTACATGTGTATAAATTAACTTATGAAAAGCTTGAACATTTTAAGAGTGCGGTAATGCCGGAAAATCTACTTATGAGGTGGTTGAATACTTACCAACATTTTTAAAAGACTCCAGGAAATTGCTGAGAATTTGAATTATATTAAAAAAAAACTGGTCAAGTGCGAGTCGGACCCGCACACGAAGGATTCGTACCACAAGGCAAAAACGCCGAAAAAAACACGTTTGTTGTATAGGAGCCCCCCTTGAATATTTATTTTATTCGGTTTTTAGTATTTTTTGTTATAGCGACAACAGAAATACATCATCTGTGAAAATTTCAACTGTCTAGCTATCACGATTCATGAGATACAGCCTGGTAACAGACGGACAGTGGAGTCTTAGTAACAGGGTTCCGTTTTTACCCATTGGGTACGGAACCCTAAAAATCAATGATTCTTTCAGCATCAGCAGTCGCCCTTGGGACAAACGAAGTTGGCATACCAACGCCGCATAATTTACAAATATACGAGTAGGTATAATGCATATACACCCGTTTGAATTGAGATTTAGAAGTTGAGAACTGGGGGCTTAAAAAGGCCACTTTGGCAGAATCATAACAGGATTACATTATGAATCATAATGGACAGTTAACTGTCAAGTTAATCGTATCAAATCCCATTGGTGAAGGATTTTTCAGTTATATTTTTTTTGTCTGTGCTAAAATACCAATCAATCCAATCCCAATCTCTTTGATTCTAACTACGTAGTGCAGCGAAAAAAAGAAAAACACGGACTGTCTTCGCCATATTATGATTCTTAATGTTATCCTTTTATGATTCTGCTAAAGTGGCCTTTTTTATCAGACTCTATTTTAGCACTCGCGAAATTCAAGATTTTTTAGTATGATGAAAAAATTGTGATATTTAAGTCCAATTTAATTTAGTAAGGTCACTAAATAATTGATATGGTGCTCAATTATTGATGACATCAAATACCATGATATTGTTCACTTATAGCAGAGAGCAGTGGTGGCCAAGTGGTAACGGCCGCGACTTACAAGTTGTAGGTCGTAGGTTCGAACCCAGACAGGCGCTTTACTTTGTGTACATTATTTCATCACCACTGCTCTCAAAACGGTGAAGGAAAACATCGTGAGGAAACCGGCATGTCCTAGAACCAAAAATTCGAAGACATGTGACATCTGCCAATCCGCACTGGGCCCACGTGGTGGATTACGGCCCACTCCCTCTCACCGAAAGGAGGCCTGTGTCCCAGCAGTGGGAACATTATAGGCTGATTATGGTTATGGTGGTTCACTTATTCCTGACATCGCCTTCGTAATCAACCTGTACTTTGACCTATTTTCCATAGCCTTTGGGGTCAGAAGGGTAATTAATAAAATTTTATTTCAGTAATCAGATAATTATACTATTGATAAACTTATGCTTGAAATACAATATTATTGGGTATCCTTTTAATAAATTAATCCAATAACACCAGCAACTGCGTAACACACTTTCAATGACAATCTGAACCATTTTGAAGGCGGATATTGCTAATCCATCACTCTTAGCGATAAGACTGCCCATTGTGTCACCCTTTGTAAAATTTCTATATTTATGTCTGTAATTTATATGGTGTACAGACGCCAGCACATCAAGCTACTACAATCTGTCAAATTTCTTTAATAGATTTTCAACTTTATCGCTAAAGTATAGTAGGTTCAAAGTTGATTGGGAGAATTTGACAGTTTGGGTTAACTTGATGTGCTGACGTATGTACGGTCACGAGCATAAGTATGTATGGCATTATGTAGGTATTGTGTCTTTTGCTGCGTTGAATAAACGTTTTATCTATCTATAAAATACTGGTACCTACTCAGCTGCAACCGGTTAGACTGGAATCTGATCCCAACTTAATAGGGAAAAGGGTAGGCAGATTGTTTTTTATATGATAAGTACTTACTATTTGCGTATCGTAATCGTGTGATGCAACGGCTGTGATTCAGACATTATAACCATGGAAACGACGTATTTGAAAAAAAAAAAAACAGCTGGTTGCAACTGAATACCAGTAGGTATTTTACATGGACTGACATGGAGCGACTGCCTATCTGACCTCCACAACCCAGTTCCTGGTTAATACGAAACCCCTTGGTAAGACTGGTTGTCAGACTTTCGAGCTTCTGGACTTCCCGTAACGAATGTCAAAGATTTACGAATGACAGCCGAGACCAACGAGTAACTTGCTGTCCAAGGCACGGAGGGAGGGGTCTCGATATGTAATGGATTCTCACCCATCCACGAACCGACCGCAGTAAGCATATAACCTTCGATCGACCCGTACGGCTGTTATTATTTAGCCACGAGAAGGAAGTACTTATTATAAGTAGGTACATAATTGTGTCCTGTGTTCTAGTATTTACATAAGGCTAAAGCCCCTCGCCCACGGCGACTTTTTGTAGCGATGCTGTCGCGCGTTAGTAGCGCGTTGGCATCGCTTCTGTAGCGCGTTGCAAATGCGACTAACGCGCTTTAAACGCGCGACAGCATCGCTACAATACGTCGACGTAGGCGAGGGGCATAAGGTAAAGACTGCACTTATGTGATTATCATAACAGTGACTCAAGTGGCGATAATTGGTAAAGTGGCAGTGTATTGATTATGGCTTTATTTGATTTCTTGATATGCGTAATATGATTATTGCTTTATAGCGATAAATCAAGTACCTTACTCAATTCATACCTACTGTAGCGTATGCCATTTCGATTTATCAGTTGTATTCGCATAATATTAGTATTGTTTATACAACAATCCAGATGAACATGTTATTACAAGTTCGGGCTACGAAGATTATGAAAATTGTAGCTCGTAGCAGACGTCTACGACGAGCGTAGCAGTCTACGAAATAAAATAAAACAAATAGGAATAAATGTCCACGAGCTGTTCTAAACACGTACCGTAACCGTATACATTATTAAACTAGTATATTTGTAGAAAGGAATAGTCTAATATGTTGAATTTCTGGCGACAGTGAGGTCGTGATTTCGAGCCGACACTTTGGCACTATAAACACGAGCAATTCAATAGTCAGACGACTTTTACCTGAAGAATAAATTATTATGGTTTTACATATTTTCTAATCAAAACTAAAAATAAAAAATTCAATCCTAACTTAACTAAAACTCTAAAAAATAGCGTCGAAAAATTAATCCGCATCGCTGTCGACTGGTAATGTACCCAAGAGACTGGCGGCATTACCACGTTGTATGGCGATGCTTAGCCTCTGGCCAAGATAGAAGCCAGCCCTTGGGTCACGGGAAGTGTCAACCAGCCGTTTCGAAATTTCTTTAAAAAGACCATGAGCACTCGGAAAAACTGTTAAAAAAACCAAAACTGTCAAATTGCAATTTTATTCCTTAGATAAAAGTTATCTGAAGATTGAAAAATCGTACTTAAAATTGTAGGTATTAAAGTTCAAACATATTTTCCACAGAGACAGGTGCGGTGTTCACATTCGGCAAGTCCCACTTCGCCGAGAATGAGCCGAGCCACTTCTTCATCAAGAACGACCCTATCGTCGCCATCTCCTGCGGCGATGAACACAGCGCTGTCATATGCCGTAAGTTGCACATCAATGCCTTTACACCTTTGTAATATTTTATAGAGATCTACTACTAGCTGTCACTTTTGCTACTACTAAAGCTCTGGGTACAAGTAGCAACTTGCATGCGTGATGCGACGCGCAATTTATGCAAACACAAAACAAAAGAGGTTTGGCGTCCTCAGCAAACCGCTTGCAGCTATCTTCATGCAGCGATCATGCGCAAAATGATCATTTGTGTATGCAAGCTGCTGCGTGTAACCGGCGGCGCACAAACCTATAAGATAAAGTTTAGTTTAAACTTAGTCTAGAGTACATACTGGGTGGTTAACTTTCTTAGATAGATATCATACACTCTTATATCAGGTCAATATTAGAGGAAAAGTTAAGTGTCATATAAATAAGTATGTTCCTGTTAATTGCCACCTTGACCTGCCCTGCTAATGTAGGCGGTAGAGCCCCTGAAAAAGGAACGGCCACCATTGCGTCGGCTGCGTCTTGTGACATTGCGTGTTATGGTTCTATTGTAAATACAATTCTCGATCTTAATGTCAACTGTTAATTAAATTACAGTAGTTATCAGGATCAGGATCAATTACCAGGTCGCCAGTCCGGCTAACATGCCAATGTCAAACTTAAAACGTCCAGCCGCCGCAAGAAACATAGGTCTACCGCACTAATAAAATTAAATTGTGTTTAAAATACCTACTAATATTAAAAAGTCGATACAGTATTTGGAAAAAGTAAAGATCTAATTCAAGTCAGTGAGATTGTTGTCCGCGGGATTGTCCGAAAGGGTTACCGCTGGAAACAGAAAGCCTTATAGCCGCCCGGAACATAAAGGGCTAAGGAAGAAACACGGGTGGGTTTTAGTCAGTAAGAGTCTGACACTCCCTTCCGCTCCACCCAGAGCGGGAGGGGTCATTTGATGACTACCCATCCGCAAAAAAAAAATACATCTAATTCAGAAATGAATGTTCCATTCGTGGCGCCTCTAGTTTGGAACACTCAATATTATTTTAATCAACAATATGTATTGACATATTGAATATGTAGTGTATTATAATTAATTAGAAAGATTT
This sequence comes from Oligia latruncula, assembly GCA_948474745.1. Lineage (NCBI taxonomy): Eukaryota > Metazoa > Arthropoda > Insecta > Lepidoptera > Noctuidae > Oligia > Oligia latruncula. Next base: position 18,568,615 of record OX419686.1, read on the forward strand.
TCCTTTTACTATTTACTCGAAAAGTAAAATATTAAAACAAAAGAAAACCTACACCAAGTTCAATGGTGTCTTCCGAGTTTTTAGCCTTATCCTTTTTCCCATCTTATTATTTCGCTAAAAGAATTTATCGTCTACAACGCCCACTAATAATTTAATTTATGGTTCTAGAGAATGGCCGCGTGTTCGTGTTTGGGGGCAACGCGTGGGGCCAGCTGGGCCTAGGCCACAAGGATGAGGTCACCCGACCAAGCTGCGTCAAGTGGCTGAAGCCGCACAGAGCACTCTTCGTGGCTTGCGGGAGAGCACACACTGTGTTCGTCACAGGTAATAATGTAGTTACAATTGCCTGTAGAATGCAATAAGAATACTTATGATCTATTCCAAAAGTAAGTGATGAAAATGTAAACAAATGGATGAGAAAACGTACCTACGGGCGGGGGACCGCATTTAGTTTTGCCGCCCCGGGTCCCCGTCACGCTTAGACCGCCACCGGTAATAATGGCTTTGTTTACACTTTCATCAGATACTTTTAAAACAGATTACGGCGCTTGACCTGCGCCTCCGTCAGCGAACCGAATCCGATAGTGAGATGACGTTGCCGAAGTAGGAAAACATATTATGGCCGGTGTCCACCATACGTACAGACGCCACACATCAAGCTACTACAATCTGTCAAATTTCTTTAATAGATTTTCAACTTTATCGCTAAAGCATTAGGTTCAAAGTTGATTGGGAAAATTTGATAGATTCGGGTAGCTTGATGTGTTGGCGTCTGTACATCAATCGAGCACATAGAAAATTTAAACGATATTTTCTCTTCTAGTTTAGGTAATTAAATCAATATACTAATAATAAAATAAACTCTTTCTCACCAGACTCGAACGCGATCTACACGGTTGGCTGTAATGACGAGGGTCAGCTGGGCACCGGCGACCTGGAGAACCACACCGTGCCACAGTTCATAGAGTTAGAGGGAGACATCGGGCCCATCAGACAGCTGTCAGCTGGCAGCAACCACACCGCCATACTTACCGGTAAACCACTAGAGTAAAACAACCGCCGTACGGCATTTCATACAAACTTTCAAGCCCTTATTTTTCGAAATTAATGAACCGATTTTAATGAAACTTCATACGCATAAGCAGGATACAAAGGTCTAAAAAGTTAGTAGAGAACATTTTCGAAAAATAGTGTTACAGCCAAATTAGACCGATTTTAAATTTTCCATAGAAACAGAGATTTCCAGTTATCTTTTTTTAAATAAGACATTTCAAAAATGTTCTCTACTAACTTTTTAGACCTTTGTATCCTGCTTATGCGTATGAAGTTTCATTAAAATCGGTTCATTCATTTCGAAAAATAAGGGCTTGAAAGTTTGTATTAAATGCCGTACGGCGTAAACGCTCTTAAATCAAGATATTACAAAATCCTGGATATCTATAGATACCTACTATAATATTATAAAGAGGTATTTGTTTGTTTGTAACTTTTTATATAGTGGGTGATCTCTGGAACTACCAGTCGGATTTGTTTTTGTTTTTACCAATTATGAAAAACAAGTCTAGTTCATCCCTAAGCAACGTTTATTTGTAAAGGAGTATTAATTTGCTAGTGTTACCTTCTTCTTTTTCTCCATCAGATGACGGGCGGGTATTCGTGTCCGGATCAAACTCTGAAGGTCAGCTGGGACTGGGCGAGGACACCCGGTCGTGCGTCAAGTTCACCGAGCTCAAGTTTATGGAGAAGATCGCCTTCGTCGAGTGCGGATACTACCATACTGTGTTTATTACTGGTCAGTAGTGCAAGCAAATAAGGTTGAAGCCAAGCCTCAAAGCCTGTCCTTTTCCCAAGTATGTCGAGGTTGGCTTCCAGTCAAACCGGATGCAGCTGTATACCAGTATTTTACATAGAGCAACTGCCTACCTGACCTCCACAACCCCGTTACTGGGTAATATAATTCCCAGTAACTGGGTTGTTAGTAAGACTGGTGGTCAGACTCTCGGGCTTCTGACTACCCGTAACGACTGTCAAAGATCCTGGTATTACAGCTGGGACCAACGGCGTAAAAAACTTTCCGCGATACGGAGCGGTCTTGGTATGTAAAGATGGTCCTCCATCCACGGACCAACCGCGCCAAGCGTGGCTTAACCTGATCGATCGGCCCGTGCGGCCGTTATTACTGAGCCACAAGCTACTAAAGAGACATCTCTAGACATTACCACCGCAGATTATAGTGATTAGTGTACAGTCAACAGCAAAAGTAGATGATCAAAATCAGAAATTCAATACTAATTAATGGAGTTCGCGTCAGAACTGTATGGCAGAGCTGTTGCTGTTGTTGTTGTTGAGCTATGTGCAGAGACTGTGTGGCTGTGTGGCAGAGTTCTGACGCGAACTCCGTTCATTAGTATTGAATTTCTGATTTTGATCATCTACCTACTTTTGCTGTTGACTGTACAACCATTTGTATTTAGAGAATACCTGTGTATTTGGTCTTTCACTGGCGATAATTAGTATGCTCATCATTAAGACTTAACAAGGAACACTATACCAAAAGAGATCGGCCTCGGAAAAAACCTGTGTGACAGAAGGACAAGAAAGAGATCTTATGAAGGTTCCGTTTTCCTTAAAATCAAACTAATTTTATAAAGGCGAAAGTTTGTGAGTATGTGTGTGTGTGTGTGTGTGTTTATATGTTTGTTACTTCTTCACGCTCAAACGGCTGAACGGATTTGGATGAAATTTAGCACATAGATAGTTTATAACTAGGATTAACCTATAGGCTACTTTTTATCTTGATAATTCCACGGTATCAACACTTATGCGGTTGTAACCGCGGGGTGCAGCTAGTATAAAGTTATAAATACAGTAGTAGTCGGCTAGGAAACATCCGTGTTTCCTAGCCGACTACTACTGTCGTAACATACATAACATAAGCAAGCATCCTATAATGTTCCCACTGCTAGGTGTCAGGCCTCCTCTCGGTGGGAGGAACGTTATCCACCACGCAGGCCCAATGCGGGTTGGTAGATCCTCATGTCTTCGAATTTTTAGTTCTAGGACATGCCGGCTTCGTCACGATGTTTTCCTTCACCGTTTTGAAAGCAGTGGTGCTAAAATAACTTACACAAAATAAAGCGCCTGTCTGGGTTTGAAACTACGACCTACAACTCGTAAGTCGCTAACTACTGCTACTGCTCTGCTAACACGGACCTTTAGTTAAAATTACAACTGAAAAGTGTTCTTTTAACCAATTTACAAAACTAATATCATTAATTATTTATCAACCTTTATAAGATAATTTGTAAAACTTTTTCAAGTAAAAGCATTGAAACCTGTCGTTTTACAATGATACAAAAGAAATAAATTAAATCACATTGGTGATGCAATCATATCGAAAGACTAAACGTCGTAGCCTCGTAGCACGCGGTCGGTCTACGCCGTAGCACTTAGCTACGAGCTCATTTACATCATGCATAGAGATAGTTACGCAAAACACAAGCGCTAACCAAATTCAAATTATCAATTTCTACGACTGGCAACATTTTAGCTCATTTATTATAATAAGAATGAGTATTTTACAGTAATTTCTTATATTTTATCCACTTGTTAAAACAACTAAGGGCTGATTTTTCCAACGCCAGATAACTTTATCAGAGGAATAATTTTGAATTTTTGACAGTTCTTCCATACAAAAACTGTCAGACGTCAATTTTATTCTACGAATAAAAGTTATCGGTCGATTGAAAAATCAGCCCTTAGTCAGATTAAATTTAGTATTGCCTTTGAACACGTTCAGTTACTCTAGTTTCCCCTTTGATTTTATTATTGTTCGGAGTTGTTAGCAAAACTACACAACAGCCATCCAACGTTGTATCGCTGTTGTGTAGTCACTTTGTTAAATCTTATTGTTAACAACGTTCATGAATGAAAACACTACTTCGTACTGTTTTTGCTTTATTCCGTAATTTTATCTGTTTATTAATTTCTGACGCTCTAAACGACTATTGGTTGCATAATTCTCTGTTTACACGAATTTCAACATAATAAGCAACAATTTACATATTAAATTAACTGAATGTCCAACAGCAATAGGCGCAGTCTTCGTCACGGGCGACAATGAGAACCAGAAACTGGGTGTACCAGACAAGCCCACCACAGTGTACGTCCCAACAGTCTTACCACTAAGCATCCCGATAAAAAGCGCATGCTGTGGCGCTGCCCACACCTTCCTCCTCTCCATGGACGAGTCCAAGATCCTGGCCTTCGGGTCCAACGAGAAAGGACAGCTCGGACTTCCGAAAGAGGTCGAACATGTGACAGAACCTATCGAGATTGACATGGAGAAGATGTTCGATGGCTATCAGCTGAAACTGGTCGCATGTGGAGCAATGCACACTGCGTTTGTGACAGGTAATATTGATTTTGTCGTGGAAAATTTTTCGCAAGTCTGTTACTGTTAGTAGTCGTAAGACACGCTATGAGCGGCAGGCCTTCTTATGTGCTCGTAGTTCGAGAACGTGTCATTGTTTTTAAATCAGTGATAGAATATAGTAATAAAAATGCATTACTTTCACTTTTTACCAAATGTTGTAACAGAATACTCTAAACAACGAGTGAACGGTAAACAAATAAAAGTGCGACAGTTCCAGTTTGACCTCAGACCTTTTCGTAAACACAATTACGTACGTACGTGTCTAATATTTATTTAGACACTTTGCATTCATTGAATATTAAGGAAATGACACACATTTCATTTATTTAAAAGCTCGTTCCAGCTCGTCAAAAGCGGACATTTGTTACTGGCACACATTCGATACATAATGTAATTGGCTCATTTTCATTGTCACGTCAACATAAATATAGTGTCTAAATTGCCCTCGGCGAGTGGTATGATCAGTATTCGATTACCATTTGTCGTCGATGGTCGTATAAAACTTCGTTTTACGTTGCAGACAACGGATTGCTTTACGCTTGCGGCGAGTCCCGGCACAATAAACTTTGTTTGGAGGAAATCGACGATGCTGACAACGCGAACGAAGCAGTCCCCAATCAATACACACCTAAGCGGGTCACGGCTATGAATGGGCACATCGTAGACAATGTGGCCTGCGGAGGGTGCCACACCTTACTCACCGCCACCAAGGGCTCCAACGCGGACTTCACAAACAACGACTTCAACGTAGTCGACGAACAAACTAGACATATCTCCCTAACCGAACTCCCACCGCTACAGAAAGTACCAACCATGAACAAATCCGAAGAGCACTCGCATGTAATCGAGGACATCACGAACTCTAACGTTGACGTGCACAATACCGATAACGTGAATGGAAATGTGAACGAAGAGTCCGGATCGATAGATTCATTAGAGGCCAACGTCAGCGGCTCCCACATAGTAAACATAAACGACCTTGAGAACGAAAATGGAAGCACGCATGACGCGCCCGATATAAACACAGACGCGATTGATATGCTTGCCTCTAATGGAGAAACAAAAGTTATGGAGGTCATCGAGAATATGGACACGATGGCCGACAAGGCTGAAAGTAAAGTGGAAGAAGTCGTTACGACTGTTACTAACAAAGTGAATGACAAAGTGGAAATTTTTGAGGTGTTCGTGAAAAAAGCTGCAGTGGTTCCTCCCATAGTGCATGATGAAGCGAAGAAAATTCTTGACATACCGAACAAAATGATAGAGGTAGCAAATTCACCTCCGCCGAAGACGCCAATATTACCTGAACTGCTCCACATTCCCGACTTAAGTCAAATAAGTCCGGTTCTCAGTAAACACAGTGACGATGGGCAAAAAAGCGAAGCAGAACAATCTGAGAATGAGACTATACCCTGTGGATCAGATAAGTCTAGTCCGCAGGCAGGTAAAACTAAGACGCAAGCTGTGATGCCTATTGTCCGCAGTGAAGACCACATTGATATTCCTGAAGACGCAGAGCATAACGAGGAAAGTGACGTTGTAGTTCAAAAAACTCCAGAGAAAGGACGCCTCGCGCGTATGTTTCAGACGATCAGAGACAAAGAACATTCTTGTATGGGGAAAGGGAAAGTTATCGAAGAAAATGTTGTTGGTAAGTTGTTTACATTTATGTTTGTTTACTTTACGTTGTTTACAGCTTTTGTCGCTGCATAATAAACCTACTTAGGTTTCACCTACCTTATTTGGTGACTTTATTCTACTTAAAATAAATTATGTTTTTTTTTTCAAATATGAGCATTACCCGATCACGTTCATTTTTTAACACACCAAGGACATGTGGATGGAAAATACTTGTGAAAAGGCCTACAAAAAGGCGCAACGGATGAAATTAATTACCTGTTCTTCAGTTCTTCACCAAATAAATGAAATACTTATAGAGTGCAGGCTATCCGGTAATTACTTAATGGAAAGATTAAAATTTCTTAAAAAAAAAAACTAAAACAAATTGATCTCAAGCAAGATTAACAGACATGTTTTTATGTACCTATGTATTTATAAATAGACATTCACTTTATTTTAAATTCTTGTACACAATGCCCAATAATTAATGAATGACTAGATAGGTTGTAGGTATTAGTTTCATTACTAACAAATAAAAAATTAATAGTATTTTTACGACTGGTCATTAGTTTCTAAATAAGCCATTTCAAGGTCAGTTATAACCGAGCGCCTGTGTGTCATAGATATAATCTATCCCACCCGTCACAGTAAAATTTATTTAGAAGTTCCACCGTTTCAGTTTATTTAAAAGGCAGCTAAACTATTCTGTAAAAGTCTCACCGTGACAACTTAGGTGAAGTGTTTGTTTTTGCTAGGAATTGACACTATTGACCGCTCACTTCATCTAAGTTTTCACGGTGAGATTTTTACAGAATAGCACCGCTGTTCTGTAAAAATCTAACCGTGAAATGTTAGGTGAAGTGAGGTATCATTACACACCCTGTAAAAATATCACCGTGAAAACTTAGATGAAGTGAACTGTAAACAATATCAATCCCTAGGAACAGGTGGAATGACAGCTCACTTCACCTAAGATTTCACGGACAGACGTTTACAGAATAGGTCGACTGATGCTATGGATTGACACTATTAACGGCTCACTTCACCTAAGGTTTCACGATGATATTTTTACAGACTAGATTGTCTAGCGTTAGGTGGTATGACAGCTCACTTCATCTAAATTTTCACGATGATATTTTTACAGACTAGATCGTCTAGCGTCAGGTGGTATGACAGCTCACTTCATCTAAATTTTCACGATGATATTTTTACAGACTAGATCGTCTAGCGTCAGGTGGTATGACAGCTCACTTCATCTAAATTTTTACGGTGAGATTTTTACAGACGCCAGTTATAGCAGTGAAACCATTTCTTTCCAGAAAACGTCCACAAAGGCCTCGACACAGCGGAGGACAGTATCCACAAAGTGGAAGAAACCGTGGAGACGGAGATCAGAAACCAGACCAGCTCCAGAACGTGCACGATATTATAAATGTTTTGTCTTCTCATATGTTTAGCTTAACAATAAACGTTTTTATTATTGCTATTATTTCACTCGATTTATTATCCTGAGTAAGGTAGTGACCACAGATAGGTATATACACACCTAGATAATGTAAGAGCAACTACTTCGCATGCCAAAAATCGCACCAGTTTACGTACAAAAATCGTAAGTCACCACTTTCGCGCTCAGTCCTGTGTACTGCTGGCTGGATGAGCGTGAGCACTGGCGCTAGGCCCCTGGGGTGGGGCGAGACTGGTGCCGCATGCGGCCGGCGTCTTTGCATCGATTTGATTTTCCCATCATTAAATAGTGCTTGTGACGTCATAGCGGGTAGTCAAAAAATGACACGCTTGGTTTTCATACAGATCGTGATACTTGCGTTATCTAGGTATATCTATATCTGTGGTAGTGACCGAGTGGCATCCAAGGACTGAGAGACGAAGTGTCGGTCGTCCGGCCTATGCCTGGGGAAGTCGGGCTGTGTGCTGATGATGATTATGATATTATCCTGACTGCCTCATTGGTCTAGTTTAATCGAGATTTAAGCACATTGCAGAAATTATGGCGGATAGTGCCGAAAGATCCTGGAGTGGCGAACGCGTACCAAAAGACGCAGCGTTACGAGGTCCACAAGATTGTAGGGTAGGTACATACTATATAATTTAGTTTATTCTTTTATATTATAAACTTACACAACACAACACCAGAATAGAGGTATGAGGAACTGTGTAAAGTTCACTCATCCTCCATAGAAAAGGGAGGATCCTCCGACCAGATGGGTGTTATGTCTGGCGGGCAACTGCCCGATGATTCATGTCGGGCCGTTGTATAATTATGTGCTATTTGCGCGGTAAATTCTGCTTGTGAGAAGCAGGATTTTGCGTGACGTCAGTATGACGCGTTGTTCGCATGTGGCGTTGTAGATACCGCTACAAGATAAACCAATGACCTTTCTAGCTGCAGGAATCCACTGAATGCGAGACGCACAGGACCGTTCGATCATCAAACATCAAATATCTCTATTGGTCCAGGGGTCCTGACGCTTACAACGCTTGGGGGCGGCTTATGTCCAGCATTGGATCTTTCGCTTGAAATGATGATAATGAAAAGTGAAGCAAGCTGAAAATAAGGTTCAATCCAGATCGGGCCATGTTATTGAGGTTTTCTATCAGTTTATGAATTCCTGCTACTAAGTGCTCATACACACGAGCGATAAGCGTCGACAGAGGCAATTGCAACTTGCAATCGTCCACGCGTGTCGCTCGCGCACACTGGCAATTTTGGCGACAGGTATGCGGTTCAAAGATTTAAACATTCTAGTTTGGAATAATTATAAAAAAAGGAAAACAACTTGAAATAATATAAAAATATTGTGAATATTTTATTGACTAAACTTTGTACTTTATGGCACATAACATTCTCTCGAATATCACAGAAATCTATATATATAAAATGAAAAACTGACATTGTTGATATATCAACGCACAGTCTAAACCGCTGCTCCTAGAGACATGAAATTTGGAGGGTGTGTTCTTTGTGAAAAGTAGGTATCCACTAAGAAAGGGTTTTTCGAAATTCCACCCCTAAGAGGGTGAAATTTCACGCGGACGAAGTCGCGGGCAGAAGCTAGTACTGTATAAAATAATACATAATCATAAATGATTAGTTAGCACATAGTCCTGCCGTCGTGACACTGCGTTCCTGACAGCTGTCAGTGCGACAATTCTAATAACTACTTAATAAAAATCGCATTTGCCAAATACGTACGTAGGTATTTTGCAAATGCGATTTTATACTACAGCCGAAATATCTTGGCAAGTCTGAACATAGACACTAAGAACTTTCAACAATCGCCTCATGTCACCATTTGGTTCCTAAAAAATCTTACTGCACAGCCTTCTGCGCGAAGTTCAGACTTGCCAAGATAAATCGGCCGTACTGTACTATTAGTTCGTATGAAACTAGCAGTTGTCAAGAACGCATTCTCTCGTCGGCCGCACTGCAGTGGTACTTATTCTGTAAAATATCACCGTGAAAACTTAGGTGAAGTGAGAGTGAATTAATTGTCATTCCGGCTGACATATTGCGAACTCACTTCAAGCTCACTTCACCTAAGTTTCCACGGTGATATTTTTACAGAATAGATCGGCTGTAATCATAGTGGTAGGTACTGTCGGCGACAAAAGTCTTTACACTTTACTGCCTAATTGACACAAAATTATTCGTTATAGGTTATTGTATTTCAGCATTTCGTATAATAAACTGAAATAATTTACTTTCAATTTTACTTCTGCCGGTCGATTCTGTAAAAATCTAACCGTGAAAACTTAGGTGAAGTGAGTTTGTTTTTGCTAGGAATTGACACTATTGACAGCTCACTCCACGCTCACTTCACCTAAGTTTTCACGGTGAGATGGTTACAGAATCGCACTGCTGTTCCGACTAAAATTAAATATTTAGCTCTATAACTAAGATTTTAAAAACTAAGTGATCGCTGACTGTACCTACCCATAAACCTATCTATTCTAAACTTACCTATAGGTACCTATAATATATTCCTAATAACAAACTAAAAAGAGTACAAAGACGCGGACGAGTTGTGTTTATAAAAGTGAATCCTGCAAGGTATTCGAAACTGTGCTCTCAACTTCTTGCCGATCTCGAAGACTGCTTTACGCTTGGCACTGCGCATCCAAATAGCTGAAAAATTTAAGTAGGCTTAGATTATACAACGTTATTTTTAGTATATGCGAATATAATAATATTAGGTACGCCTGTTCGCGCCATACCGTCTGAGTGAATTTCGATGTAATTTGGTTCACAGTGTTTCAGGTTGAGTGTAAGGTTTAGGTTATTTTATTATTTTTAGGGTTCCGTACCCAAAGGGTAAAAACGGGACCCTAATACTAAGACTTCGCTGTCTGTCCGTCCGTCCGTCTGTCTGTCACCAGGCTGTATCTCATGAACCGTGATAGCTAGACAGTTGAAATTTTCACAGATGATGTATTTCTGTTGCCGGTATAACAACAAATACTAAAAACAGAATAAAATCAATATTTAAGGGGGCTCCCATACAACAAACGTCTTTTTTTTTCGGCGTTTTTGCCTTGTGGTACGAAACTCTTCGTGTGCGAATCCGACTCGCTCTTGGCCAGTTTTTTTTTATAATCTTTCATACCCATGTTCTGAATCCATCGCGCATTGTGCGTTGATGTCCCTGTCACCCTGATGAGCCATCCAGCACGGTCGTAGGGAACCTGAGGGGCAATTCTAGTAATTTTAAGAACGTTCACAGTCTGATCTCAGTATCAATCTGTCAAAAATACCTCTAATTTCCCTACATTTTGACGTTTGTTTGTCGCCGAGATGAGACTGCGACTAGGTTTTGAACGTTTTAAATTACGAGAATTGACCTTCTGACTTCACTTAATATCCATGGTGTGAGTGTAATGTCAAGATCTAATTCTAACAATGTAATGTAATAGGTAGTTGAAACTCACAGATTTTGTTCTTGTCTCTAACATTAACGACAACGCCGGTGATCTCGTCCGCGTGTTCGAAGGTCTCTCCGATCAAAAGCAACACCTGTAAATATACCTATATTTGAGCTTATTTCTCTATGTCCAAATAGACCAGTCATTTAAAACATCTTAGTGTGCACACACGAGAGATATGTACAGAAAGATTTTTTTATCACCATCCAAATTTTTACAGGGTGTTCTATCCATGAATATGAACAACTTTCACTATGGGACCAACTCTGAAATCACATTCTTAAAAAAAATCTGCTGTTTCATACATTTTGGTCAAGTAGGTATTGAGCTTTTGTATTAAACAGCTGATTTTTTAGAATAGCCAGTCCTTGTAGTGCTCTACTTCGAACTTAAGAACGAGGCATTATACACTGCGGTAGTTATTCATACCTATTATATATAACATAGTATAGTATATGAGCCATGCGTAGGTACTGTATGTACCTACACATGGCTCATGACTTTATCATAATAACTCTCTGTCCCTCCTAGTGACGTTTGTATAAACGAAATAGGTAAATAACTAATTAACACAATGATTTCGTTATCAGTACTGTTAAAAAGAGCACTCAGCACTTGTACTATTTATTCTGTGACTCAGTGCGCATTTACAAGTAGGCTGAAACAATGTCAGTATCTAAGTACCTATTTATTTACGTAATGATGTTAACAAGGTTAGTTAGGTATTAGGTATCCTAACCTAACATTTCTTCCTGGAAATATATACCTACCTAGACAATACTAGACATAGCATAACATCACGCCTGTATTCGTCAAAGGTTTATGCAGAAGTACACCTATTACACATTTCGCCAGTTACCTATGTTTAAATCCCATGTAATAGGGGGCGAGCTTTTTGCCATCAACTGGGCACAAATCCAGACTCCGGGCTGCTACTGAGAAATTCCAGATTGAAAGACCCAATAACACTGCCTGACCCGGTAATGGAACCCAGGACCTCAGGCTCAGCAGGAGCGCTCGCGACCTCTAGACTGACGAGCTAGACGCACCTAACCGCGAACACTAAACCACAGAACTAAATACTATCGGTTAGTCTGTGCCACAGACTAAACTGTGTACCTACATACCGTTGATACTATGTCTTCCCGAGTTTATTTGTTTGAACACGCTAATCTCTGGAACTGACAGTCGGATATGAAAAATTCTTTTTGCATAGGTATAGGCTATTTAACATCACGGCAGGACCCTTAGGAGCCGGGCAAAAAGAAAAAGTCAGAAAGAACGCCAAGTGAAAACAAAATAATAGCGCGGGTAGGCGACGCGACTTGATGCGACGGGGTAGCCAAGAAAATTCACGAGGACGAAGTCGCGGGCAGATGCTAATATTACTTATAGCTAAAGGGTATCTATCCGCCGTTTACCTACTTACCGCGTCTGACCAGATTGAATCCATATGCACAGCCTGCACGCCATCCAGCATGATTAACAACCGACCACCATACTTGTTCGCTTCGTCCTCCCACATCGGCTTGATTCCCTTTTTAAACACCAAGTAGTCTTGCCCTAGCTTCAGCTCGGAAGGTACCTTCATGTGGTGGTACAAACTGTAGGAACAATCATCATCTTATAGTAAAAAACAAACTGGCCAAGTGCGAGTCGGACTCGCACACGAAGGGTTCCGTACCACAAGGCAAAAACGCCGAAAAAAACACGTTTGTTGTATGGGAGCCCCCCTTAAATATTTATTTTATTTTGTTTTTAGTATTTGTTGTTATAGCGGCAACAGAAATACATCATCTGTGAAAATTTCAACTGTCTAGCTACCGCGGTTCTTGAGATACAGCCTGGTGACAGACAGACGGCAAAAACGCCGAAAAAAACACGTTTGTTGTATGGGAGCTCCCCTTAAATATTTATTTTATTTTGTTTTTAGTATTTGTTGTTATAGCGGCAACAGAAATACATCATCTGTGAAAATTTCAACTGTCTAGCTACCGCGGTTCTTGAGATACAGCCTGGTGACAGACAGACGGACGGACGGACGGACGGACAGTGAAGTCTTAGTAATAGGGTTCCGTTTTTACCCTTTGGGTACGGAACCCTAAAAACTGGCCAAGTGCGAGTCGGACTCGCACACGAAGGGTTCCGTACCACAAGGCAAAAACGCCGAAAAAAACACGTTTGTTGTATGGGAGCCCCCCTTAAATATTTATTTTATTTTGTTTTTAGTATTTGTTGTTATAGCGGCAACCGAAATACATCATCTGTGAAAATTTCAACTGTCTAGCTATCACGGTTCATGAGATACAGCCTGGTGACGACAGACGGACGGACGGACGGACAGCGAAGTCTTAGTAATAGGGTTCCGTTTTTACACTTGGGTACGGAACCCTAAAAACATCAATCTTAAACAAAAAATTGCGTTGAAATCGGTTACAAAATCGGTTTATCCGTTTGGGAGCTACGATGCCACGAGAATTAAACCTTTCTTATAGCGTTGTTACTTGTACGTACCTACAGAATACATAATAGTACCTACTATTATGTATTCTGTAGCGTTGTGCAAAAAATATAGGTACTTGTGCATGCATAAATAAATTATATGATAACATGAATGAAAAATACATGTTGCACCGACCATATTTTTTTTAGATAAAAGCTGGTGAATTACGGTTGATCACGTCGCGTCGTTATCAATTCAGATAGGTACACTTACCACCAATAGTCTTCAACTGTGTCAAAAGAGGTCAGCTCAACTAAATTGGCCTTCCAATTCTTTTCACGATTTGTGAACATCCAGAAACTCCACTCGTTTTGTAGCGGATGCTTTACATCATCAACTGGGATCAACATTCTGTCGGCAGCAGCTGTTGTCGGTCTAAAATGATTAAAAAACTTTTGTAAGGCAACTGTTTGAGAGCTCTGTTCCAGTGGCCAACTGCAAGTCGGATTACACTACGCGGGACCCTTTCCCTAAATCGGGATGTTGTAATAATAGAGAGAGTAAGGGTACATTATGGTGATGGGTTTTTTTAAATTAAAAAACACATCACTTAAGTAGGGCCAAACCACGCGGTGCGGTGCGGCGCCGCACCGCAACGATTTTGCCGAATCGGCGGGCACACAAGCAGCTCGGGTGCCCGCCGCCCGATTCGTCGAAATCTTCTCTCTCGCACCGCACCGCGGTTTGGCCGTTAAATATCGCGCCCTAAATATCGTGTAGTGTAACTGAGGGTTTTGATAAACAGGACGTTGCTGAGTCGCTGACACACCAACAACGAGCGACAATGTCTTGGTGGACTTTGAACAGTTGGCCAAATTACCACAACAAATTATTATTACAACTTTAATAATTAATAAAGTTAAATAATAAACTTAAAAAACTGGCCAAGTGCGAGTCGGACTCGCACATGAAGGGTTAAATTCCGTACCACAAGGCAAAAACGCCGAAAAAGAACACGTTTGTTGTATGGAAGCCCCCCCTAAATATTTATTTTATTCTGTTTTTAGTTATAGCGGCAACAGAAATACATCATCTGTGAAAATTTCAACTGTCTAGCTATCACGGTTCATGAGATACAGCCTGGTGACAGACAGACGGACGGACGGACAGACAGCGAAGTCTTAGTAATAGGGTCCCGTTTTTACCCTTTGGGTACGGAACCCTAAAAAAAAGACAAACTTAATAAACTTTCGGTTAGGCTGGAAGCCGACCGCAACATAGGAAAAAGGCTAGGCAGATGAAGATGAACATTTGGCTATATCACATCACGATTTTTTTTTGCTAGCCTATTTTGTGTCCCACTGCTGGGCAAAGGCCTCCCCTTTTTTCTTCCAAACCTTCCGTCTTTTGTGATCTCTGGACATCACGATATTTACACCATAAATCTATATAGGAATCGAACCCACGACCCGTAGTAGGTACATACAACATCAGTTTATTCAGTCAGCACTTGCGCTAACCGAGCCTACCTATTATTTATTTTTTTATAAGTACCTAATTTGTTTTTTATATACATTATGAAAAAGTTTATGTCCTATGACATGTTTCAAAATAACTGACGAAAGTGAAGCCATAAACCATTGCCGCGAAAGATGGATTACGTGAATAACATTACCTTTAGTACCTATGCAACGGGTTAGATAGGGAAGAAATCGTAAAATTACTTGTAAGGTATCTTAGTAAATATAAGAAATTATTGGCCAATAATATGCAATCGTATTGATAGGAGACTCAACTGCTGGTGCGTCTCTGCTTAAAAAACGTTAATCCTTTACACATTTTTTTTACAAACGTACAGAAATTATAGTGAAGTTTCTGAAGATCTCTAAGTATTAACTATTAAAAGATAGAATTTGGATTAAGTACTTACCGATATAAGTGTGTCCGTACGTGTTGCTTCACTCCAATAACATGATTCAAATCATCAAATGCACACAATTTATAATTAAGTTCTAGTGTTTACTTCTATTACCCGGTATCTTATAGTACTCTTTGCTTCTATGAATCACAGCACACACAATGCATTCAGAAGCCCCGAGTACGTGTGATCAGTGTTGCCAGCGTAGAAAAATATTTAATATGGTAGGTAATTGATAATAATAGTTTGGTAGTATTTATTTCTTAGTACAGTCAACAGAATGTCAGTGGTTAGTAACCCTTCGAACTACGAAAACAGCGCCCATAAAGCCACTGAATAGGGCCGCAGCGCATCGCTTTCTAAAGCAAAAACCCGGAGCGACTTGTCGCCTGTAATGTGCGATGGTAGTAAACATTTTTTAGTCAGAAATTAGTCAAAAATTAAGATAATTCATATTCTGAGGCGGTACGAAGTTCGCGGGGTCAGCTAATATTCAGTGTAAAAAATATTTCGATGTCCACTGTTCGAACTCTTACATTGAGAATCTGATATTTTGAGATGAAAGGTCGATGTTGTAAACCCCCAAGCAGCACGCGCAGTTTCGCAGTGAGGCATCTTCAGCATGTAATTCACAGAACACTATTACTCCTAGCGAAGGACGTAATTACCCTTACGACTTAAAAAGCGCGTCGCTGCCGTTGACGCATGTCGCTCGTGTGTATGAGAGCACTTAGGGACGGCGCCGACGAGCAACTTAGTTGCCCAGCATTTTGTCTCTATCGCAGTCTCCTCGCCAAGATTTGGACGATGCGCACACGGGCTACTATTTTGTTAAATTTTCGGTGGATCGGCAACTGGCTAACCCCAACTTTTTGTCGCCGTGCGCGCATTTGCATTGCAACTAATAGATGGGCGACAGTTGCGTCCAAACCCGCGGACAAAAATGTCTCCCAGCTGTCGCGTCGTTACATGAGCCTCATACCCACCCGACGATATCTCCACACCCGTAAAAACAGTACCAATAATTTATAACTGGAAAAGGAAAATAACAACACATATTAAGATTTTCATATAAAATGGTATTTAATGTTTTATGGTATACTTGCATCGTTGAAATGCTGTTACAATATGACCGACAGTAGGCAGTGTTAAATCAAGCCAAGTGTTTCAGAATAACATAAAGGTGCTAAATGTAAAAATATGTTATTATAATACTAATAATTTATATCCTGTAACCAACAAGCTAGCACATTTCGACACAATTACATCTATAGATTACAACTAATGCACACTTTAGTACAAAAGTCAGACTTAAAATTTAACGTTTTCTAGCCACAGACGTAACATGCACGTTATATTAAGATAAATTATGTGAGACAACTCCTTAACATCAAACCTAAATATCATACTCCTAGGAGTCAATCAATGGTTAGAAAACAACAACAACAATGTATGAGACAGCTCACTGTATTGCTAAAACATCTCCTCTTACTCACAAATATTGTTTTTACTCACTATTCCTTTTCTCGAATTCAGAAAATTGAATTAACTGAAAAGGAGGACAACTCAAGAGTGCTCAATGACAGATGACAAATCGACTAAAGGCAACGCTACAATCGATTGTTTTAGTCGATTTGTCAGTCGTGCAGCACTGGCCTGTCATAAACAACATTCTAAAGACATTTTACCTAGCCACCCCATACCACTGTCTATATCGAGTGCACGAACGTTGAGTAGTAACTAAACAGTGTATAGATTCTTAGTTGCCGAACTATGTTTGACCATGGTGTCGCGATGGACTTGGAAGCCTATTTTCCCGTGGATACCCAGTTGCTCTTTGATTTTTCTGCCGATTTCGATGTTAGCGTGCTGCTTCGAAGTGTCGGCTGTCCAAACTCCTGAAAGGCGAAAAAATATATTCATGTTAGATTGTTTTAAACTAGATTTAAATCAGATGATTATGCTTAAAAAAGACAGTCGGCTTCAGTTGGTACTACTGATTTATGGAGAAAAAAACTTTATTTGTCCTATACCAGAATGAACTTTATTCATAGAATCACAGCTTTATTTACAAAATAGTAGGCGACTATGGAGCATCATAATTGTTATGCGATGATCATAACACATTATTTTTGCTCATCAAGTCATCACTCAGTAGTGGTGACACAAAAGTCAGGGCCCAGGGTTGTAGTTGTAGCAAACTCAGGCAGGCGCTTTACTTTGTGTAAATAATTTCAACACCACTGCTTTCAAAACGGTAAAGGAAAACATTGTGAGAAAAACGAGCATGTCCTAGAACCAAAAATTCGAAGACATGCTACATCTACCGACCAGCTCTGTGCCCGCGTGGTAGATTACAGCCCACTGCCTCGAAGAGAAGCCTCTGTCCCAGCAGTGGGAACATTATAGGCTGATTATGCTAGTTATTCAGATCAGTATGTATTTGATCACTGTCAGCAAAGTTCCATCAGTAAAAAGAGGAGTAATATCTTATAATGATCTTAAAATGTAACTAGTACTCACCAATTTTATCGAGTTTCGCTCTAACGTTGACGACGGCGCCGCAAATTTCTTCAGAATGATCGAAGTTTTCGCCAATAAGGAGGAGAACCTGTGAATAGTTGAATTGCCTAATTAATTCAAAATAAACTTAATTATTTTTAATTATTCAGAGGACTAGAATAAAACTGCTTAAACAAGGGATGAAAAAAAAGATAAGATAAAGAGCAAGATTAAAAAAAACATTAAAGGACAATTCTCAATGAAGAGAGTTAGAGAGTACTTTATGTGATGTCAAAAAATGAACAGCCTTTTGTTTATAATGAAATACTTTAATAATTGACAACATATCTCAGCTACATGTTGATTCTGATTCAACTTTTACTGGTGCCAAACTGGGTCAGGGTCAAATTAGTAAAATAAACTCAAGGTAAAGCTAAAGTTTCTTTAATAATTTGTTCACTTAATATTTATTTTTTAGCTGTGGTTAAGGGGGATAGACATGGTTAATTCTATAAAAAAATATTTTGTTACGGCCGCGAATCATATTCAGATCTGCAAATTCCAAAAAAACTTACGAAAATTTAAATTTCACGGGCTACCTTGATGCTTTCTCCTTAATTCAATAAACCTTTTGTTTTAGCAATTCAGTAGTCAGTGAACACAGAACATCTCTACTTTTAGTCCAGTTAACCAATTTTAAAAGGTAAATTGCGTATAAGAGCACGTACCACATCTAACCAAAAGCGGTCCAAATCAGAGTTGCGCTGCTTCTTCTCGAGACTGATGAGCCACCTGCCTCCCATCTTGTTTGCATCATCCTCCCACATGGGGCGGATGCCTTGCTTGAAGACAGCATAGTCGTGGCCTTGGCGCAGCTCTGACGGTAGCTTGATGTGGTGATACAGTCTGGAAATAAAGTGATTGAATAAATTATTTATTGTTCTACGTTATCCACTGGCACCAGCCATTGTGGTGACATTTGAGAAGGCCTTTGTCCAGCAGTGGCTATGTTAGCAGCAGCCTATAATGTTGTTACTGCTATATGTGAGAGGGAGTGGGCCGTAAACAACCACATGGGCCCAGTGCAGGTTGGTAGATGTCACATGTCTACGAATTCTTGGTTCTGTGACATTCTGGTTTCCTCACAATGTTTTCCTTTCACCATTTTGAGAGCAGTGGTGATGAGAATAATGTATACAAATAAATTGTAAAGATGATTTTTATGGCATTGGATAGCTTAAAGAAATACGCATGCAATGAGCTAAGCCAAATAGTGGTATCTTAATAAAAAAAAAGTTGTCCCTATCTCAGTTTTATCTCAAATCACTAAGAGAATAAGAGCAAACCTTCAATTTTCTCTAAATTAGCTTTTTCTGAGATACCGCTTTTGTGTTTAGCGTGGCGGTATAGGGGTCTCAACTATAATAACATGTTATGAGGGCAATCATATTTATTATTTATTTGTTAGTCACATTAGCAGCTAATTAGCTGATGCATATGTATCAAATAGCTAGGAGATATTTAATATGTCAGTTGATTCTTGAAGCAGTTCTGTGTGGGAGCCATATGGTTATAGGGGGTTAGCACCAACTTTGTGTACCCTATATTTAAAGGCGGATACAAACATTGCGAGGATGTGACTGCAACTAGTAGAAATCACACATGTGTATGTGTGTCATGTCCAGTGGTAATCCCCCTTAATGAATGATTTTGTTATTTCTGGCACCAAAACATCAGTCATGTATCATCAATAGTAATTTATAAAGAATACTTGTTTGTTTTTATTTGTTGTTGATTTTTCTAAATTGAATGTTGTAAATGCCCCTTATTTTGTTTTTGAATTACAATGTTTTAAAAAATATTTATACCTGATGTTAGTCTGTTGTTTAAATGTTGTTTGCAAATCCAGTCCAAAACAGTCCTTATGGCAATTAATAGTTTCATCAATAGTATCAGCAATTAACATGATATCAATAATATACATAGATAGGAAACTTCTGCATAGGTTACTGTACCTCATTTTTAGCAACTTACCTCCAGAAATCCTCCACCGTATCGAATGTAGTTAATTCAATTAGGTTCTCCTCCCATGTCTTGTTCCTGTCGTTGTCGTAAAACCAAAGACTCCAAGTGTTCTGCAGAGGGTGCTTGATCAGGAACTCCGGCGGGACCTCAGCATTGGTGGTGCCTTTGGTCTCTGTCGTCACAGACCCCTTGAATACACAAGTCATACTTTATACTCTAACCTAACCTAAAAAAAGCTTATAAGAAAACCTGATATATATGAAAAATATTTATTTTTTAATATAATTAAGCATGTATAGCCACTTTAAGGTTATGTAAAACTAGTAAACTATCTAGAAACACTGCAAACGGGAAACAAATGCAACAGTGAAAGTTAGTCCAGCCACATCAGCATATTCCGTAAAAAGTAAAGGAAGTAAGATTTAAATAATGCCTTATACGGGTGGACGGTGCAATATACATCACAATTAATTATAACTACCCACCTCTACTTCTTCAGTAGTATTTCCAGCCATGTCACAACTCACAAGAATCTCACGATGCAAATTTTTTTTACAAAAAAGAAAGACAGACGGATAAAATGTTGCAAGCCTGCAGGCTTATGTTTTCTTTTTTTTCTAGTTAGTGTTTTGACAAGGCCGATATTATAGGCCAGCATTGCTCTTCTTTTTTTTTGTCATTTATATTAGGTTCATTACTGGTACCATGGTACGCGGGGGTGAAACCGGCTAAAATAATGGTCGTAACACAGCACAGGTGAGCCTGAATCCTCAAGTCGAATAAATAAAAATCGTTTTCTATATTTACGTATTGCAACCCACAAATAAAAAGTCAGTCAACCATGATTGACATGTGATTGACACATTGATGCCAGAGGAAAAAAACTTGGTCGTTATTTCAGTGACTCAAATGGGAAAAGATATTATTCTTCAATCTATAATTGCTTCAAAATCTTAGACTTCCCAAATTACCAACTCAACAAAATCAACCAATTGCATAGACATTATACAAATTCGTCCATTCAATGAGTATTTTAATCGATACAAATAGTTTACATTGGCAACACTACATATCAAAATAGATCCTTCAAAATCAATTTGCCATTTCCTTCAATTTCAAGAGAGCGAGCGGCTTCGTTCTTATCATCTCTTGGATTTACCGGTCCCGTCCAACTAGATATTCTCAATAAACAGTGCAATTAAAGTTGAATAGTTCAAAATGTCTGTCCAAACGCTTCTGCTAGACTTCTCGGTCGACCCCGCCCGCCTGGGAGACGAAAACGGCCAAAAAACAGTATTCGGGCAATTGGAAACCGTGTTGAAAGACTACATACCGAATCTTATTTTAGCCACTGAGTTAAAACTGGAAGGAGGTTGGCTGAAGCTTTTGACTGGCAAGAAGGGTACTACGGTGTCCGTCAGACTGTTCGACCGTGGCCTTGTCACTGTAAACATTGAATATTACAAGGAAGAGAACGAGGAACCATTAATTAACCTCAAGGTAAGCGCGCCGTGTGATGTTACATTAGCGAAATATGTGATAGTATAGCACTATATCGAACCAAGTATTCATAAATTACATGACTGGTCTATTTCAATTACGTGGGACGCTGAGCGATCTTTGATCCTAATTTCAAATAGGGTTGGAAGTCAAATAAATACTCAGCTTCCAGATTTGATTGATTTTTGTTTACTATTATTTCTGATTCTAACTATAGTAGTTATCATAGGATTAATAGTATGACCACCAGCTAAAGTTTGTAAATAATGTGAACAAAAATATTAAAATTAACTTATTGATAATTTAAAAAATCTAACTTATTTTAGGATGTACAAGAACTAATTTAATATTTATTTTAACAATATTTTTCCCCTATGAATGCTAATAATATTGCTGAAAAGGACTGAAGTTTATTCGTCGCTCGCATGTCTAAAAGTCCTATCTCATTTTTTAACCGATTTGAGTCAGGACAACTACACTCTTCCATTCATGATTTTGTTGCCTTTCAGAATGGTTATGTTTTGAGGACCAAATAACATAGAGGTATGACAGTTAGTGAAAAGTGTAAAGAATCACGAATAGAAAAATGTAGCTGTCCCAACCCAAATCAGCCAAAAAATGAGATGGGACTTTTAGTCATGCAAGCAACAAATTGTGCCATTTTTTTAGTTATTGTTGTTACCGCCTACTGTAAATGACTGATTACTATGCTGCGCTTACTGAATAATATTACAATTTAATATATCATGCAATTCATAGCAGTGTAAAATTATAGAAAATAAATTATAAATATTGTTCAATAAAAGTGCCAAGCTATAAAACTTATTAATAAAAACTTATTTTCATTTATTGTTGCTATGCATTGCCTCTTCTAAAATTGACTGCCAGAAACTTAACATTTATTAGCCTTCAAAGGGTTGCTGACATAATCATAATAATAAATAAAGATCATAGTGTGAAGGTTGAGCGTATAAATTTATTTTCTAGTGCTCTAAACTACTGGAAAGTTCGGTAAGAATGTCATTGGACTGCGAAAGGGTAAAATTATTCCCGGCAATCAAACGGGGTTATAAATTTGATGTTTATCTCACTAGTTCAGGTTAGCTACTATACCTGTTCTATTTATTACCCTATTATTTAACTTAGTTTGATGACATTACCCTTACGTACAATTTTACTTTTGGTGTTAGCTATACTTTATGTTGTTCTTTTATTACAAGATCAGCTTTCAAATTCTACACCCATATTATTATGTTTATTTAAATTTTGAATTATTATTAATAGGAGCACAAAGCATGTAATATTATTTTTTTTATTTATTTACATAAGCAATATCACTATAATCAGTCTTGTAGCACCCATTCAATTTAAATTTACAGGATTTAATTTCGTTTTCATAGCAATCTTTTTCTTCTTGATTAAATTTGTATCTAAAATATCCAATATAATTTATGTTTTCTGAATGAAAAAAAAATGTCTTACCGCTATTTGATGAATGATAATAATAATGTTTTTCAATCAGCGGAATAATTATGTAACGCACATAAAATAGCAACCAATGCCTTTCATTTTGACAGTTCAGCCGTGTTCACTGTGTTATTTAAGTTGTTGAACAGACAAATTTTTCAAACCTATGAAGCAGAGCATGTCAAAATGAAAAGCATTACAATCAATTGCCATTTTACTTGTGTTACGCAATTAACCCACTAATGTGTAAATTGCATTTGTAACACCCCTAATCCTGGTTTGTGAATGACCATAAATCACATCATTGATTGCTTACTCCAAGACTTGTTAGAAAGGAAACAAGCATTCAACACATTTGCAGATATTGCACAGCCAATCAAACTTAAAAGCTTCATGCACTACATGACTACATCATCTTGTTAACTGTTACTTCCAATTTTTACCACACTTTTCATAACTAGGTAATCATAAAAATAGAGCAAAACTTTAATATTTTTATAATCATAGAATAAAACTATGCTTTGTACTCCCATCCAACTTCCACAACTAAAATTTCAATGCATGTTCTCCACATTTTCTAATTAGACCCTACTAGTAGCAAACTAACGAATCTTCCAGTACCCTAGGAGACGCTCAACCTAACATTTTTTGGCCTAAAATTTATAAAACTATGCATGTTAGACTACCTGCATTCATTTTTTTTGTTTTTCCTTCTTTATGATTTATTTTTTCAATAGTCGGCGAGAGTATTGGAAAGTCAACTGAAAAAATACATCAATATTATAAAATCTCAAGCTTACGCGCCGCTAAAGCGATGCCTCTTCGGCAGGTATTACCCAACCTCAGGTCAGTGGTAAATTTTTTTTTTTTGCAAAGTTTTTTTAACATACCAAACTTTATTTAGAATGTTACATAAAGTAGTCATTTTCAAATAATGTAAATAAGTTATCCATATAAATTGAAGATTTGATTTGAAAGTTAAATAAAAGGTCCCTTCCGCCCTCTCTTCGAGAGGGATTAGGCTTCCTCATGATGTTTACCTTTACCGTTTTGAGAGCAGTGGTGATGAAATTATTTACACAAAGTATAGCATGCCTGTTCGAACCCACGACCAACAACTCGTAAGTCAGGGTCGTTACCACTGGGCCACCACTGCACCTATCCATCCACTTAGAAGCCCCATGTAATATGAAACTTAGTAAAATCAAAACTGGGATTCTAAATAAAAGATGGAACTAAGATTTTGCCTCCACCCATAACATAAATTGCGAAGTTCTGTTTGTGTTAACTAACTATAAACCTTTCTCCCTATTTATTTAAATACAAACTTTTTACACACAAACTTAAATACAAACTTTTTAACAGATTTGTGTATCTGCTAACATTTTAAAGGGTAATATTGAAATTCGCAGACGAACGCCTACTAGAGTACGACATCGATGCGGTCATATTCGACGAGCAATCCCCTTTCCAAAGAGTCCAGATTGTCCATTCCAAAACTCTTGGCAATATGTTGGTGCTAGATGATTTACAAAGTAAGTTTGCTGAACAAACATTTAAGTTGGCATAACCTTTGACGTATTTGTTCAAATATTCGTTTTATTTGGCCAATACAAAATGTACCCTATTTCAATGCCAGTAAAGTTAATTTTGTAATAGCAAAATACTTGTACACCAACAGATAAGATATAACACCTATTTGGTTTGCTTTCAGATATCTCAGAGGCTGATCTCATTTATACTGAAACTTTGATGCAAAGGGGCAAGGAGAGCTATGAAGGGAAAGAAATCGTGATTTTAGGTAAACACCTTTGTTTTAAAGCTTACCCATCCTCTGTCCAATTTTGACTACCTCATAAAATGCCACGGATAGGGTCAAGTACTTTCTGCACGCGAATTCCACACCTCCATTTATGCCAAAGGTCCGCAACATTTGGAGGGTAATATCGGCTAATGACGCAGTTTCCTATTATGCTTTAATGGATGGTTGCTAACCGAAACATTAGGTAATGGGACATGGTTGCATTGGTAATGCATGCGTAAATTGTCTTGTTAACCCTTGTTACGCACCAAATTGTCACTCCAGACGCCTATCAATTATTTGAAACAGAAAGCGTCAATAGAGTTCTCTTTATTGACATGTTTATACTTAGTTATTTTATGAGGGTTTTCGTGTTAGATATGAAATAATTGTTTTTTTTTTTTTATTCATGTGACTGCTTTGTTGGTCTATTAGTCGCAAGCGCTACTGCCTGGGAATCGAACCCAGTAAGTACCTTCTGTTTACATACGTAACTGGGTTTGGTTCGCAGGTCAGCAAAGTGATATTGGTAGTCTGGATTTGCGCCCGGTACATGGGACTTAAACATAACTTGCGAAATGTGGGTGTACCTAGGGCACCTCTGTCTGACCCTTCGTGCAAAACGGTGCAAAGCATGTCTTTTTAACCGACTTCAAAAAGGAGGAGGTTCTCAATTCGTCGGAACCTTTTTTTTTTTTTTTTTTTTTTTTTTTTTTTTTTTTTTTTTATGTATGTTCCCCGATTACTCGGAGACGGCTCGACCGATTTCAAAAATTATTTTTTTGTTTGAAAGGGTATACTTTCCAGGTGGTCCCATTGTCAGCAGGTCAGGATCTGATGATGGGATCCTGGAGAAATCGAAGGAACTCTTCAAGTATTATAGGCACACCTATAGCGATTTGGGTATTTTTTGTAGTAACTCGTGCATTTGCTCTCGGAAAGCATCATTTGGTGAAGTGGAACTGATGATGAAGACCACAGATGGCAACCGGAACTACTCAATAATAAGTATTTCCCGGTTTGCGATTCGATTACTTACTTTAATATGGTTGCTAAGCAAGTTATGCTCGTCACAATGCGAATGGTGAAATGGAGCTGATGGTGGAATACCAGGAGAACTCCTCAACAAATAACGTCCCTGCATCGGGAAAAGCAATATTTTGTAAAAGGCGATGAGCAAGTTGGCATTAGGCTATTGTAACTTAGATACATTATAAACAGACACACTAAAAAGCGAGAAATAAAAACTTTTTAACAAAAAAAAAAACCGACTTCCAAAAAAAACACTACAAAGTGAAAAATAACTTTTATTTCGGAAGTCGGTGGCAAAAAACTAAAATACAGATCCAAAGACACCGACTTCCGAAATAAAAGTTATTTTTCACTTTGTAGTGTTTTTTTTGGAAGTCGGTTTTTTTTTTTTTCTTTCATACTTCTCGATTGCGCGAAAGCACTGTATATACTATGCTTGAGCTAATCTTACAGTCGTAACAAGGCGTTGAATAATTCCATTTTATCCGTCGTTCATGCAATATTCAGTTATTCGACCACGTCGTAAATATATTTTTTAATAAGGCTATAGGAGTACCTACTTACATTACATGTTTCTTGATAACGGACACCAACCGTCATTTAACTTTTTGTAATCGCAACAAAATAATATCTTACTACAACATTTTCTTTTCTTCACTGGAACTCGTTTCAGAGGATACAGCAGGGGTCTCTTTCAAAATGATATAAAGTGCCTACTTATACAACATCTTATTAGCTTTGTCCTTTTCATCTCGATATAAAGAAATCTGTTAACATCTCATTTTAAAGAGGTCCGTTAAACGTGTTTTATTTTGATTCTTTTCAACCCGTCCCTTTGATAATAGTGGTCGCGTAATACAGATGATTATTACGTTAAAAGCGGTCGCTATTGAAGAAGCCAGTTATACTTAGCCCCTCGTATATTCTATTCAAAAGGGGAAACTAACCAATTTATTATACCAACCAAAACCAATATATCATATTAACCAATGGGAAAAGTTTAATAAGACACTAACGGTCACCCGCGGTTTCACTCACATTAACCTTGGTCAGACCGTTAATAGGACTCTTCGGCCTATAAAGCATACAGAATCAGACACAATAGTCAACATCTTCACTGATTTACCACTTTTGACAAAAAGTCCTAGAAAATTGAAACTTCACTAAAGTGGAAACGTATCTCAATCAATCAACTCAGCCTACCGCAGTCCACTACTGGACAAAGGCTCCCAGGCTGCGCCACAACACCCTGAACTCCGCCTTCCGCATCCAGTTTGTCCCAGCCACCTTCTTAAGGGTCCCTATCAATTTCGCGGACTAAAAACAGAAAAATCAGTTTTTTTTCAGCGCAAATTTCTCAATATCCTTAAATTATCTAGTTTTTTTAAAAAGACACAAGTATTTATCACCCATCTATCTAGTAAGTCTACGAATTTAATGGAAACGGGACCAGGTCGTCGGTCTACCTAGCGGGGGGCGTCCCTCACTACGCTAAACGTATCGAACTGTCACAAAAATCCTTGCTTCTAGACCCGGCAGGGTAATTGCGTAACACACTATCAGTAGCAATGGGTTTCATTTTGACAGTTCAAAAACATTCGTTGCGTTATTTACGTTCTTGAGCAGACACATTTTTCGAACTTATGGAGCAATGGATTAGCAATGGGCTTCAAAATGATTCAAATTGAGAGTAATAGTGTGTTACACAATTAGGGTGCGGGTTGAGACTGCGTTGTGTGTCAGTTAATTTAAGATTGTTATTATTGCCGACTTCAAAAAAAGGAGGTTATCAATTCGATACGTATTTATGTAATATTATTGGAATTGTATTATATTCACATATGACAATCTATTAGGGCTTCCAAACAAATATACAAAATTTTATAGACGTACCTATGTATGTATGTATGTTTGTCCACGCATTATTCCGGAACTATTAATCGGATCGTGACAATTTTTTTTTATTGGCTTACATTTACTTCAACTTAGGGCACAGTGCAAGTTTCATCAAAATCGATTCAGTAATTTTCAAGATATGGACTAATATGTGTAAGTGTGACGGCCTGGCTTATTGATACGAGTTACGGGTGTAGTGTCAAAGGGAAAACATCTTCAAAACCTTCGTCAAATTTTAGTGCAAAAACTAAAAATTACAAAATAAAAAGTAACTTTAATTTCGGAAGTCGGTGTCATTGTATAGTTTAAGTTTTTTGCCACCGACTTCCGAAATTAAAGTTATTTCATAATTTTGAGTTCATTTATTTTTAAAGTCGGTTTAATTTTTTTAAATTACTTTTTGTAGATTGACGTGAAAATGACATTCAACGGTGGTAAAAAACTTACGAGGTGTCCTTTAACCCCATGCATGCATAATCGCTTACATTCTAACAGGAGACTAATTATTTCAAGGTGGCGGCGACGGCGCTTTGCTATACGAGCTCCTGAAGGAGAAACCTAAGTACGTGTGGATGTTGGAAATTGACGAAGTCGTCATGTCCGCCTGTAATAAGTACCTGCGGCCCATATGCGGGGATGTGCTGGAGAGAAGACAGGGGCCTAATTATGAAGTAAATTGTTATCCCCTTTATTCATAATCGTTGCTTAAAATTAAGTAGTGATCAACGACTGTTTTAACTATACATTTTTGACGTTTAAACGTCTCTTAACTTTGAGCAAAGTTTATAAATAAACCCCTATATTTACAGTCGAGCAAGCTATGGTATGGTATACAAGGAGATTATTCATCTTTTCGCTACACTGCCAGTGCCATTATTCATTTTTACTTTTTATAAATCACTCAATTATTTTTTACTAGCTTCCGCCCGCGGCTTCGCCCGCGAGGTATGTCGATAAAAACTATCCCATGTCCTTCCCCGGGATGTAATCTATCTCCCTGCCAAATTTTATCGAAATCCGTTCAGTGATTTAGGCGTGAAAAGGTAACAGACAGACAGAGTTACTTTCGAATTTATAATTGCATAGCACAGATGTGAGTTCTATGTAAGTACTATACCTTATTTTACCATTTACCGGGTAATATGTCTTTCATTGACTTGAATGTGCCCTGGCGGCTGATAGTATGTCATGCTCACACAAATGTCTCGCTGACGGTGGC
This sequence comes from Oligia latruncula, assembly GCA_948474745.1. Lineage (NCBI taxonomy): Eukaryota > Metazoa > Arthropoda > Insecta > Lepidoptera > Noctuidae > Oligia > Oligia latruncula. The sequence continues at coordinate 18,597,411 of OX419686.1, forward strand.
GTGTATGTTGGATCATTTAGCTCCCTTCAAAATGGTTGAGCTGAATGGTGCTGATCTATGCGTCATGTTCGTGAACGGGCGCCGTCAGTTGGGGCTGGTCATCACTTAGCTGCCTCGGCTTATTTTTAATTATTTTATTTTTATTTTTGGATTGTTGTTTTAGTACTATTTGTTGTACTCTGGACGCTTTTAACGCATACGTCTTGTTTATTTTTACATCGTTCTCACATTATTTAATTATAAATTCAAAAGTAATGATGTAACTAATATTTTTGTAAAATATGATTTAAAAAGAGTGTCCATGGAGTTTCTTGTCCGTTCTTCTCCATAGGTACCTACGCTTTGGAATGGGCAACTAGCTTCACATTTTTCTGACTGACCTACTTCTTGACAATTCAAAAGTGCCTGTAAAATGGTTTAATTGAAATAAATGCTTTGAGTTTGAGTTTGAGTTTGAGTTTGATAATATTAGTATGAATTTATAATAGTAGTAGGCCATTTAGAGGCACTTTTGAACGTCAAACTTTATAAGAAAACTAATTGATTCTAGTTCTTCTAAAAGTTACTTTCCTATGAAGAAGAAAGGTCAAGAAACTCCATAGTTACTGTTTTAAAATGCCGTGTGTCTTATAACTTTATATGCTAATAATGGCATACTTGATGGGAGTAATGAAGAATAGACTATTCAGCACACTCCAAACATTGTTTAAAAGTAGCAAGTTAGCTACCTGTATACCAAATAGCTTGATCGACTGTACTTACTCCTTGCTATTTGTACTATGTACTTTTGCCCAGCACTGGGATGAAAGTTAACCTAACAGTATCAGTGACTATTTTGTTTGCAAAGAGTACGTGTGACCCGGAATATTCATCTCCAAACTGTGGGTATCGTAAACGAGAGTTCGAGCGGATTTTCAAAGCCGGGAATATAAATGCTCATTAACCGACGAAAAAACGGAGTAGGTTCTCAAGTCGACGCGTATATTGTATACTAGCTTCTGCCCGCGACTTCGTCCGCGTGAAATTTCTTGTACCCCCACCCCGTCGCAACACTTCGTATTTGCTTAGCGTTTTTTTTTTTTTTTTTATATATTTCATTCTGACTTTTTTTCTTTTTGCTCGGCTCCTAAGGGTCATAGCGTGATATTAAATAGCCTATAGCCTTCCTCAAGAATTGGGCTATCAAATGCAAAAAGATTTTTTCAAATCTGACCGGTAGTTCCAGAGATTATCGCGTTCAAACAAACTCTTCAGCGTTATTATTAGTATAGATATATTTTTATGAATGACCACGCATAACTTTAGAGTAGAGTAAGTAGTGCGATTTTTTTAAAACATGGTTTGCACGGCATGTTGGAAGCAATAACTAAAAAAATAAGATATAAAAATATGTTTTTACGCTTAACTTTTATTACAGTTCAAAATAATATTGTTTTATATAGAGTTACTAGCGTTTAAACGTGAGGAAATAAGCTCACCTAGTTACTATATCAAGATTGTGAGTCATTTTTAGTGTTGCATGCGATGGGCGGGATGGGCCAAATTACTGTCACTGGCTAGACAATTTTGTAAATATACTCCGCTATTTTTAGCCTGTAAATGTCAACTCATATTTTATTTCGGTAATATGTACTGCATTTGACGTAAATCAGGTTTTCAATACTCGCGAGCGCCATACAAGAGTTTGGCGGTCGCGATAACGTGGAATGGATTTTGTTGTCATCTATCTTTAGCTATTTTATTACAACATTATTTGTAGTTTATGCGAAACCTGTGTATAGTATTTTTATGTAAAGAATCTATTTACAAAATTTCAAAACTATCATGAAAAATCAAAAAGTTATAAGCTTGTTACCTGTTTGTCTGTACAAAAACATGCGCACCCGCGCCGCGCCGTCTTGCACTCATTGATAATAATACCTAGGTAACTAACCGTTCGGCGCGGAGATTGGATAACCTACTTAGTGTCGCTCGGTGTCCAACTTTTAACCTTTTTTAAATATTTTTGGGACAAAATATAAATGGGATAAAAATTATTGGAATCGATTCAGTTACTTATTCTGAACAAACTATATTCAGGTTTCGCATATTATACTAAAAATAACGTTGTATATATCTAGTAATATTATAAATTAAAGTCGCTTTTCGTGTCTGTGTGACCGCGATGTTCTTCTAATCTACAAAATCGTTGGCGCATTGGTTATGCGATTGACTGCTGCACTGCTTGTCGCGGGTTCGATCCCCCCACGGAACAAATATTTGTATGACCTACAAGTAGTTGTTCCGGGTCTGGCTGTTTGTGTATGTGAGTTTAAATGTTTGTAAACGCACCCACAGTACAGGAGAAATTCCTAGTGAGGGGCAATGTTTAAAAAAAAAAATCTGGAAGGAGCGACTTTGACTGGATCGCATAATTCGTTTGTATTATAAAAAGCCTTGGCGTGCGAACTGTGGTGCGACGCAGGGCGGCGGGTCCCCAACTCTCGACACTCGAATCGAATCAAAGCAATACTAAAAACTTTAGAGTACAGACATAATTATGCATCTATTCCTAAAATAATCAATTTTTCAGGTGATCGTAGAAGATTGCATGTTGACTGTGAACAAGTTCATCACTGAAGGCAAGAAGGTGGACTATATCTTCGGAGATCTGACGGACATTCCCATCTCGGAGTCAGCGTGCGGGGAGCTGTGGGAGTTCATGATCACCATCCTGAACTCTTCATTCAAGATTCTCAAGCCTAACGGGAAGTTTATGACTCATGTATGTTTATTTTTTATCTTTTCTGGTGTTGATTTTTTTATGGGTTTATCCAATGAAACATGTATACTCATGGGCACCAGGAGCTGGGTGCAAGAGGGTGCACTTGTACGGTCAGCAACAAAAGTCGATTAACACTTCAGTTTTTTTGCAAAATATTTGTTCCACATTGCAGCAGAAGTGCAATGCTGTTTTGAACAAATATTTAGCTTAATAATAACTGAGATTAGAAAAACTGAAGTGTTAATCGACTTTTGTTGCTGACTGTACCTCCCTGGTTTCAAAATAAAATATATAGATAGTCCACTTTCTGTATGCATGAATAAAATAAAACCTATCCGATTCGAGGCAAGATGCAAAGCATAAGTTAACAAAGTTATTCTTTGTATGAATGAACAAACGATAACCTAATGAATGAAATATCCGAGGTGACGTGCAAAAATGATCAAACTCACTTGGAGCTGAAGATACACCTTCCTGAAAATAAATTTGCCGGCGCCTATGTGTATAGTTTACTGTACCAACATTCAATAAAATAAAATAGAAGAAAATAAAATAAAAAAATCACTTGCACTTCGCTGCAGTTGTTCAATGACTACTTTTGCTTCTGTTAGATACTGTACAATTGCTCGGATCGCGGCGTGCGCTTTTTGTCCGTACGCCGTATCTTTGTTGCGTTATCTTTTCAAAATGTTAGCAACTGCTGTATTTTTGGTAGCAAGTGGGATATTACCAAGTACCCAACCTTGGACCAGCCGGTCGATTCTGTAAAAATCTCACCGTGAAAACTTAGGTGAAGTGAGTTTGTTTTTGCTAGGAATTGACACTATTGACAGCTCACTCCACGCTCACTTCACCTAAGTTTTCACGGTGAGATTTTTACAGAATAGCACCGCAGGTTGGCCCTTGCCTGCTAAGCATAAATTCACTCAATACTGTGTACTACCTACTTTATTGATCAGCTTAATTCAATGGGTTAGCAAGAATCAAATTACTTATACGTAATTTTATAGAACTCCTTGTAAGGGTCATGAGCCCCTACTTCTCAGCAGAGATCTGTTAAATAGCCTAAATTGTAGGGAAGAAAAAATATGCATCGCGCAACACCATCTCACATTCTCCACATTTCTGTTCCAGGGCAATGGCGCCACTTCCCCTGAATCTTTGGAGCTCTACGAACAAGAGCTCGCCAAACTGAAGCCTCCGGTCAGGTACACGAAGAGCAAAGCCTTCGTGCCGTCCTTCCTCGAAGACTGGTACTTCTACCATATAGCCTTCGAAACCACCGATAACGGGGACGCTTAACACTACACCAAAGACAACACAGTATTCACACTTTTACTAAGTCATATTAATGCCATATTCCTAGGTTTAAACACCACACATAATAAGTGTAAAACTATATCTGGACTAGGGCACATTTATGGTACAAAGTCTTGGCGCAAACTTGCCGTAACTATATTGAATAAAACAAAAATGTTTCAGAAACATATCCCCGACACACATTTCAGAACATGTTGCGCCACTTGTGCCCTAATGCGGATACAGCAGACGATTTCTATGGAAGAAATTTACGACCACTTTGTTAAGAAGTTATTTTGTATTAATAAAACTAATGTTTTCCTGATTGTTAGATGTGATATACGTTTAAGCAGCTCCGTAGTGGGTACGTTGTGCGGAGTTGGCACACCATACGGTATTGCGGTAGCTTGTACGGTAGCTTGTAAGAAATGTAGTCACACTACAGAATTTTCCGTATTATTAGTATTAGTTGGAAGTTTACTGTTATTTGTATTAATACATGCTTGTTCCTTTAATTGTTTTATGGATAATAAAAGTATTTTGACAAAGTTTCGTGTTTATTATGACTTTATTGTCCTTTGAGTATTTACAAATACTGCAATACCAAATAAAAAATATAAGCTCTGCTGTCAACGCACTTCAGCATTCTGCAGTAGTGAATTCATTTTTATAGAAACATTTCAAAATAAGTTAAGGATTGATGAACTCTAAAGACTAATATCTGACCTAGATTTCAAAATAGCACTGTCAAACTGTTCTATATGGGGTTATAGACAGATCCATGAGGGTTATATTAGTAAAACATCGAAATGAATCAAAAACAAAATAAAAACATAATTTTATAAAGAACATTTACAAAAAATTACAAGACATTTATATTTTACCTTAGATACTTAATTAATATGCCTGTTTCTATATATTTTGTGATCACAGTACAATATTAGCATAAGTGGAAATGACGCGAAATAAAATAACTTGAAAATACATTTCTTATCAAATATTTAAGAGCTGTAATATCTTCTGTATTCTTCTGGGCCTAAATTAGCTAACTATAACTTGCAACAGAAATAGTATTTTTTATTGTCGAAGTTAATTGAAAGCTAAATTTTTATTTACAGAAGTATATTGCGCAGTTTATGCCCGTAACTATTGAATCTACGCTGATTCTGTAGGTCAAGGGCTAAGCTAAACTAAAAAAGCTTTGTCTCACAAAAACGAAACATTTTATAAAAGGAATAACTGAAAACCCAAAAAGTCTTCACCAATACTTGTTGTGTGGTGAACAACTTTTTCTCACATTTTCTCGAGATACTTGAACATTAAAAGTATAACAGCCCTTATTAATATCCATCCCTGGTACCTATATTTTGCAAATAAATGAAAAATAAATGAATTTCAAGTAAATGATGATACTGTTTTTAATTTAGTTTAGCCCATGTCTAACAGATAAAATAAAATTGATCATGAGTATTTCAATATTGAGATATACAGTATATCTCAATATTGAAATACTCATGATCAATTTTCTACAGACCCAATCGTATATAGTATATCATATACTATACGATTAGGTCAGGTCAAGAAAATAACATCAAATTAACCCGTAGTATGTCGGAACGTAGATCCACGCGAGACACAATGGCTTTTTAATTGTTTCTGTAATTACGACATTCAACCGGTTAATGTTGTCTAAAAAAACTCATACAATAAAACGTCATAGGATGACATCATCAGTTGCTAAGTCTCCGCCGACAACCTGGACATTCGGCTGACGCGATGACGTGTCACTTGACCAGCAACTTTTTCCTCAGTTGGTAGAAGAAATTAATATAAAATAAAACCCGGAATACACATGCTTGTAACTTGCACAAAAGTATGCAAGTAGCTGGCATACCAGTATGGTATTCACCAATCAGAAGTTGTTATGGCACACGGCATGCAAGCTGATTGGTCAAATCAAAATATTTATTTGCTAGAATATGGTACATAGGGTGTTACAGTGAATTTGTTTCAGCATATCCTGCCATAACATGGCGTGCAAATGTCACATGGTGAATACCATAATGACATGCAAGCTACTTGCATACCTACTTTTGTGCCAGCTACTGACATGTGTATCCTTAGCATTATTGTTGTTTGTTGGTGGCGAAATGTAGGTGTACTATAGGAACATATTTTCTGCCTAACCCTTATGGAATTACAGGCGTGATGTTATGTTATAGTTAGAAAATGTAAAGTAGGAAATTCTGGAAAACTTATCTTGTACTTACAAAAAGCATGAACTGCGCAAAACGTCTACAGTTTGTTTTTCCTTACGTGTCCTATTTGATCAACAAACATGGTTCGAAAATGCATCATTTTCATACTTTAGTAATGCATGAACGTCTTAATCTTAGTAAGACATATGGTATGAATTACATAGTGACTTTAGTAATTAACAACTTTTCTTAATTAAAATCGCAGTACATACACCATATTTGTTTAACAAATAAGTCAAGTAAAGAAAAATACACTTTAACAAATATGCCTCATTTAGATCTTACTTCAGAATCGTGTGCATACGATAATAATACGTAACTTAGAATATCTGAACAACGGTAGCTACTCCGCTTGTCGTAATCTCGCGAGCCTCTGCGTGAGTTCGTCTTGTTCCTGAGACACGACGGTCGCGGTGCCCACTGAAGTGCTTGGTATACCTGAAGGCAGCTCCATGTTGAGTTCCAAACTGGAAAGAAAAGGTGGATAATTAAAGGTAAGCAGAAAGTAAGCCACGAGCATAAATACCGTACACTGTAAGGTTTCTATTATTCTATTCACGCACAATGGTCCACTGAAGGACTAAGTGCGGAAACCAAACCCATAACATAGAAGGTTTCTATTTCACGAGAATAACGCTTTTTAATTTTGCGTAACATAGCATGCTGCAGCATTAGTTGCGCAAAATTAATAAGTGTATCTCATTAAATAAAAATTGTTAACTTTTAAAGACCAATGCTATAAAATATTATCATTACTTTAGAGACAAAATCTCTTTTGAATCTAACATAAGTGTAAGGTGAAACAACTTAGAAGTTTTATTCACATTACTAGTAGATTTATGTGAACTGTAGGCAAAATAAAGTTTGATTTGGTTTGGAAAATAGGAGCATGTAAGTGCCCACCAACATCAATACATTCAAGAAACCCTTAGGTCAACTAATACTACTTTTTAAAGGAAAACTGGCAAGTGGAACAAGATCAGTTTAGCAATTCACACTCATGTTATAAATGCGAAAGTATTTGTCTGTCTGTTAACTTTTCATGCCCTAACAGCTTAATTTTGATGAAATTTGGCACCCTAGAACATAACTGAGTTAAGACATAGGATACTTTCTATCCCAGTTGTGGAAAAAGCCAGTCTAAAAAAGTGGTTATAATAATAAAACAATACAAACCCAGCTTCATCCGCAACTTGTTGCAACAGATTATCAACGTCACCCTGAGGCACTGTGGTGGTGGTAGTCTGTGACATTGCATTCTCCATGTACGAAGACTGCACATCCAGGTCTTCAAACTGACTCTCGAACTTGTCCATGAGTGTAGATATCTTCTCAAGATTCATTGATTTCATTGCCGCATCCATCGCCTTTACTACACCCGCCATGGAGTTTGTGACCTGGAATAAGTTTACTGGTAAATTAGCTATGCCCATGTTAAATGATGATGAGCTGGAGTTTGGACTTCTTAGGGAAGGAAAGTCTCTGGCCTGCAGTGGGTCAGTACAGACTCATGTTGTTAGAAGCCTGTTTCCAGCAGTAAGTACATTGAAAAAGATGGAGAGCATTGAAGAGTTGGAGAAGGCTTTTATTTCTAAGCCACATAAAACTCAGGATGTTTGATCAGGTGTTGTTTTTAAGACAAGAATGATAACTGATAAGTAATGAATCATATCATTAAATACATAATTGTATACTTTGTTTGAAAGTCATGAAATTAATTCTGTCATTACTTGTATTTCCAAGTTTCCAGATTATTAAACATAGTACCATACATTGCTAGATCACAACTTACAATTCCTTTTTCAGAGAGAATTGGCACTTAACAAACAACTTTGCTACAAATAACACAACTATTTCTTGAATAATTGTCCCTGAACATGACCAATGATTATTAGATAACTCACCTTCCTAGTTGTTAGTGCTGTCTGCACTCTACTTGATACTGCATCAACTCGCGCCGACATTCTAAGATAATTGAGGGCCTGATTCTTCTGTCTTATGGCATTTTCTGCATGTATTCTTGCTCCTTCTAAGTTACCCTTCTGTATCGCCTTCTTAGCTTTTTCCTTCTCAAGCTTTTCTTCTTTTTCACATTTTTTTGAGTTTCTCTCTAACTCTTTTACAGCAAATTTTAAATTAAATAGGTGTTCTGGTAAAAGTGAGTTAAGGATTCATTTTTAGGTTGGATTGTTAATTTAAAATTCTATTTATATAAAATTAATGCTGCAAATAAAACTTAAGAGGAAATGGGGGCCACCGTCTTTTCTCCATAGAAACACTCTTGCCCATTTTCTTTCTGGTTAATGACCATAAAGCAATGATTTTTTACAGACTAATAAATATTAACTACTTGTATGTCCATATGTTTTCTTTTTTGATGATACATTATTTTTATAAGCACTAGAACCCTAAAAAACTGCTCAAAATTGCAGATTTAAAGCGCTGTCAACAGAGGCCTAGTGTACAAATTTGACTACTATTAATGAAAAAAGAAAAACTTTGGGATACAATAAACAGTATCCTTCTTATTCAGTTTATGAAATATCTTTTAAATTGGTCCAATATTAGAGGACGAAACAGGCGAGAGCCAAACCTCGAATTATGACTTTTTACTTAGGCTTTTTCAAAAGTGTCACCAACCGCATTTCCTCTTATTAAACATACTGTAAATCTATAGAAACAAAATGTTGATTTTAGAATTTTATTAATATGAAAAAAAGTGGTTGTGGTAAAAAACTTACTTCACTATTGTGACTCATATTCTACTACTAAGGATTGTTTATAGTATTTATACTAAAAATACAGACTCACTTTACTACATTCTCCTACTTGAATGAGTAAAGGTATCTTTCAAGTTGTGAGCTTTGATATGATTGGTAAATCAATTGCAAACTACACCAAAGAACAAGGTAGGCCCTAAAAACTACATTTAGGTATTACAAGGCCAGTGACAAATTGAGGAATACCTAAGAGAATATCCATGGATGATTGTAAATGACGATTTAGTTCCAGGCGTTTTCAATGAAATTTTATGCTGAATAATTTACAAAGAGATTTTAATCCTGTATAGCTGAAAATCCTGAATAGCGCAGTGTCAAAAACTTATGATTTAAAAAAGGATACTTTCCATAGCGGATGACGACATTTCGTTCCCCAGTTTGACGGATATTAAAAAACTTTTAACACAAAAACAATAGGCTCGTGGACCTATCAGATTAGGAATAAGTTAGGCACAGCTTTTAATATTATAAAATGATTAAGGAGTTGCAAACTGAGGTTGCAAAATTAATTAATTGGACGATGACTCACAATCAGTCGTCAAAACAATTTTTGCTTATCTCTATCTGTCAAAGTGTCAAAGTAAAGTAGTGTTGTGACTGAGAAAATTACTCAGACTAAGGAAAAAAGGAAAATTATGATTTTAATTGAATGATTTTTATTATTAATTTAATTCGAGACAAAGTTTACCTTTACAATGAAGTTTTTTATCGAATATTTTATTTCATCCACAAATAAAAGTAAACGGTACACATACATTTTCTAACTGCTAAAGGCTGATATTCTCAACTAGTTCATCAAGGAAATTTAAGAAATTGTCTATGGTTTGCATTTTTTCAAAGTTGGTATACCTGATTACAACAACAAAATGTCAAAATAAAATTGAATAGAGTGAAAAGTGTTCGCTGTCGGATTTTATTTGGAAGTGAGAGAATCGGACAGCGTCAAATAATCTTTAATATTTATAGAAATCCTGCAAGAAAATAATTTAGAATTATCTGTATAATAACTGTAGTGCTTCCGCTGTTAAAGTTTTAATATTATTTTCGTTTATTGCTTGATTCGTGACAAAAGCAGAAATTCCAAACATAGTATCGGTTCGGATAGGTGGAGGACATTCGCTGGGCGTAAAAAGAAAATGGCGTGTGCTACTCTCAAAAGAAATTTGGACTGGGAGTCCATGGCACAAATGCCTGCTAAAAGGCGAAGGTGCTCACCATTTGCAGCCAGTTCTAGCACAAGTCCTGGAATAAAAGTTTCTGAAAGTAAACCATCGTCATTTGGAGAATCCGTTAGTGCACCTGTGAAATTGACCCCAGGTTTGTTTATTTTTTTATTATGGCTTCAGGAATGCAATAAAGCCTCGCTAGTTTTCTAGTTTTTTTATAAAATACGCAGCAATAAATTATTTGTCTATTAATAATCAGCTGTATTATCTAACGCCATTGTTTCCACTGCATCATGAATATTTTTATCGGGTTAGAGCGAGATGAGTGATGCATGAAGACCGTTGCGTGGATTTTTTCATGTCCTTTTGTTGGTTTTTGTGTTCAATTCCCAACTCCGAAGTCTTTGTGGTGATAAATTTTGTAGGTCGGTTTTTACTGAAACCCGAGTTTTTTTCCGTTTCATGCGGTCCATCTGACTCAGATTGTGCTTAATCAGCTGAAATATGGACAGTACACGCAGCGCAGTCTGCTTTTTCTACGTTTCAGCAAATTACTAATTAACTAGATGACTGGGCAGATTCAAACAAAGCAATTATATGCATAGGTGGGCCGTTTTATTTGTAAGTTAACATAAATTATTGCATAAATTCATATCAAAACCTAAAGTAGGCTCAGAATTACTAAGAACCTACATCTAGATAGATGATACTAATCTTGAACACATGGAAGGTTATACTGAAGGTAAGAATGTAACTAATGACAATGTGTTTAAAATATGAACAGCTGGTTATTTATTTATTTTGTATTTTACATTGTAGCTTACAATTTTAGTGAAGTTTTATGTCTAAAGTTGAAGTTGTCCATAAATAATCGAAAGTGTTAAATTAAAAACGAATTACTCCAATTCAGATGAAATATAAAAATTTTAACAAAAATAATAAAGGTACAAGGTTGTTCACTAATACTAGTGAATAAATTAACACAAAATGATAATTGATTAAATCTCTTGTGATTAACGATTTTGTATGGTAAAATTAATCACCTCAACAAAAGTAAGCTTGCATTCATTTTGAAGGTCACTTGATTTGTAAACAAAATAATATTACTCATGCTCATTATTTATTCAACAATCAAGTTGTATCAAGATACAAAAAAAAACTTGGTAATGGTAATCATAAACAAACAAGATTTTTTGTGCTCCTCAGTTCTCTTTATCCTTAACTTTTTTTTTGTTACAATGACCAGCTGTACTGAATATTTTCTACTGAGCCTTCATATTTCACAGTTATTGTTCATGAATATGCTACCATAAAGTGTAATTGAGTACATTTCAGTAATATTTTGTTTTCCATGAATATTTTACTTTGTGCCCAAGCCATTAGTTTATTTTATTACCATGATTTGGTGCATAGTATTGACTGGGATAGTTGAAGTTATTTGTTTTGCCCAAAGTTATTGCATTACTTCAATGAACATAATTTCTTTCTATTCTTAATACTCGTAAATGAAAAATAGTTATGGGGTAGGTATTTCATAGTTATGTAGCTTTCATAAAAAGTAATGTCTGAATAGTTATTCAGTGAAATGTATACTGGTAGGTAATTGCCTAGTACTATTCTTTTACCTGAGTCATACTGTTTAGGCTTAAAAACATTCTGGCTAGTTGCAGTGGTCTTAAAAGTATAGGTAAATAATTTAGATTAAAATTAAGCACCATTTATCCAAGTTTTTTCTTAAGCACACAGCATAACTTTATACAATTATAAGACTGTTACCTATTTATTTAGCGTAGCTATGTGAGATTATTGATGTTGTTTCAGAATAGCATTCAAACTATTTCTGAACAAATTCTGCAGGTACAAAGAATTCATTAAGACGACCCACTGACCCATTAATTTTGACGCTGATTAGTTGACACATATCAGTTTAGCCACATTCACTGCATAGTTATTTTTATTATGACAACTATTTTGGCAACAACACACTATAATAATATTGTTCTGCATATTTTAATTTTAAACTCTGCCTGCTTACACATCTGAGATTTTAAGATGACGAGTTCATGTGACTATTTTTACCGACTTCAAAAAAGAGAAGGTTATTTAGTCATGCTAGCTAAAGGCAAGGCTGATTTGGCTCCAGTTCGTTATATTTTCTTGCTACACAAAGTAATAGCCCATCTTTTAGAATTAAATCAGCTCACCCTTCAAAAGGCTAAATAATAATAATTATACTGTTTTCAATGTCGTGTCGTCGACATGACGAAGAAGAAGCTAATACACGTAACTAAAGAAATTCAGTTGCAGTTAAGTTTCGATCAAAACAATGCTTTTCGTTGTCTCCATCGCTGTCAGATACGCTCGCGTCAAGTTTACCACGCAAGCGCTTCTTTTTATGACCATATCTAATTGCTACGCGCAGTAAGTACAAAGGTTTCGAAAATACGGCTTAGCACTAAGGCTGCGTTTCCACCAGAGATGAGCGAGAATGCGTAGCGAGAATGCGTAGTGAGGGACGTGTGTGAAACCAGCCAATAACATCGCTTAATTTTTAGGGTTCCGTACCCAAAGGGTAAAAACGGGACCCTATTACTAAGACTTCGCCGTCTGTCCGTCCGTCCGTCTGTCCATCCGTTTGTCTGTCACCAGACTGTATCTCAAGAACCACGGTAGCTAGACAGTTGAAATTTTCACAGATGATGGATGTATTTCTGTTGCCGCTATAACAACAAATACTAAAAATAAAATAAATATTTGAGGGGGGCTCCCATCCGTAGGCGCGGGCTTGCGGGCTGCTGTTCCACGCGCGCCTCAAGGAGATGTCAGCACCATCTGACGGGGTCCGCTAGGGCCGATGCCCGCCAGGGTCGCGGGTTATTCGAAAGAGATACCGTGGCCCCTGGCACAGGCAAGTGAAGGAACACGGGTGGGTTTTAGTCAGTAAGAGTCTGACACTCCCTTCCGCTCCGCCCAGAGCGGGAGGGGTCATTTGATGATTTCCCATACAAAAAAAAAAAAAAAAAAAAAAAAAGGGGGGGTGTCCCATACAACAAACGTGTTTTTTTTTTTGTGTTTTTGCCTTGTGGTACGGAACCCTTCGTGTGCGAGTCCGACTCGCACTTGGCTAGTTTTTATGGCTTCAACTAAGTTAGCGTTGGTATTGGTTAGTTTTACACTTACACACATCCCTCGCTACGCAACCTCGCTCATCTCTGGTGGAAAGGCAGCCTAAAGCCTGGTTTCCACCACGAAACAGTAATGAGCCGGAAATGGCTAAGCGGAGCGGACTTCGTTTTCATTAAATAGGTTTGCGTTTCCACCAAGAAAAAGTTTAGTGTTCTGATTCCCACCGCAAAAGAGAAATGAAACAGAAAAAAGAGCGAGCTCATTTTTACTCTTTTTGCCCGCTGAGTCATTTCCGTTCAACTCTTTGTTGGTGGAAACACATGTAAGCAGTTTTCTCTTGCGAGGTAAAAGAAGTCATTAATGCATAGACTGCCACCGCGTTCACCGGTGACCGCGAACAATAGATTTTCAATTGTGTCTGTGGTCTGGCAGTGAACATGTTTGGGTCCGCTCCGCTCGCGGTGGAGACTGGGCTTTATACTTGAACTTAACTGCACCGCAACTTGAGCGGCGCTTTCTTGAAATTACGTGAATTAGGGAGGTACCACACATATCGATGCGGAATCCGCTTGGGCCAGTCTGAAAGAGGTTTATGTCTTGTCTATGCAATATTTATTTAATTTAACTTCACCCCTAACTTTTGAAACCGTGTTGTATCTTCAGAGCGCATGGCCCAGGAGATATGTGACGAGATCAAGCGCCTGCACCGTCGTCGCCAACTCCGGCTGACCACCGCTGCAGCATCCTGTTCCTCATCAAGTGGATCTGAAGGCGATTGCTCACCGCCACATCACTCTACACACAGCAGCAGCCAGAAGGTTCACAACCGTGCCCTCTTCACTTTCAAACAGGTAAGTTTATGTCGCTATTGGTACAGCTTCGCAAAGTCTTATACAAATGTCGTCGGCGCATACGGCGTTCTAACGTGCGCAGTTTCGTATAAGGGCAATTTCCCATTACAATAGGCATTTTGGATAAAATGTTTAACACTTCTAGTACATTGGCAACTTAACAGCTCGTGTTTTTGAGTCGTCATCATCATTATTTCAGCCGAAAGACGTCCACTGCTGGACATAGGCCTCCCCCAAACACCTCCACTTCGACCGGTTTTGCGCTTCTCGCATCCAACGGGTTCCTGCGGCCTTCACAAGGTCGTCGGACTACCTTGTGGCAGGCCTTTTAACGCTACGTCTTCCGGTACGCGGTCGCCACTCCAGAACCCTGCCCATTGCCACTTAAGTTTGGCAATTCTTCGGGCTATGTCGGTTACCTTGGTTCTCCTGCGGATCTCCTCATTCCTGATTCGATCACGCAGGGAAACTCCAGGCATAGCCCTCTCCATTGCCCTTTGGGTGACTTTTAGCCTTCTTATAAGGCCCATTGTGAGCGACCACGTTTCAGTGCCATAAGTCATCACTGGCAACACGCACTGGTCAAAGACTTTCGTCTTGAGACACTGGGGTATGAGACGAGAAAATATTGCGTAGCTTCCCAAACGCTGCCCAGCCGAGTCGGATTCGACAATTGACCTCTTTCTCGAAGTTAGACCTACCTAACTGGAAAGTTTGTCCCAGGTAAACATACTCGTCCACGACTTCGAGTGTAGCGTCTCCGATCTTTATGAGAGTGGGTGTTACATGGGCATTAGACATGAACTGCGTGTTTTTGAGTACGGTTACTCAAATACACGAGCGAGTCCTTGTCGACGGCTGCACTTGCCTCTGCCATTGACGCGTGCCGCTCGTGTGTATGCACACTTAGGGTCACTTAAGATAGAAATACAATTACAGACCTTATCTACTACAGTAAAAGGTACACAATTCAGTGCCTACTACGCCGAGTTACGCCGCGCGGCGCAGCGCGGCGTAGCTCACTGAATCGTGTACCTTTTTGTGTAGTAGATAAGGTCTGTAATTGTATTTCTATCTTGAAAACTGCGCGTCGCGTCGCGTCTCGGTGTGAACTGACCCTTACCTAAAGTCATGAAATGACAAATGACGTGGTGCCTATACCTACTCATAGTAGGTGTATAGGTATCTAATTATATCCTGAAACAGGCCAATGGTTTTATAGAAACACTTTGACAAATAAAATGTTTATTTGTAAAATGTCGACCTGAACTTGATCTGAGCCTAAAACTTCTTGTACAGATATATATTCGTTTTGCTAATAAACATTGCCATTCGATTTGCTATAACAGACAATTATCATCTTCCTGCCCTTGTCCCATGTTTTTTTCAGGTTGGCATAACACATTTTTTTCTTTCAAAAGGAAGCTGTTCTTTCATATTGGCACATCCCATCCATCTTTTCTTTGATCAGGGCTTAGAGTTAGACTACAATAAATTAAATATTAAGTTAAAAACATAACACACACACATTTACATAAATTATTTCTACATTTATGTCTGTAATTCATAATGGTGTACATAATAAAGAGTATTCTGTTGTATGACGTCCCCAGGTGCGCATGATCTGCGAGCGGATGCTACGCGAGCAGGAGGTAGCTCTTCGCTCTGAGTACGAGTCTGCGCTCAGCACTAAGCTTGCCGAACAGTATGAGGCGTTTGTTCGCTTCAATCTCGACCAGGTATGGTTTTTTTTTTAACTACCTATTGCTTGCGTTTGCCTGCGGCTTCGTCCTAAGTCCTAACCCAGACCATAGTCTGCCTGTGTGCCAAATTTCAGCAAAATCTGTTCAGCCATTAACACCTGAAAAGGTAACAGACAAAGTTACTTTCGCATTTATAGTATTAGTATAGATTATATTCTTCAAAGTCGCGAATGAGAATTGTATGCAAGGAAAATGCGCTATAATTATTATCAAACTAGATAGTTTAACACTTCTAGTACATGACAGTTAGATAACTGTCGTCCTGATTATGCCATGTCACTCCCCAAGGTTGCAGCGGTCTACAAGGAAAGCAAGGAAATATATACTATCTTTCATCAGCTCAAGCAGCAAAATAACTTATTAGTAAGTATGTCTGTATTAACAGACATACCTAATTACAAAATAAGTTAAGTATTATGGATGTTGAAGCTTATTATACAGCAAAAAAAAATGCAATTCCTGGGCCCTGTTTATTCTGTTCTAGTATTATCTATGAATTTAGGCAACCTACAATTTGTTCTATGTGGTGATGTGTTGAGCAGACAACAAAAAACAAATAATCACGTCATTAATTAACAGCAACAACCGTCTTCTAAAAGAAAAAACACCAAGGTGTGTAAAAAAAGTAAACTTAACATGAAAACAACATCATTTTTATTAGCAACTTACTCAACAAAAACGCAAGTATCGTATTAATGTTATTTTTAACCGACTTCAAAAAAGGAGGAGGTTTCTCAATTCGACCGTATATTTTTGAGGCGTAGTCTTTAGTATAAAAAAACGTTGCCAATAAAGTTTTATCTATTCCCACTAAATTACCAAAACAGTGGTGGCCCAGTGGTCACGGACACGACTTACGAGTTGTAGGTCGTAGGTTCGAACCCAGACAAGCGCTTTACTTTGTGTAAATTATTTCATCACCACTGCTCTCAAAACGGTGAAGGAAAACATCGTGAGGAAACCGGCATGTCCTAGAACCAAAAATTCGAAAACATGTGACATCCACCAACCCGCACTGGGCCCGCGTGGTGGATTACGGCCCACTCCCTCTCATTGAGAGGAGGCCTGTGTCCCAGCAGTGGGAACATTATAGGCTGATTACGGTTACGGTACCAAAACAGTGACAAGACAAACTAATAAAATGGCGATCGTTGAAGAAGAAAAAACACCCATTCGCGACTTCCGCAATCTTGATTTAACCAAAAATAAGTACAGTAGGTACTGTTGATATGACACACGGACATAAAGTGTCCGTCGTCGCCGTCGTCCTGTGTCAAAAACATGAATGTGCATTATCAATGGCCAAACACTGTACCTAGCTGATACGTTATTTGAAACGATATCGGCAACGGATGCTGATTGACGATAACATTGAGCTACTTTCACACACTTCTTATCAATTTAAATATACCCCGCAGGCTTTCGTACTCATATTTGTAAACTATTAAGAAATAACTCTCATTATGTCGGATTTATGCAGTCCTTTCTTTTTGATGTTTCACTACCTGGCGCAATATATGAAACATGAAAAAGCTTTAGGGCTAAGTCCGCCCGACACTAAATATCATGTTGTATGTTTAAAGAAAGAAGAGTCGAAGAATTCAAAAATTATATTCATGTAAATCTGAATACATTTGAACGTGTAACATTTGTGTAACAGGTGCAGCGCCGACCCCCTCCCGCGACCTGCATGTCCCTTGGCATGGATGCCGAGCACCACATGCATCAGGACCTGATCCCCAGCTGTAAGTACACACACATACCTTTTTATACACTGGCCGCCTAAAAAGACTGTTAAAAAACACAAGTTTGATGAAGGAACGGCGTTACTACTGATACTGATTATTCGCTCTAAAAGTGAACACATCTTCTAGGTTATTTATATAGACCAGTATGTTGTGAAATAGCTTTTTCATGTTGACTCCGGTGATAAAAGCATTCGCATCTCTGATAAAATAGGGTTACAACTCGGAAAACCTGGAGTTTTAGAAAAGCGAAAACAAACTACGGATTTTTTAAGCAGTCTTTATTCTTACACTATTATTATTATGTGATCAAAATTATAGTGATAAAAATGTTTTAATAGCATAGGTACGCTGTTTTTCAATTTTCCTGAAAAACAACCTAAAAATTCCTTAATCGAGTTGTAACCCTATTTTATCGGAGGTGTTATGTGGCAATAATTTATTAGATTCTAACAATATGTTTATCTGTTTTCAGATCTGTCCTAATACAACAGAGTCGGCAATGCGGTATAATACTGCAACTATATCAAGACAAACATATTTTGGTATATGTGAATATTATATGCGGGAGTAAAGTATCCTAATGAATCAAGACATTGTGATTGCTAGTGGAATTTGACACTGGCTAATATTGCGAAACATTTTCACTCAACAGTACAGTATTAATGTACATCTATAAATTGCAAATTCCCACCATATTTGTTTAGCTTTCAGTTTCAAGTTTGTCCAATAGCCTTAATAGCCTAAGACTTCGCAATATTGCCCGCGTGAGATTCCACAGTTTAGTTCATGCCACATACACATAATTAGCTTTTAATGCTTTAGGTAAGGTACGCTGGATAATTGTGTTCATAGACTGAGGATTGATGACGCCGAGTAGAACCACTTATAGCCAGATACGACACTATTTAGCTCTGGCCGAGTGTTGGTATTAATAAACGGGTTTGTTAACAGAATTATGTCGTTATAACATACGGAAGGCAAGTAAGTATACACATGTATTTTGTATATTTTCTAAAGTTATAATATAACATTACGGAACCGTAGTAAGTTATAATCTACACGAGTAATAAATTCACGCAGAGTGCCTCTTTATCATTGTCCTCGAAAGTGCGAATTAGTTAGCCATAATTATTTTTGAGTAATGATAATTTTTACTGTACTTTTCTTTATAGTGTTGTCGAATTATAGTTGTAGTTCATAAATTATATTTAATTTGATTGTATGTATAGGGCGCGGCGCAGGCCCGCCCCCAGCTCTTATGAGACCGGCCTCTTGTATCAGACAGTTCGTAATACCGTTATTACTCTATCTTTATAAAATGTATTCTTATATATAACGGCAATCTCTAGCCAATATTTAACTACTACTGAACTTATTTCCTCGAAATTAACTCACTGATACATGGCTTTTAGAAAATGATTACTTAGCTTTATTTAAATTTTTAAGTTATTACTTTTTTTTTTCTCAATAATGTATTGATACTGCGTCGCTTTCGACGAACACTGTAACCGAGACATGCACTCGACGAAACATTATTGGGTTTGTTTTATAATAATTGTTTAGTTAGTAACTTTTTATTGAATACAAAAAACGATATTTGTTACCAAGCATTATTCAATAAAAAATAGGATAGGCCTTTTTTTAAATTGTATTATCAGCTCTTTATTGTAGGTTATTGGCGATTAAGAACTGAAAATAAATTAGCTAAACACCCATTATCCGATTTTTATTTCTTTCTTCAATAACACAGCAACCCGATGTTAGATTCGAATCTTCAGGTTCAATTAACAGCATAGCTATTTCACAACCACTGATAACGTACAAATCCTCTAAACGCTGCAGCTGTGTTCACAAGTCCAAAACCCGAAAATTTTGTGTTAGGGTTCCGTACCTCGAAAGGAATAACGGAACCCTTGTGTGATCACTTCGTTGTCAGTCAGTCTGTCTGTCCGTCAGTCAAGCCCCTTTTTCTCAGGAACGCGTGGAGTTATCAATTTGAAATTAATATCAAATACCTGAGTATTTGTTTTTTTTTTTTTTTTTTCACTGCATCAGTGAAGAAATCAAACCTCTAAGTCAACGCAAAAAAAGTAATTTAAAAAAATTAAACCGACTTCAAAAATAAATCAACTCAAAATTATGAAATAACTTTAATTTCGGAAGTCGGTGTCTTGGGATTTGTATTTTAGTTTTTTGCCACCGACTTCCGAAATTAAAGTTATTTCATAATTTTGAGTTGATTTATTTTTGAAGTCGGTTTAATTTTTTTAAATTACTTTTTATTTCGTAATTTTTAGTTTTTGCACTAGAATTTGACCAAGGTTTTGAGATGTTTTCCCTTTGACACTACACCCGTAGCTCGTATCAATACGCCAGGCCGTCACACTTACACGTATTCGTCAATATCTTGAAAATTACTGAACCGATTTTGATGAAACTTGCACTGTTCCCTAAGTTGAAGTAAATTTAAGCTAATACAAAAAAAATGGTCACGATCCGATTAATAGTTGCTGAGAAATGCGTGGACAAACATACATACATACATACGTCTATGAAATTTTGTATATTTGTTTGGAAGCCCTAATAGATCATCATATGTGAATATAAAGCAATTCCAATAATATTACATACATACGTATCGAATTGATAACCTCCGTTTTTTTGAAGTCGGTAATAAAAAAAGATACGGTCGTCATATGCGTTCCGAAATCAAAACCTGTAGGGTATTTCCCGTTCACCTAGAATTATTTTTGGCAAGAAGCCATGTCCTTAAAGCACAAGTAAAAGAAAAAATCCGAAAATCGTAAATACATTACAAAAAAAAAAAATTTGAACTATTTACATACCTACCTACGGGGCCCTCGGTGTGCGAGTCCGACTCGCACTTGCAAATTGCAAAAAATGTATGAAAATTTGAATTTCGCGGTCGACCACGGCGGAATAAATCCGAGAGTTTGACATAATTTATTCTCTATACAAAAGCTGTCAAACTGCAATATTTAGTCCTGTGTGTGTGTGTCCTCAGATAAAAGTTATCTGACTATTGAGAAATCAGGATCAACCGACGACCGCTATTCTTCCGACAGTCGTTTGCTGTCGGGCGTTCTCTTTCCTACAGATTTACTCGATTTTTGACGACCGTTATTCTCGTTCGGTATGCTATGGTCGAGAGTAGAGAGCAGTGGTGGCCAAGTGGTAACGACCGCCCAGACAGACGCTTTACTTTGTGTAAATTATTTCATCACCACTGCTCTCAAAACGGTGAAGGAAAACATCGTGAGGAAACCGGCATGTCCTAGAACCAAAAATTCGAAGACATGTGACATCTGCCAATCCGCACTAGGCCCGCATGGTGGAGTACGGCCCACTCCCTCTCACCGAGAGGAGGCCTGTGTCCCAGCAGTGGGAACATTATAGGCTGATTATGGTATGCTATGGTCGTGCGGCGGCGAGATGGCTGGACGACATTGCTGCCATCACGTTCAAAACCTGGACTAGGCTGGCACAAAGCGTGGAGATTGGCAAAAAATAAAGAGGCCCAGCAATGAGTGTAGTCTCGAGCTGTGCTTGATAATGCTCGAAGATGATCAATAACTTCAATAAGATCAGTGGCCTTAGTGTGTTTTTTCGACTGCGAGCGCGTTAGAATTTTGTATGGGAAATTAGGTTTCTCCTAGTGACCACCAGGTGGCGCTATAACTTTTTTCCTTAAAAAATTCTAACGCGCTCGCAATCGAACGTCGCGTGAGGGAAAAACTCACACTAAGGCCACTGTTATCTTACACTTCTTACAGATTTGCTCGATCATAACTATTATTCCTGTTCAATGCAGTTGCGTCAAAGTCACAGAGTACTTTTTGATAGACTGAAAGTCAAAGTTACAGCATCTTAGGCTGGCCGCACACGCACGGTTTCCTGATTAGGAATTCAGATTCGGAGACCCTGAATGCACGGATTGCATAAAAAATCGGCTCTAAGCGCATATTCCTTTTTTTTTAACTCTTCCCTAGTCGCTGGATAGATGGCGCTGACCTTGGTAAGTTACTGCAAGGAACGGAACTTCACATTATTTTTTGATTATTTCACTTGGATGTAATTTTGAGATTGTAAAACGAAAGTGTCAGTCAACCAGCGTATGTGACGCATGAGCGTATGTGACGCATGGACGTAAACGTGACGCAATGTTTTTGTTCTTATATTTTCCGTCAGGGTTTCCGAACGGAAAATATATGAACGTATGCGCTTGCGCTTAGAGACGATTTTTTATGAAATCCGTGCATTCAGGGTCTCCGAATCTGAATTCCTGATCAGGAAACCGGACGTATGTGACCGGCCTTACAGTCTGCCATTGACATAGAAATGTTTTTTTTTTACTATCTCAATGCAGTCTGCATACACCTTAGAGCATTTATGCTCTAAGTCTAAGGTTTCAGTATACTATAATGTACTCTGTGGTCTCAGGCATACACTGCTCAGTGATAGCCACAGACTACTTAAGAGCTCCGCTAGGAGTAATAGTGTTCCTGTGATCCCGAGATTAGATGGTGACAGCGAAATGATTACAACGAATGATTTTCCTTTTTTTTTTAACTCTTCCCTAGTCGCTGGATAGATGGCGCTGACCTTGGTAAGTTACTGCAAGGAACGGAACTTCACATTATTTTTTGATTATTTCACTTGGATGTAATTTTGAGATTGTAAA
Organism: Oligia latruncula; assembly: GCA_948474745.1. Classification (NCBI taxonomy): domain Eukaryota; kingdom Metazoa; phylum Arthropoda; class Insecta; order Lepidoptera; family Noctuidae; genus Oligia; species Oligia latruncula. The sequence continues at coordinate 18,619,868 of OX419686.1, forward strand.
ACGAAAGTGTCAGTCAACCAGCGTATGTGACGCATGAGCGTATGTGACGCATGGACGTAAACGTGACGCAATGTTTTTTTCCAAGCGTTTTGGCTTTGTCACCTAGTAACGTAGTCAGTACAACGCCATCTACAGAGTTCTTGGGTTTTTTTTTTTTTTAATACTCAAAAAGAAAACCTCTCATTATCACTTATCTTGATATAAAAAAGAAGATTGAACTGCTTACTATTCTTGTCTTGAGCAAAAATATTTTTGGCCCGAGGGAGGAGCCCATGAATAAAATTGTAAGCTTTTATTATCAACCACAGATAACTATATACTAAATCAGAGATTATCAATTACTGAAGACCGTGAAGACCATGGACGTAATATGAAGACCCACCCAATGCCAACTTTTTTTTTACTTGCCAATAAAAAAAAAAGAATCTTTATATTTACCATTCGTTTCAATTTCCATTCCATTCTGTCTGCTGAGTGAGACATTCATTTGTTCAACTTCATTCTATGAACGATTTATTTTGTCATTGTCATTTGTATTCCAAAGGTGTTAGTGAAAATATTTTTGTAATTTCTCTAATTTCTACTGTGTGCGTTCTTGTAAAGCAGATAAAATGAGTTTCGACTACGCTATCAGTGGCCAAGAAAAGGAGGACCGTAAATATTACGATCGCAATAAAGGGGACGACTTGAAAATATCCAGAACCGATATGAATATGTTGATAATGAATTATTTGGTAACAGGTAACAAATAAAAACACAATATTAGATTGCATTACGTGTAAGTAACTGTTTCTGCAATAATCCTCGAACATAACGTGAAAGGTGTGTGCGTATAATCAGAATGGTTTCCAAGTTGGATCTATCGCAACAAAGAAAAAAACCACGACACGTCCGTTTAGTAAATAAATTAACTGAAAAAAGAATCGTGATCGATAGTTGATGTGGTTTTTAAATTTCTTTTCACAGAACTTAGTAACTGTAAGAAATTCTAGGCACACAATAATTTGTATAAAATGAAAATGAGGTCAACAAAATGTTCACTCTTTACTAGATCTGCACTGTTTGTAGCACCTAGTAGTTGTACCTTCTCTCAACATGATTGTTAGGTCTTTATGGCGTAAGCTAAGTTTGTTGTTAACTAACCTCAATATACATCAGCAGGATGAATAAAAAAATCGGTTGCACATTCTGCTTATCAATATACTAGTAAATTGGGTGATACAACTGATAAAACTGTTCTTCTCAGATACCAAGGATGGTATCATAAAAAATTACAGTTATTACTATGAACTGATCATCATATTAATTATAATTATTTATATTTGTGTATCTCATACACAATATGGTTGTTAGAATATTAAAATAACATCAGACAATAAACAGTGGAATTCTATGCTATAATTACTAAACATTTGATGACAATAATGGTAGATTATTGCTATAAGACCGCCATTGATAATGAGTTTACATCTAATCCAATGTATATTATTGTGTATACCAATGACATTCCATGTTTAGGCAATCAAACCTGAACCTTACCAACATATTTCAGAGGGGTTCAAAGAGGCTGCAATCAAGTTCCAACAAGAGGCTGGGTTACAGGAGCCAGCACTTTGCAGCTCACTTGATGAGAGGATCATGATTCGTGAGGCAGTTCAGACTGGACGCATCCCTGATGCCATTGCCATGGTCAATGCCTTGCATCCAGAACTATTGGACAATGACAGATATTTGTATTTCCATTTACAGGTAATACATACATAAACTTAAGCCTTTTCTCCTACCTTTGAATTCTTTTTTGTTTTGTTTTTAATTTATCCTAGATAAGCTAAGGCGCCATCTACACGGGCTAGAGAAACGCGGCGAAAGTCACTCCATGCCATCAAATTCTATAGAAACAGTATAAAGCAATTTCCACATTGCAACATCATTGCCTATCGCCGCAACGCTTTCTGCCGTGGAGATGGCGCTTATGTTATCACTGCCTACTTGCTAAAACAGCTATATTTAAAAGAGTTTGACACTCAATAACATGGCAAACACCATTTCTTGACCGTCGCGCATGTGCTCTTTGAGTGCACGGGCGTCACCCAGATAAGGTCAGAAACCCTCGGGACACCCAGATCGTACACAGATGTTCTCAACAGACCAGGAGAGTTGATCAGCTTCTGGAGGGAGGTGGGCTGGTTGGAATAACCACCGACGGCCGCCATGGCCCACGCACAATGGTCCACTGAAGGACTAAGTGCGGAAACCAAACCCCTTAACATAGAACATAGAACCATTTCTTGACCTGTATGAATGCAGCATCCCTACATCTAAATTACATTTTCCAACAGCAACTGCAACTCCTCGAGCTGATTCGCGGGGGTCGAGCCGAGGAAGCTCTGGCATTCGCCAGCGCGACACTCGCCGAAGCTGGTGCTAACGATCCCAATGCCCTGACAGAGTTGGAGCGGTCGCTGGCCCTATTAGCTTTCCCTGATCCCCATGCGTCGCCCTTCGCCGATTTGTTATTGCCGTCGCATAGTCAAAAGGTGAGGGTTTTTGGTTTATGTTGCTGTTTTACTTTAGGTGGACAGGAAACCAGTGGGTAATTGACAAAGATCGCCAATGTGCTAGACTGTTTTTATGCCACTATGCGCAAGAGGGCAACCTCGTTAGCGGGCAGAGTGAGGAACAGCGGCAACAGGCTCCTCGCCGACAGGTTAGACGGGCCATTTATGCGGCATTTGTTGACCCTATGGGGGAGATAAGTTGTGCATTATCCTTGTTTATTTTTATTTCTATTATACCTATTTTATTTATTTATTATGTTATTTATTACTCATTAAATTAATCAAAGTCAAGTCAAATAATTTATTTCAAATAGGCACATTAAAGGCACTTTTGAATGTAAAAAAAAAAACTAAATAGAAATGATTCTAGTCGCCCATCAATCAATTTATTAATAAGAAATCTAATTGGTTATGTTATTTTAAATTATTATTAATTGTTAAAGTATGTATTTTGGCTTTGTATAAATTTTATGTTATTTAATATTTTTATTTTGTTGAATTTGTGTACTTGTGACTTTATGGATATTTTTTTTTGTCTGACTAAATAAATGAATTGAATTGAAAGATGGTAAACAATACTTGACTCTGAATAGAAGAGGGTTAGCACTGCAGCTAAACAATGATTATTTTCAAGTTTCTCATAAGTGCTCATATACAACAAATGCAGCCATTGACACGCGTCGACGACGGGTTGCCATTGCCTCTGTCGTTTTTTTTGTACAGTTTTTACTTTCGACTACATTTCAACGTGCATTATAGTATTGATATTTTATTGGCAACTAGCTTCTGCCTGCGACTTCTTCCGCGTGAAATTTCTTGTTTCCCCGATCCACCCCATCGCATCTCATCACTTGCCCGCGCTATTACTTCGTTTTGGTTAGCGTTCTTTATTTTTGCTCGGCTCCTAAGGGTCATAGCGTGATGTTAAATAGCCTATAGCCTTCCTCAAGAATTGGGCTATCAAATACAAAAATATTTTTTCAAATCCGACTGGTAGTTCCAGAGAACCCCATAGAAACTTTACCTCTTTTTATAATATTAGTATAGATGATAACCGCGTTTTGGCAGATGTGCGCTGGCTTTAAATTAAAGGGTGATTTCTCCTATTGATACCTCTGTTATAATAACAAGATTTGATAAGCTTGTTGAATGATTTCTAAAACCGTGTAATCTGTTGTTACAATGTTCTTTCTCCCAAACAGATCGCAAGTGAACTCAACGCCGCGATACTAAAGATGGAGAACCAAGAGTACACAAACCCGAAACTGTGCAGCCTCCTCCGCATGATCCTGTGGTCGCAGAGCGAGCTTGACAAACACAACATCAAGTATCCCAAGATGACAGACCTCGCCAACGCCACTATAGAAAAGACAAAGTAATGTGTAGATCCAAATGGTTATTATATCACCTCCTTTCGCTTATGGTGTCTTTCAATCCATTCATGTCGTAGCCAATCAGTGTTGTATTATGTTTGTTTTATAAATGTTTCGTTATCGATAATATTTAAGACGTTTTTAATTTATCTGTGTTACTAGTAGTTGTATTCAATTTTGATCTAGATGAGTAAGGTGTAATTGAAATGTTTTGGAGAAAATCTCCTATTTATATCTTCATCACATTTGTGAAGATTTAATCAATATCATAATTAAATAAAAACGAATGTACTTAGTCATAGATTCTGTGATGAATTATTTTAATCAATCAACTTAATGTCCTGCTGTAGTTAGGCAAAGTCAATAAAATGGATTTAATGACACAGAATAAGCACGACTCCTTAGTCAATGTACAAAGTTTGAAGACATTTTTAAGACTTGAATTTATTTCAATTAACAAATTATCCAGAAAGAATTAATGTATTGTAGATATTGGACAATTTTAGGCATGGCCGGAGACTGTGATCTGCTGCTTCCACCGCCGATGACTGCAACCGAATAAGACAGGACAATCAAACTGTAAGACAATTACACAACTAGCATTTTATCAATTGTAAGATTTGGATAGACATCTTGTTTTACGGGTCAGACGAAAATAATACTAATATACATTTATATGATGCTAGGTTAGATATAAAATTGTATTTTAACTCTTATTAGGAGGAGTATAGATATTTTGTAGATTTTATTACGTTTCACTTGCGTGTGTTTCCGAACAATCTACCACAGCATACCATACCACGTTCTTCATACAGTTGTCGGTTTAAACCATTGTTTCATAATCGCGCAGTTGCCTCCACTTTCAACTTTGCTATTATAAAAGTTTTAACATTGGACAAACATGAATTACCAGCAAAAAAATCTCTGTAATATTAAGTATTTTATATGTAATATTTAGAAATAAAAATATTAATTATTAAGAAATATCAAAGTTATTTTATTTCGTTACATAAAACAACAACTTTAATTAAAATAATTTGCTCACAATTTTATTACCTATAGTTTAAATAAGAATTTCATTCTTTATATATTTTGTGCACAGTCAACGACAATACAATACAAAAATCTTACAAGTCTATTTTTATAGTTATATAAGCTGTCTTTCTTAGAATACAGGGTGGTAGGGACAGTAACCACGAATTCAGCACATGATTCTAGACCTCCTAGAGTAGACATTTTTCGTTGGTTATAAAGTGCAATACCTTTATGGGATACATGAAGAAGCCTCCTCGTATAGCGCAGTTTGTTCCGCCAGTTACTCAACTGAACGCTCGCGCTCGGCGCATCCTGGACAGTCACACCCAACACCTTATTTGACTGGCCAATTCTTCCCTTGCGGTGGTAGGGTTAACGCCAGCCTGGTTAGCGACCACCCTCCCACGGGAGTCCGGCGTCAAGCAGCCTGCTATGTTTCGTTGATGCGTGGGAGTTCCAGTGCCTTAGGCACCTGGGCACGCTCGTTCCATCATAGACTTCACCCATCGCTTACCATCAGGCGTGATCGAGGTCAAGAGCGGGCCCACTCAGCAATAAAAAAACCTACGCGATCAAAATATTTGGAGCAGCTGTCTTCTTTTATAACTGACAAAAAAAATACGATGTTTTAAAATCATGTTCTGAATCCATGGTTTGAGAGTGGAAGTCCCAGCCACCCTGTATATGGGATACAGCAGCACAGTTTAAAGTCCTACAGATTGGTAATGGCGCCGATTCTGTAATTCACAAACTAAACTAAATTTAAGTTAAGGCATCTTTTTCTTTCTATTTCATTAGAACAAGGACAGAAGATAAATATTAGTTTAGTCCTGTCAAATTAGTCAGCGCCTGGCGTAAATTGACGTATTTTTAGTAGCCAGTTTTTTAATCTCGTCTAAAGTTGTCTATGGAGTATCTTAATTTGACAGGACTAAACTAATATTTATCTTGTCCTTTTCTTAATGAAATAGAAAGAAAAAGATGCATGAACTTAAATTTAGTTTACTTTGTGAACAACAGAATCGGCGCCAATGATAACTTTCAGCCCTAAAATACTTTCCTTTAAGGGGGAAGCGCTAAGGTAGCCCGCGAAATTAAAATTTTCTAAGGTTTTTTTTCAATTTGCTAGTCAGTATTAAGTAGTACGTTGATTATAATATGATTCGCGACCGTAACAAATATTTATTTACAGAATTATAATCATTAGGATCAGTAATACAACTTGTTAAGTTAGTGTAATCGTAAAATGTCAAGATTTCATGAAATAGTCATTCAGTGGGATTACCTGGTCTTAGAGAGTTGTGTTGATAACTCGCGGGCTACCCTGGCGCTTTCGCCTTAAGAGCTGAGTTTTCATCAAGATTTAAGAACCAAAAGAGTATCCTATCATATCAGTTTGAATTTCTAGAATATTGCATGCAAATTGTATAATATATTATAATGTTGTAATATTTATTGTTTGCATACCTTAGGCCTTAGGCACCCTTCAAATCCTGCGCAAGCGCCGCGTCAACGCGACGTTTACTCCTATTGTACTTGTCCGGCTCTTTAATTCATATCGGTATACAGAAGAATAATTATGTGTATTAACAAAGGGTGGTCCAACCTTAACGCACGATGTTAATCCATACTAATATTATAAATTAAAAAGTAACTGTCTGTATGTTACCTTTTCACGCCTAAACCACTGAACGGATTTCGATATAATTTCGACACTTATGCGGGTGAAACCGCGGGGCGCTGCTATTTGTAAATAAAACAAAAAGTTAGAGAATTATCTTAAAAAGATCTACGACAATTATGTGTGAAACAAAATATCAGCCAAATGTTCGCCACAGCTTCGGTGTCATACCTCTATCCGATGGTTCATATTTTCAATGACGCTGAGGCATAATATTGAGGTTAATTATCTCATTATTATTTCATTATCTTCAATTGTTCTTTGACTTATTGACGTGGACTGTTTCTTTTAAATAAAGAAAGAAGTCCAACGACGTGAATTCGTGACATGAATGGACGTGACACTGCCATTGAATTTCTCGCGCAAAAGAGCCATTGTCTCGTTGGCTGTGTGGCAAGTGGCACCGTACTGTTGGAACCACATATCGTCCAGCTCCATATCCTCAATTTCTGACCACAAAAAGTCCGTTATCATCTCGCGATAGCAAACCAGATCTTACTATCATAATAAAAAAAAAGATGATTCTCTGAAAACTTTTTGTTTTATTTACAATTAACATCGTGCGTTCTGATTGGACCGCCCTTTATTAAGGGCGAATTTCACCAAACTTTTATACCTAGAATACATTTTGAATTTATAACAGTTTTTCCATACAAGAACTGTCAAGGCGTCAATTTTATTCCACGCATAAAAGATATCTGACGGTAAAATTAGCCCTCAGTGGCATAACTTACAATGTCTATTGGATTGATTATATCACACACATTATATAAAAAATGTATGTATCAGAAACTACCTAACTAAACGTCGCTGACTGCACAATGATTAAAGAAGTTCAGTCTACATTTCGTTACAATGAAATAACTCAGAATGATTATGTAAATACATTTGTGATTGATTCATCTCATCTAGCATTGTAAAAAAGTCTCTGTTCCTATTCCGCAACCGACCTACGTATGGAACGCGGGAGAGGGCGTCGGGTGCCTGCTTGAGTCTGCGGTAGAGAGGCCTGACGCTGCGCATCAAAGCGTTATGTGAATGTCACCAACCCAGTACATAGTCCAATGCTTTGGAGATAAGGCCGCTTGACCGCTGGGGAACGGGTGCGTTCGCGATAGGCGTAGGGCAGAGTGAGCGAACACCTGTATGTCTGAAATGAGAAAGAAACAAACTTAATTTATCAATGTAATGGACTTTTAAGAAGCCGAAAAAACTCAGAACGCTAAACGAAAACAAAGTAGGTAATTGAGGTAATTGCGCGGGAGGGCGATGCGCTGCGACGGGGTGTGTCGGGAGAACAAGAAATTTCTCGCGGACGAAGTCGCGGGCAGAAGCTAGTAGCTTAAACATAATAAAGAAATCTTGATGTTTTGTCAAGTCATGACAACCGTGCGAAGCAGGGGCAGGTCACTAGTAGAATATAAAATATAGACGAGTCTAGTGAAGCGCAAGGGCACTAACTACCTTTTCTCGAAGCGCTTCGTCTTTTTGAACCCTGAACGAAACGGTCAAACCTCATATTTTGACCAAGGAGTACAGTTTGTGAAGTTAGGGCTTGTAGAGTTAGAAGCTTGGCTCTACATGAGATCTGATAACATTTTGAAAATGTGAGCCATATGGTCTCGTCTTGGCAACATTTTACATGAAAATGTTTTTGGTGGGATCATATTTACCTCTCAGGCGACGAGATGCCAGGACTCGTGACACCGATCCTCGGGGGTTCCTTGCATTCAACGACGCCGACCATCACTCCAGGCAGTACTTGCCGACCGCTAAGCGACATAGCGCGTTCCTTTTCAGCCCGAGTCGCGTACCGTACGTGAGCCCAGTTGCCTTGAGTCGGGTATTGTTTGTCTGGAAACAGGCATGAACAAATTACTTATTTCAAAGTCATCAAATCTCTTCAGCATCCTTGGTTGACTGGCAGAAAATGCCTAAGGCATTAAGTCCGCCTTTGTAGCTTTTTTGTATGCGAAGTTTAAATAAACAGTCTTTATCCTCTAAAAAGTACAAAACACAAAAATTTTAAAATATCTAATTAATGCACAGCAGTTCTTTTAGTGTGTCCTTGAGACGGTTATTTTTTTGCCATAGAGGGCCAGTACTTTTTCTTAGCTCATCAGACCACCTACTAATTTTGTCTACCTCTCTTCATGTTGGTTTTGTATTGAGGAGTCCACTCTAGTAATTTTTTTTGTACATTTTATTTTTACCTGTCCATCTCCATTTATATTACTTATAATAGAATACATTTATTTGTTAGAATATTGTACAAAGTTGTTACGTGCATTATGTATTACGATCATAATATTCTGCTGTTTCCAGCGTACAAGTATGGTTTGTAAAAAAAACATAATAAACTGTAAAAGATAAGCCCTGCTAGGATACAGGGGTTCTAACACAGGGCAGTTACACAGCAAGCATATTTTTTTGTATAAATGAATGTAATTATAGATTTCTATCATAAAGGAGCGTTTGAAAAATAAGATGTCCTAAGACACTTTATACTCTTTTTCCGAGACTTGGTGGAAAGAAAATAACTAAGCATAAACTAAATATTAACAGAATTGATACACATTTGATAATCAACCAATTCAGGAAACAATATAAATCTTACCTAAAATAGCACCACAGTTGCTGAACCTAGCCAAAACTGTATTAGCAGCATTTGGTGGAAATCCAAACACAGTCACCCAGTACTCATCATGTTCTTGGCAACCATCTTGCCATGGTGTTGCCAACGAGTGATTATTTACTGAATTATTTGGATTATTCCCATAACCATTCTGCATCATTGAATTATTATTGCCATAAAAACTATCATGGAAAAGGGATTTATTCATAGATGGCTCGTTGCTTTTTATAGTGTCAAATAGGTCATCTATGGGTGGTCCGCTAGGTTTGCTAGTGTAAGACATGTTTGGGGTGGTTGGCATGTTTGGGTAGATGTTTGGGGACATGGGCATATTTGGGTACATGGTCTGCTGGTTGTATAGTGCCTGCTGGTGCATGGACAAATTATGACGGTACGCCTTCAGATCCGGTGTTGATGTTTGACTGGGGCTTGTTGGGGAACCTGTATGAAAGATTAAAATAATTAGTTTAAGTTAATTGGGTGAATGTCTTGCAAGGGATTGCATGTATAAATAAATCGTTTATTTCTTAATAAAAAATTACAATTTAGAGGTATTGTTGGTCCCAAACTAGGCACGGCCTGTGTCTTGGGCACCATAAACATGAATAGAACTGATTTTTTTAAGAAATATATCTGTCTGAATGACAAGTATGGTGATTATATCAAGGGAAGTTTCAATAGCAGTTTATGTGGATGTTAATGTTTAGTTGTGGCTGTTTTACAGAACAAGATGTAGTTTTTTACTAAGAAAAATGTTTAAAGCTTTGGCACCTCTGGGCAAAGAGTACAAAAAACATTTGGCTTTCCAGGGCTCCAAAAGCGAAATTCTGGAGAAGATTTGACAAATTGTACAGTAGTAGGAGGAGAAAACAAGGGTTCTTGGAACTAGCCCTAGTAAGTGATATATATAAAGATCCTATTACTATAACTTACCGAAAGCAAGACTTCTGCCCTTTGTAGGGGACAGGCTGTTTGTACGGGGAGTTGTCGGAGGATTTATTTCACCCAGAAGGAAAGGCGGCAAATATCCCACGTTTGGGCTGTTAGAAGGAGAGTGTGTTGGACTGCCTAAAGTCATTGGCTCCATTTTATGCTTATATTTCTGCACTCTAACTTATATCTTAACACTTATTTCGAACTAAATAGCCGTTGGTAATTTTATTTATCACTTTTTTTATCGGCTGACACGCTTTCTTTCTGTTGGTTGACAGTAAAAAACAAAAATTAACAAAATGTCAGAGTGACGTTTACGGTAATTAAAAAAATAAAGTCAAAAGACCGGTAATTTTTTTGCATCCCATTATTGAGACGTTGAAGGGTTAACCACAGAATACTAATGACAGTTGTTTTTTATGCCGATTCAAAGCGCCCCGCTCGACAGACAGTTAACAACGTCTTTCAAATAGAAATTTACTGTCGCCAGTTTCTCTCAGTGGTTATAACGATCGATAAAGTATTTTTTTATCGTAGGATATATCCCATCTCTAATATTAGTTCCACGGTCCCTTCACGTTGCTATCAGCGCCAAAATGGCGAAAATCAAATGGCTTCATTCTGTCATCGATAGTATGCAGTCCAGTGTATTTTATTCTTATTATAGAGGTAGTGGGTTAACACCAGAATAATATACACCAACGATCAGTGCTGCCAACTTAGCATTTTTTTGGCTAAATTTAGCACATTCCCCAGTGATTTAGCACGAAAAAATTCAGTTTAGCATATAGCATATTTTTTAGCATTTTACCCTGATAAGATAAAGTCTGCATTTTGTATATTTTTTTAAATTTTACCATTAAACTTGTAACAGAATTACAAGCCAAACACAACAAGTTAACAAATGCCATTTTTCCTACGAGGTCTCTGTCTCAAACTTGCGAAAAATAGGGACATATTAGAAGGCTTATGCATCTACGTCTTCCGCGCTATATCTACCGGCTGCTTCTATTCAAGAGGATACCGACGATGTTTTATGTGTCACAAAATTGGTGCTTCTTTTACACTAGGTATTGTAAAGATTTTATAATAAATGCTCTTTTTCTCCCTATTGGCATTTTTTTTATATTTTCCGAAAAATTTTAGCATATTTTTAGCATTTTTCGAATGTAGATTTAGCATAAAGTAATTTTTAGAGTTGGCAGCACTGCCGACGATATTCTCGGTTGACTTTACAATCCAGTGTCAGGTGAACATTTTTCTTGAATGAATGAAGCACTCAATACATTCGCTATCATTGGCAACATTGATTGATATTTGTCTGTTGTCAAAATATTTCAGTCAAACAAACGAACATGGATTCTTTGGCTGCAAAGCCTGAGAAGTTTAATGCGTTTAGTAGATATGCATTCGATAAAGTAATATCAAATACTCCCAGAAACATGTCAGCTAATAGTAGTAATATTGTTCATAAGTTATTTAATAGAGAGGTAAGTTAAAACTCTAAAATAACACAAAGTTCGTAAGCTTGATCCTGTGCTTATGCTTTATTTTTTTTTCTCGACTATGTTTCTAGTCTAATAGATGTATGGCTGATTAAGCGGATACAATCATTTCACAGGAGATAATTTTTTTTCTTTGAACTATGATTATACTGTGTTTAATTGTGATTTCTTCTAATTAAGTTATAAATACAAATCTACATGAATGCTCTATTCATTCGCGACAAAATTTAATAATATTGGGCAGATTATGCTATCTCGATTACTTTTGTTATGTATCTTTTTTAAATAGCATAATATTACATCCAACTGTTTCATAATGAATCATCTGTATTGTAGTCATTTTAGTTTTGGCTTAAAAATGAGATGACCTTAGAAAGGTTTTTGCCCTAAAAATTCACTAAGAACCACTTTTCTTAAAAGTTGCCAGCTGTGTTTTGTAAGTTTCTTTGAAATATTGTAGCTTGTTATATGTAGTAGTGGTCACCACAAGTCCACCTAGCAGGTTCAATATTGTGGGCGTAGGCCCATTTTTGATATCTGCTATCTGCTCCAGCAAAAGTAAATTTACTTGTAATAAAGTTGGCATGGATTTGATATTTCAAATATTTATAATGCATAATGTTCCAGGAAGTATCATTCATTATATTAAATCTTTGAAGCCGGAAATTGCCGTAATCACTCATGCAAAGTGATTATTGCAGTATATTATTAGTATAATGGCGGATTGGATGCATCTGCCAGTTATACTTAGAAATTACTGATATACGTATATGTGCCTCTGAAAAAACATAAAATTTATTTATGGTATTATGAGGTTTTACACAGCTATAAAAAACCAGTTTTTATTCCAGACTTTTGGTGGCACATCCAGAAAAACCAATGAAAGGGGCCGCAAAGTCTTTGAGCGGATCCCACCGCGACTCCGCTTCTGCCTCATGGACATTGTGCCAGTTCGCTACCTCACAGAGCATGTGTTCATGGGCTTCTCTCAGTGTGGGCAGTTCCTGCTCAGTTTCACATACAGCTGTAACACGCAGCTGTACTTCAGAGACAGTTCCAAGTTCACGTAAGTATCTTTTGCAGTTGCTATGAATTCATGTCTGATTTACTCTAAAGTATGCCTTCCCATTATGCAATTTCATATTTTGCAGCTACTGCGAACTTTTGGTCATCATAAAATTATAATTAGATTTAATTATGTTCAATTTAATATAATTTCTTGCACCATCCAAAGTAGCTATAGTAAATACCTCTATTAAAACACTGGAAAAGCAAGTATTGATTACTGCATTTACTAACTAACAGTATAATATAATCATTACCAATGATTTGTATTTAGATATGAAGCAATTAATAATCAGATAAAAACTAATGGGTGCCTACAGCAATCTGTTCAAGTGATAAAAATGTAAGCAATTGAAATTGATTGCTTGCTTGTAAACTTGCAGTAGGTAAATAGATGATAGACCTCCTTTTAACCGACTTCAAAAAGGAGGATGTTATCAATTTGACTTTATTTTTTTTTGTATGTATTTTACGTGATATCTCCGGCAATTGTGGATCGATATCGAAAATTCGAATTAATTCTAATTTTTTATGGATAGAGAGTATGAGTTTTTGAGTTAGCTTCAATAATACATGGAACTCGGTAGTTTTTGTTTTTGTAAAAAAGTGGTTTTGCACACCAAATAAAGTAGAAGAAAAACAGAAATATTATAAATCAAGGGTGGGTTGATATTGCAATCAGCGATTTCTGCCAGACAACCTGGGATGTAATACGAATTTAGTAGGTAAAAATACAACTCTATTAAGCTAAGCGCACATTGCAGCCGCACCGGGCCGCAGCGCATCGCATTTTAATACAATCAAGCGCGGTGCGGCCCGCTTATAGTGTGCAATGGTTCATACAAAATGTCAGAAAGTTATATAGGAGCATTTTTGCGTTGCGGTGCGGCCCGCCCAAATGTGCGTCAGCCGTGAAGCCTATTAACTTGTGCCAATATCCTCGTTACTGTGCCAGTCTCATCCAAGTTCAACTTGAAGACATTAGAATACTTTATACTCCTTATTGTATGTAAACTAAAAGTCCCATACCCTTACAGCTTGCACTTTCTGTCGTGGGTGCCTGGCCGCATCGTGCGTCCGGTGCACAGCGTGCCTCTATTTGGCGATGACTGCGTTGATAGCAAGGTCACAATATCCATGGCGCAGTGGAAGCACAATCCCGCCGTCTTAGTCGTCTATGGTATTGCGTAAGTATTAAACTAAACTCATTTATTAAACCTCATTTTCTTTTGTCCTGGTGTGGATTCAAGGCTTAAATTAAACCATAGGTACATAGATCCTTTAAATGATTAAATGATTTTTATTTCTGTAAGTAGGTTTGTACAAACACTTTTACACGTCAATCATATTTTTTTTAAACTAGATGAGGTCGGCGTTTCCTAACTGACTATTCTGAGAAGAAAGGCCGAAACAAACTCAGAAGTCACAGTCTCTTTTAAAGTCCAGACAAAATCTTGGTCAGATCGTGTGAAGACCATGTAGATTGGTGTCTGAAATGGTCTTTTGAGGAAAGAACCACACAGATTGAGCGGACCTGTCCAATCAGTGCACGCATTTGTCAAAAATCGTGCAGCTCAACTCAGAACTTGAGGAGCTCAACGATTCGACGAACAATACCAAAAACAGGACATTTGGGTAGGCCGCATAAACTACTCAAACTGCCAGATCATGATTAAAACTAAGAAGGAAAAAAAGAAATGACCCACATAGTCCTCACATTCACAATAATTAAATAAAAAAAATAATAATATAAATTACTTACAAAGTAAATATTCATGTCATTGTCTAAATAAAATTCATCAATGTCAATGTGTATATAAAAAATCCGGACATAATCTTTGAGGACCATGTAGATTAGTGTCTGAAATGGTCTTTTGAGGAAAGAACCACACAGATTGAGCGGACCTGTCCAGTCGTTATATACATACATCAGTCACCGAATTCGAAGTCACCGCGACGCATGTGTGTTGTGACCACAGATATAGACCACACCTAGATACGCAAGAGCAAAAAATCGCACCAGCTTACGTACAAAAATCGTAAGTCGCTACTTTCGCGCTCAGTCCTGTGTACTGGCTGGGTGAGCTTAAGCGCTGGCTATAGGCCCCGGGGGTGAGGCAAGACGGGTGTCGCACGCAGCGGTGTCTTTGAATCGATTTGATTTTCCCATCACTAAATAGTGCTTGTGACGTCATATGTAGTCAAAATATGGCACCCTTCGTTTTCATACATATCGTGATACTTGCGTTATCTAGGCCTATCTGTGTGTGTGACTATGAATGATAGACTGATGTACAACGGAGGATGCTATTGCATCTAATGAGGTATAATTTAGTGGGAAAATTGCGGTACCTCTATATGTATACAAAATTACGTGTGAGGGAGGACGAAGTTAACCATAGTTCGTGCTAACTTGGCAATGCTACGAATTGTTTATGAATTAGGTCTTTTCACCTTCACTCAAATACTAGAAGAATAAAGGATTTTTGTTCTTCTCATCCCAATATTTTCCAAACAAATCATGAAGTTAAACCGTGACGTCAACGCTTGTATAATTGTATTAAACCGGCACACTCCTCTGCTTACAAACATTACCTACATATCTCTTACTATTGTTCGCAGAGATTCCTGTTCAGAACGCTCCCACCTCAGTGTAATTGGAGTTCCTCGTTTAGGATGTAGGAAATGCGCAACTTTTCCTCGAGATGAAGGTAAGAACCTACCGGTCTACGGTACCCGGGCGTAAACACACATCGAGCGTTACAAAGAGACTGGGCGCTTTTTACCGACTTCAAAAAAAAAAGGAGGTTATCAATTCGATACGTATGTATGTAATATTATTGGAATTGCATTATATTCACATATGACAATCTACTAAGGCTTCCAAACAAATATACAAAATTTCATAGACGTATGTATGTATGTATGTATGTATGTATGTATGTATGTATGTTTGTCCACGCATTTCTCAGCAACTATTAATCGGATCGTGACCATTTTTTTTGTATTAGCTTACATTTACTTCAACTTAGGGAACAGTGCAAGTTTCATCAAAATCGGTTCAGTAATTTTCAAGATATGGACTAATACGTGTAAGTGTGACGGCCTGGCGTATGATACGAGCTACGGGTGTAGTGTCAAAGGGAAAACATCTCAAAACCTTGGTCAAATTCTAGTGCAAAAACTAAAAATTACAAAAATAAAAAGTAATTTAAAAAAATTAAACCGACTTCAAAAAGAAATGAACTCAAAATTATGAAATAACTTTAATTTCGGAAGTCGGTGGCAAAAAACTAAAATACAGATCCCAAGACACCGACTTCCGAAATTAAAGTTATTTCATAATTTTGAGTTCATTTCTTTTTGAAGTCGGTTTAATTTTTACCGACTTCAAAAAAAAGGAGGTTATCAATTCGATACGTATGTATGTAATATTATTGGAATTGCATTATATTCACATATGATGATCTATTAGGGCTTCCAAACAAATATACAAAATTTCATAGACGTATGTATGTATGTATGTATGCATGTATGTATGTATGTATGTATGTATGTATGTTTGTCCACGCATATCTCCGGAACTATTAATCGGATCGTGACCATTTTTTTTTTATTGGCTTACATTTTCTTCAACTTAGGGAACAGTGCAAGTTTCATCAAGATCGATTCAGTAATTTTCAAGATATGGACTAATACGTGTAAGTGTGACGGCCTGGCTTATTGATAAGAGCTACGGGTGTAGTGTCAAAGGGAAAACATCTCAAAACCTTGGTCAAATACTAGTGCAAAAACTAAAAATTACGAAATAAAAAGTAATTTAAAAAAATTAAACCGACTTCAAAAAGAAATTAACTCAAAATTATGAAATAACTTTAATTTCGGAAGTCGGTGGCATAAAACTAAAATACAGATCCCAAGACACCGACTTCCGAAATTAAAGTTATTTCATAATTTTGAGTTAATTTCTTTTTGAAGTCGGTTTAATTTTTTTAAATTACTTTTTATTTTAAATTACTTTTTATAATTATTTTATTTTTAGATTGTTGTTTTGTTAAGTACTATTTGATGTACTTTGGACGCTTTTAACGCGTACGTCTTTTTTACATTCTCACATTATATAATTTTAAATTCAAAAGTAATGATGTAACTAAATATAATTTAAAAAGAGTGTCCATGGAGTTACCTACGCTTTGGAATGGGCAACTAGCTTCATATTTTCCGACTGACCGACTTCTTGACAATTCAAAAGTGCCTGTTAATGGTTTAATTGAAATAAATGCTTTGAGTTTGAGTTATAATTTCTAATATGACGATATTATCGTGGACGTCTCACGTCCATAGAATCTATGGAAATACGTGCAAGTACCGACGTTATCGCGGACGGAATTTTTAAAACGGTGACGTGGCGTCTTCATAATTTTCTCTATATTTTACTTTCCGTGGTATCGTGATAACGTGACGTGGCCGTCCACGATAATTTCGTCACGTTAGAGATTCTAAAACCGCGCAATGTCACAGCTATGAGAGGCAGAGATGACCATACAAAGCTGAACATTTCTTTGCTGCTTTTTTTTTTTTTAAGCTGACCCTTTTCTCTTTCTTTTCTAAAACTAAGACTTAATATGCCATTTTCACGGTCTATAAACCTTCCGAAATCTTCTCTTTACTTTCACAATGTTACAAAAAAAACTCCTTTTTCAGAAGATCTCAATTGGGGCAAAAGATGCCTCGAACACAACTTCGCGATACACACAAAGTTCTTCTGCACATCCGACTCTAGTATGTACGAGCCAGTGGTCCAGCTCGCTTACTCAAACCAAATCATAATATACACAGACTTCATTCACATACTCGATATCGACTTCGTGAAACCAGACCAGGAAAAAACTGAGCGGGAGGCGGAAGATACCAAGAATTATTTAGATAGGGAGGAAGTTAATTCTATATATACGAACCCTGGAACCCCGGCTTCAGACGTTTCGGCAGCTTTTCAATCACCTAAATATCAGAACAACGTCGTCCAGAATATTCTAGCAGATTTCTCAGACTTAGAAATGGAGCCGTATCAAATGTCTAAGCCTGTCCGCGTGCCTGATGTAATGGGGCAAGAATTGTGCATTCAAGCGTCTTCAATCTCCCATAACTTGGTAGAAGAATGGGAGGGACCATCTCCGTCTATAAGGACGTTAATCAGTCCACCATTACGTTCTCCAAGGCGACGCCCAGCAGAAAGTATGTCGCGTTTCAATGAGACACACAGGATAATAGCCGAGAAAGCGTACGAATTCGTCGAAGAAGCAGAGACAAAATGCGAGAAACTCAGCATGTTTAGGAAACGAAGATTGGCCGACAAGAAGTACGAATTTTCTGAAGACAACAACGAGAATATCGTCCCGTTTAGGGTACTGAGGAGTAATAGGAAATACTTCATTGGTTCGGGTAGTAAAACTCAAGGGAAACGTGCGAAGTCTCCTGGTGAGAGTGTGGTGTTAAGGGCTCATAATCAGATCAGTAGACCACCTTCTCCGACCACTAGTTCGGATCTAAAGCACCCTGGACTTTCGGCTCTGGAGTCGGACCACAACAGCGAATCAGAATACAGGGTGACGGAAATGCTAGACGATGGCTCTCTTAAAACTATAGCTGTGCACGATAATACCTCAAAAACTCTTTCCGACTGCCCCGTCAACGCCCAAGACCCTTACTTGGTACACTCGGAGAACTCCAAATGTAGTAAATTCTTCACTCGATAC
This sequence comes from Oligia latruncula, assembly GCA_948474745.1. Lineage (NCBI taxonomy): Eukaryota > Metazoa > Arthropoda > Insecta > Lepidoptera > Noctuidae > Oligia > Oligia latruncula. The sequence continues at coordinate 18,638,409 of OX419686.1, forward strand.
TTTGTGGAGAGTGACGATGAGATTACTTCGATCATCACGGATTCCGAGGGTGAGTGAATTTTCCGTAATTATATTTTTTTAGAGATAATTTTATCGCTGTACATATTTGGACGAGTTGATGTGTTATGATAGCATGCTCAGTTATCGCGTGACCTGTTTAATTTTGCTATATTTTGTGTAGTTTTTATGTTTGTAAAAATACTAACTTCTGCCCGCGACTTCGTCCTCGTGAAATTTGTTCTTCCCCCGACCCACCCCGTCGCATCTCATCGCCTGCCCGCGCTATTACTTCGTTTTTGCTTAGCGTTCTTTCTAAGGGAACAAGAAATTTCACGCGGAGTCGCGAGTCACCGTATAAAATATTTTTGTTCTTGACACAGACGACTGCATCTCGGGCTACCACGTAGCGCTGCCGCTGTCAGCGCAGGGCGCCGGCTACGCAGGCCTGCAGGGCGTGGGCTCCGGGGCGTGGGAGCGCCTTTGCGGCGCCGCCCCGCCCTTGCCGCCCCTCACACTGCGCGCACACCAGCGGTCGTTAGACACAGAGCTATTATGTAACGAAGTCTGTGAACGACTGTGCAATATAAATGGGAAGAAGTTTATTTATTGCTTCGACTGGGGGTGTCACGTTATTGATGTTTGTCAGTCCAGTGGATGCTTGTCGGGGGTAAGTTATGAGTTTCCTGTTTTGTAGTCTAGACGTAGGTATTTATCTGCACTCGATAGTTTGTTAAAAGGATTTCTTTACATCAAGCTATCATATCAGATATGTGCAACGAAATATCGTCTAAGATATACTTACATTACAAATTCTCTTTCCAGTTGTGTGCTATGTGGATGTGGGCAAGCGACAAGAACACATCCACGGAGGAGTGCCAACCTTGTAAAGATATCAGCGCGGGTTGTCTCGTACACCGGCAGCAGTATGCCGCTGAGGTAAGATCCAAGTCTATAATCAACAATACACTCAACTTGCAACTCGTAAGTCACGGCCGAATCACTGGGACACCATTGCTCTCTATACTTAACATTTTGAACAACTTTTTCTATGGGACCAACCTTGAAATCGCGAAAAAAAAAAATGCTGTTCCATACATTTGTGTTCACTTAAATCGACAAAATGTATGGAACAGCTGATTTTTTTTGGGCTAGGGGTGACTACTGAGATGACGACTAATAGAAAAGTATGCGAGAAGGAGACAAATGCTGCGTCGACCCCAAATTAATTGGAATAAGGCAAGATTGGTCCGGGGCGAGAGGGAGTGGGAGGCAGTCACTTCCTTCTGCGAAGCAGTCATGCTAGCGAAGGAGGTGGCGGGACGGCTCAGGGAGAGAGCCTCCCGTCCCAGCCGCCGCGGGAGACGCTCCGGGCGTCGGGAGCCGCGCGACGACTCCCGGCCACCGTAGGCGCGGGCCTGCGGGCGGAGAGTAATGGGTAGCTCACCGTCCGATCAGGACCAGGCCCGTGCCGGGGGGCGCGTACGTGTTCCACGCGCGCCTCAAAGAGATGTCAGCATCGAGGAGGGGCCCCATAGGGCCGAAGCCTGCCGGGTCAGCGGGATTGTCCGAAAGGGTTACCGCTGGCCCGGAACATAAAGGGCTAAGGAAGGAACACGGGTGGGTTTTAGTCAGTAAGAGTCTGACACTCCCTTCCGCTCCACCCAGAGCGGGAGGGGTCATTTGATGATTTCCCATCCACAAAAAAAAAGGCAAGAAAATGGTGAAGAGTGTTTGGTAGAATGTTATTTGATTTCTTTGAGTTTTATTGCGCTCTATTCTCCCAGGCATAGTCAAGCAAATCATTAAACAATTGTTTAATGATTAATAATCACGCAAGATTAGTTTGTTAGTCAATTGACTAATTGATTGGCATTACGCTACTATAGGAATGATCCCATGAGGCTGGCATAGTCACCTAGAGTGCACTGAAGCCTCTAAATATTAGAATAAAAAAAAAAAAAAAATGCAATCGTTAAACATATGTTTGGCAGTCTGTTAACAAATTTTTGTTTAGATTAGCCGAAGTAACACTTTTTTTTGTCTGCAGTGCTTGTTCGTGTGGGACCTAGTGAGCGGCGTTTACCGAACTGAGAGAGTTTCCATGACAGAAGACTCCAGTCAGGACTGCAGCAGAGGTAATAAGCCGTCGTATTTTAATAACATTTTTTAAATTGATCTTTACCAAAGCAAAGATGGCGGACGACCTTGAATCGTAGTAAACGACTGACCCGCGTTATAGAGAATAGGAGTGTAGAAAAGGTAGAGTAAGACCTTTACCCTGCAGTGAAACAATACAGGCTAAACAAATAGATATTTTAAAGACCCTTAACAGCCTCTACTTTTTACATTAGAACAATTTTCATTACACCTTTTGTTTGTTGTTGTTCTCAATAAATAGTTATAGGAAGCTAACGTATGTAACCTGCAGCCAAGAATAGGTTTAGTAGAAAAACTAAACAAGGTCTGTACCAATGTCAATGTAATGTTACTTTTTTATCAACAATATGACCTTTCTCAATGCTTTTCCTCATGTCCTATCAAAACAAAGAATATCTTAAACATAATTGGCGAAATGTGGGTGTACCCACTGTCAGATTTATTTTGGGATGCATGAATAAGCTTCCTCGTGTAGCGCAGTTTGTTCCGCCAGTTACTCAACTGAGAAAGAAAGAAAGAAAAAAAGTTTATTTGAACACAGTTCGTGAAACACAAAATACAAAATTAACAAAATAAAAATAATGTTTCAAAAACAATAGTATATGCCTCAAGGCTGCGCCAAAAAGGTTCATTTCAGCATTAATGCCAGACAGATGCAGTCTGACGCTGGTTTTCTAATGAACCTTGAGGGAAAACTGAACGCTAGCGCTCGTCGCATCCTGGACAGTCACACCCAACACCTTATTTGACTGGCCAATTCTTCCCTTGCGGTGGTAGGGTTAACGCCAGCCTGGTTAGCGACCACCCTCCGAGCGGAGTCCGGCGTCAAGCAGCCTGCTGTGTTTCGTCGATGCGTGGTAGTTCCAGTGCCTTAGGCAACTTCTGGGCACACTCGTTCCATCATAGACTTCATTCACCGCTTTCCATCAGGCGTGTTCGAGTTCAATAGCGGGCCCATTCAGCAATAAAAAAAATCACCTCGGCCCAGCCCTTCAGGGAAAAAAGTCCTTATGATAAGTTAATCAAAGAGTAATGTTAATGATAAATGATTTTATTTTTGTAAGTAGGTTTGTACAAACACTTTTACACGTCAATCATGTTTTTTTTTTTTTTAAACGAGATGAAGTCGGCGTTTCCTATCTGACTACTCTGAGAAGAAAGGCCGAAACAAACTCAGAGGTCACAGTCTCTTTTAAAGTCCAGACATAATCTTGGTCAGGTTATATAAAGACCATGTAGATCGATGTCTGAGGTGGTCTTTTGAGGAAAGAACCACACAGATTGAGAGGACCTGTCCAGTCAGTGCACGCATTTGTCAGAAATCGTGCAGCTCAACTCAATGTTCATGTGTCCTATAGTTCCAGGTGCGGACAGGGCTCGGGAGCTCGCTAAGAAGCTGGGCCCGATCAACATGCCGCCCGGCAATGAGAATAGATTGCTCACTACATTGACAGGTAACATTAAACAAATTACTAACAATGTACAGTTCTTTCACAGATATTTAACCTCTGTTTTTGCATCACAGTGATCTTTATTCCCTTAGTAATAAGGTTGCATTTCCAAAGTCTTTGGTGTTTCTGATGTCCATAGGTGGCCTTTAATTACTTACTGGCAGAATGGCCGCCTATACTGCATTACAATACTGTAGCGGTATCTACAACGCCACATGCGAACAACGCGTCATACTGACGTCACGCAAAATCCTGCATCGCGCAACCAGAGTTTACCGCGCAACTAGCATTGCTACAACGGCCTGACATGAATCTTCGGGCAGTTGCCCGCCAGACACAACACCCGTCTGGTCGGAGGATCCACCCTTTTCTATAGAGTATGAGTGAACTTTACACCCTGTTACTCATACCTCTATAATACCTTAAGAAAGGAAAGGTTGCAATTTAGAACTTTTCTTGTTCTAGAAACTCAATTTGTAAATTCATGAGAATTGCCTTCTTTGGCTTTTCGCACAATATTTATTGATCTTTAATTCGGGCACATTACACATAGTATTATATTACTTCAAACTATGTTAGTATAATTGACTAAGGGCTGACTTTTCCATCGTCAGATAAATTTTCCAATTCCAATTCAATTTTTATAATAATGGCTCCATCGTTTTATTCAAGGAATAAAATTGACGTTTGACAGTTTTTGTATGAAATAACTCAAAATTTCAAAATTATTCCTCGAATAAAGTTATCAGATGATTGAAAAATCAGCCCTTAGACATAAAGTTATGGACCCAATGTACAGTCAACAAAAGAGATAAGTATGCAGGATCGTCGGTAAAGTTGAAGTTTAGGAAGAACCCGATGGATGTTGTTGACTGAAATTTAATTTGATAAATGAGCTGTTTGTTTTCTATTAACAAAATTAAATTTTATTCGAGAACATCCATCGGTTTCTTAATGCATAGGTACTTATCTCTTTTGTTGACTGTACCTTAAGTTATTGAAAATCTACCAAGGTAGTTTTGCAGTTGTAACAAAAGTCCCGTTCCCAATTTCCTCGTATAATCATACGTTCATCTCTATTCCTGCCAGGCCGATCGCTTAAAAGACTGACAGATGTGGACAATTGCATCGAAATCACGAAGAATCATCCAGACAGTTCGGAATCAGAGTCATCAGCGGAGGAAGACAGCGACTACGACTGATATTTATATTCTAGAAGAATCTATAATGCCTAATGTTTACCTCTTTGGTGAGAATTTACGAGGTTGAAGTATTATAGGCAAGTCTGTTATGTATGAGACACGGATAAGTAACTACATGGAGTGCTAATGTGTCGGACGTTTTCTTCTGACGTACGTATGCTGAAACGTTTTATAATAACATCGGTGTCGCGAAAGTCTTTAATCAAGTAGGTAATTAAAACGCGTCATCATAACGCGTTGACGATCGGATGACGTTCGGCTCTCAGAAATCTATAAGTATGGTGTGATAAAATCACGCAAATTGGATGTGCGTATTTGAGTGCCCAACAGTTGACAGCAAACTGGACTCTTGCTTTGCGCGCGCTTAGCACTCCATTGCTTTCTTAATCCGTGTATATTTGTCACAAAAAGAGAACAACGAAGGAAAGTGTTTGAAGCAGTTATTGTATAAATATTTGTCTCCTTAGGAGTGTATCAAGACAGGTTCTTAAAAAAATAGATTGTTTTATGTGTTCCACAACGTGTTTAGTACCGTTTGTCAAATGTTTTTGTCTTCCTCTTTTATAGACATCTTTAAATACTAAATGCTCATTAATACGGGTCATAACATCAAAGCTATAAAAGGTAAAAAGACTTTTGGTATCCAAAAGTCTTATTTAATCATTAACCTTTTGAACGCCAGAGCATAAACGCACGCGCGTGCCCTCCACGCCAAGCCACAATTTTAAATATTTAAGGTATACAAATAAAAACACACAAAAGTAATGATTTAATTGTGTATTTCGTGATAAAGTGCACTGCATATTTTGTCACATATTTGTGGCGTACACGCCAGCGACACAAATACACGGCACGGGCACGCGCTTGCTTGTCACGTATATGTGACAATGGCGTTCAAAGGGTTAAAAAAGACCAAACTAAAGTCAGTCCCGCAGTTAGCCGTATTCTTTGATCTTTTTTCACGAATGTATAATATTACACACCCTCTCCATTTTGAACTATAGACGTACCTAGTATACAGAAAAGAAATGTCTAACACAGCAACTGGGATACTTTTGTAAATAAAATGTTCGCAACTATTATCATTAGAAATATTTCAATTGATTGAAAATACTTAATATGA